>OY992537.1:42744289-44238702 GCA_963921195.1 Pegoplata infirma
TTTGCTCTAGAGGATATTCCCGTTAGTTCGGGAGTTATCGAAATTTTCCCGGAGGTCCACAGTGTTTCATAAGGGGACAACGAAATTTTGAAACACTGATATGGCCTATAAGCCGAGACACCCCAACCTTAAAATCGTCTCTTTTATATATATTTTAAATTTCAGGCAAATCGGTTTATAAGGGTTGAGATACTTCCCTTGTTAGAATCACTTTTTGAGTCGATTTAGCGATGTCCGTCCGTCCGTCTGTCCATGTAAACGGTGTAAACACGATACAGGTCGCAATTCTTAATCAATTGACTTGAAATTTGAAACTTAAGCCTCTTTTGTCCCAAGAAAAAATCGATCCATATTTAGACCTAGCCCCCATACAAAGGTACTCTTTAGTGACTCTAATAGCCGCATTTTGATAGGTATCTTTTCGAAATTTGGCAGGTAATCATGTTTCATCCACCCAAATCAACATTTCGAATTTTAAAGGAATCGGACCAGTTCTTCGTGTAGCCCCTATACAAACCACCTTCCCAATTTTCACATAAATCACTCAAATTTCATGAAAATAGCAAATATTTAATTAAAATTCTGTTTGTGTATGTTAAAAGCGTACTTTAATAACCTTATCAAATCTGATTATCATCGGACCATTTTTGGACTTAGGTCCCAGGTGGAAATTTTACCCGATATTCAGTTAAAGCGATTTATTGTGAACAAAAAGAGCCTATTCCACTCAAATTTGATTAGTGAGTGCTTTTTACACTTATTAAAGATTTTACAAAATATAGATCTAATCAGTCCATGTTTGAACTTGGGACCCATTTTAAGGGACACTCTGGTGTAGGGTATTATATGGTCGGTCTTGACCGACTATAATTTTCTTACTTGTTAAATTTAAACATGTGATTACTCAAATTTGTTTCTTCCATATTTTTTTTCCGTGCAGGCCATCAAAGAATTAATAAAGCTGGATTTTTTTGTTAACGTGTATAAATTAGCCCATACAAATTTGACGTTTTTTAACTATATACGGCAAATTTATGTCAAATATGTATTGGATAATTTATACACGTTAGCAAAAAAAATCCACCTTACAAAAAAAATTAAGGAGTTCTGTACAAACTCAGGAAAACAAAAAAAAATATCGAAAAATTTTGAAAAAAAAATTAAAATATTTTAAAGAAATCAAGAAAAATAAACAAAAATTAGAAAAATTTCGCAAATTTTGTTTTATTTTTATTTACAAATATTTTTTTAAGAGAATATTTTGCAATTTTATTTTATTTTTGTACAACTTAAAAAATATTTTTTATTTAATTCTTTTTAAGGTGATCTCCCAGACGATCTGCCATTTATTTTCAACTATAAATTTAATACAAACAATTCGCTAGATAAACCTAATTGTGGTTTTTGGAATTATAGCACCTGGATTAACACTGGTGTTAATACATCTTACATAAACGACAATCTAATGCTTTGTTACACCAATCATCTTTCACATTTTGCAGCCTTAGTGGGTATACATTTGAAACCGAAACTTTTAGAGTTGGACTACAATATACTTAATGTACTGGATGAATCATCATTAGATTTGATTTCAATTTTAGGCTGTGGTCTTTCATTATTCGGACTTGTATGTATATGGTTGACTGCGATGTGTTTCGAAAAATGGCGTTCAAAAGCTTCAAATAAAATCTTACTCAATATGTGTTTCGTTCTCACTCTCATCATGATGCTATTTTTGTTTCTCAACATTCCGGATTTGCGAGATTCTCTAGTTGATATGAACAATTTTAGACATTGCATGATAATGGGAGCATTTTTACAATATAATATTTTGGTACTCTTTATGTGGATGCTAATTATAGCATTTACGCAATATCAACGTTACGTTCAGGTAATGGGTGCACAACGGCCATACAATTTTATAATGAAATTTGCTGTAACAGCCTGGGGCATACCACTGATACCTACCGGTTTGGTTGCCATATTGGATCCGAAATCGTATATGCCCAGTTTGGATAAAATACGTGATAATACTGGAATTTGTTACCCAACTGGCAATAGTCTATACTATGGTGTAATATTACCTATAAGTACTGTCATTATTGCTAATTTAAGCATATTCGTATATGTTTTTTGGAGTCTTCATCGTTCTTTGCATGAAGTTAAACGTTCGATGGATAGAACAAATTTTGTAAAACATGTACGATTATCAGTGTTATTATTTTTTCTCATCGGTATTTCATGGATTTTTGGATTGTTGGCGCACATCGACAATAGTCCAGTATTTTCCTATATTTTCTGTTTGACATCAACATTGCAGGGATTTGTATTGTTTATATATTTTATTGTTATAGATGAGACGGCACGACATTCCTGGCGGTCGTTTTTTTGCACAAAACGTAAGATTTTAGCAAATTCGGAATATAATTAAATACTACTGTATATTTTAGTTTATATAACTAACAATAAGTTAAGAATAATACTTTAAATAAAACACGTAAAATGTCTTTTGATATCCTTCAATGCTGTAGGGTATTTACTTTATCATAGAGATCATTACTATTAAATCTCTCTCTTTACATAAGTTAAGCTTTATAAAAAGCTTTTGTCATTAACTAAACACCCCGAGTAAAAATTTTAAAATGGCGTCACATAAAATTATATAATGTTTGATCTGTCCTCGAATACAATAAGATATAATTTCCTCCCAAATATGGTGGATAGAATTGCATTAAATTGGATTTAATAATATCTGATTTTATTCATTTGTATATAGTTTGATACAATTTTGTCCGAAATTTGTCTCTATCCAATGACATCAAATTATATGTGAGTGTATACAATAAGATCCAATTATATCTAATTGTATAAAATATTATCGGGTTATAGCGAATCGTTTTTTGGTTTATATAACATCACAGGTCAACGATACATACACCAAAAAAAGTTTGTGTACGCTTTGAACCAGAAGATGTAGTTTATAAAACTGTAAAATTTTTAAACTGTAAAAAAACTTAGAAAAATTTCAAACTGTAAAAAATCTTAGAACAATTTCAAACTAGAAAAAAACGTTTTTTTAAAAATCATATATGGTTATTAGAGTGTCCTTTATTTTGGAAATGTTGGAAATGTTGAGACGGTACCCCCTCATTTTTTTCCTTTTGACTAAAAAATAACTCAGGAAAAATTTTACGCCCCTACGACCACGCCTTCCCTACGCGACGGGGCCTTAAAGAACGGGGCCTTAAAAATCATTTTTCCATACAAACCAAAAAAATTTTTTTTTTAATTTTTTATTTTTTTGTTATTAATTATAATATTACTTGGTTAGCTTATTCACGACAAAAAATTTGATTTTGGTGGGATGAGGCTATCAGTTCTAAAAAATTTTTCGAAAAAAAAAATTTAGAGCTTTTGGGGTCCTACAGTAAAAATTTTTTAAAAAATTTTTTTTTTTAGTTTTGACAAGCAACCGTTTTAGTTGTAATGTTGCTTTTAATGATATATATTCATAAAAAAATATTATTCATATCTGTGACATCTTGATCGTGTATCAAAAAATATCAAAAATGCATTTTTTAACCTTTTTTAGATCACGATAAAGATGTCACAGATAGGAATAATATTTTTTTATGAAAATATATCATTAAAAGCAACAATTCAACTAAAACGGTTGCTTGTCAAAACTAAAAAAAAATATTTTTTAAAAAATTTTTACTGTAGGACCCCAAAAGCTCAAAATTTTTTTTTTTCGAAAAATTTTTTAGAACTGAAAGCCTCATCCCACCAAAATCAAATTTTTTGTCGTGAATAAGCTAACCAAGTAATATTATAATTAATAACAAAAAAATTTAAAATCAAAAAAAAAAATTTTTTGCTTTGTATGGAAAAATGATTTTTAAGGCCCCGCTCTTTACGGCCCCGTCGCGTAGGGAAGGCGTGGTCGTAGGGGCGTAAAATTTTTCCTGAGTTATTTTTTAGTCAAAAGAAAAAAAATGAGGGGGTACCTTCTCAACATTTCCAACATTTCCAAAATAAGGGACACTCTAATGGTTATACAGGCGCGGATCCAGGGGGGGAGAATGGGATTTCTCCCCCCCGAAATGATTTCAAAAAAAGAAAAGAAAGGAAAAAAAGAAAGAAAGAAAAAAAGGAAAAAAAAGGAAAAAGAAAAAGGCAGAGGAACAAAGATAGAAGGAAAATGACCAGAATATAAACAAATAGAGGCTATTTGTACTGAAGTAAATTTTTTTTAAATCCTTAAAATGTTTCAGAATGAAAGAAATTGCATTTGAAAAACTTAAATGGCAATAGAGTTAAATGGCAATAGAGTTAAATGGCAACAGAGTTATCATTCTCTAAGAAAAAATTATTATCTGAATATTTTTATAAAAAAATGTTTCGAAATTCCAGACTTTATTTTAAGAAACTGTTTTGATACTTATTTGACTCTAAATGTAAAATTTTTTTTATTGTAAAACTATCTTAAATTTTTGGGAAAATGTCTTAAAACTTTTCTATAGAAAACATCCCAGAGCAAATGAGATTTTTTCCTTTGAATACCCAAATTTTTTTAGCAAAAAATTTCTCAGAATCGAACAACATTTCTTAAGGAAAAACGTCTTAGAGTCTGAATATGTAAATTTTTCTTTTGAAATGTGTCTAATAATAACATTTTTTCTATATGAAAATGTTTCAGAATCTAGATGGCATTAAAACCGTAACATTTTTTCGTATTTTAAGAAAATTGCTTCAAAATTTCTTCATAAAATGTTTTAAAATCTGATAATTTTTTAGTATCTGATAATTTTCTTTTACGAATTAAGTTTCAGGATCTGAGAATTTTTGTATACGAAAAAGTTCTTAGAATCTGAGAATAACTTTGAAATATGAGAATTATTTCAGAGGATTTTTATAAGAAAAATATATCAGAATTTGGAATTTTTTTATAGAAAGAATGTCTCAAAATCTCAGATTATTTCTATAGAAAATTTTAAAAATCTGAGACATTTTCTATAAGGATTTCAGAATCTGAACAATTTTCTGAAGGGGTTATTTTTTTATATGAAAAATATTTAAGAATCTGAGAGGTTTTCTGTAGTAAAATTGTTTCATTGATTTGTATATGTGTACAAAGTTTTTTGTCCAGCAGGATCGTGGGAAATCAATTATTACTATTTTTTTAAATTTTTTGAAAAAAATTTATTGTAATTTTCCAATCTTAAAATCATTTCTACTGCTCCAAAGGTGCGTCATAGAAGGGTCATTTCCAAGACCGACCCCCATTAATTTGTACATCTAAACATTTCTTCGGAACAAACTTATACCCTTTCAATAATTTCTAAGGGGGCTCCCACACAAAACATTTTTTTTTTTAATTTGCTCCAACCGCTCTAACTGCCCTACGAGTGCCCTTAGAGCAATAAAATGTATGACCTACCCACAATATTTTTTTTTCCAAACATTTTCTCTGAACACACCTACCCTCTATCTTTAACTGTTAAAGGGGTCACCATACAATTTTTTTTTATTTTTTGTAAATTAGTTGTATTTAATCAACTTCTACCGGTCCAATGGTGCGTCCAAGAGGGGTCATTAGTGAGACCGACCCCCATTTATTTTTACCCTCCAAAATTTTTGTAAAACACCCTTACACTCTCCACTCCCCAAGCAGGCTCCCATATACATTGCAGTTGGAGCAAATTTTATAAAAATGTAATTTTAAATGGAAGCCCACTTAGGGAGTGGAGATAGGGTGTAGGTATGTTTTAAAAAAAAGTTGTAGGGTAAAAATAAATGGAGGTCGGTCTCACTAATGACCCCTCTCGGACGCACCATTGGACCGGTAGAAGTTGATTAAATAAAACAAATTTACAAAAAGTAAAAAAAATTGTATGGGGACCGCCTTAACAGTTAAAGAGAGAGGATAGGTGTGTTCAGAGAAAATGTTTGGACTAAAAAAATATTGTGGGTCGGTCATACATTTTGTTGCTCTAAGGGCACTATTAGGGCAGTTTGAGCGGATGGAGCAAATTTAAAAAAATGTCGTTTTGTGTGGGAGCCCCCTTAGAAATTGGAGATAGGGTATTAGTTTGTTCCAAAGAAATGTTCAGACGTAAAAATTTATGGGGGTCGGTCTTATAAATGACCCCTCTATGACGCACCATTGGAGCAGTAAAAATGATTTTAAGATCGGTAGAAATTATTTAAAGATTGGAAAATTACAATAAAATTTTTTCAAAAAATTTTAAAAAATAGTAATAATTGTTATCTCATGATCCTACTGCGCAAAAAATTTGTAGAATCGATAGAAGTTTTACAAAAAATAATTTCAAAAAAAATCAAAGAGTACAAACATTTAAAAAAATTAACTTTTATTAAGTTTAAAAAAAATTGCAATTTGGACCATTTTTGAAGAAGTTATGAGTAAAATAAGTTTGAGTTAAGGAACAAACTACCAATTTTTAAAAATTCGATATCTTTTAAACGAGTCATCAAAAAAATCTGAAAATTTACCACGAAGGAGTTTTCAAAGGGTACTAAAAACTGTGAGCAAATTGGGAAATCTAAAAAAAAATATTTTTCAAAGTGTCCTATTTGACATGGAATGCCCCATATATATTATTGATCAGTGATCGATTCTAAGACATTCTGTCTGTATGTCCCTCCGTCTGTGGAGGACACGATACACCTGAAATTTGGCACGAATATGTCTAATAGTCATTGGCTGGTTAAGTTCGGATATGGGTAAAAACGGGCCACGGGGGAAAAAGTTACCCTTTTAAGAACTTAATCAACCACTGAAATAACGCCATTTTTTTTATAGATTTTTTGTTCTTTTGCTTAGCAATCGAAACATTTTTGATATCAGAAGAAGTTCAAAGTCCTGTAGTTGGATCCAGGAAGATTGTCTCCCACCACCAAAACCTCCCCCCCCCAACAAAAAAAAGACGCCCCTGTTTTTTTTTTAACATGTTGGAGGGTATAAAAGATTCGGCACAGCCGAATATAACACTCTCACTTGTTTTTATTTTTTTTTTATTTTCTTTTGAAATTTGGTCTGGGGGGGGATTCCCCCTTTCTCCCCCCCCCCCCCCTTATGCCCGCATTCCCCCCCCCCCCCTTATCGTCCACATTCAGCAAATATTGATTGAGATACTAGGGTCGCGCTAGAAAGTTAAATTATTTATAGATATTCTTTAGAATTTTTTTTTTTTTTAATATTTCTGAGTCGATTATTTCCAAGTTCAAACATTAAAAATTGAAAAAATTATCCAAGAATTTGTATTCAATTATCAGCTGGTTTTTCCCACAACCTAAACAAATTTAATTTTATAAATACAGTAGAAGAAATCCGCATTTTTTGACTTTCAACTCTTTTGACCACCAATTTTTTGTAAAGAAAGAAAATATTTTATTATTTATTAATTATAGTACACCTAAGTGTATAGTAATGAGTAGGGATGATATTTTCATGCACTAAAAAATCGAAAATATGCGTTTAAAATATGCGCTAAAAGAAGAATTCTTAGAAACTGAAACAATCTATAAAAAAAAATAATAAAAATATTTTTTTTCTTATTTTTGAAATAAATTTTTCAAATTTTAAACAGTTTTTGAAACAAATACATTTTAATTTGTGTTTTTGTTAATTTATGCAAAAATATGCAATAAAAAGTTGGAAATATGCACAAAATATGCACTTCAAACCAAAATATGCAGAAATATGCATTTTCACCAAAATATGCAAAAATATGCAAAAACGAATCGATGCCATTTTAATGCAAATTTCGTGATACGGAAAGATAATTGCAATTATCTTTCCGTATCACGAAATTTGCCATGGTCGATATCGTTTTCGGACTATCGACAAAAAACATGCATTTGCATGGAAATCACTTCCCTATTTTTGTTTTGTTTACAAAAAATTGGTGGTCAAAAGAATTGGAGGTAAAAAAATGCGAATTTTTTTTTGAATTCTCATTTTGTTTGTAGTTTTATGCAGATGTATATAAAAGGTTTATAATCAATTTTATAAAATTGATTAATTTATTTTTTAAAAAAATATATTATTTTTAATAAATTTTTAATTTACACAATTAAAATTATAATTGGTTTCTAAATTTTGTTTTAATTTAAGTTTTAGTATATATAACTAATATTTTAATTATTTTTTTTTTTTTAATTTTAATTAAATTTTATAAATTTTAATTAAATTTTTTTATTTATTTGTTTTTAATTAATGATATACAAATATTTTTAATTCATAAGCGCGCTTTAGTGATTGTTCCGGATTTAATTAATTTTTTAATCAAATTCACGAATTTTTATACCCTCCACTCTAGTGATAGAGGGTATATATAAGTTTGTCATTCCATTTGTAACACCTCGAAATATTGGTCTAGGACCCCATAAAGTATATATATTTATGATCCTCGATCGATTTTAAGTCGATCTAGCGTTGTCCGTCCGTCCGTCTGTCTGTCTGTCCGTAGAAAACACGCTAACTTTTGAAAGACTTTACAGAGGCTACTGAAGTTTGGCATATATGTTTGTCATTTACCTGGTCAGGTTGGTATTGCAATCCAGCCAAATCGGTCCAGTGGTTCAAAAGTTATGAGCAAAAGAGTAAATTTCGGCAAAGGTATTTCGCGAATTTACGAGATAAAAAACACGATAACTTTCGAAAGACAATAATGAGACTACTGAAGCTTGGCATGTATCTTTGCCGTTCCCCGGGTCTGTTTGGTATTAAATTTCAGCTCAATCGGTCCAGTGGTTCAAAAGTTATAAGCAAAATCCTGAATTTCAGATTAGTTTCATCTAAAATGCCACGTGTTTTAACAAGTTTTAAAAGCATTGGTGGTAACTTAGCAATGCTTTTTAAACTTGTTTAATTTTAAAGCAATGCTTTTTAAACTTGTTTAGTTTTAAAAGCATTGGTAACTTAAAAACTACACTCGAAAAAAATTTAACACTCAAAAAAAATTTTACACTCAAAAAAATTTTACACTCAAAAAAAAATTTACACAAAAAAAATTTAGTTTTTTTTTTTACAAAAATGTCAATATTTTGTGTACATACGTACGTGCATTCACTCAGAAATATTTTTACAGTAAAAAAAACATTACACTGGAAAAAAATTTTACACTCAAAAAAAAAATTAGTAATTTTTCTTTTAAAAAAAAAAAAAAAATACAATTTTACACCCAAAAAAAATTTATCACTCAAAAAAATGTTACACTCAAAAAAAAATTTACACAAAAAAAATTTAGTTTTTTTTTACAAAAATGTCAATATTTTGTGTACATACGTACGTGCATTCACTCAGAAATATTTTTACAGTAAAAAAAACATTACACTGGAAAAATATCTTACACTCAAAAAAAAAAATTTGTAATTTTTCTTTAAAAAAAATGACAAAAAAAGAGTTTTTTACTCAAAATAAAATATTTCTAATCAAAATTGTTAATTTAAAAATGTACTACTCTTTAAAAAAATGCATTGTGGAGGGTATTCATAGATTCGGCAAAGTCGAATTTAACTTTTCTACTTGTTTTAATTAAATTTTTTTTTTCTGTGAACGATCACAAGCAACTTTATCGAGATTTGACGTCTGTTGGTTCCACTTTTTAATAAAAATTAAACAAACTTGATTAATTTATTTTAGTTAAATTCTTAGATTACATCAAATTCCCACACAAAAATATTTCCATTTTTAAATTTTTTCAAACTGGCATCACTTTTAATGTCTTAATAATATTTTACTAAATTTTCTGATTTTATCACCTACCAAAGTATTTCGCTATAAAAAGCACTGACTTGCAAAAAGAAAAATCATTAAAAAAAAAGTTTTATTATTGAAAGATTAATGATGAAAAATAAAAAAGAAAGTGTTAAAAAAATTGGGCACAAGTCTAGCACGCGTTAAAATAATGCCAGATGTTCGAAATTTTCGGTTTTTTATTTAAAAAAAAAATAAATTTTTGCAAACTAAAGTAATAAAACTACAAATTGTTTTATAGTGGGAAATATAAATAAATAATTAAATAAATAAAAAACTAAATAAACAAACAAAACTACCCAGGCAGAAACTGCCAACCGTTCCAAAAAAAAAAGTCTCGGCAAAGCACTTTATTTTTTGTGTAAAAGGTAGTATGAATTCGAAAAAGTGCTTTGCCAGCGCTTTGCCAATGTTTTTCTATTTAAATCCGTTCAAAGTATACATTTTTTATTAAAATTTATTAATTTTCGTAACAATTGGAATATTTTTTATTACCCTGCAGGATAAGTGGCCGGTCCTTGATAGTTCTCGTGATTTGTCACTTAGACACAATGACCTACATATTACAAACTTGACACCTTTTATATAAAAACACCTGTTTCTTTCGTGGGGAAGTGTCTTAAACTCCGGATACATCACATGTGAAATGTTACTGGGCCTATCCCTTTGGAACACTACCCGATTAGTTTCAATACACCACTTTTTTTCGGGACTTTTCCAAAAATTTTCCTAGAAGCATTTTAAATAAAATTTTTATTCCAAAACGCAAAGAAAACTGCAAACTAATTTTTTCCGTGACTTAGAAAATTGTTCAAAGTTTGTTCAACATATTTTTATCCTAATAAATGAGTCAATAATTTTTTTATCCTAATTTAATAAATTTCTTTATTCAAATAAACACCAAAAAAAGTTGTGTTTTATGGACTTATGTATACAATTTAGATACGTCCCATTTTTTTGTTCTAAAAGTGCTATAATAGTACCATATTTTTTGTTTTTAAGGCGCTTTGAAAGCGCTTTAAAATAGCAACGGCATATCGTTTACCGTGGTTATCATTTTGGACGCTGGGGGAGTACTAAACTGTGATGCTTTCCCAGCACACAAGCGACCATAAAAGGTACTTTGCCAGCGCTTTCCCGTTCGTATTTTTCTGCCTGGGTATATACTGGTACATATGTACTTCATTTTTAAAATATTTTTTTTATTTTATGTTCGAAACAAATTTCAAATCTTTAATAAATAAAAATTTTTCGCATTTTAAAAACCCCCTTGTGTTTAAAATTTAGAATTTCTAATCTTTTAAGAAGTAAGTACAAAAATATGAATGTATAAAAACAAATGTGAAACGAAATCTGAATACTTTTAATAATATTTTTTTTTAATAACAATTAAGTTCCTTTTTATACCCTCCACTCTAGTGATAGAGGGTATATATATGTTTGTCATTCCGTTTGTAACACCTCGAAATATTGGTCTAGGACCCCATAAAGTATATATATTCATAATCCTCGATCGATTTTAAGACGATCTAGCTATATCCGTCGGTCCGTCTGTCCGTCCGTCTGTCTGTCTGTCTGTTGAAAACACGCTAACTTTTAAAAGACTTTACGGAGGCTCCTGAAGTTTGACATATATGTTGAGCATTTACTTGGTCAGGTTGGTATTGCAATCCAGCGAAATCGGTCCAGTGCACAGTGCCACATTTGGCCAATCTAGCACGACAAAAATCAAAAAAAAAAAGTTCCCCGATTTTCATTATATGTTTGTATGTATTATATAACATTCCTATTAGCACGGAAATAATCATATAAGATCGATAATTCTGTTCGTTACTAACAGGTGGGTGCATAAATTTGCATCTTGTAAAATCCTGTAACTAGTGTACATTATTTCGCATAAATTAAGTCGAGTTTAATCTGTTGTAACTTTTGGACAAAAAGAGATATTTATCCACTCTTTTTTGGTAATTTTAAAGGATATTTAAATGGTTTAAGTCACATCTTTTCTTTTTTTTTAAAACAAATTTTTCTATTTTTATTAACAAAATACAAATTTTTGAAAATAAAATTATATATTTATTTTTTTTGATGGAATAGAACTATAGTGTTTGGTCCGTATTGGTCGCCGGACTTTTTCAGATATATTGACCAATATCCATAGTACTTATTTCAACGGCTAACTGTTGCGACCGTCTGCGACGCCGACTACAGTGGGGCGATATGTAAACCTTGTTTTTACACATTTTTTAAGCATATTTTAAAAAAGTGGGCGTGGCAGTTGTCTGACCGCCCCCTTTTTTTGTGATATTAATTCTACAGTCATTGAGAGTATATATACCAAATTTAAAGAAATTATAACCAAAATTACAATTTTTAAAACAAGTGGGCGTGGCCCTTAACCGGCCTCCCACATTTTTCATAATGTTATTTTTGAAGTCAAAATGAACATTTATACCGAATATTAAGTTAATATAATTAAAATTGGATTTTTGTCGTCCTAGATTGGCCAAATGTGGCACTGTGCAGTGGTTCAAAAGTTATGAGCAAAAGACTGAATTTCGGCAAGGGTTTTTCGTGAATTTATGAGATAAAAAGCACTATAACTTTCGAAAAGCAATTCTGAGGATGCTGAAGCTTGCCATTTATATTTCTCGTTCCTCCAGCCTAGTTCGTATTGAATTTCAGCCAATTCAGTCCAGTGGTTCAAAAGTTATTAGCAAAACCGTGAATTTCAGATTAGCTTCACCTTAAATTCACGTGTTGAAAACCCGTTAAACCTGTTTTAAAAACATTCGTAAGTCACAAAAATATTTTACAACGTCCCATGTAAAAATTGATTTGATCTTATCAGATCTGCTTTGATCTGATAATATATAACTGCATCTGATTGTATATAATTGTATCTGAACAGATATAATAAAATTTCAAATTTGTGCCAGTGTTGACCAAATCCGAGATATAATTAGATCTCGATTTTGGCCATTTTAGATATAATTATATCTTATCAGACATGATCACATATGAATAGATATAAACAGATCAAATAAGATCTAATCCATTTTTACACGGGGTATTTTTGTCACTCAAAAATATTTTTATACCAAAAAAAAAAGAAATACACTCGAAAAAAATTTTACACTCAAAAAAAAAAAATTGTAAATTATTTTTTTTTTTTTTTTCAAAAATTACTAAAAAAAATTTTTTTTACACAAAATAAAATATTTCTAATCAAAAATTTTATTTTTTTTCACGTTAGAAAATGTACTATCACTTAAAATGGGCATTGTGGGGGGTATTCATAGATTCGGCCAAGTCGAATTTAACTTTTCTACTTGTTTTATTATATTTTGTTTTTGGTTTAGCAAAAGCGTGCCAATAGTGCTCTTATCGCTAAAATTTATAAATAATTAAAATAAAAATTATATACGTTTGTATTTTTGTTTTTTTTTTTTTGTTTATTATGAAATCAGAAATCTGAACCAAAACACAAATAATTTTGAGCACATTGTTGTCAAATGTTTTCGTATTAAGTGAAGCTGATTACAATAAAAACAAGTAGAAAAGTTAAATTCGACTTTGCCGAATCTATGAATACCCTCCACAATGCATTTTTTTAAAGGGTAGTACATTTTTTAACGTGAAAGAAAAATTACTAATTTTTTTTTTTGAGTGTAAATTTTTTTTCGAGTTTAATGTTTTTTTTACTGTAAAAATATTTCTGAATAAATGCACGTACGTACATATGTACACAAAATATTGTAATTTAAAAAAAAAAAAAAAAAAAAAAATTTGTGTAATTTTTTTTGAGTGTAAAATATTTTATTTTGAATAAAAAACTATTTTTTTGCCTTTTTTTAAAAAAAGAAAAATTACTATTTTTTTTGAGTGTAAAATTTTTTTCGAGTGTAATGTTTTTTTTACTGTAAAAATATTTCTGAGTGAATGCACGTACGTATGTACACAAAATATTGTCATTTTTGTAAAAAAAAAATAAATTTTTTTATGTGTAATTTTTTTTTGAGTGTAAAATTTTTTTTGAGTGTAAAATTTTTTTTGAGTGTAAAATTTTTTTCGAGTGTAATTTTTAAGTACCCAATGCTTTTAAAACTAAACAAGTTTTAAAAGCATTGCTTTAAAACTAAACAAGTTTGAAACGCATTGTTTAGTTACCACCAATGCTTTTCAAACTTGTTAAAACACGTGGCATTTTAGATGAAACTAATTTGAAATTCAGGGTTTTGCTTATAACTTTTGAACCACTGCACTATAGGAAATTTTACACATTTTTTGGCCAAAAGTCAAAATTAAAATTTTTGCAAACATTATTTTTTTTCACATTAATATAAAAAAAACTTAACAAAGTAAACAATTCTTTCTCAATTTTTCGACAGAATTGATGTACTGTCACTTTATCAGTAGTTTTTCTTGCAATTTCTTACTTAGTTATAAAATAACGATTGAGAGCAGCGAATTTTGTGATAGCTTCTAACAAAAGTTTTTATATTAAGAATTTATAGTTTTTAAAAACTAAAAAATGGAAAATAATGTCAAAGGTGAGTACTTTAATGATAAATAGTGAAATGTTGGTGAACTCATCTATTAGATCGATTTTATTGGAAAAATTGAAGTGACCTTAAGATGAACTTATTGAAGTATGAATTGGAATTTTATTTTGACTTTAAAAAAAATGATAGCATATGTTAGCTATAAAACCATAAAAGTTCTCTAGGACAATCAATTACCTTCCGAATTTAAAAAATTTCAAGGTCGGATATGTGCAAACTTTTTTTTTATACCCATTTTTCCAGGTGACTACTGAGTGCCAAATTCAGAGTTATTTAATACATGGCGAGAGAAATAAAGCAGAGGTGGATAAGGAGCCGCTATTTCTGACCATTTCTTTTCATACATTGCTGAGAGTGAATGTTTCGAAAACTTTAAACAATATATAAAGTAGGAATTAAGAATATTTTGTTCAAATATAAATATGAAAAGGATTAAAAGTTGTAGGAGTTTGAAAATTTTTGAAAGACAGCATGCTGTTTGGCTTAAAGGCAATACTTGGCTAAAAAAAAAACTTGAAACGCAGCCTGCCTCCACTAAATCGAAACCTGGGCGACCGCAATTAACTTTTTTGTCAAAATCTGCGAGAACAAAAATACGAGTTACAGCAGAAATCTCTAAAGATCTAAATAGGGAAGTTGAGCCCCTAGCTCTTGCATCATCTACGGCTGCCCGTAGTGGCATTTTGAAATGTAGTTGACGACTTGAAACTCAAAAATAAAATTTTTGAATAAAATCCTTATTAAAAAGTAGATTTGTTTGACACTTCTTAACATTGTTAAAATAAATTTCTACTGTTATCTTCGAAAGTTAGTGTACACTCAAAAAAAAAAAAAATATTGTAAAAACAGTTTAGAACACCATATAATCTATCAAGGATCTAAAAAATCTTAGATGCGGCAACTTATAACCCGGGAACCCTGTTTGGAACTAATTATTAGGTAATTTTTTAGGTAACTTTACTAATTTTTTTTTTGAGTGTATGAAAACCTTTAAGAGTCACTCCCTCCCTCTAAAGAGTCTTCCAAAAGTCAAATAAAAAAAATCAGTCAAATCGGTCCAGCCGTTTGGCTGTAAATAATTTTGGCCAAAAAAAGGGTAAAATTTCCTATAGTGCACTGGACCGATTGAGCTGAAATTTAATACTAAACAGACCCGGGGAACGGCAAAGATACGTGACAAACTTCAGTAGTTTCATTATTGTCTTTCGAAAGTTATCGTGTTTTTTATCTCGTAAATTCGCGAAACACCCTTGCCGAAATTTACTCTTTTGCTCATAACTTTTGAACCACTGGACCGATTTGGCTGGATTGCAATACCAACCTGACCAGGTAAATGACAAACATATATGCCAAACTTCAGTAGCCTCTGTAAAGTATTTCAAAAGTTAGCGTGTTTTCTACGGACGGACAGACAGACAGACAGACGGACGGACGGACGGACGAACGGACATCGCTAGATCGACTTAAAATCGATCGAGGATCATAAATATATATACTTTATGGGGTCCTAGACCAATATTTCGAGGTGTTACAAACGGAATGACAAACTTATATGTACCCTCTATCACTAGAGTGGAGGGTATAAAAAAATTAACCTTTAAACGAACTTATGAATTTAAAAATTCCAAAAGTAACGAATTTTTATTATACACTACCTGATGTTCCCGGCGTTTCCCGGTTCGAATTAGATATGAATATAAATATATTTACACCAGTGCCATCTATCGTGTCGACCCGTACATACACAATTTTCTCATGATGAAATTATGACTTTTTTCGAATTTCGTCGATCGTCGGGCAAATTATGGTTCGTTTTGGTCTAAAAACTCTATGTTTAAATTTTTAGCCAAATCAGACAAAACTATCCCGTAACTTTGGTGGTTAAAGTGTTGCCCCAAAAAAATGTTAACATGATAATATTTTTAACTTTAAAAATTATGCAGGGCGCCACCTTAGTTTGACTATATAATCTAACGACTAACAAAAAATAAAATAAGAATTACTGTTCTTTAAACCAAAAAGGTTTACAACTTTTATTTGTAACTTTAATAATAACTCACCTGCTGGTGAATAAAAGCGTTTTTCACCAGACGGTAAACAAAACGTAATATAACAACAAGATTTTCTTGTGATTTTACAAGGTTTTTTTTGAGTGTAACGTACAGTAGATCACTGATATAGGTGGGGCATTCCATGCCACATCGGACACTTTAAATAATTTTTATACCCTCCACTCTAGTGATAGAGGGTATATATAAGTTTGTCATTCCGTTTGTAACACCTCGACATATTGGTCTAGGACCCCATAAAGTATATATATTCATGATCCTCGATCGATTTTAAGACGATCTAGCAATGTCCGTCCGTCTGTCTGTCTGTTGAAAACACGCTAACTTTTGAAAGAATTTACGGAGGCTCCTGAAGTTTGACATATATGTTGAGCATTTACTTGGTCAGGTTAGTATTGCAATCCAGCGAAACCGGTCCAGTGGTTCAAAAGTTATGAGCAAAAGACTGAATTTCGGCAAGGGTTTTTCGTGAATTTATGAGATAAAAAGCACTATAACTTTCGAAAAGCAATTCTGAGGATGCTGAAGCTTGGCATTTATATTTTTCGTTCCTCCAGCCTAGTTCGTATTGAATTTCAGCCAATTCAGTATAGTGGTTCAAAAGTTATTAGCAAAACCGTGAATTTCATTTAGCTTCACCTGAATTTCACGTGTTGAAAACCCGTTAAACCTGTTTTAAAAACATTCGTAAGTCACAAAAATATTTTACAACGTATTTTTGTCACTCAAAAATATTTTTATACCAAAAAAAAAAAAAATACACTCGAAAAAAATTTTACACTCAAAAAAAAAATTAGTAAATTATTTTTTTTTTTTTCAAAAATTACTAAAAAAAAAATTTTTACACAAAATTAAAAATTTCTAATCAAAATTGTTATTTTTTCACGTTAGAAAATTTACTATCACTTAAAATGGGCATTGTGGGGGGGTATTCATAGATTCGGCCAAGTCGAATTTAACTTTTCTACTTGTTTTATTATATTTTGTTTTTGGTTTAGCAAAAGCGTGCCAATAGTGCTCTTATCGCTAAAATTTATAAATAATTAAAATAAAAATTATATACGTTTGTATTTTTGTTTTTTTTTTTTTGTTTATTATGAAATCAGAAATCTGAACCAAAACAAAAATAATTTTGAGCACATTGTTGTCAAATGTTTTCGTATTAAGTGAAGCTGATTACAATAAAAACAAAAATTAACCTTTAAACGAACTTATGAATTTAAAAATTCCAAGAGTAACAAATTTTTATTATACACTACCTGATGTTCCCGCCGTTTCCCGGTTCGAATTAGATATGAATATAAATTTATTTACACCAGTGCCACCTATCGCGTCGACCCGTACATACACAATTTTCCAAATCAGACAAAACTATCCCGTGGCTTTGGGGGTTAAAGTTTTGCCCCAAAAAAATGTAACCACGATAATATTTTTAACTTTAAAAATGATGCAGGGCGCCACCTTAGTTTGACTATATAATCTAACGACTAACAAAAAATAAAATAAGAATTACTGTTCTTTAAACCAAAAAGGTTTGCAACTTTTATTTGTAACTTGGATAATAACTCACCTGCTGGTGAATAAAAGCGTTTTTCACCAAACCGTAAACAAAACGTAATCTAACAAGATTTTCTTGTAATTTTACCAGGTTTTTTTTTTGAGTGTAACGTACAGTAGATCACTGATATAGGTGGGGTATTCCATGCCACATCGGACACTTTAAATAAGTTTTTTTTTAGATTTTCCCAATTTGCTGATAGTTTTTAGTACCCTTCGAAAACTCCTTCGTGGTAAATTTGCAGATTTTTCTGATGTCCCGTTCAGAAGATATCGAAATTTTAAAAATTGGTAGTTTGTTCCCTTACTCAAACTTCTTTTACTCATAACTTCTTTAATAATGGTACAAATTGCAATTTTTTTTTTTTAATTTTTGTTTTTTTTACGTACTTTTTAAAAAAAAAATCCAAAAAAAATCTTAAAATTTGGACTAAAAAAATATTGTGGGTCAGTTGTACGTTTTAGTGCTCTAAGGGCACTTTTAGTTTAGTTAGAGCGGTTGGAGCAAATTTAAAAAAATTTCATTTTGTGTGGGAGCCCCCTTAGAATTTGGAGATAGGGTATTAATTTGTTCCGAAAAATTTTTTAGACTCAAAAATTAATGGGGGTCGGTCTTTGGAAGGACCTCTCTATGACGCACCATTGGATCAGTAGAAATGATTTTAAGATTGGAAAATTACTACAAAATTTTTTTAAAAAAATTTTAAAAAATAGTAATAATCGTTATCCCACGATCCTACTAGCCAAAAAATTTGTAGAATCGATAAAAGTTTTGCACAAAAAGATTTCGAAAAAATCAAAGAGTACATACATTATCAAAAATGAGATTTAAATTTTAAAACTTAAAAATCGCATACTAGAGCAGTTTTAAGAATTTTTTTCGGAATTTTTTTCTGTCCGTCCGTCTGTCCGTCCGTCCGTCTGTGGAAGACACGATACTGTCCAAAATAAAAGTGCTAGACTCCTGAAAGTTGGCATATAAATATATGTCTTATGTTCATAGGCTGGTTAAGATCGGAGATGGGCAAAATCGGACGAGGGGGGAAAAAGTTCCCCTTTGACGAAGTAAACCAACCCATGAAAAAATTTAACTTTTTATAGTTTTTATTCCCTCCAACCACAGTATGGGAGTATACTCACTTTGTCATTCCGTGTGTAACGCATCGAAATATCGGTCTAGGACCCCATAAAGTATATATATTATTGATCAGTGATCCGTTCTAAGACATTTTAGCGATGTCCGTCTGTCCGTCCGTCCGTATGTCCGTCTGTGGAAGACACGATACAGTCCAAAGTAAAAGAGCTAGACCCCTGAAGTTTGGCACGAATATGTCTTATGGTATTGGGCTGGTTAAGTTCGAACATGTGCAAAATCGGATCAGGGGGAAAAAAGTTCCCCTCTTAAGAACTAAACAAAACTCTAAAAAAGCCATTTTTAGGTTTTTTATACTTTTGCTTAGCAAACGAAATATTTTTATGTCAAAAGAAGTTCAAAGTCTTGCAGTTGGATCAAGGAAGGTTGTCTCCCACCGCCGTAACCCCCCCCCCCCCCAAAAAAAAAAAGACGCCACTGTTTTTTTATAACGTGTTGGAGGGTATAAAAGATTCGGCTCAGCCGAATTTAACACTCGCACTTGTTTTTTGTATTTTTGTTAAACAAATGAAACATTTTTATGCTTGAAAAAGTCAAAGTCTTGGACTTGGACCCAGGGGATTTGAAAATTACTTTTTTTTGGTCAGCCCCCTTTTGTGGGAGTGGATATTAATAAATTATTTAAATATTGATGAAATAGTATATCCTTTATACAACAAGATAGTAATTAAATTTGTATACATTTTTGACCAGAGAGAAGGTGTCCCCTGCAATTTTTTTTTTGTTTTTTTATCGTAGGGTATACAAGATTCGGCACAGCCGAATTTAATACTCTCACTTGTTTTTTTTTAATTCGTAAAAAAAAAAAAATTTTTTTGAAAAAAAAAAATTGCAATTTGGACCATTATTGAAGAAGTTATTAGTAAAAGAAATTTGAGTAAATGAACAAACTACCAATTTTTAAAAATTCGATATCTTTTAAACGGGTCATAAAAAAAATCTGAAAATTTACCACGAAGGACTTTTCGAAGGGTACTAAAAACTGTCAACAAATTGGGAAAATCTAAAAAAAAAAATTATTCAAAGTGTCCGATGTGCTATTGAATGCCCCACCTATATCAGTGATCTACTGTACGTTACACTTCAAAAAAAAAACCTTGTAAAATTACAAGGAAAACTTGTAACTTTTTTTTGTTTGCTACATCCTATTTGAATAAATATTACTAATAATTTTGTAATTTTACAAGGTTTTTACCAATAAAATTGTAAATTTAAAAATTTTTGACACGATAAAATTTACAAAGAGGTTTCGTAATTTTACTAGATTTTTTGCTACCTCATATTTTATGAGAATTCCTAGTAGTTTTAAAAGCTTTTTACCAATAATTTTGTAATTTTACAAGCTTTTTACCAATAAAATTGTCAGTTTACAGTTTTTTGGCACAATTAAAATTACAAGGAATTCTCGTGAATTTACTAGATTTTTTTGTAAAATTATATTGGAAATTTGTAAAATTACAAAAAAAATTGTAAAATAACAAAAAAAAAAAATTAAATTTCGATTTTTTAGAAAACAAGGAAAACTGTCAAATATTGGTAAAATGGGATTACGAGACTTTTCTTAGTAATTTAACAAAGTTTTTTTTGTGTGTGTAAGATTCTAGCGATATACATCTGTTTGTGTGTCAGTTGAAATGGCGCTCAAGGGCAAAATATTACATAGATATGACTGTAGCTTAACATAGTAACTATTTGTAGCTTCGAGAATTTTCGTATTGCATTTATGCGATATTGGTTCAGAGGTTCAAAAGTTATGAACGAAAATGAAGAACAATCTTTTTTTTACCAAAAATTGTTTTTTTTTTTTTCAAAAAAAGAGATTTTTCTCAATATTTAAGTTTTTTGCAATACTATTTTTTAAAATGTGGAGGGGTTTAAAATATTCGGAAAGGCCGAATTTAAATGGTTTCATTTAAATTTAAATTTTCAACTTTAAACTGAAATTGGAATTTTCCATGTAGTGTTCAAGGGTTAAACAATTTTTCAACCAGAGTATACAATTTGATAAATTTTCTTTATTATATGTTTACATATAAAGTTGTTTAATACTTGATTAATTCCAAATTGTGCTGATTGATTTTTATTACAAAATTTGATAATTTGAATTTAATTAAGTGAAAATAAACATAAATTTTTGCACCGAAAGAGTTTTAAAGTTAAATACAATTAAAAAAAAAAATACATTTTTTGAAATACAACATTATTTAAATTTTGAATTAGGTAATCTTTTTAATTATGCTACAGCATTTTCATATTTAATTTGAAAGTATTCAAAATCACTACAAGAGCTTGATTTAAAAAATATTGAGGAAAAAAATATTGATGAAAAAAAAATATTGATGCAAAATAATTATGTTTTGTTTTTATTCACCAGCTGGTGAATATTTGTTTTATTCCCCACGAGGTGAATTATTATCCAAGTTACAAAAATTTTTTGTTTTAAGAAAATGAAAACAGTAATTCCAATTTTCTTTTTTGTTAATCGTTAGCTTATATAGTCAAACTGAGGTGGCGTCCTGCAACTTTTTTAAAATTAGACACTAGGATGGCTCGTTTTTGGGCTTTTCTCTCTGATCAAATTCTAATACCCGCCAAAAGTGTCGGTACCCTAAGGGTAACTCACATGCAAAATATCACCCCGATCGGAGTTTATCTTCTGTCTCCACTTTGAGCCTCAAAATTGGGATTTTCGCAAAAAAGGACTTTTTAAAAAAAAAAAAAAAAAAAATTTAAGATTTTTTATTAAAATAATTAAAAAACTATTTTTGTATAGTATTTGATCGTAAATACTTAAATATGAAATTTAAAGATTTTACGGTATCATTAACCCGTTCAAACTTGAAACCAAAAAAATGGCATGATTTTGGGGGCGTTCTCAAAACACCTTTTTTCAAAATTTGAAAATTTTATTAAAAAAATTTTTTAAATATACCATTTTTTCTTTCTAAATTCATTAAAAACACCTTGGAGAAGAAAAATGTGAAATATGGCGGGTATCCGTCGAGCCACTTTTTGGGAATCGCGGGGGGAAGTTTGCGGATTTCAAGGAAATGTTGGTTTTATCAATAATTTGGATTAATAATATCTTATAAACTTCATTTTTGTGTAAATTAACGATTTTTTGGTGTCGAGGCATTCTATTGTATAACTTTAAGTCTGTCATGAAATCTTACCGATCTAGGACGTTTTTAACCCACATTGGCTGGGGGTCAAAAATGACCCCCGAATAAAATTTGAAGTTTAGAGCTTAAATTTTGTGCTATAAACAAGTATAAAACGGCTTTTGTGTTTTTTACCCCAACTGTTATTTCGTATTATTATATTATCTTTAAAAAAATCATTACCCCTTCTTGGTAGGGGGTCAAAAATGACCCATTCAATAAAAAATATATATTTTGTTGATATCAAAAAATTAAAGCACTATGCCTAAAAGTTTTTGCCGGGGTCATTTTTGACCCTTGGCCAATGTGGGTTAAAGATATCTTAAATATGTGAGATTTAAGGGCTGATTTAAAGTTATCTAATAGATTGCCACAAATTAATTTTATATGAAAAAATATATACTTTTTATTGAATGGGTCATTTTTGACCCCCTACCAAGAAGGGTTAACGATTTTTTTAAAGTAAATATATTAATACGAAATAATAGTTGGGGCAAAATACATAAAAACCGTTTTATACTTGTTTATAGCACAAAATTTAAGCTCTAAACTTAAAATTTTCCGCGGGGGTCATTTTTGACCCCCAGCCAATGTGGGTTTAAGACGTCCTAGATCTATAAGATTTCATGACAGACTTAAAGTTATCTAATAGAATGCCACGACACCAAAAACGGTTAATTTGCACGAAAATGAAATTTATAAGATTTTATTAATCCAAATTATTAATAAAACCAACACATCCGCTAACTTTCCCCAGCGATTCCCGAAAAGTGGCTCGACGGATATCCGCCATATTTCACATTTTTCTTCTCCAAGGTGTTCTTAATGCATTCAGAAAGAAAAAATGGTATATTTAAAATTTTTTTTTAATAACTTTTTCAAGTTTTGAAAAAAGGTGTTTTGAGAACGCCCCCAAAATCATGCCATTTTTTTGGTATCAAGTTTGAACGGGTTAATGAAACCGTAAAATCTTTAAATTTCATATTTAAGTACTTACGATCAAATATTATACAAAAAAAAATTTTAAATTATTTTAATAAAAAAATTTAAATTTTGTTTTTTTTTTTTTAAAAAGTCCTTTTTTGCGAAAACCACAATTTTGAGGCTCAAAGTGGAGACAGAAGATAAACTCCGATCGGAGTGATATTTTGCATGTGAGTTACCCTTAGGGGACCGACACTTTTGGCGGGTATTAGAATTTGATCAGAGAGAAAAGCCCAAAAACGAGCCACCCTATTAGACACCATCCTAAAAACATTATCATGTTAAAAAGCAAAAAAAATCTGTTTTTTGTTTTATAACACTGTGCAACAAGAAAAATGAGCCTCAATGGATTCAACGCCATATAAAAGCAGACCATCACCAAAGGGGTTTTGCAAAGTCAGTTCGGATAATTTTTATCAAAAGCGTTTGGAAAACGTCAAAAAAACTATAATAAAAACCCATCTGAGCTTCAAAAGTGGTTTGATGTCTTCAGTGAAATTGTATGACGATTCTTTTTTATACTGCCATCTTAAGTGGTCATTTTAGTCCTTTTTAAAATCTTAACACAGAAGTCTAAAAAAAAGTCCATGTAAAGGGTTAAAATGTTCTACAAATTTTTTCCTCATAAAATTTAACTAAGAAAGTTGAAAGTTTGTGTAACATGCGCAAAATGCTTAAAAATGGAAAAATATAAAGATTCATATTTTTTTTAATTTTTTTTACCATAGCAGTGTTAAATAACACGATAGAAATAGTGTAAATGGGGCATTCCATGTCAAATCGGACACATTGGAAAATTTTTTTTTTAGATATTCCCAATTTGTTTACGGTTTTAGTACCCATTGAAAACTCCTTCGTGGTAAATTTTCAGATTTTTTTGATGACCAGTTCAAAAGATATCGAATTTTTAAAAATTGGTAGTTTGCTCCTTTACTCAAAGTTCTTTTTCTCATAACTTCTTCAATAATGGTCCAAATGTCAAATTTTTTTTGTTTAAAATTTTTGTTTTTTTACGTAAAAAAAATTCTTAAAAGCTCTCTACTATGTGATTTATAAGTTTTAAAATTTAAATCTCATTTTTGAATATTTTTGTACTCTTCGATTTTTTTTTTTTAGTGTAAAACTTCTATCGATTCTACAAATTTTTTGCCCAGGAGGATCGTGGGATAACGATTATTACCATTTTTTTATTTTTTGATCTTAAAAGCATTTCTACTGCTGGTGCGTCATAGAGGAGTCACTTATAAGACCGAACCCTATTAATTTTTACGTCTTAACATTTCTTTGGAACAAACAAATACCCTATCTCCAATTTCTAAGGGGCTCCCACACAAAATGACATTTTTTAAAATTTGCTCCAACCGATCTAACTGCCCTACTAGTGCCCTTAGAGCAATGAAATGTATGACCGACCCACAATATTTTTTTAGTCCAAACATTTTCTCTGAACACACCTACCCTCTATCTTTAACTGTTAAGGCAGTCCCCATACAATTTTTTTTATTTTTTTGTAAATTTGTTGTATTTAATCAGCTTCTACCGATCCAATGGTGCGTCCGAGAGGGGTCATTAGTGAGACCGACCCCCATTTATTTTTACCTTATAACATTTTTTTAAAACATACCTACGCCCTATCTCCACTCCCTAAGTAGGCTCCCATACAAATAACAGTTGGAGCAAATTTTATAAAAATGTAATTTTGAAATTTGTTGCACAGTGTAATTTGATTACACATTAAATTCAGAAAAAACATACACGTGCTCACGATCACTTTTCGATTAATTTTAAATATACACAGAAAAAAAACAATTTTTTATATTCACCCCCATATTTGTGAATACAATTAATTTTTTCACTGAATGTGCTTCTACACTGAAATTTGTAATATCAACAAACGTTTGTAAAATTTTGATTGTTGAAAAAAGAATTTTGTTTTTTTTAACAAAGAAATTTCACAAACACAATTTGTTGATCTGACAAAAGTAAAAAATCTTATATTTTTTTCAACAAACAGAATTTGTTGATTTGACAAATTAAATTTTTTTTCAACAAAGAAATTTAACAAACGCTATTTATTGACATCATAAAAGAATTTTGATATAAAATTACTTGCCTGAGTTTGTTGAAAACAAAATCGAAGTTTTGTATTATGTACTATTTTTGCTAAGTGTTTTGTTAAGATCATGTTTGGTTGATTTACAATTGATGTTTGTTGATCTAAATTTGACGATTTTATTTTCTGTGTATTGTATATTAGTTTTTAATTATTTACATAAAATTTATTTCTTCTTTTAAAATTTAAAATAAAAATTTAGTGAAAAACAAAACCTTTTATGTGAAATTGATTTAGTTAAAAAAAAAAATACAAAATTGTGTCTGATCTTTGCCGGTGTCTAAATGTCAATCTGTCTACAAACTCATTTAACAACATCATTATCCTGACGATCTATACAGAACTACAGATGATGACGAAGAATACAACAAAGTATAGAAGTGTGTGTATTTGTTATTTGTTATTATTAACATATGCTAATATTTGGCATTTGTTTGTTGATTTAACAAAAAAAAAAAACTAAACAACAAATATACAAAGTTAGTACACTTTACAAAAACTAACATACAATCATTATTATTGTTTATTATACTTAACTTACCACTGACACTGATACTACATTTTGAATATTAGCATGGCATTTATTTGATAATACTCGAATTTCTGCGATTACGACTGCAAAATTTAGGTTTGCATTCATCAAAAAAGTTTTAGGTCTTGGGTTTGAGTTAGAGGTGGTTGTGTGCGAGGCTTTCCGGTCACACTCACTTACAAAACAAAATTTTCCAATCACGCGCAATCACTAGCGTATTTTTTTCTACTCACAATCAAAATATCGGTCTGGGAGTCCCTAGACTGGGGCCCCATAAAGTATATCATTGATCAGTGATCGATTCTTAGACATTCTAGCGATGTTCGTCTGCCTGTTATAATGGCGATCACTGGTACAATATTACACAGAGACGCCTTAAAATAATTACTCTATAATATGACTGTGATCTCAATTCGATAGATATTTGACAAAGTTATCTGCCGAAAGACAGACTTGAAGAAAATAATTTGAATTTTCATTCTGTTTTATATATTGTTGGACTTTATTTTTTATAACTGAAGTTTTTATTTGTTTCGGTTTGAGTCCATATTAATTATTTCTGAGAAATAATTATTTTTGTTGTACAATGAGAAAATCTGAAAAAATTAATTGACAACACAGGCTTAGTGGAGATGTCGACAGCTTTCGGAAGAAGCCTACAGTGACAATCGAAGAGTGCGGACGAAGGAAGGGTGGCTTCTTCCGAAAGCTGTCGACATCTCCAATTAGCCTGTGTTGTCAATAAATTTTTTCAGATTTTCTCATTTTACAACAAAAATAATTATTTCTCAGAAAAAATTAATATGGACTCAAACCGAAATAAATAAAAACTTCAGTTATAAAATATAAAGTCCAAAAATATATGTATAAAACAGAATTAAAAAAAACAAGTGAGAGTGTTAAATTCGGCTGTGCCGAATCTTTAATACCCACCAAAATGAAAAAAAAAAATAAAAAAAAAATTGTCAGGGCGTTTGTTTTTGGGGGGGGGGGGGGTGATGGGGGTCAGTGGGGGACGCTTAGAGCACTTTCCCATCCCGATAAATATAACAAATGTGTCATTTATTTAACAAAAATACAAAAAAACATGTAAAAAAAGTGTATTTTTTCAGAGGTTGGTTCAGTTCTTCAAGGGGGAACTTTTTTCCCCTTGAGCCGATTTTGCCCATTTACTAACTTAACCTTCCTAGGACCATAAGACATATTCATGCCAAATTGCAGGAGGCTAGCTCTTTTATTTTATTTTGGACTGTATCGCGCCATCTACAGACAGACGGAAGGACGGACGGACAGACGGACGGACATTCACAGAATGTCTTAGAATCGATCATGGATCAATAATATATATACTTTATGGGGTCCCCGACCGATATTTCGATGCGTTACAAACGGAATGACAAAGTGAGTATACCCCCATACAGTGGTTGGAGGGTATAAAAATTATTCTGACAAATTTTTATTTAAAATTGTTTTATTCGACCTTTAAAATATTATATTTTGAGTAGGTTTACTCTAGCTCGAGGTCATTATATCCTTTACTAATTAAAACTATGATATTCTCATTGAATAATTTTCAATAAAATAATTTTTCTGTTTTAGTATCTACCAATTTTATTTTTTTGGAGCACCATATAAAATAAATCAGAGTCTAAAAATAAACGGTGCAATTTTAAAATTTGAAAAAAAAAATAGAAAGAATTGTGATCACATCTTGAATTATGGCTTAACAGTTGCGTAGTTTAGACTTGTATTTTTAGAATTCTTAAAAAAAAATATCGAAGGTTTCGGACTGTTTCAAAAAGTCGATTTCAATTTTTAAAGGTTAAAAAATAAGTGATAAAAAAAAGCGCTAAAATTCGACAAACTTGGCGTTATTGATTGAAAAAAAATTAAAAATTGGAAAAAAACCTCTAAATTTTTCCCACTAAATCCCAACAAAAATCGCCAGATTTTCCCGCTAAATAACCGTTCCCGCTAAAACCAATTTCCCCCCGCTAAATCCAAACAAAAAGCGCTAGATTTAGCGGGAAAACCTCCAACTTGGCAACAGTGCATGTGTCCACTACCACACACACTCACAAAATTTTATAAAAATCGAAGACCATCGAAAAATTACTCGTTGATGTTAAATGTTTTTGCTCTAATGTTCAAACAAAAATATTAATATATAATACATTCAACTTTAACTTTGAACATAGCGATTTGTCATTTAAATTCCCTTTGCTACTTGTAGTGTAGGATTTTTATATTTGCTAAATAGTTTTGACACTGAAATCAGACAAATTCCGAAACACGTGTCGATTAAGTCTTGCAAAAATTACCTACATAAATAAACCCAGTCGGTAAAATAAATCACACCTGACATACTGCTGACTCTCCCTTTATGAAACCGCTGACATCATCATACAATTTTTCAAAATGTCATCAATGACATGTCAGCAGTTGGTCAGCAGTGTCCACCAGTATCGGTGGCCACAAACAATTCGTTTAAACAACCGCTGACCAACTGCTGACATGTCATTGATGACATTTTGAAAAATTGTATGAAGATGTCAGCAATATTATAAAGGGAGAGTCAGCAGTATGTCAGGTGTGATTTTTTTTACCGACTGGGTTTATTTATGTAGGTAATTTTTGCAAGACTTAATCGACACGTGTTTCGTAATTTGTCTGATTTCAGTGTCAAAACTATTTAGCAAATATAAAAATCCTACACTACAAGCACCAAAGGGAATTTAAATGACAAATCCCTAATGTTCAAAGTTAAAGTTGAAAGTATTATATATTAATAACTAGCTTACAATCCCGGTACTTCGTTACCGGTTGTATTGAATACCGGATAATAGGCGGATCAGGATTATTCTATCGATTTTCAAAAAATTCCCCTACGTGGTCTTTGTTTTATTTACTTGTGGACGTTTAAGTC
Source organism: Pegoplata infirma (assembly GCA_963921195.1). Classification (NCBI taxonomy): domain Eukaryota; kingdom Metazoa; phylum Arthropoda; class Insecta; order Diptera; family Anthomyiidae; genus Pegoplata; species Pegoplata infirma. The sequence continues at coordinate 42,773,134 of OY992537.1, forward strand.
TTCCATAAAATAAATATTTCAATGAATAATATAAACAATAAAATTTTAATAACTTTGCTGGTACGTTATCATGTTCGTTCCGGGGGAAAAATATAATGACAATTTTCGAGTCCTTATGTCGGGATTTTGGATTTTGAGTGAATAAATATTTCAGTGAAAAAAGAAATTGCAATAAAAAAAAAAATATGGAGTAAAAAAATTTGAGTTAAAAATATCATTCCATATTGTTCCCTGCTCTATTCCATATTGTTCCCCGTTCTATTTCATTTCCAATTCCATTTCCATTTTCTAATGTCATTGTTATAGGCACAGAAAAAGTACCAAAAGTAAACTTTATTACCCCCATTAGAAACGGAATTTAAAAAAAGTACCTCTTTCAGAATGTTTTTTCTTCCCCGAAGGATCCTACAATCCATATTTCAATTATCTGGGATCATTGTTTCAGCAAATATTAAAAGTACTTTTTATCCCCGTTAAGAAACGGAATTTCAAAAAAAAAAACTTTTCCCAATCTCTTTTTTCACCAAAGGATTTTACATTCCAAATTTTAAGTTTCTGGGGCCACTATATATCAGGAAGTAAATAAGTACACTTTTTTATTCCTTTTAACCCAATTATTTTCCGATAGGCGAACCTTTTCCAATTTCAAGTTTCTATGTTTATTATTTCAAGAAATAAAAAAGTTCCAAAAAGTGTACTTTTTATGGAAGGTACTTTTTATGTACGTACTTTTTATGGAAGGTACTTTTTATAAGTGGTATTTTTTATAAAAGGTACTTTCTATAAAAGGTACTTTTTATAAAAGGTACTTTTTATAAAAGGTACTTTTTATAAAAGGTACTTTTTATAAAAGGTACTTTTTATAAAAGGTACTTTTTATAAAAGGTACTTTTTATAAAAAGTACCTTTTATAAAAAAAAGGTACTTTTTATAAAAGGTACTTTTTATAAAAGGTACTTTTTATAAAAGGTACTTTTTATAAAAGGTACTTTTTATAAAAGGTACTTTTTATAAAAGGTACTTTTTATAAAAGGTACTTTTTATAAAGGGTACTTTTTATAAAAGGTACTTTTTATAAAAGGTACTTTTTATAAAAGGTACCTTTGATAAAAGATACTTTTTATAAAAGCTACTTTTTATAAAAGGTACTTTTTATAAAAGGTACTTTTTATAAAAGGTACTTTTTATAAAAGGTACTTTTTATAAAAGGTACTTTTTTATAAAAGGTACTTTTTATAAAAGGTACTTTTTATAAAAGGTACTTTTTATAAAAGGTACTTTTTATAAAAGGTACTTTTTATAAAAGGTACTTTTTATAAAAGGTACTTTTTATAAAAGGTACTTTTTATAAAAGGTACTTTTTATAAAAGGTACTTTTTATAAAAGGTACTTTTTATAAAAGGTACTTTTTATAAAAGGTACTTTTTATAAAAGGTACTTTTTATAAAAGGTACTTTTTATAAAAGGTACTTTTTATAAAAGGTACTTTTTATAAAAGGTACTTTTTATAAAAGGTACTTTTTGTAAAAGGTTCTTTTTATAAAAGGTACTTTTTATAAAAGGTACTTTTTATAAAAGGTACTTTTTATAAAAGGTACTTTTTATAAAAGGTACTTTTTATAAAAGGTACTTTTTATAAAAGGTACTTTTTATAAAAGGTACTTTTTATAAAAGGTACTTTTTATAAAAGGTACTTTTTATAAAAGGTACTTTTTATAAAAGGTACTTTTTATAAAAGGTACTTTTTATAAAAGGTACTTTTTATAAAAGGTACTTTTTATAAAAGGTACTTTTTATAAAAGGTACTTTTTATAAAAGGTACTTTTTATAAAAGGTACTTTTTATAAAAGGTACTTTTTATAAAAGGTACTTTTTATAAAAGGTACTTTTTATAAAAGGTACTTTTTATAAAAGGTACTTTTTATAAAAGGTACTTTTTATAAAAGGTACTTTTTATAAAAGGTACTTTTTATAAAAGGTACTTTTTATAAAAGGTACTTTTTATAAAAGGTACTTTTTATAAAAGGTACTTTTTATAAAAGGTACTTTTTATAAAAGGTACTTTTTATAAAAGGTAATTTTTAAAAAAGGTACTTTTAATAAAAGGTACTTTTTATGAAAGGTACTTTTTATAAAAGGTACTTTTTATAAAAGGTACCATTATTTCAGTAAATTAAAAAAAGTACCAAAAGTACACTTTTTTCCATTTTACCCCGTAGAGTCAACATTGGCAAAAACCCAGCCTTGGTGAATATTTTTTCCGGGAGGTGAACCTACATTGCAAATTTTAAGTTTCTAGGACCATTATTTAAGAAAATATAAAAGGTACCAAAAGTACAGTTTTTTACCCCTTAGAATCAACATTGGCAAAAATCCAGCTTTTGTAGATCTATATTCCGGGAGCTGAACCTACATTCCAAATTTCAAGTGTCTGGGACCATTATTTAAGGAAACATAAAAGGTACCAAAGGTACATTTTTTACCTTTTTTACCCCCTTAGAATCAACATTGGCAAAAATCCAGCCTTAGTGGATCTATATTCCGGGAGGTTAAAATACAGTCCGAATTTCGAGTCTCTATGACCATTATTTCAGGAGATATAAAAAGTACCAAAAGTACAGTTTTTTACCCTTTTTACCCCCTTAGAATCAACATTGGCAAAAATCCGGCCTTACTGGATCTATATTCCAATAGCTGAACATACAGTCCAAATTTCAAGTCACTGTGACCATTATTTCAGGAGATATAAAAAGTACCAAAAGTACAGTTTTTTACCCTTTTTGTCCCCTTAGAATCAACATTGACAAAAATCCGGCCTTACTGGATCTATATTCCGGGAGGATAACATACAGTCCAAATTTCAAGTCTCTATGACCATTATTTCAGAAGATATAAAAAGTACCAAAAGTACAGTTTTTTACCCTTTTTACCCCCTTAGAATCAACATTGGCAAAAATCCAGCCTTAGTGGATCTATATTCCGGGAGGTGGACCTACAGTCCAAATTTCAAGTCTCTAGCTTCAGCGGTTTGGGCTGGGCGATGATGAATGAGTATGTCAGTCAGTCAGTCAGTCAGTCAGTCAGTCAGTCAGTCAGTCAGTCACATTACTCTTTTATATATATAGATTTTGTTTAAACATTAGAGCAAAAACATTTAACATCAACGAGTAATTTTTCGATGGTCTTCGATTTTTATAAAATTTTGTGAGTGTGTGTATTAATTAATTTTTTTTTGAAAAGTCTGGCAACTCTTAAGTTTTAAACTTTTGAAATTTGTGGTATAGGTACTTCACTCAAAAGGTCATAACTTTTGTTGTATAAGAGATATGGACATGTTTATTTTTGCATAAGATAGGTAAAACAGTGGGGATCAATAAATTAATTTAAAAAAAATATATATGAGGCATTCCAGGCCAAATCACTTACTTTTAGACCCGCCCCCTTTTGATTTATTTTATTTTTGGATATAATTTAGTAAGTATTAAATGCAACTCGCTCTCCATTTTTCAGATTTTTATACCATGTTGGTGTTGAGTAATCAATTTTTCAAATTGGCGGTTTTTTTAAAAAATTAAAAAATGGAAATTTTCAATTAAAATTGACCAGTAAAAAATTTACACTTCTTAAAAAAAGTATGAAAAAATATGAAAAAATTATTCGAAGTAATTATCACTTATTTTTTGACGTTAAAAATTAAAATCGACTTTTTGAAAAGTCCGAAACCTTCGATTTTTTTTAAAACGTCTAAAAGTTCTACTCTAAATTACGCTACTTTTATGCCATAACTCGAGATGTGATCGCAAGCTGTTCTATTTTTTTTTAAGTTTTGAAAATTGCACCTTTTATTTTTTGAATCTGATTTATTTTATATGGTGTCCCAAAAAAAATAAATTGGTAGATACTGACCATAACTTACCCTAGATATATTCATTTCGAGGTAAGAATACGCCTCACAAAAATTAAGAACGATCGGACATGGGTAAGGGGTTCCGCATGACTCTTGAAGTTTAGAAAACGGATTTTCTAAAACCGAAATCGAAGGTTTTGGACTTTTTCAAAAAGTCGATTTTAATTTTTTAAGGTTAAAAAATAAGTAAAAATTACTTTTTAAATTAAAACTGTCAAAAAATGTGAAAAACTTTGAAGAAGATTTGCAAGAAAACTGTTCCATTTATTCAAAAACGGGCTTCACCATTGAAATCAGCATCCCTTAATTAGTTAGAAATGATGGTCAGACCTCGTGTCACAAATATGATGTGGCGCAGTGTAATTTGTCTGACTAAGGCTGCGTTTTTGACATATCGCTTTAACTTAGTTTAACCGGGAGTTTTATTAAACTTTATAAAAATAAAACCAAGTTTAACCAAGCATTCTGTTTTTCAGTTCAAGTTTAGCAAATGTCGATTAACGCGGTATTGCCATACCAAATGCCACATTTCCAATTAGAATAATTGCCATCATCGCACATTTTTTCAAATAAAATACCACAACATGGCAATACGAACCAGTATATTTGAAAATCAGAGGTGTTTTTTGACATTTTTGTACCTTAGTTTAACTCTCCATCATTGGTGAGTTAAACTTAAAATAAACCATTTCTCAAAAACAGAATTTGTGGTTTTAACTCAGTTTAAACCTAAAACCAATAAATTTTACAACTCAAAAACTCAGCCTAAGTAATTTTTTGTAATATTACATAAAATTTGAAAAAAGGAAAAAACCGCATTTTTTGATGTATTTTGTATACATTTCAGAAGACGATAAAAGTTTTTCAAAACCAATTGCATATATTTGATAAGTCCCACCCTAATATATATTCATCACATACTAGTTCTCTGTTGTATTCAAATTTTACTTACTACTACACCATTTACAAATGTAATTCTATCCATTGTTATTCGTATAAGATCAATTGTAATTCGTATAAAATCAATAGATTCCAATTGTAATTCGAAAAAGATCAATGGAAATTGTAATTCGAAAAAGATCAATGGAAATTCAGTTGATATTTTTCGAATTACAATTGAAATCTCCGAATTACAATTGATCTTTTACGAATTACAATTGATCTTTTTCGAATTACAATTGAACTTTTACGAATTACAAATAGAATCTTTGAATCACAATTGATCTTTAACGAATTACATTTGATATTTTTCGAATTACAATTGATCTTTTACGAATTACAATTGATCTTTTTCGAATAACAATTGATCTTTTCAAATTACAATTGATATTTTTCGAATTACAATTGATCTTTTTCGAATAACACTTGATCTTTTAGGAATTACAATTGATATTTTACGAATTACAATTGAAATCTTCAAATTACATATAGAATCTTCGAATTACAAATGGAATTTTCGAATTACAAATGGAGAATCTTCGAATTACAATTGATATTTTACTAATAACATTTGGAAATGGTGTTGAATTAGTAGTTCATATTCTGCTACTACTTTGTACTACTACTTTCTGTTATTTTAGTTGTAGTACTCTTGTTGTTGTATGTTGTAATAATAAATAAATGCATTTTTAAATGTTTGTTGTTTGTTGCATGTAGTTAATCACTTAAAATCTGTCATTGGTTCATCACTTAAAATGTTTGTAAATTTTTCTGTTCTTTTGATGGATTTGAATGTTTCTTTTGATGATGATAATGACGATTAACCGCAAGTTGCTATTATGAGGCATCAAATATTGCCCACCCATGTTGTTGCATCAAAAGTACCGCTGTAATTAGTCATTTAAAGTATTGTTTTAAAATCTGTTTTCAACACATTTTTTTTTGGCGGTTTTATATGATGTGTGGTATTGTGTGTAGTGATCTTGGGTGTTGCAATTGACATGCATCATTGATGGATTGTTCTATAAATGTAATGATGATATTTGTTGGGTAATATGAAATTGAGGAATTAAACTGAATTATGTAGATGAAATTGCAGTTTTTGATATCACTGCCTGATCGTTTATTACAACCGGTCCTATGCCCCCATGCCCCCTACGTTACAAAAAAAAAAAAAATAAAAAATTCTTCCCCGAGGGGTGACCCCAAATTCCGGTTTTGAATCAATAAAGCAGTTATCGTGAAAATTAATTGGAATATGCCAAACAATTAAACATTTTTCTATACGAAAAATGTTTCAGAATCTGAGAATTTTTTGTACGAAAAACCTTTTAGAATCTCAGAATTTTTAAAACGAAAAATGTCTAAGAATTTGAGACTTTTTCTGTACGAAAAATAACTCAGAATCTGAGAATTTTTCTATTCGCAAAATGTCTTAGAATCTGAGAATTTTTGTATATGAAAAGTGTCCAGAATCTGAGAATCTTTCTGTACACAAAATGTCCCTGTAGCTAAGAATTATTATATACAAAAAATGTCTCAGAAACTGAGAAATTTTTTATACGAAAAATATCTCAGAATGTAAGAACTTTTCTATACGACGAGATTTTTTCTTTTCGAGAAATGTCATCTGAACTTTATTTTATTCGAAAAATATCTTTAAATCTTAGAATTTTTCTATACAAAAAATGTCTCAGAATATTTTATACGGAGTTATTCTATACGAAAAATGTAACAGAATCTGAGAATTTTTCTACACGAAAAATTCTCCGATATTTTGTATTGAAAAATTCTACACGAAAAATGTCTCAGAACCTGAAAATTTTTTTGTGCGAAAAATTTTTCAGAACCTGAGAATTTTTCTTTGATTAAAGAAAATCTATAAGAAAAACTCTTTGTTTTAAAGACATTTTTTGAATTGAAAAAAAAGGTTTCTTTTATTTTTTCTCAGAAACTGAGATTTTTCCGTGCGAAAAATATTAAAGAATCTGAGAATTTTTCTATAAGAAAAATTCTTTGATTTAAGGACATTTTTTGAATTAAAAAATTTTATACGAAAAATGTCTCAGAACCTGAAAATTTTTTTTGCGAAAAATTTTTCAGAACCTGAGAATTTTTCTTTGCGAAAAATGTCAAAGAATCTGCGAATTTTTTTAACGAAAAATTTTTTAGAATCTGAGAATTTTTTTATACGAAAATTGTCCTAGAATCTGTGAAATTTTTTAGAGAAAAAATGTCTGAGAATATGACAATTCTGCTTTAGGAAAAATGTATCAGAAACTCAGAATTTTTTTAAACGAAAAATGTCTCAGAATCTGAGATTTTTTGTAGAAAAAATGTCTAAGAATCTGAGAAATTTTGTATAGGAAAAATGTCTCCAAATGTGAGAAGTTTTTCACACAAAAAAGTGTCTCAAAAGCTTAAAATTTTTCTATACCAAAAATTTCTCAAAATGTGAGTATTTTTCTATACAAAAATGGTCTCAGGATCTAAGAACTTTTGTATCGAACAAATGTTTCAGAATCTGAGAATTTTCCTATAGGAAAAATGTCAAAGAATCAAAGAATTTTTGCATTCTTATTCGAAAAATTTTCTATACGAAAAATTACGATTGGACAAAAAGGCGTTAATTGCCACGTCCCTTTGTACTATACTTCGTAATATCTGTTTTTTAACATGATAATATTTTTAAGCTGGTGTCTAATTTTAAAAAAGCTGCAGGACACCACCTCAGTTTGACTATATTAGTTAACAATTAACGAAAAAGAAAACAAGAATTACTGCTTTCAATTTCTTAAAAGCAAAAATTTTAATAACTTGGGTTTGTTACTTGGATAATAATTCACCTGATAAATAAAAACCGTTTTTCACCAGCTGGTGATAAAAAGTAACATAATTATTTTTCAACAAAAAAAATTTTTTTTTTCATCAAATTTTTTTTTTCATCAAAAATTTTTTTTCATCAAATATTTTTTTTCATCAAAAATTTTTTTTTCATCAAATTTTTTTTTTTCGTCAATTTTTTTTTCATCAAATTTTTTATTTTTTCATTATTTTGTTTTTTATAATTTTTTTTTTTCATAAAATTTTTTGTTTTTCATCAATTTTTTTTTCATTAATTTTTTTCATCAAATTTTTTTTTCCATCAATTTTTTTTCCATCAAATTTTTTTTCATCAATTTTTTTTTTTTTCATCAAACTTTTTTTTTCATCAATTTTTTTTTTAATAATTTCATTTTTTTCATCATTTTTTTTTATCAAATTTTTTTTTTATCAAATTTTTTTTTTCATCAAATTTTTTTTCCATCAAGTTTTTTTTTTCATCAAATTTTTTTTTTCATCAAATTTTTTTTTCATCAATTTTTTTTTTTTTCATTATTTTTTTTTTATCAAATTTTTTTTTTTCATAAATTTTTTTTTTTCATAAATTTTTTTTATCATATTTTTTTTATCAACTTCTTTCATCAAATTTTTTATTATAAATTTTTTTCTCACTATCATCAAAAACTTTTTTTCATCAATTTTTTTTTTTCACCAAAAATTTTGGGTTCCCGGTGAAAAATGTTCGTATATGGAAACATATGTGAGGATATATGGCTACATATATGAACACCCATTAAGGGTGTTCTTATTTTTTTATTTCGGATTTTTGTGTTGCACTGGGCAGAATTTTGTTCCTTTGTACTAAAAACTTAATAATAAAAAATTTGGAGTTAATCCCATAACTCTAAGTGGACGCGGAAACGACCCGAAGTTTGAATAACGGATTACAAGGGGAAAAAAGGACTTTTTACTCATTTTCTCAAATTTTTCGATATTTAAAGTTAAGTTTGAATTCAAATGGTTACAGAATTGTGATGTGGAGTACATTACCTTTGTAATAAGCAATAAAAACTAAAATCGGTTAAAAATCAGCCAAGTTATTACAACTGCCCCAGGCAACTAACGTGTGGCAGACCACTTGATAAAAGATTTCGAGTTCAATTTTTGAAATTGATTGAAATTATCTACTATAGCAACATTTTTTTATTCTTTACTTGCCAACAATGTACTAAGGTGATAAATATTTTTCAAATTGTGTTATGCTAACTTGTTTTTAATTAATGGTAAAAAGGTCTAAGTTTTCCAGCCCTGTTTTCAAATCTCCAATTTTAAATTTAAATTTTTTTAGGCATATAAAATTTAAAAAAATCGACCATTGGACCATAGGATTTTGTTAAGCATATATAAGGGAATAAAAATTACAAAAATTTTAGACATTCCTTTTCTCATTCGTCTAGTTAAGCGATTTTAATTCGGCGGATTTCGAGATAATAGTAATTTTGCTAACTTTTTTAGCTTTTAGTTAATTTTTTTTAACAAACTTCATATGTTTTCTACCGAATTACTACAGAATAATATAGAATACTTCAATTCCTTTAATCAGGGCAAAATTGAGATATGAAAAATTGACCCAGTTAAAGGTCAAAGGTCAAATTTTAGAAGAATTTGAATTTTTAAAGATTTACAGATTTTTCGAGCGTATATTAATGAAACTCTTAAATGTGATTTTAATAACATTTAAAAATTAATGGCTTATAAAAAATCAGAGCATTAACCCTTAAATGCTGTTGGGGTCTATATGACCCGATGAAATAATATTCTTATATTTTTTCCATTAAATAAATAAAATATAGATCCGAATAGCACTTATGGGTTAATTTTCCAAATTTTAATAATAAACCATTTATGCTTATTTAATAATTTTTTTTTTCATCAAACTTTTTTTTTCATCAAATTTTTTTTTTCATAATTTTTTTTTCATCAAACTTTTTTTGTCATCATTTTTATACCCTCCAACTACAGTATGAGGGTATACTCACTTTGTCATTCCGTGTGTAACGCATCAAAATATCGTTCTAGGACCCCATAAAGTATATATATTTATGATCAGTGATCGATTCTAAGACATTCTAGCGATGTCCGTCCGTCCGTCCGTCCGTCTGTCCGTCCGTCTGTCCGTCTGTCCGTCTGTCCGTCTGTAGTTAACACGATGCAGTCCAAAATAAAAGAGCTAGACTCCCGACATTTGGCACGAATATGTCTTATGTTCCTAGGCAGGTTAAGTTCGTAAAGGAGCAAAATCGGACCAGGGGGAAAAAAGTTTCCCCTTGAAGAACTAAACCAACCTCTGAAAAATACCATATTTTTACATGATTTTCTTTGTTTTTGTTTAACAAATACAACATTTTTATGCTACAAGAAGTTCAAAGTCCTGCAGAGAATTAGAAAATGTCGTTTTTTCGGTCCGGCCCCCTTTTATGGGCGTGGAAATTTTTTTTTAAAAATAATGATAAACTTGTATTTCTTTAGAGCAAAAAGTATAAGAATGAGTTCTTAAACACGTATTCGAGAAGAAATGCCCCCCCCAATTACCACTACCGACCCCCCCCCCAAAAAAAAATAAAACGCCCCTGCAATTTTTTTTTTTTTATTTATTTGCATGTTGGAGGGTATAACAGATTCGGCACGGCCGAATTTAACACTCTCACTTGTTTTTTATCAAATTTTTTTTTTTATCAAAATTTTTTTTTTTTACATCAATTTTTTTTTCATCTAATTTTTTTTCATTAATTTTTTTTTTTTGTTTCATTATTTTTTTTTTTTATTAATTTTTTTTTCATAAAATTTTTTTTTGCATCAATTTTTTCTATCAAATTTTTTTTTCCATCAAATATTTTTTTTATCATTTTTTTTTTCATCAAACTTTTTTTTTCATAAAATTTTTTTTTCATCAAACTTTTTTTTTATCAAATTTTTTTTCATCAATTTTTTTTCATTAATTTTTTTTTTTTCATAAAATTTTTTTTTTCATATATTTTTTTTTTCATATTTTTTTCATCAACTTTTTTTATCAAATTTTTGATTATGCAATGAAAAAGAGTTTATTCTGATTCGATTTTTTCTCAATTTTTTCTCACCAAAATAAGTTTTTTTTTTCATATTTTTTTTTACATCAAAAAATTTTTCTTTTCATCAAAAACTTTTTTATCAAATTTTTTTCACCAAAAATGTTGGGTTTATTAAATTTTTTATACCCTCCAACCACAGTATGGGGGTATACTCACTTTGTCATTCCGTGTGTAACGCATCGAAATATCGGTCTAGGACCCCATAAAGTATATATTTTATTGATCAGTGATCGATTCTAAGACATTCTAGCGATGTCCGTCCGTCTGTCCGTCTGTAGAGGACACGAAACAGTCCAAAATAAAAGAGCTAGACTTCCAAGGTTTGGCACGAATATGTCTTATATTCCTAGGCAGGTTAAGTTCGGAAATGGGCAAAATCGGACCAAGGGGAAAAAAGTTCCCCCTTGGAGAACTAAACCAATCTAAGAAAAACCGAATTTTTTGCAGGGCTTTTTGTACTTTTGCTAAGCAAATACAACATTCTTATCTCAGATGATGTTGAAAATCGCAAGGGGAAGGTACTCCCGAACACCTACCACCAACCCCCCCCCCAAAAAAAAAAGACGCCCCTGGATTTTTTTTATATTGTTTTTTTTTACATTTTGGAGGGTATATAAGATTCGGCACAGCCGAATGTAACACTCTCACTTGTTTTAACATAATTTTGTTTTTCGTAAAAAAAAAAAAAAAAAATTACCAAAACTACTTTTTCACCAAGTCTAAGCTTTTCGCATAAAAATTTTCCATTTGTTTATCAAATGTACATAAAACAAGTGAGAGTGTTGTATTCTTTGGTGCCGAATCGTTTATACTCTCCAAAATGAAAAAAAACACTTTTTTGCACTTATTTTTGCACTCACTTACGAAATGTACAGCTCTTTTGGTTTTTTAATGGGGTCCTCGACTGATATTTCAATTTGTTGTGCATGGAATAGCAAAGTAATATAACATCATATTTTCTAAAAAAAACTTTGCTTTGGCAAGTACACCCAAATCTTCCGCAAAACATTGTCATGATTTAATGTTTTGGGCAAGAGTACACAATTCGCAGGAATTTTTCATAATGTTTATAAAATTTTGTTCTAAAAAGCAATAAATCTCTATAACTATAGTAAAGACCTAAGAATTTGATAAAGTTCTACAAAAAAAATTTGACGTAAATATAATTTTTTTTTAATAAAACTTCACACAACGCCAAAAGCCCGTCTTAGCTTCTTTAAACATAATAATCTAGAAAACTTTTACTCTTCTTAAAATATAAAAAATTTCATTCACAAAAAAAATAAAAAAAAACCAACTTTTTTAAATGCATGAGAAACTAAAATTCCCACTTCATAAATTTATAAGTATCATTAAACAATTTGTTACATTCTTTTGAACGAAACAAAAAAATAAATTTTAACAAATTGTGCTGAGTTAAGTTTCCACTTCAAACTAAATAAAATACAAAATAAATAAAAAGATTAAAAAAAAAAGTTTTTAATAGAAGGATTCCAAAATTTTTGAAAACAAAAAAAACACTTTTTCGACCTTACCTATTTTAATTTGCATAAAAATTGGCATATCAATTCTCGAGATCTGTGTCGAATTTCGGTTTTTGTTATTTAGTCAAAATTGTGAATGGTTCGCGTTTTATCGCTGTTCAAAGTTGGTATTTTGCAACAATTTAATGAAAAATACATGATGTTTAAATGATCGTATCTTTGGAACGCATCATCCGATTGTCACGAAATAAAGCGCAAAATAATGGTTATGTCCTGGTCTTAAAATAGAATTTTGAAAAAGGATAGGATGCTTTGCAAAAAGGATATTGAAATTAAAAAAATGTCCTTAATTTGCAAATATCTCAAAATGCGTATCTTTAATTTTCCTATATTTTTTTGCACATATAGCCCTAAATATACTTAACAACATATGCAAATCCCAAATTGGGATGGTAAGCGGTTTAATTGTAAACGCGGTTTCATGAAACGCCTTATTGATTTTTGTTAATAACTCTCGTTTACAAATGAAAAACAATTTCTGCGCACTAACCGCGAATAATTTTTTTATATGTATTTTTGATCGCTAAACTCAAAAATTTCATCAAAAGAACATTTCGCGAATAACTTTTTGTTTAATGAATTTTTTAGCGTTTTTTGGAGGTATTTTGACTATTTTTCTTATATCTGAAGTTCTGTTTATCTGATTCTCTCGCAATAAAAACCAAATTAAAGACAATCAAATTTCCAACAAATCCTACATTCATCATTTTTTCATAAGTTCATAGCTTTACGCGCAAATAATTTTTTTAGCGTTATTTGGAGGTATTTTGACTATTTTTCTTATATCTTGAGTTCCGTTCATCTGATCTTTTCGCAATAAGAACCAAATTAAAGACAATCAAATTTCCAACAAATCCTTCATTCGTTATTTTTATATCAGTTCATAACTTTACGCGCAATAGGCAAACAAGGAAAAACTATTTTTTATTAACAAAGCTCATTTTTTAAAAATTTTAAAAACAGAAATTGTAAAAAAATATCATTTTTTTTTGTATTTTATCATGTACTAGCAGAGTACCCGGCGTTGCCCGAGGAATAAAAATTCGAAATTTTAATCAATAATTATGAAATTTGTGTTAATTTTTTTTTCTAAGAACAATATTTTTTTATAAAAAGAAAACTAAAAAAAAAATAAAAAAATCTATTTTTATTGAACAAAATTGAAACATTGAAGAAAATTGTTTTCCCCAAAATCGAATGTTAAAAATTTTATTAATCTTTGTAAAGGAATCAAAGTATTTTGATTTGGATTGGATATTTTATTTTAATAAAAATTTATTTCCACGGTTAATATTTTTCAGAACAGAAAATATTTTTATTATTTAGAACATAAGTAGTAAAGATACTGTTCATAGTGAAAAAAGTCTCATAATTACTCAAAAGGGAAAGTCTCAAATCCTTTAAATATTTCTATTATCAAAGAAAAATTTTAACACGGAATGTGTTAAACTGAGATTTGTCAAGATGACCCCAGTATTTTTGTTAACTTGACCCTTCGTATGTGGATCATTCTCCCATCAGACCTTTAAGTTATCAGGAAGGGGAAAAGTAAAAAAACAAAATATTGTTATGTATTCATATCTGAATTATTTTGATTTAATGCCTTTTAATTAAAACCCCCATGATATTTAGTTGTCCAAACCCAATGGTTCTCTTTGGTCTATAAATCTTATGTTTAAATTTTTAGCCAAATCTGACAAAATTAACCTGTGCCTTTGGGTGGTTAAATTTTTGGCCCAAAAAAAAATTGCCATACAAAAAAAAATTTTTTTTTCAACTTTTTAATTTTTTTATTTTTTTTAATAATCCCAGCAAAATGTTCGATTCCAAAGAATCGGTTGTGGAATCAACTATACTACCCTGCAATCGATTCTACTATGCATTGCATCATCGATGATTTTTGTTTGAGATTGTCACGAAAGCAATACATCCTTTTCCTCTAAACTAGAACACTTATCTGTTCTACGGAATCTATTCTAGAATATGTTGCATGTAGTGGTACATGAATGGATTCCGCGATTTTTTAACGGTTACATATCTGTTCCATGTAATGCATTATGGATTGGTTCTGAATAATTAAATGATATTTTTTTTACATTTTTTTTATTTATTTTTCTTCCTTAAAAACATTTTAAAACTAAATACACAAGTATATAGTATAAATTAACAATTATTTTATCACAATAATCTTATCAAGAGAAAATCTTTGGTCTTATGTATTAAGGAATAAAACAACCAATAAAAAAGAAGGCACATTTTTTCTAGAGAGAAATTGTAAGATTCTGAGAAATTTTTCCAATAGAAAATGTCTCAAATTCTGAGAAATTTTGTAGTAAAAATTAAAATGTGTCAGCTTCTAAAACATTTTTGCTATGGAAAAAGTCTTAGATTCTGAGCGTTTTTTCGTACTGAAAAAATTTTGGATTCTAAGAATTTTTTTCTATTTTTATTTAAAAAAAAAAAAAAAGTCTCAGATTCTGAGAAATTTTTCTGCAACATTCTTCGTGTAGAAAAAGTCTCAGATTCTGAGACAATTTTTCCTATAGAAAAGTCTCAGATTCTGAGACATTTTTCCTATAGAAAAAGCCTCAGATTCTGAGACATTTTTCCTATAGAAAAAGTCTCAGATTCTGAGACATTTTTCCTATAGAAAAAGTCTCAGATTCTGAGACATTTTTCCTATAGAAAAAGTCTCAGACTCTGAGACATTTTTCCTTTAGAAAAAGAGTCATATTCTGAGACATTTTTCCTATAGAAAAAGTCTCAGATTCTGAGACATTTTTCCTATAGAAAAAGTCTCAGATTCTGAGACATTTTTCCTATAGAAAAAGTCTCAGATTCTGAGACATTTTTCCTATAGAAAAAGTCTCAGATTCTGAGACATTTTTCCTATAGAAAAAGAGTCAGATTCTGAGACATTTTTCCTATAGAAAAAGTCTCAGATTCTGAGACATTTTTCCTATAGAAAAAGTCTCAGATTCTGAGACATTTTTCCTATAGAAAACGAGTCAGATTCTGAGACATTTTTCCTATAGAAAAAGTCTCAGATTCTGAGACATTTTTCCTATAGAAAAAAGTCTCAGATTCTGAGACATTTTTCCTATAGAAAAAGTCTCAGATTCTGAGATATTTTTCCTTTAGAAAAAATCTCAGATTTGGTAGGAAATTTTTCCTATAGAAAAAGTCTCAGATTTTGATACATTTTTCCTACAGAAAAAGTCTCAGATTTTGAGACATTTTTCCTATAAAAAAGTCTCAGATTCTGGGACATTTTTCCTATAGAAAAAGTCTCAGATTCTGAGACATTTTTTCTATAGATAAAGTCTCAGATTTTGAGACATTTTTCCTATAGAAAAAGTCTCAGATTCTGAGACATAGGAAAAAAATGTCTCAAAATCTGTGACTTTTTCTATAGGAAAAATGTCTTAGAATCTGAGACTTTTTCTAAAGGCAAAATGTCTCAGAATCTGAGACTTTTACTATAAGCAAAATGTCTCAGAATCTGATACTTTTTCTATAGGAAAAATGTCCTATTTATTCTCAGATTCTGATCATTTTGCCTATAGAAAAATGTCTCAGATTCTGGGATATTTTGCCTATAGAAAAAGGTGATTCTGAGACATTTTGCCTATAGAAAAAGGTCCAGATTCTGAGACATTTTTCCTATGGAAAAAGTCTCAGATTCTGAGACATTTTTCCTATAGAAAAAGTCTCAGATTTTGAGACATTTTTTTCCTATGTCTCAGAATCTGAGACTTTTTCTATAGAAAAAATGTCTTAGAATCTGAGACTTTTTCTATAGGCAAAATGTCTCAGAATCCGGGACTTTTTTTATAGGAAAAATATTAATTTTCTTATAGAAAAGGCTTAGATTTTGACACATGTTTGCTATAAAATTCGCCACATTTTCCCTTAAGAAAAAATATCGGACTTTAAAACTTTTTATACCTATAAAAAATTATCTTAAACTGTGGATACATACATGGTACAACCCTAATCATTCCTTAACAATGAATATAATATCCCACGCTTTTAGTTTTGAGAAAATGGATAGAATATGCTTCTTAATATTTCCATCAGTACAGCCGACAGCATAAATGTACATAAATTTTTACAATCTGAAAGAAACCATGAAACAAATTGTAAGTACCACGTAGATATACCAAATTAAGATGTGTACTTACGTTTTTTCTGCCATATGTACCGAGAATGTATTTAAAAGCACAATTAGTGCTGCGAAAATCCATAATTTTGTCACCAAAAAAATAACAAATAAATTGTTTTTTTTTTTTTATAAATTTTATTTTCAGTTTGACATTTTTTCCAAAAATTATAAGTTTTTTTATCGATTCCGTGGAAACAGTAGAGGAATGGAGTAACATTACTGGGGAATCTATTCTAGAATACATTGCCAAAGAAACGATTCCAAAAAATTTTGCTGGGATGCTTTACTTGATTTAGCTTAATACTGACTAAAAATTTCATTTTGGAGGGATAACCCCTTCCGCTTCAAAATTGGCTTCGAAAAAAAAAAAATGTAGGTTGTTGGAGTCCTACTCTAAGAATTTTTATTTTTTTTTTTCTTAATTTTGACTTGAAAGGATTTTAGCTGAGATGTATTCACATAAAAATATTATTCTTATCTGTGGCATCTTTATCGTGTTCTTAAATGTATAAAAAATCATAAAAAATGCGTTTACACTTTTTTCAAATTTTATGTATTGTTAAAATAAAATAAATTTTGTAGATTGCCTGGCAAATTATCGTTCGTCTTGGTGTAAAAGCTATATGTTAAAATTTTTAACCAAATCGGACAATTTTAACCCGTGCCTCTGGGTGGTTTAAATTTTTTGTGAAAATAAAAAAAAAATTTAGGGTTAAACTTTTACCTTCAAATTCATAAAAGTTACAAAAGGCTTAAAAAAGGTTTATAAAGAAAATTTTGTATGGAAATTAGATTAATAAACCTGTTATTAAAAGCTTTTATTTTTTATGAATTTGGACGTTACACTTCAGCGGCACATGTTAAAATTGTCCGATTTGGCTAAAAACTTAAATATAGAGTTCTTAGGCAAAAAGCAACCATAATTTGCCCAGCATTTGACGAAATTCGACAAATGCCATTTTTTGTGATAATAAAATTTTAGAACGTGATAAAGACGTTACAGATAGAAATAAGATTTTTGTGTTGATATGTATCATTAAGAGCAACATCTCAAAGAAAAATTCTTTCGAGTCAAAAGTTTTGACTCAAAACTAAATAATTTTTTTTTTAATTTTTTGGAGTATGACTGCAATCGCCCTAATTTTTTTTTTCGGAGTCAATTTTGAAGCGTTTATTCCACGAAAATTAAAGTAAAGTAAAATAATAATTAAAAAAAAAATAAAAAATCTAAAAAAAATGTTGTTTGGTTTGTATGGAAAAAACGGTGTAGTTTTGTCCGATTTGGCTAAAAATTTAAATATAGAGTTTTTAGACCAAAACGAACCATAATTTGCCCGGCGATCGACAAAATTCGAAAAAAGTCATTGTTCGTGCCACTCTAATATACATAAATGGAATATCGGTAGTCAAAATTGAATTCGATCGACATGACTGGTTTTAAACTGAAAAATTTTTTATTCAACGTTTGGCTGTAAAAACATCAATTTACAGCTAATTCTAAATCTTCTTCCAAAAAGTTGTCCCTAACATTCGGTTTTTTTAAATGTTGAAGACGTAAATGAATTCTTTCGAATAGTGTTTTTTATTTTAAATTTGAAATATCGAACCGTGAGTTTTATAGTATATGAGGTACAGATCCCCGAACAGTGATAAAACTGAATGCCCAAGGCGTGTTAATGAACTAATTTAAAAAACTGAAAAGGCTAAGTTGTTTGTTAAAAAAAGAGCTTTCCAATGGTGCCATTCACATTAAAATCTGACTTATTGTATCTTTTTAAAAGCGGAAAAACTGATTTCTTTTCATATTTTGGCATTTTCAAAAGTCCCTCTTAACCGATATCAAAACATTCTATAGCCTATAATCTTAGTTGGGATGAAAGCCTTATTATGGTTTTTATCTGATCAAAATCGGTTCAGTAGTTTCTTCAAACACCGGTGACAAAGAAAATTTTCGCGAAAAGTGCGTTTTATAATATATAGTATAGATAGTATAGATAGTATAGATAGTATAGATACTTAGTATAGATGAGGTACAGATCCCTGAACGGTGATAAAACTGAATGCCCAAGGCGTGTTAATGAACTAATTTAAAAAACTGAAAAGGCTAAGTTGTTTGTTAAAAATAGAGCTTTCCAATGGTGCCATTCACATTAAAATCAGAATTATTGTGTCTTTTTAAAAGCGGAAAAACTGATTTTTTTTTCATATTTTGGCATTTTCAAAAGTCCCTCTTAACCGATATCAAAACATTCTATAGCCTATAATCTTAGTTGGAATGAAAGCTTTATTTTATCTCATCAAAATCGGTTCAGTAGTTTCTTCAAACACCGGTGACAAAGAAAATTTTCGCGAAAAGTGCGTTTTATAATATAGTATAGATATAGATAGTATAGATAGTATAGATAGTATAGATAGTATAGATAGTATAGATAGTATAGATAGTATAGATAGTATAGATAGTATAGATAAGTAGTATAGATGAGGTACAGATCCCTGAACGGTGATAAAACTGAATGCCCAAGGCGTGTTAATGAACTAATTTAAAAAACTGAAAAGGCTAAGTTGTTTGTTAAAAATAGAGCTTTCCAATGGTGCCATTCACATTAAAATCAGAATTATTGTGTCTTTTTAAAAGCGGAAAAACTGATTTTTTTTTTCATATTTTGGCATTTTCAAAAGTCCCTCTTAACCGATATCAAAACATTCTATAGCCTATAATCTTAGTTGGAATGAAAGCTTTATTATGGTTTTTATCTCATCAAAATCGGTTCAGTAGTTTCTTCAAACACCGGTGACAAAGAAAATTTTCGCGAAAAGTGCGTTTTATAATATATATCATGTATATTCATAAAATTTGTGATAACTTCGGAGTAAACCTATAGATTTTCATCAAATCAACTTTATTATATTTCTCAATGTTCAGGCTTTGCAGATAAATAAAAAGATGCAATTAATTGCAAAGATTTCTATTTCTTAAACTTTTTTTAAATGATTTGTTAATCAAAAAACTTATTTTAGTCATATGTTTGCCTATTGCGCGTAAAGTTATGAACTGATATAAAAATAATGGATGAAGAATTTGTTGGAAATTTGATTGTCTTTAATTTGGTTCTTATTGCGAAAAGATCAGATGAACGGAACTCAAGATATAAGAAAAATAGTCAAAATACCTCCAAATAACGCTAAAAAAATTATTTGCGCGTAAAGCTATGAACTTATGAAAAAATGATGAATGTAGGATTTGTTGGAAATTTGATTATCTTTAGTTTGGTTTTTATTGCGAGAAGATCAGATAAACAGAACTTAAGATATAAGAAAAATAGTCAAAATACCTCCAAAAAACGCTAAAAAATTCATTAAACAAAAAGTTATTCGCGAAATGTTCTTTTGATGAAATTTTTGAGTTTAGCGATCAAAAATACATATAAAAAAATTATTCGCGGTTAGTGCGCAGAAATTGTTTTTCATTTGTAAACGAGAGTTATTAACAAAAATCAATAAGGCGTTTCATGAAACCGCGTTTACAATTAAACCGCTTACCATCCCAATTTGGGATTTGCATATGTTGTTAAGTATATTTAGGGCTATATGTGCAAAAAAATATAGGAAAATTAAAGATACGCATTTTGAGATATTTGCAAATTAAGGACATTTTTTTAATTTCAATATCCTTTTTGCAAAGCATCCTATCCTTTTTCAAAATTCTATTTTAAGACCAGGACATAACCATTATTTTGCGCTTTATTTCGTGACAATCGGATGATGCGTTCCAAAGATACGATCATTTAAACATTATGTATTTTTCATAAAATTGTTGCAAAATACCAACTTTGAACAGCGATAAAACGCGAACCATTCACAATTTCGACTAAATAACAAAAACCGAAATTCAATAAAAATCAGAAGAATGGATATATTAATTTTTGGATAAATTGAACCACCATCGGCTGATTGCCTATGCTATTTAAAATGGAACCAGTCAATACACTTCATCATCATCATATTTATCATCCACATTTATAAAACAAAAAAAAAAACTTATTAATATGTTAATTAATGCAAAGAATTCTCTCGGTTATTTGTGATGATGAATGATTAGGCTTAATAATTTTGAAAGGTGGGCATTTTTTTTATTTTGGATTTTAAATACAAGTAGGTAGGTTCGTACCTGTAAAATTAAAAAATTTTAACTTTTAATTTGTTAAGAAAAAAAAATGTTTATTTTTAAACAACTAGTTTTATAAAAGATTGAAAGGGAGACAGAGAGGGGGAAAAATAATAACAAAAAAAATTTGCATAATTTTTTATTCGATTTTTATTTTTCAATTTATTTACCCATTTCCTTATTTGAAATATTATCGACAACCACTTTACTTTGTCAATGTGTCAATGTTGGTCTTCAGTAAGAAAAAAATCAGCGTTATAAAAATCTTACTTTGTTTAAACTAAACTGTTTCTCTGGAGTTTTATTTTTTTTTTTTTTAAATCACAAGTTCATGTGAGATTATCGGTAAATGATGGATTTAAATAAAAGGAAGAAGAAATGTCTAATCTTTATTTGATTTACAAGAATTTAACTCATTTCAAACTGAACAAGTGCATGCGAAATCTATTTACTTATAAAGAGTATTTTTTTTATATTTCAGATGAAAATTGCACTGGAAAAAACCTTTTCATCATATTAAAAAAAAACCCAGTCAGAAAAATACAATCGCAAAAGCGTTGTGAAAGCGTTGTGGACGGTTGTACAAGCGTTCTGTATACCAACTTGAAAGTGCCTTCAGATGATCCGAATGCTAACATCGATCTACGCTAGGTTTAAAGCGTTTTAAAAGCGATGTAAAAAAGTGCTTTGAGAACGTTTTTTTAAAGTCATCAAAACGCTTTAAAAACCCAAAGTAAAGAATTTCTGTTTTAGTTCCGTTATAAAAATTTGTTTGACACAAAAAGAAATCTGAAAAAAAAATTGTTTGTAATCCTAAAAACTTAGAAAATTTTCAAAAAAACTCTCACAACTTAGAAAATAATAAAAAAAAAAAAAATTCTAAAAAAAAAAATTTATGATTTTTTTATTAAAAAACAAAAAAAAAATGTTATTCAAAAATACCCAAGCAGAAATTGACAACGGTTCTAAAAAAAAGCATTCTGAAAGCTCTGTAACAAAAAAAAAGCATTCTCAAAACACTATTTTCAAACGCTTTGCGAGCGTTTTTGAAAAGTGTTCTGAAAGCTCTATAACAAAAAAAAAAAGCAATCTCAAAACGTTTTTTTGGAACGCTTTGCGAGCGTATTCAAAAAACGTTTTAAGAGTTCTTTATATTTATTTTTTTTTTTTTTGAAAAAAATTTCTAAGTTCCAAAACTATTTTTGAATGACAATTTTTTGTCAATTTTTTTTTTGTTTTTTAAGTAAAAAAAATCATAAAAAATGTTTTTACATTTTTTTTTTAAATTTTGTAAGTTTCGAAAATTTTTTTGAAAAATTTTTTAAGTTTTTTGAGTACAAAAACTTTTTTTTTGGTTTTCACTTTGTATCAAACAAATTATTATAACCGAACTAAAACAGAAATTCTTTACTTTGGGTTTTTAAAGCGCTTTGATGACTTAAAAAAAAACGTTCTCAAAGCACTTTTTTACATCGCTTTTAAAACGCTTTAAACCTAGCGTAGATCGATGTTATCATTCGGATCATCTGAAGGCGCTTTGAAGTTGGTATACAGAACGCTCGTACAACCGTCTACAACGCTTTCACAACGCTTTTGCGATTGTATTTTTCTGACTGGGTAGTTTAGGAACTTAGAATTTTTTTTCAAAAAAAAAATGTAAAGAACTCTTAAAACGCTTTTCAAATACGGTCGCAAAGCGTTCGAAAAAAACGTTTTGAGATTGCTTTTTTTTTGTTACATTGCTTTCAGACCACTTTTCAAAAACGCTCTGAAAGTGTTTAAAAATAGCGTTTTAAGAATGCTTTTTTTTGCTACAGTGATTTCAGAACGCTTTTTTTTTAGAACCATCGTCAATTTCTTCTGGGGAAGCTTCACCCTTTCTTCGTGCCTCATCGTTATTATTATGTTTTTCAGCTTTACCTTATGAAGCTTTAAAATATTTTGTTTAAGAAAATAATTATAAAAAAAACAGTTTTCAATTGAAGGTGGTAAGATATGTCAAAAGCCCTTTTGTCGAACCACCATTACTTTTCTTATATTTTTTAAAGCTAAACACTTCGCAAACAGTTCACCTTTTGCTTTCACAAAAAAATGGAGCCAGACGGAGCTCTTTTCGGATTTTTTTGTGGTCCACAAAAATTTTTATAATTTATACAAATTATTAAAAAAATAATAAAAAATATTAAAAAATCGGGACCCCAAAAGTCCCGCCATGGAAAATCAGACATTCAAAAATTCGGGATTCGCCCAATTCGGAAAATCTCCAGATTTCCGTAATTAAAAGACCTGTTTCCACCGAGCAGAAAGACAAACCTCGAACTTAAATAAACCTTTTTGCATTGATCGTATGAAATTCGGTAAATATAAAAAGAAATTTTACTAAAGATCGATTAGAAAATATTAATTAAATAGATCAATTGAACTTCGAAAGGTTTCAAAAGTATCAATACAATATCCTTTAAAAATTTTTGAATTGCAAAAATAGTTTTTCAAATTTCAGTTGGTATCTTTTAAATAACAGTTAACAAATTTCAATCGACCTATGAGCTAAAACTCCTCAATTCAACCGAGGAGTTGACCGCATCCCCTCCAAATTTAATGAAATTAAGTACTGGGGTTTACTTTAACAACAAAGAGGTTTTGCCAATTTTTCAGGCTTCTGGTCATTCCAGTATTCGAGATATAATGCGGTCGTGAAAATTAATAAAATCGTACATATTTGACAAAAGTGTTCTGAGATAAATAAAAATAACTCGAAAAGTAATAACAATAAAGGTCTCAGTCAGGTTGCAGATAAAAGGTAATGAGACAGCCTTCAAAATGGCATTCCCCATTTTTTTAAAAAGGTCAGAGGTTATTGGTTTTAACCTTAATTTTTGGAGAGCTATATCTAAAAAAAAAGTATTTTTAAAATTTTGGAAAAAATATATGTTGTTAAGAATCACCTATACTATTTAAGTTTAAATTTTCAGGATGGAGACTTCATTGGAACTTTTAATATTAATTGAAACATTGTGACAGAAGAGAAAAAGCGGTGTAATTTCCCTTAGAAAAAATTTTATTTTTTTTGTCTTAGAAATTCTGGTAGCAAAATTCATTTTTCTGAATGTTTTTGACATGCTGAGACCAAATATGCCCTTTGAACTGGCCTATTGCTATTACTTTTCAAGATATGACCACATGAGCAGATTAGAGCGTGATTCAAGTGATTCACGCGCGATCACGCGTAAGTGTGACAGAATTAAATTTTACTAACGTGAATGTGAGTGGAGAAAAAATAATGCGTGAGTGAGTGTGCGTGCGTAAGATTTTTGCGTAAGTGAGTGTGCGTGAATCGATTTATTTGTGTGAGTTTGCGTGATTTATTTTTTCTTCATATTTTCATTCGTACCAAAAAAAAAATTTAAAAAAAACAAGTAGAAAAGTTAAATTCGACTTTGCCGAATCTATGAATACCCTCCAAAATGCAGTTTTTAAAGGATAGTACATTTGTTAAAGTGAAAAAAAAAAATAACAATTTTGATTAGAAATATTTTATTTTGTGTAAAAACTATTTTTTTTGTCATTTAAAAAAAAAAAATAAAAAAAAAAATTTTTTAATGTAAATTTTTTTTCGAGTGTAATGTTCTTTTTACTGAAAAAATATTTTTGAGTGAATGCACGTACGTATGTACAGAAAATATTGTGATTTTTATAAAAAAAAAACTAATTTTAATTACTAATTTTGAGTGTAAAATTTTTTTTGAGTGTAATTTTCAAGTAACCAATGCTTTTAAAACTAAACAAGTTTAAAAAGCATTGTTTTAAAACTAAACAAGTTTAAAAAGCATTGTTGAGTTAACACCAATGCTTTTAAAACTTGTTTAACACGTGGCATTTAAGATCAAACCATCTGAAATTCAGGGTTTTGCTTATAATTTTTGAACCACTGGACCGATTGAGCTGAAATTTAATACCAAATAGACCAGGGGAACGGCAAAGATACATGTCAAGCTTCAACAGTTTCATTATTGTCTTTCGAAAGTTATCATGTTTTTTATCTCTTAAATTCGCGAAACACCCTTGCCGAAATTTACTCTTTTGCTCATAACTTTTGAACCCCTGGACTGATTTGGCTGGATTGCCATACCAACCTGACCAGGTGAATGACCAACATATATGCCAAACTTTAGAAGCCTCTGTAGAGTCTTTCAAAAGTTAGCGTGTTTTCTACGGACAGACAGACATACGGACGGACATCGCTAGATCGACTTAAAATCTATCAAGGATCATGAATATATATACTTTATGGGGTCCTAGACCAATATTTCGATGTGTTACAATCGGAATGACAAACTTATATATACCCTCTATCACCAAAGTGGAGGGTATAAAAACAAAAAAAAAATTTAAAATTTCGTTGAACTTTAAATTTTGCTGAAAATTTTGAAAGATTTTTGAAATTGGTATAAATAAGAGTTTCGTGAGTGTGAGCCAACGTGAGTGTGAGTGAAGCTTGCGTGAGTGAACGTGAGTGTGTGTTGTTTTAAATTTACTCACGTGATTGTGAGGGTGTGTGAGTGTAAACAAGTGAGAGTGTTAAATTCGGCTGTGTCGAATCTTTTATACCCTCCAAGATGTAAAAAAATAAATTGACAGGGGCGTTTCTTCTTTTTTGGGGGGGGGGGCCGAAGTTGATAGGGTCAGTGGGGGCACGTTGAGAGCACCTTCCCATCGCGATAAATATACCAAATGTTTCATTTATTTAACAAAAATACAAAAAAACATGTAAAAACGTGTATTTTTTTAGAGGTTGGTTTAGTTCTTCAAGGATGAACTTTTTTCCCCCTTGTCCGATTTGGCCAATTTCCGAACTTAACCTGCCTAGGAACATAAGACATATTTGTGCCCAACTTGAGGTTCCAAGCTCTTTTATTTTGGACTGCATCGTGTTAACTACAGACGGACGGACGGACAGACGGACGGACGGACGGACGGACGGACGGACATCGCTAAAATGTCTTAGAATCGATCACTGATCAATAATATATATACTTTATGGGGTCCCCGACCGATATTTCGATGCGTTACACACGGAATGACAAAGTGAGTATACCCGCATACTGTAGTTGGAGGGTATAAAAATATGCTCTTGAGTGAGTGTGCGTGATTAAAAAATTCTTGTCGTTAGCGTGAGTGAGTGTGGGTCAAAAATCACTCACGCGCCCATTTCTATTTTACACCCTCTACTTACAAGGAATGTACCCCTCGATATGTTAACGAACACCAAGTTTGTTAACGAATACCAAATATGTTAGCGAATACCGAAATTTAAGCACAACCTGTTTTTTAGTGCAATATCGGCGCTTTAACCGTTAACTATGGAGGAAACATTTTAGAGCGTTTTCAATGGTTTAGGGTTAGGTTTTGAGTGGCTGCTGACGCCTTGCGTCGGGGCGGTAATGGGGTTCCCCTACTAGTGTCTACCGTTGAACCAATGTATGATCCTTATGAAACTTTTAAGATATTGAAGTTTGGCATCCGACAAATTAGAACGATTTCGCAGCTCCCAAGATCCCAGTGAAGAAAGTTTCTGACAATAAAGTTTCGAGCAATGGCTAATTAAGTGTTCGATATTTTCGAACTCCTTCACATACCAGCAACTCTGGAAAAAGTCATTTGACGCACCTTTATCCACTCATCATGCTATCCTATAAGACAGCGACCACCATCAAAACCTCTCCTGTTAGAAGTAATAGCCTCTTACTTGTGCGATTTGATTAAGAAAAGCTTAAAATATGTCGTGTAGTTCCACACGTCCATCTATGTGCCCATCTCTGGAACACAGCCGTAGGGTTTTCTTGCATTCTTGTTTCTACAGGCATACCAAGACATTGTAACATGTAAGTCTTGCAAGCTTATCGACATTGCAATTCCCTGGAATGTTCCTGTGCCCTGGGACCCATATGAGTCGTGTGTGAAAATGCTTTGCCGTCTCATTTAAATACATGTGGCAGTTAACGACAGATCTTGTTTTCAGGAACATTGACTTCAGGGACTTGACCGCGGCTTAACTTTCAGAATAGTTGTTTACTGCGGTTGTATACAAGACATTGCATCTGAACCAGTCAGCAACTTCCTTTATTGCCAGTAGTCCACTTTGTCTGTGTAAAAATTGATGGACGCTTTACTACCCGCAATATCCAATATTCAAGGTCGTTCTTGCCGTGGGGGAAAATCAAAGTTTTACTCCATTTTATTTAAGTGCAATACACCATTAGATAGGCCTTAAACACCTTTCGATGAAAGAAATATTAAAAAAAAGTCCCAAGAACAAAAAAATAACTTTTTCCACTCTTTAGCCACCGAGATGAAACCTGAAAAACAAATAAATCTTAGATTTCGGTCCTGTAGCACCTCGTCATCTAGGTATAGGACCCCATTAAGTATGGATATTCATGATCATCGATCGGTTTTAAGTCAATCTACCGATGTCCGTCCGTTTGTGTATTAAAAACACGTTATCTTTTAAAACAAAATTCTTTCAGTGTACGCTATTTTTATCTTCAACAAAATCTTAACGCACCATACTCTAAATAGACATACATAGGGAACGATCGATCGATCGAACATACAAATCAACGTGAACATGTCAATATTTAAATAAGAAATTTTTCACATTTTAACAAACAAGAACGAACATGAACACACCGCCATGCGATCTACACACACACACTTGCACTCATGCACTTACTCATACAGTTTATCAGTCACTCAATAAAATAACGACTTCTCAAAGATCATCATCATGCATGATGCATGCAGCAAAAGCTGCTGCTGCAGCTAGAAATGCAAACAACTGCTACTGTACTCAAAGACAGACAACATCATCAACAGAAGAATCTTTGAACAAAAAAAAAAAAAAAAAAAAAACTGGAGATGTATGTAGATGAGTACGACGATGATGATGATGAACTAACATGACTTAAAGGAATTTTCTTTTCTTTTTTTTTTTGTAAAGCCTGAATATCTTTTGAAATTTAGATTTGAAACTAAAACAAGTAAGAGTGTTATAGTCGGTGGTGTCGAATTTTATACACCCTGCGTATGTTTTTCTATTTAGAATTCAGAATTTATTTCAAAGTCGACATCAGTTTTCATATTTCAGATGTGTCATTATTGGACTTTCCCTATTTCTACATTTCAAGTTGTTTCATATGCAATAACAACATGCACATACCTACATTCTATAGGTGAAGGGTATAATAAAAACAAAAATAAAATTTAACATGTTGTTAGTGATGTTGTTTAAATGATCACAATGTGCTATTGGTTAAAAAACGTTGTTACACTGTGGTCCAGAATATTGATTTTAGTGCAAAGAAATAACATTTAGATTTTAAATGTTCCCTGCACCATACTTTGAACAAGATGATGTTAAAGGATGAATATGAGTTGGAAAATGATGTGAAAATTTCTTGCTCAGAATCTCTCAGTTACTTTCACAAATTTGAAAGAGTCAAACAAGGTCAGTGTCTGGTCTGTGTTCATTTTAAAAATACCCTTCCGCCAATCAATTCTTGAGAAAGCTGGGCACCAGCAAACTTACTATTTTGTTGTGTCTCTAAAACGGAAATTTTTTCCGTACAAAGGATGTGATATGTTCATTATAATAATATAATTACCACAGACCTTATGACCCGGTCTTTGGCTGCTCGTTTTGTTCAGATTAAATAGTTTGCTAGGCATTATCCTGTCTTGTTATATTACCAAAACTTTTAGGTTGGATTATTCAACGAAAAGCTAGCTGCTAACTGCCGATTTAACGGAGCCTTATGTCAAAATTTGTATGAAAAAGTTAAATTTAACGAAGAGTTATTTGATAACGGAGCATTGAGTAATCCAGCCTTAGTATTCTATCTTAACTCGAAGATAGGTGATGGTGAAGCGAGGAAAGTCGTTACAAGGGCACTTTACAAGGGGGAGTGATCTCTACCCTTGAAATCTTGTGGAATCTTGTAATAAATATGATTCTCGAGTAACTCATGCCTATGCTAATGACGTTGTGATCCTAGTCAAAGGTAAGTTTTTACGGTTAGCGAACTCATGGAATTAGCGCTTAAGATACTCTTGGCGTGGGTACAGGATAACGATGTAGGAGTTAATGCCGCCAAAGCCGAACTCGCTTTTTTCCCAAAAAGGACTACAACAGACATGTTTTATATTTCCAAATTGGTTGAAATCACCCTGGAACTATCTAATGACGCAAAATACTTGGGTGTGATCCAAATCTCAAAGCTTTCTTAAAAAAGCCATGTAGAGAAAAGTATAAAGAAATCGTTATGTTCTTTCAAAACCTGCAGGAAAACTTTCTTAAAAAGGTAGGGTATAAAACCCTGTATCATTTGCTGGATGTATGGTGCGATAATTAAACCAATACTAACCTATGCTGTGTGGTGGAGAGCTGTGAAAAAGAAATCATTTTTCTGAAACCTATAGAAGGTACAACGACTGGCGTGTGGCTATCACTGGGGCAATTAGATCGGCCCTCAGGCTGCCCTGGAAGTGATACAAAACATTCAGCTCGTGGATATCTGCATAGAGAGCACAGCAGAAAAATCGTCTCTCAGGCTAAGAGAGACACAAATGGGAAAACGACGCTCTTTGTGACACTCGATCATATTAAATACGGTAGGCGTGACGTAAATGAAATAGAAAACCTACTATATCTCACCGCAGACGAACTCTAATAGAACTTTCGGAAGTCCAAGTACCAACTAGGAGCGAATCGTAAATGCGATTTACTTACGGATCGAAGATGGAGATAAACACGGGTTCGGGAGTATATTTTGGATGCCTCAAAATCAGAGTCTTATTGAGACTTCCGGACAAGTGTAATTCTTTCCAGGCTGAGATTCTAGCAATTGATAAAGGCGAACTGATGACTATAACAAAAATGTTAATTGCGTCCTTGCGCAATTAACATTTTCGTGAACAGTCTTGCAGGCCTTAGAATCAAACACTGTGAAATCTGGAATCGTTAGGAACTGTATACAATCCCTTCTTCAAATCAGTCAGCACACAGTCAGGCTTATCTGGTTCCCTTGACATAATGGTGTCTGTGGGATCTAGTTAGCTAAGAAGAGAAACAGGTTGGAGGAACAGGTAGAACCTGACATATCGGTTCTTACAGTAGAATTGATGAACGAAATATAATGAAGGATTGGTTGATATTACTGAATACGTATCAGGATATCGCGAACCCTGTGGCCACTGACAAAACTAAAGAGGACATAATCTTCTTACTTTTTGTAAACAAACATTTAGCCTAATAGTGTGATTAGAGCCAGGACATTGAATAATGGGCCAAATGACCATGGGAATATGAAATTTTGACAAGAACTATTATAGGAGTTGTAGGGAAGTGGAGGTGGAGGAAAAGTCAGTGAAGCATTTGTTATGTCAATATTCGGGTCTGAGGGAGCACCACCTTTTTCTTAACGTCCCTCTTAGTCAAATTTCAAATCCTATCTACTCGTTTGCAGATGACAGCTACATTTTTTAGGTTGAAGAAAGAAGACAGATCATGAAAGACACACTTAATCGACTTGATGAGCGGGGTCTTGCAAAGAGGATCCGGTTCAATGCACGTAAGACCCAGTGTTGTATGTTGCCCCACATGACTGTGGTGTCAACATAGTTATCTGTACACGTGGGTGGTATAGATATCGAGGAAACAAACACTCTTTATGCATGAAAGCTCAGTGTGATATCCATTGGATTAAGAACGTTTTGCAGGTGTTGAAAGAGGCATTCAAGTGTCTTGGTGTTTTAACCGGTCTTAAAAGTACTTCAACCCATCCGATCTTCTTACTTTTTATACCACCTATATCCGACCCAAGATAGAATTCAACTCCCCCATATATTGGCAGAGGCTTCAAAGTATGTTTTAGAACTCTTGGACCGTGTGCAAAGGATGGCGTTGATGCTTATCAATGACAATAGCATATCCTCACAGAAGTCTTTTCAGGCTCTTTCAATGTAGATAAATTCAATTAAAAATTAGCTTACTGGTTATGTTACAATGTCTTGCCGTCAACCGTCGTCAACATCTATTCCGACAGTAAAGCAGCGGTCAAGTCCCTACACGTCTCTAAATGAGAAAGCCAAGCATTTTGAAATACGACTCATATGGGAACCAGGGCACAGAGACATTTCAGGGAATTGCAAATCCGATGAGGTTGCAAGACTGGAAACTACCTTACAGGTTCCAACGGAACTGAAATGTGTTGCAAGAAAAATGTAAAGCTTTATTAAGCGACAGAAAACAATCAGGGATGGGCAGTGCCAAAGGGCACATTAATGGACATTAGTGTGGTTCATATAGCCACTTTTTTTTTTTTTTTGGATTTTTGTATGGGGCACCCGGAATATATATTAAGCACCATGAAAAACTGACCCGTGATTTTTTTCAAATTTTTTCATTAACATTTAGGGGTCGCTACCGGGCCCTAAACTTTGGGTCATAAAAAAAAATTTTTCACACAATGAAAAAAAAAAAAATTTAGTTTTTTTTATATTTTTTTTTTTATTATAATTTAACTTCATTAGCTTATTAACGGCAAAAGATTTCATTTTGGTGGGACAAGTTTTTCAGTTCCAAAATTGACCATGAAAAAAAAAATTGAGGCTGGTTGGGGTCTTACTCTAAAATTTTTTTAAAATTTTTTTTTTTTTAGTTTTGATAAGCTTACGCTATAGGTCTTTAGTCCCTCTTGATACTACATTCTTCGCAAAAATTTTTGTTCTTTCCGAAACATCATTAACATGCGGCGAAAATCAAACGGATATTAAAAAAAAAAAACATATTTTCTATGTAAATTTTGGAAATTACATACTTTTCCGACCATATCGAATTTTTGTTTGCCGTTAATAAGCTGGATTAGCTTATCAAATTATAATTAAAAATTAAAAAAAAAAAATCGATTTTTTTCACCGTTTTTTTTTTTTTTTTTTAATATCCGTTTGATTTTCGGCGCATGTTAATGATGTTTCGGAAAGAACAAAAATTTTTACAAAGAATGTATTATCAAGAGGGACTAAAGACCTATAACGTAAGCTTATCAAAACTAAAAAAAAAAAAATTTTAAAAAAATTTTAGAGTAAGACCCCAACCAGCCTCAATTTTTTTTTTCATGGTCATTTTTGGAACTGAAAAACTTGTCCCAACAAAATGAAATCTTTTGCCGTTAATAAGCTAATGAAGTTAAACTATAATAAAAAAAAAAAATATAAAAAAAACGAATTTTTTTTTTTTTCATTGTGTGAAATTTTTTTTTTTATATCCCAAAGTTCAGGGCCCGGTAGCGACCCCTAAACCTTAATATAAAAATTTTAAAAAAATCACGTGTCATTTTTTCACGGTGCTTAATATATATTCCGGGTGCCCCATTCAAAAATCCAACTTTTGTTTTTATGAACCACCCTAATGGACATGTTAGACTACACGACAGATTTGCCCTTCTCTCCTCTCTCTTCCAAGAGGAGAGAGTTCGACAGTGGTTGGTGTATTTATCAGACACTTTCTTATAGGAAAGACGCTGAGCGGTTAAATGTGCCATCATGGATGATGGCACATTTAACCGCTCATGGAACTCCGGCAAATGTGCCGGAGTTCCATGGATGAGGAGGAGTTGGAAGCAATAAAACACTTTATCTGACATTGCTTGGCACTTTCTGGTCAGAGACTTTCTTCACTAGGAACTAGTGAGCAGCACGATCTTTGTGATTTGTCGAAAATATCTTAGAAGTTTCATAAGGAATTCAATTGATTTAACGGAAGGGACTATAAGGAAAAACCCATTACCGTCGCATGATATTACAACGGACCTCAGATTCAATGTGTGCTGATGTAAAGCGTCTGCAACCTCTTATAGCCTAACGTTGGCAATTTTAACTAGAAAATGGGAAAATTTGTATTATACTTTAATTCATACACATTTGAGGATTAGATTGGGTCCAGACCCAATTGCAACCCCTATTCGTTCTTCCGCAACCCCAATATATCCAGGTTACCAGATAAGCTTGACTGTGTTCTGGCGGATATGGCGAAGGAATTGTATACAGTTCGTAAAGCATCTCAATTTCACCGTCACAGACTAATACAGACTCGACATAAGTGACAGGTGTCAAAAAAGCAGTTCTTGACCGTATGGTTAATTTTTTCAAATTATTCTACGAATTAGGTTAGAAAGAGAAAGCTAATATAACACGCCATAAGCAAAATAGATGCCAGATCGGTTTTTATTGTTTCAATCACTCCTAAGTCGTAGAAAGTGTTGCCATGTTAGTTAAAAACTAGCTAAAAACCGCTCGGTTTTCTCCTAAAATCGCTTAGTTTTTCCCTATTTTTTTATAAAACTCTACTGTCTAGTCTGTATATAGTCTGTGTCTCCGTCTTGGATTCCAAGGCATTCAGAGCTGCCAGATTATCCCCGAAAATTTTTATGGCACAAGATATAAGTTCGGTGAATTGCAATTGCCTCTGACTGAAAAACACTATACTTGCCCAGAAGTCTCAATGAGGCCTTGATTTCAAGGAATTCAGATTACACTCCCGAACCCGTACACAATCTACTGCCCAGCTTTCCCTACTTAGCACTTGTATTTCAAAGATCCTATCATAGTTCGTCTGGCGTGAGATGTAAAAACCTCAAATCTTGTCCATGCTTAGTAAACACTCAATGAGGAAAATCTTGTTACTATAAATTCTTTAATAACTAAACTTCTAACCCATAGTGTAGAAGTAGATAGCTTGGTGGA
Source organism: Pegoplata infirma (assembly GCA_963921195.1). NCBI lineage: Eukaryota > Metazoa > Arthropoda > Insecta > Diptera > Anthomyiidae > Pegoplata > Pegoplata infirma. Next base: position 42,806,606 of record OY992537.1, read on the forward strand.
AAAAATCCATACAGAGATGATGATGATGTCGGCCTCGTTAAGAGTCAACGATGCCGCATTTATGTTTACTTTTAGACACTTTATGGTTTGTTGATGTTGCTGTTGTTGATTTTATATATTTTTTTCTTTCCATCGTGTAACTTCTTAACTTGACTTACAAAGTTCTGGCGTTTGCTAAAAAAACAATAAAAAAAAAAGTTTGAAAATAAAGACAGAATTGTATTGAAACAACACCAAAGCAACAAAATCCCTGATATAAATGCCAATGATGATGAAGTTGAAAATAATGAAAATGATGGTATTTCCACAATTCCAACTAGTGTTCCATGTTTGTATGAATCGACTGGTAGTACTGATGCTGCTGCTGCAGCTGCTTGTATTGTTTTTTTTTTTGTTGGTTGTTGCAACATGTTAAGTGGTTTTTAACCTGTTGAACTTGAGTGTGTATAGAGTTTCTTGTTTGAATACGATTATACATTGATATTTCTTTTATTTGAATGGTACGACGAATGGATTGAATGGACCATTCCTCGCCATCATCATCATCAGCATCTTTAACTTCTTCAAGTATTAAATAGTTATGAAAGGAATTATTTGTTTTCACTGTGTATGTAGTTATGTTCACATTTATTTACATTTCCATAGTTCATCTTTTTTTTTTTTGGTTTTTGTTTGATTTTTCTGAGAATTATGCAAATTAAAGGATCTTTTTATGATGATCACTTGTGGTTTTTTTTATATGTTTGTGTTAAACAATACAAATGCTTCTTGTTCTTTTACTTTGTTGACTACTTACTGCCCACTACAAATCATTGACACAACCAAGTCTTCTTTTTATGGTTTTATTTACCACTTTTCATTCTTGGTTTGAAAATTGTTTATTTAAATTTTACATAATTAATTTTTCAAATATTTCACACGCTATTTTTTTTATTATCATCATTATAGCATGGAGGGCTAGATATTTTAAGTTGATTATTGGGTTTGTAACATTTGGCAAACAAAAGAAATTTAGGAGGAACATTTTAAAGGTTGCAGTATCCGGAAGATATCTGGGGATACTGTCAGAACAACTAGAATTATCTCTTGTATATGGGGCATTCCATGCCAAATCGGACACTTTGAACATTTTTTTTTAGATTTGTTTACAGTTTTTAGTACCCTTCGAAAACTCCTTCGTGGTAAATTTTCAGATTTTTTTGATGACCCGTTCAAAAGATATCGAATTTTTAAAAATTGGTAGTTTGTTCCTTTACTCAAACTTCTTTTACTCATAACTTCTTCAATAATGGTCCACATTTCAAATTTTTTTTGTTTCAAAATTTTTGTTTTGTTACGTACTTTTAAAAAAAAAGATCACCAAAAATTCTTAAAAGCGCTCTAGTATGCGATTTTTAAGTTTTAAAATTTAAATCTCATTTTTGGAAATGTTTTACTCTTCTATTTTTTTGAAATTTTTTTGTGTAAAACTTCTATCGATTTTACAAATTTTTTGCCCAGGAGGATCGTGGGATAACGATTATTACTATTTTTTAAAATTTTTTTTAAAAAATTTATTGTAATTTTCCAATCATAAAATCAATTCTACTGCTCCAATGGTGCGTCATAGAGGAGTAATTTATAAGACCGACCCCCATTAATTTTTACGTCTTAACATTTCTTTGAAACAAACTAATACCCTATCTCCAATTTCTAAGGGGGTTCCCACACAAAACGACATTTTTAAAATTTGCTCCAACCGCTCTAACTGTCCTAATAATGCCCTTAGAGCAACAAAATATATGACCGACCCACAATATTCTTTTAGTCGAAACATTTTCTCTGAACACACCTACCCTCTATCGTTAACTGTTAGGGGGGTCATTATACATTTTTTTTTATTTTTTGTAAATTTGTTTTATTTAATCAGCTTCTACCGGTCCAATGGTGCGTCCGAGAGGGGTCATTAGTGAGACCGACCCCCATTTATTTTTACTCTACAACATTTTTTTAAAACATAAATACGCCTTATCTCCACTCCCTAAGTAGGCTCCCATACAAATAACAGTTGCAACAAATTTTATAAAAATGTAATTTTGTATGGGAGCCTACTTAGAGAGTGGAGATAGGGCGTACACTCAAAAAAAAAATATTGTAAAACTAACAAAAAAAATGGTTAAAATTAGCAAAAACATCTGTAGTTTTGGACGTTGCAAAAATTTTGGTAATATTAGCAAAACCATTTTGCTAATCAAAAAATTAGAAAAAAAAATTACAAGAATACCATTTTATTTTTGTAAAAAATCAACCTTGTAAAATGATCAAAAAATATGGTAAAATTACAAAAAAAAAAAATGGTAAAATTTAAATAGATAAAAAAATTTGTAATTTGGTAAAAAAAACTGTTTTATTTAGTAATTTTTTTTTCTCTGATTAGTAGTTGATTTAAAATTTGGTGAATATACTAAAAAAATGTTTGCCTGTTTTTGAGCACCACGTTCTTTAAATGTAGTAATAGCAGCATCTACTATTAATTCAGTTGTTGGATGGTTTCTTCGGCTTGATGGTGGCAGCATCTTCTTTTGCCTTCTTCTCAGCAGCTGTAGTTGCAGTAACTGGACTTCCAACAACATCAAAATCCAAAATGATTTTTTTTTTCACTTAAACACTTTAAACAAAAAACTTAAAGAACAACACTTCACTTTTTTTATTTTTTTGCGTCATTTTTTTTTTAGCTTAAGTAGAACAAATGAGAATTGCGTAGTAGTCTACACAAGAAATTTCTTACATTTTCAGGTAAAATTTGTAAAAAATTAACAATTTTTTTTCGAATTTTTAATTTTTTTCACATGTATTTAAAAAAAAAAATAAAAAAAAAACTTTTGGATATTAAAGATTAGATATCCAACTATGTGTTAACATTTTAAAAAAATTATTTTTCAAAATTATCAACTTTTTATTAACAATTTAGGTGGCAAATTTTAAAAAATTTTCATATAAAATTAGCAAAAAATATGGTAAAATTAGCAAAAAATATGGTAAAATTAGCAAAAAATATGGTAAAAAATACTAAAAATTGTGTAGCCTATTTTTGAGCGCACATGCAGTTGATGGATGGCTACTTTGCTATGGTGTTGGCAGCATCATCAATCTGCAATGAGTTTTTTTTTTCACACTAGAACACTTTAAACATTTTTTTTTCTTAAAACTAAGAAAAAAAAATAAAAAGTATTACCATTTCTTTAAGGAAAATACTAATATTTTTGCTAAAATTATAGTAAAATAAAAAAAAGAACTAGCAAGAAAATATAGTAAAAGTACCACAAAATGTTTGTATTTTACCAATAGTAAATTGCCAAAAAAAACTGTAAATGTTAAATTTTTACAATTTTTTTTGCTAAAGTTTGGTTGAAGTAAATTACAACACCTTTTACTAATATTTTGACTAAGTTATTTTTTTGAGTGTAGGTATATTTTAAAAAAATGTTGTAGGGTAAAAATAAATGGGGGTCGGTCTCACTAATGAGCCCTCTCGGACGCACCATTGGACCGGTAGAAGCTGATTAAATAAAACTAATTTACACAAAAAAAAAAATTTATGGGAACCGCCTTAACAATTAGAGATAGAAGGTAGGTGTGTTCAGAAAAAATGTTTGGAATAAAAAAATATTGTGGGTCGGTCATACATTTTGTTGCTCTAAGGGCACTATTAGGGCAGTTAGAGCGGTTGGAGCCAATTTTGAAAAATGTCATTTTGTGTGGGAGCCCCCTTAGAAATTGGAGATAGGGTACACCGAAAAAAATCCATGCAACATTTTACGAAAAAAAGTTTCGTACTTTTTATTTTCGTAAAATACACGAAAGTTGACTACATATTACGAAAAACTTTAGTACTGAATTTCGTATTTTTACGAAAGTAACGAAAATGATTAGTAAATATTTTTTTCGTAATATTTACGAATGTTGACTACATATTACGAAAAAAATGTTGTAAAAACTTTTGTAATTTTACGAAAGTAACGAAAAAAAGAATGTAAATGATTCTTTCGTAAAATATACGAATGTTGACTGCATATTACAAAAAAAGTGTACAGACTTTCGTATTTTTACGAAAATAATTCGTAAAAACTTCTTTCGTAAAATATACGAAAGTGGACTTTATATTACGAAAAAAATAATCAAGAATTTTGTAATTTTACAAAACTAATGAAAAAAGAAGAAATCTTTAAATGCATGCTTAAAGGGTGTTTTTATGCCCTCCAACAACAGTATTGGGGTATAATAAAAAATATCCGTCGGGGACCCCATAAAGTATATGTATTATTAATCCATGATAAATTCTAAGGCATTCTATTAATGTCCGTCTATATAAACCACGGATACCACGAAACAAGTCTTTTGGTCATCAGCAGGTTAAGTTCGTATGTGGGCAAAAAAGTTTTATTTCTTTAAACCAACCTCTGGAAAACTCAATTTTTTTAAAGTGTTTTTTGTTGTTTTGTTAAACAAATGAAACATTTTTATGTCAAAAAAATTTTAAGTAATGAGCTTCGACCCAGGGGATTAGAAAATGCCTTGTGGTCGTGGGTTAAAGAATTAATTTCAATAATGATAACTCTGATATTTTTTTTTACATATTTGGGGTAATAAAAATTCGGCACAGCCGGTTTAAAAGCTCTCTCTTGGTTTTTATTTATTTTAAGGATCAATTAAAATTTGAGGCTAATCGGATCAAATAAAATTTGAGGCTTGATGATATAAGTTTTTTTTTTACATGTGGGGAGGTGGTCCTCCAAAAAAATCATCTCAACATATCATCATAAGTTCTTGTAGTGTGAACGTAGCCCTAAACAAAATCACTGTAAATAATGAATGAAATCTTATAAGTCTCTGTTAAGAAGAAACAATTAATTGCCTGAAAATGTCGCTGTCAAAACGTTGAAAACGTTGTTCTTATTCTCAATAAAGAATTTTCACATGTAAATTCGTTAATTTAAGGATTTTTTTTTATTTACCAAAAAATTTTCGTAAAAATAAAAATATTTCGTTTATTTTACGAAATAATTTCGTAAAACAAAAAAAATATTTCGTTTATTTTACGAAAATTTTCGTAAAACACAAAAATTTATTGCGTTTATTTTACGAAATTTTTTTGTAAAATACAAAAACAATTTCGTTAATTTTACGAAACAATTTCGTGCATTTCGTACATTGTACGCAAGAATTTCGTGGTGCGAAACAACGAAATTTTTCGTACAATGTACGAACGTTTTCGTACATATAAGGCAGGAATTTTTTTCGGTGTATTAGTTTGTTCCAAAGAAATGTTAAGACGTAAAAATTAATGGGGGTCGGTCTTATAAATGACCCGTCTATGACGCAGTAGAAATGATTTTAAAATTGAAAAATTACAATAATTTTTTTTCAAAAAATTTAAAAAAATAGTAATAATCGTTATCCCACGATCCTCCTGGGTAAAAAATTTGTAGAATCGATAGAAGTTTTACACAAAAAAATTTCAAAAAAATCGAAAGAGTACAAACATTTTCGAAAATGAGATTTTAATTTGCAAAATTAAAAATCGCATACTAGAGCGCTTTTAAGAGATTTTTGGGAAAAGTACGCAAATAAACAAAATTTAAAAAAAAAAAAAAAATTTAAATTTGGACTATTATTGAAGAAGTTATGAGTAAAAGAAGTTTGCGTAAAGAAACAAACTATCAATTTTTAAAAATTCGATATCTTTTGAACGGGTCATCAAAAAAATCTGAAAATTTAACACGAAGGGGTTTTCGAAGGGTACTAAAAACTTTAAATAAATTGAAAAATCTAAAAAAATTATTTTTCAAAGTGTCCGATTTCACATGGATTGCCCCATATATAATATTGATCCATGATAAAATCTAAGACCGTCCGTCCGTCTGTAGAAATGATGATGCAGTCTAAGCTAGATTTTTGAAATTGGGCAAGAATATCTCTTATGTTACTGGTAAGGTTAAGTTCGAAGATGGGCAAAATCGGACCAGGGGGAAAAAGTTCCCCTTTGAAGAACTAAAATGATCCCTGGAAAATACAAAATTTGTACGAGTTTTTTCTAATTTTTGCTCAACAAATATAACATTTTTATGCCATATTATGTTCATTGACCTGCGCTTGGACCAAGGAGGTTAGGAAATTCGATTTTCTTCAGGCTGCCCCCCTTTGGGCCCGTGGTTATTAAAATTAATTAAAGATAACGACAAAAATGTAGTAGTATTATTTAAGCCTAAATATCATAAGCAAATAATTTGTAAACACATATAGCGATGGAAAAGGTGCCCTCCACCGATTCCGCGGACGGGTTTTCAACTCATGAATTTAAGGTAAAGCGAATCTGAAATTTACGGTTTTGCTACTAACTTTTGAACCACTGAACCGATTTGGCTGAAATTCAATATGAACCAGGCCAGGGGAACGGCAAATATATACGGCAAGCTTGAGCGTTCTCAGAATTGCCTTTGGAAAGTTATCGTGTTTTTTATCTCGTAAATTCGAGAAAAACCCTTGCCGAAATTTACTCTTTTGCTCATAACTTTTGAACCAAACTTCAGGAGCCTCCATAAAGTCTTTAAAAAGTTAGCGTGTTTTCAACAGACAGACGGACAGACGGACGGACCTCGCTAGATCGTCTTAGAATCAAACGAGGATCATGAATAAACATACATTATGGGGTCTTAGACCAATATTTCGAGGTGTTACAAAGGGAATGACAAACTTATATATACCCTCTATCACTAGATTGGAGGGTATAAAAACCAAGGTATTTTATAGGATATTAGCAGAGCATTAGTGATATGTCATTTAAATTCCCTTCGCTACATGTAGTATAGGGTTTTTATATATTCTAAATAGTCTTAACAATGAAATCTGACAAATTCCGAAACACGTATCGACTATGTCTTGCAAAAATTACCACCATAAATAAATTTAAAACAGAAAATAATTTTCTGGAAAATTATTCTACACTCAAAAAATTATGTTAGTAAAATCAACTGAAAATGTCAGTTAAAATAACTACTTTATAAGTTGTTTTGGGGTCAACTACTTTTTCAGTTAAATCAACTAACAATGTTAGTTATTTTAACTGACAAAAAACAACTGACTTATGTAGTAAAAACTACTATTATTTGTAGTCAAAACAACTAAAATGTAGTAAAAATAAAATAATTAATATATAATTTTCTTTTTTTTTTTCAAAAAATTTTTCAAAAAAAAAAATTGAACACCAAATTTTTTTTTTCAAAAATTGTGAAAAATAAAAAAACGAAATTTTTATTTTTATTTTTTGGAAAAAAACTTTGAAAATTTTTCAGATATAAAAAAATAAAATTAACTACTTTAAATAACTGTTACTACATCACAGTACTTTTTTGTTAGTTGTTCAAAAAAACGACTTAAAATAACTAACAGAAATAGTTGTTTCATATTTTTCATACAAAAACAACTGACTTTGTAGTTGAAAACAACTAACTACTGTAAAATATACAAATAACTAACATGTAGTAACTTACATAATTTTCTGAGTGTATCAGAATACACTGCACAACAAAATCAAATTTTTTCCAAAATTACAAGGTCAGACCAAAAAATTTTGATAGAAGAGACAAAAAAAAAATACACGTGTATCGGCGTTTTGAAAGTTTACATCTGGGTTTCATTTTAGGGGGAGGTAAAGTTTCCCCCAAATGCAGATGTTGTATTGTCAATCGTCATTGAATATCGAGTGAAGCTTACGTTTAAAGTATATGGTGTGTTCAGAAAATTTATGTAAAATCTTACGGGGAAGATTTTTGTGGAACATGTTAACCCTCTAACTCCTCAAGATAAGGGCCTTTTTTGTCCTTATTTTCAAAAAAAAGCTAAAAACACAATTAAAACAGGGATTAAAGGGGTTTAAATGTTCCGCAAAAATATTCGTCGTGAAATTTTACTATAAGTCCCTGAATACACCAAAACTGAAAACTCAACCAGAAAGTCAGAAATAAGACACAACAAAAGACAGTTTAGGGTTAATTTCGCATTTATTAAGAAAATCGAGTAAAGCTTACGTTTAAAGTATCTGGTATGTTTAGCAAATTTATGTTAAATGTTACGGAGAACATTTTTGTAGAATATATTAACCCTCTAACTGCTCAAGATAGGGGTCTTTTATGACCAGCTTTTCAAAAAGAGCAAAAAACACCATTAAAACTGGGATTTAAGGGGTTTAAATGTTCCGCAAAAATAGCCGCCGAGAAATTTTACTATAAGTCCCTGTATACACCAAAACGGAAAACTCAACAATAATGTCAGAAATAAGACACAACAAAAGACAGTTTAGGGTTAATTTCGCATTTATTAAGAAAATCGAGTAAAGCTTACATTTAAAGTGTATGGTGAGTTCAGCAAATTTATGTAAAATGTTACAGAGAACAGTTTTGTAGAATATATTAACCCTCTAACTCCTTAGGGTAAGGGTCTTTTTTGTCCTTCTTTTAAAAAAGAGCAAAAACCACCATTAAAACAGGTATTTAAGGGGTTAAAATGGTCCGCAAAAATATTTTCCGTAAAAGGAACTTATAGTTAAATTTCACGGCGAACATTTTTGCGGAACATTTTAACCCCTTAAATCCCTGTTTTAATGGTGTTTTTTGCTCTTTTTGAAATGAAAGACAAAAAATACCCTTACTTTGAGGAGTTAGAGGGTTAACATATTCTACAAAAATGTTCTCCGTAACATTTTACATAAATTTGTTGAACACACCATATACTTTAAACGTAAGCTTTACTCGATTTTCTTAATAAATGCGAAATTAACCCGAAACTGTCTTTTGTTATGTATTATTTCTGACTTTCTGGTTGAGTTTTCCGTTTTGGTGTATTCAAGGACTTATAGTAAAATTTCACGGCGAATATTTTTACGGAACATTTAAACCCATTAAATCCCTGTTTTAACTGTGATTTTTGCTCTTTTTGAAAATAAGGACAAAAAAGACCCTTAAATTGAGGAGTTAGAGGGTTAACATATTCCACAAAAATGTTCTCCGTAGCATTTTACATAAATTTGCTAAACACACTATATACTTTAAACTTAAGCTTTACTCGATATTCAATGACGATTGACAATACAACATTTGCAATTGGGGGAAACTTTACCTCCCCCTAAAATGAAACCCAGATGTAAACTTTCAAAACGCCGATACACGTATATTTTTTTTTTGTCTCTTCTATCAAATTTTTTTGGTCTGACCTTGTAATTTTTTTTTGTGTTGTACAGTGATATCATAGTTTTAATTAGTAAAGGAAATAATGACCTCGAGCTAGAATAAACCTACTCAAAATACTATAATACATATTTTTAAAATTATAGCAATTTTATTGCATTTTTTGCGTCGTAATTATTTAAAACCTCTAAAAGTTCTAAATAATTTTAATATTTCTTATGAATATTATAAAAACATAAGTTTTTTCAATTTCCAATTAAAAACAAATCCTTGGGATTCCCAATTTAACCATTTTTTTTCCAAATTCATAAAATAAATTTTATTATATTTTTTAACGCATTAATTCTCTTAAATTCTTTTTTAAAAGAAAATTCTAGCTAAAATTTTATTTTCATTTAAAAATTATTATAAAACCATTTTTAATTAAATTCAACATTTATGAAAATTTATGAACTTTAAACATTTAAAATATAAAAGAAACAAAATATAATAAACTTAAAATAATTAACAAAAAAATGTTAATGGGGGTATTTTGGCAATCAATGGGTGTTAATAAATTTTCATGTTAAAAAAAATTAAAAACAAAAATCTTTTTTAAAAAAAAAAAACTTGAAAATGGATTTTGTTAAATGTTAAACAAAATAGAAATTGATTTGTTAAAGTTAATTATTGCTTAAATAAACAACAACAACAGCAAAATAATATTAAAACAAAAATTATGTATGAACATATTTATATAGACCGTAAAATTTTTAACCTATTTTTCACCTCATAAAGTGTGCCGCCGGCCGGCACACCAATTGGCCAGAAATCGTATTGAAATTCTTTTAAGGTTTTTTGTTTGTAAATTTGTCTAGCAAATCTTTTTTTTGCACTCCATGTGGACGAGCGGTCTGCCAAGTATAGCAAAAAAAAATCTAAACAAATGTTTTGCAATTTTTTTGTTTTTCAGTTTAAACATTTTATAACATTTAACATTTGGAAAAAAAAAAGTTTTTATTTTGCGTTTTAACAAAAAAAAATTGTTTAAACACTTTTTGTTTATTTTCATGGAAATTTGAAACAAGCAACAACAAATTACGAAATTAATTTTATTTTCAGTATTTTGAATTTTTTTTTTTTTTTTTCGTTTTGCCAAATTGTTTAGTGTTGGAAAATACATATAAAGTTATTAGTTTGCCATAATAAATTTATATACTTAGTATTTGTTTGGAGCGCTACAGGCGGTCATATTAATATTTAAAATTTATTTTCACAAAAAAAAAAACAATTATGAATAATTAGTAGTAAATACAGATTTGTTTATTTTAAAAGTATTTTTTAACAAAATTATTATAAATGGCCCTCAATTTTATTTATTTTGAATTTAATGTTTTAAAAAATAAAATTGAATTTTCTTTGAAGTTTTTTTTTTACATATTTAACAAAATCATTACTTTATAGATAAAGTCTTAACCCAAGGAAGTTTTGAAAAAAAAAAAACTAATAATTTCGCTACTGAACAGTTAAAGAAAGAAATTAAAGCGACTGATACGCGACCTTACACTAAAGCGGCATCAAATCGGATCAGATTAATCCGTGGCGCCATCCAATCAAATTTTGGATTTTGAAAAATTAAAAATAAATAAATGAAAAGTATGTCTTACGATTTTTTATATTTATTAATTTTGAACTCGAATTTTAAAACATTTTTGAAATCCGTCAAACTGTTTTCGAGATAACAATAGCCCTGTTTTCGCATAACCGTATATTATGAAATCTTTTTCTAAATTTCAACTCAGTGAAACTGAAATAAATGTTTAAAAAACCGGCAGTTTTTGGTATTTAGAAAAACTGTAAATGCAGTTGTGTAAACAAGACCTTAAACCATCACTGAGCAATGTTTAAGGATTACCCCACTTTATCCGTAAAAGTTACAGAGGGTTAAAGTTGAAAAATCGATAAAAATGGCTTGAAATAATCCATAGTTTTTACCTTCTTTCGCTTTTTTTTTTTAGTTCTCCTTATATTTCAATCTTTTCCGGCATAGCACAAAGTCAGTACATATAAGAGATTATTTTAATGTTGGTTTGATAGATGCTTCATCGCTTGGTAAGAAGTTATAAGACGGTTACGTTTTGAAACCAAAAATTATGAGTTTTTAAATTTTCAAGGTTTTTTGATCAGGGTTTTCGGCCCCCTCTATAAAATGAAAAGAGTTGAACTAGAGTTGGTAGCTGTTGTAATTCTTAACATTTTGGAATTAATCCCGTTAATGTGCCACGAATAGTTAAAGAGTTTCAGCAGATCAAAGTTCGAAAGAAAAAACGAAATTTTTTTAAAATACCAGTTTTTCGCGAGGCACATTCGTTTTTTAGGAGTTTACATAAAAAAATCACTGGCGGGTTTATAAAAAATAAATTGCAAAAATTTTATGGCATTTTTGAAAATTGAGCGAAATTTGTAAATCTGTTTCTAATTTTTTTTAGTAGCAATTAATGCATCATGTTCATTTTAATACACCAAAAGACGTGCCTTAACGAGTAGAACTGATTTGCTTTTTGACTTTTTACTTTAAGCCATTCTGAGCGGAAAGCGCGATGGTTTTATCTAAACCTGTTTTAATCTGGCACATCCAAGGCTTTACACGAAATCGGATGAAATTTTGTTTAAATGAAAGCACACTTGATGTGTCATCATAAAATCAGCGGCGGGTTAAAAAATTTTGATGATTATAGATTTTTTGGACCATCCCGAGTAAAAATTTTTATATGATGCAATACATAATGATATATAACACAATATATATTTACACGCAATTTAATCCGAATAATGGTGGATGTTTTTGCATTAAAAAAGATCAACTTGTATAAAATATTATTCGATTTCATCCGAGTTTTGACCAGACATTGCCATATTTCATTGGATCCAATTAGATCTAATTGCATAAAAACATAAAAAATCTTGGTGTGTTTTGGTTTGGGTGAGATACACCACAGGTCAACGATACATTCACCAAACATATAATTTTCTAAAACAAAAAAAAAAAATGTTTGGGTACGCTTCGAACCAGATAGGTGATATACATAACCCTAACAAGGAAATGTGTAGGAACATTTTAAAAGTTTCTTATACTTTGCTTAAAAATCTTAGAACATTTTTGGTTAATTGGAAACATTTAATTGGAAATATTTAATTGGAAACATTTGTATATGGAACAGAATAAGCTATATATAATTTTATATTAAATTATACAGAAAAACAAATTTTGTATTGGCCCTAATATTATTTCATATATTTATATCAACCGTATACCTTTTAATCCGAATCATGATAAAATTATATATTACAACATATGACTGCATTTAAAAAAATTAGAAAATACCTCACGGGATGTATAATCATATATGATTTATTATGTTTGTATCAAGTTATATATTGTTATATATGTTTATTTTTACTCGGGATATTAAATTTTCTTGTTATAAAAAAGCATCACCGATTTTTTTAAACACTGGTACAATGATACGATTTTCCGTGATTTTTTTTTCAGTAAAACCAACGCGCATTGCTTAAATATGTTATAAAAAATTGTGAAACTTTTCTTTTACCGCGAATTAATCGCGATTTTAGGTACTTAGATATATTTTTTTTAAATCGTTTGGTCATTAAAGGGTTAAATTTATATCATATATTTTAGAAGAAATAATATATCCTGGCATGTTTTAATAACGCATGCAACAAATGTGTAGAAAAAAAATATTTAAAATGTTTTTAAGATTTTTTAAAACCGCTAAATCTTACAACCGCCATAACTTTTGACCCCCTTGCGCGATTTAATTGACGCGAACGAATTTCTTATTCTTAAATAGCTTCTAATATTTATGTCAACTTTCATCGATGTGCCATCAAAACAAAAATCACATCTTTTTTACCTCAAAATTTAAGTCTTAGCCGGAACTCCTCATATATGTTAAAATTAACCGTTTAGCCGAAAACGCATCCACGTTTAACAAAATGTACTTGGCATCACTGGTGGTGTGTGTCAAAATTTATTAAGGCAAACAAGAAAAAAAAAGTTTATGTCTGCAATATAACAAGAAAAAAGGGTTGTGTCTATGCTGTTTCATTAAAAATGTGAACTTGGCTCCACTTTTTATCGAAGCTAAAAATTAGCGTCGATAATTATACACGCTAAAAAAAACGTAGATAATTAAACTTTTGTATGGGTAAGCGTATATACGGTTATGCAAAAACAGGGCTAATATTTAAAATAAAAATGGACGCGTGAGTGATTTTTTACTCACACTCACTCACGCTCACGACAGGAATTTTTGAATCACGCATATAGTATATATGGGGCATTCCATATCAAATCGGACACATTGGAAAATTTTTTTTTTAGATTTTCCCAATTTGTGTACAGTTTTTAGTACCCTACGAAAACTCCTTCGTGGTAAATTTTCAGATTTTTTTGATGACCCGTTCAAAGGATATCGAATTTTTAAAATTTGGTGGTTTGTTCCTTTACTCAAACTTCTTTTATTCATAACTTCTTCAATAATGGTCCAAATTTCAAATTTTTTTTTCAAAATTTTTGTTTTTTTACATACTTTTTAAATAAAAATCCCAAAAAATTCTAAAAAGCGCTCTAGTACGCGATTTTTAAGTTTTAAAATTTAAATCTCATTTTTGAAAATGTTTGTTTTCTTCGATTTTTTTGAAATTTTTTTGTGTAAAACTTCTTTCGGTTCTACAAATTTTTTGCCCAGGAGGTTCGTGGGATAACGATTATTACAATTTTACGTTTTAATATTTCTTTGGAACAAACTAATACCCTATCTCCAATTTTTAAGGGGGCTCCCACACAAAACAAAATTTTTATAAATTTGCTCCAACCGCTCTAACTGCTCTAACAAGGGAAGTATCTCAACCCTTATGAACCGATTTGCCTGAAACTTAAAATATATATAAATGAGACCATTTTAAGGTTGGGTGTCTCGGCTTGTCGGCCATATCGGGGATTTGGGGGTCCAAAAAAGGGGTCAAAAATTGGCGAAAAAATAGTTTTTTTCGCCAATTCGGCTGCGTAAAATATTTTTTTCATGAAAATGTATAAATTTTGGGGGGTATTTATATGAAGACATAGAGCTACGATGTCGATATGAATACGAAATAACATTTATTAAATTTAAGTCTGAAATTCAGTTGTTGCAATATAAATTCGGTGGATGCATTTGTATTAAGATTGTAACAACTAAATATCGGTAGTTACAACTAAATTTTGTTAATTCAACTGTCTTTTAATTGAAACAACTAAAAAATTTGTCTGTCACAGCGAAATTTAGTGGCAGCAACCGAATTTTGAGTTGATAAAATTGAAAAATTCAGTTGGAAATTTATTTTTTTCTGTGCAGTTAAAGATAGAGGGTGTTCAGAGAAAATGTTTGGACTAAAAAAATATTGTGGGTCGGTCATACATTTTGTTGCTCTAAGGGCACTATTCGGGCAGTTAGAGCGGTTGGAGCAAATTTTAAAAAATGTCGTTTTGTGTGGGAGCCCCCTTTGAAATTGAAGATACGGTTTTGTTCCAAAGAAATGTTAAGACAAAAAAATTAATGGGGGTCGGTCTTATAAAGGACCCCTCTATGACGCACCATTCGAGCAAAATTACAATATATTTTTTTTTCAAAAAATTTTAAAAAATAGTAATAATCGTTATCCCACGATCCTCCTGGGCAAAAAATTTGTAGAATCGATAGAAGTTTTACACAAAAAAATTTCAAAAAAATCGAAGAGTACAAACATTTTCAAAAATGAGATTTAAATTTTAAAACTTAAAAATCGCATACTAGAGCGCATACTAGAGTACAAAATAGAACAAAAATTTTGAAAAAAAATTGAAATTTGGACCATTATTGAAGAAGTTATGAGTAAAACAAGTTTGAGTAAAGGAACAAACTACCAATTTTTAAAAATTTGATATCTTTTAAACGGGTCATCAAAAAAATCTGAAAATTTACCACAAAGGAGTTAACAAATTTGGGAAAATCTAAAAAAAAATTTTTTCAAAGTGTCCGATTTGACATGGAATGAACCATATATTATTGATCTATGATCGATTCTAAGACATTCTGTGAATGTCCGTCTGTCCGTCTATCCGTCCGTCTGTCTGTAGATAACACAATACAGTCCAAATTAAAACAGCTAGACTTCTGAAGTTTGGCACAAATATGTCTCATGTTCATAGGCAGCTGAATGGGCAAAATAGGGCCAGGGGGGAAAAAGTTCCCCCTTGAAGGACTGAAATAACAGCTGAAAATAAAATTTTTTACATGTTTTTTGTATTTTTGTTAAATAAATGAAACATTTAGTATATTTATCGCGATGGGAAAGTGCGTTCAAACCCCCCCACTGATCCCCTCCCCCAAATAAACACTTTGACATTTTTTTTTTTTTTCATTTTGGAGGGTATAAAAGATTCGGCACAGCCGAATTTAACACTCTCACTTGTTTTATTTTTTCCTTTCCCCCCGTGGATCAGCACCTGGTTTAACGAGTATGTGGATTTAACACACTCAAAATAATTACTCTGTTAAAAACTCAGTAAAATGACTGTAATCTCAATTCGACAGACATTTGACAGAGTTATCTGTCGAAATACAGATTTTAAGAATATACTTTGTATTTTCTTGTAACCGAAAAACAAAATTTTATCTGTAATTTTACTTTTTATTTGTAATCTCTATTTTACAGATAATAAACAGAGTTTTTTGTTAAAATACAGATTTTATACACTTTCTCGTAAACAAAATACTAAATTTCAACTGTAATTTTACTTATTGCTTTGTAATACAGTTTTTAAATAAAAAACTCCCAAATATTTCAACCGCTCTTTAAAAAGCGTCTTAAATTACAATAAAACCTGGTTAATTTTACGAGGATGTCGGGTAAAATTAGAGGTACTCGTAAAATACATCGTAATTTTCACAAAAATAAAAAAAAGTAATTTTACAATTTGGAAGCATTAAAGCGGGCAAATTTACTCGGTGGCATTTTCCAATTGTCAACACTACTTGCACATTAAGGAAAGAAAAATTAATCAGAAATCAAATAGTAAAATTCTGGTCGCTTTTATCAATATTTTACAGATAATTCTGTAATTTTACAAGTTTTTTTTTTATCGAAATCATTTTACAGAGTTTTCTTCGTAAAATAACAAAAAATCTTGCTGGTTGGAAATCTATGGTATTTTCTGCTGGCTCAGCAGAGTATCTCTGTAATTTAACAGAGTGATTATTTTGAGTGCACTACGTAATGATTTAACACTTTCCCATGTTTTTTTTTTTTTATGTTGTAATTTTACTTAAAACCCCTGAAAATTTAAAATGTTTTACAAAACTATTCACACAGAGAAAAACCGTGTTTGCAACATGATTTCAGCACACAAAATCACCACACTCAAAATAATAACTCTGTAAAATACTCTGTAAAATGACTGTAATCTCAATTCAACAGATATTTGACAGAGTTTTCTGTCAAAATACAGATTTAAAGAAAATACTTTGTATTTTGTTGTGACAAAAAACAAAGTTACATATGTTATATTACTTTTAACTTTGTAATCTTAATTTTACAGATAATTTACAGAGTTTTCTGCTAAAATACAGATTTAAGCGAAATACTCTGTTTTTTTTATAACCAAAAAACTAAGTTTTATCTGAATTTTTACTTATTTCTATGTAATCTTAATTTCATAGTTAAAAACAGAGTTTCCTGTAAAAACACCAAAATTTTATCTGTATAATGTTAAAAAAAGTACCAAAAAAAAAATCTTTTTAAAAATCTTATACAAATTTTACGAAATAACATGTATTTTACTTAACTCTGTAAATTTACAGAGTTTTTTCCTGTAAAATTTTGATTGCATCACATGCATTTTACAAATATACTATGCAAATTTATAGAGTTTTCTTTGCTAAATGGTTTTTTATTATACCCTACACCACACTGTGGTACAGGGTATAATGAGTTTGTGCTGATGTTTGTAACTACCCGAAATATTGGTCCTAGACCCACTTTTAAGTATACCGATCGACTTAGAATCACTTTTTGAGTCGATTTAGCGATGTCCGTCCGTCCGTCCGTCCGTCCGTCTGTCTGTCCATGTAAACGGTGTAAACACGATACAGGTCGCAATTCTTAATCAATTGACTTGAAATTTGAAACTTAAGCCTCTTTTGGCCCAAGGACGAAGCCTATTGAAATTGGAAAAAATCGGTCCATATTTAGACCTAGCCCCCATACGAAGGTCCTCTTTAGTTTTGGCTCAAATGACTCTAATAGCCGCATTTTAATAGGTATCTTTTCGAAATTTGCCAGGTAATCATGTTTTATCCACACAAATCAACATTCCGAATTTTAAAGAAATCGGACCAGTTCTTCTTGTAGCCCCCATACAAACCACCTTCCCGATTTTCACATAAATCTCTCAAATTTCATGAAAATAGAAAATATTTAATTAAAATTCTGTTTGTGTATGTTAAACGCGTTCTTTAATAACCTTATCAAATCTGATTATCATCGGACCATTTTTGGACTTAGGTCCCATGTGAAAATTTCCCCCGATATTCAGTTGAAGCGATTTATTGTCAACAAAAAGAAGCCTATTCCACTCAAATTTGATTAGTGAGTGCTTTTTACACTTATTAAAGATTTGACAAAATATAGATCTAATCAGTCCATGTTTGAACTTGGGACCCATTTTCCGGGAAACTCTGGTGTAGGGTATTATATGGTCGGTCTTGACCGACTATAATTTTCTTACTTGTTTTTTATTATTTTATTTTATTTAACCAATATTTTACTAGAAACTCTGTAAATTAACAGTTTTTTTTGTTAAAATCACTTTACAGAGTTTTATAGTAAAATTACCAAGAAATGTTGCTAGCTGGAAAAGTATGTAATTTAAGAGAGTTATTATTTTGAGTGCAATAATGAGGTGGGCAATTTAGTATGGTTGATCCATTTAGTCATTTATATGATTGTGACAATCCATAGTATGATGATCATTAGGGATGAGATTTTCATGCACTAAAAAATCAGAAATATGCGCTTAAAATATGCGCTAAAAATTTTAAAATATGCACTAAAAACCCTAAAAATATGCACTCAAAAACAAAATTTGTAATAGTACACTCAAAAAAAAAGTTTGTAAATTTACAAGTAAAAGGTCTTGTAATTCTATTTTACTAATATTTTTGTCTTTTTACAAAAATTGTTGTATATTTAATAAAACGAAAACTACAGTTTGCTTTGTAATTTTACTATTATATGTTGGTAAATTTATTTTACAAATTTTTTAGGTAAATTTACAAAAAAGTGAATTATTTTACAAATTAAAATAATATTACAAGGTGTTTAGTTTTTTTACACAAGAAAACTGTAATTGTACAACATAATTTTACTTGATGTTATTTAGTCTTTTTACCAAAAAAATGTTTTATTACAAACATTTTTTTTTAAGATCGTTTACAAGGTTTTCAGTTTGAAATGTATGTATTGAAAAGTACAAAATTCCAATATAATTTTACAAAACTTTTTTTATTACTAGAATTAATGTTGTTTTACAAAAAAAAAAAATTAATTATTCAACAATAGGACACGCAAAAATTTTCTAAGTTCAGATTTTTTTTTGCGTTTTGGAGTAAAAAATTAGTTAAAAATAATTTTTTATAAATAATTTTTACAGCATTTTTTTGGTAATTTGCGTTAAGTAAAATATCACAATTTTTATGTGTTTCTACTATATAATTGTTCTAGTTTTTTTTTGTATTTTTACCATTTTTTTGTGATTTTACCATATTTTTTTGGTATTTTTTTTTTTAAATTTGGTACCTAAAATGTCAATAGAAAGCTGCCAATTATGAAAAATCAAATTTTTCTTATTTTAACTGGTACTTAAACATCTAATCTACAATATCCAAAATTTTTTTTCCCGATTTTTTAAAAACACTTGTGAAAATAATTAAAAATTCAAAAAAAAATTGTTATTTTTTGACTAATTTTTCCTGAAAATATAAGAAATTTCTTGTGTAGCCTCCTTCGCAATTCTCATATGTTCTACTTAAGAAAAACGAAATGTCGAAAAAAAAAATAAAAAAGTGCAGTGTTATACATTAAAAAGTTTGTTAAAAGTGCTCAAGTGAAAAAAAATCTTTTCAGGTTGTTGAAGTGCTACTCCAGCTGCCGAAGAAGGAAAAATAAGATGCACCAATGGAAAAAACCTTTAAATTTACAAAACCAATATGTAAATAAACCAATTTTTTTGTAAATTTACAAAACAAATATGATAATTTAAAAAACAAAATTGTATACTTACGAAAAAAGTTGTAATTTTACAAAAATGAAATAGAAAATACAAAACCAATATTGTAAATTTACAAATTTTATGGTTAAACTACTGTTTTACGGCAAAAAAATAAGGAAAAATGTTACATATACAATAAAAATTGTAAATTTACCACTTTTTATTGTAAATATACAAGTTTTTTGCATAAAAAACAGTAGTTCAACCAAATAATTTGTTAATCTACAATTTATTTTTTTCATTTTCTATTTTTCCTTGTAAAATAACAACCTTTTTCTGTAAGTTTACAATTTTGTTTTGTAAATTTACCAAATTTTTTGCAAATTTACAAAAAAATGTTCACCTCGAAGATGATATTTTACAAAAAAAATTGTAAATTTACATTTTCTTTTGTTAAATCAATTTACAAATTATCCCCGTAACTTTACGGGGATTCTTGCTAGTACATATTTTTCAAAACCTGCCCCGTAAAATCACGGGGATTTTATGTCATTTTACAAACTTTTTTTTTGAGTGTAACATTTAAAACTTTATGTAAGCAATATTTTTTTTAAACTAAAAGAATCTATAAAAAAATTTTAAATAATAAACAAAAATCAGCGCAGATCATAATATGATCGTTCAAATCATGTTTCTTCTCTGCATGTTTCTAGTTAAATTACATATTTTTTAACTTTATTTGTAATTAAACTTTTTCTTTAAAATTTAAAGTCGCTGTTGCAGTGAAAGATCATACGTTTTTGTCAAGCCAAATTCATTAAACCCGGTTTTTTTTTACTACCCAAAAAATCTTTATTTGTAATAATTCTGCCAACCTGCCTGTAGCTCTCTAAAAACATTTTTTTTTTTGTGAAAATTTAGCATTTAAATTAAAACGAAATAAATGTTTTACAGGTGGTAGTTTGTTGTTGAAATATAGACACAAAGTACTTTTTCGCACATCTACAACAAAATTTGAGAATGTACAAAATTTTCAATTTATTCTCGTAAACAATAATGAAATAATCTTAATACGTCGAATTATCGTCGATGCTGTTGTGTATTTTGAAATGGCGAAAAAAATATTTTTTTTTTTTTATAAAATTATTTAATTTGAACTTTTTGTTGTGGTTGAGTTTTTTTCATAGTAAATATTTCCCACCAAAAACAAAAATATACAATTTAATTAATATTGGCAAAAATTTTTAAAAATGTGTTGTGAGGGCGGTAATGTGTTTGGATACTTAGAGAAGAATGATCTTGAGAAATTTGTTTGATCCCACAAACAAAAAAAAAAAATAAGAGAAATTGGGAAATATAATTTTCAAATGAAACGATAAGTTGGTGAAATATATCTAGCGTAAAATTACATAGAATTAATGAAATGTATTAAATGCATATAGTTTTTATTGAAAAAGGTATTCAAACATCAATTTTCAAAATAAATAATATTGAAAACACTTTGGAATGGAAGTTCATTTCGTTTTAGATAAGATCAAAAAAATCTAACATATTTTTGGTACAAAAAGTGGGTGCAAAAGTTACAAAACGCACCTTTTGAATCAAAAAGTACCTTAATTACCAAACAATTCTGTGGTACTAAAATGTAACTTTGATACAAAAAAGCAAATTTGGTACCAAAAAATTTCTTTTGTACCATGAAGGGCTTTCAGGTACAAAAAGTACCAGAAAGAACTTGTTTTAACCAAAAAGTACCATTTTAAACCAAAAAGTACTTTTGGTACATAAAGGAACGAGTTAATATCACAAAGAATGTGTCTTCGATGTAACTTCAGTACCAAAAAGTAACATTGGTGAAAAAAATTGTTGTTTTTTTTTAAATAATTTTTTCTTAAAAAATTGGTAAAGAAATAAATTTAAATAATTTTTTTTTTTAATTTAAAAAATGTTGTTGAAAAAAATTAAAAATAAATCGCAAATAAGATTTTGGGATAAAAAATATGTTTGTACTTATTTAAATACCTTTCGGTATCCCATTTAGTTCACATTTGCCGAATTAAAGCGTTTTGTGTTTTATTTTTACATTATCGTTCATAACTTTCGAACCGTTCAACCGATCTCGCTCAAATACAATACCAAACTACTAAAGACTACAATGAGTAAATATATTAAGTTTCAATCATACTTGTGTAATATCTTGTCCGTGATCGCCATTTTAACAGACGGGCATAGCTAGCATGTATTGGAATCGATCACTGATATTCGTTAAATTTAAACGACAAACTTATGTATACCATCTACCACTAATTGTTAATGGAGGGTATAAAAAGTACCGTTAGTACAAAAAGTACCTTTAATAAAATATTCCATTGGCCCCAAAAGTAGGAAAAGGTACTCGATTAAAAATGTTGAAATATCCCTATTAATATTATAAATCTGAGTGTTGGTTTGTCTGTCTGTCTAACTATAGGCCATAAGAGAAAGCGATCGGACAAAGGGGCGTAAAATGCCACGCCCCTTTTTATTTTATGGAACTTTATTCTGCCTTTCCTTAAACTATATATATAAAAGAGTAACGTGACTGACTGACCGACTGACATACTCATTCATCATCGCCCAGCCCAAACCGCTGAAGCTAGAGACTTGAAATTTGGACTGTTGATTCACCTCCTGGAATATAGATCCACAAAGGCTGGATTTTTGCCAATGTTAATTCTAAGGGGGTAAAAAGGGTAAAAAACTGTACTTTTGGTACTTTTTATATCTCCTGAAATAATGGTCATAGAGACTTGAAATTTGGACTGTATGTTCACCTCCCGGAATACAGATCCACTAAGGCTGGATATTTGCCAGTGTTGACTCTAAGGGGGTAAAAAGGGTAAAAAAAATTAATTTTGGTACTTTTTAAATCTCCTGAAATAATGGTCATAGAGACTTGAAATTTGTACTGTATATTCACATCCTTTAATATAGATCCAGTAAGGCTGGATTTTCGCCAATGTAAAAATCTGTACTTTTGGTACTTCTATATTTCCTTAAAAAATTGTCACAGAGACTTAAAATTTGGACTGTATGTTCACATCCCGGAATATAGATCCACTAAGGCTGGATATTTGCCAGTGCTGATTCTAAGAAGTTAAAAAGTGTAAAAAATTGTGCTTTTGGTACATTTTATATTTTCTTAAATAATGGTACTAGAAACTTGAAATTTGCAATGTCGGTTCACTTCCCGGAAAAAAGATTCACTAAGGCTGGGTTTTTGCCAATGTTGATTCTACGGGAGTAAATGGGTAAAAAAGTATACTTTTGGTACTTTTTGTTATTTACTTATATAATGGTCATTCAAACTTGAAATTTGGAATGTAGGATCCTTTAGTGAAATTAAACATTCTGGATCAAGTACTTTCCGAAAATTCTGTACAGGTTATAAAAAGTACTTTTTATAAAAAGTACCTATTATAAAAAGTACCTTTTATAAAAAGTACCTTTTATAAAAAGTACCTTTTATAAAAAGTACCTTTTATAGAAAGTACCTTTTATAAAAAGTACCTTTTATAAAAAGTACCTTTTATAAAAAGTACCTTTTATAAAAAGTACCTTTTATAAAATGTACCTTTTATAAAAAGTACCTTTTATAAAAAGTACCTTTTATAAAAAGTACCTTTTATAAAAAATACCTTTTATAAAAAATACCTTTTATAAAAAGGACCATTTATAAAAAGAATCTTTTATAAAAAGGACCTTTTATAAAAGGGACCTTTCATAAAAAGTACCTTTTATAAAAAGTACCTTTTATAACAAGTACCTTTTATAAAAAGTACCTTTTATAAAAACTACCTTTTATAAAAAGTACCTTTTATAAAAAGTACTATTTATAAAAAGTACTTTTAAATAAATAACCTTTTATAAAAAGTACCTTTTATAAAAAGTACCTTTTATAAAAAGTACCTTTTATAAAAAGTACCTTTTATAAAAAGTACCTTTTATAAAAAGTACCTTTTATAAAAAGTACCTTTTATAAAAAGTACCTTTTATAAAAAGTACCTTTTATAAAAAGTACCTTTTTTAAAAAGTACCTTTTATAAAAAGTACCTTTTATAAAAAGTACCTTTTATAAAAAGTACCTTTTATAAAAAGTACCTTTTATAAAAAGTACCTTTTATAAAAAGTACCTTTTATAAAAAGTACCTTTTATAAAAAGTACATTTTATAAAAAGTACCTTTTATAAAAAGTACTTACCGTCGTTGGGTATCCTTATAAAGGCAACGCCGACTACCGTCATTGCCTTTGGTACAAGAAGTACATTTGGTAAAAAATTACTTTTTTACAAAAAGTGCCATTGGCACAAATAGTAACATTGGTCGAAAAAAGTACCTTTGAAACAAAAATTATATTTGTTAGAAGAGTACCATTGGTACAAAAAGTACTTTTAGTACAAAAAAGTACCTTTGGAACAAAAATTACGTTAAACAAAACAATTAGTACCTCTGTTACAATTAGTACCTCTGTTACCAAAAAGTACCTTAGTTATAATATTACATTCACTCAAAAAAAAAAAACTGTAAAGTTAGCAAAAAATTTAGTTAAATTTAACTAAAAAAACACCTGATTTTGAACCTACTAAATTTCTAGTTAATTTAACAAAAAATATTTAGTTAACTTTTCGTAGAATGAATGTAGCAAAAAAACCGTAATTTTAACTAAAATTTCTGCTGAAAATTTCGTAACATTTTTTATAAGTTGAATTCAGCTAAACTTTTTGTAAAAAATTTTAAGTTTGTTAAATATTGGTTTTAAACACTAACACTTCAATTTTTTTTCTTATTTTTTTCACAGCTTAAGTAGGACTTATGAGATTTGCATAGGAGGCTACACAAGAAATGTTTAAAATTTTTCACTTGACAAAAATGTTACAAAAAATCAGCAAACTAATTAGTAAAAATTCGTAAACTCAGTTTTAAAGTCAACAAAAAAAATTAATTCAAAATTTGTACAAAACTAGTATTTGCGTAAATTGAACTTAACTAAAAAAAGTAGTTAAAACGCTGATTTTAACTAAAAATTTGCTAAAAAGCCAGTAAACTCGAGTTAACAAAAAAAATTTTGTTAACTTTACAGTTTTATTTTTTTGAGTGTTAAGTTCAAAAAGTATATTTTAACAAAAATTACTTTGCTACCAAAAAGTACGTTTGATACAAAAAGTACTTTTAGTACAAAAGTACCTTTTAAAAAAAAATAATTTAAGTCAATCAACCGGTAAAATAAACAACTTCTCGTTCTCCATTTTTTTGAAATTTGCCGCCAAAGTAGTAGGTTCTTACACATCAGACTAATTTTACACTGATTATCTGGCCATTATATCTTATATATAAGTTCCGAGAAATCAGTTATGAAATCTGCTCCTTAGAAAAACGTGCTCTTAAATTTATTCTGTGATTACAGACTCTAAAAATGTTCCTGGGTTATTGTTTTCGAAATTCATATCCATTATATTTAATTAATTCTTGTTCTTGCTATATATTCTCTTTAATTCGTTATACTATCATACTACCTGCAACTACTGCATAACGCAATAGTTGCGTTTTTTATATTTTTATTTTTGTGGTTCAATTCCCATGTTAATGGTCAAGGTTATGTAAATATTGTTATTATTAATATGGGTTTATTATAATCATTATTGTATATATCTCTTTTCTACATCTTCCCAAAATGATTTCAATATCATAATCTACGCATCATTTGTAGGTCTCCAGTTGTATATTCTCCCCGTTTTGTGTGTTTGAAAAGCAACAATTTTAACATTTGTGTTGCTCGTGGCATAAGAATTCACGGCAGGATATCTCAATGGGTTGTCTTTCAAAGATTTTCTCAAGTTTTTTTTCTTTGCATCTAGTCTACACCATTTTGAATAAGATTTTAGAAATTAAAAATAATATAAAAATTGTTTGGCAACTTTTTTTTGGGGTCTTAAAATAAAAAAATGATTAAAAACGCTTTTAGAAAAAAAAAATTTAAGGAAATTTTTGAATAATTTCATAATATTAATGAAAAAATACATCAGTATGATGAAAATTTTCATTAATATTTATCCAATGTAACACATAATCAACAGGATGAAGAATTGTCATCAATTTTGTTGACACATTGTTATCATAACGATGAAACATTTCATTATATTAATGATAATATTTCATTAAAATTGTATAATCATCATTAGGGATGAGATTTTCATGCACTAAAAAATCGAAAATATGCACTTAAAATATGCGCTAAAAAACTCAAAATATGCACTAGAAAACCTAAAAATATGCACTAAAAAATAAAATGCGTACAATAAAAATCTTGTTTTCATAGAAAAAACTTCTTAAAAGCAAAAAGTAAAGCCGGGTTTAAATAGTAACATTTAAAACTTTCTATAAGCAAGATTTTTTTAGAACTTAAGACAATCTAAAAAAATTAAAGAAAAAAAATAATTTTTCTTATTTCCAAACTAAATTTTTAAAATTTAAAATAGTTTTTGAAACAAATAAATTTCAATTTGTGTTTTTGCTAATTTATGCCAAAATATGCAAAAATATGCACTTAAAAGTTGGAAATATGCACAAAATATGCATTTAAAACCAAAATATGCAAAAATATGCATTTTCACCAAAATATGCAAAAATATGCAAAAACAAATCGATGCCATTTTAAAGCAAATTTCTTGATTGGGAAAGATAATTGATCGAGATCGTTTTTAGACTATCGACAAAAAACATTCATTTGCATGGAAATCTCATGCCTAATCATCATCAATCATTAATTTAATCAGCATCATCTATATGATGAAGCATATAATTAGTGTTGTTCTTGATAATACAGCATCGTCATTTTGATGCTAAATTATATTGAACGACACATTATGCAATATTTCTTCATATTGATGTAACAATTCATCAATATGAAAAATCATTTTCTTTGTCTGTAGGAACTTGTAGTAAAAAATTGAATTTGCTAAAATTTTTTTAGAATCATTAGTGTTTTAGCATTACTATTAGATATGGTGTAATATAAAATTTTGTGTGTTATATTTTTTTCCGTGTTTGTATGAGAATCCATAATCAATGGCAATGTAGAATTATGGTTTTCTTTTTTGTTTTGGCTTTTAATGACTTTTTTAATTCAATCGATTAAGATTTTTTTCTTTGCTCTTTTTTTTTTGTGTATAAAATTCACAGCAGGTGTATTGTGAAATTTTTGCATATATTTCTTTAAGTGTTGGGTGTATATATTTAATATTCGTACATTTTCAGGATTCCAAACACAGCTTGTCGATGTCATTATTATCAATTTAAAATAATGTTAAATTATGCAGTAAAAAAGAAACAGATTTTTTTATAAATTTTTTCTTATAGTGATAGAGGGTATATTTAAGTTTGTCATTACGCTTGTAACACCTCGGTATATGGATCTAGGGCCCTATAAATTGTACACTACACTTGGTTAGATGTCTACTACATTTTAGGGCAAAATCAACCAAAAACTGTTGTTGGTTTTAATTATTGATAAACAACTACAAAAAACGGTAAAAGCAACTTTAAATTACAATTGTTTTTACTGTTTGGCACAAATTTTTGCTGCATGTGACACTTCCAACTCCTTCAACACATCCGGTTTTCTAAAATTTCGAGAAAATTGTAAGTTTTTTTTATAGACTAAAAACAACTTCACAAAACAACTGTTACTACAAAGTAGTAATTTTATTTTTATTTTTTAAAACGACTACAAATAGTAGATAGCTTTTGAGATTTTTCATACAAAAACAACTGAAATTGTTCACTGATAGAAAAACGCTTCATATCACTAATGAATGGAATTCATTAACGTTATTCCATTACAGCAATGAAATATTTCATATGCTGAATAAAATTTCATACATATTGTGCAAAATTTTCATTAATTTTGATTCATTAGATTTCGTAGTTTCATTAAAAAATTTCATTAAGTTTTGTTTATAAAAATTTGTTGTTTTTTGACACCTGTCTGTTAGTTTACGCACGCAAAAAGCAGCTGATCAGAAATGAAAAAATTTGTGATTTTTTATAGAATTTTTATCGAAATTTAAAATGAAATGTGATTGATTTTTATTGAATTAATTATAAGTATGATTAACTATAAGAATTTTTTAATCTCGCGTTGTTTTATATAATTTCGTGGTTTTACTTCTGTATTAAAAGTAAATGTTATGGTAAAATTTTGTGTGAGAAAACTGAGTGAAATCTATAGATAAAATAAAAAAATATGTGAAAGTGATTTTTTAACTCGGTTATTTTGTGATTTTTTTCAGACTTTTTTATTAAATTTGAAATCAAAAGTAAATTATTAGTTTTATATTTACTAATTTCACGCTCTTTTATATTACTTCGTGGTTTTAATAATGTATTACAATTTAAGGTTGGAGTTAAATTTTTTGCGAGAAAACTAAGTGAAAACAATTTTTTAATATTTTTAATTCTATAAAAAGATCTTTTCAATTTCATATATATATTTCATTTTAAAAATAAAAGTAGCATTTATTCGATGACAGTAATTCATTCCAAAAATAAAAATGCCTGCGAATTTTGTACTCTTGCCCAAAATATTAAATCATGATAATGTTTTGCGGAAGATTTGCGTGTACTTGCCAAAGCAAAGTTTTTTTAGAAAAAATAATGTTATATTACTTTGCTATTCCATGCAAAACGAATTGAAATATCAGTCGAGGACCCCATTAAAAAAACCAAAAGAGCTGTACATTTCGTAAGTGAGTGAAAAAATGAGTGCAACAAAGTGTTTTTACATTTTGGAGAGTATAAAAGATTTGGCACCAAAGAATATGCCACTCTCAATTGTTTTATGTACATTTGATAAACAAATGGAAAATTTTTATGCGAAAAGCTTAGACTTGGTGAAAAAGTAGTTTTGGTAAAAGAAAAATATTTTTTTCACGAAAAACAAAATTATATTAAACAAGTGAGAGTGTTAAATTCGGCCGTGCCGAATCTGTTATACCCTCCAACATGCAAATAAATAAAAAAAAAAAAATTGCAGGGGCGTTTTTTTTTGGGGGGGGGGGGGGGGTCGGTAGTGGTAATTGGGGGGGGGGTTCATTTCTTCTCGAATATGTGTTTAAGAATTCATTCTTATACTTTTTGCTCTAAAGAAATACAAGTTTATCATTATTTAAAAAAAAAATTTCCACGCCCATAAAAGGGGGGCGGACCGAAAAAACGACATTTTCTAATTCTGTGGATCCAAATGCAGGACTTTGAACTTCTTGTAGCATAAAAATGTTGTATTTGTTAAACAAAAACAAAGAAAATCATGTAAAAATATGGTATTTTTCAGAGGTTGGTTTAGTTCTTCATGGGGGAACTTTTTTCCCCCTGGTCCGATTTTACTCCTTTACGAACTTAACCTGCCTAGGAACATAAGACATATTCGTGCCAAATGTAGGGAGTCTAGCTCTTTTATTTTGGACTGCATCGTGTTAACTACAGACGGACAGACGGACGGACAGACGGACGGACGGACGGACGGACGGACGGACGGACATCGCTAGAATGTCTTAGAATCGATCACTGATCATAAATATATATACTTTATGGGGTCCTAGACCGATATTTTGATGCGTTACACACGGAATGACAAAGTTAGTATACCCTCATACTGAAGTTGGAGGGTATAACAAGTGAGAGTGTTAAATTCGGCTGTGCCGAATCTTTTATACCCTCCAAAATGTAAAACAAAAAACATTGTATTGGGCGTTTCTTTTTTCGGGGGGAGGGGTTGATAGGGTCAGTGGGGGACGTTGAGAGCACCTTCCTATCGCGATAAATATACCAAATGTTTCATTTATTTAACAAAAATACAAAAAAACATGTCAAAAATGTGTATTTTTTTAGAGGTTGGTTTAGTTCTTCAAGGGGGAACTTTTTTCCCCCTGGTCCGATTTGGCCAATTTTCGAACTTAACCTGCCTAGGAACATAAGACATATTTGTGCCACACTTGAGGTTCCTAGCTCTTTTATTTTGGACTGCATCGTGTTAACTACAGACGGACGGACAGACAGACGGACGGACGGACATCGCTAGAATGTCTTAGAATCGATCACTGATCAATAATAAATATACTTTATGGGGTCCCCGACCGATATTTCGATTCGTTACTCACGGAATGACAAAGTGAGTATACCCCCATACTGTAGTTGGAGGGTATAAAAAAAATTGAATGAACCCAAAATTTTTGGTGAAAAATATATTTTGATGAAAAAAGTTTTTGATGATTTTTTTTGATGAAAAGAAAAATTTTTTGATGTAAAAAAAATTTATGAAAAAAAAAATACGAAAAAAAAAAAAATTTTGGTGAGAAAAAAATTGATAGTAAAGACTTTGATAAAAGAATTTGATGAAAAAAATTGATGAAAAAACTATGATAAAAAAATATGAAAAAAAAAATTTATGAAAATAAAATTTTGATGAAAAATTAATGAAAAAAAATTTGATAAAAATAAATAAAATAATTTTAATTAAAATAATTAGTTAAGCTCAAGGTCTAAGTTGTTTAATAATTCTTTTATTTATTTAAATTATCAATATTTCGCTAACCTCTGGTTAGCATCATCAGGCATCTATAATTATAGTTAACAAAAAAAGAATTATTAAACAACTTAGACCTTGAGCTTAACTAATTATTTTAATTAAAATTACAACAAAAGGTCGAACAAAACACATATTGATTATAAATAAAATAATTTTATAAAAAAAAAAAATTGATGAAAAAAAAAAATTTGATGAAAAAAAAAATTATGGAAAAAAAAATTTAATGAAAAAAAAATTTAAAAAAAAAAATTATGAAAAGAAAAATTTGATGGAAAAAAAAATCTGATGAAAAAAAAAATAAAAAATTGATGAAAAAAATTATTGAAAAAAAAAAATTTAATGAAAAAAAAAATTGATGAAAAAAAAATTGATGAAAAAAAATTGATGAAAAAAAAAATTGATAAAAAAAAAAAATTTAAAAAATACGTTTGATAGAAAAAAAAATTATGAATAAAAAAAATTTTATGATGAAAAAAAAAAAATTAATGCAAAAAAAAAAATTATGAAAAAAAAAATTGAGGAAAAAAAAAAATTATGAAAAAAAAAATTTTTTTTTGTTGAAAATAATTATGTTATTTATTATTCACCAGCTGGTGAAAAACGGTTTTATTCACCAAGAGATGAATTATTATCTAAGTTACAAACCCAATTTTTTTTTTGATTTTAAGAAAACGAAAATAGTAATTCTTATTTTCTTTTTCGTTAATTGTTAGCTTATATAGTCAAACTGAGGTGGCGTCCAGCAACTTTTTTAAAATTAGACACCAGCCCAAAAACATTATTATGTTAAAAGTAGCATTTATTCAATGAAAGTATTTCATACATTAAAATAATGAAAAATTTTCATAAAATACAATTTATATTTTGTATGAACAATTTTCATTAATTTAATGAAACTTGTTCTTGCAATTACAATTTATGATACCTATTTCATTAATTCAATGGAACCCTTTTTAACGTAATTTTTCATAACATTAATGTAGATTTTCATTATTGTCATGTACAAATTTCTATCATTGTAGTTGAAAACAACAACTACTACTTACTACACAGACGACCGACATGTAGTAGTTGCAATAACTTTCTAAGTGTATCGGTTCAGTTTGATCCTTTTATGTGGGATATAAAAAGTAGGGTCAAATTTAAATGTTTGAATTTCATGTCGTAATACATGTCAAACGATGGCCACGTTAGAGCTGATTGTGGGAAAATTTATGATAAAATTTTACAAGGTCATCTTCAGTCGGAAACCAGCGGTCAAATTTGAAAAAAAATTGCATATTTCAACCATAATTCATGTCCGAATTTTTTGACCAAGTCCGGCTAAAAAATTTGGAAATTTTGCCCACTTTATTGGAAAAATATTTAAAAAATTCCAAAACCGCGATTTTGGTGCACAGATGCTGATTTTTAAATATAAAAATAATTTATATTTTGAGGATGTTTATTCTGGCTCGAGGTCATAATTTTCTTTACTAATTAAAACCTTGATATTCTTATAGCATAGTTTTCAAGAAAATTATTTTTCTGTTTTAAATTTATTAATGTTGGTCATTTTTGCAAGACTTAATCGACACGTGTTTCGGAATTTGTCAGATTCCATTGTCAAGATTATTTTTGTACCAAAAATTATTCCAACTCGAAATATTTAAAGCATTGCGAAGGGTAACCATACATTCGGCCAAGATGAATTAAAATTTTTTATTAAATTTTCTTAAATAATTTATGAAAATATATGCAAAATTTGGAATTTTGTTAAAGTACGCAAGAGTTAAAGAATTTTTTGATTAAACATTTTTTATTGTGATGCCAAGTTCTCGAAAATTTAATTATAAATTTCGAAAATTTCTAAAAACCGTACAATTTAAAATATTTTACGGAAAAACTTTAAATATACGGCAAATCTACAAATTTGCAATTAGCAGTTTGATTTTTTTTATATTATTTGCTTTAAAAAAACAAATAAGTTTTAATTAATTACTCACATAAAATCAATAATAAATTCTTAACAAATACTACTACAAAGTATTGCAATTTCACTTTATATGGAATTTCAATATTTGCAATTAGAATTCCAAAAAATAAGATATTCAAATGAAAAGTTAAAATTGCATATGCAAATTTGTAAAAATATTATTAAAACAAATAAACAATAAAAATATTTTTGCACATTAAAAATAGCACACTAGGTAAATGGAATGCTAAATTTAACTAGGATAGAATGTTTTTTTTTTTTAAATTGCGGTTAAAAGAGGGCGCTCATATTGCGCGCATCACAAATTCATAGCAACTTTTAATTAACAACAGTATCAAATCAATTTTAAATAAAGATTGATTGTTGCTAGACACGCAAGTGTTTTCTTTTTCTATACCCTACACTTAATGATGGAGGGTTTATGTAAGTTTATCAATATGTTTGTTACGGGCTAATTTTATCCGATTGGTATTAAATTTGTACAATATAGGTTTTAGGCCTAACACGGTAAAAAATGTGCCAGGACATTTGGGAAAATTTAAAGTTGATAAAAATTATGCTTTAATGCCAGGTTAGAGCACATTTTTTTGAGACCGCCTTACATTAATTTTTTTAAAATTTTTTCTGGACAAACTAATATTCTATCTCCACTTTCTAAGGGAGCTCCCATACAAAATGACATTTTTTTTAAATTTGCTCCAACCGCTCTAACTGCCCTAAGAGTGCCTCTAGAGCAGTTCAATGTATCACCGACTCACAACATTTGTTTAGTCCAAAGAATTTCTCTGAACACACCTACCCTTTTGAAAGAAATGCGAGAGGGTAAAAGTTAATGGGCGTCGGTCTCACATATGACCCCTCTAAGACGCACCATTAGACCATTAAAAGCTGATTAAATAAAACAAATTTATAAAAAATTAAAAAAAATTTATAAAGACCCCCTTAGGAGTTAAAGATAGAGGGTAGGAGCATTTATAAAAAATGTTTGGACTAAAAAAATATTGTGGGTCTGTCATACACAGAAAAAAATATGGAGGAAACAAATTTGAGTAATCACTTGTTTAAATTTAAAAACAAAAATTGATTGAATTTACTTAAAAATTTTAAAAACAATTTAAGTAAATAATTTAATAAAAATTTAATAGTTTTTTAATTTTTTTTAAACTCTTATAGTTTTTTAAATTCTCGTTTAGCTTATAGTTTTTTGTATATGTATATGAAAGTTTGTAACGGTCTTTATAAAATTTTCCTATGTTTTTGAGACATAAATATGTTTGGTAAAGTTTACAAAAACAAGTTTTTTGTTTTTTTTTTTTGTAAAAAAAATTTAAAACTTTTTTAAACTTAAATAAAAATAAATAGATAAATTTTGAGTAAATTTTGAATTGTGTCAATCAAAAATTTACTCAATTATTTTTTCAAAAATTTAATAAATTTTTTTTAAAAATTTACTCAATACCATTAAATCGTTTACTGGTGCAAAATTGAGTAATTTTTTACTCAATAATATTAAAAACTTACTCAAATATTGTTTTTATTTTTTCTGTGTACATTTGACTGCTCTAGGGGCACTCTTAGGGCAGCTATAGCGGTTGAAGCAAATTTAAAAAATTTCATTTTGTATGGGAGCCCATTTTGTGTG
Source organism: Pegoplata infirma (assembly GCA_963921195.1). Taxonomy (NCBI): domain Eukaryota; kingdom Metazoa; phylum Arthropoda; class Insecta; order Diptera; family Anthomyiidae; genus Pegoplata; species Pegoplata infirma. The sequence continues at coordinate 42,840,353 of OY992537.1, forward strand.
GGAGCCCCCTTAGAGTATTAGTTTGTTCTGAAAAAATGTGAAGGCATAAAAATAAATGGGGCAGTAGAAATGATTTTAAAATTGGAAAATTGCAATAATTTTTTTCAAAGATATAATGCACTAGTATACGGTATTATATAGTAGGTCAAAATTAATAAATATGATGTATGACAAGACATATGTCTAAATATATATATATTTTTTTTTTAATTTTTAAATATCGAAAACTTGATCCTGAATTACCTGTTTTTTTAGCTGCCCAATCTCACATTTATCGGGCCAAATTTTTTCGTTTTTTGAGGATTCTTTCCATTTCTTCAAAAGAAACTATATGAACATTAAATATAGATAAAAAGGTTTTTGAAGGCATATCCAATGCCGTATCGGTCGTGTACGAATTCAGCTTCTTTACACAGAAAATAAAATCGTCAAATTTAAATCAACAAACATCAATTGTAAATTAACCAAACATGATATCAACCAATTATTTAGTAAAAACGACCGCCTGTTAGTCCATAATACAAAATTTCGATTTTGTTTTCAACAAACTTAGTCAAGTAATTTTATTTCAAAATTATTTTGTCATGTCAACAAATAGTTTTTGTGTTTGTTGAATTTCTTTGTTGAAAAAAAAAAAAATAAGATTTTTTACGTTTGTCAGATCAACAAATTGTGTTTGTGTTTGTTGAATTTCTTTGTTGATAAAAAAAAATAAAGATTTTGTACGTTTGTCAATACAAATAATAATTTTAGAGAACTATTAGAAACTCGTTTATCAATTGTTTTTAATTTTTTTTTCAACAATCAATATTTACAAACGTTAGTTGATATCACAAATTTTCGTATAGGAGCACTTTCAGTGAAAAAGTTAATTGTATTCACAAATATGAGGGTCAATATAACAATTCCTTTTTTTCTGTGTTAAGTTCGTTATTGTCAAAAATTTATAAACGTTGGGGTAATTATGTGGAGATGTATACACGTACGACCCCCAACATCATATATAATAATCTCTATTAAAATTAAGCTGACCCGTATTTTTGCGTTTGGCGAAACTCCTGCTAGTTCGGCTTTTATTCGGATTTTCCCAAGAGCCCATAATTTTTTAATAGGCTGGCTACCCATTTTAAAATTTGAGATTGGGCAGATAAAAAAAAACATGTAACTCTTATTTTTAACCCCTCATTCAATTATTCAAGTTTCAGGACAATCGCTGGGTGCCATGTGAAAGACCTTCCTTGTTAGTTAAATACAATTTTTCCCGGACATTCAAAATCGGAAGAAAAACTTTTTTGCCACACGAAAAAATGCCGCTCTAATGCACTATGGTTCCAAATCCATTTTTTTTTGGCAGAAATTAAAAAAAAGAAAATTAACAAATTTTCAAAAGCTTATACATTTCCTCAATGGCAACACTATAAGCTATCAAGAAAGTATAATGAAAAAAATTTGGTGCCAATACTGTCAGTTTGCTAGGCTTTCAAAGTTGAAAGTTTTAAGGCGTATAATAAAACCGGAGTGAAATCAATATTACAATTAAACAAACGGCAAATGGGAAAAAAATAAAATTATAAAGAGACCAAAGGGACAAATTGAAACCTAAGGCTACTAGTTCTTATTAAAAATACCTATTTTACTGTTAATGCATCCTTGGCGTTATTCTTGGGTGTTTTAATTTTGAGGATTTTGGAGCCAAAATAGCATATATCTTTCGTGGACAAAAAGTTGTGTTTGGGCACGAACTTGCATGAGTCTTTAAACGTGAAAGTGTTTTCAATATTGTATATTTAATATTAAAATTTACATCTTGCCAGCATTTTTTGGCAAACTCCCAAAATTTCCATTTTAGTTTAGCACAAATTTCGACCAAATTTGCTGCTTTTTGCGTGACACGTTTTCAAATTTTTTTTTTTTATAATTTTTTTTACCTTCCCTTAAGCTAATTAATTAAGAAAAATATGCACTGTCTCAAACAATTGTCCGTACCCCACACAATCAAAAAAATATTTGCTTATATTTCGAAAAATACTTAACCGATTAGCATAAAATATTTTTTTGTAAAAAGATCAACAATTGTTTATAATATTTGCACACTAATAATACAATAAACGTGCTTCATTATTATTTTATACAAAAAACTAAAAAAAAGTCCAAAAACTCAACTCAAAAAATTGTCCGTACGGGGAGAAAAAATAAATCTTATATTCATAAAATGATGATAAAATGGCAAGTATGATATCCTTAACATCGAGTACGATAACCTTTGGCCAAAATTACTTGTCTGAACCGGTTATTCATAGGTAGACCCAATATTTGTCTGGTTTCAGGTCCAATATTCCACCACTCCTCAACGATAACATATTTCAGCAATAGTTGATTGTTTATTGTATGCTGCCGATTTTTTTTTTCCAAAAAATCCTGTAAATGTTCCATGAAGCCTAAATATGGCCTCTGGGACTGGGGTAGAACCACTTTTTTCACCATATAATGCAGTTATTCTCACACAAACAAGGGAGTGTGCTTTGGACAATTGTCTTGTTAGTACCGAAAGTTGGCTCGAATGTCCAATTTAGTCGCACTAACCTTTTAATTTTCTTTTAAAATGTCTAAATAATGAAATTTTTTCATTTTGGGTACTAAAAATCCAAGATTTCCGACACCTCCAGGCACCATTGCATCCCACACCATCGCAGAGCCTCTACCGTGTTTTAATGTTGCTTTGAAAGTCTTTGGCTGCAACATACAAATCGTCTCCCATTCAACCCAAAAGTATTAAAATTACTTTTGTCGTAAATATAACAGTTTTCCAAAAGTATTTTTAATATTTTTGAGTCAGATGGTAGACGATTTTTGTGGCGGAGTGTTTCACTCCGCGTTGCAGCTAAAGCATTTCAAAGCAACACTGAACACGGTGGAGGCTCTGTGATGGTGTGGGGTGAAGTGGAGCCTGAAGGTGTCGGTAATCTTGGGTTTTTAGTACCCAAAACAAGAACTCTTTATTATTTAGACATTTTAAAAGAAAATTAAAAGGTTAGTGCGACTAAATTGGACATTCGAACCAACTTTCGATGCTAACATGACAATTGCCCAAAGTACACTCCCTTGGTTGTGTGAGAATGACTGCATTATAAGGTGGAAGAAGTGGTTCTACACATGTCCGAGAGGCCATATTTAGGTCCCATAGAACATTTATAGGCTTTTTTGGAGGAAACAAAATCGGCAGCATACAATAACCCATCAACTACTGCTGAAATAACTTATCTTTGAGGAAAGGTGGAATATTGCACCTGAAACCAGACAATTGCTGGGTCTACCTATAAATAACCGATTCAGAGAAGTAATTTCGGCTAGAGGATATCGTACTCGATGTTAAGGATATCATACTTGCCATTTTATCATCATTTTATGCATATAAAATTAATTTTTTCTCCCTGTACCGACAATTTTTGAGTTGAGTTTTTGGACTTTTTTTTTTAGTTTTTTGTATAAAATATTAATGAAGCACGTTTATTGTATTATTAGTGTGCAAATATTATAAACAATTGTTGATCTTTTTAAAAAAAAATATTTCATGCTAATCGGTTAAGTATTTTTCGAAACATAAGCAAATATTTTTTGATTGTGTGGGGTACGGACAATTGTTTGAGACAGTGTATTTAAAAAAAAAAAATTCCAAAAAAAAAAAAATCGAAAATTTTTTTTTTTTTTTTTTACAATTGATTTTCGATTTCGCTAAGATATAAAAATCATCCCTGAATTAGTCTAAGTGACCTTGCTTCATTTTCTGAATTTATGCCAAAAAAAAGGCATTTGGAACCATAGTGTAATGGCACATTATTTTCTTTTTTAAATAATTAGAATTTGAAATGTTTTAGCTAAAATTAGAATTGCATAAATTTAAAAATGTAAATAAATTGCGTTAATAAAAAAATATATTCACTTGTAAATCATTTCCTCAAAAATCGCAATTTTGTAATAATAACTTTACCTATTTTTTGTTGTTACAATTTGTCTTTATTTTAATGTTTCATCAACCTGTTTGGTGACATTCCATGATGATTGGAATTTTTATCTGGAACGTGTATTGAGTATAAGAGAGTTTTTTTTTATGGCATTGTTTAATATATTCACGTTACTTTATAGAGACTTTTTTTTAGTTTTATTTCAAGATGATATTGTGGTTGCGAAAAAAAATATAATTAAATAAATTTAAAAATCATATGTTTGACTTGGAAAAATTACACAGTGCAACAACTAAAATTGAAATTGGATAAAAACAAAAGCAAATGAAAGCAGACATTTTCCATAACAAAACCCTCTAGGGTTTTTTTACACTCATTTAAAATTGGTGAACTATTATTATAATTATACCTATTTACTTAAAAACTGTATAAGAGGCGTATACTTAATTTTGTTATTACCTTTAAATAACAATCATACGCAACGGTTCATTCACCACCAGGGACCCCTAAAGTAGGACATATTTAGTATACAACAATTTTAAATGCTATAAAATTACTAACTTTAAATGCGTGTAAGAAAAATGTAGCCCTGAACTAAAAAAAAACATGAGTGTTTTGTAAAGGAAAATTTCATCTTTCATTTTCTTTTGGTGATCATTTCATCCGAGCGCTTATTTCAGCGCAATAAAAATGTAATGAAATCATACCTTCTTAGAAGCTTACTAGGTGCATTTTTGTAAGCATATTGGATGCTCAGAAATCATTGCTCCAATAAAGCACAAAAATAATGTGTTACCATCACTAAAGTCTTCATGCCTGAAAAGTTTGTATGAAGGAAGTGCTCCTCGTAGGCACACAAATAACACTAAAGTTTTAATGTCTGAATAGTGTGTAGTCGAAACTTTTGTTTTCACATTTGCACATGCGTACACAAAATGAGTTCAAATTGTATTTTTTTATTGCGTCATCCAAATTTTCGTTTTGGTGTTTGATGCTCGTAAGTCGTCGTATAATTCATAGTTTTTTCTCTCTGCCTTACGGTAGTGCATACTAGATGAACTACTGTAAGTGAATGTATTTAAAAATGTCTGTTTACATTCGTAATTATTCGAAAAATTTATATTTCTATCTCTGCCTTACAGTAGTGCATCTAGTATGCACTGCTGTAAGGCAGAAATATCTATGTGCTGAAGACGAAGCGCTTGTGTATGCCAGAAAAATTATGAACTGCTTCCACAATCTCGATTATTTTTTGCTGGGATATGACTTCACGAACCGTCTTTTAAAGGAAAAGAAAACCTTCGTAAAATTCGATTACAAAGTATATTCTGTAAGCTACAAATTTAAAAAAACATAAGTTTAGAAAGTTTCTGACTACAGAAAAATAATATTGTGCTTTTCGATTGTTTCATAAACACATTCTCATTTTAAAATGTAGATCAGTTCTATGATTGACAATCTGTCTGGTTTATAATAATGTTTACGTATTTTATTTACACCAAATCCTCGATTTGAATCGTTTTGAAGTTACATCGATAATGAAATATTTGGTTTCAAAGTTGTGCATGTATGAATGGATTTCATGGTTGGATACAATCATATTATGACTACCTTTAATCATATATTTTTCCGAATATTTCACAATGAAGATCGAGGCTTTCATGTATTATTTTTATTATACTACATTTTTTTATTGAGGTTGCTGTAATTACTTAACAGTTATAGTATATTTTGATTTTATTATTATTATTATTTTTAATATTAATAAAAGTGAATGCTCTGAAGGATGTTGACTTTATGAGTTAAAAAGTAAATCAGTTTATAATTGTTTATCAAAATAATAGTTGTAAGTTTACACATTTCTTATAACACTGTGCAACAAATTTGGGGTCACTGATTATATCTAGTGTGGGAGAAATTATTGACGGCTAAAGTTCCGCTATATAATGTGCATTCCGGGAAAAATATTAATAAAATATTCATGAAGTAATTTTGGTCCAGCGTTGCATCTTAAAGATAGAAACACTACTTTGTGGTACAGGGCATACTGATTTTGTGCTTATGTTTAAAATCGTCTAGACTCTTTTGACTCGATTTCCCGTTGGGTCCTTTAAGGATTGCGTTAGGTTTTGATCCAAAACTTTTGCCCGTTTCACTCTACCTTGCTTAGTTTTTAAGATACGAAAATTTGGGGCCTGATTGGACCTTGAGAATTTGTAAACGGAATAAATTAAAATTAATTTTATAAGTCAAGAGCTACAAAAATGCCGTACCGAGATATGTGCATTAGGCTGGGATTTTTTTTCTTGTCAACTTTCGATTTTCACAAGTGTCCGGGCAAATTTTGGTTGTCCTAGGTCTAAAGCTTATGTGGTATAAATTTGAAGTCAATCGGATTAAATTAACCCGTGGCGGCCGGCGGTCAAAGTTTATGATTTTTGAAAAATTTTAAAAAATAAAATATACCTTCGGCACATCATATTTGTTAATGTCGATGCGCTGAGCCTGAATATAAAAAAAAAATAAAATCAAAATCGCTCGATCGGTTTTCGAGATATAGCCATTTTAGATTTGTAAAAAATGGCGTTTTTTCCTACGTTCAAGAAATTTTTTAAAAAATGTCTAAAAATTTCTTTACGTTGGCCCTTTCATAAAGCTTGAGACAATCTTTCATCTAAACTTAATTTGAGTCAAATTCGATCATTTTAATCCGTGGCGCTCATCGATCAAAGTTTTGGCTTTTTAGAAACTTTTTAACATAAACTCTAAACTTGATCGATGGACGCCATATGTTAAAATGATCGGATTTGGCTAAAATTAGGCTTAAATGAAAGATTGCATCAAGCTCTATGAAAGGGTTAAGGTAAAGAGATTTTCAGATTTTTTTTTTAAATCTTAAACGTAGGAAAATACCGCCCTTTTTGCAATTTGTTTTTGACAAATTTTAAATGGGGATATCTCAAAAACCGCTCGACCGATTTTATAAATTTTTTGAAATTCTTTTTCAACATGCTAAAATTAATACAAATAATAAATCGCAAGATTTTTATTTTTATTTTTTCATTTTCAAAAATCCAAAATTTTGATCGAAGGCCACGGGTTAAAATGATCGAATTTGGCTCAAATTAATTTTTAATGAAAGCCGGTCTCAAGCTCTACAAACACGCCTGTAGAATGAAATTTTGAGACTTTTTTTTAAAAAATTTCTTGAACGTAGGAAAAAAAGCCTCTTTTTTCAAGTTTCAAATAGCGATATCTCAAAAACTGTTCGACCGATTTTAAAATTTTTGTGATATTCGTGCTCAGCGCATCAAAATTAACAAACGTGATGTGTCGAAAGATATATTTATTTTTTATATATTTTTTTAATTTTTCAAAAATCCAAAATTTTTGCCGACGGGCGAAACGTGCTAATTTAATCCGATTGGCCTCAAATTAATACCACATAAGGTTTAGGCCTGGTAGAATAAAAAATGCCCGGACTTTGAAAATCGGAGAAAAAAAATTTTAGCCATACAAAAAAATACCAGTCTATGACATTATAAAATGGAATCTGGAATGTCAAATTTTAGACCCGAAATTAGGGTCTTGAAACCCCGACAGATGTGTACAGCTAGGCTATTCCATATTTTTATACCCTACACCATACTGTGGTACAGGGTTTAATAAGTTTGTGCTAATGTTTGTAACTAACCGAAATATTGGTCCTAGACCCACCTTTAAGTATACCGATCGACTAGGAATCACTTTTTGAGTCGATTTAGCGATGTCCGTCCGTCTATCCGTCTGTCTGTCCATGTAAACGGTGTAAACACGATACAGGTCGCAATTTTTAATTAATTGACTTGAAATTTGAAACTTAAGCCTCTTTTGGCCCAAGGACGATAGATGAAAAAAATCGGTCCATATTTAGTTTTAGTTTTGGCTCAAATGACTCTAATAGCCGCATTTTAATAGGAATATTTGGCAGGTGATGATGTTTTATCTACACAATATAGCATTCCGAATTTTAAAGAAATCAGACAAGTTCTTCTTGTACCCCCTATACAAACCACCTTCCCGATTTTCACATAAATCTCTCAAATTTCATGAAAATAGAAAATACTTATTAAAATTCTGTTTGCGTATGTTAAACGCGTACGTTAATAACCTTATCACATGTGATTATCATCGGACCATTTTTGGACTTAGGGCCCATTTGAAAATTTCGCCCGATATTCAGTTGAATCGGTTCATTGTCAACAAAAAGCAGCCTATTTCACTCAAAATTGATTTGTGAGTTCTTTTTACACTTATTAAAGATTTGACAAAATATAGATATAATCAGTCGATGTTTGAACTTGGGACGCATTTTCCGGGAAACTTTGGTGTAGGGTATTATATGGTCGGTCTTGACCGACTATAATTTTCTTACTTCTTTAAATTATGTATTGATTATTTTATTTTTACTACATATGTTAGTTGTTTTGACTACAAATGTAAGTTGTTTTTACTAAACACAAAAAAAAAACCTTGTAAAATTACAAGAAAAGTCTAGTAATCCCATTTTTCCAATATTTGATATTTTTTCTTGTTTTTTAACAAAAAATTTTTGATCGAAATTTACATTTTTTTTGTAATTAACATTTTTTTTTTTAATTTTACAAATTTAATTAATTTTACAAGATTTTTTAACAAAAAAAAAATCTAGTAAATTCACGAGAACTCCTTGTAAGTTGTAAATTTACAATTTTATTGGTAAAAAGCTTGTAAAACTACAAAAAAGCTTGACATTTTTACTAAGAATTCTAGTAAAATAGGAGGTAGCAAAAAATCTAGTAAAGTCACGAAACCTCCTTGTAAGTTTTATCGTTTTCATATTGTTTTTGTCAGTTAAAATAATTAACATTGTTAGTTATTTTAACTGAAAAAGTAGTTGATATCAAAAGAACTTACAAAGCAGTTATTGTAACTGACAGTTAATAACTTTCTGAATGTGTGTTACAGGGTATACTGATTTTGTGCTAATTTTTAAAATCGGTCCATGCTGCCATACAAACGTCCCCTTCCAATTATGCTTTAATGAATATAAAATTGTATTGCAATAGGTGTCCTTTTGAAATTTCTCTGGTAAATTCATATTCGTAAACCATATTCCAAATTTTAAGGAATCGGACCATTTTAGCGGACACACTGAAAAAAAAGACATAACTAAAATTAAGGAAAAAATTTCTTTGAAAATTTATCATGAATTTTCCTAAAATTTAGTTAAATTTAACTAAAAAATGAGAAATTTTCTTAACTATGAGGAAAAAATTTTAGTTCATTTACTTATAATTAGTTCATAGTTTTCTTTAAATGATTTTTTTTCAATATAAGGAAAAAAGTTCTTACTGCCAAAGTACTTTTCCACAAATCTGAGAATCGTATCTTAATTTTTAAGACATATTTCTTAAAAAACAATTTAGTTCAAGTTTAGTTAAAATTTACTAAAAAAAACATCATCGTATTTCTCTTCTTTGAATTGAGGAAGTGTACTTCTTAGAACTTAGTTAATGACTTCTGAGAATTTAGTAAATAACTTCTTAGAATTTAGTTAAAAATTCAAAATGGCAATATCTCGAAAACTAAGCGAGATAGAGCGAAACGGATGAAATTTTCAAAGAAAGACTATAAAGAAAAATATGGAATAGCCTAGCTCTGCATATCTGTCGGGGTCTCAAGACCCTAATTTTAGATCTAAAATTTGAAATTCCCGAGATTTTATATTTGCACATATCTCGGTAAATACTGCCAACACGAGAAAATGTCCAACGGCATTTTTGTAGCTCTTGACTCGTAGAACACTTCCGCAAAATATCTGAAAGTCCTCCGAATAATAGTTTTTGAGTTATCCGGTTTTTAAGATTCTCAAGACCCTATCAGGCCCCTTATTACCGTATCTCAAAAACTAAGCAAGTTAGAGCGAAACGGACACAAGTTTTGGTTCAAAATCCATGGTGGCCCTTAAAGGACCCAACGGGGTCTCGAGTTAAATGGGGTCCGAACCCATGGGTCTAGGTTCTAGACCCAATCTATTTCTAAAATGTGAAGTATAATTTTTCCCATTTTCTAGTTAAAATTGGCTTAAAATTAAATAACTTTGTTTTCCTTATTTTTGGGAAAATTATGAACTAAAACCAAGAAAAAAAATCTTTGGAGCCAAATCATTCCCTCTTTTTCTCAAAATTGAGTTAATTTTCCCAGATTTTAGTTCACTTTTTTTTTGAGTGCACTTTAAATTTTTAATGCTTTAAAATTGTTATTTCCATAATAATTGCTATTATTATAATTAAATTTCTTTAAATTTTTTTTAAATTTCTTTTTTTTTGCATTTTATATTATAAACTGTAAATTATTGTTATCCTAAGGCTGCATTATTCAATGTTCCGTTAAACTCTCTGTTAAATTTAAAGTTGTCATACAAATTTTTGACAGAAGGTTTCACCAAATCAAATCGCCAGTTAATAACTAACTGGATATTGAGTAATCCAACCTTAGTGCTTATTCAAGTATAAATATTTCTAACAATAAATTAACAAATTTATTTCTTCCTTGAAATGTAATATCATTTTGCATTAATTACATTTGCATACTCTAGTTTGGTTTGGTTTTTGCTTTTGTTGTTAAGTTTACCTCATGGTCTTTACACAATGATTGTGTAAAATGGTTATAGTAGAAGTAGTAATAAAATGGAAATAACTGCCTACAAGTAGTTTAAACTGAAGTTTTTTTTTAACTAGATTTTTAAATAAATTTGTGTTGATTTACCCGGTATATTTAACAGTTTTTGTGTCATTACCACTTAATAGTGGAGTGCTTCAAAAATTTATTATTTGTAGTCAAAAACAGCAAAAATGGGAAAAAGAACTCGAGAAAAAATCACACAAGAGCAAATCCATAGGAAATTTAACTGACGGATTACCGATTTAGTTTATTTTTGGTTATTTGATATATATATAATATATATATATATATATAATATATAGGAAAAATTTTACGCCCCTAGGACCACGCCTTCCCTACGCGACGGGCCCTTAAAGAGCGGGGCCTAAAAAATCATTTTTCCATACAAACCAAAAAAATTTTTTTTTGATTTTTAATTTTTTTGTTATTATTTATTATATTACTTGGTTTGCTTATTCACAACAAAAAATTTGATTTTGGTGGGATAAGTCTTTCAGCGCTAAAAAATTTTTCGCAAAAAAAAATTTTGAGCCGCCGGGGTCCTACAGTAAAAAATTTTTAAAAAATATTTTTTTTTAGTTTTGACCAGCAACGGTTTTAGCTGTTATGTTGCTTTAAATGATATATATTCATAAAAAAATATTTTTTGTATCTGTGACATCTTAATCGTGTTCTAAAAAAGGGTAAAAAATGCATTGATGATTTTTTTCGATACACGATAAAAATGTCACAAATATGAATAATATTTTTTTTGGAATATATATCATTAAAAACAACATAAAAACTAAAACCATTGCTTTTCAAAACTAAAAAAAAATATTTTTTAAAAATTTTTTACCGTAGGATTCCTACGGCTCAAAATTTTTTTTTTCGAAAAAGATAAAGATGTCACAGATATGAATAATTTTTTTTTTGGAATATATATCATTTAAAGCAACATAGCAACTAAAACCGTTGCTGGTCAAAACTAAAAAAAAAATATTTTTTAAAAATTTTTTACTGTAGGACCCCGGCCGCCCAAATTTTTTTTTTGCGAAAAATTTTTTAGCGCTGAAAGACTTATCCCTCCAAAATCAAATTTTTTGTCGTGAATAAGCAAACCAAGTAATATAATAATTAATAACAAAAAAATTAAAAATAAAAAAAAAATTTTTTTGGTTTGTATGGAAAAATGATTTTTTAGGCCCCGCTCTTTAAGGCCCCGTCGCGTAGGGAAGGCGTGGTCCTAGGGGCGTAAAATTTTTCCTGAGTTATTTTTAAGTCAAAAGGAAAAAAATGAGCGGGTACCGTCTCAAGATTTCCAACATTTCCAAAATAAGGGACACTCTAATATATATATATTATTTTTTTTTTTTGGTTGGACTTTTTTCCTGGGAAGGGCACCATGGATTTCCAAAATCAAAATTTTGTAGCAAAGCTTAGAATGTCCTTTTAATGCTGTTAAATTTTCAAAGAGGGGTTTTTTCGTATTGTTGAGCAATTAATTTTTAAATTTTGTTAGATCGCCAAATATTTCATTTAAAATTTTTTTTCATGAACAAACACCTCCCTGAAATTTTAACAGCTTTAAAGGGACATTCTAAAAAATGTTATTCTTTTTTGAGCGGAGAAAATGATATTCCAATATTGTTTTAAAATTTTTTTGGTAAATTTTTTTTTTTTAATTTTTTTTTGTTTCTAAATTTAAAATCTCCATAATTTTATCAACAATATTGTCACAGAAGGTTTTTTTCGTACAACTTACAGTTCTCGAGTAAAAAACACAAAAAAAACTGTCTAGAGCCAACTATTTGATTTTTTGACAAAATTTAACAAAAAATGCCTACGAATTTTGTACTCTTGCCCAAAACATTAAATCATGAACATGTGTTGCTGAAGATTTGGGTGTACTTGCCAAAGCAAAATTTTTTTTAAAAAAATAATGTTATATTACTTTGCTATTCCATGCAAAACGAATTGAAATATCAGTCGAGGACCCCATTAAAAAACCAAAAGATCTGTACATTTCGTAAGTGAGTGCAAAAATAAGTGCAAAAAAGTGTTTTTACATTTTGTAGAGTATAAAAGATTCGGCACCAAAGAATATAACTCTCTCACTTGTTTTATGTACATTTGATAAACGAATGGAAAATTTTTATAAAAAAATTATTTTTTTTTCACGAAAAACAAAATTATGTTAAAAAAAAATTAATAAACCCAAAATTTTTGGTGAAAAAAAATTTTGATGAAAAAAAGTTTTTGATGAATATTTTTGATAAAAAGAAAAATATTTTGATGTAAAAAAAAAATTGATGAAAAAAATGATAATAAAAAATTTGATAAAAAAAATTTGATGAAAAAAATATGATAAAAAAAATTTATGAAAAAAAAATTTTGATGAAAAAAAAAATTTGATGAAAAAAAAAATTTTATGAAAAAAAAAATTTTATGAAAAAAAAAATTTTATGAAAAAAAAAATTTTATGAAAAAAAAAATTTTATGAAAAAAAATTAATCAAAAAAAAAAATTAATGAAAAAAAAAAAATTATAAAAAACAAGTGAAAAAGTTAAATTCGGCCTTGCAGAATGTAGTGATACCCTCCACAATTTCAAAAAGATTATTGCAAAAAACTTTTTTTAAAAGGAAATTACTTTTGAAAAAAAAATTAAAAAAAATCCGCGATTTTTTTCTTTTTTTGTCAAAAAATATGTTCATACTTGTTTAAATACCATTTGATGTTCAATTACGTTCACATATGTCAACCAGCAGCCGAATTAAAGCATTTTGTATTTTTAGGTTATGTTGAATGTACTAAAATTTTGGAGGTGTCCTTACATTTTCGTTAATAACTTTTGAACCGCTGAACCGATATCGCTCAAATGCAATACCAAACTTCTCGGGAGAACTTCCAATAAATATGTAAAGTTTCAGTCATCTCTGCGCAATATTTTGTCCGTGACAGCATTTTCCACAGAGACAGACGGACATCGCTAGAATGTCGTAAAATCGACCGGGGATTATGATTATATATACTCTATGGGGTCCCAGACCGATATTTCGATGAGTTAAAAACAGAATGACAAACTTATATATACCATCTATCACTAGGGTGAAGGGTATAAAAATACATTTAAAAATTGCATTTGCATCAAAAATGCAAATAAAAAGGATAATTATTTTTGAATCGTAAAAATCAAATAAATACTTTTAAAGATATGTCTCTTTTTGACAAAATTACAAAATAAACATAAAATTTATTTTTTGTATGGAAAAATCTCATAAGAAGTTTTTAAAAAAATCAGGAAAGGTGTAAAAAAAACGAAGGCCCAAAAAAGCGGCACTTTGTTTTATGTAAAAATGGTATTCTTTAGATTTCAGAAAAATCGAAGAAGGATAAAATTTTTAAAAATGCATCAAAAGCGTACTTTTTTAAAAAAATATTTTTTTTGAGTGCATTGGTATAAAAAAGGACGATTGTTTTTGATTTTGGCAATTTTTGAAGAAAATAAAATTCGCGAAAAAAACGCGATTTTTTTAAAATTTAAAAAACTGAAAATGGACATGTTTTGTTGGCTCCATAGTACAAATGTGTACAAAAAATTAGACAAATTTGAAGACCCTCGGTCAAATTTTATAAAATCTCTGGTAGAATTCGTGATAACTTAAAATTTAAGATTAAAATTCTGGATAAGTGAAATTAAGCTTTTGAGGAACATCTATCAATAGCTTAATTTTGCTAAAATTTGAGATATTATGAAACCCCAACTTAATTGAAATTATTAAATTGAAATTGAAATTACAGCTTTTAAAAAACAAAGTTTAAAATTAAGAATAACTTTTGCGGCATATTTTAAGAGCTAAATGTATGTCAACACTAAAGCTTTTGAAAACTCCTGATATTTACAAAAAAATTTAAGCATTTAAAAAAATTTTGTAAAACTTTTTTAAAAAAATGTTTTACAAAACTGCAATTGATATTTAAATTTAAAGCTACTTAAAACACTATTACAATCGAAATTAAATCTTCCAAATAGTGTTTAAAAAACCATCATGCTATTAAAAATTAAAATTCGGAAAAGCTTTTGCAAAACAACTAATAATCGTATCAAAATTAGATCTTGTGAGCTTTTAAATAGATTGAAATTAAAAATTATATTTTAGCTTTTATTGAATTCAAAATTAAAAAATGTTTATCCAGTTTGAAACTAATTAAATCAATGCTGTCATTTCCTAGTTTTTATTTTGTGAACTAGAAAACCAATAGATCATTATTTAAATAAAAAAATTTTATCACCTCTTTCGCATAATCAATTTTAACAAAAATATTTCAAAAATGTTTGCTTAAATTAAAAAAAAAAAATGAAGGTCTACCACTTTCTTAAAATATGTAAAACAAAAAATCGAATTACAACTTTACAAAAAAAATAAATTATAAAATAAAAGTAGCAGTGATAAAAAAATAAAACTACAACACATAAACAATAAAACAATAAATAACACAAGACACAAAAATATTTATGTAGAGAAACGCAAAAAATTTACAAGTGAAGAAAACATGGTCGAACAACATCGACAAAATGATACCCTAAATCAAAGCTGAAACCAAATATAAAATAAAAAGTTCCTCTCAATTATTTTTACAAATTTCTCAGTCTATCGCTTTAAAAGCTTTATTAAGAACAAGTTTTTTCTTGGTATCCTCATTATATTTTATAGCACAATCTATAGTACACTCCACACACTGTAAAATGACAAGAAAAGCTTTTAACTTTTATTTTTTGCTGCCTCCTATTTTACAAGAATTTCTAGTAATATTACAAGCTTTTTACCAATAATTTTGTAATTTTACAACTATTTTACTAATAAAATTGTAAATTTACAAATTTTGAGGAGGAGGTTTCGTGATTTTACTAGATTTTTTGCTACCTCCTTTTTTACGAGAATTCCTAGTAAAAATTACGAACTTTTTTTGTAATTTTACAAGTTTTTACCAATGAAATTGTAAATTTACAACTTTTTTGGTAAAATAAAACTAACAAGAAATTCTCGTAAATTTACTAGATTTTTTTTTATTAAACATCTTGGAAATTTGTAAAATTACAAGAAAAACTTTAAAATTACAAAAAAAAAAAAAAATTTTGATTGAAAATTTGTTAAAAAAAACAAGGAAAACTGTCAAATATTGGTAAAATGGGACTTTTTTTCTTGTAATTTGACAAGGTTTTTTTTTGAGTGTAGACACAAAAAAAACTTGTAAAATTATAAGAAAAGCTTGTCATTTTTATTTTTTGCTACCTTTACGAGAATTTCTAGTAATTTTACAAGCTTTTTTGCTAATAATTTTGTAATTTTACTTATAAAATTGTAAGTTTACAACTTTTTTGACGCCATAAAATTTAAAAAGAATTCTTGTGACTTTACTAGATTTTTTGATGCTTCCTTTTTTACGAAAATTCCTAGTAAAAATTACGAACTTTTTTGTAATTTTACAAGATTTTTACCAATAAAATTGTAAATTTACAACTTTTTTGGGGAAATAAAACTTACAAGAAATTCTCGTTAATTTACTAGATTTTTTTTTGTAAAAAATCTTGGAAATTTGTAAAATTACAAGAAAAACTGTAAAGTTACAAGAAAAACTGTAAAATTACAAAAAAAAACTTAAATTTCGATCGAAAATTTGTTAAAAAGACAAGGAAAACTGTCAAATAATGGTAAAATAGGATTACGAGACATTTTTCTAGTAATTTGACAAGGCGTTTTTTGAGTGTAGTACACCAAAAAAAAAACTTGTAAAATGATAAGAATAGCTTGTCATTTTTTGTTTGCTACCTTTACGAGAATTTCTAGTAATTTTACAAGCTTTTTACCAATAATTTGTAATTTTACTTATAAAATTGTAAAATTGCAACTTTTTTGAAGCCATAAAATTTACAAGGAGGTTTCTGATTTTACTAGATTTTTTGCTACCTCCTTTTTTACGAGAATTCCTAGTAAAAATTACGATTTTTTTTTGTAATTTTACAAGATTTTTACCAATAAATTTGTAAATTTAGAACTTTTTTGGCGAAATAAAACTTACAAGAAATTCTCGTAAAATTACTAGATTTTTTTTGTAAAAAATCTTGGAAATTTGTAAAATTACAAGAAAAACTGTAAATTTACAAGAAAAACTGTAAAATTACAAAAAAAAATAAGTTTCGATCGAAAATTTGTTAAAAAAAAAACAAGCAAAAATCTCAAATATTGGTAAAATGGGATTACGAGACTTTTTTCTAGTAATTTGACAAGGTTTGTTTTTTTGAGTGTAGAACACAAAAAAAAAAACAACTTGTAAAATGAAAAAAGCTTATTATTTTTATTTTTTGCTACCTTTACGAGAATTTCTAGTAATTTTACAAGCTTTTTACCAATAATTTTGTTATTTTACTAATAAAATTGTAAAATTGCAACTTTTTTGAAGCCATAAAATTTACAAGGAGGTTTCTGATTTTACTAGATTTTTTGCTACCTCCTTTTTTATGAGAATTCCTAGTAAAAATACGAGCTTTTTTGTAATTTTATAAGTTTTTTTTACCAATAAAATCGTAAATTTACAAATTTTTTTGGCACAATAAAACTTACAAGGAATTCTCGTGATTTTACTAGATTTTTTTGTAAAATTTTCTTGGAAATTTGTAAAATTACAAAAAAAATTTCGATCGGAATTTGTTAACTAAATAACAAGGAAAACTGTCAAATATTGGTAAAATGGAATTACGAAACTTTTTCTAGTAATTTGACAAGTTTTTCTTGTGTGTAGGGTATCAAAGATATTCGAATAAAAATGAAAAAATAAATTAACATACGAATAAATGTTTATTAAAAAAAAAACACAAATATTTTTAACAATTTAAAATATGCAAACGAGTTAAATACAAAAAAAAAGTTGTTTTGTATAGGAAGATACTTTACTAACTGCTGCTGTTGCTGCCTCTATTAAAAAATACACAATCTTAATAGTCGAATTGCTAAAAAAAAATTTTTTTTTTTTTATATCTACATTTGATCGAACAGATGCGATAACAAGATGCGCAATAATTTGCAGATGCGTTTTAGCTACTGGTCATTAGCAAAAGCAAAAAACTACTAACAACAAACCAACCAAGCTTAAAGACAGGTCTAAATCTAAGAGACTGGCTTTAAACATTTATTAAGTTTTAAGCAGATGTATGAAAAAAAAAAGAAACAGAAAAACTAACTATGAATACTGTGGAACACTAGGATACACTCAAAAAAGTTTTTAAGATATTAGTTTGAAGTTAACTTAAAAATTAAACTTTTTAAAAATTTTAAAAAACAAACAGAGGTTTCAGTTAAATTGAAAAGCTTTTAAAAACTTCAAATTAAACACAAAATTAAAACTGATTAATTTTTATTAAAAAATAAAAATTGTTTTATTCGACCTTTTAAATATTATATTTTGAGGATGTTTATTCTGGCTCGAGGTCATTATTTTCTTTACTAATTAAAACCATGATATTCTCATAGCATAATTTTCTAGAAAATTATTCTTTGTTTTTTTCCCCTTGTTTTAAATTTATTTATGTTGGTAATTTTTGCAAAACTTAATCGACACGTGTTTTGGAATTTGTCATATTCCATTGTCAAGATTATTTAGCAAAAATAGAAACGATTTATTACAAAGTAGCAAACGAGTTTAATGACAAATCGTTTGTGCACAAACTAAAATATTAATACATATTCGCCTCTATCCACAATGGGAATTAGAAAGACGAAGAAATTGTACTATACTAGTAAAGCAACGATTGTCAATAACCAACAAAAATATTTAAAACAACAAAAACAAGTAGAAAAGTTAAATTCCACTTGGCCGAATCTATGAATACACACCACAATGCCCTTTTTAAGTGATAGTTAATTTTCTAACGTGAAAAAAATAACATTTTTGGTTAGAAATATTTTATTTTCTGTTTAAAAATTTTTTTTATTTTATTTTTGAAAAAAAAAATTTTTTTGTGAATTTTTGAAAAAAAAAATAATTTACCAATTTTTTTTTTTGAGTGCAAATTTTTTTTTGAGTGTAAACTTTTTTTTTGGTTAGAAATATTTTATTTTCTGTAAAAAACCTTTTTTTTATTAATTTTTGAAAAAAAAAAAAAATTACTAATTTTTTTTTTTGAGTGTAAAATTTTTTTTGAGTGTATTTTTTTTTGTTTTAGTGTAAAAAAACTTTTTTTTGTTAATTTTTGAAAAAAAAAAAAATAATAATATACCAATTTTTTTTTGAGTGTAAAATTTTTTTTGAGTGTTAACTTTTTTTTAAGTGTATTTTTTTTTTTTTGGTTTATGTAAAAATATTTTTGTGTGACAAAAATACCTTTTAAAATATTTCTCTGACTTACAAATGTTTTTAAAACATGTTTAACTGGTTTTCAACACGTGAATTTAAGGTGAACTAATCTGAAATTTACGGTTTTGCTAATAACTTTTGAACCGCCAGACCGATTAGGCTGAAATTTAAAACGAACCGGACCAGAGGAACGACAAATATATATGCCACATTTCAGCACCCTCAGAATTGCCGTTGGAAAGTTACCGTGTGTTTTATCTCGTAAATTCCAGAAAAACCCTTGCCGAAATTCACTGATTTGCTTATAACTTTTGAACCACTGGACCGATTTCGCTGGATTGCAATACCAACCTGACCAGGTAAATGTCCAACATATTTGCTAAACTTCAGGAGCCTCCGTAAAGTCTTTCAAAAGTTAGCGTGTTTTCAACAGACAGACGGACAGACGGACGGACGGACGGACGGACGGACGGACGGACGGACATCGCTAGATCGTCTTAAAATCGATCGAGGATCATGAATATATATACTTTGTGGGGTCCTAGACCAATATGTCGAGGTGTTACAAACGGAATGACAAACTTATATATACCCTCTATCACTAGAGTGGAGGGTATAAAAATATAATTTTCTTGAAAAATCATACTTTTAATTAGTAAAGAAAATAATGACCTCGAGCCAGAATAAACATCCTCAAAACAAAATTAAAACTTTAATAAATTAAAGAATAAATTCATTATACAAACAAGTAAGAAAGTTAAAGTCGGTCAAGACCGACCCTATAATACCCTACACCAGTGTTTCCGGATAATGGGTCCCAAGTCCAAACGTTGACCGATTGGATCTATATTTTGTTAGATCTTTATTTAGTGTAGAAAACACACACATATCAAATTTTAGTGGAATTGACTTATTTTTTGTCAATAGACCGATTTAACTGAATATCGGTTTATGGGGGGACTGAGTCCAAAAATGGTCCAATTAAATTGCGATTTGATTAGGTTGCTAAAGTTCACGTTAACACATAAAAATAACATTTTTATTAAATATTTCCATTTTTATGAATTTTGAGGGAATTGTGTGAATATCGGGAGGGTGGTTTGTATGGGGACTACCAGAAGGACTGACCCGATTTCTTTGAAATTCGGAATTATGATTTGTGGGTACGAAATTTGATTACCTATTAAATTTTAAAGCGATAACTATCATAATACGGTTACTAGAGTCGTTTAAGCCGAATACAAAGGGGTTGTTTGTATGGGGGCTAGGGGTTAACATGGACCGATTTTCTCAAATTTCAATAGGCATTGAAATTAACATTGGATGCTTAAGTTTCAAATTTCAAGTCAATTGATTGCAAATTGCGACCTTTATCGTGCTTAAACCGATAGATGGACAGACGGACGGACGGACGGACGGACATCGCTAAATCGACTCAAAAAGTAATTCTGAGTCAACCGGTATACTTGAAGGTAGGTCTAGGAGCAATATTTCGGGTAGTTACAAACATCAGCACAAACTCATTATACCCTTTACCACAAAGTGGTGTAGGGCATAAATATTTTCAAGCCCTGAGTGAACTTAAAAAGTAAGCTTTTTAAATCCTGATGTTGATATGAAAATAAAAGCTTTAATGTTGTTAATTATAAAATTTTACAAATGAAACAAAAAATAATTAAACACAAAAAGCCCTTTTAAATTCTGCTGTTGCAAATAAAAGCTTTAAAGCGTTGATGAATCCCAGATGGAAAAAAAATTAAGTTTTTATAAAATTGATACTTTTAATTTTAAAATTCTGCTTTTAAAAATAATATACAGGCTTTTACAAGGCTTTGAAGTTCAAGCTTGAGAGCTTTTATTAGGCAATAATTATTTTATTTAAAATTTTATTTATTTTATCTGAAGCATTTGAAAATTCGGCTTTAATAATAACTTTTGAGCTTTGATAAATTCTTGTTTAAAACATAAATTTAGATCTTTTTATTTTAGTTATTTAAAATAAATTCTAAAGCTTTGAGCTTTTTGCTAAAGTCAAAGAAAACTTAAGTTTTTAGTGCACTTATGAAACCGCTAAAGAAATCTTTATTAGGAATTTTTACGAAATTATAAAACCACTACTCAAATAAAGTTTTTTCTGTTTTTATTAAAGTTTAAATTGAAGCTTTTATAAAAAAATTGATTTAAAAGTATTTAACTTTTTAAATACTTCTATGAAAGATAAGTTTTTGGCCTAAATATTGTATTGAAGCTTTCGAAAAGAGTCAAAAATTAAGTTTTTTAATTCATACACTTATAAACAAGATTTTATGCTTTTACAAATCCCTAAATAAAATCAAATTTACAGGTATTTGACTTTATATTTAACCACGATTGACGTGAATTGAAACAAAAGAGCTTTTTTAACACAGTGTTTTAACATTCATTGTTTGAAAGCTTTTGAACTTTTAATAAAACCTATTATTAAAATAAAATTTTAAGCTTTTTACCGAATTTGTGCAGTTTTTTGAAAATAGCCATTGTTTTCAAAAAAATATTTTTAGGGTTTTTTATAATTTCTGTGTTACAAAACTGAGATTATAGCCTTTCAACTAAAAAATTTTTGAGTGTATTAAAATGTTTTTAAAAATAACAAGTGGTATTTTCACTTACAATAGACACAACACAGTAACAGCATACAACACAGTACAACAATGTGGTTGTAGTGATCATTGAACAGATATTTAAATATTTAAAAAAAGTTAAAACTACCCGTGTAAAAAAACAAATTAAATTTTGTCTGCTCTGCTAATATTTAATTATATAAAATTTTCTTTGATCTGATCACAAATTTTATCTCCGATTTCAGGATCTGTCTAGATACAGTTATTGATCAGATGTTCTTAGATCTCTAAATTGGACCAGGATTTAAGATCTGCTTAAATACACTTGTATATAAGAGCAAATCCATGGAAAATTTAAATGACGGATCACCGATTTTGTTAAGTTTTAATTATTTGATAGAGCTTCGTTAATGACTAAAAAACATTTTTTTTCTTTTTTTTTTATCAATACTTTGGAAGATACGGGCGTTTAAAAAGGCGCTTTTTTGACAATATTGACATTTATACAGTTTTTTAACATTTTAGGAAAAACCTTATAAAAACAATATTGTTTATAAAATTATGAAGTTTTAAAATTTAGAAAAAAAAATTTTACAAAATATTAAAAAAAAAAAACAGTATTTGAATTTTCTTTTTTCATGGGAAGGGCACCGTAGATTTCCAAAAACAAAATTTTTTATTAAAGTTTGGAATGTTCTTTAAACGCTATTAAAATTTCTGAGAGGGGTTTTTTCGTATTGCTGAGAAATAAATTTTCAAAGATGGTTATTTTTTCAAAATTTTGGCAAAAAATCAAAAATTTTATTTTTTATTATCAACTTTAAAATTTTTTTTCTCGATAACATGAAAAAAAACCTCTCTGAAATTTTAACAGTAGTGACAGGACATTCAAAACTTTAATAAAAAACGCCTGCGAATTTTGAACTCTTGCCCAAAACATTATATAATGATAACGTTTTGCGGAAGATTTGGCTGTGCAAAACGAATTGAAATAACACTCGAGGACCCCATTAAAAAATCAAAAGAGCTGTACATTTCGTAAGTGAGTGCAAAAATAAGTGCAAAAAAGTGTTTTTACA
This sequence comes from Pegoplata infirma, assembly GCA_963921195.1. Classification (NCBI taxonomy): domain Eukaryota; kingdom Metazoa; phylum Arthropoda; class Insecta; order Diptera; family Anthomyiidae; genus Pegoplata; species Pegoplata infirma. The sequence goes on from OY992537.1 coordinate 42,863,032, forward strand.
TTTTGGAGAGTATAAAAGATTCGGCACCAAAGAATATAACACTCTCTCTTGTTGTATGTACATTTGATAAACAAATGGAAAATTTTTATGCGAAAAGCTTAGACTTGGTGAAAAATTAGTTTTGGTAAAAAAAAAATTTTTTTTTTTCATGAAAAACAAAATTATGTTAAAAAAAATTTAAATAAAAGTTAAAAAAAAGCTTTTGATGAATTTTTTTGATGAAAAGAAAAATTTTTTGATGTAAAAAAAAATTGATGAAAAAAAAAATAAAAAAAAAAATTTTGGTGAGAAAAAAATTGATAATAAAAAATTTGATAAAAAAATTTGATGAAAAAAATTGATGAAAAAAAATATGATAAAAAAAATTTTGATGAAAAACAAAAATTTGAAAAAAAAAAAATTAATGAAAAAAATTAATGAAAAAAAAAATTTGATGAAAAAACAAAACAAAAAATGATAAAAAATATTTTTTTCATCAAATTTTTTTTTTTCATAATTTTTTTTTTTTCATTAATTTTTTTTTCTTTATCAAATTTTTGTTTTTCTCAAAATTTTTTTTTATCATATTTTTTTCATAAATTTTTTTTCATAAAATTTTTTTATCAAATTTTTTAATATAAATTTTTTTTCTCACCAAAATTTTTTTTTTTATTTTTTTTTTTCATCAATTTTTTTGCATCAAAAAATTTTTCTTTTCATCAAACAAATTCATCAAAAGCTTTTTTTAACTTTTCTTTAAATTTTTTTTAACATAATTTTGTTTTTCGTGAAAAAATCATTTTTTTTACTTAGCTTTTCGCACAAAAATTTTCCATTTGTTTATCAAATGTACATAAATGTACATTTGATGAAAACAAAATTTTATGACAAAACAAAATTAATGAAAAAAAAAAATTGATGAAAAAAAAATTTGATGAAAAAAAAATTGATGAAAAAAATTTTTTTTTTTTGTTGAAAAATAATTATGTAACTTTTTATACACCAGCTGGTGCAAAACGGTTTTATTCACCACGAGGTGAATTATTATCCAAGTTACAAACCCAAGTTATTTAAATTTTTGGTTTTAAGAAAATGAAAATAGTAATACTACTACTTGTTTTCTTTTTCGTTAATTATTAGCTTATATAGTCAAACTGAGGTGGCGTCCTGCAACTTTTTTAAAATTAAAATTTTAAACATTATCATGTTAAAATTTTGGTTTTGGAAATCCATGGTGTCCGCGAGAGGAGAAAAGTTAATTCCAATTTTTTTTTAATTTTTTTTTTTGAAAATTATTTTTGTTCTTAAATTTAAAATCTCCATAACTTTATCAACAATATTGTCACAGAAAGTTTTTTTGTTCAACTTACAGTTTCCGAGTAAAAAAATACCAAAAATCCATCTAGAACCAACTATTTGATTTTTTTTTTTTTAAATTTTGAAAAAAATCAAATATTTGGCTTTCTAACCATCATAGAGAATTTATAGCTCAACAATACGAAAAAAAACACCTCCCTGAAATTTTAATAGCGTTGAAAAGACATTCTAAACTTTAATACAAAATTTTGCTTTTGGAAATCCATGGTGTCCTTCCCAGTAAAAAAGGACAATCTAATATTGTTTTCAACATTTTGTTTTCTTGTTGAAATCCTTAAAAAAAATTCTTAATTTTAAATCTTCATTATTTTATCTACAATATTGTCTTTATATGTTTTTTCGTACGACTTACAGTTTCCCAGTAAAAAAATGTTAAATTACTCTCTAAACCCAGCAGAAATTTTGCTGAACTGGCAGCAGCTTTTGGAAAGGAAACTCGTGTCAAGGAGCGCATCCAAACCTGCTGAATTTATGCATGACTCTCTAAGGCGATGTCACACTTTGGAGCGCTAGTTGGATACACCGAAAAAGCGCTTTTAAGATGCTCTGAATTCACATATCTTTAGAGCGCTGAAAAAATCGCTATAAAGATGCAGTGAATTCATGTATCTTTTTAGAGCTTATTTAAGCAGAATAAAGATGAAGCACATTTGACTATTTCTGAAATACAAATTAGAAAATCTGAAATACAATTGACTATTTCTGAATACAATTGGAAAATCTTATATACAATTGACTAATTCTGAAAATCAGTTTACTGCCTGCTATGATTGGACATTTTTTGAAATATAATTTGTATTTTCTGAAACTAAAGTGGAAATGGTGTACTAATTTTTTTTTTCTTTCAAAATGTGTTAAAGGTGTTATGATTGAAGCACTCTTTGCAGCGCTGATTAATGCGCAATAATGATGCAGTGAAATCATGTATCTTTGTCCAAAACTCATGGTTTTTTATTCAAAAAGTGTTAAATATATTTAAAAGGAAAGCATGTTTGAAATTTTATCAAAATATAATTTTAAATTTTAAGTTTTATATAAAAAATCTTAACAAAAAATTTAAATTTTTCCCCTTACTTTTACTGCATACTCAAGAGCGATCTTTGGATGCGCTTCGGTATGCTATAAAAAGATGCTGTGTCGCCAAAATCTCGATTTATTTTTGCTGGGAAAGCCAATATTGTCAAAATATCGTTTTTTTTAAACCAAAGTATTGATAAAAATAAGAGGTTTTAAATAATTCATGAAGATCTATCAAATACCCAAAAATGAACAAAATCGGTTACAAATCGGAAAATGGCGAGTTTTATGCTGGGTGGTGCGCGTATGTTTTTGTTGTTTCTTGATATTTTTTATTCACCTCATTTATTTTTTTATTCACCTAATTTTTTTTTAATTGACCTCTCCGTTCTTATTTATACATGCAGAGTATAATTACCGAATTATTAGTAGAAGTCCAGTTTTCTACTATTAATTGTGTAAATTTCAACAAATTTCGATTAAAGTGTAAGGCATGTTAAAAACCTAGCAGATTTTTTATTAATTTTTACACGGGTATGACAGAAATATCTTCAATATATTAAAGAGATTGTAAGTATTAAAGATAAATATCATAGATTTACTGGTTTATTTGATTTAGAAATGAGTGAGTTAGTGAATGTGTGTTGATGATCGACTAAAAATCTTTAAGAAAAATATATATAGAAATGAGAAAAAGTGGTAACATCATTATTGTGCTGTGTGTTGATTTCAAGCGGTATTTTACTCTTTAAGCGGTTTTCGTGTCTTCTTAGTCTTATCACATTTCCATGCAAATTAGACCTCGATTGCGCGTGCTTAAATCACTACTACACAAACAGAAAATAGCAAAAGATACAGCTTAAATGAAAAAAAAACTCCGACTACTCCAACTACAACAACACAAAAACACCTTACATTCCACAGCATCATTGACGTACATATGTTGGTACCCTCGTAAATGTTTTTAGAAAAATTTATGCATGCATTCATGCATGCGTGTACGACTGACTACAAGTTTCATGAGTACAAGACTCCAATTTGAAAGAAGGAAGGCTTGTTTTTTTTTGTTGTTTCAGAAACAAGTTATATGTATAGTGAGCATAAAAAAAACCAACAGCAAAATGTTAATTTTAAATAATAGTTGGACTTAACGAGAGCCTCCTCTATGTCTACATAGAAATATTATGGGAGATGATGATGAAGGTGTATTTATAGAGTTTATACGTAGTGTATGTTATTACACAAGTCAACATGGTTTTCGCACAGATTCCTGCACTTAAAATGTCCATTCAATCAGCATCAAAATCTGACAAACATATATAAAATTTTAATCGTAAACTCAAAGAAAAAATTTCTTCGTATTGATGAATTGTTACATCAATATAAAGAAATGTTACATAATTTTTCGTCTTATGTTACTTATTATAAATATAAATATAAAGTGCCATCAATAATAACATTGATTAGTGCTTCATCATTATTATGAACAACATTATGACACTTTTTCATCAATTTTGATAAAAATTGTTAATATGATAAAATGTTTCATCATTATGATAACTATGTGTCATCTAAATCATCATATTGATGATGCGTTACATTTTATCATATTGATGTAACTTTTCATCAGTATAATGAAGTTTATTTATCAATTAAATATAATATTTATTATTATTATTATATTACCGGAAAATATTTGTGTCTGAGTCTTAGATCAAAACTTTTTTGGAACTTACATCAGAACATTTTATTAAGATGCAAATATAGAAAAATTAGGAGATTTTCCAAAAACTTTTCAGAACTTTGAAAATTTTTAAAAAAAGGGGAAAAATGATTTTTGGTGAAAAAAATGATTTTGGTGAAAAAAAAATTAATAAAAAAAAAAAAAAATGATGAAAACAAAATTTTTATAAAATTTTTATGAAAACAAAAATTTTTTTTTTGAAAAAAAAAATTTTTTTGAAAAAAAAATTTTGGCGTAATAAAAAATTTGATAAAAAAAATTTGATGAACAAAAAATTGATGTAAAAAAAAATTGTAAAAAAAAATTTCAGTTTGATGAAAAAAAAAATTGATGGAAAAAATTTGATGAAAAAAAAGTTGATGGAGAACAAATTTGATGAAAAAAAAATTGATGGAGAACAAATTTGATGAAAAAAAATTTATGAAAAAAAAATTTGATGAAAAAAAATGATGGAAAAAAATGATGACAAAAAAAAAGATGAAAAACAAAAATTAATGAAAAAAAAAATTGATGAAAAAAAAAAAATAAAAAAAAAATGACAACAAAAAAAAAAAAAAAAATATGAAAAAATAAAAAAATTTATGAAAAAAAAAATTGATGAAAAAAAAATTTTATGTAAAAAAAATAATTTGATAAAAAAAAAATTGATGAAAAAAAAAATATGAAAAAAAAAATTGATAAAAAAAAATATTAAAAAAAATTGATAAAAAAAAAGTTTGATAAAAAAAAACTCATGAAAAAAAATTTTTTTTGATGAAAAAAAATGTGCTAAAAAAATAGATGCTGGTGAATTTTTATTCACCAGCTGCTGAAAAACGGATTTATTCACCACGAGGTGAATTATTATCCAAGTTATAAACCCAAGTTAGTAAAATTTTTGGTTTTAAGAAAATGAAAATAGTAATTCTTATTTTCTTTTTCGTTAATTGTTAGCTTGTACAGTACAACTGAGATGGTGTCCTGCAACTTTTTTAAAATAAGACCCCAGCCTAACAACATTATCATGTTAAAATTGTCAAATAAATTTTGTGTCTGGGACTTTCGAAATTTTTTTAAGACATATTTTGATGACGTGATGAAAAGTGTAATATTGAAGAAAAGCTTCTTTAATATGATGAAATTTATAATCAAAATTGATGAAAGCAAATGATGAATCCCTTTGTTTAATACTAAGGAACATTTTTTTAAGAAATCGCATGATTTCATCTTTGATGAAATTTGTCTGAAGCGAAAAAGCGAATTTTTGTAAGCTAGTGTTGTTTTTGAAAACAATTTTGCATGTTGCTATGCATTCACTTTAATCAAATGCAATGTTGTTTTATACTTTACGCATCTATCTATGTAAATCAAGGATGGATACCCAAACGATATAATTATTTGTATCGATATTTTTATATTTAGTTGAATTTCTTTTGGTACCTTGCCAAATTACCAGAAAAAGTCTCGTTATCCCATTTTACCAAATTTTGACAGTTTTCCTTGTTTTTTTACGATAGAAATTTTAATTTTTTTGTAATTTTACAATTTTTTTTGGAGTTTTACAAATTTCCAAAGTTTTTTTACAAAAAAAATCTATTAAATTCACGAGATTTCCTTGTAAGGTTTATTGCGCTAAAAAAATTGCAAATTTACAATTTTATTGGTAAAAATCTTGTAAAACTACGAAAAACCTCGTAATTTTAATAGGAATTCTCGTAAAATAGTGCACAAGTAAATAGACCAGATATTTACTTACTTGTGCACTATGGCCCTAATTACACTGTGCAACAAATTTGGGTCATCGGTTTGAGTCTTAATGGCTTCAACGCTATATAAAAGTAGAACATCAAACAGATAAAATCACTAAAAGGGTTTGCAAAGTCCGTTCGGATTTATTTTTTATGGTCCACTTAAGTTTTTAATTTTTTATCCAAGCGTTTGGAAAACGTCAAAAAAACTATAATAAAAACACATCTGAGCTTCATAATATAGTTTGATGTCTTCAGTGAAATCATATGATGGTTCTTTTCTAAGAACATATTAACTCTAACTGTCATTTTAAGAAGTAATTTTAGCCCTTTTTTTTAAACTAAAGAAAGAAGAATAAAACGTCCAATTTAAGGCTTAATATATAAAGTTTAGGATTTTTAAAAATTTCAAAAAATAAAATTAAAAAAAAAATTATCTTTCAATGCATCATATTTCGATGTGCTGAGCACGAATAAGAAAAAAATTTAATATCGGTTGATCCGTTTTCGAGATATTGCCATTTCAAATTTGTAAAAATTGCGGTTTTTTCCTACGTTCAAGAATTAAAAAAAGTCTCAAAACTTCTTTGCCTTGACCCTTTCGTAGAGCTTAAGACCATCTTTTATTTAAACTTAATTTGAGCCAAATCCGATCATTTTAACCCGTGGCGCCTATCGATCAAAGTTTTGGTTTTTTAGAAACTTTTTACCAAAAACTCTAGACTTTAATCGAAGGGCGCCACGAGTTAAGATGCTTGGATCAGGCTCAATTGAAAGATTGTATCAAGCTCTATGAAAGGGTAAAGGTAAAAAAATTTAGAGATTTTTTTTTTTTAATTTCTTGAACTGCCCTTTTGGAAATTTTTTTGACAAATTTTAAATGGCGATATGTATCTAGAAAATTTTTTTTCAATTTTTTGATATTCTTATTCAGCATGCTAAAATTAATAAAAAATTATGTATCTTACATTATTTTTTTTTATTTTTTCATTTTCAAAAATCAAAAATTTTGGTGGAAATTTTTCTAAAGTCCAAAATTTTGATTGAAGGGCGCCAAGGGTTAAAATAAGGGATGTCGCGAATATTCGTCACTATTCGGTATTCGGCATATTCGGCATGTTTCTTGAATATTCGCTTAAATAAATATTCCTTAACAGTTTGCCGAATATTCGGCAAAATTTAAATTAGTTAAAAAAACACTCTTTATTAACGTTTGACTCTTTTTTTGTAGTCATTTCAGTTTGTTTTCTATACAAAAAACTTGAGCGCTTGATTAAAATTCGAATTGTTAAGGTACCAGAAAAAACAATGTAAACAACAACGTTGTTGTCTTTTAGTCTGGTACTTTTTTTAATATTTTACATAGGTAAAATACAGGCGTATGAATAATTAAATTATTCGGCAAATATTCGTATTCGCGAATACACTATTCGCGACATCCCTAGTTAAAATGACCGGATTTGCCTCAAATTTGTTTCAAATGAAAGACTGTCTCAAGGTCTATGAAAGGGTAAACGCAATGAAATTTTGAGACTTTTTTAAAAAATTTCTTGAGCGTAGGAAAAAATAGCAAATTTTTTTAAATTTCGAACAGCGATGTCTCGAAAATCTTTCGACCAATTTTAATTTTTTTTTGATATATGTCGAAACTAGAGTTTTTCACGGGAATTCCCGGGACGGGAATTCCTGGGAATTCCCGTAAATTTTCGATCCCGAAATCCCGGGAAATAGAGCGGGAATTCCCGGGAATTTTAATTTCTTTGAAATTGTTGTTTTTTCGACTTCTATTGATTATTTTATATGTGATTTTTTAGAGATTTTATTAAAATTGTTGATAATTGATGGCAGAAATGTACGCAGGGACCAAGAGGGCTTAAAATGTATTCCAAGAGATACCTTCTAAATTAGATCTAAATCCTCGATAGGATATAATTATCGGAACCTGATCCTTTTTTTAGAAGCTGAAAATTTTTCTTTTTGTTTCTATAGAAAATATTTATGTCTCTGAACATGATTCTTTTTAAATCGATTAATTGATATAAAATTTGTTCAAGGAATGACTCTGAAATTAACAAGTTTTTCTTTTAGAAAGCAGAATTTTTAATTTTTTGTAATAACTTTTTGATGTAAATTTTCTTATAATTTCCTTTTTCTGAAACAGTTACTTTCAGTATCAGAGACATAATTGAGGAATTCCTTTGAATCAGGAATCAGGAATACATGTACTTCTTTCAAAAAATACATGTATTTTGAAAGATAATTTTAAAAAGTGCTCTTTTTACCACCAGTGTCAGAGCTGGCAAGTAAGACTCTGAATACCAATATTGTGTTTTTTAGGCAAAACTTTGAGAACCAATTGTAATAATAAACTGAGATGAATAAGAATAAATGATAAATTTTTAATATTAAGACAGATAAAGCGAGGTGAAGGAACATATTCCCTTAAAAATACTTTTTAAAAGACTTTGACATATTTGGGCCGTTTATTTTATAAAAACTGTGTAACAAAAATTTTTATTTTTTTCTCGAAACTTATTATTTTTTTTTGTTTTAGAGGTCCTAAATAAGATTTTTATGGTGGTAATAAACATTATAAATACTGTAATCGCATTCATAAGGTTTTTATAAATTTTTTTGACAAAAAATTTGGGTTTTTACTTTTTGCGGGAATTCCCGGGATCTTGGGAAATTTAAAAATGAATCCCGCTTTCCCGGGAAATGAAAAAGTCCGGGAAAAGAAAAACTCTAGTCGAAACATATATTTTTTTTTAATTTTTTAAAAATCCAAAACTTTGACCGTCGGGCGCCACGGATTAAGTTTATCTGATTATCCTCAAATTGGTACCATATTAGTTTTAGGCCTAGTAGAATAAAAAATTGCCCAGACTTTGAAAATCGGAGAAAAAAAAATATGCTATATCGAAAAATGCCAGTCTAATATACCATATCGGTTTCGTTCGAATGGGAATGTTTAGGCACAAACTCTTTTCCAAAAGATGATCCAAAATGAAATAAAGCCATTAAACTCAAAAACATGAATATAATAAAAGTACAAATAGTTTAGAAATGAAACACAAAAGTTTCTTATTTCCTTGAATTTGGCTTTTATTTTGGAAACAGGGCTTCCACCTTGTGATTTTTTTTTTCAAAATTCTGATAAAAACCGAACAGTGTTGACAGGGCATTCAAATTTGGTTTCATTAACTCTTTTGAATTTAAGAAAAAATAAATAATTTTAATTTTAAAGTGTGTAGGGGTGCCAAGTGTGTTTTAATTTTTATTAAATAATAAAAATTAGTTATTTATTCGACTTTTTAATTGTGCAATAAAAAGAGTTTAATATAACAAGTACTTATGATAACTCTACTTTCTTTATTAGGATATTCTCCCATTAAATACTCATAGAGTTTCTTGCTTTCAAAAATTTTGGTAATTTTCAGGAATGAATTGACGATCGTTTCGTGGGGGTTCCAAACGATCGTCAATTCATTCCTGAAAATTACCAACATTTTTGAAAGCAAGAAACTCTATGAGTATTTAATGGGAGAATATTCTAATAAAGAAAGTAGAGTTATCATTAGTACTTGTTATGTTAATTCATAATGGGGAACATGAAAAGGCCTCGAATCAGAATAAACTCTTTTTCATTGTGTGTAGGGGTTTTTTAAATCGTCTTGATCTAGGGTTTTTTTTACAATTTTTTGCGAGGGAAGGGTTACAAGTGCCTCGTAACACTGATCGGAGTTAATGCTGCATCTTACTAAACACCATCTTACAAAATATACAAAATCAGTTTTCTATAAATCTAATTTCCATCCCATAGTGCTAGTTCCAGTAGGCAAAAATAATAATTATGTATACGTATACGCAAAAAGTTAAAATACTCATACTCGTAAATTCAAATAAACATTCAATAATAGTAATCGTTGTAGCAGTAGTAGTAGTTGTTAGATAATTACTAATGACACCACTTTCCATGCATTTTATTTTAAAACTACACGAATTTCGCAAAGAGAATGAACGATCGAACACCTGTTCTTAAAAAAAGGTTGTTATCCTTCACAAAGGTATATTGCAAAAAAAAATCTAATATTTCATATTTTTTTTATGAGAATACTTTGCGTACTTTATGTTTTTGATGAATTTCTGATGTGTTGAATTTCAAAATTTAAAAAGTTATTTAGCGAAAAAAATTAAAAAAAAAAACTTGTCTTTTAGTAGTTTATCTTTGAAGGTTTATGCTTATTTTGTTGTTGGTTTTTATAATTTTTCTGATGTAGTAGATTGATTTTTGGTTTTAAATATCACCTTAACGCGATAAGTTTCTAAAATATGACATGGTCCATGAGGTTGATTGACAGGTTTATTTAGAATTTTGTGTTATTTTTATTAGTTTTATACTTTATTTTAAAGATTTGTTAAAATATTAAAAGAACATACTGGTTTGTGAAGTTTATCTATTGATTTTAACCAGTTAACTGATTGGCTAAATTTATGATAATAAAAATGAAACATTTTTATGCCATTTCCAAACTTAGTCCAAGTCCAAGACCTTTAGTCATATTCGTGCCAAACTTCAGGAGTATAGCACACAGAGCTAAAGTAGATGAAATTTGTTAAAGAAAAAATTTAAAATACCAGATCTTTTTTTTTATCACACAAGTATTTTTTTTAAAAAGTGTTTTATAGGTAATTTATTAAGCTCTTATTTAAGCTTAATAGCGTCCAGATTGAGTTAATAATAAGTGTACAAGAAAATGACAATTTTTATAGACATTTTTTAAAAATTATTTATAAATTTTTTTTCTAAGAAATGCGGATTGACATATGACAAGCGGATACGTATTCTCATTTTTAGAAATTTCTTTAAAAATGAGAAAACGTATACGCTTTTCATAAGACCAGGGTTGTATTTGTTTTGATAATATTTAAAACGTGATGGTGTATATACACAAAGGATTTTCTAAAAGATTTTTTGACAAGCGGAGAAAATTTCGTATTATTTAATATACGTATTTTCTTACGACTCAGTATTAATGTCTGAAGTAGGCTTAAGTGGATTTTTTTTTATTTTTTTATATTTGAACTTGGAAAAAAAAAATTTAGAAATATTTTTTAATTTTTTTTTTTAATGTCTATAAAACTTATCAATTTCCAGTTCGACCCTCGTAGTAGATTAATTTTTAACTCAATCTGAACGCAATAATGCTTAATAATTTACCTGCAAAACACCTTATAAGAAAATTACTCGTTTGCTTAAATAAAGTTCTGGTATTTTAAATTTTGTCTTTAACAAATTTCATTTAATATAGCTCTGTGTGAATAGTCACGTGAGTAAATTTTATACAACTCACACTCAATTGCACTCACACAAGATTCACTCATATTCACGTTGACTCCCACTCACGAACCTCTTATACAAAAAAAAATTTAAAAACTAAAATTTTAAAAAAGTAACAAAATTTTAAGCAACCCTAGTAAAAAAGTTTTGATATATTGATATATAATTTGATACCATGATATTAAATTATATATGACTTTTTATATATTCAGATCTAATTTTATCTAACATATATTGAGGCTCCATTTTCTTATCTGAGGCTATACATAAATATATCTGACTTTATGTAACTATATAAATCTATATTAATTTATATAAAATAGTATCAAGTGGATTTAATTGGATGTGACCAAAATTCGGATCTAATTGTATCATTTTTTATATTTGTGTATCTAAAATAATACAATTAGATCAAAATTTGATCCAACTTGATACAGCCAATTTTGAGATCAAATTAGATCTAAAAAGTTTTTTTTTTTACTCGGGAAACTTTAAATTTTGCTTTTCAGCCAAATTTTACAAATTTTTTTTTTGGTATTGTTGGCCTAATTTTGCTTTTATTTTGGGACAAAAGCAAATATAAGTTGGAACAAAAGGAAACATAAAAAGGAAATATAGAAATGAAATATTAAAATTTGACTCACTCAAAAATCGTACACACGCAAACACATCTCTAGTTCATAGTAAAGACTTCACAGAAAAAATACCCGCAAATTTTTTACTCTTGCCTAAAACATTAAATCGTGATAATGTTTTACTGGAGATTTGGGTGTACTTGCCAAAGCAAAGTTGTGTATTACTTAAGTGCAAGAAAGTGTTTTTACATTTTGGAGAGTATAAGAGATTTGGCAAAAAAGAATACAACACTCTCACTACAGAAGAATCCAACACTCATACTTTTTGAACGTTTGTCAAACAAATGTAACATTTTTATGTCAGAAGTTTAGTAAAGAAGTAGTTTTGGTGAAAAAATTAAAAAAAAAAAATTTGAATGAAAAAAAATTTTTGATGAAGAAAAAAATTTTTGATAAAAAAATATGTAATAAAATTGTTAAAAAAAAAATTGGATGAAAAAAAATGTTGATAAAAAAAATTTTTTCGATGAAAAAAAATTTAATGGAAAAAATTTTTTGTTGAAAAATAACACTGTGCTACAAAAAACATACAATCGAATATAGTTTTACAATGAGGTAGGTAGGGTGTAGATCTCGTCGAAAAGATCACAAAAATGCCCATAAAATTTGCCAGACACCTTAAAATTTTAAAGTTATTGTCAAAAACGTTTTTTTTTTTACTTTTCTCACTAAACCACGTATAACTCAAACACTTTTCAACCGATTCTCAATTTTTTTTGGATAGAAGAAAGGGCTTTTCATGTGTGAATTGGTTTTTTCAGAAATATATTATTTTTTTATTTTTTTCTGCTATAGTTCTTTTAACAACCTTCATATTTATAAACGTATCCTTAATGAAAATTTAATTGTGAATACGCTGAGCTTTATGCCGAAAAAATCGGATAACAATTGACAGAGTTGTGATTTTTCTAAAAACGAAAACTAAGATTTTGCATGAAATTGCCGTTCGGATAACCCAGGCGAAAAAAAATAGAAAATAAAAAAACATACTGAGAGGTCACGTATCATTATTTAAAAGGTTTTTGGCCCCCTGAATTCGAATTTGAACTAAACGAACTATAGCAGAAAAAAATCGATAAACTCGAAAAAATTTTCAAAAAATAACAAAAAAAAATAGATATTATAGAAAAAATCAATAGATATCTTTCTTATATATGTAGACCAATTCAAACACATGGAAAGCCTCCCAGGCAGAAAAATACGAACGGGAGAGCGCTGGCAAAGTACCTTTTATGGTCGCTTGTGTGCTGGGAAAGCATCACAGTTTAGTACTCTCCCAGCGTCCAAAATGATAACCACGGTAAACGGTATGCCGTTGCTATTTTAAAGCGCTTTGAAAGCGCTTTAAAAACAAAAAATTTGGTACTATTATAGCACTTTTAGAACAATAAAATGGGACCTATCTAAATTATATACAAAAGTCCATAAGACACAACTTTTTTTGGTGTTTATTTGAACAAAGAAATTAGGATAACAAATTTATTGACTCACTTATTAGAATAAAAAAATGTTGACCAAACTTTGAACAATTTTTAAAGTCCCGGAAAAAATTTGTTTGCAGTTTTCTTTGCGTTTTGGAATAAAAAATTTATTAAAAATGCTTTTAGGAAAAAATTTGGAAAAGTCCCGAAAAAAATGATGTTTTGAACCGAAACGGGTATGTATCCGGAGTTTAAGGTTGATATATCCGGAGTTTAAAACACTTAATCACGAAAGAAACAGGCGTTTTTATATAAAAGGTGTCAAGTTTGTAATATGTAGGTCATTGTGTATAAGTGACATATCATGAGAACTATCAGGACCGGACACTTATCCTGCAGGGAAATAAAAAATATTCCAATTGTTATGAAAATTAATAAACTTTGATAAAAAATTTATACTTTAAACGGATTTAAATAGAAAAACATTGGCAAAGCGCTTGGAAAGCACTTTTTCGAATTCATACTACCTTCTACACAAAAAATAATGTGCTTTGCCAAGACTTTTTCTTTGGAACGGTTGGCAGTTTCTGCCTGGGCTTATCCTTCTTTTATTTAAAACAGTTAAAAAATTTGAAATAGGTTCAAAATTTTCTGAATTACACAAGGTTTAGTGAGAAAAGTCCCAAAAAAACAATTTTTGACAATAACAATAAATTTGAGGATGTCTGTCAAGTTTAATGGGCATTTTTGTGATCTACTCGACAAGTCCAACAACCTTTACTATGTGACATCAGAAGTATTTTTTTCACTGCAGCACAGTGTAATTTATAAAAGAAAATAAATAAAAATTAAAAACTAAAGGAAATACGAAAATTTCTTTAACACTCAAAATAATACATTAGTAGATTTACTAATTTTTTTTGCTAATGCTGGTTAGCTAACTTTTAGCAAATTTTTAGTTGAGATTAGAATGTTAGCAAAAATATCTTGTAAACTTCATTTAGCGCATTAGCAATTTTAAACAAAATTTAAACTAATTTCTTTTGCTAAATTTAAAATTGAGTTGATCAAATTTTTACAAGCTTTTTTGCTTATATTAGCAAAAATAAATGGTAAATTTTTTTATATTTTTAGAAAACTTAAAATGGCGCTATTTCGGAAACTAAGCCAGATAGAGCAAAATGGAGGCCATTTTTGGTTCTCGGGCTCTCCATAGTATCGCCGGTCCTCTTCACATGTGTCGACCCTAATGGGTCCTAACTTTGGATCCAAAAAAGTTAGCATTCCCGAAAATTTTAAAATGCTCATATCTCGGTAAATATTGCCGACACAACAAAAAGTCCAAAAGCATTTTGGTAGCTCTCAACACGTAGAACAAGACAAAAGCTCTCCGATGAATATTTTTGAAGTTATCGAGTTTTGTAATTCTCAAGACCCCGGTGGTCCCCTAAAATCACGTATCTCAAAAACTAAGCAAGGTAGAGCGAAACGGACACAAATTTTGGATCAAAAACTATGACGATTTTTAAGGAACCCAACTAGGTCTAGGCCCATCGAGGTCTGGACCTATCGGGTCCGAACCCAATGGGGTCCTCAAATGTGCATGAACTAAGTTGAAATAAAAAAAAATTCAGTTAACTAATTTTTAGCAAGACGTTTTTGCTAACTTTACCAAAAAAATTGTGGGTTCAAAATCAGCAAATTTTCTTGTAGGTTTACAAGTTTTTTTGCCAACTTTACAGTTTTTCTTTTTTTTGAGTGTATTCTCGTATGGCATATCGTCGCTGCTCCGTCGTGATTTGGTATGTGACATTTTTGGTTTTTTTTTTTTATTGCATAATATGAAACCTCTATAGGGCATCCGTCTGCCCACTAAACCGTTTAGCGATATCTTGAATGGTTTGGAAGTTAGCAAAAGTAGCTATGTGAAATCCATATGAAAATGTTTCAAAAAAAAGTGGTATGTGTTGTTAAAAACCAGTTTTTACTAAGAAAACTTTTGCAAATATAAACATTTTTGCTTAAAATTTTTAACATAACGGTTTTAGGCATGCTTACATACTATACTAAAAAATGAATTATGAGATCACATTTTAATGGGATGCTGCCATTATAAAAAAACGATTTTTCGCGATTTTAAAAAAAAGTTATATGTATCTAAACAGTTTTTTTGCAGAAATTAATTACATACATTAGTTTGTACTATTATATTGTTATGAGTCTAATCCCCATTTCCCATACCAAACAAATTTGCATTTGTAAAAGAACAATTTTTTTAATAAAAAAAACTGCAACAAAATGTGCATAACTTTAACGATGATTTCCATGAAAACTGTTCCATTGATTCAAAAATTGACTTCAACATTGAAATAAGCATGCCCCAATTATATAGAAATGATGGTCAGATCTCATGGCACAAATTTCAGTAACATTTTTTTGAGTAAAATTTTTTTGCTAAAAAAAAACAAAATTCATTGAAGCATTTGCACTTGGATGCAGATTTGTAGAAAATATGGAATTTAAAAGTGTATTTACTATCACTTTAATGAATATTACAATTTTTTGCACATTTTATTAAATTTTATAACTTAAGTTCTATGAACAAAAACGGTCATGTGTATAAAAATGTCCAAAAATAAAAAAATTAATACCAAAAATGTTCCAACAAAATGTGTTATGCGTAGTTTTTTATGTAATTCGTTAATATCTTCCTTTTAGCTAAAAAATCATTCTTTTTTTTGTGGTACACATCTATAAAACATCTTTTTGTATTTTAAAGACGCTTGACTTTTATAAAATATGGCAAAATGACAAAAATAAAACGGTTTTTTTGCTCTCCTGAAAACTTCATTAAAAACACATATTTCTATTACTACTGACTTTGAGTGAAAACATTTTGACAATTTATATGAAACTGTCCTTAACTCAGTACATAGAGATGTCTTGTGGATGTAAACAGTGAGTCTGACATGTCACCGCGCCGTCACTGAGGATGGCTTGAGAATGTTGCCAACTGGGATTGCCGATTGGGTAATCATATGTAAATCTGTTTTTAATAATGTTTTTGATAGTTATTAGATCATCATGAGCTTACTAAGGGATTGTACAATTTTTTCTTCTAATTCTCAATGAATGTAGAGTTGAATATGTATAAATATTTTGTCTTGAACATTAGCGATTTGCGATTTAAATTCCCTTTGCTTCTTGTAGTATAGGGTTTTTAAATTTACTAAATAGTCTTGACAATGGAATCTGACAATTTCCGAAACACGTGTCGACTAAGTCTTGCAAAAATTACCAACATAAATAAATTTAAAACAGAAAAAAAATGTTCTTGAAAATTATTCTATTAGAATAGCATAGTTTTAATTAGTAAAGGAAAAAAATACCTCGAGCTAGAATAAACCTATTCAAAATATTATATTTAAAATTAAAACAATTTTTTTTTTTAATAAAAATTAATCAGAACTAAAAAAAATATATGTATATTATAATGCAGCACAGGTTTCACATTTTTGTCCTGAATCAAAACAGAAACAAACAGTAAGCCCCACGCTGGGCGCCAATTAGATTATGAGAGAATTTTGAATTTTAAATTAATCTTATACTCTTTGTTTTAAAATTTTCAACTTACATTAAATATATTTCAATAAAAATATTTGTTTTCAAAGTAAGTTAAAATTGTAGTGAGGAGTCTTTTACAGTCATAGAAAATTTCTTATTACAAAATATTAAGGTTTTAAAAAGGGACCACTAAACTACAAACAAGTAACTTTTTAAAACGTAGAGCTTCAACACACAAAAAGTTATTAGCTAAAAATTTTCAATTAAATTTATTGATCAACAAAATTTAAATGAGTCAATCAATGTTTTGATTAACATTTTTATTATTTTCTTTAACTATCGAATTAACAATTTTCAACATACCAGATTTTTTTTCGCTTTAATTTAATTGAATACATTAATTCAAAAATATACAAAATTATCGGGTTTTACTTTTTACTTGAAAAACAAAAAAGATGATTTTTTTTATAATTTTGGCAAAGCTTACAATTCATTCGTTAAATCAATCAATTTTTTGATTGACTATAAATAATAAATTGATCAAATTTGTGATCAAAATCGAAAAAATGTTTGATTGAAAAAATATTCAATTAATCAGCTAAAATTTGATGATTGGTATAACAATTTTCCTTATTGGAGAGATTTCAATCAAAAAATTTATTGAATCCGCGTTTCTGTTGGTTGAAATTCGTTTGAAATTCTTTTTGTGAAACAATTCATATATGTTTCCAAGCTGAAGATTTTTAAAAGCATTCAAAAATACTAAACATATTAGAAAGATTAAATTCAAATATTTCAACTCACCTTTCTCCCCGAATGCAGCAGCAAATTTAAATACCAAATGGAATCCAATTTTGTAGTTTATATCCGCCAACTCTCTTCAAAAATAAAAAGTTATCCATAAAATTCACACAAAACGTCGAAGTTTAAAGTTCAGATAATGAACTTATATCTACAATAATAAAATTGTATCAATCGGTTAAAACCGATTGATTCCAAAATTATATATTTTAAACACTGGTAACATTATTATTTTTTTAATATATTTTTTTTTAAATTTTCTTTTAGCTCTTAAGATTTCTTTGTTACAATTTCACAATATTTTTACAATCTGGCAGCTCTATACTTTGATTTATTTATAATAATTTAACAATTTACACTGAAAGAAATAAGAAAACAAAACAAAAACGTTATAAATTATTTAACAAATCATAAGGAAAAACATTATTAAAAAAAAAAAAATATTAATAAAATTAAATTACAAAAATATGCAAATTAAAATTTATGACTGCAGGGCAATAAAATTAAGATTTATGACAATTGTTTGTCATTTTTAGAATTCACATATTTATTAAAAATGGTGTTGTATGGTAAAAAAAAAAAAAAAATACGACGTGAGATTTTGTAGTAAAGAAATATTTATATTTTACTATACCTCAATATACTACGTCTGATTTGACTGTCTGACTTAATGTTTTAGTGATAAATGTGACTGAAAAATATGATTGAACACACCTAATGCTTGATTGACGCATTGTAAACTGACTTTTAAATAATAATAAGTTTTGGAAAAGTTGTGTGTATGTCACATTTGTAAAATATAAGTTAAAGCAGATCATTCAAGGTTTTGGTGTAGTAGCCAAACCTCAATATTCAATAATTGCTATAAAATATTTTTTATTTTTTTTAGTAATGATTGGCAATAATTATTGCGCACAAATGTCATCACAATTTAATTAAATTAGATAAAAAAATATCGATGTTTTTTTTCAAATCAATTTATATGAGATGGCAAATATAATTGGTAAAATTTGTTGGCGAAACATTTGACAAACATTTTATGAAAAAGCCCTGTATTCGGAGTGGTAGGGTTTGCAGGTTGAAAACTCCTGGGTTTAAGTTGATGGTTGTCAAGGGTGAGGGCTCACCAAGAGCCTGCATCTTGACTAAAACTAGCTTAACTACATTTTTTTAACAACTTTTAGTGATATGGATGTTACATCGGCTAATTTGGAGCTTAATGGAAAGTCTATTTGGCTCGCCTCTGCGTATTTTCTTAACCAGGGTTAATACCGCCGGAGAAGGTGAGCGGTCTGATTCGGGAGACTGAATCTAGGGGACACCAGTTAGTAGTTGCACATCATTTGATATGGGGAAGTACAGACACAAATGGTAAAGGCGAGTCACTTCAAGAGTTTTAGTTAAATACTAACCTGGTAATTTGTAAGTGAGCCAACTTTCGTTATAAGTAGGCGGTAAGAGGTTCTTGACGCAACATTTGTATCAGATACATTTTGTGACAGAATTGATGACTGGAGAGTTTTGGAAGAACATTCCTTCTCAGATCATCGCTACATTGGGTTTTTACTCAGGGAGCGTGGCCCGGTTGAGACAGTCTCTAGAAATCTAAGGAGAACAAACTGTGTGAAATATAGGAAAACTTTTTCTTTGCTTTTAGATGAAGTACCCTTATCTGAACCGCTTAGTTTGGCGGAAATTGACGTTCTGGTTGACCATATAACAAATGTTTATAACAGGTCCCTGGATATACAAATCCTAGAGGCAAAAAAAAACCTTGGTGGTCAGATGAGTTGCAGACGAGCAGAGATTCCTGTAGAAAGCTCTTTAATAAGGCAACATTTTCAAGAGCAGACGAGGACTGGTCTGCATACAGGCTGCAACTTAGCAGTTATAAGAATATGATCAGAATTTCCAAATGTTATTCTTGGAAGAACTTCTGTGGAAACATAGAAGACTGCGCAAAGTTCTGGCTTCTCCTCCTTGCACCCTGGTATATCTAAAAGATCCTAATGGGGTGTGATCTTCCTCCAGTGGAAAGTCGATGGATCGCCTTCTAAACACGCATTTTCCGGGCAACTTCATGAAGCTGTTTCGAGCATTGGAACGTTCTGACGGCTAAGAATCGGAAATAATAAATATGCTAATATTAATTTGGGCGATCAAAACCGTCAGACACTATAAATCCCCTGGACCTAATAGTATAATCCCGGCTGAGATGCAGCAAGTATCGGACTATATAGCCCCAAGGCTGTATAATTTATACCCTGCATGAATCAACTGGTTGTATATTCCTTTAAAATGGAGGGTTACCAGAGTCGTCTTGATCCCGAAGGCTGAGAAAATTCCCACACAGCTCCGAAGTATTTCAGACCACTTAGTATGTCTTCTTTTTTGTTAAAAGCAATGAAACGAATAATAGACTCATATTTGCGTAGAGTGATTGACCCGAGGTTGCTTTCGACAAGGCAACATGCATACAGTAAGGGTAGATCATCGGAAACAGCTCTTCATGAGCTCGTCGGTACCATCGAGAAATTACTTTCGGTAAAGGAGTACACTATGTGGGCCTTTCTTGATATAGAGGGGGCCTTAAATGATGTCATCCCAGACTCCATAATTGTGACATTGTCTGGTGTGGGAGTGAAGCGTGAGAACGATTTAATGGTGGAAAATCTACTTGCCAATGTATAATGTCTGAATTGGGAGCGTCTGTCATATCTTGATTTGTCAATAGCCCAGTTGGAAAATGTGTCACTGAGGAAATTTTCACAGTGATTCCTTCAGGAAATGTCTTCAGGTTCTGAAAAATCATAGGTAATCCTTGATGACACATCCTAACATTGTCAGCACTGAATGTTTGCCTTAAGAGTGTGGACAATTCCTCTAAGACGTCTAAAAGGAAATGTCTTCAAAATAGCAGTATATTAAATTTGAATTTTAAATATGGGCAACTCTTCAATTTCCCAGAAAAATATGGCAATATTATCCATTTAAAATAAAATCAAAATCTAACAATCAGAATAAAAGTAATAAATTGACAAACAATTTTCCAAATAAAGTTTGGAACAAGTAGTTATGTGTGGGACTAATAAACTGGAGGTTCCAGGTTCAAATCCAGTTGGGACTAAAAAAGGCGAAAAGTTTTTTCTAATTATGAGAAAGATAATTTAAAAAGGAAAATGGATAAAAGTAAAAACGAAAGGAAATATGAAAATTTTTTGTATTTTTGCATGATCTACGTCAGACATTTCCCCAAAGACGTCTTAGGTGACATGTCCCCAGAAGGTCAGCCTTGACCACTGCTGACTTTGAGTGAGGACATTTTGAAAATTTGTATGAAACTGTCCTCAACCCAGTACATAGAGATGTCTTGTGTATGTCAGCAGTGACTCTGACATAACACCGCTCCGTCACAGAGGATGGCTCGAGGACGTTGCCAACTGGGAGGGACACACTACAGGGAGATGTTCTTTCCCAGCTTCTTTAGAACCTGGCACTGAATTCAAAGCTGCCGTCTCTAGAAGCAAATGGTTGTTATGTTGTCGCATATGCTGACGATGTCGCGATAGCAGTGAAGGGAAGCACATGCCAACATTGGGGGACATTCTTCCGGGTTCTCTAAAAAATCTGTCTAAATGGGTAAGAGTCTGGGAGTTAATCCAAGTAAAACTGAGCTTGTCTTGTTTACAAGGAAAAATAAGACTCCTGTTTTTGATCCTATTTCTCATATGCAGTCAAGTATCTTAGAGTATTTCTAGATAGAATGTTGAATTTCAGAAGTAATATTGAGGAAAGTGTTAGAAAAGCAACGTTTGCTTTATATTCCGATAAGAGGCCCTTGGAAACGATGGCGATTTAGCACTAAATGATGCTCTTAGTACTACATCTACGGCTGTATTCGAAATCCTCCTTCACCATTCGACATATTGGGTAGGCAGTATGCGACTACGTCGGCAATTCGACTGCATAGCACTCTGCAATCGAAGAGCAGCGATTGTGGCCATAGAGCGATCTTGAAGAAGATGACACTACCACAAAATGTGAACTATGCTTCCTCCTTTTGAGAGCCACTTTAACACTATGATGCCATCTAGGGAGTCTTGGCTGAGGAAAATTCCGGGTAGTGAAGCCTCCATAAATTTTTACACGGATGGATTGAGGCTGCACGAGCTTTGGAGTCTATTCGGAAGAGCTTGGATTGAGCCTTGCTCGAAGATTGCGGATCATTGTAGTGTTTACCAGGCAGAGATGCTGGCAATAAAGGAAGTGGCTGACTGGTCTAGGTGCAATGTATTGTCTACAACTGCAGTCAACATATATTCTGACATTCAAGCCGCGGTCATGTCCCTGGAGTCAATGTTTCTGAAAACAAGAATTGCAACTAACTGCCTCACGTCTTTAAATGAGATGGCCAAGCAGATTGGCATATGATTTCAGGGCACAGAGACATTCCAGGCCGATGAGCTTGCAAGACTGGGAATTATCATACAGGTTCTAACAGAATTGGAATGTGTTGTGTAGAAACTTGCAAGGAAAATTTAAGGGGTTGTTCCGCAATAGAGACTAATCAGAGATGGACAAAGGGATGGACGTATGAGACTACACTTCAGATTTAGACTTCTATTAATCAGATGCGCAGAAGTGATCTGATATTACTTCCAAGGGGAGATACATTTCGAAAGCATATCTATTATAATACGGTTCTTTAAGTCATTTGTGCCAAAATTAAATCGGGTCTTTGTATAGCGTCTAGGTCAAAACATGGACCGATTTTTTTTCCAATTTCAATCGTGTTTATTATTATTATTTAGATGGACGGAGGGACAGACATCGCTAGAATTATATAAAGACTTATTCTGAGTCGATCGGTATACTTGAAAGTTGGTCAAGGACCAATATTTCAGGTAGTCACAAATGTCAGCTCAAAGTCATTATACCCCGTACCACAGAATGGTGTAGGGTATAAAAATGGTTTTGTTAAAATATCAAAAACTGTTTCAACTTTGAATTCGGGCAAGTCTTGAAATTTAGTAAAATAATATTAATAAGTCCGTTGAAAACGGATTTTCTGAATGCAATAGCTTAAAAGTTACATTGATCCAAAAAAAGGGGCCTGTTGACTTAAACTTGGAAATTCAACCTCCTTTAACCAAGCGAATAGGATTGTTGGTAGGACCTGGGGATTGAGCCCCAAAATGGTCATGTGGATCTACAAGATGATTGTAAGACCGTTCATGACGTACGCTGCCATAGTCTGATAGCCGAAGACTATGCAGAGGGATGCCACCGTAAGACTAGGCAAGGTGCAGCGTCTGGCCTGCACTCTAATCACGGGTGCTATGAAAACCTGCCCAAGAAGCTATTTTGTGTCTCACACCTCTCGACATCTTTATTAGATCTACGGCAACTATGGCTGCGCGTAGAATTAATATCGATTAATCTGACCCTCGCAGCTTGAGCGGCCACTCCAATATTCTTTCTTCAATAGGAATTAGGGAAAACCTAGATATGCCGACGGATAGAATAAACACTGTGCTTCGCTTTGGAAGGAAATTTGAAATCGTGATACCGAGTAGACCAGAGTGGGATAAAGGTGGTCCATATGTGGATACTAGAAGCCTAAACTGGTATACTGACGGATCCAAAATGTCCTGTGGAGTTGGCGCTGGTGTCTACGGTCCAAACACGCGGATCTCCGAACCAATGGGTAGGAGGCCTACAGTTTTTCAGGCTGAAATTCAGGCTATTGCAATATGCGCTAGAGTTAATATTGCAAAGGGTATGAAGGGTACTCATATTTCAATCTTCTCTGATAGCCAGGCAGCACTTCAAGCGCTGTCTTCTTGGGAATTTAAATTCAAAATGACACTAGAATGTTTTGATACCCTTCAACAGCTGGCCGGGAGAAACAAAATTACTCTATTTTGGATCCCTGGTCATAGAGGTTTTGAGGGTAATGAAATAGAGGATGAGCTTGCTAGAAATGCCTCCACTACTCCTATGACCGGACCCGAATCCCATTGTGGGGTAAACTGGTCCACCTTCTCGAACATGATTAAGGGTTTGGAAAGAACCGAATTCTTAAACATGTGGGAAAATTCAGGAGGTCTACGACAATCCAAAGCACTAATCGCGCCATTATCATATGCAAGTGTACTTAATCACGCCACAAGTGACATTAGGTTACTGACAGGTTTTCTCACCGGGCATTATAAGGTAAATTATCACTTGCATAATTTAAACCTTTGTGCATCGTCTTTGTGTCGACTTTGCCTTGAGGAAGTGGAAACAACGCAACATATATTATGTGAGTGCGTTGCAATATGTAGGATCAGAAGACGGTTCTAAGACAAAGAAATGCTTAATTCTGCGGATATAAAGCTAGCTTCTCCATCCTCTGTTATAATGTTCATTAGGAACATTGAACAGAGTTTGAATTAGATTAATGGATCTTGGCACAAAAGACCCATAAGGGTCGCAGTGCCGGCCATTAGGGCTAGATCACACCTTGAATAATAATAATAATAATAATTATAAAATAACCAAGCGAGTTTTTAATTCATGTCGTTCAGATTTGGTGTTGTAACTACTTATCAATAGATCTCATTTTAGTGCAAGTTTAAGCCCGAGCGGATGACATCGTTTTAATGCTACAATTGTGACATAGTTCAAGAATCCCGATTTTCAGAAAACGTGTTTAAAGCACTCAATTGGAATGCGTTTCCATTGAAAAATTCTGATACATGTAAAATGTAATAAATTCATATTTTCTTAAGTTTTAAAGATGAGTTTAAAAGATATTAATTCGATTTGTTTACCCAACATAAAACATGATATAATGAATAATTCTTGCATTATTTATTAAAAAAACACATTTTTAAGTTATGTCACTATTGTAGTAAATGAGCGATATATTTTAAATAAAATTCTTTAGGAAATTCAATATTATTTTTATTGTATATGCAATTATTTAGACAATTTGATTTAAAAAAAAAAACAAAACAAAATGTATTTAATTACTCGATTAATTAAATACATTCCAAATGATTGCTTAATTTGATATTTAAATATTTTCATGTGGAATTTTTTTATTATTATTTTTATTATTATTGTAAATTTATTAAAAT
Source organism: Pegoplata infirma (assembly GCA_963921195.1). NCBI lineage: Eukaryota > Metazoa > Arthropoda > Insecta > Diptera > Anthomyiidae > Pegoplata > Pegoplata infirma. Next base: position 42,887,765 of record OY992537.1, read on the forward strand.
TGTCAACCATGTTATTTGAGTGTTGTTTTAGGTTTTACATCATAAAATAAAAAAAAAAAAAAATCCAATTTCAACCCACCTTTAAATGTGTTAAAATTGTCAAGTCATAAACTACTTATTTACAAATGACATTCAGTGAAACTCATAAATATTAATTTTACAACTATTTATTTAATACAATCAGAGCAGAGATTTTTTGTTGTTATTTTTTTTATAGTTGCATTTTTATTATTATTGATTTGTATTTATTTAAGATTTAGAATCGAAAAAAAAATAAATAAAATAGATATAAAATATATTAAGGGTATTCACTTTTGAATTTTGATTCTTGCAATATTGTAGAATTGCAGCAGTTTGCATTTTTTAGTTTTTTATCGATTAAAAATAAAAAACTAAAAAATTTTACAGTTTGGCTTTTTTTGGCCCCAAGTTGGGAGCCAAATATTTTGTAAGAATTCCTATGCCAATGACGGCCTGCCATCGAAGTAAAACACAGAGAATAGACGATTTTTTCCCAGCTAGATTTTCGGTTTGCAGCCACTGAAAAATTGTTTGCAGTCACAGAAATGCGTTTAATGCAATTAAATTTTTGGTTTAACCAATCAATTTCGAATGACTCTGGAATTGTTTTATTATAACAACCATATTGTAAGATTGCTAAATCATTTTTGGAAATTTGGTAATTTGGTTGTCACAATGAATTAATTTTATCTGTGCGAGAACACAACACCAGACCGAAGACAACCGATTTTATTATGTATCCTACTGGCGCGGTAGTCGTTACATAACTCAGGATACTTTTTCAGAATTACACAGAACAGATTAGAATGAATTCAGCACTTAAAGTATCCCGTAACAGGTTTAACTAGTCCCCCGAATCTGCAAATACATAGGATTTTTAGCATGTTCCTGCATGTTTGCGTTTGTAAGAAAAAAACGGAGCTAACAAGGAAGGTCTTTTACAGGGCACCCACCGATTGTCCTAAAACTTGCATATAGGAAAGAGGGGAGCAAAATAAAAGTTACCTGTTTTTTTATAGCGTCCTAATCTCACATTTAGCGGATCAAAATGGTTTTTTGAAGGCCTATCCAATTGTTTATTGGTCGTGTCCAAATTCGGCTTCGTTAAGTTCGTTATTGACAAAAATGTATAATCGTTGGGGTAGTTTATATGGAGATATATATACGTACGACCGCCAAAATAATATATAATAATCTATCAAAATTAAGCTGGCCCTTATTTTTTCAATTGGCGAAATTCCTGCTAGTTCGGCTTTTAAGGTAGGAACAGAACAAGCCCGGCACGACTTTTTCCATACGATTTGACAGTTAAAAACCGTGACCGGCACGGCAAAAAATTAAAACTTATTATATTTGTTCTCCGGATTCTCTCAATCTCCCTCCCTCCCTCTCACACTCCAGGGTTGCCGCATTTTCACAACAATTTTTAATTTTTTCATTCACAATGGTGTAGCAAACTTACAGTAGTGCCAACTTAATCACATTGACTATGTGATAAGCGAGTTTTTTCCGTAAAATTATTCTAATTTTATTAAAAGTTGGCACCACTGAACACACAAATGACATTTTTTGCCGTCGCCGTCCCCCGTCATTGTTTTGGGCCTATATTCTCCGGCAACGGCAACCGTCCCCCGTGCCGTGCTTGTTCTGTTTCTACCTTTATACGGATTTTCCCAAAAGCCCTTAATTTTTCATAAGGTGGCAACCCTTTTTTTAAATTTGAGATTGGGCAGCTAAAAAAAAACTGGTAAATCTTATTTTGCCCCTCATTCCCATATTCAAGTTTAAGGGCAATCGGTGGGTGCCCTGTGAAATACCTTCCTTGTAAGTACATTTTTGGACTCTACTGTCTGTAAGAAGAACGATTTTTCCATACGATTTGACAATTAAAAACCGTGACCGGCACTGCAAAAAATTAAAAAATATTTTATTTTCTCTCCGGGTTCTCTTATTCGCCCTATATCTCACACTCCAGGGTTTCCGTATTTTCACAACAAATTTTTATTTTTTCATTCACAATGGTATAACAAACATAAAGTAGTGCAAACTTAATCACATTGACTATGTGATAAGCGATTTTTTCCGGAAAATTACTCTTATTTTATTAAATGTTAGTGCCTGTTCTGTTTCTTCTCTCAAAAAAGTTAGACTGTTAAAACTTTGCACGAATATGTCTTATTGGCTGGTTAAGTTCGTAAATGGATAAAGTTGGACCTGGGGGCGAAACATTTCCCCATGAAGAATTAATCCTACCTCTGAACAACGCCATTTTTTTTTTTGAGCAAAATTTTTGTACATTTCGTTAAAAAACAAAACAAAAAAAAATTTCCATGGCAGAAAAAGTCCAAATCCAAGTGGTTTATGTAGAGTTCGTACGGACCGCAAAAAAACAATTGTGAACAAGTAAGAAAATTATACCAGTGTTTCCGAAAAATGGGTCCCAAGTCCAAACATGGACCGATTGGATCTATCTTTTGTTAGATCTTTAATTAGTGTAGAAAACACACAGACAAAATTTTAGTGGAATTGGCTTATTTTTGATTTCAATAGACCGATTTAACGAAATTTTATAAAGGGGACCAAGTCCAAAAATGATCTGAATATATTCAGATAAAAGTAAGTTACCAAAGTACACCTTTAGCACCTAAAAACAAAATTTTAATCAAATATTTACAATTTTCATGAATTTTGAGAGATTTATGTGAATATCGGGAGGGTGGTTTGCATGGGGACTACAAGAGGAACTGGTCCGATTCCTTTAAAATTTGGAATGATAATTTGTGAATACAAAAAACGATTACCTACCAAATTTCGAAAGGATATCTGTTATAATACGCTAATAAGAGTCACTTGAGTCAAATTATAGGGGACGTTTGTATGGGGGCTAGGTCTAAACATGGACCGATTTTTCCCAATTTCAATAGGCTCCGTCCTTGGGGCAAAAAAAGCTTAAGTTTCAAATTTCAGTGGTTTATAATTGCGACCTGTATCGTGTTTACAACGTTTACATGGACGGATGGACAGACAGACGGACGGACGGACATCGCTAAATCGACTCAAAAAGTTATTCTCAGTCGATCGGTATATTTAAAGGTGGATATAGGACCAATATTTCGAGTAGTTACAAACATCATTACAAACTCATTATACCCTGTACCACAGAGTGGTGTAGGGTATAAAAACTTCTATTGATTCAAAAAATGATTACTATTTAAATACCCTCCATTTACAATTAGTGATAAGGGGTATATATAAGTTTGTCATTCCGTTTGTAACTCATCGAAATATCGGTCTGGGACCCCATAAAGTGAATATATAATTGATCTGTGATCGATTCTAAGACATTCTAGCGATGTCCGTCTGTCTGTCCGTCTGTGAAATTGGTGATCACGACCAAAATATTACTCTGTGATCGATTCTAAGACATTCTAGCGATGTCCGTCTGTCTGTCCGTCTGTGAAATTGGTGATCACGACCAAAATATTACTCGGAGCGGACTGAAACTTAACATATTTAATGGAAGTTCTCCCGAGAAGTTTGGTATTGCATTCCGATATCGGTTCAGCGGTTCAAAAGTTATGAACGAAAATGTAAGGACACCTTAAAATTTTAGTACACGGAAAAAAAAAACTGTAAAGTTGGCAAAAAATTTAGTTAAATTTAACTAAAAAAACACCTGATTTTGAACCTACTAAATTTCTAGTTAATTTAACAAAAAATATTTAGTTAACTTTTCGTAGAATGAATGTAGCAAAAAAACAGTAATTTTAACTAAAAATTCAGCTGAAAATTTCGTAACATTTTTTATTAGGTGAATTCAGCTAACCTTTTTTTTTAAATAAAAAAAAAATATTTTTCACAGTGTTAAGTTCAGCTTAAGTAGGACTAATGAGATTTGCATAGGAGGCTACACAAGAAATGTTTAAAATTTTCGACTTAACAAAAATGTTACAAAAAATCAGCAAATTAATTAGTAAAAATTCGTAAACTCAGTTTTAAAGTCAACAAAAAAAATTAATTCCAAATTTGTACAAAACTAGTATTTTCGTAAATCGAACTTAACTAAAAAAAGTAGTTAAAACGCTGATTTTAACTAAAAATTTGCTAAAAATCCAGTAAACTCGAGTTAACAAAAAAAAGTTTGTTAACTTTACAGTTTTATTTTTTTGAGTGTACATTCAATATAACCTAAAAATACAAAATGCTTTAATTCGGCTGCTGGTTGACATATGTGAACATAATTGAACACCAGATGGTATTTAAACAATACGAACATATTTCTTTGAAAAAAAAAAAAAAATCGCGGATTTTCTTTTACCAAACATTTTTTTGAGGAAATTTTTTTTCAAAAAATTTTTTTTTCCAAAATTAATTTCCTTTGAAATAAAGTTTTTTGCAATAATCTTTAGAAATTGTGGAGGGTATCACCACATTCAGCAAGGCCGATTTTAACTTTTTTTCTTGTTTGTTTTCATGTTGGGTGGTACAAAAGATTCGGCATAGCCAAACTTAACTCTCACTTTTTAATATGACATACTTTTAAAGTGCAAATCAGCAAATTCCACAATAGTAAAATTTCTTTAGTGAACACCCTTATTGCAATTTTTTTTATAATGAGTTGTTAATTTGTTAAAGTGTGAAAATATATTAAAACAATGTGTCTCTAGGGTCTATTTGTTTAACAAAAACATATATTTGCCGTGGATTGATTTAATTGCAAATAAAATAATAATTGTTCTTAAACACCCAGTTGGAAAAAATTACAGGAATGTGTAAAAGAAAATTTTGAAAAATCTATTTTAAAACGATATCGACCTTTCTGAATTAATAAATTTTCGTTTAAATGACATCGATTTGTTTTTGCATATTTTGGTGAAAATGCATATTTTAGAAAACTTGGTTTTCAATGCATGTTTTTGCATATTTCAAACTTTGAAGTGCATATTTTTTCATATTTTGGCATAAATTAGCCAAAACACAAATTAAAATGATTTAAAACTTAAAAAAATATTTTTGAAAATACGAAAATAATTTGTATAAAAAATTTGTTATAGATTGTCTTAGTTTCTTAAAAAAATATTGTAGTTTTTATAAAGTTTTAAATCTCAAATTAAAACCCTGCATTGTTTTTACTTTTAAAGACGTTTTTCGTATGAAAACGAGATTTTTGATTTGTTAGTGCATATTTTTGAATTTTTGTCGCATATTTTAAACGCAAATTTTCCATTTTTTTAATGCATGAAAATTGCAGCCCTAATCATGATTTAATTGACAGCTGTCAGTATTGACATTTGATTATTTTTTTTCAAATATCTTAAATAATTTTATTAATTAACTTTTCAAAAATTTCCTATTGACTTTATATGACATGAAATAATTACTTTATTTGTATGATAAATAAATATATTTTTAATTATGATCTGTGTAATGAGCTAAAATGAACACAAAAAAAATAACAAAATAGTGCTGTTGGATTAATTTGTTTTTGTTGTTTCTGTCTTATTTCACATTTTTTTTAATTGCTTCGATTAATAGGTGTAATGGAATGTTGATTGATTTTTAATGATTTATGAGACTTGGCAAATTTAATTTTATTATTTGTTTTAATTTATTAATAAAGTTTTATTGCGGCAATAAACCTTTCTATTTTTATTAATTTTTTATTATTGCAAAATCTAATTTCATTTTCAAATTCCCCTTTTTTTTATCAGTCTGGTATGTAAGACTGACGACATTTATGTAAAAACTATTTGACATGTTGATACCTCGGTAACATTTTATCTGCAATTGCAAGAATGTGTTTAACTTATTTGCATTGATTTAAAATGTTGCAAGAAATATATTTAATATTTAATATGAATCTTTTAAAGAATTTAATATTTTAATTCAATTACGTAGGATTGGAATGTTGTTTGAATAGATGGGAATTTTTGATTATCATTAAAACTGTTTAAGGATCCTAGGTCACAACATGGAGCATTTGAGGTGGATTAACGGATACACAAAATTTTACCATAAACATGTGACAGTCGTTTTTAAATTAATCGTTGCTCTCAAAATAATTTTTGTTAACAACACACTGTTCCGTTGTTACACTCTCTACTAGAAATGCGCGCGTGACACGAAATGTTTGTGATTCACGCGTGATCGTGAGTGAGGGTATATAAAACACCGTCCGACAAAAGTGAAAAAAGTCATTAAACACGAACTGTATAATATACGTTTGAAACTAGAGACTAAATGTAGTAAAACTGCATTTACAGTTTTTTCGTGATCCTGTTTCCATTTAAAAGGGGTTCAAAGTTTAAGAGAATTAAATTTTATAAAATATTTTTTTAATATTTGTACTCGTCCTGGGATGATTGCAAATAAAAGAAGAGAATCTCCCCTAATTTTTTGATTTTATTATTTATATATATAAGGAAAAAGGAGTTATGTTACGTACTTTCAAAACTGTATCCTTCAATATCATTCAAAATTTTCAACAAAATATTTTGATAAAGTTTTCAAATGACTTTACTCACATCCTTTTATCCTGATATGGCAAAATAAAAAAAATGGAAAAGTTAGGGGAGATCCTCCTCTTTCATTCACCAGTGTCATCCTAGGACAGGTGATCTCTACTTTCAGACGTATTCATCCAGTTCATGTTTAACATTGGCTGTCGGACGGTGTTATTGAAGGGTTATAGATTCTAAGACATTTGATTTATTTCCCTCTGTCGATGCAGTCCAAATTTAAAGTGCTAAGTAGACTTCTGAAGATTGACATTGTCATAGACTGGTTAACTGCGAAAATGGGCAAATCTAGGGCAAGGGGAAAAAATGAAATAACCTCTAAAAACGTATTTTTTTTTTTTAATTTTTGTATATTTTTTAAACAAATGAAACACTTTTGTGTCAAAAGTAGTTCAAAGTCCTGCACTTGTAAAATTAATTTTTTGTCGGCCCGCCCCCTTTTGTTGGTGTGCAACAAAAAATGTTTTAAAAATTATAAAATTGTCATTTAAATGCACAAACCGTAATAAATCAATTTGTCAGCATTTATCGAGCGGGAAGGAGTCTCCAATGCCTCCCACCGATATCCCCCCACCCTACAATCTCTGACAAGTATTAACATTTTGGATGGATTTTTTTTTGTCAAACATTTTCAGCAAAAATTTTTTTTTCATAAATTTTTTTTTTTTAACTTTTTTTATGGCCCCCTGAAATATTTTAAAGGTGTGTGAAATAAATAATGTAAGTATACTTATGAGCTATGTAACGTTCTTAGATACCTTCAGTAAAATTTTGTTGTGCTTCTTTTCTTATATCATATTAACCCTTCATTCTAAGGGGTGATCTCTTTAAATGCACGTTAGAGTGTTAAAATGTTCTTACACTCAAAATAATCACTCTGTTAAATTACAGAGATACTCTGCTGAGCCAGCAGAAAATACCATAGATTTCCAACCAGCAAGATTTTTTGTTATTTTACGAAGAAAACTCTGTAAAATGATTTAGATAAAGAAAAACTGTAAATTTACAGTATTAGCTGTAAAATATTGATAAAAGCGATAAGAATTTGACTATTTTATTTTCTATTTGATTTCTGATCAATTTATCTTTCCTTAATGTGCAAGTAGTGTTGACAATTGGAAAATGCCATCGAGTAAATTTGCCTGATCTAATGCTTCCAAATTGTAAATTTACTTTTTATTTTTTTGAAAGTTTTTTTACGAGTACCTCCAATTTTACACGACATCCTCGTAAAATTTACCAGGTTTTATTATTACAGAGCAATAAGTAAAATTACAGTTGAAATTTTGTATTTTGGTTACGAGAAAAAAACACAAGTGTTTTTATAAAATCTGTATTTTAACAAAAAACTCTGTTTATTATCTGTAAAATAGAGATTACAAAGTAAAAAGTAAAATTACATATAAAACTTTGTTATTCGGTTACAAGAAAATACAAAGTTTATTCTTAAAATCTGTATTTCGACAGATAACTTTGTCAAAAATCTGTCGAATTGAGATTACAGTCATTTTACAGAGTTTTTAACAGAGTAATTATTTTGAGTGTAGAAATGAAGCACCATAAAATTTAACTAAAGATATCCAAGAACATTACCTAGCTCAGAAGTATATTTACTAGAGTTCATTTGGTAGTATGTCACAGTAATTTTTTTAAGGATTTATGGGAGCTGAAAAGAATGCCGGTATTTTTTTGGAAAAATTTTCGTTCTTGGGGTGGTTCAATGCATATGAAAACGCTGATTTTGAGCTGATTTTTCTGCAGAGAAAAAACGGCTGAATATATTGCAAATCTGATTTCACTCTTAACTCTTAAAAAATGTGTAATATATTTATAATAATAATTTAAATATTTCTTTAGTCGTGCACGACGAAGAGGCAGTTTTTGTTAAGAAAACTGGTACCAAAAGCAACTTTCTATCACAACCCAATTCAATTTTTTTTTAATGACAAAATTATCACAACCCAATTCAATTTTTTTTTAATGACAAAATTATACAACACTGCCTGCCCGACATTTGAAAATTTTTTTGATGGTTCAGTGGTCTCAACACTCATTTTCGATTAGACTCTCAATGCTGATTCCAAATATTGTTTCCAAAGTTTTCCATAATGTCAGGTTTTTGAGAAAATTGCATTATTAAGAAAATTTTTTGGATGATTTTCTGGTATCGTACCCACTCGTTTTCGATTAACATTTCGATGTTGATTCTGAATATGCTTTTCAAATTTTTCTATCACGTCATGTTTTCGAGAAAATTAAGGAAACAATTTTTTAAAAACGTCTTTTTGCCCTTTTTGAGAGCATATAACTTTTTAACGGGTTGTGAAAGAACGGAAATTTTGTTACCATTTTGTTAAGCTTAAAATGACCTTTAATCGTACATATTTAAAAAATTAATTAAAAAAGAAAGTGGAAAAACCTTATATTTCCGCCCTCTGTGGTGGGTTTTTGGAACTTTTTTAAGAGTTCAAAAATGGTATTATTTTTTGCTGTAGAATCGACTGGTGAAATCAGATTTGCAATACATCACTGATAGAAATTTGTACATGACAATAATGAAAATCGTCGTTAATGTTATGAAAAATTACGTTAAAAAGGAACCTATGTAGGGTTTATTGAATTAATGCAAAAGGTATCATGAAATGTATTTGCAAGAACAAGTTTCATTAAATTAATGAAAATTGTTCATATAAAATATATATTGTATTTTATAAAAATGTTTCATTACTTTAATGAAAAAAGTATTTAATTCTTATAAAATACTTAATTGAATAAATCCCACTTTTTATTTTTTAAATAAAATACTTTCATTGAATAAATGCTACTTTTTAGTTTTAAAATGAAACATATGTATGAAATTGTAAAGATCTAAAGATAGAATTAAAAATAATAAAACACTATCCGTGGCGGTGCAATGCACTTTATGGTTTTCATTTAGTTTTCTCACACAAAATTTTACTCCAACCTTTAATTGTAATACAAAAAATTAATAATTTACTTTTTATTTTAAATTTTATAAAAAAAAGTGTGAAAAAATCACAAAATAACAAAGTTAAACGATGTTCGCCTTCATTTTTATCTAGTCTAATTAATGGTTTTCCCCATACAATTTAAACGTCAATATAAAACGGCGTTTTATTTTGACAGATAAAGTGTTTAAAATTGTATAGGAAAAACACATAATTAAAATAGTTTAAATGAATGCGAATATTGTATTAAAAAAACACTTTCACACATTTTTGATTTTATATCTAAAGATTTCACTGAGTTTTCTCACTCAAAATTTTACTTTAACATTCACTTTTAATACATAAGTAAAACCACGAAATGATATAAAACAACGCGAGTTCAATAAATACTTATAATTAATCAATAACATTTTATTTTAAATTTCTTATAAAAACTCTAAAAAAATTACAATTTATTTCGTGCCGCTCTGATCAGCTGTTTTTTTTTTTTGCGCGTAAACACTTACAGACTAAACAGATACGATACGACAGGTGTCAAAAATCCGCAAATTTTATAAACAAAACTTAATGACATTTTTTAATAAAACTACGAAATCTAATGAATCAAAATTAATGAAAATCTTGTACAATATATATGGAATTTCAGTCAGCATATGAAATATTTCATTGTTGTAATGAAACAACGTTAATGAATTCAATTCATTAGTGATATAAAGCGTTTTTCTATCAGTGATTACACTGTTTTTGCTTTGCAGAAAAATCAGCTCAAAATTCGGTATTCTTTTTAGCTCCCCCAAATCCTTCAAATTGTAATACCCGCAGATCAAATTTTCAAAATTAACTCTAATATACACAGAAAATAATATCGTGATTTTTTTTTAATTAAAAATGGATTTGATATTAAATTTAACTTCAATTAAACATTTTAATTGATTCAATTAATGTTTTAATTGAATTCTTAACTTTACTGAAAATAAAAATAAAATAAACAAACGAAACCGGTTTTGTATGCATTAGTGTTAGTAGCCAATGAAAAAATAAAATGCAAAAAACAACAAAAAAAACTTTTGAACTATTGTTTTGTATATTTTGGTGGTAGCAGCCAATGAATACATAAAAGCAACAAAAAAATTTAGTTTTATTGTTTTCTTTAAGGCGAGCGGTCGTTGCGGATAAAGTGTTTTGCTAATAAAATGTGTACAGTTATGTTTTGCACATAGAAATATAATACAATTTTTTTTTTTGTTTCAACTTTACTAAGGCGACAAAAATGCATGCAATAACAAGATTTAAAAATAAAAATGTAATTTTAAATACTTATTGATATTTTAAAATACTACTATGATGTTTCTATGCAAAACTATACCAAGTGTTTATATTTAATAAAGAAAATAAATTTCTTAATAATATAAAACAAAAACATTCTATGTTTATTTATTTTAGGACATTTTTTGAAGTTCATCTTTTAAAATTAAATTGAGTTTTGGTCTTTTTTCAATAAAAAAATTTATGTGAATCAATAAATCTATATTATTGATTTCAATTTTATATTAATTTTTTTTTAAGTTTATTTAATTACAATTTTAATTGGTTTTCCATTTTATTTTCAATTAAAAATTTAATTGATTCAATTAACAATTTAATTAAGTTTTAAAACTATTTTCAAACAAAATGAGTAATTAATATGCGCATTTTCGTGATACGTCCGAAATCAATTAATTTTTTAATTGAATCAACGAATTTCGTAATTGAAATTCATTTTTATTTTTTTCTGTGTATACACGCCACATTTTAGATGTGCAACATGTTCCCTGGACATTTCTTACCCTGTTTTAAAGCACTACTCGTAATAAGAAGAAACAATTTTTTGAGGGAAACTTATTAAAACTCAGAAAACCCCAATTGAAAATGGAAAAATCCCAATTTAAATTCAAAAAACTCAAATGAAACTTAGAAAAATCTTGTTAAAATTTAGAAAATCCCAAGTGAAATCAAGAAAAGCTACCCTGTGAACAATTTTCTGAGCCCTCATAAATTATGACTCCTTTAAGGCCCCAAAATACGAATAATTTAAGAACAATCAAAATTTTGATTTCTAAAAGATTCATATTTAATGTTTAAAAACAATTATTCAAAATAATTGTTTTTAAACATTCATAAAAGAGTCCAAAAAGACTCTAAAAAAATAAGATCCTATATGTTTCAGAGTCTTTTATGGGTCATAAAAAAAAGAGGGACCATTTAAAAAGAAAAAAAAAACACTCATATTATTTTTTATGAGCTTCTAAAGACTCTTTTACGAGTCTTTTCGAAGTCCAAATGTACGCTGGGTAAATTAAAATTCAGTAATATCTACATGAAATTTACTTTCGTAAAGCACTAAAAGATGATTTACAAAAAATATAAAATCTTACCTTTTTTAAATAAACGTTAATATCCACAAATCTTTCGGCTGCAAATGTAACAATTTCCAATCATAACTGGTAATAAAAATTGCATCCATTATCACTTTTAAGAACGTATGAAATGATGTTGAAACATTTTCAAATACATTGAAACATATAAAATTTAAGATTTTTTCAATTTTCTTTAAATTGAATAATAATAAATTATTCAAATTTATTTAACACTTTTTCCATTATAAGTTATATTTTTCCACAACATTTAATTAATTTATGCACTGAAATTATATAAAAAAAAAATACTGAGATTGTAATACAAGTAGATGAACTAAAATTATTTTTCCTATTATAATTTCAATATCTTTATTATTTATTATAAAAAAAAAGAGCACGCTTTTAACAAGTGATCAATAATAATAATAATATTTAATAATATTAGTAAACGAAATAAAAATTTAAACATTAACAAACGACAACGACGAATACAACCAAACAACTACGATCATTTTTAATGTAGAAGATGTAGATGGAAAAAAATTCAAATCAAAATAAAGAACACAAATCGACGAACGTTAAAAACTAAATAAAGCCTGATTTTAAAATGAACGTTTAAATATACGATCTTAAACACAGAAAAAAAAATTAATTACAATGAGTTTTGTTAAAACAACAACGAGTCTTGCTAATTTAACAAAAAATGTATCAACTATATTTTTGTTGTAATTACTAACAAGCGTCCTTTTTTAGCAATCACTCGGAGATTTTTTAAAAAACTTGCATATTTTAAAGAGAATGAACAATAAAGCGACACGTGTGGATCAAAGGATAAACAATTTTACAGCAAAGGGAATTTAAATGACAAATCTATACATGAGGCATTCCACACCAAATGTCCCGCTACAGAAAAACATGTGTCCCGTAAATTTCTGAATAGGTTGTTTGGATAGTCCTATATGGAACTAAGAAAATTGCGTTTTTGGTTTTTCTAATTTTCAAAAACTGGGCTTAGAAGGCGTGGTCAAATATTGGAAAAATGGTCAAATTTGTGGCGAGTTGCCTTGATTAAATATTTATCACATTAAAACGGAATGCAGCACAATCTCAAAAACTTACATTCTTATAAAGTTTTGTATGGATTATCGATTAAAATTTTTTTTTTTTTGAAAATTTTCAGAACCCGTTCTGAAATTTTCCATTTTTTAAAAATGTCAATTTATTATTTTATTTATTTTTTCGAGAAAATCGCATTTGAACTTTAAATTTTATAACAATTTTGTAATTTGCTTGTATTTTCTTGATTTAACGTTGCGAATGAGTATTATGAATTGCATAAATATTACTCATTCGCAACGTTATGTACTTTTGGTACCTTTTATATTTCCTTAAATAATGGTCCTAGAAACTTGAAATTTGGAATGTAGGTTCACTTCCAGGAATATAGATCCACTAAGGCTGGAATTTTACCAATGTTGATTCTAAGGGGGTAAAAAGGGTAAAAAAAATTTACTTTTGGTACCTTTTATATTTCCTTAAGTAATGGTCCTAGAAACTTGAAATTTGGAATGTAGATTCACCTCCCGGAAAATAGGTTCACTTGGGCTGGGTTTTTGCCAATGTTGATTCTAAGGGGTAAATTGGGTAAAAAAGTGTACTTTTGGTTCTTTTTGAAAATTTGGTTCTAAGGGAGATAAAAGAGGTAAAAAGTGTACTTTTGGTAACTTGAAATTTGGAATGTAAGATCCTTCGGTGAAAAAGCATTCTGGAAAAGTACTTTTTGGAAAATGTGTTTCTCAGGGGAACCTTTTATAAAAAGTACCTTTTATAAAAAATACCTTTTATAAAAAGTACCTTTTATAAAAATTACCTTTTATAAAAAGTACCTTTTATAAAAAATACCTTTTATAAAAAGTACCTTTTATAAAAAGTACCTTTTATAAAAAGTACCTTTTATAAAAAGTACCTTTTATAAAAAGTACCATTTATAAAAAGTACCTTTTATAAAAAGGACCTTTTATAAAAAGTACCTTTTATAAAAAGTACCTTTTATAAAAAGTACCTTTTATAAAAAGTACCTTTTATAAAAAGTACCTTTTATAAAAAGTACCTTTTATAAAAAGTACCTTTTATAAAAAGTACCTTTTATAAAAAGTACCTTTTATAAAAAGTACCTTTTATAAAAAGTACCTTTTATAAAAAGTACCTTTTATAAAAAGTACCTTTTATAAAAAGTACCTTTTATAAAAAGTACCTTTTATAAAAAGTACCTTTTATAAAAAGTACCTTTTATAAAAAGTACCTTTTATAAAAAGTACCTTTTATAAAAAGTACCTTTTATAAAAAGTACCTTTTATAAAAAGTACCTTTTATAAAAAGTACCTTTTATAAAAAGTACCTTTTATAAAAAGTACCTTTTATAAAAAGTACCTTTTATAAAAAGTACCTTTTATAAAAAGTACCTTTTATAAAAAGTACCTTTTATAAAAAGTACCTTTTATAAAAAGTACCTTTTATAAAAAGTACCTTTTATAAAAAGTACCTTTTATAAAAAGTACCTTTTATAAAAAGTACCTTTTATAAAAAGTATCTTTTAAAAAAATTACCTTTAATTAAAAGCACCTATTGTAAAACTTACCTTTTATAAAAAGTACTTTTTATAAAAAGTAACTTTTATAAAAAGTATCTTTTAATAAAAGTACCTTTAATAAAAAGCACCTTTTATAAAACTTACCTTTTGTAAAAATTACCTTTTGCAAAAAAAAACATTCTAGGAAAAGTACTTTTTGAAAATTCCTTTTCTTAAGGGGTAAAAATAATACTTATGGCACTTTTAATATATCCTGAAATAATGATCATAGAAACTTGATATTTGGAATGTAGGATCCTTAAGTGAAAACAAATTCTGGAAAAAGTAATTTTTGAAATTTCCTTTTCTTAGGGGGTGGAACGGGTAAAAATTTAAACTTTAGGTACGTTCTAATTACCGGTAGTAATGGCCCTAGAATCTTGAAATCTGTAATGTAGGGTCATTCGGTAAAAAAACCTTCTGGAAAAAATACTTTTTGGAAATTCCGCTTCTTATAGTGCATTTACACTGGCTCTCTAAGCTAGCTTAAAGTAGATTGTGGCTCCAATCCAGTTTCAATCTATTAGATTGCCCATACAAATTTATTTTTTTCAATCTAGTAGTTTAGACTCTAATCGGCAAACGCAATCTGGTAAAGTTAGATACAACTCTGTATTTCTGTTATTTTCATTTTCCAACACTGAAAAACACCGACACAAAGCCTGCCATTTTGATGACGCCGCAAAGGTTGTTTATGCCGCCGACATTGTTAATTGTAAACGCCTTCACTGTCCTTGTTAATCATACGGCGACTAATTACCGTCGCTGTCTTTTGACGCAGTCACACACATTTATTACCAACTTGTTGTTATAAATGCCAATCCTAATCTTCTCAAATGTAAAAAATGTAAACGGTACAGATTGCAAAGTAGATTAAAATCGCAATTTACTAGATTAGAAATCCAATGTAAACGCACTATTAGTAGGGTAAAATGGCTAAAAAAGTGTACTTCCGGTAATTTTGATATTTTCTGACGTAATGATTTTAGAAACTTAAAATTTTGGATGTAAAATTCTTCGGTGAAACCCAAAATTTTGGGAAAGTACTTTTTGGAAATTCCGTTCCTTAACGGGGTTAAAAAGTATACTTTTTGTACTTTTAATATTTGCTGAAATAATATTCCTAGATAATTGCAATTTGTAATGTAGGAACCTTCGGTGAAGAAAAAACATACTGGAAAAAGTACTTTTTCGAAATTCCGTTTCTAACTGGGGTAATAAAGTGTAATTTTGGTACTAATTCGGTAAAAAAAACAATCTGCTATTCTAAAGTATTTTTAAAAGATTCCGTTTCTAGAGGTGTAGAAAAGTGTTTTTTGTACTTTGTATACTTCTTGATATAATGATCCTAGGCAGTGAAAATTTGAAAGCTGTATTCTTTAGTGAAAAAATATTTTGGAAAAATTACTTTTTGGTAAATTCTGTTTCTAAGAGTCGTAAAGGGCATAAAAAAGTGTAAGTTTGGTACTTCTTATATTTCTTGAAATAACGGTTCAGAAAAAAAAGGTTTTTGGAAAATTTAATCTTAAGTGGAAAAGGTGGCAAATGGTTATTTGTACCTATCTAACTATTAAAGCTTGGGGCTATTCATAATCAGCAAATTAAATCTTATGTAGGTTTACTTGACTGATATTGCATGAATATTTGTTAAATAAACCTACTTTAAGTACACTTTAAGTATTATGAATAACCCTCTCGAAATTTAAAATTAGACGTGCAGTATCCTCCAGCCGAAATAACACGTAAGAGATGGACAGGGTAAAAAGGGGTACCTAAATTGGTACAAGTGGTGAAAAATGGTATTTTTATATCTATAAGGTAAATACAATAGCACTTTTTAATTCTGTAACGCATATTATATGGAGAGGAATGAAACTTGTATGGAGGTTGAATTGGAAATGAAATGGAGTAGAACGGGGAACGCAATGGAATAGAGCGGGGAACAATATAGAATGATACTTTTTCTAAAATTTTTCGTATTAAAGTTTTTCTCTCTATATGTTTTTTTACCCAACATTTTTTTTATTCCAATTTCTTTTTTCACTAAAATATTTATTCACTAAAGATCCAAAATCCCGAAATAAGGACTCAAAAATTGTCAAAATCTTTTTCACTGGAACGTACATGACAACGTACCACCGTAATTATTCAAATTTTATTGTTTAAGTTATTCAATGAAATATTATTTTATGAAAGACTTAAACGTCCACACTTAAATACAACAAAGACCACATATGACTCATTTTTTGAAATCGATAGGGTAATCCTGATCCTTCTATTATCCGGTATTTAACATAACCGGTAACGAAGTTCCGGCGGGCGAGCTAGTCGCTTATATTCCATCTAAAATATTAAGATATATTTGACTCTACTCTCATTGAGAATTAGAAGAAGAAACTTGTACAATCTTAGAAAGATCATGATCGTCAAATAACCAATAAAAAATATTAAAAACAGATTTCCATATAATTATTCATTGGACTATATGCTAGTTGTTGTTGCAAATGCTCAAATATATGGGCGAGTGCAATACCATATAAGGGGTATTCACCTTGGCGTGCTAATTTTTATAAAAAAATAAAAATTGTTTTATGCTACCTTTACGAGAATTCCTATTTTACGAAAATTCCTAGTAAAAACTAGGATGTTTTTATTTTAATTTTACAAGTTTTATTTTATTTTTGAAGTTACAAAAAAATTTTATTCTAATATCTCCGATTTTTATGTATTTTGAGAGATTTATTTGTTTTTCCCAATAAAAAATGATTTCCATTATCAAAAAATTTGTTATATCAACAAAATATTTAATTGAATTAATTAAAAATATTGGTTTACAAAAAGATTTTTGTTTAATTAACTAAAATTGTGCAATATATTTTTCTGTGTTGTGAATGATGTATTTTTCTTTAACACAACGCAACAAGTGTTTTTGTCGTCACAATTAAAAACTAAAAACAAACACACATTTCACATCTAGATGGCGTTGTAGCGCACAAGAGAACGTGTAAAAAGATCTCTTTATCAAAATTATTTTTTTTATGTCATAGTTATTTTTTTGTAACCACATTTTAACCGAGAATTTTTTTTTTTATTTGAATATTTTTATTCTGAAATTTAATATTTAAAGTCTAAATGTTGATATTGACACTTTACGCTTAAGTGATCCACTTTTATTTTACACAATATTATTTAAGCGCCTCTCTATTAGAAATAATGTCGGCATTAGAAACAGACAACAACAAGAAAAAAAAAACTGTAGTATTCGTTCAGTTTTATGTTAATCACTATTACAATGTTTCTAGACCAAATGGCTTACATTCAGCCAACCATCCATCCATCCATCATTCAAATAAACAATAGGGTGGCAAATATTTGAGAGATAATTTTTGGTTACCAAAAACATAAAGATTAAATAAATTTAAAAATTATTAAGTTTTTGAAGTTTGTCTTTTTACACACATTGTTTATAATGCTTTGGTAGTTGTTTTTACTGTATAAGACAGTTGTTTTTTGCAGTTGCTTTAGCATTAATTGTGTAGCATAATGGGCTTTTTTTTTTGGATCAATAATTAACTTTCCATATCCAAAATTTTTTTAATAAAAAATATAATCACTCTACTAATTTTACATCCACATTTAAAATTTAAAACAAATCCACAACACACTCACACACAAACATTGAGTAGTACATGAATTATAATCATAATATTGTAATGTATAGTACTCGGTACACAATTTTTTCATATAAGATAATGATGCCGCAAGGCCGGGGGTGGTTGGGTCGGTTGGCTGACTGACTGGCTTGAAATTGAAACTGAGGCTGGCGTCTATACAAAAGTAGTTGTTGTGGTTAAATCTTTTGTTCTCTTTTTTTAATAAACATTTTTTTTTTTTTTTTAATTTTTTTAGTTGCTTCTTTAGAGTATTGTTTTATATTTAATTTATTTTATAATAGTTATTCATATCTTTGTTTTTTTATATTTTTATTTCTTTATATTGTCAAGTAAATAAATAATTTTGTTTTTTAACATAATTCTGAAAAATGTAAACAAATGTTTAAATTCATACAAATAGCGTGAGTAATTTTTACTGCTTTGTTTTATTTATTTTTTTATCAAAAAATGTAGTTGAAGGTTTCAATATCTAAATTTTGTTTTTAATTTAAAATTTATTATTTAGATTATGGTTAAATAGGAATTTGGTAAAAATTACCCATTTTAGTCTATTACGGTTTTCCCTGGGGAATAACCGTCAGCTGCTTCTACGAAGTAACAAGTATTTTTTTGTTCATGAAGGAGTAAAAATACTCAAAAAATAAGTAAAACTGTTAAATTCGACTTGGCCGCATCTATGAATACCTTCCACAATACCCTTTTTAATGGATAGTAAATTTTCTAACGCGAAAAAAAGTAACAATTTTAATTAGAAATATTTTATTTTTAGTAAAAACTTTTTTTGTCATTTTTGTAAAAAAAAAGAAAAATTACTAATCTTTTCTTTGAGTGTAAATTTTTTTTTTTTTGTGTAAAAATGTTTTCGAGCGACAAAAAAACTTTGTCAAGCAATTTTGTTGATTACCAATGATTTTAAAGCTTGTTTTTTAAAGGTTGGTTTTTTCAACACGTGAATTTAAGATGAATCTGAAATTCACGGTTTTGCGAATAACTTTTGATTAAAATGTAAGTTCGACTGCCTTAAATTTTCCCCATAAATGTTTTTACCAAACATACACTTAAAATAATAACTCTGTAAAATACTCTGTAAAATGACTAAATTCAACAGATATTTGACAGAGTTTTTTTTGTCAAAATACAGATTTAAAGAAAATACTTTATTTTGTTGTGAAAAAAAACAAAGTTTTATCTGTTATATTACTTTTAACTTTGTAATCTTTATTTTACAGATAATTAACAGAGTTATCTGCTATAATACAGATTTAATGAAAATCCATTGTATTTGCTAGCACGCTACCAACTAGCCCCTGTAGGCTAGTTGGTAGCGTGCTAGCCTTTGAAACAGGAGGTCGTGGGTTCGATTCCCACCAAAACCCTTGGTCGATTTCGCTATAACGAGACGACGGTCATTGTTACCAGTTCTCGGTTAGGTTCAAATTATTTAAAATGAGTTGCAAATAAAAATTGGAAAAATAAATAAAAACTGATCATTGGATCAAATTATTATTATATTATTATATATTATATATATTGTATTTTTTGAAACCAAAAAACTAACTTCTATCTGTATTTTTACTTATTTGAAAAAAAAAGTTATCAAAAAAAAAAATCTTTTCAGAAATCTTATAAAAATTTTGCAAAATAACATGCATTTAACTAAACTATGTAAATTTACAGAGTTTTTTCTGTAAATGCATTTTTCAAATATACATATGTTGCATCAAATGCATTTTACAAATATACATATGTAAATTTACAGAGTTTTCTTTCTTAAACGATGCTTTATTTAACCAATATTTTACCAGAAACTCTGTAAATTAACAGTTTTTTTTTTGTCCAAATCATTTTACAGAGTTTTATAGTAAAATTACCAAGAAATGTTGCTAGCTGGAAAATTATGGTGTACTCTGTTTAATTTAGCAGAGTTTTTCTGTAATTTAACAGAGTTTTTATTTTGAGTGTACACACAGTGGCCGCCAAAAGTCTACGTACGACGTAATTCGTTAACCACAAAGCTTAAAATAATAGAGCTAATAACACTGTGCTCGAATTTAACGTTTTTTTTTAACAAGCTGGGCACCCCACTGGTAAAGTTAATTCGAGTACGCTAAATTCAATGGTGCTAGCCATTTTTCGAAGTTAGCGCTCGTATTTGCGATATTCGCGATTTAAAATGTTAATGCTAAAGTACAATAAAAACGATATTCCTAAACTTTTGCGATAATTTTTAAATTTAAAACCATTCAAGTCTGTTAAACTAGCATAACAAACCATAATACCGTGAATTTTTTTTCGCGAAAAATCGTTATTTTCTTGAAATAATTGGTTTAATACAAATATTTTTAGTTTGATTTGAAATTACGACATCCATCTGGTAAAGCTAGTTCATGTTCACTAAATCCCATTGTAATATCAGTTTTTTCAAAACTATCGTATGTATTTATTAGCGATATTCGCGATAATTTTTTATTTTTAAGTAAAAAAAAATATTTTTTATGTTATTTAGATAAATTCTGAATTTTTATCATCTAAACTCTATTGAATATAAAAAAAAAAAAATATTCGCAAAAATTTTT
The DNA here is from genome assembly GCA_963921195.1 of Pegoplata infirma. Classification (NCBI taxonomy): domain Eukaryota; kingdom Metazoa; phylum Arthropoda; class Insecta; order Diptera; family Anthomyiidae; genus Pegoplata; species Pegoplata infirma. The sequence goes on from OY992537.1 coordinate 42,908,548, forward strand.
TTCGCAATATTTTTTTCACGAAATTTTTTTTTTTTAAATTTTGCTATTAATTTATGCAAATGTGTAGAATACCATACAGACAAAAAAAATTTCGAAAAAATTTTTTTTTCGCGGATTTTTTTCTTTTTTACGAAAAATTTTTTTTTCGCCATTTTTTGCTATCACAGTGTTGTTATCAAACATGTATTTTTGTAAAAAGTGCTGAGTAGGAAATTTATCAGGCGTTAATTTAAGCTTAATGGCGTCCAGTTTGAGTAAATATTAAATGTGCTACAATTGTCCAATGACCTAAACATAAAATCAAAATTTTTTTTAAATACAGTAAAAGAAATCCACATTTTTTGTCCTCCATTTATTTTGACCACCAATTTTTTGTAAACAAATTATTTTCATATCTCATTACCAGGGACAGGACCTTCATGCACTAAAAAACTTTGTTTTAGGCGCCTAAAATATGCACTAAAAAGTCTTGAAATATGCACTAAAAATCTAAAAATATGCACTAGAAATCATAAATATCCACTTGTTTTTTTACTTTTATTAAAAAAAAAAAAACTAAATTTGAATTCAGAGTGGCATTTTAAGCTTAGATATTCATACATATGTAATTAAAAAAATAAAAATTATCTTAAAAAATTTAATAATTGCATTACTGCAAAAAAAAAAAAAAAAAATTATAAAAATTTTTTAAAAATACCTAAAATACTAAAATTTATACAAAATATGACCTTAAAATATGCATTTATAGCAAAATAATAGCAAAATATGCAAAAATATGCATTTTAAGCAAAATATGCAAAAATATGCACTAACGAATCGATGCCATTTTAAAGCAAATTCTTTGATTCGCAAAGATATCTTGTTTATGATGTTCTATGACCAAAGGGAAAAAACATGCATTTGCATGAAAGTCCTCTCCTTGCTCATTACTATACACTTGAGTAAAGCAAGTTTGAGTATAGGAACAAACTAGCAATTTTTAAAAATTCTTTATTTTTTAAACGGGTCATCAAAAAAAGTTGAAAATTTACCACAAAGGAGTTTTTGAAGTGAACTAAAAACTATAATCAAATTGAAAAAATCTAAATAGAAAAATTTCAAAGTGTCCGAATTTTTATGGTGTAGACCCACTACACCAAAAAAAATTCTAGCAACCCGAGTAAAAAAGAAATGATATAGTCATATACAATATTGTATAGGGATATAGATTTGTATATGTTTATATCTGACACTATATGTTTCTAGATAAAATTATGTATTGGAAAAAATATTTCAATAATTTCCAATATAGCGTCAGATAATGTTATATATTATTATATGTGGTCACATATATTATTATATATGCCGTATATAAATATACAAGATTGTCCAAATTAAATACAACTCCACATATAAATATATATGGTACCATGTCAAATAATATATTATTATATTATAGCAAAAACATCAAAAATTTTCTAAGTTAATTTTGATATTATTTTATGTAATCCCTAGTAAAAAAGTTTTGATATAATGATATATAATTTGATAAAATCATATTAAATAATGTATGACTTTTTATATTTTCAGATCAAATTTTATCTAAGATATACTGAGGCTCCATTTTCTTATCTGAGGTTATACATAAATATATCTGACTTTATGTAATTATATAAATCTTTATTAATTTTTATAAAATAAGATCAAGTAGATTTAATTGGATGTGACCAAAATTCGGATCTAATTGTATAATTTTTTATAGTTGTGGATCTAAAATAATACATTTAGATCAGTCATACGCATTTTTGTAATTCCTATTCCCGCGGGAATAGGCGCTGCTTGTGCGCTGTCAACACACATACACTATAAAATTCTGTTGCTTGAGCAAATTTGTTGACTTTTCGCTTGCTACTACCCACACAAGCATAAATGTTATAGTATATGTGTGCGCATCGCTGATTTAGATCAATATTTGATCCAACTTGATACAGACAATTTTGAGATCAAATTAGATCATAAAAGTTTTTTTTTTACTCGGGATTTTATAAAAAAAAAAAAAATCAAAATTGTTGAAGAGAAAAACAAATAATAAAAATTATAACAAAAATTAATTTGGATTTTTTGGATTTTTACCAAAATAAAATTATTATAAAAACAAAACTTGGAAGATTGTTGCTAATTCTTATTTTAATATAACCCAAAAGGAAAAAACCCAAATGAATTCAATAACTACATAAAAATATTTGTTTTAAGTTTTAAAATTTATGGTCCAATTTTTTTTTTAAATTTATATGAAATCTCAGATTATATAATTTTTAATATAATTTGATACAATTTTACAAATCCACATTAGACCAAAATTCGGATCTAATTAAATCTAACAATATCATATATTATATTATTAGACAATTTTAGATAATTTCTGATACAGCCAATTTTGAGATCAGATTAGATCAATTAAGAGCTGCTACCAGATTAATTAAGATATAATTACATAAAGGACCAGATTAATTTTTTTACTCGGGAATAAACAATTTTTTGTTTTAGTGTAAAATAGAGATGCCATATATTATAGAATTAATAAATAGTAAATAGTTCACAACTAGACCTTTTATTTAAGAAAACAATTTGGAAAGGAAGTGACGGGACGTATGAGTGATGTGAATTTATTTTAAGTAACCCCGAGTAAAAAAGTTTTGATATAATCATATAGTTTTTTATATAATTGTATATAAATAGATCCATCATTTGATCCCAAAAATGGAGGATATAAAAATATATGATTATATCTTATTATATCAAATTTGATATAATTAGATCCTAAAAATGGAACGGTAAATTTCATCTGATTTGATATTAAAGATCATATTAGATCTAATATGATATAATTATATATTCTTAGATCTTATTAGATCTAATTTTTTATAATATCAAATAAGATAATATTTACCGTTCCATTTTTGGGATCTAATTATATCACATTATCTAAATTTTGATCTAATAAGATATAATCATATATTTTTGGATCCTCCATTTTTGGGATCAAATGTTATATGGGACCGTATTATTTTTTTTTAGTCGGGACGGGTCGTATGAGTGATGCGAATTTGTTATTAATCATACGAGTCCAATTTTACATAATTCGAGTAAGTTTTCATTAGTATTTCCTTGTTCATCAACTTTCAAAAAAAAAAATCTGGCAACTCTGAAAAACAAGCCATCTATAAGTTCATAGTAGTTTTGATATTCTATTTATTGTTGTCGTCGTCGTTGTTGTTGTTGAATGTAATTAAAATATTACACTTGTTCATTTTTTACTTCATCTTATTCTTGAGTTATTTTAGTAGAACAGGAACGCACAGCAACAAAAAAAAATAAAAAATAAAAAATAATTGCAAAATGAGTAGAAAACAAGAGAAAAACTTGTTCGGAGGAATTTTCTAATAAATCAATTAAAAGACAAAGAAACAAAAAAAAAAGGAGAAAAACAAGAAGAAAGAAAAATGTAATCAACAAAAAAATGAAAAACATAAATTTGAATTTTAAAATACTTTGAAAAAAAAAAAAATAATAATAATTTGGACAAAAAGTAAAGAGTCGATAAACTTCCGTTTGAAAGGCAATCTGGTAATTTCCGCAAAAGCTTAAATAAATTATGTAGGTTAACTTCCTGTACCAAAAATAAAGTATCAAATTACATACACTTAAAAAAATTTGCAATCTTAAAAATAATAAAGTAAAAGTTGGCTCTTTTGTTTATAAATAAAAACTAAATATAAAAAGTTGATGGTTGAAATAGGAGAGATGACAATGATTTTGAAGATTTTTTTTCTAAATAGAAAACTTGATTGCACTGTGTTTGAATGGGACCAACAAAAATTAAAGTATACCATTAGTAGACCAAAACCCCTAAAAAGTTTTGAACACTTAGCTCAAGTTTGTTTTGTTTAAGACGTAAGACTCATATCTTTACAACAAGCCCAACAAATAGAAAAACCGTTATAAAACCTTAAAGTTATATAATTTTTTAAAACAATTTCGCACTCTATGGACTCCAACCAACTCGAATTTTTATAAGAAAACCTCCGCATATTTTCTTTGTTCACTTTTGTAGCACTGTGTAAATATTTTTCAACTATTTTTGTCATAAAAAAAAAATTCCATCAAAAATTAAATTAAAAATATTTTTTTTTTTTCATCAAAACTTTTTTTTTTTCATAAATTTTTTTTTATCTAAATTTTTTTTTTATTGAAAAAATAATTTTTTTATAAATTTTTTTTTTGTATCCAAAAATTGTTATCAAAAAAAAAAATTTTTTTTATCATTATTAATTTTTTCAACATGAGCAGATTATTGCGTCATTCACGCGTGATCACGTGTGAGTGTGACTGAACCCAATTTTACTCATGTAAAATTATAATTGAGTGGCAGTATAAAAAAATTGCGTTAGTGAGTGTGCGTGAGTTAGATTTTTGCATGAGTTTGCGTGATTTGTTTTCTCTTCATATTTTTTTTTCATCCCGAAAAACGCAAGAAAAAATGTAAAATTTGGCAAAACTTAAAAATTTTTCGCAAAAAAAAAAAATTTAAATATTTAAATTTTTCTAAAAATTTTATTAGATTTTTGGAATTTAATTTCTTATGTTTTTTTTAAATAAAAGTTTTGTAAGTGTGAGTCAAAGTGAGTGTGAGTTCATGTGAGTGTAAGTATAAAAAATAAGCTCCTGAGTGAATGTGCATGATTGGAAAATTCCTGTGAGTCAATAGTCACTCATGCGTCCATGTCTAGTAGGCTGGGTCGTATTCCAACAAAGTGCTCAGATCAACTATTAATAGTGAAAAAAAGTTGGTTCAAGTAAATACAAGCAATTTAAAACAAAAATGAACAAAATCGGTCCATGGCTTCCATTCTCGCATCGCGGGTCAAAATTGCGGTTTTTGAAAAAATGGACATAATTTAAAAAAAAAAATTAAATATTTAAAAAAAAATTATTAAAAAAAAAAAAATTTTTTTGTATCGCATTAATTCAAAGATATTTAGAAAAATTTTGTTTGTTTTTTTCGGATATCGATAACCCACCCAAACGTGAGGCCAAAAAAAACTCACATTTTTAACATGGAGCTCAAAACTACTTTTTCACTATTTTAAAAATTTAGTGAAACAAAATTTTTAAATTTATTAGTTTATCCACTTGATATCATTAAATACATCTCAGGGATTGTAGAAAAAAATTCTTAGTTAAATTCCTTCGTCCAGTTGGTGTGTGGAGCGATTTGAATTTAGCGGATTTCCAGAACATGTGTTTTTATCGACATTTTTGACTAATTTGTAGTTGTTAGCAATATTTTACTTAAATTAACCAACTTTTTTTGTTTAAATGGTTGTTTTGGACCATAGTAACTCTGCTTTGAAATAATAGGCTTTTTGGACAACGTTAACCCTTGCCGGCACGAGATGAACATCTGCGAGTGAATCGTGTAAGCGGGGAATGCATTTAAACGATCGCATTTAAATTAACGTTTTAAAGTAAGATAATGCTTAAAACTAAATAAAATAAAAAAAAAATGGCATCCGAAATTTCATGACGTCTTCGTCGTTTTTACTGTGTAAAGCTAAAAGTAAAAACATATTATTTAATATGTCAAAAAAGTCCATTTGACTATGAGTAAAAAAACAGCTGTTTGAAATTTTTTGGGCGTTCGTTCAACAAGGGTTAAAGATGTCCTTCAAGAAAACTTTGTATAAATTTGTAATTGTTCATTTTTTAAACACATACACGATTTTAGAGAGAGGAATTTTCGAAAATTTCATTGGAGGAATTTTTTAACCCCGTGCCGGCAAGGGTTAACGTTGTCCAAAAAGCCTATTATTTCAAAGCAGAGTTACTATGGTCCAAAAAAACCATTTGAACAAAAAAAGTTGGTTAATTTAAGTAAAATGTTGCTAACAACTACAAATTAGTCAAAAATGTCGATAAAATCATATGTTCTGGAAATCCGCTAAATTCAAATCGCTCCACACACCAACTGGACGAAGGAATTTAACTACACAGAAAATAATATCGTGATTTTTTTTTTAATTAAAAATGGATTTGATATTAAATTTAACTTCAATTAAACATTTTAATTGATTCAATTAATGTTTTAATTGAATTCTTAACTTTACTGAAAATAAAAATAAAATAAACAAACGAAACCGGTTTTGTATGCATTAGTGTTAGTAGCCAATGAAAAAATAAAATGCAAAAAACAAAAAAAAAAAACTTTTGAACTATTGTTTTGTATATTTTGGTGGTAGCAGCCAATAAATACATAAAAGCAACAAAAAAATTTAGTTTTATTGTTTTCTTTAAGGCGAGCGGTCGTTGCGGATAAAGTGTTTTGCTAATAAAATGTGTACAGTTGTGTTTTGCACATTGAAATATAATACAATTTTTTTTTTCAACTTTACTAAGGCGACAAAAATGCATGCAATAACAAGATTTAAAAATAAAAATGTAATTTTAAATAGTTATTGATATTTTAAAATACTACTATGATGTTTCTATGCAAAACTATACCAAGTGTTTATATTTAATAAAGAAAATAAATTTCTTAATAATATAAAACAAAAACATTCTATGTTTATTTATTTTAGGGCATTTTTTGAAGTTCATCTTTTAAAATTAAATTGAGTTTTGGTCTTTTTTCAATAAAAAATTTTATGTGAATCAATAAATCTATATTATTGATTTCAATTTTATATTAATTTTTTTTTAAGTTTATTTAATTACAATTTTAATTGGTTTTCCATTTTATTTTCAATTAAAAATTTAATTGATTCAATTAACAATTTAATTAAGTTTTAAAACTATTTTCAAACAAAATGAGTAATTAATATGCGCATTTTTGTGATACGTCCGAAATCAATTAATTTTTTAATTGAATCAACGAATTTCGTAATTGAAATTCATTTTTATTTTTTTCTGTGTAAGAATTTTTGTCTACAATCCATGAGATGTATTCAATGATTTCAAGTGGATAAACTAATATATTTAAAAATTTTGTTTCACTAAATTTTTAAAATAGTGAAAAAGTAGTTTTGAGCTCCATGTTAAAAATGTGAATTTTTTTTGCCTCACGTTTGGGTGGGTTATCGATATCCGAAAAAAACAAACAATATTTTTTTAAATATCTTTGAATTAATGCGATACAAAAAAATTTTTAATTTTTTTTTAATAATTTTTTTTTAAATATTTAATTTTTTTTTTAAATTATGTCCATTTTTTCAAAAACCGCAATTTTGACCCGCGATGCGAGAACGGAAGCCATGGACCGATTTTGTTCATTTTTGTTTTAAATTGCTTGTATTTACTTGTACCAACTTTTTTTCACTATTAATAGTTGATCTGAGCACTTTGTTGGAATACGACCCAGCCTAATGGACATTTTCAAAAGCGATTATGAATTTTTATTGGTTGCGCTACAATAACCAAATACCGTTATTCTAGCTGGGTATCGGTTGCCAACCCTGGTTGCAACGTTATTCCTTTTATTCCACCACGACTTTTACCAAAGCGCATAAATGTTGTTTCAATTAACATGTCGGTCCAAATGCCATTCCATATTCCGGAACTATGACGGGCCACATGTGTACCACTGAGGAGCTTTTTCCGAAGAACGGGGTCTAGTTGCTCCATGCTTCGCAGGTAATATGTTGCATAACTTGAAGGGGCCTACTATACTATACTTGAATATACAGTTTAAAAATCCTAATGGTGATATTGAGTGCTTGTAATAGCAGAAATTTCTTTTCCGAAGGTTTTCTGTTGCAAACTGAAAGGTAAGCTCGTAAAGAAAAACTTTAAATTTAATATTTTTAAGTTTTAGTTGTGAAAGCCAGGAATTGAACCCGAGACCCTTTGGAAGCAGAGCCAAAAGCTTATCCACTGCACCACGGCATTAACTAATTTATTTAACAACAAATATAAATTTTTTTTGAGCAAAATCCCATACATTCGCAATAAAATGGGTGGTTAATTTTTTTTTGACCCCGTGACCTTTGACCTTTAATATTTAAAGTTGCCCAAAGGTGCCACTCTGGCACCCCGCATATTATGATTCAGTACATCAAATAGAACTAGGATCAATCATAAAATATTTGCCGGACCCTATTTCAAGGTCACATGGCTCGGCGACCGGACTATACATAGATATTCAGCTCTTAACTCATTACCTATCGCGACACCTCCATACAAATGTAAGTAGATATTCAATTGATAAGAACTACTCCAGGGAAGAAGTTGGAAGTTGTTTGAAATCTCGGAATACTTCTTACCCAGCAAAAAAAGTGCGGAGTACTTCTATTTAGAGTGCTTTAAAACTATAGCAAATGTAATGAAATACAACAAAAATAACAAAAAACATAAGAAAAAAACACACAAACAGTTTTTTCTACTCCACAAAAAGTTGTTATTCAGCACTTAACTCATTACCGTCCGCGACACTCCAATACAAAAGTAAGTAGATATTCAGTAGATAAGAAGTACTCCGAGCTTTCAAACAACTTCCAACTACTTCCACGGAGTAGTTCTTATCTACTGAATATCTACTTACATTTGTATGGAGGTGTCGCGATAGGTAATGAGTTAAGTGCTGAATATCTATGTATTCTGGAGTACAAAAAACTGTTTGTGTGTTTTTGTCTTGTGTTTTTTGTTATTTTTGTTGTATTTCATTACATTTGTTATAGTTTAAAAGCACTCCACTGAGAAGTGCTAATGAATTTTTTTTCAGGGTATCTACTTAATATCAACTTACTTTTGTATGGGGGTGTCGAGGAAGGTAATGAGTTAAGTTCTGAATAACAACTTTTATGGAGTAGAAAGAATGCATTTGCATTTTTTTCTTGTGTTTTTTGTTATTTTTGTTGTATTTCATTACATTTGTTATAGTTTTAAAGCACACCAAATAGAAGTACTCTGCACTTTTTTGCTGGGCTTTTAGATACGAGATTTGTCTCCATTGTATGTATATGTATTTGAACAGATTCTGAAATCTCGGATCAAATAGATCAGATCAGATAAAATTATATACAATTATAATTAGATTCAAACAGATTTAATTCAGATCTAATCGATTTTTCCGATCATGGGCAGCATAAAAACATTATCATGTTAAGTAAATTAAAAACTTTAGTGGTCCATAAAACAGAACTCGAATTAAATTTAGAAACCCTTTGGGTGGTTTAGACAGCAAATGGAAAACTCTATTTTTTTGTCATTCAAGATAAAGAAACGTGTTGCACAGTGTTGTTTATGTGATAAAATTTTGCTAAAAAATGTTGTTTTATTTATTTTTAAACATTTTGTGAAGATAACATGGATATTATTTTCTAGTTCTTTTTAAACACAAAAAAAATTAAATTATTTTTTTTTTTCTTTGAAGGCAATCCATAGATGTTGACGTATTTTAAATATTTTTTTTTTTTGTTTTTTCGTTATCTTCTCGAATATTTGTAGTTGTATTTTGGTTGTATTTGTTTGGTTTCTTTATACGATTTTGCATTTATAAAGTGATTTGCCTTCTACCATCAACTTTATTTAAATATTTTTTTTTTATTATTTTTTTTTTTATATATTAAATTAGTAGTAAAACCACTTTTTGCTGTTAATATAAATATTTTTATTTCTTTTATATTTATCAACAGTTTAATTTTTTTTTTTTTTTTAATTTTTAAAAATTTTCCTAAAATTTTTCTATATAATATAATTTTTTTCACCTTTTTTTCATATAAATCCTATTTGCAAAACACCTGCTTAATCCCAGAAATTATTTGAATAATTTTCTTCATTTTTTTTTTATTTTCTTTCACAATTTATTTCACTTTAATCATGTTGGTTGTTAAATTCAAATTAATTCTGCTTTTACCATTTTGACTCTTGTATGCCATTTATTTAACATGATTATAAATTGATTTCTTCAATAATATTTTTTTTTTTTTCTTTATCAAATATTCAAATTAATTTTGTAAAATAACAAACACAATTTTTTATTTTAAAAAAATTACTTTTACATGTTTAAAAAATATTTTTTTTTATTATTGTAATAACGATCTGAAAGTTAGTTTCAGTTTTTTTTTTTTGGTTTTTTCGAGCGCGTCTCACACGTTGTTGATTACGACTGACTTAAAATAACAGTTTGTATCAGTTGTTCAGTTCAGAGCTTCAGTTTCATGTTGTGCTGTTTTATTTTTTTCATATTTTGTGTTTTTTTTTTTACTTTACTACTAGTAGTTGTTTTATATTTTGTATTATTCAGCTGGTGACTGGTGGCTGGATTGGAGGTTTTGGATGTAGTATGTATGATTTTGTTCAACTCATTTGCTTAACATTGCCAGAGGCTAACATAACATACTATTAAAACGACAGTAAACAACAAAGATTGAAACAAATACACCATCACTTGAACTTTAAGCAGTAATCAGAAGAAAAAGAGTAAAAAAAAAAACAAACAAAACTTTTCCTAAGATTTTCCATGTTTATGGATTATTTTTTGCAGTGTACTTGAAACCAATGCAAATTTTAATGGAACAAAAAATCAATATTCTTTGTAAATGGATTTTATATGTTTTTATATCCAACTTCGTTACCGATTATATTAAGTACCGGATAACGCCATCCGACAGCCAATATTACACATGAACGGAATGATAAACGTCTTAATATAGATATCAAATGGAGTAAAACTGCATTTACAGTTTTTCATTTTGTGATCCTGTTTCCTTTTAAAAGGGCTTCGAAGTTTTAAAAGATAACATTTTGGAAAAAATACTTTTAATTATTTTCCCATTTTATTATTTTGCTATAACAGGAAAAAGGATGAAAGGACATACCTCCTTTTTTCCTGATATGTCAAAATAATGAAATGGGAAAATAAGCGGAGATCCCTCTCCTTCGTTTACCATCACTAGTGGTATCCTAGGAATTTTTAAAAAATATTTAACAAAACTTTAATCCTCTAAAACTTTCAAGTCATTTTAAAAGGAAACAGGATCACGACATGAAAAACTGTAAATGCAGTTTTTCTACATTTACTCTCTAGTTTCAAACGTATATTATCCAGTTCATATTTAACATCTTATTTTCTTTTTGTCGGACGGTATAATCAACCGATCAGGATTTAAGTCCTTATATCAGAAATTTTCCCCTACGGAATCTTTAATTTATTTAATTGTGGATGTTTACTTACTTAACTAGAAACTGTTTCGAATGATTAAATTAATACATTTAAAACATCCCCGTATACGTGTTCCGGTAAAAAATTTTTTTGAAAACTTTCGAAATAAAACGTATGGATTTCGAAATATATTTGTACCATATCTGATTAAGAACCTCGAACATTTTTCTAAACGGGTTGGTTTTAAATTAGGAACATTAAAAGTTATTAGTTTTCATTATTTAATCTCTTTTTATTCTATAAGTCTACTTAGCGATGTCCGTCCGTTCGTCCGTCTGTCCATGTAAACGGTGTAAACACGATGCGGGTTGCAATTATCAACCGATTTGACTAAAATTTGAAACTTAAACTTATTTTGGCCCAAGGACGAAGCCTAAAATTTGGAAAAAATCTGTCCTTATTTTGACCTAGTCCCCACACAAACAAACGCTTACTTTAAATTTGGCTCAAACGACCTTAACGGTATTATAATAGGTATCCTTTCAAAATTTGGTAAGTACATGTATTTCGTATTCAAAAATCATCATTCCAAGTTTTAAAGAAATCGGATCAGTTTTGCTTATAGTCCCCTCCCGATTTTCCAAAAATCCCTTAAAATTCATGACAATTTGAATTATTTTTTTATGTTTGAAGGTGTTAAACTTGGTGTAGGGTATTATAAGGTCTGTCTTGAACGACTGTAATTTTCTTACTTGTTTTTATTAAAAAAAAAAGTCATTCAATTTTAGCTGACCCGACAGACCCTTTTTCATACCTTAAGATTGATAAAAATTGATTAATGATTTGTTTAATTTTTTTTTTTTTTAAATGAGTAATTTTTTAATTGACGCAATTAAAAAATTTACATAAAAACTAAAAAAAAAATGAGTAAATAATTTAATACAAATTTAATATTTTTTATACCCTCCACTCTAGTGATAGAGGGTATATATAAGTTTGTCATTCCGTTTGTAACACATCGAAATATTGGTCTAGGACCCCATAAAGTATATATGTATATTCATGATCCTCGATCGATTTTAAGTCGATCTAGCGATGTCCGTCCGTCTGTCTGTCTGCCCGTCCGTAGAAAACACGCTAACTTTTGAAAGACATTACAGAGGCTACTGAAGTTTGGCAAATTTGTTGGTCATTTACCTGGTCAGGTTGGTGTTGCAATCCAGCCAAATCGGTCTAGTGGTTCAAAAGTTGTAAGCAAAAGAGTAAATTTCGGCAAGGGTGTTTTGCGAATTTACGAGATAATAAACACGATAACTTTCGAAAGACAATTATGAGACAGCTAAAGCTTAACATGTATCTTTGCCGTTCCCCAGGTCTGTTTGGTATTCAATATCACCTCAATCGGTTCAGTGGTTCAAAAGTTATAAGCAAAACTCTGAATTTCAGATTAGTTTCATCTTAAATGCCACGTGTTTAACAAGTTTTAAAAGCATTGGTGGAAACTTAACAATGCTTTTCAAACTTGTTTAATTTTAAAGCAATGCTAAAACTTGCTTAAACTTGTTTAGTTTTAAGAGCATTGGTAACTTAAAAATTACACTAGAAAAAAATTTTACACTAAAAATATTAATTTTACACTCAAAAAAAATTTCACACTAAAAAAAAAAATGTTTTTTTTTTTTACAAAAATGACAATATTTTGTGTACATACGTACGTGCATTCGCTCCGAAATGTTTTAACAGTAAAAAAAAATATTACACTCGAAAAAAAATTTTTAACCTAAAAAAAAAATTAGTAATTTTTCTCAAATCAATTTTTCTCAATCAAAATTGTTAATTTTTTCACCTTAAAAAATGTACTATCCTTAAAAAAATGCATTGTGGAGGGTATTCATTAGTGTGGCCCAACAACATATGGAAAAATACCAAGTATAACTCACAACTGAACGTACCTCAAAATATGATAGATGGCATCGTAACGAACAATTTGCGCCAAATTTCAGCACCCTACAACGATTGGAAGGGGATGCTAACTCATCATAAGTGTTTGCAACCTCCAAAGAAATCTTGAAATTTTTTTTATTGGAATCTTAAAAATAACCATATGAAATTCTAGCGTAACAAGAGCACATAATTCACATGTGGCCATTTTGTCCTAAGTTTGTCCTTAAACAAAAAAAAAATACATATTAAAAAAAGCGGAACCCTGCATTTCACTAAAACCGCTGTAACTCAAAAACTATGCGGACCATTAAGTTGCGATAAAGTTCATTTGAAAGGTAATACAAATATCTTTAATTTGAGCATAATATCCAAAAAATTTTTTTTTGTTTTTTCCCTAATCGAAACTAAAATGTCCTTATTGTCCTTTGTAGGCAACTTTAGGGCACAATGGCCATATGTGACTTATTTGCTCTTGTAGCGATACCATTCCATGTAGTAATTTTTAGGATTGCAAAATTTTTTTTTTTTAGATTTCTTCGGAGGTTGCAAACACATGTGATCAGTTAGCATCCCCTTCTAATCGTCGTAGGGTGCTGCAATTTGGCTCAAAATATTATTTACGATACCATCTTTCATTTTTTAAGGTACGTTGACCTGTAGCGAAGCAAAAGGAATTTTGGGCCACCCTAGTATTCATAGATTCGGCAAAGTCGAATTTAACTTTTCTACTTGTGTTTTGTGATTTTTTCAGACTTTTTTATTTCATTTGAAATAAAAAATAAATTATTAATTTTAAATTTACTAAATTCGTGCTGTTTTATATTAGTTCGTGGTTTTAATTATGTATTACAATTTAAGGTTGGAGTAAAATTTTGTGCGAGAAAACTAATTGTAAGTGAATACCATTTTTTATTATTTTTAACTCTATAAAAAGATCTTTACAATTTTATACATATATTTCATTTTAAAAATAAAAGTAGCATTTATTCAATGACAATATTTCATTCCAAAAATAAAAAGTAGGATTTATTCAATGAAAGTATTTTATAAGAATTAAATACTTTTTTCATTAAAGTAATGAAAAATTTTCATAAAATACAATTTATATTTTGTATGAACAATTTTCATTAATTTGATGTAACTTGTTCTTGCAATTACATTTTATGATACCTATTTCATTAATTCAATGAAAACCTATATAGGTTCCCTTTTAACGTCATTTTTCATAACATTAATGTAGATTTTCATTATTGTCATATACAAATTTCTATCAGTGTAATTGTTCTACATCCAGCTTTGAACCGAATACCCCCTGGTTACTATGCTTGGCAACTAATTGTGTGTGTAGTAGTTGTTGCTATAAAACTGCAGACGATTTTGTTCTTTAAAAAAATCATCTCACAATTGAGTGACAGCCCTGGCAATTCTAGTCGACCAAATTTTGTGCTATAAAATTTTAAAAATATATCGACAGTTTATCTTTAAAAAAAACAGAAAAAAATTTTGTGTATTTATTTTTTATAGCTGTTTAAAAATGTATATCATTAAGGCTGTTTTTTAGTTTCAATCCCCCTTAAGATAAACCTTTTTCCCCTCTGATCTGATTTTACCTATCTCCTAACTTAACCCTCTTATGCATTTGGTTGCAACTTTTGAACGGCATCACTTATGGCGTTTTCTTTTCTGGCAAAAAATGTAGCATTTTGTAACATTTTTTTTATTCTACGAATTTTTTGTGTTCTTTTCTAAAAAAAATGCACACTTATAAAAAAATATTATGTTCTTTTCTTAAAATATTGCCTGCATTTGAGGTAAAAAATGCATATTTTCCACCCCGAAATCAAATGACGGGGTGAAAAATTGCCCTGATATTCTCTCATGTAGCAAAACTCAAATTAAGCGAACAAGTTAACTGGTGCTGTTGTGGTGCAGAGGATGTGTCGTGGCATGTGACACCGGAGGTCCGGGGTTCAAATCCCGGTATGGACAAATTTTTTTTTTATTCTGGTATTTTTTTTTATTCCATTACGTATTATTTTTTATTTAATAATGTTTTTTTTTTTAATAATTTAATCATTTTTAAAAAAAAAAAAGTAAATTTTCATATAAAATCGACAAAATTTGTTAATTTTTTGGGGTTTTTTTTTTTTTAAAGTTTAAATAATTAAAAAAAAATAATTTAAAGCAAAAAAAAAAAAATAAAAAATATGTAATGGCCATCGCCGGGATTCGAACCTGAGCTGCCAGCAATATAAGCGAAACACACATCCATCGAACCAGCAAATCAGGGCAATTTGCGTACAAAAGAGCATTTTTTGTGTTCTTTTCTGAGTGAAAAAAATGCAACATCGTTTCAGGGCCATGTCAACATTTTAAAAGTAAACATTTTAACAATGCAAAATTTTTTGTTCAGAAAAGAAAACACCATTACAAATACGAGAGTGGTCGATTTTGAAAGCTAACGTTGCACAGTGCCACATTTGGCCAATCTAGGACGACAAAAATTCCATTTTATTTATATTGACTGGAAATTCGGTATACATGTTCGTTTTGGCTTCAAAAACAACATTATGAAAAATATAGGAGGCCAGTTAACGGTCACGCCCACTTTTTTAAAAATTTTTAATTTTGGTTGTAATTTCTTTAAACTTGGTATATATACTCTCAAGGACTGTAAAAATAATATCACAAAAAAAGGGGGCGGTCAGACAACTGCCACGCCCACTTTTTAAAAATATGTTTAAAAAATATGTGAAAACAATGTTTACATATCGCCCCACTGTAGTCGGCGTTGAAATATGTACTACGTTGAAATAAGTACTACGGATATTGGTCAATATGTCTAAAATAGTCCGGCGACCAATAGGGACCAAACACAAAAGTTCTATTCCATCAAATAAAATAAATATACAATTTTCTTTTCAAAAATTTTTATTATATTAAAAATTTGATAAAAAATAGAAAAAAAATTTAAAAAAAAAAGAAAAAAATATGACTTAAAGCCTTTAAATATTCTTTAAAATTAACAAAAAAGCGAGAATAAAAATCTTTTTTTGTTAAAAAGTTACAACAGTTTAAATTCGGCTTAATTAATGTGAAATAATGAACACTACTTACAGGATTTTACAAGATGCAACTTTATGCAACTACATGTTAATAACGAACAGAATTATCGCTCTTGTGTGAGTATTTCCGTGCTTCTATGGATATTTTATAATACATACAAACAAATAATAAAAATCGGGGAACTTTTTTTTTTGATTTTTGTCGTGCTAGATTGGCCAAATGTGGCACTGTGCGTTGCACAGATTTACATTGTACTATTCTTCATTACCTACTGTGTCTTGATTTCAAATTCACTTTTTGCAAATTTATACACAAAAGAAAGAAGGTAATAAAGAAATCTGTGCCATGTTAGCATTCCAAATCTACCACTTTCTTGTTTGTAAGTTATGCCGTTCAAAAGTTCTTCCACAGACGTATATATTTTTTTTTAATTTTCAACATTTTGATCCTTTAAAAAATCTGTTTTCACATAATACTTATATTTGATCCGAACACTGTTAAATTTCGATCCAGTTTATCGTTCACACTCGTCAACAGGTTTATCAATATATCCTCAGGCGTATAAGTGTTTTTAATTATTTGTTAAAAAAAAACATTGCATATTCTTAGGTTTTGTTTTTTTATAGAATTTTTGTCATAAAATAAATAACATCGAATAATATTTATTTTTAAACAATTATTAAAATAAATTAACAATTTTTTAATTAACTTTAATGTATTGTTTTTATATTTGTATCATAAACAATAGTATTTGGTTTTGTTTTTTTTTTTTAATATCGTAAAATTTTAATTGAATTTATATGGTGTTTTTTTTTTATTTTTGCAATATTTAATTAAAAAAAACATTTTTTAAGAAATATTTCTAGTTTTTTTATAGCGTCCAACAAATCTTCAACTCACGACAATAATATTAGATTATAATTTTATTTTATAGTTTCTACACCTCAATCTACGTCAAAAAAAAAGTGACGAGTTTAATTAGAATATTTTTTATAATAGATAAATTAAAAAAAAACTATTTAAATTATTTTTTATTATTAAAATAAATAAATAATTAAATTTCCATGTTACATTCACACACAAACTTGTACTAAAAAAAATTCTGAACAAAAATTTTTTTTTTTAATAAATTCATTTAAAAAAAAACGTGTTGTCTTTAGAAGTTGAATATTTTATTTTTATTAGTAAAAATCAAATCAAGTTTTTTTTAAAATATTTTCTATAGTGAGAACAGTATTAGAAAACAAGTTTGTTTGAAATTATTTTATTTTGTGCTTTAATATTTTTTTTTTAAAATAACTTGAGATACTTAACCGTGGCACTTTATACTATTCATTCGTAGCAGATTGGGATTCATGTCAAATACTTATGGATGTTTTTTATTTTAGTTTGGCTAGCAAATAAGCGTTAAGAGTTAAGGCAACAAGTGTTTTCTTAATATAAAATCTTTAACTTAACTAAAATTTATGTTTATATAAATGTTAAACAAAATATTAAGGAATTTAACCCATTTTGGACTACCTTATAATTAGAGAGAGTATTCGGGGATTTCCGGGAAATTCGTCATTTTTCATTTCCCGCATTCCCGAAAAATTTGTTCGGGATTCCCGGGAATTTAAAAAATTGTACATAAAGTTAACTGCAGTATTTGTGTAAATACATTTTTAAATATAAGGGCTACGATTTTCATGCACTACAAAATTGAAAACATGTGCTTAGAATATGCACATATTTTCCAAAAACAGACATATTTTCAAAATCAAAAATATGCACGAAAAAATCAAATATATATTTTTTTTATAAAAACGTAAGAACTTAGATAAAAAAATGTTTTTAATAATAAAAGGCTTTACTAAAAGAAGAGGTTGAAGATAAGCACAGAAGATGGAGATAAACAGAAAGAACAAATTCTTACAAATGTAAAAACCTTTCATGAAATTTTCGAACTTTTTCATTCGTAAAAAAATAATATGTACACTCAAAAAAAAGTGAACTAAAATCTTGGAAAATTAACTTAATTTTAAGAAAAAGAAGGAATGATTTGGCTCCAAAGATTTTTTTTCTTGGTTTTAGTTCATAATTTTCCCAAAAATAAGGAAAACAAAGTTAATTAATTTTAAGCCAATTTTAATTTGAAAATGGGAAAAATTTTGTTACACTTTAGTTCATTCACATTTAAAAACTGGATTTGGTTTAGACCCTGGACCCATGGGTCCAGCCCCTTGTTAATTTAAGACCCCGGTCATTTAAGGGTCCCCATAGATTTTGACCCAAAATTTGTGTCCGTTTCGCTCTAACTTGCTTAGATTTTGAGATACGGTAATAAGAAGTCTGATAGGGTCTTGAGAATGTTAAAAACTGGATATCTTAAAAACTATTAATCGGAGGGCTTTCAGGTATTTTGCGGAAGCGTTCTACAAGTCAAGAGCTACAAAAATGGCCTTATAATTTTTCTCGTGTTGGCAGTATTTACCGAGATATGTGCATATATAAAATCTCAGGAATTTCAAATTTTAGATCTAAATTTATCCATATTTTTCTTTGTAGTCTTTCTTTTGAAAATTACGTCCGTTTCGCTCTATCTCGCTTAGTTTTCGAGATATCGCCATTTTGAATTTTTAACTAAATTCTAAGAAGTTATTTACTAAATTCTCAGAAGTTATTAACTAAATTCTAAGAAATACACTTCCTCAATTTAAAGCTTATAGGGGCTTATAGATTATGAATAAATAAAATTGAATTGAATTAAAGAAGAGAAATACGATGATGTTTTTTTTAGTAAATTTTAACTAAACTTGAACTAAATTGTTTTTTAAGAAATATGTCTTAAAAATAAAGATACGTTTCTTAGATTTGTGGAAATTTTCTTTGGCAGTAAGAATTTTTTTCCTAATATTTAAAAATTCCATTTAAAGAAAACTATGAACTAATTATAAGTAAATGAACTAAACTTTTTTCCTCATAGTTAAGAAAATTTCTCATTATACCCTCCACTCTAGTGATAGAGGGTATATAAAAGTTTGTCATTCCGGTTAAAAAACCTCAAAATATTGGTCTAGGACCCCATAAAGTGTATATATCCATGATCCTCGATCGATTTTAAGACGATCTAGCGATGTCCGTCCGTCTGTCTGTCTGTTGAAAACACGCTAACTTTTGAAAGACTTTACGGAAGCTCCTGAAGTTTGGCACATATGTTGGGCATTTACCTGGTCAGGTTTTTATTGCAATCCAGCGAAATCAGTCCAGTGGTTCAAAAGTTATAAGCAAATGAGTGAATTTCGGCAAGGGTTTCTATGGAATTTACGAGATAAAACACACGGTAACTTTCGAACGGCAGTTTTGAGGGTGCTGAAGTGTGGTATATATATTTGTCGTTCCTCTGGTACGATTAGTTTTAAATTTCAGCCAAATCGATTCAGTGGTTCAAAAGTTATTAGCAAAACCGTATATTTCAGATTAGTTTCACCTTAAATTCACGTGTTGAAAACCCGTTAAACATGTTTTAAAAACATTTGTAAGTCACAAAAATATTTTACAAGGTATTTTTGTCACTAAAAGTATTTTTGCACTTAAACAAAAAAAAAAATACACTCAAAAAAAATGTTACACTCAAAAAAATTTTTACACTCAAAAAAAAAATTTTGTAAATTATTATTTTTTTTTTTCAAAATTACCAAAAAAAGAGTTTTTTTACACAAAATAAAATATTTATAACAAAAAAATTTATTTTTTCACGTTAGAAAATTTACTATCACTTAAAGAGGGCATTGTGGAGGGTATTCATAGATTCGGCCAAGTCGAATTTAACTTTTCTACTTTTAGTTAAATTTTACTAAATTTTAGGAAAATTTATAATGAATTTTCGAAGACATTTTTTCCTTAATTTATGTTATGTCTTTTTTCAGTGTATTTTTTAAATCCACATATAAATAATTATTCAAAAATACTATGAAAAAGTTCATAAATATTATGAGGAAGTTAATAAACTCTTTGGAATTAGTTCATAAATAATATGCATTTATTTGTGTACAACACAAATATTTTCTTTTTTTCTTTTCAATGACTTTTATTTTATACTTAAATTTGTGTACTATTTTCAGTTTTCTTATTTCATAAAATAAGAAAAAATATGCATTTTCGTAAAAATCTGCAATAATATGCAAAAAACTGCCTGCGAATTTTGTACTCTTGCCCAAAACATTAAATCATGATAATGTTTTGCGGAAGATTTGGGTGTACTTGCAAAAGCAAAGTTTTTTTTAGAAAAAATAAAGTTATATTACTTTGCTATTCAATGCAAAACGAATTGAAATATCAGTCGAGGACCCCATTAAAAAACCAAAAGACCTGTACATTTCATAAGTGAGTGCAAAAATAAGTGCAAAGAGTGTTTTAACATTTTGGAGAGTATAAAAGATTCGGCACCAAAGAATATAACACTCTAACTTGTTTTATGTACATTTCATAAACAAATGGAAAATTTTTATGCAAAAAGCTTACACATGGTGAAAAAGTAGTTTTGGTAAAAAAAAATTTTATTTTTCACGAAAAACAAAATTATTTTAAAACAAGTAGAAAAGTTAAATTCGACTTGGCCGAATCTATGAATACCCTCCACAATGCCCTTTTAAGGCTGGAGTACTCAATGCTCCGTTATAAAAAAACTCTCCGTT
Source organism: Pegoplata infirma (assembly GCA_963921195.1). Lineage (NCBI taxonomy): Eukaryota > Metazoa > Arthropoda > Insecta > Diptera > Anthomyiidae > Pegoplata > Pegoplata infirma. Next base: position 42,929,371 of record OY992537.1, read on the forward strand.
AAATTTAACTTTTTCATACAAATTTTGACATAAGGCTCCGTTAAATCGGCGGTTAGCAGCTAACTTTTCATTGAGTAATCCGCCATAAGTGATAGTAAATTTTCCAATGTGAAAAATAACATTTTTGATTAGTTTTATTTTGTGTAAAAAAACTTTTTATACCCTCCACTCTAGTGATAGAGGGTATATATAAGTTTGTCATTCCGTTTGTAACACCTCGAAATATTGGTCTAGGACCCCATAAAGTATATATATTCATGATCCTCGATCGATTTTAAGACGATCTAGCGATGTCCGTCCGTCCGTCCGTCCGTCCGTCCGTCCGTCCGTCTGTCCGTCTGTCTGTCTGTCTGTCTGTCTGTCTGTCTGTCTGTCTGTCTGTCTGTCTGTCTGTCTGTCTGTCTGTCTGTCTGTCTGTCTGTCTGTCTGTCTGTCTGTCTGTCTGTTGAAAACACGCTAACTTTTGAAAGACTTAACGGAGGCTCCTGAAGTTTGGCATATATGTTGGGCATTTACCTGGTCAGGTTGGTATTGCAATCCAGCGAAATCGGTCCAGTGGTTCAAAAGTTATGAGCAAAAGACTGAATTTCGGCAAGGGTTTTTCGTGAATTTTTGAGATAAAAAGCACTATAACTTTCGAAAACCAATTCTGAGGATGCTGAAGCTTGGCATATATATTTTTCGTTCCTCCAGCCTCGTTTGTATTGAATTTCAGCCAAATCGGTCCAGTGGTTCAAAAGTTATTAGCAAAACCGTGAATTTCAGATTAGCTTCACCTAAAATTCACGTTTTGAAACCCGTTAAACCTGTTTTAAAAACATTGGTAAGTCACAAAAATATTTTACAACGTATTTTTGTCACTCAAAAATATTTTTATACCAAAAAAAATAAAAAAATACACTCGAAAAAAATTTTACACTCAAAAAAAATTTTACACTCAAAAAAAAAAATTAGTAAATTATTTTTTTTTTTTTCAAAAATTACTAAAAAAAAATTTTTGTAAACAAAATAAAATATTTCTAATCAAAACTGTTATTTTTTTCACGTTAGAAAATTTATTATTACTTAAAATGGGCATTGTGGAGGGTATTCATAGATTCGGCCAAGTCGAATTTAACTTTTCTACTTGTTTTTAAGTAATTTTTGAAAAAAAAATTTACTAAATTTTTTTTTGAGTGTAAGGTTTTTTTTGAGAGTAAAATTTTTTTGAGTGTAAAATTTTTTTTTGAGTGTATTTTTTTTTTAGTGTAAAAATATTTTTGAGTTACAACAAGTAGAAAAGTTAAATTCTACTTGGCCGAATCTATGAATACCCTCCACAATGCCCTTTTTAAGTGATAGGTAATTTTCTAACGTGAAACAAGTAGAAAAATTTAATTCGAATTGGTCGAATCTATGAATACCCTCCACAATGTTATCTGATAGTAATTTTCTAAAAAAAATTTAAAAAAATTGCATTACAAATTTTTTATTAGAAATATGTATATTATTTTGAGTCAACCTTTCTTTTAATCAATCAAATTTTTTTGAGTGTACAATTTTTTTGACTGTCAACATTTTTTTGAGTCTGCCATTTCATTCAAAATAATAATAATGTGTAAATTTTTTTTTTGAGTGTAACATTTTTTTTTTGAGTGTAAATTTTTTTTTGAGTGTAAATTTTTTTTAGTGTAAAATTCTTTGAGTAACAAATTACTTTGTAAAATATTTTTGTTGTTTTATACCTACATAGGTATATGTAATACAAATAAAACTATTTCACATATTTTCCTCTTTTTATATTACCATCCTTTTCTTTAAAAACCAAAAACAAATTAACATTCAATCATACACATACTTTATTTGATTTTTTTCCCGTTACATACAGTTACACTAACAATAACAAATATTTACTTGTCTAACAACTAAACTGCACCCCACCACAAGAAAACAAACAACAACAAGTTTTACAAAACTGGTATTTCACCATGCTTTTAAAACTTGTTTAACGAGTTTTCAACAGTTTAAGGTGAAACAAATCTGAAATTCAGTGCATTACTTATAACTTTTGAACCACTGAACCGATTTTGCTGAAATTCAAAACCAAACAGCCTTGGAGAACAACAAATATATATGCTAAGCTTCAGTCCCCTCAGAGTTGTCTTTCGAAAGTTATAGTGGTTTTAATCTTGTAAATTCGAAAAACACCCTTCCCGAAATTTACTATTTTGCTCATAACTTTTGAACCACTGGACCGATTTCGCTGGATTGCAATACCAACCTGACCCGGTAAATGAAGAACATATATGTCAAACTTCAGGAGCCTCCGTAAAGTCTTTCAAAAGTTAGCGTGTTTTCAACGGACAGACAGACAGACAGACAGACAGACGGACGGACGGACGGACGGACGGACATCGCTAGATCGACTTAAAATCTATCAAGGATCATGAATATATATACTTTATGGGGTCCTAGACCAATATTTCGATGTGTTACAAACGGAATGACAAACTTATATATACCCTCTATCACTAGAGTGGAGGGTGTAAAAAATTAAATTTTTGGTTAGAAATATTTTATTTTGTGTAAAAAAACTTTTTTTTTATTAGTTTTTGAAAAAAAAAGAAAATAATTAACAAATTTTTTTTTTGAGTGTAAAATTTTTTTTGAGTGTAAAATTTTTTTTGAGTGTATTTTTTTTGTTATAGTGTAAAAATATTTTTGTGTGACAAAAATACCTTGTAAAATATTCTTTTAACTTACAAATGTTTTTAAAACATGTTTAACGGGTTTTCAACACGTGATTTTAAGGTGAAACTTATCTGAAATTTACGGGTTTGCTAATAACTTTGAACCACTGGACCGATTTCGCTGGATTGCAATACCAACCTGACCAGGTAAATGCCCAACATATATGCCAAACTTAAGGAGCCTCCGTAAAGCCTTTCAAAAGTTAGCGTGTTTTCAACAGACAGACGGACAGACGGACGGACGGACATCGCTAGATCGTCGTAAAATCGATCGAGGATCATGAATATATATACTTTATGGCGTCCTAGACCAATATTTCGAGGAGTTACAAACGGAATGACAAACTAATATATACCCTCTATCACTAGAGTGGAGGGTATAAAAATACGTTGTAAAATAATTTTTTGACTTACCAATGTTTTTAAAACATGTTTAACGGGTTTTCAACTCATGAATTTAAAGTGAAACTAATCTGAAATTAACGGTTTTGCTAATTACTTTTGAACCACTAGACCGATTTGGCTGAAATTCAAATCAAACTAGGCCCGGGAAACGACAAATATATATGCCAGGCTTCAGCATCCTCAGAATTGCATTTCGAAAGTTAGCGTGTGTTTTATCTCGTAAATTCACGAAAAACCCTTGCCGAAATTCAGTCTTTTGCTCATAACTTTTGAACCACTGTACCGTTTTCGCTGGATTGCAATACCAACCTGACCAGGTAAATGCCCAACATAGGAGCCTCCGTAAAGTCTTTCAAAAGTTAGCGTGTTTTCAACAGACAGACAGACGGACGGACATCGCTAGATCGTCTTAAAATCGATCGAGGATCATGAATATATGGGGCATTCCATGTGAAATCGGACACTTTGAAAAACTTTTTTTTTAGATTTTCCCAATTTGTTCACAGTTTTTAGTACCCTTCGAAAACTCCTTCGTGGTAAATTTTCAGATTTTTTTGATGACCCGTTCAAAAGATATCGATTTTTTAAAAATTGGTAGTTTGTTCCTTTACTCAAACTTCTTTTAATCATAACTTCTTCAATAATGGTCCAAATTTCAAATTTTTTTTTCATAATTTTTGTTTTTTTACGTACTTTCTAAAAAAAAATCCCAAAAAATTCTTAAAAGCGCTCTAGTATGCAATTTTTAAGTTTTAAATTTTAAATCTCATTTTTGAAAATGTTTGTACTCTTCGATTTTTTTGAAATTTTTTTGTGTAAAACTTCTATCAATTCTACAAATTTTTTGCCCAGGAAAATCGTGGGATAACGATTATTACTATTTTTTAAAATTTTTTGAAAAAATTTTATTGTAATTTTCCAATCTTAAAATCATTTCTACTGCTCCAATGGTGCGTCATAGAGGGGTCCTTTATAAGACCGACCCCCATTAATTTTTACGTCTTAACATTTCTTTGGAACAAACTAATATCCTATCTCCAATTTCTAAGGGGGCTCCCACACAAAACGACATTTTTTAAAATTTGTTCCAACCGCTCTAACAGCCCTAATAGTGCCCTTACAGCAACAAAATGTATGACCGACCCACAATATTTTTTTAGTCCAAACATTTTCTCTGAACACACCTACCCTCTATCTTTAACTGTTAAGGCGGTCCCCATACAATTTTTTTTATTTTTTGTAAACTTGTTTTATTTAATCAGCTTCTACCGGTCCAATGGTGTGTCTGAGAGGGGTCATTAGTGAGACCGACCCCCATTTATTTTTACCCTACAACATTTTTTCAAAACATACCTAGGCCCTATCTCCACTCCCTAAGTAGGCTCCCATACAAATAACAGTTGGAGCAAATTTTATAAAAATGTAATTTTGTATGGGAGCCTACTTAGGGAGTGGTGATATGGCGTAGGTATGTTTTGAAAAAATGTTGTAGGGTTAAAATAAATGGGGGTCGGTCTCACTAATGACCCCTCTCGGACGCACAATTGGACCGGTAGAAGCTGATTAAATAAAACAAATTTACAAAAAATAAAAAAAATTGTATGGGGACCGCCTTAACAGTTAAGGATAGAGGGTACACTCAAAAAAAAAAAAACTGTAATGTTAGCAAAAAAAGCTTGTAAACCTACAAGAAAATTAGCTGATTTTGAACCCACAATTTTTTTGCTAAAGTTAGCAAAAATGTTTTGCCAATAATTAGTTAACTATTTTTTTTTTTTTTTTGACACATTTGAAGACCCCATTGGGTTCGGACCCGATAGGTCCAGACCCCGATGGGCCTAGACCTAGTTGGGTTCCTTAAAAATCGTCATAGTTTTTGATCCCAAATTTGTGTCCGTTTCGCTCTACCTTGCTTAGTTTTTGAGATACGTGATTATAGGGGACCACTGGGGTCTTGAGAATTAAAAAACTCGATAACTTCCAAAATATTACTCGAAGAGCTTTTGACTATTTGCGGTCTTGTTCTACGTATTGAGAGCTACAAAAATGCTTTTGGACTTTTTGTTGTGTCGGAAATATTTACCGAGATATGAGCATTTTAAAATTTTCGGGAATGCTAACTTTTTTGGATCCAAAGTTAGGGCCCATTAGGGTCCACACATGTGAAGAGGACCCGCGAAGTATGGAGATTCTGAGAACCAAAAATGCCCTCCATTTTGCTCTATCTGGCTTAGTTTCCGAGATAGAGCCATTTTAAGTTTTCTGAAAATAAAAAAAAATTTACCATTTATTTTTGCTAATGTTAGCAAAAAATTTTGTAAAAATGTTGTCAACTCAATTTCAAATCTTAGCAAAAGAAATTAGTTCAACGTTTGTTTAAAATTGATAATGTGCTAAATGAAGTTTACAAGAATTTTTTGCTAACATGCTAATCTCAACTAAAAATTTGCTAAAAGTTAGCTAACTAGCATTAGCAAAAAAAAATTAGTAAATCTACTAACGTATTTTTTTGAGTGTAGGTGTGTTCAGAGAAAATGTTTGGACTAAAAAAATATTGTGGGTCGGTCATACATTTTGTTTCTCTAAGAGCATTATTAGGGCAGTTAGAGCGGTTGGAACAAATTTTAAAAAATGTCGTTTTGTGTGGGAGCCCCCTTAGAAATTGGAGATAGGGTATTAGTTTGTTCCAAAGAAATGTTAAGGCGTAAAAATTAATGGGGGTCGGTCTTATAAAGGACCCTCTATGACGCACCATTGGAGCAGTAGAAATGATTTTAAGATTGAAAAATTACAATAAAATTTTTTCAAAAAATTTTAAAAAATAGTAATAATCGTTATCCCAAGATCTTCCTGGGCAAAAAATTTGTAGAATTGATAGAAGTTTTACAAAAAAAAATTTCAAAAAAATCGAAGAGTACAAACATTTTCAAAAATGAGATTTAAATTTTAAAACTTAAAAATCGCATACTAGAGCGCTTTTAAGAATTTTTTGGGATTTTTTTTAGAAAGTACGTAAAAAAACAAAAATTTTGAAAAAAAAAAATTTGAAATTTGGACCATTATTGAACAAACTACCAATTTTTAAAAATTTGATATCGTTTGAACGGGTCATCAAAAAAATCTGAAAATTTACCACGAAGAAGTTTTCGAAGGGTACTAAAAACTGTAAACAAATTGAGAAAATCTAAAACAAAAGTTTTTCAAAGTGTCCGATTTCACATGGAATGCCCCATATATACTTTATGGGGTCTTAGACCAATATTTGGAGGTGTTACAAACGGAATGACAAACTTATATATACCCTTTATCACTAGAGTGGAGGGTATAAAAAATTTAATGAACCCAAAAAAAAAAAAATTGTGATGAATTTTGTTGATGAAAAGAAAAATTTTTTGATGCAAAAAAAATGGATGAAAAAAAAATTTTTTGGTGAGAAAAAAATTGCTAATAAAAAATTTGATGAACAAAAATTGATTAAAAAAAATATGATAAAAAAAATTTATAAAAAAAATTATAAAAAAAAAATAATGAAAAAAAAAATTGATGAAAAAAAAATTTGATGAAAAAATAAATTAATGAAAAAAAATTGATAAAAAAAAAAATTTGATAAAAAAAAAAAATTGTGAAAAAAAAAAATTTGATGAAAAAAAAAAAAATTATGGAAAAAAAAAATCGATGGAAAAAAATTGATGAAAAAAACAAATTTGATGAAAAAAAAAATTTATGAAACAAAAAATTTTTTTTTGTTGAAAAATAATTTTGTTAATTTTTATTCACCAGCTGGTGAAAACCCGTTTTATTCACCACGATGTGAAATATTATCCAAGTTACAAACCCAAGTTATTAAAATTTTTGGTTTTAAGAAAATGAAAATAGTGATTTTTGTTTTCTTTTTCGTTAATTATTAGCTTATACATATAGTCAAACTTAGGTGGCGTCCTGCAACTTTTTTAAAATTCGACAGCTGCTTAAAAACATTATCATGTTAAAAATTATTGATTCTAAAACAGTTTAACTAATGAAAAGTCTCAAATTCTGAGACATTTTTCTTATTGAAAAAGTGTCTGATTCTGATTCATTTTTTTATCAAAAAATTCTCAAAGTTGTATTAAAAAAAAATTTCATATGTTTCTTATAAAAAATTCTAAAATTTTAAGACTTTTTTCCCTTAAAAAATTCTAGGATTCCAAAATATCCTCTTATAAAAAACATTTTTCCTAGGAAAAAATTCTTAGGTTATTTCTTTTTCGTTTTCTTTTTCCATTTTCCCCTCCTTCTGGATTCCTCGTTCCCCATTGGAGTATTGCTACCAGTACCGATGTGAATATTATGATTATTTATAGATAAATAAGAGTATTCAAAAAACTTTCAATAATTATACTTATAAATAATAATTTTAATTTGAATTATAAACCTTAGATTTGTAGAGAAATTACTTTAGTTAAGCATTAACTTTAATTTAATTTGTTGATTATTTACATCAGTTATGACTGATTTTATAAACTTTTGAAATTTTTCCCATATTTACAACAATTAGTATAATTTTTTTGTGTCTTACAATGCTAATCAATTCTAACAAGTGTGAAAATACATGGCAAATTAAATAATTCTACTTAAAACGAATCGATAATTATCATCAACACATGGTTACATGCTACTGCTATTTGCCATGTAATTCTACTACTGCTACTGACAATGAGGCAGTATTCGAATGTTTGTAAGTGTATTATGTATTTTTTCCATATTATTGCACTAATGCTGACAATAAATCATAATAGTTATAATAATTAAAATTAAACAACAATTACTACTGTGGTTAGAAAACAAATATTTATTCATAAGGTTTTTGGAAAATGGGTACTTGATGGGTATTTTGAAAACTGATTACTTTTAAAGTTATAATTGTAGTTATTATCAACTATTCAAAAACGACGTTAATATCTTTAACTGAAAACAAAAATGCATTTTTTTTTCAAAATAATTATAAACATTGTTGATTCAATTAAAAATGTTGTTTAACTAGAATTTCGTTTATAACAACATACCAAAAAAATAAAAAATTACACTCAAAATATTTTTTAGGCAAAAACAAATGAAAAACACACTTAAAACCAGTGAATAAACAATTGAAACCCATCCCAGTAGTTATTCATTTGTTTTAACAAACATCAACATTTATTTTTTACTGTTGACAAAATTTTCTAAAAAAAATAACATTAAACATTAAAAAATTACGTTTTTTTTCATTCTTTTTTACCAACAAATTCGAAAAAATAACCTTCGAAAACATTAATAATTAATGATAGTTCTGTCATTTTTACCAACAAATTCCAAAAAAATAACCTACGAACACATTAAAAATTAATGATTTCGAAGGTTATTTTTTACAATTTTCTATTGAAATATTTTTTTAAAAATTTTTAATAAAATTTTGGGGAATCGATCCCACAATCAACTACATTCTGGCCAGACGCTCTACCCATCGTGCCAAAGTCACTTGATACAAACATGTTTTTATATTTCTATAAATAATTTTTTGATTTTTTTTTTCTACAAAAAAATAAATAGGTAAAAACTAATGATATATCATTTAAAAATAGTAGTTTTTACTTACAGAACAAAAATAAATGACTTTAAAAATTAAATGTTAATGAAAGTCTTTATTTTTTAGTGTGTTATTTTTGAAACAAAGGACAGAAGTAGTCATCAATAAAAACTGAACATCAAACAAATGTTTTTTCTTTTAAAAACGACTAAACGGAAAACTTTTTAAATAAACTACAAACAGTTAATGACATAATTTTTTGAGTGTAAGATTTGGAAGCAGAAACATCAGTTAGAGACTCTTTACTGCTTTCTGCTTTCTTAATACAAAAATATAAGGTATTAAATTTGTCATTAAATTAAGCAGGTATTGAAAAAAGTTTGGGTTTGCTTCTGAGAATAGATTAAAATGCAGCTTTTTCTACTGTGGTGCTTACGTTGAATCATTTACATCATCATATCAAAAAGAATTTACAATCCGACTCTGAGAAGGCAAGATATTACACCGTCTTCTATGCTAAAAATCTCTTATTTATTTCAATTAATTTAGCGCTTTTTCGATTCCTATTTCTTAGAAGGATCTCTAATCATAGATTCTGCGGTTGCATTATCATGAGCTTCCGACTTTTTTGTAACTTATAATTGTATTTCAAAGCAGCAACGGTTTTGCCTGGTAATTCGTTTAGTTACTTCTGATTTCATATATATTTTTTCTTGTAACTGCTCGGTTACCAAATACTCATAAATGTTACAACACTAGCATTTCAGCAAAAAAAATGTTTGCTACAAGTATGTGTTACTAATAATAAACAATTGTTGTAGTTGTGTATAGATAACAACAAACACTATAGTTCAAATATAAAAAAAAAATATGAAAAAATGTTGGCAATTAAAAATTTAAATTAGTTAAGTTTATTTTTAGAACAATTTATCCACAAAAAAAAAATATATCAACAACAATGCAATCGTGAATCGAGAATAGATACAAAAAACCAACTACAATAAATGTATCATGTTTTTATACCCTCCAAAAAGTAATAGGGGAAATTAAAGTTTGTCATTCCGTATGTAACATATCGAAATGTTCCCTATGAGGAAGTGAACCGGTTCTGCGACTGGTCCTGCGACCGGTTCTGGAATAGTCCAAAGTGACTAGAAACGGTCCCAGACCAGAACTTTTTCTTATAAAAGACCTTTCACTTTTACATGACTATGTCCTAGGACGGGGTTAATTAAATAACCCACAAAGTAGGTAAAAACTAATGATTTCTCATTAAAATATACCAACAAACTAAAAAAAAATACTTACACAAATCATTAAAAATTATAAGAATAATCAGTTATTTTTACTTACAAAACAAAAATAAATTACTTTAAAAATTATATGTTAATGAAACTCTTCATTTTTTATGATGTCATTTCTGAAACAACGCACAGAAGTAGTCATTAATAAAAACTGTAATATTAAACAAATGTTTTTTCTTTAAAAAATAACAAAACGTAGAACTTTTCAAACAAAGTAGAAACAGTTAAATAATTGTTTAAGTATAGGATTTTTTAAGTGTAGGATTTCTTTGAGGAAAGTACTCCAAAAATTTGAAATAAATGTCCATACATTTTTATTGATTCTCGAAGCTACAGTAAGTTCAAATGTTAGAGATACTAAGCAAAGGGATTATAGCTGTGCTTGCCATTTTCCCAGACATACGATTATAGCTAGTCGACAAAAAATCGATCAAGGATCACGAATGTATATACTTATAAGGCATCAGAACGCTATTTGGATGAGTTACAATTGGTACGATAAACTTATATACGCAAAAAATCGAAGTGCATTCAAAGATTCTACACTGCTGAATACAGCATTCTTATTTGATGTTGTATATGGCAGTCAAACGCTTCAGTGTAGTCAGACCTGATACGAATGTACCCAGCAAAAAATAAACGAAGTGGTTCAAAAAGAATTAGTGGTTTCACTACATACAAGTAGCGATAGGTGCCGAACTTCATATTCCGTAGGAAGTACTTTTAAAATCACTTCCAAAAATGCTACAAAATAACAATAAAAACATCTTTCACCAGTTCTTTGCTTAATGATTTTGAAGTACCTTTTTCATATGTTATTAGGAATCAAATCACCACAACATATGAACTTCTTTTTCAGCTGAAACAATTAGAATGAGGGTGATACACGTGATAATTTATTTTTCGTAATATAAAGTAAATTTTCGTATATTTTACGAAACAAGTAAGTACGAAATTTTATTTCGTAAAATGTTGCATGGATTTTTTTCTCGGTGTACGTTAGATTATCAATGAAATTAATTTTTCTATCACGTAAGGTTTTTAAGATATTCACGTTTTAATATTGAAATATTTGGGTCTCCTCTGTAACGTATTCTTAAGATGCTCAAACACAATAGAACTCGATTTAGTAAAAATAAGGGATCTTTATTCCAAATCTGGCATCCAAACTTTTCTATCGCGTACTGTTTTTGAAATGTTGGCGTTTGAAAAACTCAAACTCTACTGTTACGCACTTATATTCTTTATAAATCACACTTAAGTTTTCAAACGCGAATATCTCAAAAACAGAACATTCTTAAAAATTGTGGATTGCAGTTTTGGAATCAGGAGGTCCATTTTATATGAAATCAAGTCCTATTTCGTGGAAGCAACGTAAGAATACGTAACAGTGGACCCCTAAAAGTGCTTTTTTACTTTTTAACAGCGAATATCTCAAAAACGGTACGTGCTAGAAAAATTTGGACGGTAGATTTGGGAGCAGGAGACCAAAATCTATAAGTTAGAATTTTCACTGTGAGGTTTTTGCTTTCGAACAGTGTTTTTAGTGTAAATATTACAAAAAAATACTCTTTCAATTAATCTTACAAAAATTAGTGAAAAAAGAACTTCTAATTTAGAAGTTCTAAATCACCAAATATAAATGACATAATCACACCCAAAATGCGAAGAAATATGTACTTCTAAAGAAGTGACGAAAAAAGTGCTTCCAAAAGGTCAAGTTATATTAACATCCGGATCACTACTTCAGAAGTTGTGATAAAAACACTAGTGATATATGTTATACTTAAGTGTCAATCTTTCTCCACTGAAAAGTGGCGATAAAAAGAACATACTTTGTGTGTCACGCCCATATTAAATTCATCAATGTTTCAGTTGAAGAAGAAGTACATCTGGTTCATAAGTTGTGGTGAATTTTGTAGTGAATGGTAAGCTCTTTTTTTGCTGGGTACGTAATTACAACCCAACACAAACCGCCTATTGTACACTTATTTTGTAAAAAGTCACAAAATTGAATATTTATATTGTACAGAAAAAGATTGTACAGGAAATTTTTTTATAACACTGTAAATAAAATTTAAACTTTTAAAATGACACACAAAAACGCCGAGACACCCCAACTTATTTTTGGGTCATAGAATCCGTTTTAAAAAGTTAGCGCAAAATAACGAGATATTTCGATTTTAAATTTGAAAATGTAGAGGAAAAATTGAATAATTAAAAAAAAATATAAAATTCATCAAAATAAGAGCAAGTAGTGTTCCATGTCCGCTTGAAAATGGACGTCTATTATTTCTAGATATAAATTTTAACAAATAACAAGTTTTTAACAAGTTTTTTAAGTTTTTTCATTCAAATAAAATGAAAAACCGCCTTAAATCTACTACAAATTCAAAATCGAAATATCACGATATTTTGAGCTAACTTTTAAAAACGGGGTACACCACTGGATTCTACTACCCCAAAATAAGGTTGACGTGTTTCGGCGTTTTGGTGTGTAAGTGAAATTTTAACCACATCGTTTTGGCATTCATTTTTACCAATGCGGCATAGGGACACAGTGAAATTTCCGAAAATACATTTCTAGATCCGCACTATTAAATAGGTCTAAGGCTATATAATTTTTAGAAATTCAATTTTTCTTCTGCATTTTTTCAACTTGAACCCTTATAACAAATATAATTAGAGCCCGTGCTCGATCTGTACTTACAGAAAAAATCAAATAAAATTACTGACAAAATATGTCGCCATTAGGCACATCTCCGAAACAGAAAATGCAAATTCCTTCATTTGTGTCTGCAATTCCAGATCATGTTGGTAACCTTTGCGAAATAATGTAAGAGACAAAAAAGTTGAAAGAAAGTATGAGGTGAGGTTGAGATTGCTAGAAATTGAATTGTAGTGTTGGAAACTGTCAAAATTTATTCTGTAGAAACTATAAATATTCACATATATAAAAAACAGTTTTCATTAACAAGACAAACGACATTTAAAATCCTACTGAAGATGATACTAACTGGGGTGTTTGAAACCGGTATAGGAAATACCAGAAATGTCTATAATTTTTAGAAATTCAATTTTTCTTCTGCATTTTTTCAACTTGAACCCTTATAACAAATATAATTAGAGCCCGTGCTTGATCTGTACTTACAGAAAAAATCAAATAGGTCTAAGGCGCTTTTCAAATAAAAGCATGTTTAAATATTAATTTAGTTTTTATACCCTCCTGGAGGCATACTAATTTTGTCATTCCTTGAGTAACGCATTGAAATATCGGTCTAATAAGGGAAATATACCAACCGTTATGAACCAATTTGTCTCGGTTTATTGGCCATATCAGTGTTTCAAAAATTAGTTGCTCTCTTATGAAACAATGTGGACCTTCAAGAAAATTCCAATAACTCCCGAACTGAAAGGAATTTAATAAAGATTATTTCTTATTCATATGGATATCATAGGTCTACGTCTTCACATAAATACCCTCCACAATTTACACATTATTTTATAAATAATATTTAACGAAGCAGATTTTTACAAGTTTATGCCACCTTTAGATAGGTATTTAAGAAAAACCATTCTTCTCATCAGAAAACATCATGTAGTTTCTTAAGAAGAAATGGCCTAAAAATCCTTAAAATTTTCCATTTATCACCTATTTTTTAAACTCCTCAATCCCACACACAAAAAATTATTGGCTGAAAAATTTCAATTAAATCTATTGATCAACCAAATTTAAATGAGTCAATTATTGTTTTGATCAACATTTTTGATATTTTCTTTAACTATCAAATTACAAATTACAAATCAATTTGTTTGAATACATAAATTAAAAAATATACTTTATACTCGGGTTTTACTTTTTTTACTGTCGGCAACATATTGGAAAGCAAAAAAAAATATGAATTTCTTCATAATTTTGTCACAAGCTTAACATTCATTTGTTAAATCAATCATTATTTTAATTGACTTTACATAAAAAATTGATTAAATTTTTGATCAAAATCGAAAAAGTGATTAATTGAAAAAAAAATCAATTAATCACCTACAATTTGATGATTGATATAACAATTTTCTTCATCGGAGGAGTTTCAATTAAAAAATTAATTGAATCCGCGTTTTTGTTGATTGAAATCCGATTTCAATTCTTTCTGTGCAGATGTAGCCGATAAGCCGAGACACCCCCACCTTAGAATTTTTTCTTTTGTACATATTGTACGATCCCGTGGTATCACAATGGACCTCAGAGTCTACGTGTGTTGACGTAAAACGTCAGCAGCCACTTACAACCTAACCTAACCTAACATATTTTAAGTTCCAGGCAAATCGGTTCATATGGTTTATAATACTTCACATAAGTCATTCAAGCGCTACCCGTCCATCTGAGTAATGCATAATACAGTCCAAAATAAAAGAGCTAGACACAAAATCTCATATACTAGTCATAGGCTTTGTAAGCTCCTAAATGAGCACAATCGGACCATGGGAAAAAAGTCCCGAAATTAAAAATTTTTAATAAATAAAAAAAAAACATCTAAACAAATTTATGTTTTTCAGAGGTTGGTTTAGTTTTTCAAGGGGAAAAGTTTTTTCCACATGGTCCGGTGGGCCACATTTCCGACATTAACCTGCCAAGGGCCAAAAGATATATTCGTTGCAAACTTGAGAAGTCTAGCTATGGACTGCAAAGTGTGAAATACGGGCGCTAGAATGTCTTAGAATCAATCAGCGCTAGAATATCTTAGATAAATAATATATGGGATCCCCGACCGATATGTCAATGAGTTACGGAATGACAAACATACTGTAGTTGGAGGGTAAAAAAATCTAAAAGCTCAGAATTTATATAAATTCGGAAACGATAAAAAGAGTTAAAAAAATTAAGATCAAATCCGAAAAACTTTGAAAGTCTTGGAAAATTCAGAAAAACTAAAATAATCAGGAATTCCGGAAAATAATAGATAAGGATGCGAAAATTTAGCAAAGTTACTAAACTTTCGAAAAACACTACAATTTAAAAAAAGTAAAGCTAAAAATATGAAAACAGGAGGATTTGATTTGACACTCTGTTTTCTTACTTTCAATTGTGATTTGTTGAATTTTAAATGAAATTTTTTGAGTTTTAATTGGTATTTCGGAATTTTAATTGGAATAGTGTTAAAGAAAACTGTGACTGCTGAAAGTAAATCATAAAACTATTAATGTTGCTCAAACTTCTTGAAATTTTTATCGGGCTTAACAAATTTATTATTTTAAAGTGCAGCCAAAAAATGTCACCATTTTTAATTTTAGTAAAAATTAATTCATTGTCACTCTTTAATATTTTAGCTATTGATATTGTTTAAAACGTTTCGAATTAATAATAATTCATTTTTAATTATTATTTAATAGAAATTGATGGTGAAACAAATGTTTGTACTTTATATGAACAAAAAACAAAATTGTATATTAATAAAACAATATTAATAAAAAAAAAAAAATAATAGTGCTATTTTTATAACGAGGTCTATCTATAAAAAAATATTATATTAAGTTCGAGTATTATTATGATGGGTTGATTGGAATTTTTTATATAGTAGTATTTTTTTCTTTATTATAAAAAAAAAATAAATTAACTATTTCTAATTGTTATATTATTAAACAAAAGATGTTAATTGTTTGTTTACTATGTATTCAATAGTGTATGGGAAAATTAACATGAAAATATTTAATAATATTAAATGCGCATTTAGTACCGCGATACGTATGATTAATGTTAAATTTCTTAGAATTTACGTTTTTCTGTTTTTGAAGAAAAATATCAATTAAAAAATCATTTGTTTAAAAATATATAAAATAAAACAATAAGAGCAACAAATTAATATGATAATTAAAGCACGCTTCATAATTTTATTAATTCATGGAATAACAAAAAATGTGTAAGCGTTACGTTTAAGCAATATTAAATTAACAGCTACTTACATTTAGCTACACACAAAATAAAGCCATTTTATGAGATCACACATATTTTTAACAATAAATATTGATTGATTTCCATACGGACTATTTTTTTAAATGAACTGTTGAAAATCTATTTTCTTTAGAACTATGAATTGCTAAATCAAAATTTTAAAAAAATCTGGATTTTTTCTATTGTTTATGATATTTTTTACACATATTTACAATTAAATAATTCTCAGAACATCAGCCATGTGTCTGTAGGAAAAACAGTTTTCTCTTAAATTTTTTATTTTTTTTTTTTATTTTACATTTCAAGTAGGTGTTTTTTTATATTTAGAACTATTTAACTATAAACCCAAAAACCATTTGCGTATTCGTAAGAAATTTTTCTAATTAAATAATTAAAAATAACTGTTTTTCGAGAAGGCTCTTGATACAATTTTAAACGCAATTACTCAAAAAAAAAAAAATTTAAATTCGATTTCGTAGAATCCTTTAATAACCTCCCTAATGCTCTTTTTAACACACTAACGGAAAATACATATTTAAATCGAAAATGTTAAATTTTATTTTAAATATGCTACATTAGAGTGGCATTTTTTCTTCAACTTTTGATTTTCCCAAGTTTCAGGTCAGTGAAACTGTGGACTTAAAAAACGTGTAGTACCAATTTGAGGTCAATCGGATTAAATTAAACCGTGGCGGCCGTTGGTCAAAGTTTTAGATTTTTAAACATTTTTTGAAAAAAAAATAAATAAAACTATAGACGTGTTTTTTTCGAGTTTGTTTTAAAATTCCCATACAAATTTAAGTAGGTATACACTTGATAAGTAGGGATATTTATATATTGTAAAAAGTTTAGTATTTATAAAAAGTGGTGCCAAATCTTGAAATTTTCGTTTATATCACTTACCAACACTTTTTTTTATTTTGAAAAGTCAAATAAATTAATAAATATTTAAATTACAAAAATAAGTTTGAAAAATTCTAATTCACAACAAAAAAAAATAAATATTACAATTATTTTGTAAATTTTAATAATTAAATAAAAATAACTTCAAAATGAAATAATAAATAATAAAGTAATACCAAGTGCATTCAATAAAAAACAAGAGTTGCCAAATTTTTATAGATAAGTAGTGATACCGTTTTTTTACAAGTAGTTATAGTTACATATAAAAAAATCGAAAAAAACACACCATATATCTTACTTGTTTTAGTGATATCGTACTGTTTTAGTGATAACGTTATTTGAAATTTGCGAAAAATGGCGATGTTTTCCTACACCCAAAAAAAAACTTTAATGCTAGCAAAAAAAACCTACAAGAAAATTTTCTGATTTTGAACCCTAAATTTTTTTGGTAAAGTTAGCAAAAATGTTTAGCCAAAAATTAGTTAACTGAAAATTTTTTTTTTTAAACTTACAATTAGTTCATACACATTTGAGGACCACGTTGGGTCGGACCCGATAGGTCCAGACCCCAATGGGCCTAGACCTAGTTGGGTTCCTTAAAAATCGTCATAGTTTTTGATTCAAAATTTGTGTCCGAGCGACACAAATTTTGCTTGGTTTTTGAGATACGTGATTTTAGGGGACCACTGGGGGTTTGCGAATTAAAAAACTCGATAACTTCAAAAATATTACTCGGAGAGCTTTTGGTTATTTTTGAGAGCTACAAAAATGCTTTTGGACTTTTTGTTGTATCGGCAATATTTACCGAAATATGAGCATTTTAAAATTTTCGGGAATGCTAACATTTTTAACTCCAAAGTTAGGACCCATTAGGGTCCACACATGTGAAGAGGACCGGTGATACAATGAAAAGCCAGAGAACCAAAAATGGCCTCCATTTTGCTCCATCTGACTTAGTTTCCGAGATAGCGCCATTTTAAGTCTTCTTTAAAAAATACAATTTATTTTTGCTAATATTAGCAAAAAAGCTTGTAAAAATTTTATCAACTCAATTTTTAATTTAGCAAAAAAAAATAAGTTAAAATTTTGTTTAAAATTGCTAATGCGCTAAATGAAGCTTACAAGATATTTTTGCTAACATTCTAATTTTAACTAAAAATTTACTAAAGGTTAGCTTACTAGCATTAGCAAAAAAAAAATTAGTAAATCTACTAATGTATTATTTTGAGTCTACGTTCTGGATTTTTTTTTTTTTAAATCTCAAAATTTCTTACCCTTAACCCTTTCAAAGAGCTTGACACAATCTTTCATTCAAAATTAATTTGAGTCAAATCCGATCACTTTGACCCTGGCGCCTTTCGATCAAAGTTTTACTTTTTTACAAAATTTTCACCAAAAACTCTAAACTTTGATCAAAGGGCGTTAAATTGGTCTGATTTGGCTTAAATTAAGTTTAAATGAAAGATTGTCTCCAGCTCTATAAAAGAGTTAACGAAAACAAAATTTTAAGATTTTTTTAAAATATTTCTTAAACGTAGGAAAAAACCGCCATTTTGTGAAATTTTTCAACAAGTTTCAAATGGCGAGAACTCTAAAACCGTTCGACCGATTAAGATATTTGTTGTTATTTATGTTCAGCATGCCAAAATTAATAAAAATAATGTATCGCGAGATATTTTTTTTTTATTTTTCAAAAATCTTAAATTTTAGTGGAAATTTTCCAAAAATGCGAAAAATCGTTTTTTGGATTTTTCAGTCATTTCTTTCTAAGAAACTATATGATGTTTTTGTATGAGAAAAAAACGGTTTTTAATGCCTATCCAAAAATATTTACCGGCTTCGTTAAATATTTTTTTCAAAGAAATGTAAAAGTTTTGGGGGTATTTATGTGAAGACATAAACCTACGCTATGAATACGAAATAATCTTTATTAAATTAAAGTCGACATGTATTTTTGGTGTAGACGATATCCCTCCTAGTTCGGGAGTTGTGAAAATTTTCCCGAATGTCCACGTTGTTTCATAAGGGGACAACGAAATTTTTAAACAATGATATGGGCGATATGCCGAGACATCCCAACCTTAAAATCGTCTCATTTATGTTTAAATATATATTTTAAGTTTCAGGCGCACGGCAATTTTTTTTTGTTTTTTATGCCCTCCACTTATGTTAGTGATAGAGGGTATATGGGTCAGTCTTAGTGAAATCAATCAAAAATAGCTAAAAATTTTCGTGACCCCCTCCGATTTTGATGAAATTTGGTTTAGTTGTAACACTTAGTGATAAACTAATGCACACTTATTTTCAGCCCTCTAAGTAAACAGTGGGCGAAAACACGGAGGGTCAAAATTTCCCCCAAAATCTCCCAGTCGCGACACTTTGCACCGTAAAAACTTAATATTGTTGGTTCTATTATAGCTAGAAAGCCCATTTTTGGTTTGTTTTGAAGCTCATAATATGCTCTACAAGACCTACCATAACCAAAAAATTTTCGAAAAAAAATAAGGGTTACCTCCCTTATTTTAAGGTCGAGATATACGGAGGAGAAAATGGGGAGGATGGTATCCCCCGATTTTTTTTTACTTGACAATCTTATAGAGAAAGTCCTAAAAAATATATTCTAAAATTTTTAAGTTGGGACAACAATGGGATCGCTCAAAATCAAAATTTTTCCCAATTTTCCACAAAATCTCCAAATCGCAACACTCTTTAACCTTAAAAATTTAATATCATAAGTGCTTTTGTAGCTACAGATCCAATTTTTTTTGTTTTAAAGCTTATAATACGCTCTACAAGACATACCAAAACCAAAAATTTTTCCAAAAAAAGGAATTGGTGCCCCCCTTATTTGAAGGTCGAGGCAAAGGGTGGAGGAAATGGGGGGAAAGTATCCCCCGATTTTTTTTTTACTTGGCATTCTCAAAGTGCAAGTCCTAATGAACATAGTCTACAATTTTTATGTTGGGACAACAATGGGATCGACCAAAATCAAAATTTTCAAAATTTTCCCCCAAAATCATCAAATCGCGACATTACTGCGCCTCCCATTGGAGTCCCAAGATAAAAATTTCAGGATATGCTCTCTAGAACTTACTCTTTAAAAAAAAAACAAGGTAAAAAAAAATTGGGGGATACTATCCCCCGATTTCCCCCACCCCTTGCCACGATCTTATAATACAAGAGGCACCCCTAATTTTTTTTATTTTTTTTTGTAATAGTAATATTGTAGGGCATATTAAGAGCTTCAAAACAAACCAAAAATGGAGTCTGTAGCTACAATACAGTCCACGATATTAAATTTGTAATGGGCAAGAGTGTCGCGATTTGGAGATTTTGGGGGAAATTGTGAAAAATTTTGACTTTGGTCGATCTGATTGTTGTCCCAACATAAAAATTTTAGGATATGTTCATTAGGACTTGCACTTTGAGAATACCAAGTAAAAAAAAAATCGGGGGATACTTTTCCCCCATTTCCTCCACCCTTTGCCACGACCTTTAAATAAGGGGAGCACCCTTCCTTTTTTTCTAAAATTTTTTGGTTAAGGTAGGTATTGTAGAGCGTACTATAAGCTTTAAAACAAACAAAAATGGACTCTGTAGCTACAATAGCACATATGATATTAAATTTTTAAGGTTCAAGAGTGTTGCGATTTGGAGATTTTAGGGGAAATTGTGAAAAATTTTGATTTTGAGTGATCCCATTGTTGTCCCAACTTAAAAATTTTAGAATATATTCTTTAGGACTTTCTCTATAAGATTATCAAGTAAAAAAAAAATCGGGGGATACCATCCTCCCCATTTTCTCCTCCCTTTATCACGACCTTAAAATAAGGGAGGTAACCCTTATTTTTTTTCGAAAATTTTTTGGTTATGGTAGGTCTTATAGAGCATATTATGAGCTTCAAAACAAACCAAAAATGGGCTTTCTAGCTATAAAAGAACCAACGATATTAAGTTTTTACGGTGTAAAGTGTCGCGACTGGGAGATTTTGGGTGCAATTTTGACCCTCCGTATTTTCGGCCCCTGTTGACTTAGAGGGCTGAAAATTTGCATTTGTTAGGTTTTTACGTAGTGTAAGAACTTAACCAAATTTCATCAATATCGGAGGGGGTCAAGAATATTCATGATTGATTTCACTAATAATGACCCATATATAAGTTTGTAATTCCGTTTGTAACTTATCAAAATATCGGTCTGGGACCCCATAAAGTATATATTTACTATTGATCAGTGATCGATTTTAAGACATTCTAGCGATGTCCGTCTGTCTGGCCGTCTGGGGAAATGGTGATCACGGCCAAATTATTAAACATATATGACTGAGACTTAGCAAATTTACTTGTTGTTGTCCTAAGTAGTTTGGTATTGCATTTGAGCGAAATCGGTTCAGTTACGAACTAAAATGTTAGAACACCTCGAAAGTTTTAACCTAAAAATACAAAATGCTTTAAATTGGCTGCTGAATGGAATTTTACAAGTACAAATCAATTTTTTTACAAAAAAAAAAAATTCGCGTATTTTTTTTTACCAAACAATTTTTTTCGCATATGAGGCATTCCACACCAAATGTCCCGCTACAGAAAAACATGTGTCCCGTAAATTTCTGAATAGGTTGTTTGGATAGCCCTATATGGAACTACGAAAATTGCGTTTTTGGTTTTTCAAATTTTCAAAAACTGGGCTGAGGAGGCGTGGTCAAATATTGGAAAAATGGTCAAATTTATGTCGAGTTGCCTTGATTAAATATTTATCACATTAAAACGGAATGCACCACAATCTCAAAAATATACATTCTTATGTAGTTTTGTATGGGCTATCGATTAACATTTTTTTTTTTGGAAAATTTTCAGAACCCGTTCTGAAATTTTCCATTTTTTAAAAAAGTCAATTTATCAAAAATCCGGCCACTTTTTTTTTTTAAGTTTAGATGTTTGTCCATCCGCACAAAAAAATTCAAAAACACGTTCGTCGTTTTTTTCGAGAAAATCGCATTTGAATATTGAATTTCACGACAATTTTGGAATTTCCTTGTATGGGCCATTCCAGAAAATTTAGCTAAAATTTTAGTCATTTTTGGAAATGGTGTCTCAGATTAATTTGAACCTTGGCACATAGATAGCCCTTATAAATATGATATATGTACCATATATCGTTTTTTTACATTTGGTGTATTTAACGAATTATGGCGGGTCAAAGATTGACTTTTTAAGCAAAAGTAAGAAAAATACATCACGTTTAAAGAGCTGTAACTTCTTAACCAATGACCCGATTTTCACAAATTTAGGCTCATGTGAAAACTGGGGTTCTTCTTTTAGAAAATATTTTTAAAATAACACAGTTTTTTTTTACAGAAATGATGCAAAAATGCAAAAACATTTTTTCTTTTCGAATATTTAAAAAAACACATCTTCAATTTTTTTTTTTAAAATTCTGGTGAAAAATAACAATGTTTTGTATAACATATTCAAAATTCAGAGTGGGATCTCCATGGGATCAAAAACTATTCTGTTTTAAGTACGAGGTTCTCATATTTTTCCCTTAGAAAATTTAAATTTCTAATGTTTTGAATGTTTTTCAAAATTTTAATAGTATAATTTTCTTTGAAAATTTAAATTTTTATATTGAAGAAACATAAAATTTTAATTTTCTAAGGTAAAATTTAAGAACTTCGTACTAAAACCAGAATATTTTTTGATCCCATTGGGATCCCACTCTGAATTTTGGATATGTTGTACAAAACAGTATTGTTTATCACCAAACTTTTTTTTTTTAAATCGAAGATGTGTTTTTTTAAATATTCGCAAAAAAAAAATGTTTTTGAATTTTTGCAACACTTCTGAAAAAACCCCGTATGCTTTTGAAAATATTTCCTAAAAGAAGAAGAATTAAGCTTTCATATGAGCCATTACTTGTGATAATCGGATTACTAGTTAAAAAGTTAGAGCACGTTAAACGTCATTTATTTTTCTGACTTTTGCTAAAAAAGTCGAACTTTGACCCGCGATAATTTGAAAACTACAGCAAATTTTGAAAATCCAAAAATGCAACATATCTCATATAAACGTGGATATCTATGAGCCAAATTCTCAGTGGCGTCCAAAGGCATGTTTCCGAACAGTGGGGCGAAAATTTTTGGAATTACCCGTATATTCTTGTTAAAACATGGCGTATGAGTAACAAATTTTTGCGAAACCAACGAGTTGATCCCATTTTAATTATTTTTTCATTTGTGGTGCAATATAGAGATGGGCGTGAATGCGGTTTGACCCGCGCAAGAAATATTAAAGTCACTGACGGCTCGTTATTATTTTTAGTTTACTTGTGCAATAACGTGAGTCAATTTACTGTTACTCACGCAGTTTTTGATTACGCTCACGGTTGTTCACTCACGCTGATGATGATTTTACAAAAATAATAAAAAAACAAATTTCCTATGAAAAAAGCACTGAAAACGGAAACTCAAACAAACAGTAGAATTCCAAAAAAAATTGTTAAAAATCACAAAAACTTACTTAAGAAAATTTTAAGCATTCACTCATCTCGCAAAAATTGGACTTCCTAATCACTCACGAAATGTTCTACTCACGCTACCTCTTTAATATCGTGAATAGCTTAGTACGTGACTCGCGAGTCAATTTTTTCAAATGTTGAACGTTAAAGGATATGTACCTATAATGTAGTGTCCGATTTATTGCTCCCGTTTAAATGCGCTTATCCAAAATATTAAATAAATCAGAAGGATATTAATGCATTTACATAAAAAACTCTTATAAACGCACATCAAGTGATCTTAAGATTTTGAACTCATTTTAGTGTTGATATTTCAGTAAAATTTGTATGAAACTACTCTTACCAGTTTTAGGCATTTAAACGAGTAATTCTGTATTTTTTTTTAATTTAAATTGAAATCTTTATAAAATCTTAAAACAAATTTTTTTTAACAATTGACGATTTGTTTTCGATATAAACGGTCAGAAGGACATTGATTCATATCTAAAAAAACTCTTATAAACGCATCTTATCAGTTTTACGCATTTAAGCATGTAAGCATTTAAGCATTTACGCATTTTACGCATTTACGCGAGATGAGTGAATGCTTAAAATTTTTCTTAAGTAAGTTTTTGTGATTTTTAACTATTTTTATACCTCTTTGTATACTCACTTTGTCATTCCGTGTGTAACGCATCGAAATATCGGTCTAGGACCCCATAAAGTATATATATTATTGATCAGTGATCGATTCTAAGACATTCTAGCGATGTCCGTCTGTCCGTCCGTCAGTCCGTCCGTCTGTGGAAGACAGGATACAGTCCAAAATAAAAGTGATAGACTCCTGAAATTTGGCACATATATGTCTTATGTTCATAGGCTGGTTAAGTTCGGAGATGGGCAAAATCGGACCAGGGGGGAAAAAGTTCCCCCCTTGAAGAACTAAAAAACCTCTGAAAAATACCATATTTTTACATGATTTTTTGTGTTTTTGTTTAACAAATCCAACATTTTTATACTACAAGAAGTTCAAGGTCCTGCATTTGGACCCACAGAATAAGAAAAAATCGTTTTACGGTCCGCCCCCCCCCCCCCCCTTCTATGGGCGTGGAATAATTTTTTTTTTTTTTTTATATAATGCTAAATTTGTATTTCTTTAGTGCAAAAAGCATAAGAATTATTTTGTTTTAACACTTATTCGAGAAGAATTGTGCCCCCCAATTACCACTACCGACCCCCCCCCCCAAAAAAAAAAAAGAGACGCCCCTGCATTTTTTTTTTATTTATTTGCTTGTTGGAGGGTATAAAAGATTCGGCACAGCCGAATGTAGCACTCTTACTTGTTTTTTTTTTGGAATTTTACTGTTTTTTTGAGTTTCCGTTTTCAGTGCTTTGTTTTCATAGAAAATTTGTTGTTTTTATTATTTTTGTAAAATCATCATCAACGTGAGTGAGCAACCGTGAGCGTAATCAAAAATTGCGTGAGCGTGAGTAACAGTAAATTGACTCACGTGATTGCACAAGTAAACTAAAAATATTAGCGAGTCGTCAGTGACTTTAATATTTCTTGCGTGGGTCAAATCGCTTTCACGCCCATCTCTATATTGTACCACACATGAAAAAACAATTTAAATGAGATCAACTCGTTAGTTTCGCAAAAATTTGTTACTCATACGCCATGTTTTAACAAGAAAATACAAGGAAATTCCAAAATTGTCGTGAAATTCAATATTCAAATGCGATTTTCTCGAAAAAAACGACGAACGTGTTTCTGATTTTTTTTGTGTGGATGGACAAACATCTAAACTTTAAAAAAAAAAAATTAAAAAAAAAGTGGCCGGATTTTTGATAAATTGACTTTTTTAAAAAATGGAAAATTTATGAACGGGTTCTGAAAATTTTCCAAAAAAAAAATTTTAATCGATAGCCCACACAAAACTATATAAGAATGTAAATTTTTGAGATTGTGGTGCATTCCGTTTTAATGTGATAAATATTTAATCAAGGCTACTCGATACAAATTTGACCATTTTTCCAATATTTGACCACGCCTCCTGAGCCCAGTTTTTGAAAAATTGAAAACCAAAATCGCAATTTGCTTAGTTCCATATAGAGCTATCCATACAACCTATTCAGAAATTCGTGCGACACGTGTTTTTTTCGCTGGACATTTGTTGTGGAATGCCTCATATATGTCTCATGGTGATATGCAGGTTAAGTTCGTAAATTTACAAAACCGGAAAAGTACCCCCTCGAAGAACTAAAGCAACCTCTGACAAAATACACTTTTTACAAGTTTTTTTGTATTTTTGTTATATAAATTAAACATTTTTGTGCAAGAAAAGTTACATGCCCTGCATTTCAACCCAGGGGATTAAAAAATTTCGGTATTTTTTGTCCCGCTCCCTTTTCTGGGCGTGGATTTAATAATTTAAGGTAATATGTATATCATAATAGATGACTGTGGTGTATTTTATCGAAATGGAAAAATTGCTCTCAACATCCCCCACCTACCCACATAAAATACTCCCTCCCAAAAAAAAAAACGCCTCTGACAATTTTTTTTTACATTTTAAAGATTCGGCACAGCCGTATTTAACACTCCCACTTGCTTTTTTTTTTAATTTTCAAAAATCAAAATTTTTCCGGGCACCACAGGTTATTTCAATCTGATTGACCTGAAATTTATACCAAATATGTTGTAGAATAAAAATTTGACGGATATTCAAAATCGAAGGGTCGGTGGTGAAAGAGTTAAGAAATAAAAAAATAAAAAATCTCCAATAATTTTAACATGAATAAAAAGTAAATTTAAAAACTCCCACTCAGAAAACGCTCATAAAAAATTCAAATTATATCCGTTTCCGCAGAAATTCAAGAAAAACCCATAAAAAAAAAGTGTAAATATGTTTGGGAAATTTAAAACAGACAGTTTAAATTTGAAATTGTCGTAACACTTCTTTGAATGGTACATGAATGTCAGTAATTAACATGAAATCTAAACTATTTTTATGGCAGTTTCTTTTTTTTTTATTACTTTCTTGCTAATTTTAATGAATTCATGTTCAAAAAAGCAGCTTGATTGAAAAAAATTCATGACAAATGGCAATAAAAAAATAAATATAGTACACAGAGAGAAAATTTATGTTAAATAAATTCAAGATTAATCGCTATAGGAATGGCAAGCAGGAAAAGGAAGTGGTAGGAAATAAAAAAATATTTCTTATGCAGAAAAATGTTTAAAGTCGAAAAAAATTTTTACAAAAACTAAACACAATTAATTTCTAACTTTAGTTTTTTTCTCTGTGTGTATGTGCGAAGTGAGTACAAACAAGTGAGTGTTTATTTTTATGGCAACAAAACATAGATCAGAGCTAAGATCACGATCTATATTTAAAATTATGAAAAATTTATAACAACAACTATTAATGAAGCTCTAAAAAAAATATTTATATGAATGGACAAACGCGTCAATTTGTCTGCTACTATTACGCTTGAATAAGTTTTTGAATACCACTACCACTGCAGTTAAATCCATACACTCACATTCGCATTAAGACCGGGAATAAGCTACTTTAATATTTTGTTCTCAATTTTTTTTACACATTAAAACCAAAAGATCTTGATCTCAATCACGAACAAACCATTATCATACAAGAAGCAGTAGAAGATCATAATGACGATGACAACGTTCATGTTGATCATAATGTGTGTGTTGTGTGACACTTTACTTTCCAAAACAAAAAAAAAAAATCATAAAGTTAAATTCGACTTGACCAACTCCATGAATACCCTTCACAAAGCCCAAAACATTTTGAATTCGAATGAATTAAACCAAAAAAAAAAATAGTTTAAGTAAAAAACTATTTTAACATGATAATGTTTTTAGGCTGGTGTTTAATTTTAAATTTGACTATATAACCTAACGATTAACAAAAAAGAATATAAGAATTACTGTTTTCATTTTCTTAAAACCAAACATTTTAGTAACTTGGGTTTGTAACTTGGATAATAATTCACCTCGTGGTAAATAAAAAATATTCACCAACTGGTAAATAAAACGTAACATAATTATTTTTCATAATTTTTTTTTTTTCATCATAATAAATACTTTTTTATAACCAATATTTTTTATAATCAATATTTTTTAATCAATATTTTTTTTAATCAATATTTTTTAATCAATATTTTTTTCATCAATATTATTATACCCTACACCACTCTGTGGTACAGGGTATAATGAGTTTGTGCTGATGTCTGTAACTACCCGAAATATTGGTCCTAGACCTACCTTCAAGCATACCGATCGACTCAGAATGACTTTTTGGGTCGATTTAGCGATGTCCGTCATCATTGAAACTTAAGCATCTGTTGGCCCAATGACGAAGCCTATTGAAATTGGAGAAAATCGGTCAATGTTAAGACCTAGCCCCCGTACAAACGCCCCCTTTGGATACGGCTTAAATGACTCTAATAACCGTATTATAATAGATATCGCTTTAAAATTTAGCAGGTAATCAAATTTTGTTTGCACAAATCTTCATTCCAAATTTCAAAGGAATCGGGTTAGCCCTTCTGGTAGTCCCCATTCAAACCAACGTCTTTCGGAAAGGGGGTAGAAGAGAGATGAAAGATTTGAAAGTTAGTTGGGCTTCAGTATGGCAACACTGTAATTGCGCGTGTTGTTATTTTTTAGAACAGTTGTTGCATCGCCATCTGTTATTGATCTGGCGAATTATTTTGAAGCTGTGTTTAATAGCCATTATTTTATTATATTACTTCGTTGACGTTTTTAGTGCTATTTATCAACGAAGGAGGGTGCTGCGATAGATATTAGTTATAAATAGAAACTAATAAATATCTGAAAAAAATGTTGTTCTGCCTGAGCTGAGAATCGAACCTAGGCTTACTGGCTAGTAGTCCAACGCGCTAACCACTGAGCCACAGCACCCTCAAATTTTGTTTCTATTCACACTCACTCACAATCACGTGAGTAAATTTAATACAACTCACACTCACGTGCACTCACGCAAGCTTCACTCACACTCACATTGACTCACACTAACGAAACTATTATTTAAACAAAAAAAATTTTCAATAAATAAAATTTCAAAAATCTTTCAAAATTTTCAGCAACATTTTTTTAAGTTCAGCGAAATTTTAAATTTTTTTTTGCTTTTTCCGGGACAAAATTTTAAGTTAAGCCAAATTTTAAAATTTTTTGTTGCTTTTTTTGGTATGAAAGGAAATTTAAAGAGAAAATAAATCACGCAAACTCACGCAAAAAAATTGACTCACGCACACTCACTCACGTAAAAATCTTACTCACGCACACTCACTCACGCAATTTTTTTCTCCAATCACACTCACTCACAATCACGTGAGTAAAATTTAATTCAGTCACACTCACGCGTGATCATGCGTGAATCACGTGAATCACGCTCTAACCTGCTCATATGCCCATCTCTAGTCCACATGCAGGGTTTTGAACTTCCTCTGACATAAAAATGTTGGATTTACTGAACAAAAGTACAAAAAACCCTACAAAAAAGTTACGTTTTTCATAGGTTGGTTTAGTTCTCTAAGTGGGAACTTTTTTCCCTTGGTCCGATTTTGGCCATTTTCTAACTTAACGAGCCTATGACGAGTCTAGCTCTTTTATTTTGGACTGTATCGTGTCCTTTACAGATGGACAGACGGACATCGCTAGAATGTCTTAGAATCAATCACTGATCAATAATATATATACTTTATAGGGTCCTAGACCGATATTTCGATGCGTTACATACGGAATGACAAAGTGAGTATACCCCCCATACTGTGGTTGGAGGGTATAAAAACTGAATCTTCAGTGGAATACAGTCATCATCATATAACCATGTAAGTATGTGTGCGTTAACCCATGTCTGTATGTGTTTTTGAATGTACTTGTGAGGTTCATAAACATATACAAAGTGTCGCGTTGATTTATTAATTAAATACTTCATACTCTATGATATGCCGCTTGCAACTAATGAAGTATTTAAGTGGAAAAATTAATTGTTTTTCTTCTGTGCGTTTTTTTTTAGCAAACACAATGAAGTAAAAATTACACACTAAAGAAGTGTGTACTGAACAGTGGTTTGACATATTACCAGTTAAAATACATAAACCACATGTTTTCATGCAGGGATGTACAAACTTTTTAAAAAATGTTGTCTTCCTAACTAATAATTGTAAATAACTCTTAAGGCAAATTGTCATGACTTTGTGTAAAAAAGATTGCATACTTTTAGGATTAAAGGAAAAATTAACAATACGTATGATTTTCGACTTTTTTAGAAATGTTTCTAAAACTGTCTGAAATCATTCGACTCAGTGTTATAAGAAAACAATTTTCGTTTGATTGCAAAAAACTGGAAAAAGTTTAAATTTTTTAAAGTAAAATACATGATTTTTATCTCTGCCTAAATTGTACATAAAAATAAAGCTAATTTTTTATCAAAAATATTAATGATTTTTTGACTAAAAAATTAAAAAAAAAATGGTAAACAAATTTTGTGTTTGGGACATATTTTTATGACAGGATAAAAATAGTCATCACTAGGTCAACAGAAAACTGGCAGATATGCATTTATTTTGAGGCCTAAAACTATGCTTTACAAGATCAGTGAGTCGTAAAATTAAATAAATGAAAGCAAATGTTTTTAAACTGATAGAAAAACGCTTCACATCACTAATGAATGGAATTCATTGTTTCATTACAACAATGAAATATTTCATATGCTGAATGAAATTTCATACATATTGTGCAAGATTTTCATTAATTTTGATTCATTAGATTTCGTAGTTTCATTAAAAATTTCATTAAGTTTTGTTTACAAAATTTTCTGTTTTTTGACACCTGTCGTGTCTGTTTAGTCTGTTAGTTTATGCACAAAAAAAACAGCTGATCAGAGCGCGATTTTTTTTTAGAATTTTTATACGAAATTTAAAATGAAATGTTGTTGACTAATTATAAGTATTTATTAAACTCGCGTTGTTTTACATTATTTCGTGGTTTTACTTATCGAGCCTATATTAAAAACCCTCTATCTTAAAAAACACAACTTTTCAGGAGCGCCAAAAAAATGTTTATTTTGTTAGAGTAATTAATTGTTAGAGTAATTAAAGTTCGATATTCTACAATATTTTTTTAAATCAACTAATGAATTTCACATATAATTCGTTATTAAAATTTTGCAATATTGGGGATATTATGAAAGATAGAGTGTTTTGTTTCTCAAAAATATGAGGTACATGAACGAAAATGAGCAGATAGAGGGTTTTGAATTTTTAAAAATTAATTATTATGCTTTCGTTTACGACATCGGGACATTTTTAACGTGATTTATTAATGACAACGGCTTATAAGAGTTCCGAAATCGCGAATTCATCTCAAAAGATTACAAACGGTTGAGTATGTTATGTAAAAAATAGTAAAAAATTAAAAACGCGATTTTGGTCCAAAGATAAAAATGTTTGTTTCACAATGTACACAAGACATCTAAATTTTGAGCCATATTTTTCAAAAAAGTCAAACAAGAATTTTGGGGAAAAATTAGCATCAGTGCACATAATCGTGATTCTGGAATTTTGTTGACCAATTCATGTTCAGCATGCAAAAATTAGTATGAAAACATGTAATTCATGATGAAATTATTCAAAAAAAATATTTATAAATTAATTATTTGAAAAGATAGAGGGTTTTGCATTCAGAAAAATTAATTGTGTAAGAGATAGAAAAAACCAAAAATGCAAATAAAATAGCAAAAAAAATAGCAAAAAAAATATTTTTGTTCTGAATCAAAAAGTATTTTTCCATCAAAAAGTAATTTTTGTGAAAATGGTAGATAGATGGTTTTGAATACAGGCCCTCGTTATGTATTAAAAGTAAATGTTATACACACAAAGAAAAAGCTTCATTAATATAATGAAACTCATCATTAGGGCAAGTACTTTCATGCATCTAAAAAACGAAATATGCCTATAATATGCGTCTAAAAATCCAAAATATGCACTAAAAACTTCAAAAATATGCATCTAAAAATTATTTTTTTTTACTAAAAAAATTATTTGGCAACATAAATTAGGCTTGTCAAATACTTTAAGGCCCTCGACAATTCTTAAAAATGTTTTTTGAGTGGAAACAATTTTAAATTAGTAAAATATTTTCTTCTTTGAGTCTCTGAATATTTCTGAAGTAAAAAATTTTATAAAAGAAAAAAAAAAATATATTAAAATGCAATATTTTTCTAGAACTAGTTATTTTTAAATACTTTTTTCTAAAAAAAAATGTTTTTCTTTAAATATTTTTTTTTCACTTTTTTTCGGAAAATAAAAACGAAATTTTCCTGTAATAAAATCTTAAATTCGAAACAAAAATCTTTGCGATTATTAAAATGTCTCAGAACAGACACATTTTAATAGGAAACATTTCTCAGAATCTAAAAATTATAAATTTTCTATAAAAACTGCATCAGAATATGATTTTTATAAATATATTTTTTTAAAGGAAATTGGGGATAGGTTTTGAACTTCCTAACAAAGTTTTGAAAAAATATTGATAGAATTTAAAAAAAGTCCAATTTGTATGAAAATATGCAAAAATTTGCATTTATACCAAAATATGCAACTACAAATCAATGCCATTTTATTGCAAATTTATTGATTCGGATAGATATTTAATTTATGTTGTGTTTACTATGCTGAGTAAAAATATTCATTTTCATGAAAGTACTTGCCCTACTTATCATTAAAGTTCGTTCCATGAAACTGTTTCATTATATTTATGAAATGTCTCATAAATATTCATAGTATTTATAAAACATTCATTATATATATGAACATTTTCATAATATTTATGAAATCTTCATTAAAAAGTTTTATTGGGCGAACTTTTATGACAAATTGTTTGGGTGTAGTAAAATTTTGTGTGAGAAAACTGAGTAAAATCTATAGATAAAATAAAAAATATGTGAAAGTTATCTCCTATATTACTTTTTTCATTAAAGTAATGACAAATTTTCATAAAATACAATTTATATTTTGTATGAACAATTTTCATTAATTTAATGAAACTTGTTCTTGCAATTACATTTTATGATACCTATTTCATTAGTTCAATGAAACCCTACATAGGTTCCTTTTTAACGTAATTTTTCATAACATTAATGTAGATTTTTACTATCGTCATGTACAAATTTCTATCAGTGTAGTTAAAGTAACACATCCTAAAACTTTCAAAAGGACGAAATCAGGACAAGCCTTCATAATTCTTTAGTGTTTTAAATCAAATTTCAATTAAAATATGATTGATTTCTGACTACTGTTTTAAATATGTTGTTGCATAGTTTTAGGCCTCAAAATAAATTCATAAATGCTAGTTTTATGTTGCCTTCGTAATCACGTTTTCAACAATTTTGATACCGCTATTGGAAAAAATTAACAATATCAGCTGCGAAGAATACTTGGACCGAAATTGCAGTAATCTGAAAACATCTATTTGACATGACTTGTAACTTGTTGACTTGACAACCCAGCAAAACTTAGATTACCAAATAAGGTATATGATCTCTTATTTTATACATTGCAGCATTGATGATTTTAAAAGGCGATGAGACTCAAAGTAATGCATCCACATTATCACATAGAATACCAGTAAGGTATAAAATAAGTCATAAATTTATAACGAAGAATACCAGTAAGGTGTAAAATATATGATATTTTATAGGTTACGAGTAAGGTATATAATATAGCATACCAGAACGTAATATATAAGGTGTTACGAGTAGTGAAAAAGTAATTTTGTATTTAATTTACTCACGTGATTGTAAGTGAGTGTAAGTAGATATCATATGCTAGTGAGTGTGTGTCGTTAGAAATTTCTTGTCGTGAGCCCATCTCTAGTTTAAACTTATGCATTTTTTTATAAAATAATTATTTTTTATGTTATTGTAATGCATTATGCATTTAATTATAAATAATGCATTATTTCAAACTTTCAAATAATACATAATGTAACCAAATATAAGTCATCCATGATATAATGTTTAGAAATAAAAAATATGAAATACATTTTTCCAATAATCATGCATTACGTAGCAAATTATTAGTAATGCATTATTTTTCACTTTAAAATAATACGTTGTGGAACAAATGTTTGGTAAGACATCCTAAAATAATGCTACAAATAAGGTATATACACTACCTGGTAATGTGTTATATAATCACTACCCATTACCAAAGTTTTGCTGGGAACAGCAAAGCGAGGAATGTATCTTTTATGATTGTAAAGATTGATTACAGCGAAAAATTTAGTAAAGTCACGAGAATTCCTGGTAAGTTTTATAGCGTCAAAAAAGTTGTAAACTTACAATTTTATTGGTAAAACGCTTGTAAAGTTACAAAAAATCTGCTAATTTTACTACTAAAGGCTCCGATAATTTCTTCCGCCGAAATTCTCTCATTAACTCGACTTACAAAGTCTGTATCAATATTGCAATACTAAAGACAGTAAACTGGAATTGGGCCAAAGGTTTCCTTTCCACTTCACATTCTCTTACATTATACATCTGCTTAAAAACGAGGGGGAAATTATACAAGTACTCCATGATCATACATCATTATCTTTATATGGGTTTAAAAAAAAAATAGCTGTGTGTGTTTTTTTTTTGCAATTTTATAACAATGACTTATGACCGATCACATCATCTTTAAAACATTAACCATGCATATTTAAAGAAGAAGACGAAAAAAATATACCAGTGGATGAGCTTCTGTTGAATCTATTATAACGCGACTACACATGGTGGCAGTCAGGCATTCAGGCAATGATCTTAAGGAGGGTTCGAGTACAAAGTAATGATGAAATTTATTCATATACTACTTACTTATACAAACTATTTCTTAGCTAGACTTGTTGACGTCTTTTTTTCCAAAGTTTGCTTACCGTTTTTGTGGCTGCAACTTTGTATCTTTGAACAAATTCTTTTTAAAGACTTTCAACAATATGGCAAAGAAAGAAAATATATTTGATAAATTTTCTTGTTGAATTTGAAATTTTTAATATAAAATTTAACAACATCGACAACTAACAACAATATCAATGCATAATTGCAACATCATTGTCTGATTGTTGAGAAGTAAAACGGAGTTAGAGGCTTGCAACAAAATTAAAGCCATCCAGTATTTGTTAGTAGACTTAACAAAGTTGAAACAAATCTAGCTACAATTTTGGTTCAAGTATACAGCGACGTATCCAGGAATTTGAAAACGGGGGGAGGGGGGTGCACAGTTCCCAAAATTTTTTTCGTTATCGCCTATTAATATTTATTTTAAACTATTAAAATTTCGAAGTTACTTAAAAATATTTGGTTTTAAATACCGAGTGGCGGTTTTGAATTTCAATATGGCAGATCCAATATGGCGCCCAATTTTTTAAAACAATAGGCTTCGTCCTTGGGTCAAAGAAAGCTTAAGTTAGAAATTTCATACAAATCGATTTATACTTGCGACCTGTATCGTGCTCACAACGTTTACATGGACAGACGGACGTACGGACAGCTCTAAATCGTCTCAGAAAGTGATTCTTACTCGATGGGTAAACTTGAAGACTTTTTTTAAATACAGGCTATTCTGGGATAACGGAACATTGAAAAAATTTTTCGAAAATATATTTGAGATCCGCGGGTGAAAATTACACTTAAAAAGTACCCTTTTCCTAAAAGAAATTTTTAAGCTTGGTCCAAAATGTGTTAAGGAAAGTATATTGCACCATAATATCGCCAATGTATGGTCACCTTAATACAAGCTGTGTATAATCGCTCGTTATTATTACAAGTGATTGGATTTTTTTTGTTGATGATGTTGATGTTGTTGTTGCTTTTCGCATAAATTTATGCTAGGATTCCAATATTGTTATGTTGGATTTTTGTTTTGTTTCTGTGCTAAGTGAGTGTGTTGTACCTTTCATAACTGCAATATGTTGCATTAGATTGGCATTTTTTTGGATGGCAAAAGTTTTTATTACGATTTTGAACGTGCGGCCAAATTATAATTCTTTTAGGCCTAAAACGTATGCGGTCAAAATTTCAGGAAGATTGGATTAAATTAACTCGAGGCGCTCGCTGATCAAAGTTTTGAATTTTTGAAAATTAAAAAAAAAAAATAAAACATATTTCTTGCGACACATCATATTTATTAATTTTGATGGGCTGAACACAATTATCAAAAAAAATTATAATTGGTCGATCGGTTTTCGAGATATCGCTATTTAAAATTTTAACAAAATGGCGGTCGAAATATCGGAAGGAAAAATAAAAAAAAAACAAAATTAAAAATACAAAATACAAAAATTGTGCAGATTTTTTATTTATAATTTTTATGACCTTAAGCCAAACAAACCCCTACAACAAAAATCAACATTTATTTTCCTTGACCCTTTCATAGAGCTTGAGACAATACTTCACTTAAACTTAATTTAAGCCAAAGGCGATTATTTTAACCCGTAGCGCTCTTTGATCAAAGTTTTTAATTTTTGGAAAATTTCCACCAAAATCTTGGATTTTTGAAAAATGAAAAATAAAAAAAATATGTATCTACCGATACATCAGTTTTATTTATTTTGTCATGCTTTATATATAAATCCAAACTTTTCTGAAATCAGTCTATCGGTTTTCGAGATATTGCCATTTGGAATATATCAAAACACTTCCAAAAATGGCGTTACGGGTTAAAATGATCGGATTTGGCTTAAATTAATTTTAAATGAAAGCCTGTTTCAAGCTTTATGAAAGGGTGAAGGGACAGAATTTTTTAGATTTTTTTTTTTAATCTTGAACGTAGGAAAAATCTCTATTTGTTTGCAAATTTCAATTAGCGATATCTCGAAAACCGTTCAACCGATTTTATTTTTTTTTTTTATATTTGTGTTCAACACATCAAAGCTAGTAAATATAATGTGCCGCTTGACATATTTTTTTTTAATTTTTAAAAATCCAAAATTTTTAACGCCGATGGCGCCCGGGTTATTTTAATCCAATTTGACTCAAATTTGTACCACATAACTTTAAGGTAAAGCGGAATAAAAATTTTCGCGGATACTTGGGAAAATCTAAAGTTGAAGAAAAATGTCACTCTAATGTTGCATGTGAAGTCAAATCACAATTGTTCGTTTGATTTTTCTGCTGTTTAAACCACAGCGCTACTCAAATGGTGAGTGGCGACCCTCTTAAAGGAGTCATAGCAGCATCTTATAATAAAAAACTTATAATATAATCGATCCATTCTCATTCCCTTCAACAACAGTTACACAGTTGTCAGTTGCATATCGTGACAATATTACAAACTAGAGATGGGCGCGTGAGTGATTTTTGACTCACACTCACTCACGCTCACGATAAGAATTTTTAAATCACGCACACTCACTCACGAGAATATTTTTGCTACTCACACTCACTCACAATCACGTGAGTAAATTTAATACAACTCACACTCACGTGCACTCACGCAGGCTTCACTCCCACTCACGTTGACTCACACTTACGAAACTCTTATTTATACAAAAAAAAATTTCAAAAACTTAAATTTCAGAAATCTTCAAAAATTTTCAACAAAATTTTAAGTGCAGCGAAATTTTACATTTTTTTTTTCTTGTTTCGGTACAAAATCTTAAGTTAAGCCAATTTTTACAATTTTTTTGTTACTATTTTTGGTATGAAAGGAATTATGAAGAGAAAATAAATCACGCAAACTCACTCAAAAAAATCGACTCACGCACACTCACTCACGCAAAAATCTTACTCACGCACACTCACTCACGCAACCACAAAAAAAATTGAATTCAATCACACTCACGCGTGATCACGCGTGAATCACGCTCTAATCTGCTCATGTGCCCATCTCTATTACAAACCAAAAGAGCTGAAGACCGCTGAAGTTTGGCAGGAAATTATGTGAGAAAAACGGTTTCCTTCAAGAGGGAAAAAGGTTCTCTTTCAAATAGGGTTGGTCATAATCCAAAAAATATTTTTTTTTTCTTAAAAGTTTTTCTAGGTAGCCAGCCTTTGGTCGGGCTTAGGGATTACTGACTTTATACGTAAATCCCACCCTCTCCGCAAAATAAAGGAATTATGATCGAAGTAGCTTTGGACTTATTCCTCATAGCATGAATGGGGTCACTACAAAAAATTTAAAAATAAATTGAATTTAAGGAACTTTTTATTATGCAAAATGGCCCCAAATGAAAAAATGCTCCCAAAAATTTTAGGGTGATTTTCAATTGAAAAATGGCTCCAGAGTAGGAAACCCAAAAAACCCAAAAACCCCAAAAAACTGGAAAAACTGCTCCAAATTTTCGTATTTGTGTACTCCATATTAAAATGTGGGACCTTTTTACATTTTTGTTTTGAGGCCATTTTTCATGGTGCCGAAATATTTGTATGCCAAAAGAAGTTCATAATTGGTCTGACCCCATTTTTGGTCCTGTGTTATTTAAAATAATATAAATAATGACAAAATAGTATTTCTTAAGCGTACCTTTCTTAACAAATAATTTTTTTTTTTAATTTTTGAAGAGGTAAAAATTAAGTCAATAATTTTTTTTATTGCATATCAAATGTCTCAAAAGGCTCGTGCACTAAAAGTTACTAAGAAACCCTGACACAGAAGATAAAAAAATAGGAATGTTGGTCAAGTGATTGTAATATTTTAAGTTAATGCATTAACAACAATCGTAGCAACAACTGCAATAATAACAACAGCAGCAGCAACAACAAAATTGCATCTGCTGTTAAATGATCTAAACATTTTAAAACAGCAGGGGAATTCTAGTTAATAATTTTTCGTATTACTTTAATAAAAAAAGTAACTATAGAGAGAAAAGAGTTCAATTCTATTTTAACATTGTTGATGTTTTAACAAAAAAAAAACTTGTAGACATTCTTTTGGTTAATGGCACCTTTAAGTCTAAGATGAAAATATGTAGTGACCAACCAAACAAAAAACGACATTTCATTTAGAAAAAAAATATTCAAATCAAGCAGAAACAACTTTAAAATAATTAAAAAAAACAATGACGAAATAGAACAAAGTTTGTATCTACTTATTTTAAATATTTTCAAGTTTTTTTTTAAATGATCAAATAAATACGGTCATGTTAAAATTAAAGTTGTTCCACTTTAATTTAAAATTGAAATCAATATTGATTTAACGTTAATTTAATTTTATGTTTATGGTGTCATAAACCAAAAAATTAAACAAAATGTTTTATTGATTTATCGATGTCCGTCCGTCTGTCTGTAGAAAACAGGCCAATTTTTGAAAGACTTTACTGAAACTAATCACAATGAACCTCAGAGTCTACGTGTGCTGACGTAAGGCCAGGTCGGTATTGCATTTCAGTGAAATCGGTTCAGTGCTTCAAAAGTCATGAGCAAAATAGTGAATTTCGGCAAGGGGTTTTTTGCGAATTTACGAATTATTTGTCGTTCCCCTGGTCGAGTTGGTATTGAATTTCAGCAAAATCAATACAGTGCACACTGGGCCGAGATGGTAGTTTTTTTTGGCCAAAACTAAAAAAAAAACAAAATTATTAAATTAAAAAAAGTGAATGCACTTTTGTATTAAGTATGACTTGCTGCACCTTGTCTGTAATTTTTGTAAAAATCGGTACACCCATTCTCTTGGAATGATCCATCAAAGATAAAATATGTTTAAATCTCCATATACCGTATCAAAAAAGCTAACAAATTTATACATTATTAAGGTGGGACCTTGTTTTTTTTTTGGGATTAATTTATTTGACAAAGGGAAGTACAACATGTAAATGGGTATGAACAGCTCTTTTTTCCTATTTTTTTTTTTTTTTTGACGATATTTGGATATTTTTATGTAAATTTTGAAAAATTGTTCCATTTGAAATAGTTTGTTCAAAATGTTCCTGGACATACCCGCTTTTACCCGTTTTTTTCATCTGAGTATATAATATCAATAGAAAGGGAGATGAACAAATCCAAAGTTGTTAAAATGAGCCTTTTTTAATTGAATTAAATTAATTTTATGAATTAACAATTTTCAAGTTTTTCCTAAAGTACATACATAGTGTTTTTGTATATTAATACGGGATAAAATGAAACCCGGTTACCCATAAACCCGAATTCACAAAAAAACCGGTTACGAGAAAAACCCGGTTACACGAAATATAGGGTTTTCACAAAATGTTTTTTATTTTTTTTTTTCAATATTTGTTATTTCAATTCCATTTGTGTAAACGGACAAGATTTTTTGTAAAGTAGGGATAAAAAGGATAATTCTGGGCCGGACAGTTTTTTGAAATTCTGTTTTATATATTGTTGGACTTTATATTTTATAACTGAAGTTTTTATTTATTTCGGTTTGAGTCCATATTAATTATTTCTGAGAAATAATTATTTTTGTTGTACAATGAGAAAATCTGAAAAAAAATTAATTGACAACACAGGCTTAGTGGAGATGTCGACAGCTTTCGGAAGAAGCCACCCTTCCTTCGTCAGCACTCTTCGATTGTCACTGTAGGTGTGTAAGATTAAGATCAGCTATTTAAACGTACATTAAGGTGAAACGGCGGACGGGAATTATATCACATTTCATTACCCATATGTTACGTTTAGCACGAACTTAATGAATCTATTTTTAACTTTTTCCAACACAGTTGTAATTTCTTACACTGTAGTAGATTTTCTCAGAGTTGCAACCCTTAGTAGGACTTTTCAAGTCTTGAAAAATGTCCGTTAGGTTTGAATTTATATTTCGTATTTCTAATTCTTAGAAATATTACTAAATTGCATTGTACCTTATGAGTTGAGTTTTATTTCTGTTTTATATATTGTTGGACTTTATATTTTATAACTGAAGTTTTTATTTATTTCGGTTTGAGTCCATATTAATTATTTCTGAGAAATAATTATTTTTGTTGTACAATGAGAAAATCTGAAAAAAATTAATTGACAACACAGGCTAAGTGGAGATGTCGACAGCTTTCGGAAGAAGCCACCCTTCCTTCGTCAGCACTCTTCGATTGTCAATTGTACAACAAAAATAATTATTTCTCAGAAATAATTAATATGGACTCAAACCGAAATAAATAAAAACATCAGTCATAAAAAAATATTTTTTTTTTTCAAATTTTTAATATTTCAATACCATTTGCGTAAACGGGCACAAGCGGGCAACTTTTTTGGAAAGGATGATTTTGGCCCAGAGAGTTTTTTGAAGGGGCGAAAAATTTTGATAACGATGGTTTTAAAAACGGGGTTTACAAAAAAAAAAATCAATTTTTTATAAACTCTTATTTCAATTAAATTTTTGATAACGGGCACAAGTGGGAAAATTTTTTGGAAAGTGCGAATAAAAAGGATAATTTTTTCCCAAACATTCTTTTGAAAGGGCGTGGAACTTTTGATCGCAATGAGTGTTTAAAAAGGGGTTTTCACATACTTTTTTTATTTTATTTTTTTTTAATTTTTGGCACATTTGTGTAAACGGGCACAAGCGGGTAAGTTCTTTGTAAAGTGGGGTTAAAAAGGCTAATTCTGGGGTTGAAAAGGGCGTGGAACTTTTGATGACGATAAGTTTAAAATAAGGGTTTTTAAAAAAAAAAATTTTTTTCCAAATTTTTATAAACTCTTAATTCAATTTAATTTTTGAAAACGGGCACAAGCGGGAAAGTTTTTTGGAAAGTGGGGATAAAAATAATAATTCTGGCTTAGATAGTTTTTTGAAAGGGCGTGGAACTTTTTATGACGATGAGTTTAAAAAGGGGGTTTTCAAAAAAAAAATTCCAATTTTTTATAAGCTCTTATTTCAATTCAATTTTTGAAAACGGGCACAAGCGGGTAACTTTTTTGGAAAGTGCTGATACAAAGGATAATTCTGGCCCAGACAGTTTTTTGAAAGGCCGTGGAACTTTCTATAACGATGAGTTTTTAAAAGGGGGTTTACAAAAAAAAAAAAAAATTTCCATTTTTTTATAAATTTTATTTAAATTCCATTTTTGAAAACGGTCACAAGCGGGCAACTTTTTTGGAAAGTGTGGAAAGAAAGGATAATTCTGGCCCAGACAGTTTTTTAAAAGGGCTTTGAACTTTTAATAACGTTGATTATAAAAAGGGGGTTTTCAAAACAAAACTTAATTTTTTTCAATTCAATTTTGGAAAACGGTATATTAACATGAGTTAAATGAAAATCACTTACGCTCACGCGTAAATCACGTAGTTTTTTTAAGTCACGCAAATCACGGGACCAGAGAACATCTCCAATTGAAATACATAAACAAAAGACAAGTGTCTCTTCATTTGTTTCATTTATAACTTCTGTAAATTTTATTAAAAATAGATTAAGTGTCCACCCTGAAATAGTTTCCTTGTAGATCCGATTCCAAAAAGTATCAAGGCACGTATTTATTACCCTAATAAAGTCACGTAATTGAAATGAAAATCACTCTATAATATCGTGATTTAAATGAAAATCACTCAGGCTCACGCGTGAATCACGTTGTTTTTTTGAGTCACGCAAATCACGAGACCAGAGACCATCTACAATTCAAATACATAAACAAAAGACAAGTGTCTCTTCATTTGTTTCATCTATAACATCTGTAAATTTTATTAAAAATGAAGTGTCCACCCTGAAACAGTTTCCTTGTAGGTCCGATTCCAAAAAGTTTCAAGTCACTTATTTATTACCCTAATATAGGCTTATATTCTGAATTTCAAAAACATCGATTAACATTTACAACCTGTAGAGACTTTTGGCAGAAAAAACCTACCATCTCGGCCCAGTGTGCAGTGGTTCAAAAATTATGAGCAAAATCGTGAATTTAAGATTGGTTTCACCTTAAATGCACGTGTTAAACAAAACCAAGCTTTAAAATCATAGGTAAGCCACAAAATTATTTTACAGCTGAATTTTTACACTAAAAAAAATTTACACTCGAAAAAAATTTAGTATGGAGGATTTTTCCGAATAACATTTAACTTGTTTCTATTTGCTAAATATTTCAGTGTACATTTTTTTCTAATATAGCTCTAAAATATGCATACCTTAAGTGCTAGACAATTTGTATCCAATTAGACTAACATAAACTAAATAATTTCTTTATTATTTTTTTTATAAATATTTTTACACAGAGTGCTCCAATTAAAATACTATTGAACTTTGAATGAAACTAAATTTATGGTGTCATCTTTCGCAGCTACAAAATACAATATTTATTATAATTACACATTTTCCAAATGAAATTTAGAATAGCGCAGTTGAAATATTATATGAAGAGGAACTAGTACTCGTATATGGTTGTTGTTTTTGAAGAAAGAAATGAAAACGAATTTCAATCAAGAAAAACGCGGTTCAATAATTTTTTTGATTGAAACTTCTCCGATAAAGAAAATTGTTATACACAGAAAATTTTTAGAGGAAAAACTTTTAATTAAAAATTTATAAAAAGTTCATTTTAGTTTTTAATCATTTTTTTAATTGATATAATTACATTTTTTAATTGATTCCGCAAATTTCCATGCATTGAGAATAAATGCAATTTTTTTCTTGTTAAACTTCTACAAACTTTGGTAATTGATACTATTACTTTTGTGATAGGTGCAAAATTAATTAAAATAGCAATTGTTATAATCATTTTAGTGATTGAAACTCATTTTCATTTTCTGTGTGTACCAATTACCACATTAATGGGTGATTAATTAAATATTTCTTCAAACAAACATTTTTCGATTTTTATCATAAATTTGATTAACTTTTTATTTGTAGTCAATCAAAATAGTAATTTATTTAATGAACGAATTGTAAGCTTGTGGCAAAATTATGAAGCAAGGCTTATTTTTTGCTTACCAATATATATCCACCAATAAAAAAAGTAAAACCCGATTATTTCGTATATTCTAATAAATTAAAGCGAAAACAATCGGGTAAACTGAAAAATTGTAATTCGAGAGTAAAAGAAAATAACAAAAGTTTTGATCAAAACAATGACTGATTCATTTAAGTTTTATTGATCAATAGATTTAATAGAAAATTTTTTGTGTGAAATGTTTAAGAAAATTAAAAAAAAAACAGAAAAATTCAGACGAAAAAATTAAATCTGAAATAAAATTCAGAAAAATTCTAAAAAAATCAGTAATGTCTAAAATTAATTTGAAAATTGAAAAATATAACAGAAAATATTTTTAAAATTAAGAAAAAAGTCAAAAAAATAATAGAAAAATTCATGGAAACTAAAAAAATGACAAAAATTAAAAAAAAAAAAAATACACTAAAAATATAAATCAGAAAAAATTTGAGTTTTGTTTTTAGTCCGCAAAGCCGAACCCCACTCTTACTTTTTAGATTTTAATTGCACTCCTTACAATTTGAATTTTCAGAATTTCAATTGGAAAAAGTTTAGTAACACCAGAAAAACCACATGACAACATATTTTTTTTTTTAATTTGCATATAAAACATTTATGTCTATCTAGTTATTTTTCCAACCATCAGTGTATAATGTGTCTATAGAACACAAATAAAATACAATTAAACAAATTTCAATTGAACTTTGCTTTTTTGTCTTCCAAAGAAATTCCACACCAAAAGTCTGACATATCTTTTTTTTTTTTTTAAGATAATGATTGTCTCATTTTTTTTGGTTTTATTACAGTTAAAAAGAATCAACATATTCATAAATGAATCATAAATTTAATTAAACATTTTCTTAAAAAAAATCTTAAATATTTATTTTATGACATTTTAACACGTGTTGTCATTAAACCATAAAATTTAAACAAAGAATATTTAAAAAAAATAAACTGAATGCTTTTTTATGATTTTCTCTAATT
Source organism: Pegoplata infirma (assembly GCA_963921195.1). Classification (NCBI taxonomy): domain Eukaryota; kingdom Metazoa; phylum Arthropoda; class Insecta; order Diptera; family Anthomyiidae; genus Pegoplata; species Pegoplata infirma. The sequence goes on from OY992537.1 coordinate 42,973,575, forward strand.
AAAAATAAAAACAAAAAATTTACAATTAACATTTTGACAAATTTTTGAAAAAATTATGTGTGTTGCTAAATGTTTTCCTACCTACACTTTTTGTGTGTAATTTTACACATTAGAAAAAAACACATTCAAAAGAAAAACTCTATCAAAAAATTTGTAAAATGTGTTTCAATTTGAATTAGCAAACGTTTAGCAGATTTTTCTTGTGAAATGGACATTTTAAGTAAATTCAGTTTAAGAAAATAACAAAAAAATTCTGCAGTTTTACTGGTTCTGTATGCTAAATTTCAAAATATTTTTGTGCAAATTTCTTGCAGATTATTTTGTTATTTTACAAAAGATGTCCGTTGGCATTTTTTGTTTCCAAAAAAAATTTTAAGTTTTTTTAAAAATGTTAATTTAAACTAAAAATTATCAAAATAAACAAAAAAAAAAGAAAATAAGATGGTATTTAAGAAAATCCGTTGAAAATTGAGTAAAAATGCAGAAAATAAGTTAACTTATACATTTTTATTTTATTGAGTTTACACTAGGGCTTCCAATCGGGAAATTCCAATACCAGAAATCCCGGGATTTTCGGGGATTAGGCAAATCGCGAATCCCGGGATTTCTGATTTTAATCTCGAGATTATCGGGATCCCGATTTTTTATTTTTTTTTAATATTTTTTTATACCCTCCACTCCACACTGGGCCGAGATGGTAGTTTTTTTGGCCAAAACTAAAAAAAAACAAAATTATTAAATTAAAAAAAGCGAATGCACTATTGTATTAAGTATGAGTTGCTGCACCTTGTCTGTAATTTTTGTAAAAATCGGTACACCCATTCTCTTGGAATGATCCATCAAAGATAAAATATGTATGCTTAAATCTCCATATACCGTAATCAAAAAAGCTAGCAAATTTATACATTATTAAGATGGGACCTTGTTTTTTTTTTGGGGATTAATTTATTTGACAAAGGGAAGTACAACATGTAAATGGGTATGAACAGCTCTTTTTCCATATTTTTTTTTTGATGATTTTTGATATTTTTATATAAATTTTGAAAAATTGTTCCATTTGATATAGTTGTTCCAAAATGTTCCGCGACATAATCCAAAAGTTAGGATGCCAAAATGTTCGTTGGTTTACAAGCTTTCAGACTGACCTGCCCGCTTTTGCCCGTTTTTTCATCTGCGTATATAATATCAATAGAAATGGAGATGAACAAGTCTAAAGTTGTTAAAATGAGCCTTTTTTATTGAATTAAATTAATTTTATGAATTAACAATTTTCAAGTTTTTCCTAAAGTACATACATAGTGTTTTTCTACATTAATACGGGATAAAATGAAACCCGGTTACCCAAAAACCCGAATACAAAAAAAAACCGGTTACGAGAAAAACCCGGTTACACGAAAAATATTTTTTTTTATCGTATTAAAATTTGTTTTTAATACATTGAAAAAAAAATAATAATTACCCGGTTAGGCGGTCCTGACAGCTTTTTGAAAGAGTGTGGAACTTTTGATAACGATGAGTTAAAAAAAAGTTTTTTTTAAACGGGTTTTAAAAAAAAAATATTTTTTCTAATTTTTTTCTAAATTTTATTTCCATTACATTTTTTAAAACGGGCACAAGCTGGCAACTATTATGGAAAGTGTGGATAGGAAGAATAATTCTGGCCCAGACAGTTTTTTGAAAGGGCGTGGAACTTTTGATAACGATGAGTTTAAAAAAGGGGTTTAAATAAAAAAATATTTTATTTTTTCAAATTTTTAATATTTCAATAACATTTGCCTAAACGGGCACAAGCGGGCAACATTTTTAGATAGAAGGGATAAAAAGGAAAATTTTGGCCCAGACAGTTTTTTGAAAGGGAGTGGAACTTTTGATAACGATGGGCTTAAAAACGGGGTTTACAAAAAAAAAATCAGATTTTTATAAACTCTTATTTCAATTAAATTTTTGAAATCGGGCACAAGCGGGAAATTTTTTTGGAAAGTGTAAATAAAAAGGATAATTCTGGCCCAAACAGTTTTTTGAAAGGGCGTGGAACTTTTGTTCACAATGAGTTTTAAAAAAGGGGGTTTTACAAAAATTTTTTTATTTTTTTTAATTTTTGGTATTTTAATCTCATTTGTGTAAACGGGCACAAGCGGGTAAGTTTTTTCTAAGGTGGGGTTAAAAAAGGCTAATTCTGGCCCAGACAGTTTCTTGAAAGAGCGTGGAACTTTTGATGAGTTTAAAAAGGGGGGTTTCAGAAAAAAAAACAAATTTTTTCAATTTTTTATTAGCTCTTATTAGAAGTAATTTTTTTTTTTTTGAAAACGGGCACAGACGAGTAACTTTCTTGGAAAGTGCTGATAAAAAGGGCAATTCTGGCCTAGACAGTTTTTTGAATGGGCATGGAACTTTTGATGACGATAACTTTAAAAAGGGGGTTTTCAAAAAAAGACAATTTTTTTCCAATTTTTTATAAACTTGTTTCAATTTAATTTTTGAAAACGGGCACAAGCGGAAAAGTTTTTTGGAAAGTGGGGATAAAAAGGATAATTCTGGCCCAGAGAGTTTTTTTGAAAGAGCGTGGAACTTTTGATGAGTTTAAAAAGGGAGTTTTCAGAAAAAAAAAAATAATTTTTTCCAATTTTTTATTAGCCCTTATTAAAAGTAAATTTTTGAAAACGGGCACAGGCGGGCAACTTTTTTGGAAAGTGCTGATAAAAAGGGTAATTCTGGCCCAGACAGTTTTCTGAAAGGGCGTGGAACTTTTTATGACGATGAGTTTATAAAGAGGATTTTCAAAAAAAAATGTTTTTTCAATTTTTTATAAGCTCATTTTTCAATTCAATTTTTGAAAACGGGCACAAGCAGGTAACTTTTTTGGAAAGTGCTGATACAAAGGATAATTCTGGTCCCGACAGTTTTTTGAAAGGCCGTGGAACTTTCCATAACGATGAGTTCTTAAAAGGGGGTTTTCAAAAATGAAATAATTTTTTTCATTTTTTTATAAATTTTATTTAAATTCCATTTTTGAAAACGGGCACAAGTGGGCAACTTTTTTGGAAAGTGTGGATAGAAAGGATAATTCTGGCCCAGACAGTTTTTTAAAAGGGCGTGGAACTTTTGATAACGATGAGTATAAAAAGGGGGTTTTCAAAACAAAAACAATTTTTTTTTTTCAATTGTTTATAAACTTTTTTTCAATTATATTTCGGAAAAAGGTATATTCACGTGATTTAAATGAAAATCATTCACGCTCACGCGTGAATCACGTTATTTTTAAACTTTTTTTCAATTCAATTTTTAAAAACTTTTATATCACGTGATTTAAGTGAAAATCACTCACTCTCACGCGTGAATCACGTTGTTTTTTGAGTCACGCAAATCACGGGACCAGAGACCATCTCCAATTCAAAAACATAAACAAAAGACAAGTTTCTCTTCATTTGTTTCATCTATAACATCTGTAAATTTTATTAAAAATTAAGTGTCCACCCTGAAACAGTTTCCTTGTAGGTCCGATTCCAAAAAGTTTCAAGTCACTTATTTATTACCCTAATATAGGCTTATATTCTGAATTTCAACAAAATCGATTAACATTTACGACCTGTAGAGACTTTTGGCCAAAAAACCTACCATCTCGGCCCAGTGTGCACTCTAGTGATAGAGGGTATATATAAGTTTGTCATTCCGTTTGTAACACATCGAAATATTGGTCTAGGACCCCATAAAGTATATATATTCATGATCCTTGATCGATTTTAAGTCGATCTAGCGATGTCCGTCCGTCCGTCCGTCCGTCCGTCCGTCTGTCTGTCTGTCTGTCCGTTGAAAACACGCTAACTTTTGAAAGACTTTACGGAGCCTCTTGAAGTTTGACATATATGTTCTCCATTTACCGGGTCAGGTTGGTATTGCAATCCAGCGAAATCGGTCCAGTGGTTCAAAAGTTATGAGCAAAATAGTAAATTTCGGCAAGGGTATTTTTCGAATTTACAAGATTAAAACCACTATAACTTTCGAAAGACAATTCTGAGGGGGCTGAAGCTTAGCATATATATTTGTCGTTTCTCGAGGCTGTTTGGTTTTGAATTTCAGCAAAATCGGTTCAGTGGTTCAAAAGTTATAAGCAAAGCAGTGAATTTCAGATTTGTTTCACCTTAAACTGTTGAAAACTCGTTAAACAAGTTTTATAAGCATGGTGAAATACCAGTTTTGTAAAACTTGTTGTTGTTTGTTTTCTTGTCGTGGGGTGCAGTTTAGTTGTTAGACAAGTAAATATTTGTTATTGTTTTGTTATTGTGAGTGTTACTGTATGTAACGGGAAAAAATCAAATAAAGTATGTGTATGATTGAATGTTAATTTGTTTTGGGTTTTTAAAGAAGAAGATGGTAATATAAAAAGAAGAAAATATGTGAAATAGTTTTTTTTTTGTATTACATTATAGGTATAAAACAACAAAAATATTTTACAAAGTAATTTGTTACTCAAAGAAATTGTACACTAAAAAAGTATTTACACTCAAAAAAAAAATGTTACACTCAAAAAAAAAAAATGTACACATTATTATTTTTTTTTTGTTTAATGAAATGGCAGACTCAAAAAAATGTTGACAGTCAAAAAAATTTTACACTCAAAAAAATTTGATTGATTAAAAGAAAGTTTGACTCAAAATAATATATATATTTCTAATAAAAAATTTGTAATGCAATTTTTGAAATTTTTTTTAGAAAATTACTATCAGATAACATTGTGGAGGGTATTCATAGATTCGACCAAGTCGAATTTAATTTTTCTACTTGTTATTATTGTTATATTTTTATAACCTCCACTTATAACTGATGAATGACAATGACGTACGCAGGGGAAGGAGTACCCAAAAAGTTTCAGAAGAGAGAAAATGTCTCAAAACCTGAGAACTTGGCGATAAAAATGTCTCACAATCTAAATCTAAGATAGGAAATAATCAGAACCTGATACATTTTTACGGAAGCTGCAAAATTTTCACCTGCATTAGAAACTTTAGCAAAAAAATATTTTTTTCAATAAATCCACTTAAAATCTGTGTTAAAAATTACTCTGAAATTATGGGTTTTTTTTTAATTTTTCTTAAATTTTTGTTTTAAGTTTTGATGATTTTTTTCGGAAAATTTTCTCAGAATTTGGCTTTTCTCAACCAGTTACATTCAGTTTCAGAGACAGATTACACCGCTCAACACTGATTTTCCGGTTTGAGTTCTGATGATCAATTTTAGTAGTCTTTGATCTCCTGATCTCCAAATTTTCCCATCACGTCTAGATTTTTAGTTATTCACGCAATTAAAAAAAGTGAACTAAAATCTGGGAAAATTAACTTAATTTTAAGAAAAAGAGGGAATGATTTGGCTCCAAAGATAAGGAAAACAAAGTTAATTAATTTTAAGCCAATTTTAACTAGAAAATGGGAAAAATTATATTACACTTTATTTCATTCACATGTTAAAACTGAATTGGGTCTAGACCCTGGACACATGGGTTCGAACCCAATGGGTCCAACCCCTTGTTAACTTAAGACCCCAGTCCTTTAAGCGTCCCCATAGATTTTGACCCAACATTTGTGTCCGTTTCGCTCTAACTTGCTTAGTTTTTGAGATACGGTAATATGGGGTCTGATAGGGTCTTGAGAATCTTAAAAACTGGATATCTCAAAAACTATTAATCTTAGGACTTTCGGGTATTTTGCGGTGTTCTACGATTCAAGAGCTACAAAAATGCCGTTTGACCTTTTCTCGTGTTGGCAGTATTTACCGAGATATGTGCATATATAAAATCTCGGGAATTTCAAAGATCTAAATTAGGGTCTTGGACCCCGACAGATATGCAGAGCCAGGCAATTCCATATTTTTCTTTGTTGTCTTTCTTTTGAAAATTTCGTCCGTTTCGCTCTATCTCGTTTAGTTTTCGAGATATCGCCATTTTAAATTTTTAACTAAATTCTAAGAAGTTATTTACTAAATTCTCAGAAGTTATTAACTAAATTCTAAGAAATACACTTCCTCAATTCAAAGAAGAGAAATACGATGATGTTTTTTTTAGTAAATTTAAACTTAACTTGAACTAAATTGTTTTTAAGATATATGTCTTAAAAATAAAGATACGTTTCTTAGATTTGTGGAAAATTTCTTTGGCAGTAAGAATTTTTTTCCTAATATTTAAAAATTCCATTTATAGAAAACTATGAACTACTTATAAGTAAATGAACTAAACTTTTTTCCTCATAGTTAAGAAAATTTCTCATTTTTTAGTTAAATTTTACTAAATTTTAGGAAAATTCATGATAAATTTTCAAAGACATTTTTTCCTTAATTTTAGTTATGTCTTTTTTCAGTGCGGTTGAAAATGCAAAAAATGGCGATTTTTGCATTATTTGAAAGCATTCACAGCAGCCATTAACTGGAATACAGGTCTGGTATAAAGCGCAATAGTAGAATTTGGCTATGGTCTCCAACATAGAAAACTATTTTTTTACAAATTATTGCGTTTAGCTAGGTTACACTTGCGTTTTAAAATTACACTCTTAAAATTACTATTTTTGTAAAATTTACCTAAGTTTTTTTGATATTTTTCAAACGGTGTTATTTTTCGTATAAACCGGAAGATATCTTTAATGGGTTTAAAAGTCTATAAGAAAGAATGAACTTTTGCCTAAATTTTAAGCACATCACAGTAAAGATTGATCATCTGGTTTTTGTTTAGAGCCTTTTAAAAATGGTGTTTTTCTAATTTTTTTTCACAGTGTTTTTTTTTTAAATACATATTCGGCCAATAAAGGTGCAACAACTTCAAATTTTTTTTATCATATGTTTGAGATCATAGTTCAATTCTCCTCTAACGCTTTACCGGAGCCAAAAACCTTCGATTTGTTGAGCGATGTTATTGAGAAATTTTTCTTCGTCTATTTTCTGTGAATCAGTTAGAATGTGTTTCAGAGACAAAGCGTTGAGAAGCAATTGTAAAAATGTACCGATATGAATTACAATGAATTTTTATTGTTAAACTGATAAAAACGATTTCAAAAAAATACACACAGAAAATAAATTCAGTTGTTGCAACTGAATTGTTTGCCAACTGAATTTTTGCGGTTGCACCAACTATCACAATATTCAGTTGCCTCTACTGTCAATTCAGTTGTCTCTACCGGTAAATATCTATCATAAGAACCGAATATTTTTATGTTAAAATTGACATTGGTTAGAGTAATCGAATTTTAAAAAGCGTTATATAGTTATAGCAATCAATATTTTTTTAAACTGTTTCTTTTGAAATAAAAATTTTTAATATTTTTTTCAACTAATTTTACTACTTTATTTGATTTTAAAAATTTTATAATTTAAAAAGTGGAATAAATACATTCAATAGAAAAAATAAATTAAAACTGAAAATAAGTAAAAAAAAAATAAAATAGAAAAAATTTAACATCTAAGAATTTTTCTAAAAAAAAATGTCTCAGAATCTGAGAGACTTTCTAGAGCAAAAATAAATCGAAGTCAAAATACATCTTTTAAGAAAACATGTCAATGAAAAAATCAAAAAATATGTATCTCAGACTTCTAGATTTTTTTTAACGAAAAATATATCAGAATCGTAGGATTTTTTAATAAAAAAAAACGAAAAGTTTTAAATTCTTAAATTTTTCTAATACAAAAAATCTCAGATTGGGAGAAAAAGTTTCAGGTTCTGAAAATTTTTTTCTACAGAAAAAGTCTCAGATTTTGAGTAATTTTTCCTATAGAAAATGTCTCCGATTCTGAGAATAATTTTGGATGAAACTTTCTTAATTTCAATATTCTGGCATTTACAAAATTTAAATTTGTTACCACTCTCTGTACACTTTGGACTCTTAGGATTTCTTGGAAACTGCACCAAAGTTTTTTATATTTGGCTCAAAAAACGATTTTATTGTCGACTTCTGGGTAAAATATCATCTTTAGCATCTGCATTAAAGTTGCGTGTGCAAATACCTAAAATAAGATTTATTAATTTAAATTGATTGTATTTCGGCAGTGGTATCAACTTACCGTCAAAATTTGTAACATTTTTTACGAAATTTTACATGAATTTTATTTAAAAATTTGAAAAACGTCTGAACAGAATAACATTTTTGTTTTAAATGATTACTATTTTTACTTTTTTTTGACGTAAAACGTTTTGTAATTGAAATGAAATCCTAACGACCAATTATTAGTTAAGAATACCAATACAAATTTATAATTTATTAAATTTTTTCAAAAATAAAAAATTATTGAAAAATTTGGTTAAGTTAACCAACATTTTCAGTTGTGGATACTATTACCTAATATTTTTGGAATTTATTAATTAAAACAAATGATTATTGGTCGAGAGGGAAAATAAAGACTAAAAGAAACGGTTGTACTTACTAAATATTTTTCAAAAACTTTATTAGTTTTTAGTTTGGGTATATTAACCAAATTATTAGTTGTTGATACATCCATTCGGTCACGATTGAAAATTAATTATTACTACTGTTATTTATTTGGTATGGTGATAAAAAATTTACAATAACAACTAAAAATGTATAAGATTTATCAAAATTCCGTTTTCATAATGGAATTCCAAGTAAACAGTTCTCTGTGTGTAGTCTCTGAAAAATAATTACATTGTACAACAATTTCAAACTTTTTCCAAAATTACGGGGCTCCGACGATTGATACTGGTAAAGAAGACAAAAAAAAAATATACGTGTGTCGGCGTTTTGAACGATCACATCGGAATTTTATTTTAGAGACGGTTAAAGTTTCCCAGCTTTGGGCTGTTCTTGCATCATACACACAGGGAAAAAATTATTTGGAACTCAGTCGGAACTCCTCAAATTTGGTTTCAGAATATAAGTATTAGTTACAACGACTTAAATTCAAATTTCATGATTCAAAAAGTAAATTTGTATCCAAATATCTAAACAAATTACCAAAAAACCATCACATTTTCAAAAAATATTGGTTGCATTTATCATTTCCAAAAAAATATTACTTCAAAAACTTTCATAATAGTCCGAACCATTCATTTATTTTTTTTTTGTAATGCAATAAATTTTTAATAACTAGCACAGAATATTAGTTTAGTTGTATAAAAAAATCAGTTACAGCAACTGATGCTTGTATAAAAAGTTAAAAAATTTTAAAAATTCAAAATACATTTGAAATTAAAATTTTAATGTAATACTATCTTCGAATTATTTAGATTTGGTACATACAATCATTTTTTAATTTTGTATAAAAGTTACTGCAACTAATTGTATGTTGCTTTTAAAAAAAATTATTTAAATTATTAAAAGTCATAAAAAACAAAATAATTTTACAGAAAAGTTATTTTTTAAGAAATAATTGGAATAAGATAATTTAAAACATCAAAAAAAATATAGTTTACAAAAAGGAAAATAAACCACAAAAAGTAAGTAAATCTAAATTAACCCAAAATACATTTGTATTATTTTTAATAAAGACTGGATTTATTTTTAGCAAAATATGTACATTAAAATTTAAAAAAGGAAATTTGGAGAAATAATCTTGCGGATTTACCTACGAGCATTGATCTACAATAATTATCAACATTCAACTTTAGATATCAACATATCAATATCAACATTCAACATAAATACATATCAACATTCAACAAAAGACACATCTCTATTAAAATGCTGTATTGGGACGAAATTTGAGAGGTTAGATATTTGCATAAAAATTGTGTAGACTTATTCGAATTTTCTACAGAAAAAGTATCTCTGAAAAAATGTCTCAGAATCTGAGACTTTTTCTATAGAAAAAATGTCTCAGAATCTGAGACTTTTTATATAGAAAAAATGTCTCAGAATCTGAGACTTTTTCTATAGAAAAAATGTCTCAGCATCTTAGACTTTTTCTATAGAAAAAATGTCTCAGAATCTGAGACTTTTTCTATAGAAAAAATGTCTCAGAATCTGAGACTTTTTCTATAGAAAAAATGTCTCAGAATCTGAGACTTTTTCTATAGAAAAAATGTCTCAGAATCTGAGACTTTTTCTATAGAAAAAATGTCTCAGAATCTGAGACTTTTTCTATAGAAAAAATGTCTCAGAATCTGAGACTTTTTCTATAGAAAAAATGTCTCAGAATCTGAGACTTTTTCTATAGAAAAAATATCTCAGAATCTGAGACATTTTCTATAGAAAAAATGTCTCAGAATCTGAGACTTTTTTATATAGAAAAAATGTTTCAGAATCTGAGACTTTTTCTATAAAAAAAATGTCTCAGAATCTGAGAATTTTTCTATAGAAAAAATGTCTCAGAATCTGAGAATTTTTCTATAGAAAAAATGTCTCAGAATCTAAGAATTTTTCTATTGAAAAAATGTCTCAGAATCTGAGACTTTTTCTATAGAAAAAATGTTTCAGAATCTGAGAATTTTTCTATAAAAAAAATGTCTCAGAATCTGAGACTTTTTCTATAGAAAAAATGTCTCAGTATCTGAGACTTTTTCTATAGAAAAAATGTTTCACAATCTGAGACTTTTTCTTTAGAAAAAATGTCTCAGAATCTCAGAATATGTTCCAAGATCTGCGACTTTTTTTATATAAAAAATGTTTCAGAATTTCAGACTTTTTCTATAGAAAAAATGTCTCAAATCGTGAGAATTTTTCAACAAGAAAAATGTCTCAGGGTCCGAGACTTTTTCTATAGAAAAAATGTTTTAGAATCTGAAACTTTTTCTAAAGCAAAAATGTCTTAGAATCTGAGACTTTTTCTATAGAAAAAATGTCTCAGAATCTGGGACTTTTTCTATAGAAAAAATGTCTCAGAATCTGAGACTTTTTCTATAGAAAAAATGTCTCAGAATCTGAGACTTTTTCTATAGAAAAAATGTCTCAGAATCTGAGACTTTTTCTATAGAAAAAATGTCTCAGAATCTGAGACTTTTTCTATAGAAAAAATGTCTCAGAATCTGAGACTTTTTCTATAGAAAAAATGTCTCAGAATCTGAGACTTTTTCTATAGAAAAAATGTCTCAGAATCTGAGCCTTTGTCTATAGAAAAAATGTCTCAGAATCTGAGACTTTTTCTATAGAAAAAATGTCTCAGAATCTGAGACATTTTCTATAGAAAAAATGTCTCAGAATATGAGACTTTTTTATATAGAAAAAATGTTTCAAAATCTGAGACTTTTTCTATAGAAAAAATGTCTCAGAATCTGAGAATTTTTCTATAGAAAAAATGTCTCAGAATCTAAGAATTTTTCTATTGAAAAAATGTCTCAGAATCTGAGAATTTTTCTATAGAAAAAATGTCTTAGAATCTAAGAATTTTTCTATAGAAAAAATGTCTCAGAATCTGAGACTTTTTCTAAAGAAAAAATGTCTCAGAATCTAAGACTTTTTCTATAGAAAAAATGTTTCAGAATCTGAGAATTTTTCTATAGAAAAAATGTCTCAGGATCTGAGACTTTTTCTATAGAAAAAATGTCTCAGTATCTGAGACTTTTTCTATAGAAAAAATGTCTCAGAATCTGAGACTTTTTTTATAGAAAAAATGTTTCACAATCTGAGACTTTTTCTTTAGAAAAAATGTCTCAGAATCTCAGAATATGTTCCAAGATCTACGACTTTTTTTATAGAAAAAATGTTTCAGAATTTCAGACTTTTTCTATAGAAAAAATGTCTCAAATCGTGAGAATTTTTCAACAAGAAAAATGTCTCAGAGTCCGAGACTTTTTCTATAGAAAAAATGTTTTAGAATCTGAGACTTTTTCTGAAGCAAAAATGTCTTAGAATCTGAGACTTTTTCTATAGAAAAAATGTCTCAGAATCTGGGACTTTTTCTATAGAAAAAATGTCTCAGAATCTAAGACTTTTTCTTTTTTTTTTTTTCTTCTATAGAAAATGTCTCAAAATCTGAGACTTTTTCTATAGAAAAAATGTCTCAGAATCTGAGACTTTTTCTATAGAAAAAATGTCTCAGAGTCTTAGACTTTTTCTATAGAAAAATGTCTCAGAATTTGAGACTTTTTCTATAGAAAAAGTGTCTCAGAATCTGAGACTTTTTCTATAGAAAAAATGTCTCAGAATCTGAGACTTTTTCTATACAAAAGGTCTCGGAATCTCAGACATTTTTTCTACAGAAAAAGTCTCAGAATCTGAGACATTTTTTCTACAGAAAAAGTTTCAAATTCTGAGACATTTTTTCTATAGAAAAAGTCTCAGATTCTGAGACATTTTTTCTATAGAAAAAGAATCTGAGACTTTTTCTATAGAAAAAATGTCTTCGATGTCTCAGATTCTAATACGACTTTTATATAGAATAATTCTCAGATTCTGAAACGTTTTTCCTTTAGAAAAAGTCTCAGATTATGTTACTTTTGTTGTATAGAAAAAGTCTCAGATTTTGAGTCTCTGATTCTAAGACATTTTTTCTATAGAAAGTTTTAAATTGTAAGATATTTTTGCTATAGAAAAATTCACAGGTTCTATACAAAAAGTGTCAGATTCTATAACATATTTTCTATAGAAAAAGTCTTAGATTGGAAGATATATTTTCTATAGAAAAAGTCTCAGGTGCTGAGACGTTTTTTGAGAATTAAAAAAAAAAAAATATGTTTAAAAATTGTACTAAATATCAACTTATGTATATCTTTTTGTAAAATTAACTTATTTAATAAATATATTACAAAAAACATTTTTTGTCTTTTATTTTACGGTTGAAGGACCCAATTAATAAAATATTTTAGTCGTGGTGCTGTTATATCGGTCACAACAACCATTCTAATCTTATAATTTTTCGTTGCTTCAACAGATATATTCAGTTGCTCTTACTGAAATTCGATATATATACCAATTGACTGAATCGAAAATATTAGTAATTACAACTGATAAAAGTGATAGTTGGCTGGACTACAATAATTTGGTTGGTTCTAAATTTGGTTGGCACAACGAATCCGTTTTCTGTGTGTATCGGCGTATAGAACTATGTTTTCTTAACATCTGAGGTGTGAGGTATGTTTAGCAACTTTGTATAAAATATTAATGCAAATATTTTGTGGAATATTTTAACCCTCCAACTCCTCCTCATAACGATATATTTTGGATCTATTCTAACAAATCGTAAAAACACTACAAAACAAGGGGAGGGCGTGGATGAAATGTTCTGCAAAAGTGTTGGCCACCAAATTTTACTTTATATGTCAGAACAGACTAGGGTTTCTAAATTCCCGGACTTTTTCAATTCCCGGGAAATCGTTTTAAAAAAATCGTATTCCCGGGAATTTTTTAATTAAAACAAATTTTGAACTTTACCATATGAAAATTGTTATATTACAAATTATGGTCGTATTTTCCAATTTAAAACCATTTTTGATGTATTCTTATGTAAAATAGTTTTACTAACCTCTTAAATATACGTAGAAAGTTCATAAAATCTATTTTTTGTAGAAATGTTGGACCTTATCATAGTTTTAGTATTTGCATTGACGTATTTCCACTCCATGCAAAATTGTTCACAATTCGGAAATACCCGATTTTGCATCAAATGCGGTTTTAATAACTTTTTGGAAAATTTTTCTAATTTTGACTACGCCAACCGTAAGAAAATCATATCTTGAAGATATATTTAATTAAACTTTCGAATTATTTAAATTAATTGGTTTAAGGCATTCCGGCCAAATGAGAACACCAATGTACTATATACTTAGCCATTGTAACGACGTATTTTCACTGGTTGCTGGGATAGAACTCGCGGCGGCAAAGGTTCGTTACAAAATATTTTTTATTCACGGCCGATAGATATCAGGTTTTTACTTCATATATGAAATTTTAAGCTGAAAAACAGGTTTGTAATATATTTTTTTAAAATATCGATATTTTTGTTTAAGCACTATAAAGATTGTTGTTCTGAATATAAAATACTAAATTTCGTGAAGAAGAAATCATTGGAATTTTAGATTAAGAAACTTTTGCCAATTTGCAATCAACATTTGAAGTGAAATTTTGTTTGATTCCGTATTTTGTCACGGAATCGATTAAAGAAAAAAAATTATTAGGCCTAAATGATATGCAAGCTGAAGCGTATCCTCACTATTTTTTCTTTAAAATGTTAGTTCTTTCAAAGTTTTAATGACATTTTTATTAAATCATTTAAGATTGTGCTAAAAATGTGTAAATTAAATATATTTTTATTAAAAAATTGGCGACGAATTCCCGAAATTTCCCGAAGAAAAAATCCCGGGATTTCAAGAAAAATTTTTCCCGGGAATTCCCGGGAAATTTTTCCCGAATAGAAACCCTAGAACAGACCAATGCCAATGCAATCTTGAATTTGACTGGTTTTTGGTGTTTGTGTTAAGTTTCGGGCTTTCGTGTAACTATTTGAAGTTGTTTAGTTTTTATTTTAAAGTTTTTTCTGCTTGATTTTAATATTTTATTTTTTCTTAGTGCAGGCAAAAATTTATCAAACCGAGTCAAGGTTAGATATTTAAATTAATAAAATTTTTCTAAAATCATGTTTGTGTAACATGATCAACAAAAATGAGGACGCAAGTTTCTATAAACAAAATTTGTGTGTTTTAATGTACTTTGAAAGGAAAACATTCATATTAAAAACGCAAACCTCAATCCCAAAGTAGTTGGTTAAAGTCGTAAAATTTTATTTAATAGTAGGAAAATTTAAACATTAAAAAAAATATTAATTTCAACACTACATTTAATTATTAATGTAAATAAAAATGTTTTAATTTGTTTTTATAGCATAATTTTTGATACGTTGATTTCTGTTTTTTTTTTTACGATGTATGTTGTATGTAGAAAGAACTATTCTATATTCCATCATGTATGAATTGATATGAATTACTAATTTGAAACAATTATAATTATTATTATTTAGTGGGAAAAAAAACACATAAAAATTAAGAGTGTTTATTTGAGAAGTATTTTTTACAAAACAAGAAAAATATTAAATTTTATGTTTTTTCCCATTTATGGTTAATCTTACATAATTTTTTGTTTATCCATGAAATCTTGTTGTAATATGAATAAATATTTCATGGTTGTGCGAGGCACGTGCAATTAAAATGAAATTCGGAACTGTTTTATTGAGGTTATTAGTTTTAATTGCAAGTTTTGTTGCAATGAAATTATGTATTAGTATAACCCGAATTTGGAAATTTATCGAATTCGATAGTGCAATGTCCAATGGCGGAAAGAAATTAAAATTAGAATATTATGTAAGTTTGCTATACAGTTCAAAGTTTTCTCAGTCAGTCAGTGAAAAAAATACAAAAAAATTCTATAAAAAAAAATATCAGTGTAAATTCAGATGTATACTGGAATGTACTTTAAGTATTGGGCAACTTCTAAAAAAAAGTTTTCTTAAATTTAAAATACTTTTTTTATCAAAACTAACAGACATTGGAAACTTACATTAGTAGACTGGAAGTAAAATTTTTTACAATTTTTTTCTTTTTCCACACACAAAAAAAATGTTTACCAAGTACTTGGGAGGATATGCATTTTTAAAGTTTTTTGCATATATTTTTCAAAAAATAGCAAAATTTTACCAAGTTTTTGCTTGTTTCTGATAAAAGTTTAGAAAATATTCATAAGAGTATTTAACCTTGTGTATTTTTACAAACTTCAACCAAAATTATGCAAAAACTTGGTAAAATGTTACAAATTTTTTCATAATTAATGTAAAAAACGTTGTTTTTTTATTTTTAGTACCAAAAGGTACATAAAAATAAAATGTATTTATTCGGCCTTTATATATGTATATATATTCGATTAGAGTTTTATTCTAGTTCGAGGCCCAAAAATATTTCTATTTATGATATTGTCATAATAGAGTATTTTTAATTTATTGCTTTAAAAAAGTTACTATCTCATAGTATGTCTGTACTGATCAGTTTCATCCCCACTAAAGGAATCTTCAGCAGACTTTAGAGAATCATCGTTGGTCAATCAAACATCAAACCAGACATAATATTTGATATATTTCCCAAGTTATATAAGAAGTACTATTATGAAGGTCCGAAATCTGTTTTCCAACAAAAATAACTCTTTTAAAGCAAAAATTGTATATATTAAATCACCGTCGGTAACTATTAATATATGTGTTGCTGTTATTTTACAATAACAACAGTGCCTAACCAAACAATAGTGTTGGTAGGATAAGTCGTACTAAACTTTGTGTTAAATGTTGTTTTTTTATTTTTAGTACCAAAAGGTACATAAAAATAAAATGTATTTATTCGGCCTTTATATATGTATATATATTCGATTAGAGTTTTATTCTAGTTCGAGGCCCAAAAATATTTCTATTTATGATATTGTCATAATAGAGTATTTTTAATTTATTGCTTTAAAAAAGTTACTATCTCATAGTATGTCTGTACTGATCAGTTTCATCCCCACTAAAGGAATCTTCAGCAGACTTTAGAGAATCATCGTTGGTCAATCAAACATCAAACCAGACATAATATTTGATATATTTCCCAAGTTATATGAGAAGTACTATTATGAAGGTCCGAAATCTGTTTTCCAACAAAAATAACTCTTTTAAAGCAAAAATTGTATATATTAAATCACCGTCGGTAACTATTAATATATGTGTTGCTGTTATTTTACAATAACAACAGTGCCTAACCAAACAATAGTGTTGGTAGGATAAGTCGTACTAAACTTTGTGTTAAATGTTGTTTTTTTATTTTTAGTACCAAAAGGTACATAAAAATAAAATGTATTTATTCGGCCTTATCCTACCAACACTATTGTTTGGTTAGGCACTGTTGTTATTGTAAAATAACAGCAACACATATATTAATAGTTACCGACGGTGATTTAATATATACAATTTTTGTTTTAAAAGAGTTATTTTTGTTGGAAAACAGATTTCGGACCTTCATAATAGTACTTCTCATATAACTTGGGAAATATATCAAATATTATGTCTGGTTTGATGTTTGATTGACCAACGATGATTCTCTAAAGTCTGCTGAAGATTCCTTTAGTGGGGATGAAACTGTTCAGTACAGACATACTATGAGATAGTAACTTTTTTAAAGCAATAAATTAAAAATACTCTATTATGACAATATCATAAATAGAAATATTTTTGGGCCTCGAACTAGAATAAAACTCTAATCGAATATATATAATGTAAAAAACTTTAAAAACCCATATCCTCCAAGTTATTGGTAAAATATTTTTTTGTGTGCAGTAAAGAAATATTTAAATTTGAGGTGTTTCGACTAGTACTTTGTAAAAAAATATCTTTAATTTGGGATACCCTAATATTAAATATTACCAACATGTTTCAAAAACATAAAAGTGCGTTTTTTAAACATCGCAAGTTTCAATATTAAATTTAACCTCGAAATATGTACATTAGCGGTATAAATTTAAAAAATAAAATCAGTTTATTCAACGAAATTTATATTTACGATTACGTATGATCAATATTTAATAAACATATATTCAAATCACTCATACGACTCGGAAAATTTTGTTATATAGAAATATTTCAGATTCTGAGATATTTTTTGGATAGAGAAATTCTCAGATTCTGAGACATTTTTCTTAGATTCCGAGACATTTTTCGAATAGAAAAATTCTCAGCTTCTGATAAATTTTTCGTATAAAAAAATTCTCAGATTTTGAGACAATTTTCGTATAGAAAAATTCTCAGATTCTGAGGCATTTTTCGTATAGAAAAATTCTCGAATTCTTAGACATTTTTCGTATAGAAAACTTCTCAGTTTCTGAGACATTTTTCCTATATTCTCAAATTCTGAGAGATTTTTCATATAAAAAAATTCTCAGATTTTAAGATATTTTTAGTATCGAAAAATTCTCAGATTCTGAGATATTTTTCGTAAAGAAAAATTCTCAGATTCTGAAACATATAGAAAAATTATATATGTTTAGAAAAATTAGCAGTTTCTGAGACATTTTTCGTATAGAAAAATTCGCCGATTCTTAAGCTTTTTTCGTATAATTTTTTGTATAGAAGAATTCTGAGATTCTGTGACATTTTTCGTACAGAAAAATTCTCAGATTCTAACACATTTTTCGTATAGAACTATACTCAGATTCTAAGACATTTTTCGTATAGAAAAAATTCTCAGATTCTATGGCATTTTTAGTATAGAAAAATTCTCAGATTCTAAGACATTTTTCGTATAGGAAAATTCTCAGATTCTGAGACAATTTTTGTATAGGAAAATTCTCAGATTCTGAGACATTTTTTGTATAGAAAAATTCTCAGATTCTGAGACATTTTTCGTGTAGAAAAATACTCAGATTCTAAAAATTGTTCGTATAGAAAAATTCTCTGATTCTGAGTCATTTTTCGAACAGAAAAATTCTCAAAATCTGAGACATTTTTCGTTCAGAAATATTCTCAGATTCAGAAACATTTTCCGTAAAGAAAAATATTTAGATTCTGAGCTGTTTTTCATATAGAAAATTCTCAGATTCTCAGATATTTTATGTATTCTCAGAATCTAAGATATTTTTCGTATAAAAAAAACTCTGATTCTGAGATAATTTTCGTATAAAAAAAAAAATCTTAGATTCTGAGACATTTTTCGTATATAAAAATTCTCAGATTCTTAGACATTTTTCGTATAAAAAAATTCTCAGATTCTGAGTAATTTTTCGTATAAAAAAATCTAAGATTATAAAAAATTGTTCGTATAGAACATTTCTCAGATTCTGAGACATTTTTCGAACAGAAAAATTCACAAATTCTGAGACATTTTTCGTACAGAAATATTCACAGATTCTGAAACATTTTCCGTATAGAAAAACTTTACGATTCTGAGCTGTTTTTCATATAGAAAATTCTCAGATTCTCAGATATTTTATGTATTGTCAGAATCTAAGATATTTTTCATATAGAAAAATACTCTGAGATAATTTTCGTATAAAAAAATCTCAGATTCTGAGATATTTTTCGTATAGAAAAATTGTCGCTTTTCGTATACAAAAATTCTGTTTCTGAGATATATTTTGTACAGAAAAATTCTCAGATTCTGTGATATTTTTCGTAAAAAAAAATTCTCACATTCTGAAACATTTTTCGTATACAAAAATTCTTAGATTCTGAGACATTTTTCGTATACAAAAATTCGCAGATGCTGAGACATTTTTCGTTTAGAAAATTTTTCAGATTCTGTTTTTTTTTTTTTCGTATACAAAAATTCTCAGATTCTGAGACATTTTTTGTATAGAAGAGTTCTCAGACTCTGAGACATTTTTTCATAGAAGAATTCTAAGATTCTGAAACATTTTTTGTATAGAAAAATTCTCAGATTTTAAAACATTTTTCGTGTTAAAAAATTCTCAGATTCTTAAACATTTTTCGTATAGAAAAAATTCTAAGATTTGGAGAAGAGGAATTCTGAGATTCTGACACATTTTGCTTATAAAAAATTCTTAGATTCTGAGGCATTTTTCCTATAGAAAACTTATCAGATTGTGAGACAATTTTCGTAAAAAAAAAAACTAAAATTTGGAGACATTTTTCTTATAAAACAAGTAGAAAAGTTAAATTCGACTTGGCCGAATCTATGAATACCCCCCACAATGCCCTTTTTAAGTAATAGTAAATTTTCTAACGTTAAAAAATAACTTTTATGATTAGAAATATTTTATTTTGTGTAAAAAACCTTTTTTTTACTAATTTTTGAAAAAAAAAAATAATTTACAAATTTTTTTTTTTGAATTTAAAATTTTTTTTTGAGTGTAAATTTTTTTTTGGAGTGTATTTTTTTGTTTTAGTGTAAAAATATTTTTAAGTGACAAAAATACGCTGTAAAATATTTTTGTGACTTACCAATGTTTTTAAAACATATTTAACGGGTTTTTAACACGTGGATTTAAGGTGAAGCGAATTTGAAATTTACGGTTTTGCTAATAACTTTTGAACTACTGGACCGATTTGGCTGAAATTCAGTATGAACCAGGTCAGGGGAACGACAATACATATATATGCCAAGCTTCAGCATCCTCAGAAAGTTATAGTGTTTTTTATCTCGTAAATTCGCGAAAACCCCTTGCCGAAATTCACTCTTTTGCTCATAACTTTTGAACCAATGGACCGATTTCGCTGGATTGCAATACCAACCTGACCAGGTAAATGCCCAACATATATGCTAAACTTCAGGAGCCTCCGTAAAGTCTTTCAAAAGTTAGCGTGTTTTCGACAGACAGACAGACAGACAGACAGACAGACAGACAGACAGACAGACAGACAGACAGACAGACAGACAGACAGACAGACAGACAGACAGACAGACAGACAGACAGACAGACAGACAGACAGACAGACAGACAGACAGACAGACAGACAGACAGACAGACAGACAGACAGACAGACAGACAGACAGACAGACAGACAGACGGACGGACATCGCTAGATCGTCTTAGAATCTAACGAGGATCATAAATATATATACTTTATGGGGTCTTAGACCAATATTTCGAAGTGTTACACACGGAATGACAAACTTATATATACCCTCTATCACTAGAGTGGAGGGTATAAAAATTCTCAGATTCTGATACATTTTTCGCATAGAAAATTTTTCGTACAGAAACGTCAATAACATTTTTCGTATAGCAAAAATCTTACATTCAGTCTTAATTTAGTTCAAGTCTAATTTTAATTTAACATCGAAATTTTTAAAGTTTCTTTAAGATTTTTTTATTAAAAAAATTTTTAGATTCTAAAAAAACATTAAAAATTCTTTAATTCTGACTCAGAATTTCTGAGACATTATAATTTTTTTTTAATATATAAGACTTTGATATCGTGATCCTATATTCAAAATATGCCAACTCAAATTTGACGGAAATGAGTTTCCGATGGCAAATAGCTCCCCTATGTTATACCTATCTGCCATAAAAATTTCAGAGCAAAAAAATTATTTGTTGTCGTTTTACATCCATTTTTGTTATTCTGCTAACTCAAAGTACATATTTTTTTGGTGGAAATAAATGCCAACTCCCATTGTAAATTTCCAAAAATTTTTCAAAAAATTTTTTAAAAAAAATTAGACCACATATCTTATTGCATTTGCCATGCTAAACACGAATCTTGTAAAGATTTTGCTATCTAATGACTAGTTCTCGAGATATTGCCATTTTGAAAATTTCGGTAAATAGTGTTTGCAAAAAAAAAAAATTGCTTATATTTATGTAACTTTCAAACTATTTATCAGATTGAAATATTATGAATGGGGCAAATAAAGTCAATGATATAAGCTTTCAAAATAGCTAGTTTGGAGTGACCCTATTGCAATACAGCGTGAGTTACAGAGTGCCAAAGTTGACCACCCTGAGATTAAAAGGCTTTCGGAGCTAGTAACTTTTAAAAATATGCAAAGATTTTTAATTTTTTGTTCAGTTTTTGCAATTACCGTACTAAGGATAACAAAAACCAAAAAAAAAAAAAAAATTTAAAAATTTTTCAAAAAAAAATTTATTTTTATTTTCCGACAAAATATGACAACTCTAAAAAAATATTTGTTTTTTGATATAGTAATAAATGCCATCTCTGAAAAATACGCGAACAAGTGCAAAATATGAAAATTTTTGCATAGGTAAAAATTGTTTAGAATATTTAAACCATCTTGTGGAAGGTACATGTTTATTTTTGCAATAATATGCGAAATAACTAGTTTTTTAGCTCTCCTGAACAGTAAGCTTTTTCGAGTTGGCATTTATTGAATATAGTTCGACGATATGCTTTTTATATTTTTATTCCATTTTACAAATCCTTTTGCATAATTTTTACATTTCTCCTTTCTTAATCATAAAACTAGCAACAAATGTAGATCCATAACATTTGTGCCGGTATGACCAGTAACAACATGATATTGTCCTTGATTCAGATTGTTATAAAAATTATAAGAATCATTATTTTTTATAAACGATTGTAGTTTTTCAAGATCTTGAGAATTATTTTGCAAAAAGTCCAATACAACTTGAGAACAACCTAAAGCACCAGCAGCTAAACAAGGACCATCTATGCCGTCGGTGCCAGCACTTAAGAAACATCCATTTTGCAAGCGTGGTTGCTGATGAAATTGCCAGGAAAGACGTAAAGCTAGCTCTTGATTACGGCCACCAATGCCAGAACCAGAAACCTAAAAAGAAAATGGAAAATTAATAACGGATGTATTTAAAAGAGAAAACAAGTGTCTGATTGTTTAATATACAATTTTCTACATCATTTAGAAATTCACCACAGATGTAATTCGAAAAAGATCTTTAAGTTCATTTCTACTTGTTATTCGAAGATTCCATATGTAACTCGAAGATTATGTGATCCCTAACCGATATTTTCTAAGATTATTTAACTTACCTTTACAGTTGGTTCACCGGCCATTATTAATAGCAATGGTTTCTTGGTTTTCTGGCACATTTGTAGAGTTTTTAGAAAATGTTGAAATATACGTGAATCAAATGGAAATTTTTGACATAATTCAAATTCCTCTATGAGACCTTCTTGAAAATCATATATAGATTCCAGAAAATCACAGTAGGTGTTAACCAAATTGGAAACCTCTCCTTGTATGGTAGTTGAGGCTATAAATGGATTATAATCCATAGTTAAAGCTTCATGTACCGCCGCTGAAGTGGCCACTCTATTATCTCCTACTACATAAATGGAATTATTTTTTAAAGGATAAATACTTGTCTCATCTCTGCTGATTAGGAGTTCTTTAATATGATTTTCGATATCATGCCACATTTCATATTTTCGTAAAATATCTTCTGGATTATGGCGTTTTGTATTTGAAAACCAAGTGGGACCACTAGCTATAAGATCAACAGGATCTCCTACTATATCACTTATTACAAATGATAATACCGCAAATGCTTGCGAAGCAGCAGCTGCCAATTTGCCTCCTTTTATATCAGATAGGGCAATGCGTAATACATTCATTTCTTGTATGGAAGCCCCACGATTTGAAAGTTCCCTTATTAATAACATTTTTTCTTTAAGCTCTAAGGATGATTTAGGTAATGGCAGTAAGGCTGATCCCCCTCCGGATATTAAAACAAATAATATATCATCTTCCCTCATTGATTCAGCCAATTTTTTAATTTCTTTAGCAGCCTGTAAGGCCTCCTGATCAGGTTGATTATTTTCTGCTCCTTCGTATACCCTAAAAACTGTTTTATCTTTTAAAGACATTTCTTTTACTTGCTGGAACTGTTTACGACTATGTTTGGGTATACTTAAGACACCGGTTTTTAATGACTGACCCAATGAGTCTTCCAATTTTACAGCCATACCCAAAACTGCTTTACCAAAGCCCACTACATGGCAATTTTTATTGGTTATATCAATCGATTTCCCCTGGACTTGTATGTAGCATTTATTATCCTCCCAGCGGGGTTCCAAATTGTAATTATTGGCTGTAGATAAAAGATTTTTAGGTCTTACTGCTTCCACAGATTTTAAGAATATATTTCTTAAATTTTGTAAATGTTTTACTTGAGCGGCGGACATTTTATGTTGTATTTGTTATAATTCTGTCATTGTTTAATTTATTTAATTAACACTAAATTAGCAATTATCTTTAAAAAAAAATTTAGCAAAATTGATAAGAAAGTTCTATTGAACAATTTGTAAATAAACATCAGCTGATTTCAAAACAACAACAAAGGCATTTAAACTTGGGTACAGCGGTTAATTTGGAACAACATAAAAACATCCGTTGTGTTAGCAAATACCACACCCTGAAAGGTTTGTGACTTTGCTAAATAGCTGGTTGGTTATTTAAAACAAAAGAGGGCGCTACAAACAGTTGATTACTGAAAAATTCTTTTTTCATTATTTCCTTCCGCCGGAAACGTCAATATTATCAAGAAATAAATGAAGAAAATTAGTTAAATTTGACTTTACCGAATCCATTAATACACTCCACAATGCCCACAGCTTTGAATACAAACGAATTTTTTAATCTAAAAATAAATAGAATAGACAAATTTTGCTAAAGTGTGCGTGACATCAACTTGTTTTTAAACTTTTCAAGACTATAATCAGGGTTTTCTGTGATATTTCACAAAAAAAAAATTCCAATGAACGACTTTCATAGTTTATATGAACAAATTCATTAAATTTATTAACTATTCCAGAATACTTATAAACTTTTTCATGGTATTTATGAATAAATCATAATATATGGAATATAAGAACTATCTATAACACTTTTAATTGTTGTTGATAAATATATTTTTTTTTTATTAAATATTATTACTTAAATCTATTTTATCAGCTACCTCCAATTCAACTTGTACCATGGGACCCATAGCAAATGGTGATTGTGAATTCGTTTTTAGAAAGTACGATCCTCTAGAACTGAAATTATATGAAAAGGGTTGTATTTCTTATACAAAAATTAAACTGGAATTTGTTATTTTAGTGGTAATGCATGGCATAGGACACTATCTCATGACGATGAACGTCATGGGATATTATAAGTTATTAAAAAACAAGTGAGAGTGTTAGAATCGGCTGTGCCGAATCTTTTATATCCTCCGTAATGTGAAAAACCAAGACCTCTACATCTTCCAC
Source organism: Pegoplata infirma (assembly GCA_963921195.1). NCBI lineage: Eukaryota > Metazoa > Arthropoda > Insecta > Diptera > Anthomyiidae > Pegoplata > Pegoplata infirma. The sequence continues at coordinate 42,998,160 of OY992537.1, forward strand.
ATCTTGATTAATGTTTACAAATTCGTTCAAATTTGGACCAAAGTAATGCAATATCTAATCTCCTTAGTCCAAATGTACGATTTGAACCATTTTTGTCACAAAAATTCTCACTTGTTTTTTAGAGGTTTATGAAGGAACATTTGTTCAAAATTGAAGCAAAGTAATGCATTATCTAATCTTCTTAGGCAAAATGTACGACTTAGAACCAACCATTTTTGACACAAAAATGTTCACTTACCTAACAAAATTACACATCAACTTGGCAAAAAAATAAAGGGTTCTTAGAGGTCGGTTTATGAAGAAACTTATTCCCCCCAAGTCCGATTTAACCCATTAAAGAACTTAACCAGTCTATGACTATAAAAAATATTCGGGCCAAACTTCTGGAGTCTAGTCCTTTTGGTTTGAACTGTATCATGCCTGATATAGACGGAAATCACTCGAATGTCTTAGACTCGATTAAGGATTCAATAATAAATATACTATAAGCGGAATGACAAAGTGTGCTTTGTGTTAATGTCTGACCATTATTTTTAATACCTTTCATCCACATGATAACCCATTTCAGCATGTGGCATGTAACCATACGTTGCACATTCTCCATATAAAAACTCCATATAATTTCCACAGTTATAGGACCAAAACCCTTTATCCGTTATTATAGATTCAGCAAAGTAAGTATTAGCACGATAGTGATTACAATTTCCTACAGAAAAAAAAAAAATAAAACAACAATTTTTACAAATTTAGCTTTAAGGTCCGATTAGAGAATGATCAATTTAAATTAAAGTTTTATTAATTTTTTTTTCAATATTCATCATTCAATTAATTTTAACATAAAGCACTCGGACCCTAAAATACAACATTTTTATAGTTACTGAATTCTTGTAATATATTACAACCCGGTTGTAAAAATTCTTTATAATTTGGATAAAAATCAGCATGACCCATTGCAAGGGACGTAGAAAAAAACATCGTATCTGAATGAATGACATCCACAAAATCCGCATCAGAAGAATCAAGTTTGTCAGCTAGATTATTGGTTAGGAAACCAGGACCAGCTGGATCCAAGCCTAAAATTTTAAGAAAAGATTTGTTATAACAATAGTACAGAAAAACGTTGTCTAAAAATTTAATAAATTTTTTTTTTGTTATTAAATTTTATAGTGAATTTAACATATAATTACAAATCATATACTAATTAATCCTGAATGAGAACTAGTTAAAATGACTGTTGTCTTGCTGCAGCAAAACAGACCAACCCAGCAAAACTTTGGTAATGGGTAGTGATTATATAACACATTACCAGGTAATGTATATACCTTATTTGTAGCATTATTTTAGGATGTCTTACCAAACATTTGTTCCACAACGTATTATTTTAAAGTTTAAAATAATGCATTACTAATAATTTGCTACGTAATGCATGATTATTGGAAAAAACATATTTCGTATTTATTATTTCTACACATTAAATCATGGATGACTTATATTTGGTTACATTATGTATTATTTGAAAGTTTGAAATAATGTATTATTTATAATTGGATGCATAATGCATCCAAAAAAATGCATAAGTTTAAACTAGAGATGGGCTCACGAAAGGACATTTCTAACGACACACACTTACGATCATATTTTATCTACTTACACTCACTTACAATCACGTGAGCAAATTTAATACAAAATTACTTTTTCACTACTCGTAACACCTTATGTATCGTGAACCTATATTCAAAATATGGCAACTCAAATTTGACGGAAATGAGTTTCCGATGGCAAATAGCTCCCCTATGTAATACCTATCTACCATAAAAATTTCAGAGCAAAAAAAATAATTTGTTGTCGTTTTACATCCATTTTTGTTATTCTGCTAACTCAAAGTACATATTTTTTTTGGTGGAAATAAATGCCAACTCCCATTGTAAATTTCCAAAAAATTTTCAAAAATTTTTTTAAAAAAAATTAGACCACACATATTCCTGCATTTGCCATGCTAAACACGAATCTTGTAAAGATTTTTATATCTAATGACTGGTTCTCGAGATATTGCCATTTTGAAAATATCGGTAAATAGTGTTTGCAAAAAAAAAATTGCTTATATTTATGTAACTTTCAAACTTTTTATCAGATTGAAACATTATGAATGGGGCAAATAAAGTCAATGATATAAGCTTTCAAAATAGCTAGTTTGGAGTGACCCTATTGCAATACAGCGTGAGTTACAGAGTGCCAAAGTTGACCACCCTGAGATTAAAAGGCTTTCGGAGCTAGTAACTTTTAAAAATATGCAAAGATTTTTGATTTTTTGTTCAGTTTTTGCAATTACCGTACTAAGGATAACAAAAACCAAAAAAAAAAAAAAATTTTAAATTTTTCCAAAAAAAATTTATTTTTATTTTCCGACAAAATATGCCAACTCTAAAAAAATATTTGTTTTTTGATATAGTAATAAATGCCATCTCTCAAAAATACGCAAACAAGTGCAAAATATGAAAATTTTTGCATAGGTAAAAATTGTTTAGAATATTTAAACCATGTTATGGAAGGTACATTGTTAATTTTTACAATAATTAGCGAAATAACTAGTTTTTTAGCTCTCCTGAACAGTAAGCTTTTTCGAGTTGGCAATCTAAGTTTTGCTGGGAAGGCCTCTGATGAGAATCAAACACACGACTCCCACACTCAGCCTGTTTTTCCAAAAAAATTTTGATTTTATGATAAGAAAATTGATGTGAAATTTACGTTTTTCCGAAAGACTTAACGAAAACACCACAAAAACAAGTTAGAAAATTATGGTCTGCCAAGATTGAATCCTACCCTACACCACACCATCGCTTGCCGGAAATATTCCCAGCCCATGTTTAGACATATCTTCAATTAGGCTGGTTCAGTAAGTACGGAAATGGGAAGATATAAAAAACAAAAGAAAATAGCCATTTGTTTTACAGTTTTTTTTTTTTAAATTCTGTTAAACTAATGAAAATTTTTGTCTGAAGAATTTCAGTGTCCTGCATTTGCAACCAGAGGACAAGCATTTGTTTTTTGCCCGCCTCCTGTGGTGGGCGTAATATATACAATTAATTCAAATAGTTTTAAAATTTAATTTGTTTAATAAAAAATCATAATTCATTTGAAGGGCTTACTGCAAAAACTTGATAAGCAACATTTTATTTTTTGGTGTTCTTCGTGTTCTACTGATGATCCACAGACAGATTTTTGGCAGAAGTCTATCTTAAACCATTCGTACAAGTATCTTAAGTATGAAAGTTTGCTAAAGTTATATTTTCTACATTATTTCCAAAGTTTTAAGACAAAAATCACCATTAAATGAAATGTTGCTTATCGAGTTTTTACAATATGCCCTTCATTTATAAACATTTATCCCCCTCCAAAAATTTTTTTTTTTAATTTTTTACATTTTGGAGCGTTTAATATATTTTGAACTAGAGATGGAGAATTTTGACTTACCCACGCTCACGTTCACGAAATAAAAATATTTTGTCTGCTCACGTTCACGCACGGTCACGTGAGTAACTAACACTTTTATCACGCTCACGAAGACTCACGAAATTTAAATAAATAGTATGTTTTTTTCGATCAGCCCCCTTTTGTGGGCGTGGATATTGAAACATTATTGAAATAATGATAAAATTGTAATACGGAAGTGCAAACGCATAATTAAAGAGTTTATAAACATAAATCGCAAGGGCGAAAGTGATCCCATTGACCTCTGCCACCCCCCCCCCCCCCCCCGTCTACCACCACAAAAAACGGCCCTGTATGTTTGTTCTTTTTTAATTTGTTTACATGTGGGAGGGTATCAAAGATTCGGTACAGCCGAAAATAAAAATCTTACTTGTTTCTCATAACACCGTCCGACAAATTTCAAATTTTGGATGTACACATGAACCGGACCGAAAATTAAATTCACGTGTCTCCCAGTTTTTTAGATCAATTCGCGTTTTCGCAAAAAATACAAAAAAAAATTGCGAAAAATGCTATAAAAAATATTTTGTTAAATTGTATTTCAGAAACAAAGTGTGAAAAAAGTCGAAAAAATGTACTAAATATTCTTTTCTTTAAACATATTTACCCTCTATGTATCTCCCATTTTTAGGGGTAATTTTTTCAAATATTCTCATAGAAAACAACTAAAACTTGCGTTTAAAGTAGTGCCTACGGTCAGTACCGGGAATACCGGTATTCCCGGTTCTCGGTATTACCGGGAAATGGTACCGCTTTCCCGGTTCTTGATTCATTCCCGGTATTCCCGGTTCCGGTTCTGACGGTATTCCCGGGACTACCGGTATGTATATTTTGTAAAATTTTATACAATTAAATTTTTTCTTTGCTTTTACCAAAAAAAAAAAAATCGTCCATTCCACCAGACATTTGGTAATTTTAGGCATTTTTTGACCGAGGGTCTTCCGATTTTTGTTATTTTTTTCATACAGATATTCTATGGAGCCAATTTCAAATGTCATCCATCAGATCGAAAATATTTGAAAAACTCGCGATTTTATTCACGATTTTCGTTTTTAAAAAAGTCAAAAAAATGCAAAATCTGTGTAACTTTGAGCAGCTGTATTTTCTAAACTACTTATCGCATTTTAACAATCCATAGCACATGCGAATGGTATGTAAGTCTGTTTTGATATCTTATAAACTGAAAAAATATCGGTGGCGTAAAAGTGCATTTTATATGCAAATGCAGTTTTGAAGTGCATTTTGCTAATCTTTTACCCCATTTAATTTTTTTTTAATTAGCATATTTGGAAAATTTAGGATTTTTGATACAAAAAAATGTTTTCATTACAATGGACCGAGCATGTATGATATTTTTAATATTTTTTTTAAAAAAATACTTTCTTAAATTTCCCTTATAAAAATTTTTATTTTTTAAATTATTCCAAAATCATGTAAAAAGACATGTTTTTAAATCGTTATATTTTCAAAAGTCCTAATCGTACACTCATAAAAATTTGTTAGTATTCCTTACAAAAAAGTCTGTTACCATTACTAATAAAGTTTTCAATTTATGCCCGATAACTTTTTCAGTTACCATTACAAACTTTGGTTTTCAAAAATTAGTAATCCTAAAAAACACTAAAAAAATTAGTATTACTAAATTTTTTTGTAAAAAAATTGTAAATTGTGTATTTTAAATTTTTGGTATTTTTTTACTATATGTAAACTGCGTATTGTGCTTGTTGTCGCCATTACTATTTCAATGCAAGTCAGATTTTGTTTGAGTTTTTGATCTGAAATATGTAAGACAAAATATTGAATACATTTTTTTATACAAAATATAAATTACATACCACATAAAATAAATGCTTTGAAAATTGTGTTGAATAAATTGGTGTTCTAGAATAAAAAATACATTATATTGATATTATTTAAATGGAACACATACCCAGTTGGAAAATGTGTCACTGAGGAAATTTCCACAGTGATTCCTTGAGGAAATGTCTTCAGGTTCTGACAAATCATAGGCAATCCTTGATGACATGTCCTAACATTGTCAGCACTGAATGTTTGCTTTAAGAGTGTGGACAATTCCTCTAAGACGTCTAAAAGGAAATGTCTTCAGAATAGCAGTATATTAAATTAGAATTTTAAATCTGGGCAACTCTTTAATTTCCAAGAAAAAGATGGCAATATTATCGACTTAATCAAAATAAAATCAAAATCTAACAAGTAGAATAAAAGTAATAAATAGACAAACAATTTTAAAAATAAAGTTTGGAACAAGTGGTTAGGTGTGGGACTAATAAACTGGAGGTTCCAGGTTCAAATCCAGTTGGGACTAAAAAAGGCGAAAAGTTTTTTCTAAATATGAGAAAGATAATTTATAAAGGAAAATGGATAAAAGTAAAAACTAAAGGAAATACGAAAATTTTTTGTATTTTCGCATGACCTATGTCAGACATTTCCCCAAAGAAGTCTTAGGTGACATGTCCCCAGAAGGTCAGCCCTGACCACTGCTGACTTTGAGTGAGGACATTTTGAAAATTTGTATGAAACTGTCCTCAACCCAGTACATAGAGATGTCTTGTGGATGTCAGGTGTGACTCTGACATGTCATCGCTCCGTCACTGAGGATGGCTCGAGGACGTTGCCAACTGGGTAAATATACAGTTACCTGCTTTCATCATTTTCTATTTTGTTTTATTTATTGTCCTAAAAAGAGTTAATTTTAAACAAAAAATACTTTAACATTTGGTTACCTGTATTTTTTGTTGTAATATTTTGTTGTTTGTACATTTTTTTATATCTTCCGCTCCGCGACGTTGCCAATTCAAATGCTATTTTCCAACTGAATAATAGAAACAAAGGCATGAAGAGAAGTACACAAAATTACCAATACTATTCTGAGTATTAAGAAATCAACCCTTTGTGTACACTGTACACAAGAAAAAAAAAATCGCAGACAGCGTAAAACAAAAAAGGAAAAGTGGAGAAGAAAGAAAAAAGAATTGAAAAAGGTCGGTGTTTTTTTTTTAATTTTGCATATCTTCTCTTTACTGCATTTTGTTCCCTTTTTATATATGTTTTTATTTGAAAGAAAACAAAGAAGTTACAATGAAGCAGACAAATAAGTGTAATTCAATATTGAAAATAATAAACATATTCATACTCATCAAAGCGCAGTTTTACCATTAAAATAAAAAAATAACTAACTATATATTTTTTTTAAATGCTCCTTTTAATTTCCACATATTTTAATAACATTTTCTTTTTGTATTTCATTAGTGCATTACTTTTCTAGAAAAGAAAACCGAAAAGTAAATACGAAATTTTTAAAAAATCAACTGAAAAAATTATTAAAAAATCAGTAAAAAATTAATAGTTTGTAACGCGAGTTTACTAAAACGAATTACAAAAAAATATTTTTTTAGTACAATTTAGTAAAAAAGTTGTAAAGTTGGGATACAAACAATTTTACAAACTTTTTTACTGACGTATTTTTTTGAGTGTATCTTATTGTTTTTATGCAAATTAGAAAGGTATTTTTGTCCATTTTTTGCATTTAATGACCGCAAAAATGTTTGTTTTTCACAAATGTATTTTAAATGCAAATGCAGTTTTGAAGTGCATTTTTCAAAACTTTTACCCCTTTGAATTTTTTTTTAATTATCGTATTCGGAAAGTTTACAATTTTTACTACAAAATAATGTCCTCCTAATAATGGACCCACAGAGTGTGCTATTTTTAAAGAAATTTTGAAAATTTCCTTAAAAAAAATTTTAATATTTTAAATTAAAACAAAAAAATCTGAAATTATGTGATTTTTTAAAAAATTCTAAAAAATAGCACACACAGTGGGTCCATTATTAGGAGGACACTATTTTGTAGTAAAAATTGTAAACTTTTCGAATATGATAATTAAAAAAAAAAATTAAAGGGGTAAAAGTTTTGAAAAATGCACTTTAAAATTGCATTTGCATTTAAAATGCATTTTCGAAACACCAAAATTTTTGCGGTCATTATATGCAAAAAAATAGACACAAATACCTTTCTAATGTGCATAAAAGCAATAATATACGATTCGTACTTTTGAAAATATAACGGTTTATAAACATGTCTTTTTACATGATTTTGACATAATTTAAAAAATAAAAATTTTTATAAGGGAAACTTAAGGAAGTATTTTTTAAAAAAAAATATTAAAAATGGAACACATTCTCGGTCCATTGTAATGAAAACATTTTTTTGTAGCAAAAATTCTAAATTTTCCAAATATGCTAATTAAAAAAAAATTAAAAGGGGTAAAAGTTTCGCAAAATGCACTTCAAAACTGCATTTGCATATAAAATGCACTTTTAAACCACCAATATTTTTTCAGTTTATAAGATATTAAAATAGACTTAAATACCATTCGTATGCGCTATAGATTGTTAAAATGTGATAAGTAGTTTAGAAAATACAGCAGCTCAAAGTTACACAGATTTTGCATTTTTTTGAATTTTTTAAAAACGAAAATCGTGAATAAAATCGCGAGTTTTTCGAATATTTTCGATATGATGGATGAAATTTGAAATTGGCTCCATAGAGAATCTGTATGAAAAATATAACAAAAATCGGAAGACCCTCGGTCAGATTTTTTAAAATTTCTCATGGAATGGACGAAATACAAAACATGTGAAAAATACCATTTCCATTTTATTTTTTGAATTTAAGAACCGACATTTAAAATCCTACTGATGATGACACTAACTGGGGTGTTTGAAACCGGTATAGGAAATACCAGAAATGTCTATAATTTTTAGAAATTCAATTTTTCTTCTGCATTTTTTCAACTTGAACCCTTATAACAAATATAATTAGAGCCCGTGCTCGATCTGTACTTACAGAAAAAATCAAATAAAATTACTGACAAAATATGTCGCCATTAGGCACGTCTCCGAAACAGAAAATGCAAATTCCTTCATTTGTGTCTGCAATTCCAGATCATGTTGGTAACCCTTGCGAAATAATGTAAGAGACAAAAAAGTTGAAAGAAAGTATGAAGTGAGGTTGAGATTGCTAGAAATAGAATTGTAGTGTTGGAAACTGTCAACATTTATTCTGTAGAAACTAAATATTCACATATATAAAAAACAGTTTTCATTAACAAGACAAACCGACATTTAAAATCCTACTGATGATGACACTAACTGGGGTGTTTGAAACCGGTATAGGAAATACCAGAAATGTCTATAATTTTTAGAAATTCAATTTTTCTTCTGCATTTTTTCAACTTGAACCCTTATAACAAATATAATTAGAGCCCGTGCTCGATCTGTACTTACAGAAAAAATCAAATAAAATTACTGACAAAATATGTCGCCATTAGGCACGTCTCCGAAACAGAAAATGCAAATTCCTTCATTTGTGTCTGCAATTCCAGATCATGTTGGTAACCCTTGCGAAATAATGTAAGAGACAAAAAAGTTGAAAGAAAGTATGAAGTGAGGTTGAGATTGCTAGAAATAGAATTGTAGTGTTGGAAACTGTCAACATTTATTCTGTAGAAACTAAATATTCACATATATAAAAAACAGTTTTCATTAACAAGACAAACCGACATTTAAAATCCTACTGATGATGACACTAACTGGGGTGTTTGAAACCGGTATAGGAAATACCAGAAATGTCTATAATTTTTAGAAATTCAATTTTTCTTCTGCATTTTTTCAACTTGAACCCTTATAAGAAAAAATAGTTACATGATTTTCAAATAATTTTATAAACACAACTAAATATTTCTGAAATACTGATTAAATAGTGTAATTTAAATGTTTTATGGTATAGTATTTTTTTGGTTTTTGGGAACCGGTACCAGGATCAGAACCGGGAAATGGGGGCACTAGTTTAAAGGGTTAAAATGTTCTGCAAACATTTTCTGCGTCCAATTTCACTAGGAGTTGTCAAAGGCCAATTGTTCGTGCGATGTTAGCAAAATAGTTAAAAAAACAAGTAAGAAAATTATAGTCGGTCAAAACCGACCATATAATACCCTACACTAGACTGGCATTTTTTGTCAACTTATGTGGTGCAAATTTGAGGTCAAGCGGATTAAATTAACCCATGGCGCCCGGCGGTAAAAATTTTGGATTTTTTAAAAATTTTTAAAAATAAAATTTAAAACATATTTATCTTTCGACACATCGTATCGTGCTCAGCACATCAAAATTAACAAATATGATGTGTCGAGAGATATATTTAGTTATTTTTTGTTTTTTATTTTTTTAATTTTTTAAAAATCCAAAACTTTGACCGCCGGGCGCCACGAGTTAATTTAATCCGATTGGCCTCAAATTGGTACCACATGAGGTTTAGGCCTAGTAGAATAAAAAAATGCCCGGACTTTGAAAATCGGAGAAGAAAAAATTTTGGTATACAGAAAATGCCAGTCTAACCCTACACCAGTGTTTCTCGGAAAATGGGTCCCAAGTTCAAACATGGGCCGATTGGATCTATCTTTTTTCAAATCTTTGATAAGCGTAAAAAACACTCACAAAAAAAATTTGAGTGACATAGGCTTCTATTTGTTGCCAATAAACCGCTTTAAATGGATATCGGGTGAAATTTAGATGTGGGGCTTAAGTCAAAAAATGGCCCGATTATAATCAGATTTGATTGGGCTATTAAAGTATACCTTAAACACACAAAAACAAAATTTTAATAAAATATTTTCTATTTTCATGAAATTTGAGAAATTTATGTGAATATCGGGAAGGTGGTTTGTATGGGGGCTACAAGAAGAACTGGTCCGATTGCTTTAAAATTTGGAATGGGGATTACTGAATACAAAATACGATTACCTGCCAAATTTCTATTATAATACGGGTGTTGGAGTAATTTGTGCCAAAATAAAGCGGAATTTTGTATGGGGGCTAGGTCTACAACTGAACCGATTTTTCCCAATTTTTCCTTGGGCCAAACGAAGCTTAAGCTTAAAATTTCATCCAAATCGATTGATAATTGCGACCTGTATCGTGGTTACAGCGTTTAAATGGACGGATGAACGGACAGACGGACGAACGGACATCTCTAGAATGCCTTAAAAAGTTATTCTGAGTCAATCGGTATACTTAAAAGGGGGTAGGACCAATATTTCGAATAGTTACAAACATCAGCACAAAGTCATTATTCCCTGTACCACAGAGTGTACAGGGAATAATAGGGTATAATGAAGTTGTATATTTGATATTAAATTGTGTTTCACAAAAGATAGTTTAGAATTTTCCTTTATGCATTTTGTTTATATTGCACGAACTTGGTTTTAACAACTCCTAGTGAAATTTGATTCAAAATATTTTTGTTGAACATTTTAAGCCTTTAAACCAATGGTTCCCAACCTTTTTTACGCCACGCCCCACTTTTAAGTTAAAAAAATTGCCTTGTCCCCCCTACACTCAATAAAAAATTGCTAATTTTTGTTTCTAATGAAAACTTTCTACTGGTTTAGCAGAGTTTTTGTAAAATAAGCATTTAAACTAAGTTTTTAGTAAAAATTTTAAGCGATTAACAAAGTTTTTGTAGTTAATTTTGCTAAAAAAAAATTGTTATTGTAGTTAATTTGATTTAAAGAAGTCTTGAAAATTTGCTCGCTGCCCCCCTGGAAGCTTCAAATTGCCCCCCAGTGGGGCGAGAATCAAAGGTTGGGAACCATTGCTTTAAACGGTCGTTTGAGTGGTTTTGAATAAGAATATTTGAGAAAGACCTAAAATTACCCCTTAAAATGGGAGATTCGAAAAGAATCGCCATCAAATTTGACTGAAGACATGTATAAACACTAGGTCTGTTTGTTTACCCAAATTTCATACTATTTTTACTACAACTGGAAAGTTTTGTTTACTTTTTGTATTGAAAATTTCCAGCTGTAGTAAAAGTAGTAAAAATGAGTAGATTGTAGTAAGGTAAACGAACAGGCATACTATTTAGCTCAAAAGTTGATTTAATTTCTTTCTTTTTACTTATTTCACACTACTATGAAGAAATTCAACTATTTTATTGTCGTTTTTCGCGAAAACGCGAATTGATCTAGAAAAACTGGAAGACACATGTATTTTCGGTCCTACTTTCAGAATTCATTGGTCTGGTCCATGTGTACAAAAATGTGTTGGACGGTGTAACTCAACGAATGTTAAAAAAATTTAAACTTCATTCAACAATGTTTTACTTCAAATAAAATAATTTCAAAGTCTTTTAAATACACTATAAAATATTTAACTTACCAGTAATCCTTCGTATTTTATAATTTAAATGATTGGTCATTAAACCGGCAATTTGAGCACCCAAACTAAAACCAATTATATGAATATCTTGTGGTCCATAAGAACCTTGACATACTAAATTGTCGATCAGTAAAGCTAGACATTTCGCGACAACTCTAGCATTACTAACAGCCCAAGGGTAATAACAGACAGAACGAGCCAATGAAGAATAATCCAAACTTATAACATATACTTGTTCATGTTGGAGCAGTACAGGTCGAACTTCCGAGTTGGGTGATAAATCACGATTTAAACTAAAGCCATGTATTAAAATTTTCAATGGTAAACGTTCGGGAAATAAATCGCTGGTAAGATTGAGGGGATTTAAGAGTAGAGGATTATTTTGGGAATCTCTGAAAAATAAGGATTTAATTAAAGAAAAAGTTTTTAAACTTTTTAAGTTCATTCAATGACTTACCTGGTATATAACCAAAATTGTATATCCTTATTGGGGCATTGATCATTGGCAAAATAACATAACAAATTACTAGGATTTCGAAGTCGAAAACTATTTGAAAATTTAAAACTGAAACATACTAAAAATATGTTTGTATTAAAAAAATTATTTAAATTAAACTTTATTTTATTTATTTTTTTTTATATTTTTGTTTATAATAAAAACTTACTTTCTATTAAAACCACTAAATGTAAACTAAATATTTTCATTTTTCATTTGTTCTTTTCGCATGAAAAAACTTCTATTATTTAATATTAGTATAATAATTATAGATAAATTTATATTTATTTATGTTAAAAAAAAATAAATATGAATAGAAGTTATGACCTCAAACAAATTTTTAATTACTAGATACCGTTTTTAAAAACTATAAGTGGGTTGTTTCATAAACACGAACGTTCATTTTCAATGAAATTTTCCAAAAGGCGTTTTATTTGATAAGGGGGCCTTTATTAAATCAATTATATGTAATTACGGTTTAATTTCATTATGTCTTTCATCAAAATGGGTTAATTTTCGAAATTCTAAAAATTCATTATCTGTCCAATCGATGAACGCTTTTCTTAGTTGAGGTTCAAATTCTTCATCATTAATATCTTTGTAATCATATAGTGCCGGTAGTTGTCGATTTTGGGATTGTATTTTGAATTCCACTGGTCCCAATGCAAATGGTCTGCTATGGGAAGTTTTTAAGAAATACGAACCAGAAGCACTAGAAATGAAAAACAAAACATAAAATTTAGTGGGTCAAAAATAATTAAATTAAAGAAAAAGTGTCAGATTCTGAAAAAAAATTTTCTATGTAGAAAAAGTCTCAGATTCTGCGAAATTTGTTCTACCCGGCTAAAAATGAATTTTATATGAGCATATATGAACACATTTGATCATACATTATTAGTTCGGAAACACATATGATAATATATGAACATATATTAAAATTGGCGCTTATACAGTATATGACCATATATGGAAGAACATATGATAATATGCGGTCATATATTGGTCCATCCTTAACATAAATTATCATATATGATCGTACATGCGTTTGTACACTTTATTTTTAGCCGGGTATACAGAAAAAGTGTCAGATTCTGAAAAACTTTGTTCTATGTAGAAAAGGTCTCAAATTTTGCAAAATTTTGTCTTTATAGAAAGAGTGTTAGATTCTGAAAAACTTTTTTCTATGTAGAAAAAGTCTCAGATTCTGCAAAATTTTTTATATGTAGAAAAATTCTCAGATTCTTCAAAATTTGTTCTATATAGAAAAAGTCTGAGATTCTGATAAATTTTTTCTATAGAGAAAAAGTCTCAGATTTTGAGACATTTTTTCTATATAGAAAAAGTCTATATAGAAAAAGTCTCAGAATCTGAGAAATTTATTTTAAATAGAAAAAGTCTCGGAATCTGAGAAATTTTTTCTATATAGAAAAGGTCACAGCATCTGATAAATTTTTTCTATATAGAAAAAGTCTCTGATTCTGTGGCACTCTTTCTTTATATAAAGAATATGAGACTTTTTCTATTTGGATTCTAACAAATTTTCTACACTTAGAAAATTATGTAAGTTACTACATGTTAGTTGTTTGTATATTTTACAGTAGTTAGTTGTTTTCAACTACAAAGTCAGTTATTTTTGTATGAAAAATATCAAACACCTATTTCTGTTAGTTATTTTAAGTGGTTTTTTTGGATAACTAACAGAAAAGTGCTGTAATGTAGTAACAGTTATTTAAAGCAGTTAATTTAATTTTTTTAATCTCTGAAAAATTTCAAATTTTTTTTAAAAAAAAAAAAAATTTTAGGTTTTTATTTTTCACAACTTTTAAAAAAAAAAAAAAACTTGGAAAAAATTTGGTCTACAATTTTTTTTTTTTTCTGAAAAATTTTTTGAAAAAAAAAATTATACATTGTTTATTTTATTTTTACTACAAATTAGTTGTTTTGACTACAAATGTTAGTAATTTTTACTACATAAGTCAGTTGTTTTTTGTCAGTTAAAATAACTAACATTCTTAGTTGATTTAACTGAAAAAGTAGTTGACCCAATAACAACTTACAAAGTAGTTATTTTAACTGATATTTTCAGTTGATTTTACTAACATAATTTTTTGAGTATATTGGATTCTAACAAATTCAATTTGGATTCTAACAAATTCTATATAGAAAAAGGTTTAGGTTCTGAGATTTTGTTTTTATAAACTACACTCTGTGGTACATGGTATAGCGAGTTTGTGCTGATGTTTGTAACTTCCCGAAACATTGGTCCCATACCCACATTCAAGCACCGATCGACTCAGAATCATTTTTGGAGTCGATTTGGCGATGTCCGTCCGTCTGTCTGCTGAGATTTGAAACTTTTTGCCAAAACTATTGAAATTGGAAAAATATCGGTTCATGTTTTGACCTATCACCCACCCCCCCCCCCCCCCCCCACATACAACGTCCCCTTAAAATTTTGAATCAATTCCCCTAATAACCGTTAAAAGGAATGTCACCTTTTGAAATTTGACAGGTCAGTGTACTTTATATTCATTTATTATAATTTTAAATTTTAACGGGATCGGCTAATTTTTACCGATGGTCCCCATATTAACCACCTCCCGATATTCATATAACTCTCTCAAAATATTTGAAAATGGGAGATATTTGATGTTAAACGTGTTCTTGCGGATGTTCAACGTGTTCTTTGGTACATTAATTTAATCAGATTATAATCAGACGGTTCTTGGTCTTATTCCTCTATAAAAATTTCGACCGATATTCCGATAATTCGGCCTATTGAAGACAAATACCAGCCGATTTCAATTTAATTTGGTTTGCGTTTTTTTTTTCTACACTAATAAAAGACCTAACCAAGTATAAATCCAATCGGTCCATGTTTGGACTTGGGACCCAATTTCCGGAATACACTTATGTAGGGTATTAAATGTTTGGTCTTGACCGACTATAAGATTCAGAGATCTGAGGCTTTTTCAAATTGTCTCAGAATCTGAGACTTTTTCTATATAGAAAAAATGTCTCAGAATCTGAGATGTCTCAGAATCTGAGACTTTTTCTATATAGAAAAAATGTCTCAGAATCTGAGACTTTTTCTATATAGAAAAAATGTCTCAGAATTTGAGACTTTTTCTATATAGAAAAAATGTCTCAGAATCTGAGACTTTTTCTGTATAGAAAAAATGTCTCAGAATATGAGACTTTTTCTATACAGAAAAAATGTCTCAGAATCTGAGACTTTTTCTATATAGAAAAAATGTCTCAGAATCTGAGACTTTTTCTATATAGAAAAAATGTCTCAGAATCTGAGACTTTTTCTATATAAAAAAAATGTCTCAGAATCTGAGACTTTTTCTATATAGAAAAAATGTCTCAGAATCTAAGACTTTTTTTATATAGAAAAAAATGTCTCAGAATCTGAGACTTTTTCTATATAGAAAAAATGTCTCAGAATCTGAGACTTTTTCTATATAGAAAAAATGTCTCAGAATCTGAGACTTTTTCTATATAGAAAAAATGTCTCAGAATCTGAGACTTTTTCTATATAGAAAAAATGTCTCAGAATCTGAGACTTTTTCTATATAGAAAAAATGTCTCAGAATCTGAGACTTTTTCTATATAGAAAAAATGTCTCAGAATCTGAGACTTTTTCTATATAGAAAAAATGTCTCAGAATCTGAGACTTTTTCTATATAGAAAAAATGTCTCAGAATCTGAGACTTTTTCTATATAGAAAAAATGTCTCAGAATCTGAGACTTTTTCTATATAGAAAAAATGTCTCAGAATCTGAGACTTTTTCTATATAGAAAAAATGTCTCAGAATCTGAGACTTTTTCTATATAGAAAAAATGTCTCAGAATCTGAGACTTTTTCTATATAGAAAAAATGTCTCAGAATCTGAGACTTTTTCTATATAGAAAAAATGTCTCAGACTGTATATGAGACTTTTTCTATATAGAAAAAATGTCTCAGAATCTGAGACTTTTTCTATATAGAAAATAGGCTCAGAATCTGGGACTTTTCTATATAGAAAAAATCTCTCAGAATCTGATAATTTTTCTATATAGAAAAAATTTCTTAAAATCTGAGACTTTTCCTATAGAAAAAAATGGTCTCAGAATCTGAGACTTTTTCTAAAAAAATTGTCTTAGAATCTAACTCCCAGTTTCTGTAGCACGAACGTCATATGCCTGCGACGAATTTACATGTGTTGTTCCAATATCCAAATACAAGCAAATTCGTCGCAGACGAATGACGTTCGTGTTACAGAAACTGGGGGTAAGTCTTTTGCTATAAAGAAATTCTAGGTTTAAGTTTCATTTACCTTCTATTTACATGATGTCCCATTATTTCATCGTTTGAATTTGTTCTACACATACCAAATACATTGTGTAACCAACTGGGACAAGAATACGCCCAGAAACCGTGGGAACTAATCACTGATTCAGCATAGTATTGAGGAGCACGATCATGATTGCAACTACCGGGATCTGAAAAAAATATTTATATTTAAACATTTCATATATTCCATAACGTTTTTTTTTATTAAAGGCTAATTTTTAATTAAAGTATTGTCATATTAACAAACTGTTTTATTGTATTGACAAACTGTGTTGTTGAATAAAACCCAAATATTTCGTTTGTCAATATAATTAACATTTTTGTTAAGATGACAAATTTTTTAATTAAACATGAGCCAATAATAGTATATTTCTGTGTTTATTGTAAAAATTTATTTATTTTTTTCATTCCAATGTAACCCATGTATGAAGATTTCCAAATTTTATGAAGTTTTTTTAAATTGTATGAAATATTCATGCTATTTATGAATCACTTCTAAATATTTGATCAAACAAATTATTTGATACTTTTCATCCTCCTCATAAGGCGTTGAAATTAAAGTTTTAATATTTATACCAATACATTTTAAATACTTACCCTCCATATTATCTGATTGACAACCCGGTTGATATGGTCCAATATTTGGATAAAAATCTACATGACCCATAGTTCTAAGCATACCGCGACCCAAAACATCTGTATGTATAACATCAACAAATTCAGCATCTGTAGGATCTAGTTTACGATCAGAACCCACGGTTATAAACATAGGTTTAGCTGGATCTAAACCTAAGAACAAAAATTTGAAAATTTATTATGATAATTTCTTTTTGTAACACAAACCTGTTATTCTTTTAAGTCTTCTCTTAAGATGATTAGCCGTTTGACCAGCCACTTGAGCACCCAAACTGAAACCGATTAAATGAATATCATCATTTTCGACAATATTTTGATCCACCATATTATTTATCAAATGTCCTAGACACTTGCTAGCTATTGGTAAATTTTCAACAGCTGCAAAATAACAAGGATAAGGTACTAAGGGACCATAGTCAACTGAAATAACAAAAACATCTTCTACTTCTAGCAGGGCAGGACGTATATAAACATTCGGTGAGAAATCCCTATCACCGGTATAACCATGCACCAGAATGTACAAAGGACGTCGAGGTTGGAAATCGGATGATTGAAGATTTAATGGATCCAACTGTAAAGGTGAGTCTTTAGTTTGTCTGAAATTAAATAAAAACTTTTAAAACACTAAAATTTTGTACGAATATGTCTTATGATCATGGGTAGGAGAAATATGTAAGTGGATCAAATCGGAAACAACATTTTCTTAAAACATATCTCTTATTTCTTGCGTAAAGCATTCATGGGTCGGGTTGTTAAACTAAAAAAAAGCTGGACCGATTGACACTAAATTTGGGCAGTATAAGTTTAATCCCGATTATACTTCTGATTTATTTTTTTGTATTTATAGTACGATTTGGATCAAATTCACAAAATAAATTTCTGAAACCAAACCCGGTATGCATGAATGGAATCTACAGGTGGCTCTGGGCCAAAACTAATTAGATATTTCCTGGCAAACTTATGAAGTTTTTCATAAAATGAACAAAAGTATTTATTGATTAAATATGGAATAGCAGTTGACAAGTGAAGGAAAATTGGAACCTTAAAATGAAATTAATAAAAAAATTTTCATTAATTGATTGTAGTAAACATGGCAGAAAAAATACACTTTCACATTTTTTATGGTTTTCACTTACAAATAGTGATAGAGGGTATATATAGTTAGTCATTCCGTTTGTAACTCATCGAAATATCGGTCTAACAATAAGACCCCATAATGTAAATATATTATTGCTCAGTGATCGATTTTAAGACATTCTAGCGATGTCCGTCTGTCTGTCCGTCTGTGGAAATGGTGATCATGGCCAAAGTATTAAACCGATATGAATAAGACTTAGTGATCATGGCCAAAGTATTAAACCGATATGAATAAGACTTAGCTTATTTACTTGTCGTTGCTCTAAGTAGCTTAGTATAGCATTTGAGCAAAATCGGTTCAGCGGTTCAAAAGTTATGAAAGAAAATGTAAAGATACCTCGAAAATTTTGGTAATTTTCTCGCGATTTTTTTTTAACAATTTTTTTTTTTTGCAAATAAATTTTTTTACATTGTGGAGGGTACCAATACATTCGGCAAAGTCGAATTTAACTTTTTTACATGCTTTTTTAAGCAAACGTCTTAGTTTCTAAGACATTTTATAAAAAGAAAAATTCTCAGATTCTGAGACAATTTTCCTTCAGCAAAAGCCTTAGATTCCCAGCAAAAAATAAACGAAGTGGTTCAAAAAGAATTAGTGGTTTCACTACATACAACGTAGCGATAGGTGCCGAACTTCATATTCCGTAGGAAGTACTTTTAAAATCACTTCCAAAAATGCTACAAAATTACAATAAAAACATCTTTCACCAGTTCTTTGCTTAATGATTTTGAAGTACCTTTTTTATATGTTCTTAGGAATCAAATCAAATCACCACACCATATGAACTTCTTTTTCAACTGAAACAATTAGAATGAGGGTGATACACGAAGTATGCAATTTTTTCTACGTCCAGCTTTAAATAGATTTAGGTTTTGCAAAAAAAATTACAAAATTTGGTAGTGGCATTTCATTTCTCTTTATTTAGAGCATAAAAAATCGAAAAGACGAAAATCGATTATTGATAAATTTTTCAAATTTCATTTCTTATATCAAAAAAAGTTTGTACTAAATTAAATAAATACATTTACGAACTAAAGCGGATGTTGCTGCATCACATTATTAAAGATTGTTTAAGCTTTTTAGAAAATTGAGGTATAGGCTTGTGGTCAAAACAAACTTGTGAATCAATTCGCGTGATTTTTTATAGTTTTGTGATCTCTATAATTACTCCTTTTTTAATTCGAAGTATATACGTTAGATTATCAATGAAATTAATGTTTCTATCACGTAAGGTTTTTAAGATATTCGCGTTTTAATATTGAAATATTTGGGTCTCCTCTGTAACGTATTCTTAAGTTGCTCAAACACAATAGAACTCGATTTAGTAAAAATAAGGCATCTTTATTCCAAATCTGACATCCAAATTTTTCTATCGCGTACTATTTTTGAAATATTGGGGTTTGAAAAACTCAAACTCTACTGTTACGCACTTATATTCTTTACAAATCACACTAAAATTTTCAAACGCGAATATCTCAAAAACAGAACATGCTTGAAAATTGTGGATTGCATTTTTGGAATCAGAAGTTCCATTTTATATGAAATCAAGTCCTATTTCATGGAAGCAACGTAAGAATACGTAACAGTGGACCCCTAAAAGTGCTTTTTTACTTTTTAACAGCGAATATCTCAAAAACGGTACGTGCTAGAAAAATTGACGGTAGATTTGGAAGCAGGAGACCAAAATCTATAAGGACCAGTTAGAAATTTCACTGGAAGGTTTTTGCTGTCGAACAGTGTTTTTAGTGTAAATATTACAAAAAATACTCTTTCAATCAATCTTACAAAAATAAGTGAAAAAGAACTTCTAATTTAGAAGTTCTAAATCACCAACTAAAAATGACATAATCACACACAAAATGCCAAGAAATATGTACTTCTAAAGAAGTGATGAAAAAAGTGCTTTCAAAAGGTCAAGTTATATTAACATCCGGATCACTACTTCAGAAGTTGTGATAAAAACACTAGTGATATATGTTATACTTAAGTGTCAATCTTTCGCCACTGAAAAAGAACATACTATGTGTGTCACGCCCATATTAAATTCATCAATGTTTCAGTTGAAGAAGAAGTACATCTGGTTCATAAGTTGTGGTGAATTTTGTAGTGAATGGTAAGCTCTCTTTTTGCTGGGTTATGAAACATTTTATAAAATAACAAGTGAGAGTGTTATATTCGCCTGTGCCGAATCTTTATACCCTCCAAAACGTAAACAAAATTAAAAAAAAAATTATGGGCGTTTTTTTTTGGGGGGGCTGTTTGGTGGGAGACGTTGGGGGACACCTTCCCCCTTGCCGTTGATTTTATAAAATGGATTTATTATCATTCTTGCAATTAATCAATCCAATTAATCATTATTAAAACACATTTTTTTTATATCCACGCCCACAAAAGGGGGCGGGTCAAACTCTTTTTTATCCGCTGGGTCCAAATCCAGGATTTTGAACTTCTTTTGACACAAATATGTTGCAATAACCCTGCAAAAAAGGCAGTTTTTCTGAGGTTGGTTTAGTTCTCTAAGGGGGAACTTTTTTCAACTTGGTCCGACTTTGCCCTTTTCCGAACTTAACCAGCCTATGACATTAAGACATATTCCTGCCAAACTTCAGAAGTCTAGCTTTTTTATTTTGGACACGATACAGTCCTCAACATAGAAAAATTCTCAGATTTTTCTTAAAAATATAATAATATGAATTATTTTTCATATTTTGAGTAATTTTTTTTTTTTTATACAAAGAGTCTATGATTCTGATACCTTTTTTTTAGAAAAATTCTAAAATTTTTCCTTAAGAAAATTATCAGATTTTTCCAATAGAAACATTCTCAGACTTTTCCTATATAAAAATTCTTAGACTTTTTCTATAGATAAATACTCAGAGTTTCCTATAGAAAAATTCTCAGAGTTTTTCTATAGAAAATTTTAAAGACTACGATCATTATTTTAAAGATTCCTAGATTTTTTTTAGAAAAACTTTGTGATTCTTAGGCATTTTTCTTCGAAACGAATTCAAATTATTTTATTTTCTTTTTCTACTCTTTCTCCCCCCTTCTTAGATTTTCCTATAGAAAAATGCTTAGATTGTACTATAGAAAAATTCTCAGGTTTTTTGCTATATAAAAATTCTTATCGAAAAATGTTCATTCCTTTCCTTTCATTTTCCGAAAGAAAAATTCGCAGTGTTTTTCTATAGAAAAACTTTATGACTCCAATACTTTTCTCAAATATAAAAATTCTAAGATTCCGACTCATTTTTACTATAGAATTTCCTATTTTCACATAGTTTTCTTACAACAAATTTTACTTTAACCTTAAATTGTGATACATAGTTATTTAATTTTCATTCTAAATTTCGTATAAAAAGTATAAAAAAATCACTTAAACATGTTAGAAATATACACTCTCACATTTTTTTATTTATAGATTTCACTCACAATCGGTTTTTTCCCACAAAATTTTACTTTATCTTAAAATTTTTTATACATAAGTTATATGTATGTTTAACTTATGTATTTTAATACATAAGTTAAACCATGAAATAATATAAAACAATGTGAATTTAAGTAAATATTTAATTTATCGATTATATTTCATTTTAAATTTTGAATAAAAAAACTTAAAAAAATCACAAAATAAATTTGTGCCGCTCCGATCAGCTGTTTTTTATTTGTATACAATTTGCGCGTAAACAACAGACTAAACCGACGCGACTCGACACGTGTCAAAAAACAAAAAGTTCTATAAACAAAATTTAATGAAATTTTTGAATGAAAATATGAAATCTAATGAAGCAAATTTTATGAAATTTGTTCTCAATATGCATGATATTTTAATAAGCTTATGAATTCCTTAATTGGTTTAATGAAAACAAAATAATGAATTCGATTCACTTATATCACGAAGGGGTTTTCTTTTTCAGTCTACACTTATCTAAACTTCATTTATATCACGAAGGGTTTTTCTTTTACAGTCTACACTCAAAAAAAGTTGTTACACTCAAAAAAAAATTACACTCAAAAAAATGAGAACACTAATTTTTTACAAATTGACACAGAATAAACAATTGAAAAATTGACAAAGAATAAACAATTTCTAGTAATTTTTTTTTTTACATTTTTTTTTTTTTACATTGAAAAAATAAGATCAACATGTTTTAAGCATTAAAGTTGAGTTTAATTTTTTACTTTTTTTTTGCTAGGGTTTTTCACAATTTTTATTCTTTAAACTTACTTGGTATACATCCAAAATGTAACATTTTCGTGAGGGCATTCTAAATTTTGATACACTATACACTTGGGATCAAAAAGGCCCACAAAAGGATTTGCTTTACAAAAATCTAAAAAATTTTGAAAGTTTTTTTTTGTTCAAAATAAGTTTTATTTTTTATTTTATTTTCAAAATTTACCATTCAAAAATACAACAACTATCACGTATTTAAACATATTTCTTAAATTTTAAATTAAATTTTGATCTTGTTTGATCTTTTTACATCAATAACTTTTTAAAAATAATTTACTGTTACCAACAAATTTTTGCTTTTATATCAACTTTATTGCAATTACCTGAACCTACCCCAATTAACACCCGAATTTTGTTTTTGTTTTCAAAATTATTTACAAAAAAATTTAAATACACCATTTTCAATTAAAATGTAAAACAAGTAAAAATCTTAAATTCTGCTGTGCCTAAATTTTAAACCCTCCAAATTGACAGGTGGGTTTTTTATGGGGGCGGTGAGTTAGGGGACTCATTGTCCCTTGTGGTATATGTATACAAGTTCATTTTATGCTGCTTTGTGCACTAAGGTATAACAATGTTGTCATTATTTAAATTATTTATTTTTTATCCACGCCCTCAAAATGGGCGGACCGAAAAAACGAAATTTTCTAATCGCCTGAGTCCAAGTGCAGGACTCCGAACTTCTTCGAACCTAAAAATGTTTCATTTGTTTAACAAAAATACAATTAACAAAAAAAAAATTGAATTTTTCAGAGGTTGGTTTAGTTTTTCAAGGGGGAACTTTTTTACCCTGGTCCGATTTCGCCCATTTCTGAACCAGAATCTTTTCTGAATTTTTTTATATTTTATGAAAATTCAATTAGAAATGGTGTTGTTCATATAATTCTATTATTTTTGGTAACCAGGTGGGTGGTTTTATTTTATCTTTTTAAAATTAGAAATTAGCTTTACAATTGTTAAGTACTTTTATAGAATTTTTGAACACCCTCATACAAAAATTTCACTTCTGAACATTTCAAATGTCACTCAAATGTCACAGTCAAGTTTTTTGTTTGAATTTAAATTCCTAGATAAGTAGAAATAAAAACCATAATATTCTTATTGGTATTTTATTAGTGGATCAAGGTTAGTGGGTCAATTTTATGGCTTAAATAAAAAATTATCATTGTTACGCTTCAATGAAAAAGAAATTTAAAATTTTTAATTCGCAAAAGTTAAATTATTGAAATTATTTGTATAAAAAGACAAGTGCAAGTGGAATTTGCAGCTATTTTGATTTAAAAAGAAATTGTAAAAGTTTTGGTACTTGTAGTATTTTTCAGGCTGTAATAGTTGCCATAAATAAGGCAGCTTTAGAGTTTCTTAGAAAATTAAAAAAAAACTTACTTTTACGTGGATAGTTCAGCAGCACTGAAGGCTCTACGGGCTGGTAACTCATCACAAAATAATCAATAACACTACTCTTTAAATTTTTTTTTCACAGACTTCTAGGGTGCATTTCCTGAAGTATTTTGGACTCCTTAACACGAATCTGTCATCAGAAATGTTGTATCAAATCGGCATCTCGAGTTATGGACGTTTTAATTTTTTGTGGACCAAGCCCTCAAAAACAAAAAAATTATAATATTGGAAAAGTGTATATCGTGAACTTATATTTAATAAATGCCAACTCTAAAAAGCTTACTTTTCAGAAGAGCTAAAAAATTAAACTCACTCAGAAGAACAACTTTGTCGAAAAATGTAAAACAACTTTCAGTTTGAATTAGCAAACTTTTAGCAGATTTTTCTGCTCAAATAGATATTTTAACTGAATTTTCAGTGGGGGACTTTTAACGCACCTTCCCATCGCGATAAATATACCAAATGTTTTATACATGGGGGTTTTCGTGTCAACTGACACAACATTTGAAACCGATGTCTTCCGATCGGGATGAAATTACTAACCAAGGTTAGTCCTATTGGATAGTAGTTCAGACACAATTTTTCAACGTGATCGGTCAAGGACTCTCTGAGTTAGAGGGGGGTCGAAATTTGACTTTTTGGCAAACGAGGTGTTTATTCTCATCCATGTTACTTCTTACCTCTTGTTTTTAGCATAATGTGCCCCAAATAGTTTAGATAGCTATTTCTTGAGTCTTTCTAAAAAAATTTAAAAAAAAATAAAAAAAGTTTTTTTGATTATTTTTCTTAAAAATTCAAAACTTTTTTGACTTTTTCCTCAAATTGGGCCCTTTTTTTTTTTTTCATAACAAGAAAGCTTAGGTGATTTCCTTTAAGAGCTATGGGGTCGCTTAGTGGGATGCAAGTGGGATATCTATGAAAATTTTTTTTTTTTAACTTTGGGACACAAAAAACGGTTCTTCAATTTGCACTTTTAGGCGTGGGATAGCTCACCAGTTTTCGATATCGATCCGGGACACCCTCTAATTTTGATAGGTTCGAAAGAGAAAGCATGAGCCAAAAAATAAGGGCGGTGGGTTGGGGCCATATGGCTCCTCATCGGGGTCAAAATTGGGCGTAAAGAGGTAAAAACCCTCAAAAAGCCCCACAACTGCCCTAGAACTGCCCATGGAGGGGTGCAATATCAGACCGACCTTCATTAATTTTCTGCTCCCAATATTTTTTTTGAATATACCTTACCTCTATTTCCACTTCCTAAGAGGGCTCCCATACAAAATGACATTTGTATAAAATTTGCTCCTACCGCTCTAACTGTCCATAGGGTGCCCCTAGAGAAGTAAAATGTATGACCGACCCCTAATATTTTTTCAACTCCAACATTTTTTCAGAATATACTTACCCTTTATTTTTAACTCTTAAGGGGGTCCCCATACATTTTTTTACTTTTTTATTAGTTTTTAAAAATACATGTTTTTAAAATGTATGGGAGCCCCTTAGGGAGTGGAGATAGGCTGTTATAATGTTCGGACAAAATGTTGGTAACTAAAAAATAATGGGGGTTGGTCGTAATATTAGCCTCTCTAGGAGGCACGGTAGGGGCGGTAGAAGCTGGTTTAATAAAACAAATTTATAAAAAATAAAAGAAATGTATGGGGACCACCTTAAGGGTTAAAGATACATTATAGGTATGTTTGCAAAAAATTTTGGAATTAATAAAATATTGGAGGTTGGTCATACATTTGGCCCCACTAAGTTAGAATGGTAGGATCAAATTTTTTAAAAATGTTTTGTATGGGAGCCCTCTTAGGAAGTGGAAATAGGGGTAAGGTATGTTCAAGAAAAATGTTGGGGGCAGAAAATTATTAGAGGTCGGTCTCACATTGCACCCCTCCAGGGGCGTTTCTAGGGGAGTTTTGGGGCTTTTTGAGGATTTTTACCTCTTTACGCCCAACTTTGACCCCACCGCCCTAAATTTTTTGGCTCGTGCTTTCTTTTTCGAACCTATAAAAATTTTAGGCTATCGCGGATCGAAATCGAAAACTGGTCAGCTATCCCACGCCTAATAGTGCAAATTGAAGAACCGTTTTTTGTGTTCCAAAGTTAAATTTTTTTTTTCATAGATATCCCACTCGCATCCCACTAAGCGACCCCATAGTTCTTAAAGGAAATCACCTAAGCTTTCTTTTGAATAAAAAAAAAAAAAAAAAAAAGGGCCCAATTTGAGGAAAAAGTAAAAAAAGTTTTGGATTTTGAAGAAAAAAAATCAAAAATTTTTTTTTTTATTTTTTTTTATATTTTGTTTTCGAAAGACTGAAGAAATAGCTATCTAAACTATTTGGGACACATTTTGCTAAAAAAAATAGGTAAGAAGTTACATGTATGAGAATAAACACCTCTTTGGACAAAATGTAAAATTTCGACCCCTTCTACCTCAGAGAGTTCTTGACCGATCTCGTTGAAAAATTGTGTCTCAACTACTATCCAATAGGACTAACCTTGGTGCAAATTTCATCCCGATCGGAAGACATCGGTTTCAAAAGTTGTGTCAGTTGACACGAAAACCCCCATATTTAAAAAATACAAAAAAACATATAAAAAAGTGAATTTTTCCAGATGTAAGTTCAGTTCTTCAAGGGGGAACTTTTTCCCCCTGGCCCGATTTTGCCCATTCACGAACTTAACCTGCCTATGAACATGAGACATATTTGTGCCAAATTTCAGGAGTCTAGCTGTTTTATTTTGGACTGCATTGTGTTATCTACAGACAGACGGACGGACGGACGGCCAGACGAACATTCACAGAATGTCTTAGAATCGATCATAGATCAATAATATATATACTTTATGGGATCCCCGACCGATATTTCAATGCGTTACAAACGGAATGAAAAAGTGAGTACACCCCCATACTGTGGTTGGAGGGTATAAAAATTAACGCTTTAATTTCTTTTTTTTAAATTTGCTATAAAAATGTAAATCGCTTTTTTGCATATCGTTGAACTACCCGATTAAAAAAAATTACATATAATTATATATAATTTGATAAATCTTTATAAAATTATATCAAATGATGTCTAATTTGATAAAATTTTACATAAAAAAAATCAGATGTAATTATATATAATTTTATCAACTTATGTTTGCAAATTATATATAATTTTATCTAATTTTATCAAATTTTCTGAAAACTGAAACCTCTATACATAATCTTATATAATAATATATAATTTTATCAAATTATATATAATAATGTATAACACCGTCCGACAATAATGAAAAAAAATCGTTAAACACGAACTGGATAATATACATTTGATACTAGAGACTAAGGCTAGATTAATCAATGCTCCGGAATAAAATAACTCTCCTTTAAATTTAACCTTTTCATACAAATTTTGACATACGGCTTAAATCGTCAGTTAGCAGCTAACTTTTCATTGAGTAATCCGCCCTAAATGTAATAAGTAAAACTGCATTTACATTTTTTCTTTTCGTGATCCTGTTTCCTTTTAAAAGAACTTCAAAGGTTTAGAGGATTAAATTTAATATTTTTACTTGTCCTATGATACCACTAGAGATAGCGAATGAAAGAGGAGGATCTCCCATAATTTTCCTATTTTATTATTTTTACATACCAGGAAAAGGAGGTAAGTTACGTCCTTTCAAAAATATATCCTTCAATATCAATCAAAATTTTCAACAAAATTTTTTGATAAAGTTTTCAATTGACTTTATTCACATCCTTTTATCCTGATATGGCAAAAAAATGGAAAAATTAGGGGAAATCCTCCTCTTTCATTTGCCATCAACAGTGTCTTTCTAGAACAAGTACAAATATATATTTCACAAATATTTTACAAAATGTATCCCTTAAAACTTTGAAGTCCTTTCAAAAGGAAACAGGATCACGAAATGAAAATCTGTAAGTACAGTTTTACTCCATTTGATCTGTACTTTCAGACGTATATCATCCAGTTCATGTTTAATATTGGCTGTCGGACGGTGTAATTATATATAAAACTTTTTTACTCGGGTATATTCAATTTGAGCTAACTGCTATGTTATAAGCCTGCAGATAGCTCAAATTGAATATAAGTTTCAGAAAAAAAATAAATTATCAAAATCTTGTATAAGTCCTTTTACAAAAAAAAAAATACATTTAAGATGTTTAGATTGGTTATCTAAAAACAGCAGATTTTTTTTTTGCTAAAATCAGTAGATTTATCTGCTAAGATAAACAGAATTTTTAGCAGAAATCCGCAGTTTTTTCTGCTGTCTTAGCAGATTTTTTCCTCAGCTTTCATATTTTGCACTTGTTTGCGTATTTTTCAGAAATGGCATATATTACTATATCAAAAAACAAATATATTTTCAGAGTTGGCATATTTTGTTTATTATTTAACCATTTTGTGAAGGTTTTTGTTATCCTTTTAATGGCTGTTGCAAAAATAAAAAAAAATCTTTTAATGTTTTTAAAAGTTACAAGCTCTGAAAGCCCTTTTTATCTCGAGGTGTTCAACTTTGACACTCTATAACTCACGCTATATTGTAACAGGATCACTACAAAATTACTATTTTGAAGGCCTATATTAACAGGCGTGGATCCACGGAGGTTGTGGTGAATAAGGAAATTCCCTCCTTAACCGAAATCGAAAGAAAAAAAAAATAATAATAAAGGAAAGGAAAACAGAGAAAAGGAGAGAAAAAATGGCTGCGAATTTTGTACTTTTGCCCAAAACATTAAATCATGATAATGTTTCGCGAAAGATTTGGGTGTACTTGCCAAAGCAAATTTTTTTTAGAAAAAATAATATTTATTACTTGCTATTCCATGCAAAAAAATTTAAATATCAGTCGAGGACCCCATTAAAAAACCAAAAGAGCTGTACATTTAGTAAGTGAGTGCAAAAATAAGTTCAAAAAAGTGTTTTTACATTTTGGAGAGTATAAAAGATTCGGCACCAAAGAATATAACACTCTCACTTGTTTTATGTACATTTGATAAACAAATGGAAAATTTTTATGCGAAAAGCTTAGACTTGGTAAAAAAGTAGTTTTGGTAAAAAAAAAATATTTTTTTTTTCAAGAAAAATAAAATTATGTTAAAAAAATTTAATGAACCCAAAATTTTTGGTGAAAAAAAAATTTGATGAAAAAGGTTATTGATAAATTTTTTTGATGAAATTAAAAATTTTTTGATGCAAAAAAAAAAATTTGAAAAAAAAATACGAAAAAAAAAAAATTTGGTGAGAAAAAAATTGATAATAAAAAATTTGATAAAAAAATTTGATGAAAAAAAATTGATGAAAAAATATAATAAAAAAATTTTGATGAAAAAAAAAAAATTAATGAAAAAAAAATTGAAGATAAAAAAAATTTGATGAAAACAAAAATTGATAAAAAAAATTGATACAACGAAAATTGATGCAAAAAAAAAATTTGATAAAAAAAAAAATAATTTTTTCATCAAAGTTTGATGAAAAAAAAAAATTGATGAAAAAAAAATTGAAATCAAAAAAAAATTGACGGAAAAAAAATTTTATGAAAAAAAAAAATTGTTAAAAAAAATAAAAAATTTTTGATGAAAAAATTTTATGAAAAAAAAAAAATTTATGAAAAAAAAAATTTGATGAAAAAAAAAATTGATGAAAAAAAATTTGATAAAAAAAAAATTATAAAAAAAAACAAGTATGAAAAACAAAATTTATGAAAAAAAAAATTTGTTAAAAAAAAAAATAAAATGAAAAAAAAAAAAAATTTATGAAAAAATTTTTTTTTTAATAATTATGTAACATTTTATTCACGAGCTGGTCAAAACCGGGTTTATTCACCACGAGGTAAATTACACTGTGCTACAAAAGACCAAAAATAATTTATGCAGGGGTTCTCATATGATAATTCGGGTTGGTTGGAGTCCATAGAGTACTGATATACTCATAGTTTTTCTGGATCACTTCGTTAAGTACGTTTTTTATTGGCAAATGTGTTGAAAAACGGAAATTCTTAAATTACAATTTTAAAAAAATATTACTTTGTTAGTTTGCAACCGATTTTCGATTTTATGGATTTGTTTTAAAGGTATAGGTCTTACCTTTCAAACAAAACAAAAATATTAAAAATCGATCAAGAATTGGCTGAGCTACGATCGCTTAAGTAAAAAAAAAACGAATTTTTTGAAAAATTTGTCATGTTCTTTACACTCTAAGTTGAAAGTGAATCATTAAACAATTTTTTTGAATTTTTTGTAAAAAAGTATAGTAAAGTGGCTTTCCAAAACACCAAAAAACATAACAATCGGTTAAAAAATGAATGAGTTATGCTAAGTTTTGTGATAGGACATTTTTAATTTTTTTCAGAAACGCTTGTAATTCAAGCATTATTCATAAATCTTGTTACTAGTAGTAATTTTATGCGCATATGCATATAAACTAGAGATGGGAACGTAATTAGATTTGTGCGTGACTCACACATGATCAGAAGTGAGCGTGATTGAAAATTAATTTTACTCACGTGGTTGTTAGTGAGTATCAGTGTGAGTGGAATAAAAAAATGGGCGTGTCAGTTACTTCCAAATCCTATTTATAATTTTTTGGGTTTGTTCAAAAAATATCAGTGTTACTTCTTAAACAAAAAAATATTGTGAATCGGTTGAAAACTGGTGCGCTTGTTTAAGTAAAAAACCTTTTTTGAAGAGTATACCTGCAACATTTTTATGGCAAAAAACATTTGACATTTTTGAAACGAAATTGGTAAAATTGTGTGATCATTTGATGGAAATTTTACCTGTTTATAAATATACGTATGAGGCATTCCACACCAAATGTTCAGCGAAAAAAAAACATGTGAACCGTAAATTTTTAAATGGGTTGTATGGATAGCCATGTGAGGCATTCCACACCAACTGTTCCACTACAGAAAAACCATAGTGGTTTCAATGGGATATCATTTGCAAAGTATTCGCTCTTAGGGTACTAATAAATAACAAAAATAAAATTTAAGTTTTTTTTTCAAAAAGTAGGCCTTGTAGGCGTGGTCAAATATTAAAAATATCAAACTTTTTTGCCTGAGTATTTATTCACGATCACGCACGCTAATGAAATAAAAAAAATATTCAAGCACGGTATTTTATTTTACTCACGCTCACGTGAACATCGTGACCGTAACTTATTTTTTTCTACTCACGTCTGCGTGAATGAGCGTGAGCAAAATTAAATATCGTGCGTGACTAAATTTTTTCTTTCATAAGCGTGCGTAATCGTTATTTAAAACTCACTCACGCTACCATCGCCACTTAAAATATTTTTTAAGTATTGATATTACTCATACGCACACGTTTTAAATACCATTATTGTATAAAATAAGCGTGTTGCAATTTTTGAATTTTGATTTTTCGAAAACAAGGCAAAACACATCTGTAAAAATTTCAGATCAGATAGAAAATTCCTTTAACTTTTTTTAAAAAAATAAAAAACAAATAAAATTGCGGCATGTTTTTTGATAAATAAAGTTTAAGTTTAATTTAAAAAATTCAGAACTTCTTCTGAAAATGTTTCAATTTTTATTTTTTTTAATTGATAGCCCATTCAAAAATCTATAAACAGCTTTTGTCTTTAAGACTTTACTGTGTTTCATTTAATTTGCATAAATATTGAAGTAAAGATGCTCAGGCAAAAAAAGTTAGATATTTTCAATTTTTGACCACGCCTACAAGGCCCACTTTTTGAAAAAACTTAAATTTTATTTTTGTTATTTAATAGTACCCTAAGAGCGAATATTTTGAAAATGATTTCATATTGACACGACACAACTTTTTTTTTTTGCTGAACATTTGGTGTGGAATGCCTCATATATGGAGCTAAAAAAATTACGTTTTTGGTTGTTCAATTTTTCAAAAACTGGGCTTAGGAGGCGTGGTCAAATATTGGAAAAATGGTCAAGTTTGTGTCAAGTTGCCTTGTTTAAATATATATCAAATAAAAACGAAATGCACCAAAATCTCAAAAATTTACATTCTTGTATTGTTTTGTATCGGCTATCGATTAAAATTTTTTTGGAAAATTTTCAGAACCCGTTCTGAAATTTTCCATTTTTTAAAAAAGTCAATTTATAAAAAATCCAGCCACTTTTGTTTTTTTTGTATTTTTTTTTTTTAAAGATTAGATGTTTGTCTAGCAAGATTTTTTTAAAAATTAAGAAAATCTATAAAAAAAATAAGACGAAAAAAAAGTAATTTTTCTGATTTTCAAAATAAATTTTTAAAATTTAAAATAGTTTTTGAAAAAAATTAATTTCAATTTGTCTTTTTGCTAATTTATGCCAAAATATGCACAACTTAAAAGTTCTAAATATGCACAATATATGCATTTAAAATCAAAATATGCAAAAATATGTATTTTCACCAAAATATGCAAAATATGCGAAAACAAATCGATGCCATTTAATGCAAATCTCTTGATTCGGAAAGATAATTGGTCGATATCGTTTTTAGGCTTTCGACAAAAAACATGCATTTACATGGAAATCTCACCCTAGTTATATAAAAAACTTTTTTACCCGGGACCCATTGAAAAAATTTTGGTACACAATTTTTTTCTCACTGAACATTTGGTGTGGAATGCCTCACATGTATATTTTTAAACAGGTAAAATTTCCATCAAATGATCCCACAATTAGCAATTTCGTTTTAAAAAAACATGTTTGCAAGCGCACAGCTTTTTCTGTCATAAAAATGTTGCAGGTATAACTCTTCAAAAAAGGTTTTTTACTTAAACAAGCGCACCTTAGCCTGTTTTTAACCTATTCTCAATATTTTTTTGTTTAAGAAGTAACACTGATATTTTTTGAACAAACCCAAAAAATTATAAATAGGATTTGGAAGTAACTGACACGCCCATTTTTTTATTCCACTCACACTGACACTCACTAACAACCACGTGAGAAAAATTAATTTTCAATCACGCTCACTTCTGATCATGTGTGAATCACGCACAAATCTAATTACGTTCCCATCTCTAGTTTATATGCATATGCGCATAAAATTACTACTAGTAACAAGATTTATGAATAATGCTTGAATTACAAGCGTTTCTGAAAAAAATTAAAAATGTCCTATCACAAAACTTAGCATAGCTCATTCATTTTTTAACCGATTGTTATGTTTTTTGGTGTTTTGGAAAGCCACTTTACTATACTTTTTTACAAAAAATTCAAAAAAATTGTTTAATGATTCACTTTCAACTTAGAGTGTAAAGAATATGACAAATTTTTCAAAAAATTCGGTTTTTTTTTACTTAAGCGATCGTAGCTCAGCCAATTCTTGATCGATTTTTAATATTTTTGTTTTGTTTGAAAGGTAAGACCTATACCTTTAAAACAAATCCATAAAATCGAAAATCGGTTGCAAACTAACAAAGTAATAATTTTTTAAAATTGTAATTTAAGAATTTGCGTTTTCCAACACATTTGCCAATAAAAAACGTACTTAACGAAGTGATCCAGAAAAACTATGAGTATATCAGTACTCTATGGACTCCAACCAACCCGAATTTTTATATGAGAACCCCTGCATATTTTTGGTGTAGCACAGTGTTATTATCCAAGTTACAAACCCAAGTTATTAAAATTTTTGGTTTTAAGAAAATGAAAATAGTAATTCTTGTTTTCTTTTTCATTAATTGTTAGCTTATATAGTCAAACTGAGGTGGCGTCCTGCAACTTTTTTAAAATTAGACACCAGCCTAAAAACATTATCATGTTAAAAGGAAAGTGAAAATGAAAAGGAAATAATTTGAGATTTTTTTTATGAAAAATATAAAATTTTGCTATAGAAAAAAACTTTAAAATTTTTCTAAAGGAAAAATCTGAGAATTTTTTAAGAGAAATTTTTATACCCTCCAACTACAGCATGGGGGTATACTCACTTTGTCATTCCTTGTGTAATGCATCAAAATATCGGTCTAGGACCCCATAAAGTAAATATATTTTTCCGTCTGTCCGTCTGTAGTTAACACGACGCAGTCCAAAATAAAAGAGCTAGACTCCCGAAATTTGGCACGAATATGTCTTACACTAAAAAAAACATTGTAAAATGACAAGAAAAGTTTGTAACTTTTTTTTTTGCTACCTCCTATTTGACAAAAATTCCTTGTAATTTTACAATTTTACCAATAATTTTGTTATTTTACAAGATTTTTACCAATAAAATTGTAAATATAAATTTTTTAGACGCGATAAAACTTACAAGGAGGTTTCGCGACTTTACTAGACTTTTTGCTAACTCCTATTTTACGAGAGTTGCTGGTAAAAATTACGAGATTTTTTGTAATTTTACAAGCTTTTTACCAATAAAATTGCAAATTTACAACTTTTTCGACGCAATAAAACTTACAGGGAATTTACTAGATTTAAAAAAAAAAACTTGGAAATTTGTAAAATTACAAAAAACAAGTAGAAAAGTTAAATTTGACTTTGCCGAATCTATGAATACCATCCACAATGCCTTTTTTAAAGGATAATACATTTTTAACGTGAAAAAAAATTAACAATTTTGATTAGAAATATTTTATTTTGAGTAAAAAACTCTTTTTTAAATATATGAATTATATGAAACTGGATTATATGAAACTAGTAAAAAACGAACCAGGATGTCTTAAATTTTTAGAAAAATAAATTTTTCTTTCACACCTTTCTCAATTCAAACCATATATAACATGATTAAAAAATTATAATACATAATTTTAATTAGAGCCTGAGCTCAACTGTCTTTACAGAAAAACACAAATTCTCTTTTTGTCATTTAAAAATAAAAGATTTTTTTTTTTTGAGTGTAAAAATTTTTTCGAGTGTAATGTTTTTTTTACTGCAAAAATATTTCTGTACGTATGTTCACAAACTAATGTCATTTTTGTAAAATAAAAACTTAACTTTTTTTGAGTGTAAAATTTTTTTTTTTGAGTGGAAAATTTTTTTTGAGTTTAAAATTTTTTTCGAGTGTAATTTTTAAGTTACCAAAGTTTTTAAAACTAAACAAGTTTAAAAAGCAATGATTTAAAACTAAATAAGTTTGAAAAGCATTGTTAAGTTACCACCAATGCTTTTAAAACTTGTTTAACACGTGGCATTTAAGATGAAACCAATCTGAAATTCAGGGTTGTGCTTATAACTTTTGAACCACTTGACCGATTGAAATTCAATACCAAACAGACCTGGGGAACGGCAAAGATATATGCCAAGTTTCAGGATACTCATTATTGTCTTTCGAAAGTTATCGTGTTTTTTATCTTGTAAATTCACGAAAAACCCTTGCCGAAATTTACTCTTTTGCTCATAACTTTTGAACCACTAAACCGATTTTTTAACGTCCCGAGTAAAAATGAATACATATAATTTTACATTATTTGATGTATGTATATATAGCCATATGAAATAATATGTTTTCATATCAAACAAAGTACATAATTATATCTCGCATTGAGTTTTTCCAAATTTTTTAAATGGAGTTATATAAAATTACATCTAATGATAACCATATTAATATATAAATACATGTGGGAGACATAATCATATGTGACACATATAACTTAATCTGATTGCATACATATTTATATGTGACTTAATATCAAATAACGTATACGAGCATATTTAAAAAAAATCCAATATCATTATATATATAATTATATATGACTTACAAGAAACCATTTAAAATTATATATGACTTACAAGAAACCATTTAAAACTATATATGGTTCCATCTTAAAAAACGAAAAAAAAAAATTTCAAATATAATTATATATGGTCGCACATATAACTCTATATACAGTTATATAAAACTATACATGGCATCAAACATTTATTTTTTTAATATTATCAAAGATATAATTATAAATGGCTTATGAGATACCGTATATAGTTTTGTAAGGTACCATATAAATACAATTTTTTTTTAAACTCTATATATAATTTTAAATGGTGGCACATGTAACGCCGTATAAAATGTTATACAATTGTATAAGGTAAAAAATATTTTTTTCTTTCACAATATTTTATATATAATTATGCATACTTTTATATGACAGTATTTCAATATTTTTTTTTAATGTTGCATCATATATATTTTTATTTAAGTATACAAGAGAGCTTGTATAATTATATATGATTCTCAAAGCACCTAAAATCAGTCAAAAAAAAATATATATAAATTCTATAAATTTTTAAATAGAAAAAAAATCTGTTTAATCCATTGTATTTTAAAACTTAAAAAAATGCATATTGGATTTTAAAAGTTAAATGTTTAAAAAATGCATATAACTTAAATAGTTGTGTGTAACTTTATATAAGATCATATAAGATAATATATGATGCTTGGGGACCCCGAGTTCGATTCCCGGCTCAACCCAGAAAAAAACTATTTTTTTTTTAATTTTTTAAAAAAGAAAATATGTTTTTAAAGCTTTTTGTTTTTTCTAAACTTAAAAATATTGAATAATTAAATTTTTATGATAAAATCGAAAAATAAATATTATTTATTTATAGTTATATAATTTTATATATTACATCATATAAGTTAATATATGGTTCCTAGGGACCCTGGGTTCGATTCCCGGCTGAGCTAAGAAAAAAAGTTGTTTTTTTTAATTTTTTTTTTAAAGAAAATATGTTTTAGAAGCTTTAATTTTTTACTAAACTTAAAAATATTAATTAATTTATTTTTTATGATAATATTTAGAAATAAATATTATTTATATATAGTAATATAACTTTCTATATTGCATCATATATGATAATATATAATTCTTGAGGACCCTGAGTTCGATTCCCGACTAAGTCAAGAAAAAAATTATTTTTTTTTTTAATTTTTTTTTAATCTAAAGGATTTTTTAATGCGTTTTCGTTTTTCAAATTTAAAAAAAAATAAAATCCCTGAATTTTAACAAAAATATTTCAAAAATAATTATATTTTGATATAATTATATATTATTTAATCCGAAGAAAAAAATATTTTAAAACTTTAATGTTTAACCATCAATATCTCTGGTTTTAAGAGAGCTAAAGTCCTCAGATCAAGCTCAAATCAAAGCTTTATTTGTTGCCAATAATTAAAAGTGTATTTGGTTCGAACTTATGTTAGCAATATTTTCAGATAAAATTATTTTTGTCTGAAAAAACTTCCGAAAAAAACTTAAAACTCATTATTTGGCCGTTGGTGAGTAAAAAAGTTTATACATGTTTTATACCATTTTAAAGGTATTTTTATTAAATATACAACGGCAGAAAGAAAATTTGGATCCGATGAAAAATGTGAAGCTCATAAGCCAAAAACCGTTTTTACTTTAAAGCTTTATAACTTGGAAAATTAAGAGCATTGGACGATGAAAATCACGTTGTTGAAGTCAGTATTAAACCCCCTATTAGCTCAGCAAATAAACTAAAAAAAAAAAAAATCACAAATTTTAGCAAAAATTTTCTAAGTCTTTTTTAAAATTTTGTTCAAATTCAAGTCGAATATAATTTGATGCAATCATATACCCGATAAGATAAACTGGATTTAATTATATATAAGTTAAACTTGATATAATTATATATGATAAACTATTTTCAAAAATTTTCTAAGTTTTTTTAAAACATAGTCTTTTAAAGTTGTCATTTATTAACAACGTCCGCTGGGTCAGAGGGTAGAGATTGCGATTACAAAACAGTTC
This sequence comes from Pegoplata infirma, assembly GCA_963921195.1. NCBI lineage: Eukaryota > Metazoa > Arthropoda > Insecta > Diptera > Anthomyiidae > Pegoplata > Pegoplata infirma. The sequence goes on from OY992537.1 coordinate 43,035,833, forward strand.
GTAGCTGTTCGATTCCCCCGCCGCTCGAAGTTTTTTTTTTTTTTTTTTAAATAAATTTTAATTATATATATTTATATCTTAATATTGAAAAAAATTGTTTGGATAAAACTTTATCAGTTCTAAAAATAGATTTTATTGTTCGGATTAAATTATATATAGTTCTAAAAATAGATTTTTTTTTCGGATAAAATTTTATCTAAAGTTTTTTGTAATATTTTTTTTTTCTTTCGTATGAAATTTTATCTTTTTTTATCCAGCTAAAAAAATCGTTTTTTTTTGTCTTGGTCCAATAAGATCCAACCATTTTTCGGATGAAATTGTATCCCACCGATTAAAACTGATCTAATTAGATAAACCCACTTTTCGGATCAAATTGTATCCGTCCGGTTAAAACTGATCTAATCTTAGCGATCCATTTTTCGGATCAGTGCTGATCTTTCAAATCTCGGATCTATCAACAGATCTGGAATAATATAAGAACATATATTGCTCCATACAAAAATTTTTACTCGGGGTGTTAAAAAGTGAAAAACGGTCAAATATTAGTAAAATGGGATAACGAGACATTTTCTAGTAATTTGGCAAGGTTTTTTTAGAGAAGCTTAAAGCTTTTTTTAAATTTAAAACATAAAATATTGTAATTTTTATACTATAACGGTGCTAGTTTTTTCTTTATATTTTAAGCTTTCATTTAAATTCAAAAAGTGAGCGCCAAAAAAAAACGACATTTTACTAAAGAAAACTCACCAAAAAAAGTCCATTAAGCTTAAGATCCATGTAAAGCATTGTTTATATATATTTTTTTAAAGAAATCAACAAGCAAACGAAAGCAAAAGTTGTAAGCTAAAGGCAAAAAACAGATTTACTTGAGCACGCCAACTAAACGGTCGCAAAACAAAACGAAAACGGATGTCTGCCATATAAAATAATATTGTTATAAATTGGAATTGAATTAAAAGCAAAAAATAAATTATTGATTAAGAAAAAAAAAATCATAATAACCGACAACTATTATAATAAGCGTGATAATTAAAACAAGAAATAAACAAACCCATTAGCCTACATTAAAGCATAAAACGGATATAAAGATCAATGAACTTATAAATTAAGATTAAGAAAATTTGAAAGAAAATTTATAAGAAAATTAAGAAGAAAATCAAAAAAAAATTAAAGTTTTAAATCTTAAAAAAATATTTTTAAAAAATTTAAACAAAAAATATATAAAAAATCTAATAAAATTAAAAAATCTAAAAAATATTTCGAATTTGGGGAAAAAATTTATAAATTTTGTAAAACCTTAGCCTTAAAGTGCAAACTAAAATTTAATTTAAAATCCATATAAATTTTGTCATTCCAATTATTACATAATCTTAAAAAAAAACAACAAAAAATACTTATATTGGCTGTTTAAAAAAAAATATCAAAAAAATAAATTCCTAAACAACCACTAACAACCACTACCATTTATGTTAACATAGAGGCCATAATATTACAACAACAAAACAAAAAAATATATAAAAAAACCTCGAAAAGCCATCACTTGTTGCTGCCTGCATAATAAAATAAAAACAAACAACAAAAAAACATTGTTATGTTAAAAATTCTTTAAAACGACTGTTACTTAACAGTTTTAAATTGTAACTGAAAAATTTGTGTAGATTACGAAATGCCTGCCAATCAAAAACTCAGAAGTTTATTAATCTTCATACTGCTCAGCTGTTTTTTAATACCAAATGCCGGTTTGTATTGAGTTTTTTTATTATTAAATAATATATAACTTTTATTATGATTAACTTTTACTTTCGCTTTTTATATTTGCATTTTTTTTACTTCGTACTCTTTGTCCACCCTTTCGTTGGTGAAAAAAAAAATTATCAGTTTTTAACACCTTTTTTTGTTGAATTTTTTTCCTTAAACTTACTGACTCATTCCTACCTACATTCAGTGTCATATTATTAAACGAAAGACTTAAGATACAAACTCATCAAAATATTAAGGGTCATTTAAAAAAAGCGCTTGTGTCTTAAGTCTTTCGTTTTTGTTTGTTTATTTTGTTTAAACGATTGTTTTTATTGTTGTTTTTTTTTTTGTTTTGTTATATTTTCCAAAGGTTAATGTTTAATTTACATGTCTTTTTAACGTTTTTTTTAAGTAGATCGTCTCTTTTAATACCCTACACCACTGTGTGTTACAGGTGGGGTATAATGAGTTTGTGCTGATGTTTGTAACTATCCGAAATATTGGTCCTAGACCTTCCTTCAAATATATACCCATCGATTTGGTAAACAAATAAAATATTTTTATAAGTTTATCGACCTGCACTTTGATCAAGAGGGAAGATGGAATACAACTCCCATATATGGGCAGGGGCTTCAAAGTCTATTTTGAGCTTTTGGACCGTGTGAAAAGGAGGGCGTTGATGCTTATCAATGACAATAGGGTATCCAACTCTATTGACTCGCTGGAGCATCGTCGGAATGTGGGTTGTGTGACTCTGTTCTATCGATATTACCATGGAAAGTGTTCCGCTGAGATAAGTGAACTTATCCCTAGAGCCCGAGTTTTTGTTCGCAGCACTCGGTCGTCTAGTAGATCACATCCATTTGTTGTCGATTGTTCAGTTGATCGCACATCGCATTACAGAGAAGGTTCGTTTATCAGTCGTACTAGCCGTATGTGGAATAATCTTCCAGCGGAGGTCTTCCCAGCTTCTTTCAATGTAGATAAATTCAAGTCAAATATCCACAAACACTACTCCCTCTTTCCTCCTCCTCACAACCTATTTTCCTGATATCAACACAATGCACTGCATTAGTAGGTGCATCCCCTGAGTGTTGGTTCAACGTAAAAAAAAACAAGTAAGAGTGTTAAATTCGGCTGTGCCGAATCTTTTATACCCTCCAACAAGCAAAAAAAAAATTGCAGGGACGTTTTCTTTTTTTTTGGGGGGGGGGGGGGGCGAAAGTGGTAATTGGGGGGGGCAAATTTCCTCTCGAATATGTGTTTAAAAATTCATTCTTATGCTTTATGCACTAAAACAAAAGTTTATCATTATTTAAAAAAAAAATTATTCCACGCCCATAAAAGGGGGGGGGGGGGCGGACCGAAAAAACGACATTATCTAATTCTCTGGGTCCAAATGCAGGACTTTGAACTTCCTGTAGCATAAAAATGTTGCATTTGTTAAACAAAAACACAAAAAATCATGTAAAAAGTGGTATTTTTCATGGGTTGGTTTAGTTCTCTAAGGGGGAACTTTTTCCCCCTTGGTCCGATTTTGCCCATTTCCGAACTTAGGAATATAAGACATATTCGTGCCAAACTTCGGAAGTCTAGCTCTTTTATTTTGGACTGTATCGTGTCCTCTACAGACGGACAGACGGACAGACGGAAAGACGGACGGACGGACATCGCTAGAATGTCTTAGAATCGATCACTGATCAATAAAATATATACTTTATAGGGTCCTAGACCGATATTTCAATGCGTTACACACGGAATGACAAAGTGAGTATACCCCCATACTGTGGTTGGAGGGTATAAAAAAAAAACTTACATATGAGACATTCCACACCAAATGCCCAAAAAATATGTGTCCCATGAATGCACTATGGTTCCAAATGCATTTTTTTTTTTTGCATAAATTCAAAAAATGAAGCAAGGTCACTTGGATTAATTCTGGGATGATTTTTATCTCTTAGCGCAATCAAAAATCGATTGTCAAAAAAATTTTTTTTTTTTTTAAATTTTTTTTTTTGAGAATTTTTTTTTTTGGAATTTTTTTTTTTTTAAAAAATATATTTTTTTAAATTAATTAGCTCAAAATCTGATTAATTTTTATTAAAAAATAAAAATTGTTTAATTTGACCTTTAAAATATTATATTTTGAGGATGTTTATTCTGGCTCGAGGTCATTATTTTCTTTACTAATTAAAACCATGATATTCTCATAGCATAATTTTCAAGAAAATTATTTTTTTGTTTTAAATTTATTTATGTTGGTCATTTTTGCAAGACTTAAACGACACGTGTTTCGGAATTTGTCAAGATTCCATTGTCAAGATTATTTAGCAAAAATAGAAACGATTTACTACAAAGTAGCAAACGAGTCTAATGACAAATCGTTTGTGCACAAACTAGAATACTAATACATATTCGCCTCTATTCACAATGAGAATTAGAAAGACGAAGAAATTGTACCATACTAATAAGGCAACGATTGTCAATAACCAACAAAAATATTTAAAACAATTTTACATACGATAGTCCATTGGACTACAACAATATGTTTTTTGTGTTGTTGTTGTGAGAAATACTCCATATTAGGGTTATTCATCACATGGCGTGCCAACCATTATGTTCAAATTCTGATTAATTTTTATTAAAAAATAAAAATTGTTTTATTCGACCTTCAAAATATTATATTTTGAGGATGTTTATTCTGGCTCGAGGTCATTATTTTCATATTGTTGTAGTCCAATGTACTATCGTATGTAAAATTGTTTTAAATATTTTTGTTGGTTATTGACAATCGTTGCCTTATTAGTATGGTACAATTTCTTCGTCTTTCTAATTCTCATTGTGAATAGAGGCGAATATGTATTAATATTCTAGTTTGTGCACAAACGATTTGTCATTAGACTCGTTTGCTACTTTGTAGTAAATCGTTTCTATTTTTGCTAAATAATCTTGACAATGGAATCTTGACAAATTCCGAAACACGTGTCGATTAAGTCTTGCAAAAATGACCAACATAAATAAATTTAAAACAAAAAAATAATTTTCTTGAAAATTATACTATGAGAATATCATGGTTTTAATTAGTAAAGAAAATAATGACCTCGAGCCAGAATAAACATCCTCAAAATTTGATTAATTAGCTTTACGGAAGGCAAAAAAATTATAAAAAAAATAATTTGAAACCTAGTCACGCAAAAAACAGCAAATTTGGCCGAAATTTGTGCTAAACTAAAATGGAAAATGTGGGAGTTTGCTCCCACAGCAAAAAATGCTGGCAAGATGTAAATTTTAATATTAAATATACAATATTGAAAACACTTTCACGTTTAAAGACTCATGCAAGTTCGTGCCCAAACACAACTTTTTGTCCACGAAAGATATAGGCTATTTTGGCTCCAAAATCCTCATAATCAAAACACCCAAGAATAACGCCAAGGATGCATTAACTGTTAAATAGGAATTTTAAACAAGAACTAGTATCCTTAGGTTTCAATTTGTCCCTTTAGCCTCTTTATAATTTTAGTTTTTCCCATTTGCCGTTTGTATAAGTGTAATATTGATTTTACTCCGGTTTTATTATACGTCTTAAAACTTTCAACTTTGAAAGCCTAGCAAACTGAAAGTATTGGCACCAAATTTTTTTCATTATACTTTCTTGATAGCTTATAGTGTTGACATTTAGGAAATGTATAAGCTTTTGAAAATTTGTTAAATTTTATTTTTTTAATTTCTGCAAAAAAAAAAATGGATTTGGAACCATAGTGGAATGTATGATAAGGTGGTATCGATAGGCCTATGAGGCGTCCCACACCAAATGACGAGCGAAAAAAACAAGTGCCCCATGAATTTCTGAATTGGTTGTGTTGATAGCCCTATATGAAACTAAGAAAATTGAGTTTTTTGTTTTTCCATTTTTCAAAACCTGGCCTTAAGAGGCGTGGCAAAATATTGAAAAATTTGTCAATTTGTATCGAGTTGCCTTGGTTAAAAATGTATCAAATTAAAATAAAATGCACCATAAGCTCAACGATTTGCAATTTTGCATACTTTTTTATGGGCTATTGATTATTTTTTTTTTTTGATTTTTAGAAAACGTTCGCTATGGACCAATTGGTCTATGCGGAGTGCCCATCTGGCACCGCCACCCTAACCTAACCTAGAAAACGTTCTGAAATTTCCCATTTTATAAAAAGTCAATTTATCAAAAAGTCAGCCAATGTGTTTTTCTTTTTTTTTCGAGAAAATCGCATTTGAATATTAAATTTCATGAGAATTTGGTAGCTTGCATGTATTTTCTTGTTTCAACATAGCGAATGAGTAACAAGTATTAGCATAAATACTTCAACGCTATGTTGAAACGAGAAAACACAAACAAATTACAAAATTGGTTTGAAATTTATTATTCAAATGCGATTTTCTCGAAAAAAAAACGAAAAAACAAGCGTCTGATTTTTTTGTGTGGATAGACAACCATCTAAACTAAAAAATAAAAGAAAAGAAAAAAAGTGGCCGGATTTTTGATAAATTTACTTTTTTTGAAAATTTGGGAAATTTCAGAACGGGTTCTGAAAATTTTTCAAAATAAAAATTTTTCTTCGATAGCCCAAAAAAAAATATACAAAATGCTAATTTTTGAGATTATTGTGCATTCCGTTTTAATTTGATAAATATTTAATCGAGGCAACAAGACACAAATTTTAACATTATTTTCAATATTTAGCCACGCCTCCTAAGTCTAGGTTTTTTGAAAAATTTCTGGAACGGTACATTTTGTGTGGAATGCCCCAATATGGAACTAAGAAAAGTGCGATTTGTTTTTTCAATTTTTCAAAAACTGGGCTAAGGAGGCGTGGTTAAATATTGGAAAATGGTAGAATTTGTGTCGAGTTCCCTTGATTAAATATTTTTTAAATTAAAACGAATGAACTACAATCTTGTGTTTTTTTTATGGACTATCGATTAAAATTTTTTATTTTGGAAAATTTTCAGAACCTATTCTGAAATTTTAATTTTTTATAAAAAAAGTAAATTTATCAAAAATCCGGCCACATTTTTTTTTTTTTAAGTTTTAATGTTTTTGTATTCCACCAAAATAAACTTAGGAGGACATTTTTCGTATTTTTCAGGAAAATCGCATTTGAATATTGAATTTTATAAAAATGCTCTAATTCTCTTGTATTTTATTGTGTCAACATAGCGTATACGTAACAAATATTTGCGAAGGCAAAGAATTTTGTTACTCATACGCAATGTCGACACAATTAAATACAAGAAAATTAAAAGAATTTTTATGAAATCCAAAAAAAATTAATGTCAGAAGACGTCCAAAGTCCTGCCCTTGGATCCAGTGAGCTCAGAAATATATTTTTTCCCGCCCCCTCTTTTGTTGGCGTGCATTAGGGTGCTACGAATAATAACTTTTTCCGAATTTCGTCGATGGTTGGGCAAATTATTGTTCGTTTTGGTCTAAAAGAGGTGTTAAAATTGTCCGATTTGGTAAACAATTTTAAAATAGAGTTTTTTATAAAAAAAATAAATAAAAATCCAAAATCCCAAACAATTTTTTGTTTGTATATAAAAATTTTTTTAGGGCAAAACTAAAACATCGACACGTGTTAGTAATGTCCGATTTGGCTAAAAATTTAAACAGAGAGTTTTTAGACCAAAAATCATAATAAATTAATTTGCCAACATTTATCGCAAGATTTTATAATTAAAAAATCATTTTTAATTTTTTAGATTTTAGATGGTATACAAGATTCGGCACAGCCAAATTTAACATTCTCACTCTCAAAAAAATCAGCAACATTTTTTCAACAATTTTCTATTTGGGGTCGTAATAAACGAAATTTTCTAATCCCCTGGCCTCAAGTGCAGGACCTTGAACTTCTTATAGCATACAAATTTTTAATTTATTTAATAATGATACAAAATTTGAGTAAAAGAATAGAGTTTTCCAGAAGTTAGTTTAGTTCTTCAGGGGAGAACTTTTTTACCTAGTCCGGTTTTGCCCATCTATGTAGTCCCCCTACAAACCATCCTTCCAATATTGAAATAAATCTCTAAAATACATGAAAATGAAAATTTTTTTATTAAAATTTTGTTCCATCCATTCATTGGCTCCATTTGTTGACTGGAGACCAATTTTGGTGTAGGGTATTATGTGTTCGGTCTTGACCGAATATAATTTTCTTACTTGTTTTTTGTTGCTGTTATTGTTTTGTTATTCATATTCATTCATATGTTTGTATGAATAGCAAAAAAAAAAAAGTTGTTGAAAATATTATTTAATTAAAAATATTTTAGTAGTTCAGAGCAGTACCCTACACACAGTAGGTCAAGGTTTTCTTCATAATAAAAATATAGATTTTTGACTTAATTTTACAAAAACGATACTCCAGTATTTAAAATATTTGTTATTAATATATTGAGTTTTTTTATTAATATGTAGATAGAAGTCAATTTTACAATGCCAAATGCTTATTATTAATATACGGGCTGCGGTATTCTATTATAGGTTGGTTACACTTTTTTAATTTTATTACATGAATTGCTAATTTTTTTAGCAAAAATTTATTGTAATTTTTAAAAATATTACCAATTTGAATTGTATATTTTGTCATTGAGTTATTTTTAATCAAATATTTAGATTTATCTTACATTTAATCTAATATTTTTAAAATGGAAATGTTTTATAGCATAAATGTTTTATGAATATTACAATTTTTGGCCATTATTTGTAACACAAGTTTAATAATCTGCATTCAATTGAATTAAATTAAATTCATAAAAATGCTCACAAAATATAGACCTTGGACCCATCAATGTCGTACTCGAAAGAAGGCGATGGGGCTGATTATCCCCGAAATAATTTTGTAAATCAACACTCGAAAAACCTTGCCATATTACTAGAAAAACTCTTGAAATCCCATTTTACTAATAATTGACAGTTTTCATTGTTTAAAAATAAAATTTCGATTGAAATTTACATTTCTTTTTTTTTGGAATTTTACAATTCTTTTCGTAAATGCCCAAATTTTCATAGTAATTTTACAAAAAAGAATCTAGTAAATTCACAAGAATTCCTTATAAGTTTATCACATCAAAAATGTTGTCAATTTACAATTTTATTGGTAAAAATCTTGTAAAATTACGAAAAAGCTCATAATTTTTACTAAAAATTCTCGAAAAATAGCAAAAAAAATCCAGTTAAGTAACAAGATTTCCTGGTTAGTTTTATCGCGTCAAAAAAGTTGTAAATTAACAATTTTATTAGAAAAAACGTTGTAAAATTACAAAAAGCTCGTAGTTTTTACTGGAAATTCTCGTGAAATAGGAGGTAGCAAAAAATAATAAATACAAGCTTTTCTTGTCATTTTACAAGGGTTTTTTTTTAGTGTAAAGATTTAATATCAAATAACAAGAACAAGAAACAATTTTTGTATCAAAAATTTATTTTTCTTCCGATTTTCAAAGTCCATGCAGATTTTGAATCCACTAACAGGTAAGTTCTTTCACAGGGCACCCACCGATTCTCACCGAAAATACGAGTTAGCTGTCCAGTCTCACATTTAGCGGGTCAAAGGGAGGGAAAAACAGGATTTTTTTCGTTTTTTTTAGGATTTTTCATATTTCTTCAAAAGAAACTATATGAACATTTTATACAGATCGAAAGGTTTTATAAAGGCCTATTCAAAAGTGTATCGGTCGGTGTTCAAATATGTAAAAAGTTTGGGGTAGTTTTTATGTATACTAATCTCTATTAAAATTAAGCTGACCAGTATTTTTGCGTTTGGTGAAATTCCTGCTAGCTCGGATTTTATTCGATTTTTCCCGAAAGACCACATTTTTTTGTAAGGTGGCCACACTTTTTTAAATTTGAGATTGGGCAGCTAAAGAAAAAAACAGGTATGTAATTCTTATTTTTCTCTCCTTATTCCCAAGTTTCAGGACAATCGGTAGGTGCCCTCTGAAATGCCTCCCTTGTAAGCGTAAAATTGATATGGAAAACATTGAATTCCCGTGGCGCCAATGTATTAGAAATTCATTTGAAAATTGGAAAAATGGCCAAAACGATTAATAATGAAATAAAAAAATTTAAAGTCTGAATAATTTTTATTAAAAAATAAAAATTGTTTTATTCGACTTTTGAAATATTTTATTTTGAGTAGGTTTATTCTAGCACGAGTTCATTTTTCCTTCATTATTTTTCTGTTTGAAATTTTTTTATGTTGTTAATTTTTGCAAGACTTAGCCGACACGTGTTTCGGAATTTGTCAGATTCTATTGTCAAGATTATTTAGCACAAATTAAAACCCTGTACTTCAAGTAGCATAGGAAATCTAAATGGCAAATCGCTAATGTTCAAACAAAAATATTAATACATAACAATGTGGACCTTCGGGAAAATTTCGATAACTCCCGCACTAACAGGAATATCGTCTAGAGCAAAAATACACGTCAACTTAATTTTATAAAGATTTTTTCGTATTCATATGGATATCGTTGGTCTATGTCTTGACATAAATACTGCACAAAATTTACACTTTTTCCTGAAAAAAATATTTAACGAACTTGAATTTTTCCAAGGTTATGCCACAGTTGTATAGGTATTATAAAAACTTTCTTCTCATATGAAAACATTATATATAGTTTCTTAAGAAGAAATACTGAAAAATCAAAAAAACGACTTTTTTGCCATTTTTTTACCCATTTTTTAACCCTTAAATTCCCGATATGGCAGATAAGACGAGACACCTCAACATTAGAATTGTCTCTTTTATATATATTTTAAGTTTCAGGAAAATCGGTTTATAAGGTTTGGAATACTTCAGTTGTTAGTATGATCACGACTGTCAAACGATCAACAAAAAACTTTTAAAACAGATTTACATTAGGATGGATCGAATTAGGCTTTTGGGCGAATTTCGTTCCGGCTTACCGACAGATGTGTTTTGGAATAGACCTAAAAACAATGTGGTTAAATTTTCATGCAGATCGGTGGTCATCTTCCGCTGCCGAAATGACGTTGAAAATCCGCGATTTCTTAAAAAATAGTATTTATTGAAAAAAATTGGCAAAATTACAAAAATCACTTAATATTCCTTTTTATTCCAATCAATCTTTTCAATTCGATCATATTTTCTTAGATAAAAATTTGAGCTTAATAGAACATTGTTAACCCCTCTAAAACGGTTGCCGAAAATGACCCATACATTTTGTACTAAACTCAAAACCACCAAATTTAAAAAGAAAAAAATTTTTGATTTAAAGTTGCACAATCTAAAGTTTTTATTGCATTTATTTCAAGTATATATAAGTTCGATGGATTTTTTTTTGCTTTTTTAAAAAATACGAGATTTTTAAAAACGCGTGTAACCGTCTGTTTCCAGGACATTTTGGGAAAATTGAATTTTTTTTAAACTCAACATTTTTAGTTAAAAACTTTTCATTTTAAACAAGATTTATTATAAATTATAAAACTTAATATAGAAATGTTGCATTTTAGGAATTTCTTTAACCCTACACAGCTTTGGGCCCTAAATGACCCATGATGAACAAATGCATCTAGCAATAAGCCGCTTTTGCCGGGCGACTAACCATTGGCTACATATTTTTTCAATTAAAAATGGGAGCGTGAGTAAAGATGGGAGCGTGAGTAGAGATGGAAGCGTGAGTTAATTTGACCAACTTACGCTCACGAAGAATAAAAATTTTTCACTCAGGAAATTGTTTAAGTTTGCGTACATTTTACGCAGGATCACGTGACTGACACATTAGACTGGCATTTTTCTGTATGGCCAAAAAAAATTTTCTCCAATTTTCAAAGTCCGGGCATTTTTTTATTCTACTAGGACTAAAACGGATGTTGTACAAATTTGAGGTCAATCGGATTAAATTAATCCGTGGCGCCCGGCGGTCAAAGTTTTGGATTTTTGAAAAATTTAAAAAAAAAAAAATAAAAAATTTTAATTTTTTTCGACACATCATATTTGTTAATTTTGATGCGGTGAGCACGAATATAAAAAAAAAATATAAAATCGGTCGAACGATTTTCGAGATATCGCCATTCGAAATTTGCAAAAAATGGCTTTTTTTTCCTACGTTCAAGAAATTTTTTAAAAAACATCACAATTTTTTTTTTTCGGCCATTTCTTAGAGCTCAACACAATCTTTCATTTAAATCTAATTTGAGCCAAATCCGACCATTTTATCCGGTGGCGTCCTTCGGTCAAAATTTTGGATTTTTGAAAAATTTCCACCAAAAATCCAAAACTTTGACCGAAGGGCGCCACGGGATAAAATTATCAGATTTGGCTCAAATTAGATTTAAATGAAAGATTGTCTTAAGCTCTGTGAAATCACCGAGGAAAAAAAAATTGTGATGTTTTTTAAAAAATTTCTTGAACGTAGGAAAAAACACCATTTTGGGAATTTTTTGGAAAATTTCAAATAGGGATATCTCGAACACCGCTAGACCGATTCAAGAAATTTTATGACATTCGTTTTCAGCATGCCAAAATTAATTAAAATAATGTTTAAAAAACATTTTTTTTTTTAAATTTTTAAAAAATCTAATTTTTTTTGGTGGAAATTTTTCAAAAATCCAAAACTTTGACAGAAGGGCGCCACGGGATAAAATGATCGGATTTGGCTCAAATTAGATTTAAATGAAAGATTGTCTTTAGCTCTATGAAATGGCCGAGGGGAAAAAAATTGTGATGTTTTTTAAAAAATTTCTTGAACGTAGGAAAAAAACGCAATTTTTTGCAAATTTCAAATGGCGATGTCTCGAAAACCGTTCGACCGATTTTATTTTTTTTTTTTTTTTTTGATATTTGTGCTCACCGCATCAAAATTAACAAATATGATGTGTCGAAAGAAATTTAAATTTTATTTTTTTTTTTATTTTTTCAAAAATCCGAAACTTTGACCGCCGGGCGCCACGGGTTAATTTAATCCGATTGACCTCAAATTTGTACCACATAAGTTTTAGACCTTGGACAATAAAAATTTGCCCGGACACTTGGGAAAATCGAAAGTTGAGAAAAAAATGCCAGTCTACTGACACATATTAAACTTGGTGTGCTAACCATTTTGTTCAAAATCTGATCAATTTTTATTAAAAAATTATATTTTTGAGTAGGTTTATTCTAGCTCGAGGTCATTTTCCTTTTACTAATTATAATATCCTCATAGAATATTTTTTATACTTTTTCTAAGCAAATGAAGGACTTTTTTTGTCAGAAGAAGTCCTGCATTTGGATTCAGGACATAAGAAAATAGTATTTTTTGGCCTGACCTCTTTTGTGGGCGTATATACAAAATATTATTTTAAATAATGATATAATTGTATAACTTAAGTGCAAAATTTAATAATAAATCTGACAGCATTTATCGCGCGGGGAAAGGTGTCTTCCATCGTAGAAAGGACCGATTTTTCTCCCATTTTAAAAAAAACTTAGCTTCTGGTACATAAATAAATTGTAATAAGTAACAACATAATTATTGTAACTGTAATTTAAGGTTTAATATAAAATGACATTTTGAAATCACAAATACATACATAACTAATCAATGAATAACTGTTTTAAAATGTCATGCATCGTTTGAAATGTAACTGTATCAAACCATAAATTAAATATGATTAGGAAATTTTAAACAAAAAATATTATTATGTGTGCCCGTGTAAAAAAAAATTTGATCTAGTCTGATATAGTTATATCTGCTCATGTCTAATTAGATTTATTATATGTATCCACATCTTAAATTTGGCACCCATGTTTGTGAAAACGATTAGATCTGCTAAATAACCAAATTCGAAAGTTGAATATCTGATTAGATAGCATATCAGACACTATTGAATCCATTTTTTACCCGGGTATTTAATCTAAAACTCTTAATTTTTTTTTTAGAGTCTTAAGCAAATTATAAAACTTATTTACGCGCCAAATATTTTAGACATACAAAAATGCAGCAGAAAAATTGAAATCAAGGTGACTAGACATGCAACTTGATATTTTTTATATATAAAATTTTCAACCAATTGATTTCGTAATATTGTGTTATACTGGTTTTATACTAACAAGTTTACGAGTGGTTTATGTTTTTTTTTTTTTTTTTGTAAATTTTCATTGCAAATTTTTTGGTTTATTTTGGTTTAATTTACACATGGAAGTAAAAGAAAATTGTTTCTTCCACATTTTTTTTTTTTAATTTTTTTTTTTAACTTTGATAGACAATAATGAAAACAAGCCAAATTTTATAAAAAAAAAAAAACAAAAAAACAAAACTGTCGGAATTTCTTTGTAAACTTATGAATTTGTGAAAACAAAAGCAAATCATTTTGAAAATTATTTTGGTAAAAACAAAAATAATGATCATCATCTACTCTGCACGTTTACGGTTAGAAAAACTACGTAACCACATTTTAAAGTGGAGGAGTGTGTTATGCCGTAGATAAATGTTTCAAGCTGGCTTAGACCCCCTTTTAATGTTGTTATTTTTCTTCTATTTTTTTTTTTATTATAATATTTGTTTATTTGAAAGTCTACTATTTTTTTAAGTTTTTGGTTGAAGATGGCCTTAAAAAAAATTAATAAATAAAATCGTATATTGTTTGGTAGTTTTATGGTGTTGTTTGTTTTGTTTTCTGTTGCTTCGTTTAGTTGTTCATTATTACCCAAATCAATTGTTATGGTTTATTGAACCAAATCTATGGTTTGTCGTGAAATTATATGAGTGGCTTCTGTTTTTTTTTTTGGTAAGCTTGAATGGTTTAAATGTAATATTTATTTTAAATAATTGGAAATTCCCCACTAATAATAAAGTGTGTTTTTTTTTAAACAAAATAATTCAAAAAGAGAAAAAAAATTACAAAATATTTTTTAATTAACGGTTTTTAGGGACTTATGTACATATTTACTAGACAGTTTGAACGGAAAACAAAAGACTTAAGACACATACTTTAAAAATGGTAAATATCACAAGTTTGGAAATATTTAATGTTTTTCCACTGAATTGCAATAAACTTTTATAACCTCCACTTACAAGGAAGGTCTTTCAATAGGCACCCACCGATTGTCCCGAAACTTGCATGTGAGGTATCCCACCCTAAATGTCCAGCCAAAAAACACATGTGTCCCATTAGACTGCACTTTTTTTTGTATGGAAAAAACTTTTTCTTCCGATTTAGATCGTTGGGGCAAGTTTTTGTTCTACTAGACCAATGGTTCCCAACCTTTTTTATGCCATGCCCCACTTTTAAGTTAAAAAAATTGTCTTGTCCCCCCTACACTAAGGAAAAAATTTTTAGTTTTTCTAATTTTTGTGTCTAATGAAAAATTACTACTGGTTTAGCAAAGTTTTTGTAAAATAAGCATTTAAATTAAGTTTTTAGTAAAAATGTTAAGAAATTAACAAGATTTTTGTAGTTAATTTTGCAAAAAAAATAGTTTTTGTAGTTAATTTGACTAAAAAAAATCTTGAAAATTTGCTCGTTGCCCCCCTGGAACCTTCAAATCGCCCCCCAGTGGGGCGAGAATCAAAGGTTGGGAACCATTGTACTAGACCTAAAGGTTATGTGTTACAAATTTGAGGCCAATCGGAATTAATTAACCCGTGGTGCCCGGTGATCAAACTTTTGGATTTTAAAAATTTTTAAAAATATGTCGTGCGACACATAAAAATTTATTAATTTTGATGCGCTGAACACGAATATGAAAAAAAAACTAAAATCGGTTCAGCCGAGTTTACGAGATATCGACGTTTGAAATTTACAAAAAATGCCATTTTTCTACGTTCAAGAATTTTTCTTAAAAAATCTCAAATTCGCTTTCCTTTAACTATTTTAGACAGCTTGAGCCAAACTTTCATTTTTAATTAATTTGAGCCAAATTTGGTAATTTTATGGGTTTTTTAGAAATTTTTTACCAAAAGCTCTAAACATTGATCGAAAGGCGCCAAGGGGTAAAATAGTCTGATTTGACACAAATTTAGTTTAAACAAAATTTTGTTTCAAGCTCTATAAAAATAGTTAATAGAAAAATATTTTGAGATTTTGTTTAAAAATTTTAAAAATTTCTTAAACATAGGAAAGAACGCCATTTTGAAAAAACGATATCTTATAAAACCGCAAGACTGATTTCAGAAATTGTACAAAAGTTAATAAAAGTAATGTATCGCAAGATATATACACTCTTATAAATTTTTGTTGAAATTTACCCACTTTATTGTAGGTAACTGTTCTCCTACAATAAAGTGGGTAAAAATACACTATGTGTTTAAATTTCAACATTTGAACACAAAGTGTGTACAGCAAATAAACATTATGTGTGTACTTACTGCTTTGAAATTTCTCTAGCAATAAACAAAAAGTGTGTAATTTTAAAATATTTGTGCTTATAAAAGCTATCCTAAGTATGCAAAAATGCATTAAAAATCTTCAAAATTACATATTTAATGTTTTTTTGTTAAAAATTCGCTATTCTATCCTAATAAAAAAAATCCTTTTTAATTTTTATGATTTTTATTTTACCTATACAAAGTTCAATTACAATAGTATTGAAATATGCTTAAATAGTATTTTTTTTAATAAACAATAATTTAAAATTAAAATCTAAATAAATAGTAACAATAAAACGTAATAATACTAAGGAGTGAGATCATAAAAATGTTAACACACATTTTTGCCTACAACTTTGGTGTAAAGCTTCCAAATTTTTTTTTTTTCGGCAGTTTACATTTTAAAAATATGTCAGTTAATAAATTAATTTACATCATGAGTTTTAATTTGCAATTTTTTACACAATGGACGATGAAAGAAAAGTGCGTTCAAAAATAATTAAATATTTTCAACAAAACCAAACATGGACATACAAAAAAATTGCCAAAGAAACTAATGTATGCCGCCAAACAGTTTCAAAAGTGGTAAAAAGGTATCTGGAACACCTAACAATTGAAAGGAAGCCGGGAACAGGAACAACGACTGGTTATCGTAGCATTGGTAAGGCATATAAAGTTAAAAGCATCCTTAAGAGAGCTCCTAACACATCTGGCAGAAAAACAGCTCGGTTAGCCCAATGCTCAGACTTTTTTGTACGTAAAGTGAAACGTAAGGCGGGACTAAAGTCTTACAAAGTTCAAAAAGTTCCCGATAGAAACGCTTTTAAAAATTTGGAGGCCAAAACCAGAGCTAGAAAATTGAAATCAAATTTTATAAAAAAATACAACTGTTGTGTAATGGACGACGAAACTTATGTCCTGGCTGATTTTGCGCAGCTCCCTGGTCAAGAATTTTATGTTTCCGATGTTCGAGGAAATGTTGCGGAAAAATTTCGGTCAAAAAAGCAAACGAAATTCCCCAAAAAATTCCTAGTATAGCAAGCCATATGTAGCTGCGGCCAAAGAAGCCAGTCATTTGTGACATCTGGCTCTATAAACAGCGAAATTTTTATCAAGGAGTGTTTGCAGAAGAGACTTCTTCCGTTCTTGAGTCAGCACAATGTATCCACTTACTTTTGGCCCGATTTAGCATCTTGTCACTACAGCAAGAAAGCGCTGGAGTGGTATAATGATAATAATGTGGTTTTTGTACCAAGAGAGGCAAATCCACCAAACTGCCCGGAGCTCAGGCCAGTGGAGAGATATTGGGCTCTTGTTAAAAAAGAATTAAAGGGCACAAAAAAGGTCTCCCAGGACATGCAAGATTTCAAACGTAGATGGACCACCTGCTCTAAAAAGGTGACAGAAACTACCATAAAAGCCTTAATGGGAGGGTTTCCGGAAAAAGTGGATAACTTTGTTCGTAGTGGTTAGAGTTCCATGCGGTTTTTTTGTTATGATTTTGTATTAAATTTTATTTAATAAAAATTTGGTTTGAAGTCTTAAAATTCAGTAGTCTGTTTTTTATTTAACTTTATGTGTGTTAACATTTTTATGATCTCACTCCTTAAATCTTAAAATATTAAAATAACAAGTAGTAACACATTTTCTACAAATGAAATGTTTACAATTCAGTGATTTTTTCTGTAGAAAAAAACATCTCAGGTTCTGAAACTTTTTCTATAGAAAAAATATCTCAGATTCTGAGACATTTTCTACAGAATTTTTTTTCAGATGCTTAGACTATCGCAGATTCCGAAAGTTTTTCTATTAAAAAACTGTAGCAGTTTCAAAAAATTTTTTAAAAATAAAAAATCTCAATAGAAATATTGTCTCAGATATTGAGATTTTTCTATAGAATATCTTAGATACTTTTTCTGTAGAAAAAATTTTGCAGTTGCATTTTATCCAAAAAAAAATGTGTCAGATTCTCAAACTTTTTCTGTAGAAAAATGTCTCAGATTTCAAGAATTTTTCTATAGAAAAAATATGTCAAATTTTTTAACTTTTTTATAGAAAAATTCTCAAAGAAAAAGTTTCAGATTCTGGGATTTTTTATAAAGAAAAAATGCCTCAGATTATGAGAATTTCCAGATAGAAAAAAATATAACAGACTCATTTAAAAACAAATACTTCAGGTTTTGAGACTTTTTCTATAAAAAAATTCTTAGAATTTTTGTACAAAAAAAAAAAAATGAAATGGATCTTTTAGAAAAAGTCTTGCATTCTGAGACACATTTCTTTAGAAAATATCTACGATTTTGAGAAACATATAAGACACACTTATTTGTTTTAAAATATATAAAGGCAATTTTATATCTTGATGCGTTGCTTGATTTTGTCTCAGCTCTTTAGATGTAAAACAAGAAATCCTTGTTGAGATGAAATCGGGATAGACTTTAATTTCTCGGCAAAACACAAAAAGATTGTTTACCTCGCTGGCCATTTGCATTTAATTTCTGAAAAAAATATTGGTATTTTTGGTGATGCAGTTCTTTATGTTTGACGCTATGGGTCTACTCACCTTAATTTATACTCGTTGTCCCATGTACTATTCCTCTGTTGCTTGCTAAACATTATTTATTGTTAATTTTATTCGACTATTCGCCAAACGTTTCTATGTTTTATAAAATATTTGTTTATTTCTGTATTTTTTTCCATTTTGATTTTTGATATGACAATTTTATAATTACTGCTATAAAAATGTATCATTACACATTTTATGCCTAATATTCGATTTCAAACACAAAATGTGTAATAATAAAATTAATTTTTTTAAAAACTTACAAATTACTATACAAAATGTTTAATCTTCGATTTTTTGTGTCTAAATGTATTATTTAAACATTTCATGCGTAAATTTAGACGTTGTGTGTTATTTTAAACAAAAATTTACTAACATTATTGTAGTGATTTTACATATATTTTTTAGAGTGTATTTTTTAATTTTTTCAAAAATCCAAAATTTTGGTGAACATTTTAAAACAAAAGACTTAAGAGATATACTTTAAAAAAGGTTTATAAAACAAGTTTACCAATATTCAATGTTTTTTCACTATAAACTTTTTTTATCCTCCACTTACAAGTGATGACTTTCACCCAACTGATTGTCCTGAAACTTGCATATAAGGCATCCCACAACAAAGGTTTAAAAAAAAAATTATGTACCTTGAATGTCTGAATGGGGTGTATTTATATGGAGCTAAGAAAATTGGATTTTTTTTCAAGCTTTCAAAAGCTGGGCATAATAACCTTGTTAAATAATGAAAACAATTTTCAAATTTGTGTTGAGTTCCCTCAATTAGAGATTGGCTCAATTAGAGATGAGTGGATTTTGACTCACACTCACTCACGCTCACGCAAAAAATAATCGAATCACTCACTAATCACTCGCGCAATTTTTTTTTACTCATGCTCACTCACATTCACGTGAGTAGTAAAATACTCATTCACGCTCACGCGTGACTCACGCCAGATTCAATCACGCTCACGCGTGAGTCACGCAAAATCTACTCACGCAACAAAATTTTCTTACCAAAAAGAAAAAAAAATCCAAAAAAAAATTTTTTACAAAAAATTAAAAAAAAATTGGGCAAATCAAAAAATCTAATCACGCAAACTCACGCAAAAAATAAATGACTCACTCACTAATCACTCACTCAGATTTTTTCAACTCACACTCACTCACAATTACGTGATTGAAATGAAAATCACTCACACTCACGCGTGATTCACGTGAATCACGCAAATCACGTGACCAGCGGCCATCTCTACCCTCAATTAAATATTTATCAACTTAAAATGGGCAGTCTTATCGAATAACAAATTTATTTTTGAAAAGTTTTCAGAACCTTTTTTTGAAATTTTCAATTGTAGTACGATTTCACCCAGACAAGAGTAAAACTAACGTCCCAGCAAAAACATGGTAATGAGTTGTGAAATATAATCATTACCAAGTACATTATTTATAATGAGTACCCACTACCATAAACATTATGTTAAGCCCAAAAGTAACTACTTTTCAGTAATATGTTATAAAAGCACTTCTAAGAAATAATATATCCTTGCACTTGCAGTTTTTAACCTTTACAATTCAATTAACTTAAAAAGTACTTAAAAACTTAATAAAAATTACACAATTTTTAAGTTTTAGTAAAAACAAGTTAAATTTAAAATGTTTTAATTAACTAATTATTTTACTTCTTATTGGTAATGGGTTTTTATTCCTTATTAGTAATCCGAGTCAGTAACTACTTATTTATCTCCTTACTCTTCACTACTTATTTTTGTCTCACGCCCTTGTTAAAATAATTAGTGTTTCATTCAATAAGTAACTACTTGTTAACATCTGTTTCGAATTACAAAACCCATTACTAGTAATGCCAATTTTTGCTGGGGTATAACTCAAACTGGTTACGGAAATACTAAGTTAGGCTTTGATTAAAAATAGTTTCATTAGTGACTCGTGAGTGAATTTTTTAAAATGTTTAACGTGACAGGATATGTTACTATAATGTAGTTCCCGTTTAAATGCACCCGTTTAAATGTGCCCGTTTAATTACACCCTTTTAAATGCGCCCGTTTAATTACACCCGTTTAAATGCGCTTATCCACATATGAATCATTTAGTGGTTCAGTAAGCTTTGTATCAAATTTTTCTTACCAGTTTTGCGCATTTAAGCGTGTTATTTTGTGTCAGACAGACAGTTGCCTGAATCACCGAAATCACGCTACCAGAGCCCATCTCCCATCTTATACTGTGTTAGAGATGGGAGAGATGGGTGACTCACGAGTGAATCTTGGGTGAGTAAAAACTAAATAACCCACGGGATTAACCAAGGTGCTTAAGTAGAACAATATTTTTAGAGTGTTTAGTCAGTTCAATTAATTTGTTGTTAAGTAATTTTTCGTGACTTTAAATAATTTTATTTATTTTAATCATTGAGGTTTATTATGAGTTTTTTTATTTTGTTATACAATCAATTAAAAATCAAGCGAACTCTTTTCTTTTCGTAGAAAATAATTTGTTTTTATTATTTTGTAAAAACATTTCAGCCTGAATCTGCGTAAAAAACCGTGAGCGTAATCGAGAATTACGCAAACGTGACTAACAGTTTATTAAATCTTGGGTGATTCGAGAGTGATGCTAATATTACTTGTGTGGGTCAAATCGCTTACATGCCCATCTCTATATTGTGCTAAAATAATTGAAGTAATTTTAATTGGTTGATTTCGAAAATATTTGTTACTCATACGCCATGTTGAAACAATAAAATGAAAGAAAATTGCATAATGATATTCTGTTTTCAATTGCCATTTTCTCGAAAAAAAAAATAAAATAAAAACGCCCTTCTGTTTTTTTTTTTGTGTAGATAGATAAACATCAAAACTAAAAAAAAGATCTGGAAGAATTTTTGATAAATTGACATTTTTTAATTAAAAATTTCAGAACGAGTTCTAAAAATTTACCAAAATAAAAATTTTTAATCGATAGCCCATAAAAAAAATATTTACGAATGTAAATTTTTAAGATTGTGGTGAATTCATTCTACCTTGATAAATATTTAATCAAGGGACATTTTTGAATTCGAATGAGTTTCCTGAGATTTTTTAAATTTATGTTTCTTGGTAAAATGTGAGCGTCTATGAAATCTAGCCTATGTTCACTCTGAAAGACTATGTAAATATTGGTAAAAACAAGACCATTAACAAACATTTTACTCATTAGTACTACCTCTTTAATATATTAGTATAGATAAATCGATTCTAAGAAATTCTAGCGATGTCCGTCTGTCTCTATACAGTCCAAAGCAAAAACTCTAGACCCCTGAAGTTTATATCTTAGGGTTGTAAAAAGGGTTTGTTCGTTTACAAGTAAAATCGGACCAGGGTCGAAAGGATTACCACTTAAAGAACTAGAGCCAGTTTTTCTTCTCAAACTTCTCAATATAAAGCATGATATATACACTGCGAATCACATCAATAAGGAATCGAGTTTTTCACTTTTTAATCGAATATATCTTTGTAACGAATAAGCGGAAAAATATAAAAAAATGCACTGATAAGGACCATTATCTAGCTAATAATATCAAATAATGACAATGATTAAAAGACTGAAAGAAGTCCTTTAAAAAAATATTTTTCGGCAACTTGTTAAAAAATTACCGGTTTTTAATGAATCACTTGAATAAGAAATTTTGTAATACAGACCAAGTAGGACCTGAATCCAATTTGTAATGAATAGCAATCCCTAAAACAACAAAAACAAAACAGTTTTGTTTTGAATTTCAATAAAAATGGGACTCCCAAAGCTCTTAGCTCTTCCGATAAGGAAAAAGTGCTGACTTTGAAGTTTAAAGTGTTAAAGGTCGTTGAAATCGCGGAAATAACAGAGAGGAAAAAAACTGCTGTATGCATTTATCTAAATAACATTCAGAACTATGGAAAAAACATGAATGGGCGAAATCAAATGGCAACAACTGAACGAGATTAAATCACCACTTTCTTTGAGAATTTTGCAACCTGTCAACGTGGAATTCGAGGGAATTCTTAAATTTTTTGTCGATTTCGTTCTGTTGTTGCCATTTTAGTTCGCCCATTCGTGTTTTTTTCATAGTTCTTAATGTTATTTAAATAATTGCCTTCAATAGGTTTGCCCCTCTCTATTATTTTCGAGATTTCAACGGCCATTAACACTTTGGACTTTAAATACAGTACTTTTTTCTTTTCGGAAGATCTAAGAGCTGTTGTGAGTCTCATTTTTATTGAAATTCGAAACAAAACTGTTTTGTTTTTATTGTTTAAGGAATTGCTATCCATAACAAATTGGATTCAGATCCTACTTGGTCTGTATTAAAAAATTCCTTATTCAAGTGATTCATAAAAAACTAGTTATTTTTTAACAAGTTTCCGAAAAATATTTTTTTAAAGGACTTTTTTCAGTCTTTTGACTAATGTTATTATTTGACGTTATTAGCTAGATAATGGTCTCTATCAGTGCATTTTTTTATATTTTTCCGCTTATTCGTTACAAAGATATATTCGATTAAAAAGTGAAAAAAATCGATTCCTTATTGATGTGATTCGCAGTGTAATTCTGCATTATAAATCGATTTTTTTTAAGTTATGTTACTATTGCAGTAAATGAGCGATATGTATCAATTAAAAATTATCAATTAAAAAAAATTATAGATTAGTTTTTGAAAAAATTAATTAACTTCTTTTACTCGAATTCATATCTCTGCAACCTACAGAAGGTACAGCGACTGGCGTGCGTGGGTATCACTGGTGCTATTAGATCAGCACCCCAGGCCGGCCTGGAAGTGATACTAAACATTCAGCCCGTAGATATCTACATCAAGAGCACAGCAGCAAAATCGGCTCTTAGGTTAAGAGAGTCACAAATGCTTAAGCAACGCTCTTGGGGACACTCGACCATATTAGGTACGGTGGGCGGGTCGGAATTGGAAGGGAAAACCGACTATATCTCACCGCAGACGAACTTTAATAGGAACTTCGAAATCAAAATACCAACTAGGGAAGACTGGGCGGCAAACTCTGTTATAACGGGGAATGCGATCTCAATTTTCACGGACGGATCGAAGATGGAGATGGGTACGGGTTCGGGGGTATACTCTGAATGCCTCGGAATCAGGGCCTCAGTGAGGCTCCCGGACAAGTGTAGCGTTTTCCAGGCCGAGGTTTTTGCGATTGACAGGGCCGCGCAGATGATTATGGCAAAGGACCTAAGTCCTTGCGCCATCAACATTTTTGTGGACAGTCTCGCAGCTCTGAAGGCCTTAGGGTCACACACTGTGAAATCGAGAATTGTTAGTAATTGTATACAATCCCTTCATCGAATCGGTCAGCACACAGTCGAGCTAATTTGGGTCCCTGGACATAGTGGGGTCGCTGGTAACGAATTAGCTGATGAGTGTGCAAGAGGTGGCTCCGAGTCGGTGGGGGAACGTGTCGAACCGGATATCTCGGTTCCTATAGTGGAGTTGATGAACGAAATTGATAGGATATCGGGGAATATGATGAGGGATAGGTGGATATCGCTGACCACGTGCAGGATATCGCGGACCATGTGGCCACTGCCGGATCATAAGAGGACAGAAAGCCTTCTTACCTTTGGCAAACGGACGGTTAGCCTATTAGTAGGAGTACTGACGGGACACTGTATAATCGGCCAAATGGCCGTTCGTATGGGAATTTCTGACAGGGACTTTTGCAGAAGTTGTGGGGAAGTGGAGGAGGAGGAGTCAGTGAGGCACTTGTTGTGTGAATGTCCGGGTCTGATGAAACGTCGTCTTAAGTATTTGGGGCAACGATTTTTTGATGACTTGGATTGCCTAAACAATGTACCATTGACGTCTCTAGCAGAATACCTTAGGGAATCGGGGTGGTTTGAGAGGTAGAATTTTTTGTATATCATGGGAGTAGGGAAACAACTTTAGGGGAATCACAATGGGCCTTATGGCCTCCGAGTGAATTCGCCAAATCGGCGGACGCCCATCCAACCTAACCTAACCTAACCTAACCTACTCGAATTCGAGTTTTTGGTCTAATGACTTTTTAATTAGCATCGTTTTAAACTGCGCACATGAATGGTTTAATTATTATTTTTTTTTTTTTTACAAATAAAAAATTATGTTAAAACAGTTTATTTTGTCAGTCAACATGATGAATTTAAATAGTTTGTATATAATACTAACATTTTGTTATACATTCCAATTTTCAAGTGGATATCTAAAATTCACTAATCTTAAATGTGCCGAATTTGATAGTCCATTTGCTACATTCGAAAAATGTCAATTAAAAGTGGTACGACGTGGAGTTGTGGCATTAAATATACACGTTAAATTATTTCAACTTCCAGTAACTAATGTATCGGTATGTAAATATCTTAATACTTATATATGTATTTGTTAAGCGGAATGCGAGAGAACTAGCTGAATTTTTACTTAGAACTTTTTCACTGGGAAAAATCTCTCCGAATATGAGACTTTTTCTGTAGGAGAAATATCTCCGAATTTGAGACTTTTTCTGTAGGAAAAATTTCTCAGAATCTGAGACTTTTTCTATAGGAAAAATGTCTCAGAATCTGAGACTTTTTCTATAGGAAAAATGTTTATTTTTTCCCCATTTTCTATAGGAAAAATGTCTCGGAATCTGAGACGTTTTCTTTAGGAAAAATGTCTCAGAATCTGAGACTTTTTCTTTAGGAAAAATGTCTCAGAATCTGACACATTTTCTATAGGAAAAATTTCTCAGAATTTAAGATTTTTTCTATAGGAAAAATTTCTCAGAATTTGAGACTTTTTCTATAGGAAAAATGTCTCAAAATCAGAAACATTATCTATAGGAAAAATTTCTCAGAATCTGAGATTTTTTCTTTAGGAAAAATGTCTAGAATCTGAGACACTTTCTATAGGAAAAATGTCTCAGAATCTGAGACTTTTTCTTTAGGAAAAATGTCTCAGAATCTGACACATTTTCTATAGAAAAAATTTCTCAGAATTTGAGACTTTTTTTTATAGGAAAAATTTCTCAGAACTTGAGGCTCTTTCTATGGAAAAAATGTCTCAGAGTCAGCGACTTTTTCCATGGGAAAAATGTCTCTGAATCTTTTTCTATAAGGAAAATGTCCCAGAATCTGAGACTTTTCTTGTAGGAAAATTGGAAAAAAGGTTTCAAAATCAACGCTGAATTGATGATTTTTTTATTATTATTTGAAGTACAAAAAAAAATTATTAAAAACACCAACATAAAGTTCTATACAAAAGTTCAGCCAGTTTCCGCAGATTGTGTCATTTGTCGTTTAATAATATTTATTTGTTTTTTTTTTTTAGTTAAATTTATCCATATTAAGAAAATCTGTCGACTATCGATTAAAAATGTATAATGTGACCGTAGATTATTGTAAATTTACGAAGGATCGTAAAAAATATGCATTTCTCAAAATATTCACAGATTTTCTAGGAAAACATTCAAATTTGAATCATACATGTCCCTTCAATGTACGTTTAATTTTATTGACTTTTTTTATTATTATTGTTTCATAAAATTTTGTTTCTTGCAGCATGACATTATTGTCCATAATATGGAATTAGATGATTCGATGTTTCAGTTATTACCATTGCCCAACGGTGAATATATGATCAGATTTAAAGTAGGGGCTTATAACGATTGGAAAGCGGATGTAAAAGCTTATTTCGAAAAAAATAGGAATTTTTAGTAATAAAAATGTACGATTGCTCGATTAATCTTCATGAAATTTTAAGAGTTTTCCTAGGAAACTTAGGTTCTAAACTCACATCCTATTGAAAATTAATCTCCTCTTAAACAAAGCAACAAAAAAGCAACAAAAATATGTATTAAACAATTGCTAAAACTCAATTTTGTTAATAATTTTTATAGAAGAGTAATAAAAAACTTATTTTCCAACATCTTTCAAAATATCAAAAATTTCAAGTATCTGTCTTAAGTCTTTTGTTTTAGAAGATATTATAAGTTTTATTGTAGAACAATTGAAAAACTTATGTATTTCATGTCACAAATTTATTAAGGCCTTTTAGGTTAATAATAAAACCCTAATAATTGTATTTATTACAAATACCTTGACACTTTAAAAATATTATATGGCATTCATAATAATAAATTAAAAATCATAAAAAAAAAATTATCCAAAAACATATAATTTCATAATTTCACATAAAATAATAAAAATTTGCACTTGATTTTTGTGTGTAGTAACAATAGGTGTCTATTGTATTCACTTTAACAAAAAACGTTAACATAGGCAACAAAGTTATGATGAGACTGTTATTAACTTAGAGCTCATAAAGAAAATCACTTCAAATATTCATAATAGAAACTGATAAGTCATTGTATGTAATTAACAGTTCGTTGTTAGAAGCCAATTCATCAAATTTATTTTTACGAAATCAAATGTATCAATATCAGAGACCAAATATAACAGTTATATGTGTCTTTTTGTTTTAAAAAATTCATGAAACGAATGTTGTCTAAACTTAGTATTTTATATATGAAAAGACTTCTAGAGATGTCCCGTGTTAAAATTTGCAATAACATTTATTTTTTTGATTTTTTCAATAACAGTAAAAAATAACAGTTATTAAAAACTTTTTGTTCAATCAATCTAAAATAACGTTTATTTTAGCGTCCAACCTGAATCAAATTACGTCGCGTAAGGCGTAACGCCCAATAATTTTTCGTTTCTAATATTTAAATGTGAGTTACCTAAACCAAACGGACGTAAAAATTTCAAATTTGATGTGTTTGTTTTTGTTTTTTTTTTTACGTCTTGCGCTACGCATTTGATTCTGGTTCGACCCTTATATTTATTTGAGTAAATAACTGTTATAACAGTTATTTTTAAAAAAATCAATCAAAGTTTATGTCTTTAAATCAATGATTGAAGTATTAGATATCAATAGGATTCTTCTGCATGTGTTTATTGTTGTTTTATTTTAATAACTCGAGTTTTTTAAGACTCAAAGAGTTTTTAATAACAGTTTTAAAAAATAAAAGTTCTTTATTTCTGTTATTTTGAACAGATATTTATATAAATCATTTTTAATTTTTATTTGAAAAAATATTTTTGAACAGTTAAATTTGATTTTTTTCAATAAAACTCATAACTGTTATAGTCTCTGATCAATACAATTAATTTCATTGTTATTACAGTTAAGTATTTAATTAAAACTGAGTCTATTATAAATTTGGTCAGTACAACAATGACTTTTGTAACTTTTAAAAAATATAAACTTTATTTTTTTTTAATTAAGTTCATTGTTGCATTAACAATGAAATTAATTGAAAAAATTAAAATAAATTAAATTGAAACAAAAAATAAACCATCGCATAGAGGGGTGAAATGCATCAAACGTGGCGATTAATTCAAAAGACGAACTTTAACTTTCACAACCGTGTTTGGTACCGGGTAAAAGGAGATAAAATTCAACATCACTAATGGCAAAAACAAAAGTTCTAAGTTGTTTACTTCATTTGCAGTGTGTGTTTAAAGTTCAATTATTATTATTATTATTTTTGCGCGCATTGATTTAAAGTGAAAATTTTTTTATTTCAAGTAATTATTAATTGTATTAAGACCTATAAAATTGAAAGTCTTATAAGGGATCCTTCTACTTAAGGTATTTTAAAAAAAATTTTGTTTAGAAAAATGTTTTGGAAATATTTAAAAAAAAATTAATTAAATTGCTCTAAAAATGAGGTATTTTTGAAATAAATATTGAGTTTCAACAACTTTGTCTGTGTAAGAGTGAAAAAACGCTTTTATGATCTTAAAATATGAGATTTTATCTAATAAATTCCTGAATGTCTGTTTGCGATTTTTTGCGGTTTTTTGACTAATCAATTTTTTTTTGTGAAAGGCCTCCAGTTGCTAAAAATCCATGTGAAAAAAAAACAAACTAAAAATCAAGTTGTTTTTTATTATTTGTTGTCTTTATATTCCGTAAGGTAGTTGATACTGCAGCTAATGCGTGTGTTTATTACTCACGCACACTCACGCCCGCCCCATTTTTGGGCGTGGTTATAAAATAAGATATAATAATGATACAATTGTATTACTTAAGTGCAAAAACCAATCAAAATTAATTTTCAATGATTAATCGCAAGGGTTAAAGTGCCCCCTTACGTCCCCACCGAGCTCCTATCAAAAACGCCCCTTTATTTTTTTATTTTTTATTTTTTTAACATTTAGATGGTATAGAAGATTCTCTCACATTACTCTTAATTGTTGTTTTTAAATACTGTCAATTTCCATATTTTTGGTATTTTATTGTTTTTGTTGTTGCTTTTTGATTTTATTTGTTAGAAATGAGTGCGTGAGTGATTGGATGAAAAGACACTGTATGTAACCTAATCAACTAGACCTTGAAGTATTGTGTTCTGATCCTGTAATAATTTTCGTCTGTGACTTTTTGAGATAAATGCTTGCATTTACTGAATTATGTGAAAAATAAAAACTAGATTAAATTAATTTTTATTAAAAAATTAATAAATACATTTTCGACCCTATCCACAATGGGATATATATTGGTTTGTGCGCAAACGATTTGTCACTAGACTCGTTTGCTACTTTATAGTAAATCCTTTTTTTTTTTGCTAAATAATCTTGACAATGGAATCTGACAAAATCCGAAACATGTGTCGATTAAGTCTTGCAAAAATGACCAACATAAATAAATTTAAAACAGAAAAATAATTTTCTTGAAAATTATGCTGTGAGAATATCATGGTTTTAATAAGTAAAGAAAATAATGAGCTCGAGCCAAAATAAACATTCTCAAAATTTAATATTTTAAAGGTCGAATAAAACAATTTTTATTTTTTAATAAAAATTAATCAGAATTTGAACGTAATGGTTGGCACGTCAAAGTGATGAATAACCCTAATATGGTATTATTACACTCACAACAACAAATAACATATGATGTTATGACACTGGTGATGGCAAATAAAATATGAGAATCTCCCCTAATTATACCCTACACCACTCTGTGGTACAGGGTATAATGAGTTTGTGCTGATGTTTGTAACTACCCGAAATATTGGTCCTAGACCTACCTTCAAGTATACCGATCGACTCAGAATTACTTTTTGAGTCGATTTAGCGATGTCCGTCCGTCTGTCCATCTATCGGTTTAAGCACGATACAGGTCGCAATTTTTCATCAATTGACTTGAAATTTAAAACTTAAGCATCTTTTGGACGAAGCCTATTGAAATTAGAGAAAATCGGTCCATGTTAAGAGCTAGCCCCCATACAAACGCCCACTTTGGATTCGGCTTAAATGACTCTTATAACCGTATTAAAATAGATATCGCGTTTAAATTCAGCAGGTAATCAAATTTTATATGCACAAATCACCATTCCAAATTCAAAGGAATCGGGTCAGTTCTTCTGGTAGTCCCCATACAAACCACCTTCCCGATATTCACATAATTCCCTCAAAATTCATATAAATGGAAATATTTGATAAATTGTATTATTAGGTGTTAAACGTGTACTTCAGTAACCAAATCAAATCGGAATATAATTGGACCATTTTTGGACTTAGTCCCCCATATAAAAATTTCGACCTATATTCAGTTAAAGTGGTTTATTGACAAAAATAAACTATAGTCTTGACCGACTATAACTTTCTTACTTGTTTTTCCATTTTTTTTATTTTGCCATATCAGAATGAAAGGATGTAAATAAAGTCATTGCAAAACTTTATCAAAATATTTTGTTGAACATTTAAAATGATACTGAAGGATAAATTTTTGAAAGGACCAAACTTACCTCCTTTTTCTGATATGTAAGAAAAAATAGGAAAATTAGGGAAGATCCTCCTCTTTCATTTGCTATCACAAGTGGCATCCTAGGACAAGTACAAATATTAAAAAAAAATATTTTATAAAATTTTATCTTCTGAAACTTTGAAGTCCTTTTAAAAGGAAACAGAATCACGAAAAGAAAAACTGTAAATGCAGTTTTACTACATTTAGTCTCTACTTTCAAACGTATATTATTCAGTTCGACGACTTTTTTCATTTTTGTCGGACGGTGTAATAACTTTGAATGATTTTTTCAGATTTTTTCTTAAACAACATTTAAATACCAACAAAATGCTATTTACAAGATAACGATATTTTTACTGGTCAAAATTAATTGAAAAATTTCAATTTCCTAATTTTTTTGAAAAAATCGCCAGTGTGAAAAATTTATTCCTCAACGCCATCTTGGAATATAAGGTTGAAAATTGGTGTGCAAGTTGTAACTTACCTCCTTTTTCCTGATATGTAAAAAAACTAAAATAGGAAAATAAGGGGAGATCCTCCTCCTCTTTCATTAGCTATCACAAGTGGCATCCTAGGACAAATATTTAAAAAATATTTTATAAAATTGAATCCTCTAAAAAAAAATTAATTCCTTTTAAAGTGTGCGATTTGGCATGGAATGACCCATATATTTGTGCATGTTAAAACGAGTTCATAGTGTCTGTGTAATCATTGTACATTTTAAACAATGTTTTTAATTGATGAGTTTAATTGAAAAAAATTGATTTTTGTTGCATTAACAATATACGTTGTTGATTCTACTAACAATAAGACCGTTGGTGAGTTAGTGTTCATACCTATTTTTTTCCAAAAAAAAATGTTAAATAAAATAATAAAGTACCTAACTAACAATTCATTTAAGCATCATTAACATCATTTAAATAAATATTTACCTATAAAACTTAGCACTATTAACATATTGACACTAAAAATAGGTTTAAATTTTATTTATATTTTTTTTACAAAATTTTGTTTTGTCTCTTTATACATCTGTCTACAATTGCAAATGTTGCATTAACTTGAACTTCCACGATTATCTAATCATTTTTAACCGAAAAAAGTGAATAAAAGCTCAACTTCCTACTTTTAAAGTGGTACGTACAATTGCTAGTATTATGTTTTTTTTTGCATTTATAACATCGTACACTTAGAAAAAAAATAACTTATTTTATTTGTAAAACTGTAGCTGCGTTTTTTATGTGTGGATCATCAATTTAGTCTGAACGAAAAATAATTTGTCGTAATACCAATTAAATTGTCATAAACGGTTTCTATCAAGACAAATCAAGTGGAAGTTGAACAATCAGGTGGCTTATTACCGAACTACTTACTCGATTGTTTGATAAGTATTTCCCATGTTCTATTTAAATTTTAATCGCTATTGACTCCGGTATTTAACCACAAATTTTAATTTTTTCTTAAATATTTTAGTACATTTGTTTCTGTGTATAACACAAAAAATTAAAGTTAGCGATAGACGAATAAAAACCCACAAAAAAAAAATACCGTCATCGGTCTCAAAACAAAGTGGTAATAAATGTTGCACAAAAAAACGTGAGACGCATCATTATGGTTAAATTTTTTGATTTTGTTAAAACAATGGAAGGAAAATGTACAGAGCAAAGAAACAAGCCAACTAAAGGTTGTGGCTGGCGGTAGCTAGTTGGCGGCTAGATTTTTGGCTAAGCCAATAAGCATAACGGAGGATAAAAACAAATCAGAATTTGATTCTTCGTTTCTGAAATTTCTTAATTTTGATATTCTTTAGTTCAATAGTTGAAAAAAAGTAACTAATTTCCCCGTTTTTGCATCTTAGAATTAAATTTTTTAAAAACCATTTCTTTCAAAATGTTGTTTTTGGCATAGGATTCAATATTCAAAATTTCTAGTTTATAAGACCTTTTTTTCAGGAAACCAAAAATATACCAAAAATATCAGAGGTTCCTAAAAGTATTTTATATTCTCCAACCATGGTTTTGCAGAGCGGCATTTTTTTTTTGGAGCCCTTTGTTCAAAATTTTGAATTCTTAGAAAATTTCCACCAAAATTTTTAAAAAATTAAAAAAAAAATATTTTTTAAGGTGGACCTTAGTTTTTTATATTCGATTTTCTAAAATCAGAGCCAAGTTTTGTGTGAGGTTAGGATACAAAATGTCGGCGAATTTTGAACTCTTGCCCAAAACATTTAATAATGATAACAGGGTTGGCAACCGATACCCACCTAGAATAACAGTATTTGGCTATTGTACCGCAACCAATAAAGATAAGGACATTTTCAAAAGCGATTATGAAAGCTGATGAAGTTTCTAGTATTTTAAATGTGTCAAATCGTGTTTTTACCGGTTCGTTTTAGTTATATAGGCCAATACCGTTATAATACCGTTTCAAACGATATTATAAAGGTATTGACCTATATTTCGAAAACGAACCGGTAGAAACACGAAGTGACATATTTAAAATATTAGAAATTTCATCAGCTTTCATAATCGCTTTTGAAAATGTCCATATCTTTATTATTTGCTATTCCATGCAAAACGAATTAAAATATCAGTCGAGGACCCCATTAAAAACCCAAAAGAGCTGTACATTTCGTAAGTGAGTGCAAAAAAGTGTTTTTACATTTTGGAGAGTATAAAAGATTCGGCACCAAAAAATAAAACACTCTCACTTGTTTTATGTTCATTTGATAAAAAATGGAAAATTTTTATCCGAAAAGCTTAGACTTCGTGAAAAGGTAGTTTTGGTAAAAAAAAATGATTTTTTTTTTTTCACGAAAAACAAAATTATGTTAAAAAAAATTAAATGAACCCAAAATTTTTGGTGAAAAAAAATTTTGATGAAAAAAGTTTTTGATAAATTTTTTTGATGAAAAGAAAAATTTTTTGATGTAAAAAAAATTGATGAAAAAAAATATGAAAAAACAATTTTTTTTAGTGAGAAAAAAATTTATAAAAAAAATTTGATAAAAAAATTTGAAAAAAAGTTTTTGATGAAAAGAAAAATTTTTTGATGTACAAAAAAATTTATGAAAAAAAAAAAATTTTCTGGTGAGAAAAAAATTGATATAAAAAATTTGATAAAAAAAAAATTTATGAAAAAAAAATTTGATGAAAAAAAATTAATGAAAAAAAATCGATTAAACAATTTTTTGATGTAAAAAAAATTATGAAAAAAAAAAATTTGTTTGGTGAAAAAAAAAATTGATAATAAAAAATTTCATAAAAAAATTTGATGAAAAAAAAATGATAAAAAAAAAAAAATTATCAAAATAAAATTTTTATGAAAAAAAAGTTTGATGAAAAAAAAAAATTGATGAAAAAAAAAGTTTGATGAAAAAAAAAAAAAAATTGATGAAAAAAAAAATTGATGAAAAAAAATTTTATGAAAAAAAATTTGATGAAAAAAAAAAGTTGATGAAAAATAAAAAAATTGATAAAAAAAAAGGTTGATGAAAAAAAAATAAAAATTTGATGGAAAAAAAATTGACGAATAAAAAAAAATTTATGAAAAAAAATTTTTCTTTTTGTTAAAAAATAATTATGTTACTTTTTATTCACCAGCTGGTGAAAAACGGTTTTATTCACCACGAGGTGAATTATTATCCAAGTTACAAACCCAAGTTATTAAAATTTTTGGTTTAAAGAAAATTAAAATAGTAATTCTTGTTTTCTTTTTCGTTACTTGTTAGCTTATATAGTCAAACTGAGGTGGCGTCCTGCAACTTTTTTAAAATTAGACACCAGCCTTAACACATCATGTTAAGAAAAAATTTACAAAAATATTAGCTCGATCGGTTTAAAGTTGCCGGGTTTAAAGTTGCGGTTTAAAGTTGCACGCATATCGAACTTTGTTTGTGAGAACAAAATTAAGGCAAAATTTAAAAAAAAAAAAAAATATATTATTAGTAATAATTTATTACATTTTTATGAGCTGAATACCGAGATATCGTTAAAATTTGCTAAGAATAGCATTTTTTCCAACGATCAAAAATGTATGGAAAAAAAAATTTTTTGAAAAAACATTTAGGATATAAAAAATCATGAAAAGAAAAAATTGGAAAAAAAATTTTATGAAAAAAAAATTTTTTGTTGAAAAATATAATGAAAAAAAATTTTTTTGTTGAAAAATATATAAAAATAGCCAAAACTTTCTGAAATCTGCCTTCACACGAAAATCTGTATACAAACCGAACTTTAATACCCCATTAACGGGACAAATTCATTATTTGAAAACACCTGTCGGCTACTGCAAGCAAAATTAAATTTTTCTGTTCGCCACTAGATGGCACTACTATCGATCTGCTTATCCAATATCCGATCTATGTTGATAAATTAAAGGCGGCTTATCGGTTTAAATCGAACGGCTTGCATCTTTGGTATGGAATAGAGGAAAAAAACATAAAGAAAAATAATTTTATTAAATAGTAGTTATACATCCATTTCAATAAATAAAATGTTGTTTTTATGTCTTTAATAGAGTCTAATAACTATTTCTCGAATATTCATAGTTATTTTTTCTGCATTTGTTTATTAGGCAGTGTAAGTGTTACAGTTTTTCTTTATATGGTTGAAAAATATTTCTGGTTAACTTACTCCATTTCTTTCCACAGATATTATGGCATGTGTTTTAGCCGTTTTATCAAGTGGCTGCAGCACAGTTTTCCTAATGTGTTCATTGTTTTGATTTGTTACTATTTTTCCCCTACTATTTGTTTTGATTGATTGTTTCTTTGGTATTTAACTCGTTTAGTGTAAAAAGCTTTGTGGTAATATTTGTTAACCGTTTTGTTTTGTTATTAAAAGTTTCAGATTTAAAGCCATGATATATTAACAACAAAACTTTAGTAGTAGTAAAACAAATAAACTTTAGTAGTATTTAGTTTTATTTAACTCATTGTCAGCTGAATTTGCCAGCTTTTTTAACATTTAATATATTTTTTTAATTAATCGAATAAAATTCTTTGAGCAACAATTTATATCATAATAAATAGCCAAAAAAAACTTCGAACAATTTATATTGCTCATCGAAATAAAATTATTTGAAAATTCGAATAAAATTATTCGAACTATCGATTAAAATTATTCTAATAATCGAATAAAGTTATTCGATTAATCGAAAAAAGTTATTTAAATAATCGAATAAAATTATTCGAGCAGTTAAAAAGAAAAATGTTTGATTATTTGAATAATTTTATTTATTCAAATAATTCAGTTTAATTAAAAAAAAAATTGGATTTGCTCAAAATTTTGTTCGAAAAATTGAATAAAATTATTTAATAAATCGAATAAAACTATTCGCACAATCGAATAAAATTATTCGAATAATTGGAATCTTTTTTTTGTTTTCCAAACAATTTATATTCGTTAATTAAATAATCAAAAAAAAAAATTTCAATAATTTTAGTTTTATAATAATTTTATTCGAAAGTTTTTTTAAAAATATTTTAAAATAATGTGCCGGCTAAGTCTTGCAAAAATGACCAACATAAATAAATTTAAAACAGAAAAATAATTTTCTTGAAAATTATTCTACACTCAAAAAAATAACTTAGTCAAAATATTAGTAAAAGGTGTTGTAATTTACTTCAACCAAACTTTAGCAAAAAAATTTAACTTTTACAGTTTTTTTTGGCAATTTACTATTGGTAAAATACAACAATTTTTTGGTACTTTTACTATATTTTCTTGCTAGTTTTTTTTTTATTTTACTATAATTTTAGCAAAAATATTAGTATTTTCCTTAAAGAAATGGTAATACTTTTTATTTTTTTTTTTCTTAGTTTTAAGAAAAAAAATTGTTTTAAGTGTTATAGTGTGAAAAAAAAAATCATTGCAGATTCTGCTGCTGTTAAAAGTCCAGCTGCCAAGAAGAAGGCAAAAGATGATGCTGCTAACACCATAGACGGTATTTATATACAGCCTTTTTTTGCTTGCAATAAAGTCTTACCACTTTTTTGTTGGCAAACGGGGGTGAGAAGCATAGAAGAAGGAAAACAGAATTCATGATTTTTTTTCACCCCCGTTTGACCACCCCCGTTTGCCCACAAAAAAAAATGCAAGACTTTATTGCAAGCAAAGGCTGTGTATAAATACCGTCATAGCAAAGTAGCCATCCATCAACTGAATGTGCGCTCAAAAATAGGCTACACAATTTTTAGTATTTTTTACCATATTTTTTGCTTATTTTACCATATTTTTTGCTAATTTTATCTGAAAATTTTTTAAAATTTGCCACCTAAATTGTTAATAAAAAGTTGATAATTTTAAAAAATTATTTTTTTTAAATTTTAACACATACTTAGATATCTAATCTTCAATATCCAATTTTTTTTTTTATTTTTTTTTAAATACATGTGAAAAAAATTAAAAATTCGAAAAAAAAAATTGTTAATTTTTTACAAATTTTACGTGAAAATGTAAGAAATTTCTTGTGTAGACTAAAAAAAAAATCATTTTGGATTTTGATGTTGTTGGAAGTCCAGTTGCTGCAACTACAGCTGCTGAGAAGAAAGCAAAAGAAAATGCCAATAAGCCGAAGAAACCATCCAACAACTGAAATAATAGTTGATGCTGCTATTACTACATTTTTAGTATATTCACCAAATTTTAAATCAACTACTAATCAGAGAAAAAAAAAATTACTAAATAAAACAGTTTTTTTTACCAAATTACAAATTTTTGTATCTATTTCAAGTTTACCATTTTTTTTTTTGGTAATTTTACCATATTTTTTTGATAATTTTACAAGGTTGATTTTTTACAAAAATAAAATGGTATTCTTGTAATTTTACCATTTTTTTCCTAATTTTTTGATTAGCAAAATGGTTTTGCTAATATTACCAAAATTTTTGCAACGTCCAAAACTACAGTTTTTTTTTTGCTAATTTTAACCATTTTTTTTGCTAGTTTTACAATATTTTTTTTTGAGTGTATGAGAATATCATACTAGTAAAGGAAATAATGACCTCGAGCTATAATAAACCTACTCAAACATATTATTATTATAATATTCAGATTAAATTTTATTAAAAAAAAAAAATTGTTTTATGCGACCTTTAAAACATTATATTTTGAGTAGGTTTATTCTAGCTCGAGGTCATATTTCCTTTAATTAAAACTACGATATTTTTAAAGAAAAGTTTTCAAGAAAATTATTTTTCTGTTCCTGCAAAAATTACCAAGATAACTTAAAATCAGAAAAATAATTTTCTTGAAAATTATTCTATGCGAATATCATATCTTTGACTGATCTTTTAAGATCTAATTATATCAATTGTATCTGATCAGATCTATTATATCCGAGATTTGTCCCTAATTTTGAGATTTAATCAGATCAGATCTCTATCTGATCAGATCTCGGAAATGGGGACAAATCTCGGATATAATTGATCTGATCAGATGCAATTGTTACATATTATTCGAATGATTTATTAAAAAAAACTTATTCTGATAATTCCGTTTAATTATTTAAGCAATTTTTTTTTATTTTTTCAACACTTTTTTATTTTAATTTTTATTATTTTTGCTTACTATTTAATTCGAATGATTTATTCGAAAAAATAGTGTCGAATAGAATTATTAAAAAATAGAATAAAATTGAATTATTTGAATAATCGTACACATTTTTGTTCTTTTCCAACCAATTTGATTAGATTATTTGAAAAACAAAATAAATCGTTTATTGGAATAATTTTATTTTATTATTCGTAAAATTTTGTTCAACTATTTAAAAAAATGTTATTTGCTCATAATATTTTCTTGTTTGTTTAAACAATTTTATTTGCATTTTATTGGAATAACTTTGTTTAATTCTAAAAATTTAACAAATTTTAATCGAATGAAATTATTCAAATAATCAAATAAATTTATTCGAATAATCGAATAAAATTATTTGAATATCGAATTAAATTGTTCGATTAATCGACAACATTTATTTTTCTAAACAAATTTTTTACTATTCGAAAAAATTTTATTTATAATTCGAATAATTTTGTTCAATTATTAAAAAAAAATGTATTTGTTCAAAAACTATTTAACAAAAGTACAAAAAAATTGTACAAAGTTGCATTTTTAAGAGGTTGATTAAGTCCTTCATGGAATAATCTAATAAAATTCTTTGAATAATCAAAAAATATTATTCGAGTAATCGAATAAAATTATTCGAATAATTGTATAAAATAATTCAAATAATCAAATAAAAGTATTCGAATAATCGAATACAATTTTTTGAATAAAATTATTTGAATCGAATAAAGCTACATATTCTAAAAATCGAATAAAATTATTTGAATAAACGAAAACATTCATTTTTGCTTTTCCAAAACAATTTTATTTGGTTATAAAAAAATTTATAAATATTTTTATACTATTTTCAGTAATTGATAATTAAGGATTTCGATTAATCAGAGTGCTCAAATAATCGATTAATTGCACATCCCTAATTTTTACTAAATTAAGATTTTTTGACAACTAGAGCACGAAATTTTACACTGGATTAAAATCTTTGAAAACTATCAGTATAATGGTCGTAATGTGAATTCCCACCAAATCTATCCCAGCAAAACTTTGGTAATGGGTAGTGATTATATAACACATTACCAGGTAATGTATATATCTTATTTGTAGCATTATTTTAGGATGTCTAACCAAACATTTGTTCCACAACGTATTATTTTAAAGTGAAAAATAATGCATTACTAATAATTTGCTACATA
This sequence comes from Pegoplata infirma, assembly GCA_963921195.1. Lineage (NCBI taxonomy): Eukaryota > Metazoa > Arthropoda > Insecta > Diptera > Anthomyiidae > Pegoplata > Pegoplata infirma. Next base: position 43,075,043 of record OY992537.1, read on the forward strand.
ATGCATGATTATTGGAAAAAATGTATTTCATATTTATTATTTCTAAACATTAAATCATGGATGACTTATATTTGGTTACATTATGTATTATTTGAAAGTTTGAAATAATGCATTATTTATAATTGGATGCATAATGCATTACAATAACATAAAAAAATAATTATTTTATAAAAAAATGCATAAGTTTAAACTAGAGATGGGCTCACGACAGGAAATTTGTAACGACACACACTCGCGAGCATATTTTATCTACTTACACTCACTTACAATCAAGTGAGTAAATTTAATACAAAATTACTTTTTTATATATTATCTTCTGGTATGCTATATTATTTCATTTCTCGTAACCTATAAAATATCATATATTTTACACCTTACTCGTATTCTTCGTTATAAATTTATGACTTATTTTATACCTTACTGGTATTCTTTGTGATAATGTGGATGCATTACTTTAAGTCTCATCGCCTGTTAAAATCATCAATGCTGCAATGTATAAAATAAGAGATCCTATACCTTATTTTATACCTTATTTGGTAATCTAAGTTTTGCTGGGATATTTTAATTGCAACTGGAGTTACAATTTTTTATTGTATATCCAAAAATAGTTTACAACTTATGTAATTGTGTTTCTAAAGCAGAATAATAATATACATTCCAAGCTGCAAAAAATTGCATTTTAAACTGCATATATCAATATTTACCTTGTTAAATGGCGCCAAAACAAAAATGTGTGATATATATTAAATATTAGTGTCACAATTACTATATTTACCGGTTATACTCGTACGGGTCCAGCTATTTGTGAAAAATATAATTTTTTTTTATTGTAAAAAAGGAGCTATGAAAAACTTCCGGTACTTTTACTTTTCTTTTCTTTTTTGTAAAGTAAACAATAAACCTGAAAATGACATAGCTAATGAAGAAAACAATTGGGTTTTATGTGGAAAATAACTAGTTTAATAGTAAGGGTAATCAGGTGAAGAGTATAAATCGAGTTATAAATCTATTCGAAACATAGATAAAATAATTAAATTATTTCTTCAACTTTTCTTTTTTTTTTTTAAATAACCTTCTTTGCAAGAAATATAAAAAAAATCAAAAACCGAAAAGTCCATTTTCCTCCTCCCATTTCGCCCTTTGCCTTATTTCCCCCAGTACCTACAAATGCCTGTGAATTTTGTACTTTTGCCCAAAACAAAAAATCATGATAATGTTTTGCTGAAGATACATATAATGTTGTATCATTTGTCAGTCCATGAAAAACGAATTGAAACTTCGATCGAGAACCACATTAAGTTCATATATTAATGATCCATGATGATTTCCGAGGCATTCTAGCGATATATTCTAGGGTTTGCAACAATGGAAAAAGGAACAAGGAATAATAAAAAAATATTTCAGAATCTGAAAATTTTTCTGTAGAATAAATGTCTCAGATTCTAAGACAGTTTCTTATGAAAATATGCCTGAGTGTCTGAGACACTTTGTTTAGAAAATATGCCTCAGAGTCTGAAAAATTTTCTATTTAAAAAAATGTCTCAGAGTTCTGTAGAATTAATTTCTATGATTCTAAAACAGTTTCTAATAAAAATATGCCACAGAGTTTTAAACTTTTCTTAAAAAAATATGCCTCAGAGTCTGAATAATTTTCTATTAAAAAATCTAAGACTTTTTATTTTAAAAAAATATTTCATAATCTGAGACTTTTTCTACAGAACAAATTTCTGTGTTTCTGCAAAAAAATCTTAGAATCTGAGACTTTTGCTATAGAAAAAAATTTCTCGGCAACAGAACCTTTTTCTTAAGAAAAATACGGATATTTAAGACAAGAATCCATTGTTCTTTTTTAACAAAAAATTCTGAACATTTTTGAAGTGTAAAATTTCTCAGAATCTGAAAATTTTTTAATCGAAAAAATGTCTCATTGTCAGAATCTGTTGCTTTTTCTACAGAAAAAATGTTACAAAAGCTAATACTATTTCAATTAAATTTTTTTTTTGGAAAAATATTTATTCGATATTTTTTTAATTTTTTACAATAAAGTTTTATGCAATTATCTGTTCATATCCTCCAACTACAGTATGGGGGTATACTCACTTTGTCATTCCGTGTGTAACGCATCGAAATATCGGTCGGGGAACCCATAAAGAATATATGTTATTGATCGGTGATCGATTCTAAAGGTACTTGCAGACGACGCAATATTATGTACAATATGCAATTATATTGATGGTGTTTGGGTAAGTCAATATTACCCACACACCACCAATATAATTCCATATTGTACATAATATTGTGTCGTCTGCAAGTACCTTTAGAATCGATCACTGATCAATAACATATATACTTTATGGGTTCCCCGACCGATATTTCGATGCGTTACTGTCGTCTGTAGGTACCTTAAGACATTCTAGCGATGTCCGTCAGTCCGTATTTCTGTCCGTCTGTAGTTAACACGAAACAGTCCAAAATAAAAGAGCTAGACTCCTCAAGTTTGGCAGGAATATGTCTTATGGTCCTAGGCAGGTTAGGCTCGGAAATGGGCAAAATCGGACCAGGGGGGAAAAAGTTCCCCCTTGAAGAACATAACCAACCATTGAAAAACGCCAAATTTTTAGTCGTGTTTTTGTATTTTTGATAAACTAATGTAACATTTTCATGTTCGCAGAAGTTTAAAGGGGGTAAAAAATTTCCGTTTTTTTTTGGCCCGCTTCCTTTTGAGGGCGTGGATAAAAATTTTTTCAAGTATTAATCAAATTATAATACTTTAGTGCAAAAAGCAGAATAAAATAAATATGTAAACATATTCCGCGAGGAGAAGGGGTCCCCAACTCACCGCCCCCTACCTCCACCACAAAAAAATGCCCCTGTTAAAATTATTTTATTTTATTATATATTGGAGGGTATAAACGATTCGGCACAGCCGAGTTTAACACTCTCACTTGTTTATTATGGAGCGTATCAATAAAGTTAAAATTTGGCCTTGTGGTACTCCACAAGGCCAAATTTAAACTTTTTTTACTTTCTTTTACACGTTTTTATTTTATTAAAGCAATAAATTCTATTTGTTGTCAAGTAAAACATAATTTCAATTATTGTTGAATACCCCTACTGTTGATTTACACTAATACCTACAAGGGAAGTACCCCAACCGTTATACACTGATTTGCCTAAAACTTAAAAAATATATAAAAGATTTTAAGGTTGTGGTACCTCGGCATGTTGGCCGTATCGGGGATAAAGGGATGCAAAAAATGGGTAAACAAATTGTGATTTCTTTTTTGATTTTTTGGATTTTTTAACTATTTCTTCTAAATTACCTACGAGGGCGGATTAATAATTCCGTAACTTTTCGAACTTCCTTCGTAGTTATATGAAATCCAACACTGCTCCCATAAAGTACCACCTTTCAATAAACTTCTGCAAATTTTGATTTATATTGCCTTCATTTAGTATGCGTTTAACAGCTGCTCAAAACATGCAACCTCGTGGATTTTTTTTTTAAATGGAAAAATGTAAATTTCGATTGCTCATTAAACATTATTTTTTGCGCAAAAAAAACCGTCAGTCAAACAAAGTAAAAGCTTTTTAAATACTATGGGGACTCTGCACCATCGATTTCAATGGAAAAAAGTGATTTACTTAAAGAAAAAATATTTTGTTTAGGTAAAAACAAGAGTATTTTTTATTGTTTGTGGATTTTTGGGGATATTTTGTTATATTTTTGGGGACAACAAAAAAAGTACCTGGCAACGCTGTTCTGGAGTGCCAATTGAGGTCAATACACCCGAAAATGTCGAAAAAATCCACGATATGGTGTTGGCCGATCGAAGAGTAAAAGTGCGTGAGATTGTTGATGCCATAGTCATTTGAAACATGGATCCATTACAACACTCCGGAGACTAATGGCGTTTCTTTTCTGGAAAAAAATGTCGCACTTTCTGCACTTCTTTTTTTTTAATGACTCTTTGTGCACAGTTATGTACAGTAAATATAGACATGTTTGGTACCAAAAGAAAGGTATTGACGAGTTCTATCTAACTGTTAATAATAAAATCTCGAAACCCGATTATTTCATTCAATAAAATATCAAAAACTCATAAATTTTTCCATTTATCGGATCAGCTCAAAAACTGAGTATTGTTTTAAAATGCTTGATATTGCATTAGATAGGCCTTGAAAATACCTTTCTTTTGGTACAAAACATGTCTATATTTACTGTACATAACTGTGCACAAAGAGTCATTAAAGAAAAAGAAGTGCAGAAAGTGCAACATTTTTTTCCAGAAAAGAAATAAGCAGCAGTCTAAACAATAGGTTTCTCCAGATGAACCGGCTCCGAAGAAGGCCAAGCTAAGTTTTTCGGCCAATACGGTGATGGCAACAGGGAAAAACAATAAACGGTGAATATTATGCCAACCTTTTGGACCGATTTAACGAGGATTTAAAAAAAAGACCCCATATGGCCAAGAAAAAAGTTATTTTTTATGATAAAAGTTATTTTTTAAGTTAATGCACGGGTGCACACATGTGCAGTCTCAATGGCAAAATTACAAGAATTGGGCTACGAATTGGTACCTCATCCACCATATTCTCTGGCTTTAGCCCCCAGTGACTATTTCCTATTTCTAAACCTAAAGAAATGGCTCGCCGCAAAGAGATTTAACTCGATGAAATTATTGATCAAACAAATGCCTATTTTATCGACCTCGAAAAATCCTATTTTTTGGAAGGGATACAAAAATTGGAGAAACGTTGGACTAAGTGTATTGAGCTAAAAGAAGATTATGTTGAATTTTTTTTTTTTTTGCAAAAAAAAACATTGTTTCATTAACGTATCTAACGGTGGCTTAACCTCGTAAAAATTCGGCTTTGTTAAATGATTTTTTCGAAAAAAATTTAATTTGCTGTGGGGGGGGGGGGGGTTAAATCATTATAAATATGAAATCATCTTTATTAAATTTAAGATGACATGTGTTTTTGCCTTGGACGATATTCGTGCTAGTTCGGGTACAATATTTTTTTTTTATAAGGTGCCAACGAAGCTTTTACGCACTTATATGGCACCCCAAGTCACCCCAGCCATAAAATCGTCTCTTTTTTATATATATTTTAAGTTTCAGGTTAATCGGGGTATAATGAATGGGGTACTTCACTTGTTAGCCGAGACACCCTAGCCATAAAATCATCTCTTTTATAGATATTTTAAGTTTAAGGCAAATCGGGTTATAACGGTTGGGGTACTTCCCTTGTTAGAGTACATTTAAAGGGGATAGTTAAATAAAACACAAAAAGAGTCGGCTTATAAGGAAAAATATTTTAGTTTAATAAGAAAAGAAATGACACATGAAAACTAGATTTTAGTGTTATTTGTTTTAACCAGTTTTAAACTAGAGAGGATTATGTAATTTTAATGGAATTTACATAGATTTGTATAATAAATAATTTCTTATGTTTTTCTTTCTTTCTTTTATTTACAGTTGCTCAAGTAAAAAATGATACCCAGGTGTATGTAACCGAATCATGTTTGGAGAAACCATTTCGATGTCCTCATCCAAAAATACAATTTTATTTGTATACCCGCCGTACACAAGAAGAACCAGAATTTATCGATGTACTCGATGATAATGCCTTATACTATACCCACTTTAATCCCAGACATCCTACTAAAATTATAATACACGGTTTTGGTGGTGGTCGTAATCTAAGTCCAAGTCCCGATATACGACAGGCATATTTTACCATAGGAGATTATAATATTATTATTGTCGATTATAGTTCAGCTGTGCGTGAACCTTGTCTCAGTCAAATGGATTGGTCTCCTAGATTTGGTGGTCTTTGTATTTCACAGCTGGTAAAATATTTGGCTAGACATCCTAGAGGCGTGCAACCAGATGAATTACATTTTATCGGTTATAGTGTGGGTGCTCATATAGCTGGTTTAGTTGCCAATTACCTACAGCCAGGAGAGGGTAAACTAGGTCGAATAACGGCCTTAGATCCTACTATTTTCTTTTATGCTGGTGCCAATAATTCGCGAGACCTTGATACTTCAGATGCTAATTTTGTTGATGTATTACATACGGGAGCTGGAATTTTAGGTCAGTGGCATAATAGTGGTCATGCTGATTTTTATGTTAATGGTGGCACTAGGCAACCAGCTTGTGTGGGTTCAGCAACACTGTTTCGTAAGTTGGATAATGTTGGATATTTTTTAAAAAACAAATACTAACTGTGAATTGAAATTATTTTTCTAGAAACTTTGGCCTGTGATCATACAAAAGTAACTCCTTACTTTATTGAATCCATAACAACAAAAAAAGGTTTTTATGCTGGTCCCTGCCCTAATCTATTTACCTATTTAATAGGTTGGTGTGAGCCCAAAGATTCGGAATATGTTTTAATGGGCGAACATGTGTCACATAAGTAAGTAAAATAAAGTTAAAAAAGCTTTTAGAGATGTAAGTGAAAAGCTTTAAATGAACTTTTTTAAAAAAGTTATAGTGTATCTGCAATAACTCAAATCGTACAGCTTTGAGAAAAGCAATATTTTATGTTTAAAAGCTCATTACCTTAAGACAAAAGCTCATATATGTATTAACCCATTTTTGCTGCGAATTATAATTAAATTAAAACAAGTAAGAAAGTTATAGTCTGTCAAGACCGACCATATGATACCCTACACTAGCGTTTTCCGGAAAATGTGTCCCAAGTCCAAACATGGACCGATTGGGTTTATATTTTGTTAGATCTTTATTTAGTGTAGAAAACACACACAGATCAAGTTTTAGTGGAATTGGTATTTTTTTTTTTGCCAATAGACCGATTAAACAGAATATCGGTTAAAATTTTTATATGGGAGGCTAAGTCCAAAAATGGTCCAATTATATTCCGGTTTGATTAGGTTACTAAAGTACACGTTTAACACCTAAAAATAAAATTTGTTTTATGAATTTTGAGGGAATTTTGTGAATATCGTTAGGGTGGTTTGTATGGGGATTACCAGAAGGACTGACCCGATTCCCTCAACCCGATTAGCTGAGACACTCCAACTTTAAAGTAGTCTCTTTTATATATTTTTTAAGTTTCAGGCAAATCGGGTCATGAGGATTGAGATACTTCCCTTGTTAGTTTATACAGATTTGAGGACCCGATTAGGTGAAGAACCGATGGGTGCAGACCCCGATGGGATCGTCACAATTTTGGTACAAAATTTTTGTGATTTTCGCTCTACCTTGCTTTGTTTTGGTGATATGTCAGATATGTAAATTTAGGGGCCCAATAGAAAAACTTAGAAACTAGATAACTTAAAAACTATTACTCGGAGAGCTTTGGTTTGTTCTACGTGCTAGGGGCTACAAAAAACTTTTCGATACTTATTGTGGAGATAGGAGCATTTTTTAAGTTTTTGAAAATAACACCTTTTTGATTAGGACCCTTTAGGGTCCAGACATGTGAAGAGTACCGGTGATACTATAGAAATCCAAAGAATCGAAAATTGCCTTCATTTTGATCTTCTGATTTTAAACAAGTGAGAGTGTTACATTCGGCAGTGCCGAATCTTTTATACCCTCCAAAATGTAAAACAAAATAAAAAAACAAGTGAGAGTGTTAAATTCGGCTGTGCCGAATCTTTTATACCCTCCAACACGTTAAAAAAAACAGTGGCGTCTTTTTTTTTTTGGGGGGGGGGTTTCGGTGGTGGGAGACAACCTTCCTGGATCCAACTGCAGGAATTTAAACTTCTTTTGACATAATAATGTTTTGTTTGCTAAGCAAAAGTACAAAAAACCTATAAAAAATGGAGTTTTTTTAGAGGTTGGTTTAGTTCTTAAGAGGGGAACTTTTTTCCCCCTGATCCGATTTTTCCCATGTTCGAACTTAACCAGCCCAATACCATAAGACATATTCGTAACAAATTTCAGGAGTCTAGCTCTTTTACTTTGGACTGTATCGTGTCTTCCACAGACGGACGGACAGACGGACGGACAGACGGACATCGCTAGAATGTCTTAGAATGGATCACTGATCAATAAAATATATACTTTATGGGGTCCTAGACCGATATTTCGATGCGTTATACACGGAATGACAAAGTGAGTATACCCTCATACTGTGGTTGGAGGGTATAAAAACCAGGGGCGTCTTGTTTTTTTTTGGGGGGGGGGCTTGGTGGGAGACGTTAGGGGCACCTTAACCTTGCGATTTTGAACTTTTTTTGAGATAAGAATTTTGCATTTGCTTAGCAAAAGTACAAAAAACCCTTCAAAAAATGCGGTTTTTCTTAGGTTGGTTTAGTTCTCCAAGGAAGAACTTTTTTCCGCTTGGTCCGATTTTGCCCATTTCCGAACTTAACTGCCTAGGAATATAAGACATATTCGTGCCAAACTTCGGAAGTCTAGCTCTTTTATTTTGGACTGTATCGTGTCTTCTACAGACGGACAGACGGACGGACGGACATCGCTAGAATGTCTTATTATCGAACACTGATCAATAAAATATATACTTTATGGGATCCTAGACCGATATTTCGATGCGTTACACACGGAATGACAAATTGAGTATACCCCCATACTGTGGTTGGAGGGTATAAAAAAAGGAAAGTGATTTTATTTGTATTCAAAATGTTTAAGGCATTGTGGATTATTCATGGACTCGGACAACACGAATTTAATTTTTGTACCTGATTTTCATTCAAAGCTTTTTTCACTCATAGTATTTTTCACTTAAAAGAACATTTTCTGCCAAAACGAACGTGATTCAAGGCTAAATGAGAACATTTCAATTTTATTGTTTAAATAAGTCTAAACAGTTTAAACATTAAAATTAAATAAAATTAAAATTCCGTAAGAAAAATTTTATGAAATGGGGACTATAATCCAGATCCTTCTTGTATTTTTTTGATTATTAATTTTTCCAAAAAAAAAGTTTGTTACTCAAGAAAATAGTACTCGTTGAATTTCCATTATTTTTTATCCAAAAATATTTGAAATTTTATTTTTAGGAGTTTTAATATTTACATTTCTCATTTTCCTTTCAGAGCCAGAGGTACTTATTATGTTACCACCGCTGCTAAGCCACCATATGCTCGTGGTTTTCCCGGTAAAGGCCGTTCGGCTACAACGGGAGAATATCAAGGAGTTAGAAGAAGACGACATGTGCCGAACTTTTAAAAACAAAATCGTGCAACTCTTGAAAAAGTTCCGAGCTTTAAGTTATTTTACTTAAGTATTTTGTGATTTATTTAGTAGTTGTTTTTATTGTATAATTAATTTTCCTAAATCAATTTCAGATAAGTGTGTGTATATTTATTTTTAATTATAAATTGTAAATGTTTTTGTTATAAAATAATTGTTTTTTTTAATGTTTTTAAAAGTTATATTGTTTTTTTTTTTAAATAAGATTAGTTGTATACTAACAAACGAAGTGTTAAGAAATATTTTCAAAATGTTTCGAATTAAATTCGGATATTTAGTTTATCTATTTTATTTGAAAGGAGAAGTATCTAAATCTAGCACAGTTTAATTGTAAATATTAATTAAGAAATAAAAAAAGTTAATATGCAAAGAATTTAACCAAAATTAACAAAACTTTTTAGAGTTTGAGTATTTTTATTATGGAAAATTATTTTATCCAATAAAATTACTTCAGAATCAATAGGTTTTAATATTTTAAAATTTCAAAACTAGTAATTTTATGCAATTAATTCGGAAACCATAGATTCTTACTTATTATTATTCATAATTTAAGGGATAATAGGAAACGTTTCTTGGTTACGGTAATGTTTTTTTTTGTCACCTTTTAAGCCATGTAAGTAGGCATTTTGTAGAAACATAATTATGTATGTTATAACATTAAGGCTTTCTAATCATTAGAAAATAAAACAAATTAAAAAACGATATAAATTTTGTGTTTAAATTACCCATAAATAGCATTTAAGTATTTAAAGTTTTTGCTTGCTCAAGGAGTCCGAAAAGGGCACCACCAGGGGCCTCCAACTATTAGACATGTGGGGTTCAACTTCCAGGCTTAAGCTCGAAACTACGTTAGCTATAACCGGTATGAATTTTACTGTAATCGATCTAGTACTTACTAATTACTTATTTGCTTACGTATTATTTTCAAAAAAATCGCCATGTCTCCAAACCAGGGATGAAATATGGCAATTTCATTTTGGTATCAAAAATGATTTTAAATTGTACTTTTTTGACCATAAATGTACTTTTTTTAATTTCATTTAATTTTATTTCAAACAACAAAAAATAGTAATTATAATTCGTTATTTTTTTTACAAAAAACGCAAAGTATTTAGCTCGGAATTTAAAAGTGCATTTTTGGGAACAAAAACATGGCAATTGCCTTATGTGAATTTACAGTTTTATTAAATTTCTCCCGAGGAATAGTTTTTGTCTTAAGTAATTTTTTCATATCTCTCATCGTTTTCGAGATAAGCTGAAAATGTAAAGTTTTTGGCGTTTGGCCGCTATTTTTTCAAAAACGACTCTGGCGAAGATTTTGATTTTCGTCAAAATATAGTAGTGGGGCACCCCAGATTCATAATCAAAAAAGACATTAACAGTGTTCGCAAATTGAGGTTAACGTTGGTTCGGAGAGGCGTAAAAATTCGTCTGATATTCATTAGACCATACATCAATATAAACGACTATAAGTCGCCCTAAGTGGCAATCAGTATCTTTGGAAAAATGGCAACACCTAACATTTGTGTCTAAAATATAGACCATGTCTGGCAATGTTTGCAAAAATAAGTACTTAGATCAGAATTGATGAAGGAGAGGAAGAAGAATAATGATTACTAAAAATAAGTTTGTTTACAAAAATTACAATAACAAACTCTTCTGTAAGAAAAAAACAACAGTAACAACTACACTCGAATTGAAAATATCAGATTTAGTTGATACTTGCTTAACAGCCTACTTGGCGTATCGGTCTAGAGTGATTGTACGTTACAAGCAGTTAATAGCAAAGTATTACAGATGATGATGAGTTCAATCCTTGTCGGCTGCGATCTGTAAATAATTTTCACATATAGAGTTTTATTGACTATTAACTAAATAAATTGACATTAAAAGTTTTTCTGAAGATTATTATAACTGGATAATATGAAACTAGTAAGAAACAAACCAGGATGTCTAAATTTTTAGAAAAATTAAAATTTTTCTTTCACACTTTTCTCAATTCAAAACCATATATAAAAACTCTTTTAAATTTAAAAGAGTTTTCCAGGAATAACCAAATTTCAATTAGTAGAAAATGGGGAAAAATAAAAGCAAGAAAAAAAAAAATAAGTTAAAATTCGTTCAGGTTTGAAAATGTATCAAATGAGTCGCGGGCGTATCAACGTATTTTTGAACATTAAATAGTATCAAAAAAAGTACATTTGTATCAACAATTCCATCCCTGCTCCAAACCGGTTAACTGAGAAACCGGGTTTTTCCCAAAATGTTTGTTTGGTTTTTGCAAACCGATTAAGTGGAATTAATCATTTTCGTTGCGCCTAAAACTGCGATTCTACAGAAAAAATTATTACCATGCTCCTTTTTTGAATTATTAAAAAAATTCCAACAACCCACCAAATGGGTGGAAATAATTTTTTTTTGTTTTTTTTATACCCTACACCACTCTGTGGTACAGGGTATAATGACTTTGTGCTGATGTTTGCAACTACCCGAAATATTGGTCCTAGTCCCACTTTTAAGTATACCGATCGACTCAGAATAACTTTTTGAGTTAATTTAGCGATGTCCGACCGTATCACAGTGGACCAAATGCTTAATCTAGCGTGCAAGAGAGTATAATTCGACTTTGAGAGCACCTAGAAACATGAAATTTGTAATGCACAAGGAAAATGAGATGAGCTTCTATATAGTCCAAATGTGGGCGGTATTTGAAGGGGCGTGGCACTTATTGAAACATTGTCATAATAAAATATAGGTAAAGTAGAGCCAATAATAAGCAGAGACAGTAATGTTTTTTAACGTAAAAAAGATTTTTAAACAGTTTAGAAAAGAAATATTTTATTTTGAGTAAAAAAAAAAATTTTTTTACTCATTTCTGTAAAAAAAAAAAATTTGAGAGAAAATTTTTTTTTGAGATTAAATTTTTTTTTGCTTGTAAAATTTTTACATTGGGTTAAAAAATGTTTGAGAATGTCAAAAATACTCAGCAAAATATTTTTTTGGCTCATCAATGTCATTTAAAGCGTTTAAGTGTTATTTTTTTTTAACGTAAATTTAAGGTACACCAATCTGAAATTCACGGTTTTTGCTTACAACTTCTGAACCACTGGACCGATTTGGCTGATATTCAATACCAACCTGATTAGGAAAATTTTAAAAATATATGCCAAGCATCAGCAGCAACAGAGTTGCCGTTTGAAAGTTATCGTGTTTTAAACAGACAGACGGACGGACATCGCTAGATCGACTGAAAAACAAAAACCAGCAAAAACCAGCAGCCAATTTTTTTATTATTTTGAAGCTCAATATCTATTCTTTTGAAATCATGTAAAAACCCTATAGAAGTTAGCGGGATTTGTACCTAAATTCATTAACAAAATTCAAGTTCGCTTGAAATATAATTCCATTGTGGACTCTCTTTTAAATTTACGTTTTTTTACGAACAACAACACAAATTAGCTTCAAATATACATTCCTTGAGGTTAAAATATAACAAATAATTTGATATATTGCCTTAATATGTCGTAAAATAGCAGTTTAAACAATCAACACGTCTACACAGAACTTGAAGAAATTTTTTTATAAAAACTAATTACTCATGTTTGGCTGCCTACTACGATGGTGTTTTTGCAATAAACAAAGAAATTTTATTAGCGTTAAGTAAGGTAGGAATAGTGCAATCATATATGCGATACTAATTCAATATTGTAAATACTTCATTTTTCGACCAACTGCGCACCAGATTCAACATTTGGTCCACTGTGCGTATGTTTGTCTGTCTGTCTGTCCATCTAAACGGTGCACAGTAGGTAATTTGAACCGAAATCTTGGCCAAAAATCATTTTTCGAACTAACAATAATAATGTTTTTGTTAATTACGTTCGATTTAGAAAATATTAAAGCAAATAACTGCATATTTGGTTTTTCCAAAAAACAAATATAAACTGATTGACGGGCAGTCGAATTCGGCATTTTCAAGCAACGTGCACAGTGCAATATAAAACGCCTAATTTTGATATAAATTCAAACGATTTTTTCAGCTATTAAACATAAAGAAGGATATCATGTATAATATGGAGAAGAGAGGGGATATTAAGTAATAAAAAAATAGCAAAATATTTTGGTGGACGTTATTGCTTTTTTTAACAAAACGTGTAATTATAACTTAACCTTAAATAAATGACTTTTTCAATGAATATAAACTTCGCATAAGCTTTTAATAATGTTAGCCGTGGTGTGCCGTGTTTTTGATTGATGAAAAATTTAAAGAAAATAATTCTGAATTCATTTTTTTTTACTTTCCGTTGCACTTTTTTGCACTTTTTGAGATATCAATTTTCTTTCAGACAGCCTCATCTTGCCATATCTTGAACTTTCTAACGTTTGGATTGGGAAAAGAACTAAGAGAAAAAACCCTGTTGCTGTTTATAATTTTGTTGTCAGTAAAATTGATTAAAATATTGTTTTAAACCAATATTTGGCTTCGTTGAAGGAAATAGTACGAATTTTTTTGAAAATTTTTCTTTAAGGTGGTACAAAGCCCACTCAAAAAATAACAGCTTTTTTCAGCAAAATCAAACAAAATGGTTTATGTGCCATTTTGTTAGCCTTCTTGCGTATTTTCTTCGTGCCGAGTTTCAAAAAAATTAGCCTATTCGTTTTCGAGATATTCAGTATTTTCACTTTTTTTCGTATGGTGGCAACCCTAAAAATTTCTACGATTACCAAATTCATAAAATCCAGCTGTGCGTGTTCACAAAAAACTCTTAAATTTAAAATTTCAGCCATATCGGTCTAAAACTTTGGCTGTAATTATTTTTGGCCTAAAAATTGGCTCAAATTACCCAGTGTGCGGTGTAAACACGATACAGGTCGCAATTTTCAATCGATTTGACTGAAATTTGAAACCTGAGCTTCTTTTGGTTCAAGGACAAAGCCTATCGAAATTCGAAAAAATCGGTTCATGGTTGACCTGGCCCCCATACGAACGTCTCTCCTAAATTTGGCTTAAATGCCTCTAACAACCGTAATATAATAGGTATCCTTCCGAATTTTAGCATGTCAACGTATTTCACAATCATCGTTCCAAATGTTAAAAGAATCGCACCAGTCCTACTTATATAGAACATACAAACCACCTTCCCTATATCCATATAAATCTCTCAAAATTCGTGAAAATTGGAAATGTAGTTTGTAGGCGTTAAACGTATAATTTGGTAACCTTATCAATTTTGATTTTAGTTCAACCATTTCTGGACTCAGTCCCCATATAAAAATTTGGTGCGATATTCAGATAAATCGATCTATCTACACCATTTACAGATGTAATTCGAAAAAGATCAATTGTAATTCGAAGATTCTATTTGTAATTCGAAGATTCCATTTGTAATTCGAAGATTCCATTTGTAATTCAAAGATTCCATTTGTAATTCGAATACTCCAATTGTAATTCGAAGATTCCATTTGTAATTCGAAGATTCCAATTGTAATTCGTAAAAGATCAATTGTAATTCGAAAAAGATCAATTGTAATTCGAAAAAGATCAATTGTAATTCGTAAAAGATCAATTGTAATTATTAAAAGATCAATTGTAATTCGAAGATTACAATTGTAATTCGAAAAATATCAATGGAAATACAGTTTTTTTTTTTTTAAATGGAATCTTCGAATTACAAATAGAATCTTCGAATTACAATTGATCTTTTTCGAATTACATCTGTAAATGGTCTACACCATTTACAGATGTAATTCGAAAAAGATCAATTGTAATTCGAAGATTCTATTTGTAATTCGAAGATTCCATTTGTAATTCGAAGATTCCATTTGTAATTCGAAGATTCCATTTGTAATTCGAATACTCCAATTGTAATTCGAAGATTCCATTTGTAATTCGAAGATTCCAATTGTAATTCGAAAAAGATCAATTGTAATTCGAAAAAGATCAATTGTAATTCGAAAAAGATCAATAGTAATTCGAAAAAGATCAATTGTAATTCGTAAAAGATCAATTGTAATTCGTAAAAGATCAATTGTAATTCGAAAAAGATCAATTGTAATTCGAAAAAGATCAATTGTAATTCGAAAAAGATCAATTGTAATTCGTAAAAGATCAATTGTAATTCGAAAAAGATCAATTGTAATTCGTAAAAGATCAATTGTAATTCGAAAAAGATCAATTGTAATTCGTAAAAGATCAATTGTAATTCGAAAAAGATCAATTGTAATTCGAAGATTCCATTTGTAATTCGAAGATTCCAATTGTAATTCGAAGATTCCAATTGTAATTCGAAGATTCCAATTGTAATTCGAAAACCAACGAGTAAATCAACAAAACACGATGTTTTTAAAGGCGTAAGAAACGATTTTACTCGTTGGTTTTCGAATTACAATTGGAATCTTCGAATTACAAATGGAATCTTCGAATTACAAATGGAATCTTCGAATTACAATTGATCTTTTTCGAATTACAATTGATCTTTTACGAATTACAATTGATCTTTTTCGAATTACAATTGATCTTTTACGAATTACAATTGATCTTTTTCGAATTACAATTGATCTTTTACGAATTACAATTGATCTTTTTCGAATTACAATTGATCTTTTTCGAATTACAATTGATCTTTTTCGAATTACAATTGATCTTTTACGAATTACAATTGATCTTTTACGAATTACAATTGATCTTTTTCGAATTACAATTGATCTTTTTCGAATTACAATTGATCTTTTTCGAATTACAATTGACCTTTTTCGAATTACAATTGGAATCTTCGAATTACAAATGGAATCTTCGAATTACAATTGGAGTATTCGAATTACAAATGGAATCTTCGAATTACAAATGGAATCTTCGAATTACAAATGGAATCTTCGAATTACAAATAGAATCTTCGAATTACAATTGATCTTTTTCGAATTACATCTGTAAATGGTGTAGATCCGATCGGATCCATGTTTGGACTTGAGACCCATTTTCCGGGAAACACTGGTGTAGGGTATTATAAGTCGGTCTTGACCGACTGTAACTTTCTCACTTGTTTTATTTGTCTTCTTAAATATACAAGATGAAAGAGTATTTTAAGCTTAACAAAATTGCACCAAAATTTTCGTTCCGTTGTGAACCTGTCAAAAGTGCACAAAAACGTGTTTTTGAGAACTTTAATCTCGCTTTTTTAAGAACCTGATGTGATAGAAAAATTTGGAATCAGATTCAAAATCATCACCGTAATTTTAATCGAATAATATCTAAATACCACAAAATGGCTATCAAAAATTTACACAAAATAAGTTTCTGTGAACTTTGACATCGATTTTCCCAAAAACACGAAGCTATGCAAAACTTTGGAAACCATATTTGGATTCATTATTGAGAGGATTTTTAGAAAACGAGAGTCCAGATTCAAAACGCATTGAAACATTTTTCAAATGTCGACTTAATTTACAAATTTTTTTGACGCTACAAAACTTACAAGAAGGTTTCGTAGCTTTATTAGATTTTTTGCTACTTCCTATTTTACGAGAACTCCTAATAAATATTGCGAGCTTTTTTGTTATTTTACAAGATTTTTACCAATAAAATTGTAAATTTACAACTTTTTTTGGCGAAATAAAATTCAAGAAATTCATATACATTTTCTAGATTTTTTTGTAAAAAATCTTGGAAATTTGTAAAATTACAAGAAAAACTGTAAAATTACGAAAAAAAAATAAATTTCAATCGAAAGTTATTTGTTAAAACAACGAGGAAAACTGTCAAATATTGGTAAAATGGGATTACGAGACTCTTTCTAGTAATTTGATAAGTTTTTTTTTTTTGAGTGTACCTCTTACTGTCCCAAGGCTGTCTCTGGAGGAGTCAAACGTTTGACCGTCCCCACTAGTTTTTCAACCCCAACATTTTATGGGAAGGTGCTCTCAACGTCTCCCACTGAAAAAGTTACAAGTTTGTCTTGTAATTTTACAAGGTTTTTTTTTGAGTGTGCCGCTCCAAGGTGGCCTCCTAGTGGGGTAAAAAGTAAGACCGACCCTCGTTAATTTTACCCACCATATTGTCCGAACATACCAACAACCTATCTCTATTTAAAAGGGGATATATATAAAGGAATGGGCTATATCTTATGAAATGAGCAATATATTATGAGGGTATTCGGAAAAAGGACCAAAATTCCCCTAAAACTGGTAGATAGAGGATTAATATGTCCTAAGAAAAGAACCGCCATCAAATTTCGCTGAAGACATCTATGGTCGTAATTTAGGTCAGAAGCAGATTTATAACAGTTTTTCGACTTATTTCACACGACTTTGATGAAAAACAATTTTATAGTATGTGATAATTTACAATTTTACTCTTTTAAGCATTTTTCACTTTTGCACGAACTTTGAATCTTTGGCAGCCCCTAGTGAAATTTGATGCAGAAATTTTTGTAGAACATTTTAACCCTATTAACGCACGTTTTATTGGTGTTATATGAGGATATTTAAAAAAGGGACCAAACTGAACCTAAAAATGGTAGATATAGGGTTAATATATTCTAAAAAAAAAGAACCGCCATAAAATTTTACTGTAGACATATCTCAACATTATTTACCTCAGAATTAGATTTAATACTTAATTTTTGATTTATTCTAAACGCTGTTGGAAAAAATTAAAAAACTTCAGTGGGCCATAAAAAATAGCTCGAGCTAAGTTTTTAAAACCCTTCAGGGGTTTTGGTCTTTTATTGGTATACTTTCATCTACTTTTGGTCCCGTTCAAGATACACTCGAAGATACCAAATTTGTTTCACAGTGTAATATACGTGTTGCAGAACAATAATACAAAAATTTTAGTTTTATTCAAAATAACTGTCTTTCGCTTACTTTAATAACATTTTAGTTTTATATCACTCTCTTTCTCTCTCACAGCTTTTGGCAGAGCATAGTGACATACAATTTTTGAATATTATAGCACACAATAAAAAAAAATAATTTTTAGCGTAATTATTTGTTGATATGCTTTAGGTAAGTGAATAAATACGAATACAAAATCTTTTTTTATTTTACAAATAAAAAAAAAAATCTTGTTACTGTTACACTAGGGTGCACCAAAAAAACGAAGTTGTTAGATATTGACCGGGCTCCCCTGTAGAAATGTGCATTTGGGGGTAAAAACATGTCTCACAAAATTTTAGGAAAATCGGATATGGGTAAGACCTGCCGCATCGGCCCTGAAGTTTGAAAATCGAATTACAAAGGGAAAATATGACTTTTTATCCATTTTCTCAATTTTTTCGATATTTTGAGTTAAGTTTGAATTCAAGTGGTCACAGAATTGTGATTTGGAGTAAAATGTCTATCGAATAAGGTATTAAAAACTAAAATCGGTTGAAAATCAGCCAAATTATTATAACTTCCCCAGGCAACTAACGTGTGTCAGACCATTTAATCAAGGGATTCGAGCCCCATTTTTGAAATTTATTGAAATTATCTACTGTAACAACATTTTTTTATTCTTCAAGTCTCAATGTACTAAGAAGATAAATATTTTTCATATTGCGTTTTGCTAACTTGTTTTAAATAAATGCTAAAGTGGTCTGAATTTTTCAACACTATTTTCAAATTTTAAATTTTTATTTTTTTTGTTAAAGAAATTTTAAAAAATCGACTATTGGAGTTTAAGGATTTGTTAAGCACATATAAAGGAATAAAAACCCCAAAAATTGTAGGATTTGTTGTTTTCATTTGGCTATTACAGTGATGTAATTTTGGCGGATTTCGGGAAAGTAGTGATTTTTGGCACTTTTTTTAGCTTTTATTTATTTTTTTTGTTTTTTTTTACAAACTTCATATGTTTTGGACCGAATTATATCAACACGAGATATAATACTTCAATTCGCAAATTTAGGGCAAAATTGAGAAATTAAAAATTGCCCCAACTAAAGGTCAAAGGTCAAATTTGAGAAGATTTTGAATTTTTAAACATTAACAGATTTTCTGAGTGGAAATATATGAAACTACTTAATGTCATTATAAAAGGTCTTAACATATGTATTTTTATTTAAATTCAGAATATTAACCCTTTGGTGCTGGTGGGGCCTATTCGACCCTTTGAACAAAATACACTTACATTATCTCCATTAAATGAAAAAAATTATAGGCCCCAACAGCACTTAATTGTTAAATTTCTAAATTTTAATTATTTGCCATATAGTTAAGACCAATTAAAATAACATCAAGCAGATTCAGCAAAATCCGCCCAGCAGGTTTGCTTTAATGTTTAAAAATTCAAAATTTTCTAAAATTTGACCTTTGACCCTTAACAGGGGCAATTTTTTATATCTCAATTTCGCCCTAATTTTGCGAATTGAAGTATTCTATCTCGTGTTGATATAATTCGGTCCAAAACATATGAAGTTTGTAAAAAAAAAAATAAATAAAAGCTAAAAAAGTGCCAAAAATCACTACATTCCCGAAATCCGCCAAAATTACATTACTGTAATAGCCAAATGAAAACAGCAACGCCTACAATTTTCGGGGTTTTTATTCCTTTATATATGTTTAACAAATCCTTAAACTCCAATAGTCGATTTTTTAAAATTTCTTTAACAAAAGAAATAAAAATTTAAAATTTGAGATTTGAAAATAGTGTTGAAAAATTCCGACCACTTTAGCATTTATTTAAAACAAGTTAGCAAAACGCAATATGAAAAATATTTATCTTCTTAGTACATTGAGACTTGAAGAATAAAAAAATGTTGTTACAGTAGATAATTTCAATAAATTTCAAAAATGGGGCTCGAATCCCTTGATTAAACGGTCTGACACACGTTAGCTGCCTGGGGAAGTTGTAATAACTTGGCTGATTTTCAACCGATTTTAGTTTTTAATACCTTATTCGATAGACATTTTACTCCAAATCACAATTCTGTGACCATTTGAATTCAAACTAAACTCAAACTATCGAAAAAATTGTGAAAATGGATAAAAAGTCATATTTTCCCCTTGTAATTAGATTTTCAAACTTCAGGGCCGATGCGGCAGGTCTTACCCATATCCGTTTTTCCTAAAATTTTGTGAGACATGTTTTTACCCCCAAATGCACATTTCTAGAGGGGGGCCCGGTCAATATCTAACAACTTCGTTTTTTTGGTGCACCCTACTGTTACACGCTTAAAAAAAATGATGACACGTTACATTGAAAGAAAATTGATGCAACATTTCATTTCATTATATATTTTTTTTTTTCATATTTTTATTTATTGAATCTTCACTTTAATTCCGTGAACTAACAATAAGTGTTCATATCTAATTTCATTATATTGATGTAGCTTTTCATTAATATTAAAAAGCTTTTTCTTTGAAATTTGCCTCAGCTATAAAAATCGGAAGATACGCAGTAAGCTCTTTATGTGGTCATTTAGCGAGAGTTCTGTTAAAATTTTAATAAAAAAGCGAAATTAAATGCGGAGTTATATTTTCACGGAGCATTGAGTAGTGGGAGCATAGCCCAAATTTATTATATAACTACATATCAACTATAATTGGAAGCCCATATTTAAAAAAAAACTTCAAATTTTGAATAAATTTAACATTTTTATTTATATATTTGTATTACATTCGTTTCTTGATTAATATTTTTGTTAAATTCCACAAAATTCTTTATTAATTTACAATTTATTTATTAATTTATTTAGATTTTTTTTATGATTTTTATTTTTATAAATATTTTTGTTTAGCATTTGATTACAATGATATTTAGATTAATATTTAAAAATTTTGAATAAATATTTTGATTAATGTATGTAGTAGAATGTGTGTTGTGTTGTTTATAGGATTTCTGTTTTTTTTTTTTTTTTTTAATTTATATTTGAATAGTTTATTAGGCTCGTTGGATGACAGTGATTTTTATTTTTTTTTTTAATATAAATAAACACATAATTGTTTTAATGAAGTATTTTTGGTTTTTGAAAACATTATTTTTATTACTGTTTTTTGTTTTTTAATGGCATTTCAGTCAATTTTTCTACAAGTTATTTTTTTTTTAAGACATAACATTTAAAAATTATAAATAACAGTTAATTAAATATATATATTTCATTTATTAAGACTTATAGTTATGAAACAATTGAAAAAATAAAACAAAAATAATTAAAACACTTAAAATTTGGGCGGTTATTTATCAGAAAAGGGTTACTACAATTTTTTTATTTTCTTTTTTTATTTTATTTTTTCTATTTTTGTTAATTATATATCTATTTTTTTTAGTAACTAAGAGTTTTTTTTTATTTGCAATTTAATATTTTAACATCAAAAAAATTTGGATTTTTTTTATAATATTAAGAAATTATATTTAACACAAAATTCTATACATTTGTATAGACAGTTTGTCGTATTTTTTTTTTTTTGTTATTCTTAAATTTATTTATTTGTCTGCCACAGCATAAATTAATTATTTTAATTAATTTTTATTATTTTTAATTTTTCATTAATTTATTTTTCTATATTTTATTGTTTTTTTTATATTTAAAAGAAATCAAACTTCATTTAAAGGAAACTGTATGGATTTTCTAAACTCACATAACCAATTAAATTGTCACAACCTTCAAATGTTTCTTAGAAATTTCGAGTTTTTAAGAAGTCCCATTTCTTCAAATTAATATATGACTTTGTTAAATATTTGAATTTAAACAAAAAAAAACTTTTATTTTATTTTTATTGTAAATAAGAAATGAAAATCAAAAATCCAAATGTATTGAAGCTTAAAAATACTCACATCCTTGTTTTGGCGCCCAAAGTGGGGCAAACGAGAGAATTGTTTTTTTGTGTTAAAAAAAGATATTATTTTTATATTTTCTTTTAGATAAAAAAAAATATAAGAAATCATTTTGAAAATTAAAAAAAAAAAAAAACAAGTAAGAAAGTTATAGTCGGTCAACACCGACCATATGATACCCTACACCAGTGTTTTCCGGAAAATGGGTCTCAAGTCCAAACATGGACCGATTGGATCTATATTTTGTTAGATCTTTATTTAGTGTAGAAAACACACACTGATCAAATTTTAGTGGAATTGGTTTATTTTTTTGTCAATAGACCGATTTAACTGAATAGCGGTCGAAATTTTGATATGGGGGACCAAGTCCAAAAATGGTCCAATTATATTCCAATTTGATTTGCTTAATAAAGTACACGTTTAACACCTAAAAATAAAATTTTTATCAAATATTTCCATTTTTAGAAATTGTGAGGGAATTATGTGAATATCGGGAGGGTGGTTTGTATGGGGAACACAAGAAGACTAACCCGATTACTTTGAAATTTGGAATGATGATTCGTGCATACAAAATTTGATTACCTGTTAAATTGCAAAGCGATATCTGTTAAAATACAGTTATTAGAGTCATTTAAGCCTAATCCAAAGGGGGCGTTTGTACCGGGGCTAGGTTTTAACATGGACCGATTTTTTTCAATTTCAATAGGCTTCGTCCTTAGGCCAAAAGATGGTTAAGTTTCAAATTTCAAGTCCATTGGTTGAAAATTGCGACCTGTATTACAAACAGACAGACGGACGGACATCGCTAAATCGACTCAAAAAGTGATTCTTAGTCGATCGGTATACTTAAAGGTAGGTCTAGGACCAATATTTTGGGTAGTTACAAGCATCAGCACAAACTCATTATACCCTGTACCACAGAGTGGTGTAGGGTATAAAAATACCTCAATTTTTTTACTCTACCATTTTATAAAGCTTGAGACAAAATTTTATATTAAATTAATTAAGAACAAATCCGATCATTTTGACCCGAAGCACCCTTCGACAAAAGTTTTGGATTTTTAGAAATTTTCAACAACAACTCCAAAATTTGATCGAAGGGCGCCATGACTTAAAATGGTCTGATTTGGCATAAATTGAATTTAAATGAAAATTTTCAAGTTAATGGAAAAAAAAATAAATTTCTTTAAAAAAAATTATTAAAGGTGGAAAAATCCGCTATTTTTTAATTTTTTTTTACAAATTTTCAAATTACGATATCTCGAAAACTGTTGAACTGATTTTAGATTTTTGATATTCATATTCAACAGGCCAAAATTAATAAAAAACAAGTAAGAAAATTATAGTCGGTCATGACCGACCATATATACCCTACACCAGAGTTTCCCGGAAAATGGGTCATAAGTTCAAACATGGACTTATTACATCTATATTTTATCAAACCTTTAATAAGTGTAAAAAATACCTACAAATCAAATTTGAGTGAAATAGGCTTCTTTTTGTTGACAATAAACCGCTTTAACTGAATATCGGGCGAAATTTTCACATGGGGCCTAAGTCCAAAAATGGTCCGATGATAATCAGATTTGATAAGGTTATTAAAGTGTAGTTTAACATACACAAACAGAATTTTAATTAAATATTTTCTAATTTCATTAAATTTTAGAGATTTATGTGAAAATCGGGAAGGCGGTTTGTATGGGGGCTACAAGAAGAACTGGTCCGATTTCTTTAAAGTTCGGAATGGTGGTTTGTGTTGATGAAACATGATTACCTACCAAATTTCGAAAGGATACCTATTATAATGTAGTTATTAGGGTTATTTGAGCCAAAACTAAAGAGGACCTTTGTATAGGGGCTAGGTCTAAATATGGACCGATTTGTTGCAATTTCAATAGGCTTCGTCCTTGGGCCAAAAGAGGCTTAAGTTTCTAATTTCAAGTAAATTTATTAAAAATTGCGACTGACAGACAGACGGACGGACGGACATCGCTAAATCGACTCAAATAGTGATTCTGAGTCAATCGTTATACTTAAAAGTGGGTCTAGAACCAATATTTCGGGTAGTTACAAACATCAGCACAAACTCATTATACCCTGTACCACAGTGTGGTGTAGGGTATAATAATGCAAGATACTTTTTATACCCTCCACTCTAGTGATACACTCAAAATAATTCTACAGTAAAAAAATTAGTAAGTGCGTTGGTAACCCAAATCTACTAATAAGTTACTAATTATCAGTATTACAGTAGTTTTTTTAGTATCTTCACAGTGCTAAAATTAGTATTTCTTACTGTTTATGAGTAATTTTTGTTGGAAGTTGGCTTTACTAATTTTTTTACTATTTTTAGTTCGTAAAAGTACTAATATACAGTAATTTAATAGGTTTTTAATTTATTTTGTTAGTAATTATTCCGTAAGGGGGCGCTTGTTTTCAAGCAGAGCTACCAACTGTTTATTTTTTTTGCAAAATCGTTAAATTTGAATTCAGTGTTGTCATTATGATACATTTCGGGTATTTGCTGGTGCCTTTTTGGTCTTGCCGTTTTTTAAATACGCGTTTTTAAAAATAGGGTATTTATGGTGTTTTTCCATTTTTTCGCAACATTTTTTTTTTTTTTAAATTTGTGATTTTTATGTTATCAATAGATTTGAAATTTAAAACTTATGCCCAAGACCTAAGGAAATTGGGAAAAATCGGTCCATGTTTGAACCTTGGCCTCATACAAACAATCACTTTAAATTTGACTCAAGGTATCCTTTCAAAATTTGCAAGTAAACGTGTTTTGTGTTCACAAATCAAGATCCAAAATGTTCTCTCAAAATTTATGAAAATAGAAAATAAATGATTTATGCTTTATTAGTAGGCGTGAGCAGGTATTTACAAAAATTGATATAGGTAATAATTTTATTAACTAAAATTAGCAATTTTATTTACTAAAATTAGTAATTTGTTTTACTAAATAGGGCAAAAATTTTAAATATTTTTGATTTTTTTAGTAATTATATTTACTAAAATTGTAGTAAATTGCAGTAATATTTACTGTTTTTTTAGTATTTTTCATGTACTAGATATTAGTAAAAAATTTTAGTATTGATTAGCAACGCCTTCACTAGATCATTTTGGACTAAAACATTAGTACTCGTAGCTAAATTTTTAGTATTGAATACCCACGTTTTTTTTTGAGTGTAGAGGGTATATATAAGTTTGTCATTCCGTGTTTAACACCTCGAAATATTGGTCTAAGACCCTATAAAGTATATATATTCATGATCCTCGTTCGATTCTAAGACGATCTAGCGATGTCCGTTCGTCCGTCTGTCTGTCCGTCTGTCTGTTGAAAACACGCTAACTTTTGAAAGACTTTACGGAGGTTCCTGAAGTTTGGCATATATGTTGGGCATTTACCTGGTCAGGTTGGTATTGCAATCCAGCGAAATTGGTCCATTGAATTTCGGCAAGGGTTTTTCGTGAATTTACGAGATAAAAAACACGATAACTTTCTAAAGGCAACTCTGAGGAGGCTGAAGCTTGGCATATATATTTGTCGTTCCTGGTCTAGTTTATATTGAATTTTAGCCAAATCGGTCCAGTAGTTCAAAAGTTATTAGCAAAATCGTAAATTTCAGATTCGCTTCACCTTAAATCCACGTGTTGAAAACCCGTTAAACATGTTTTAAAAACATTGGTAAGTCACAAAAATATTTTACAAAGTATTTTTGTCACTAAAAAATATTTTTACACTAAAAAAAAAAATCACTCGAAAAAAAATTTACATTCAAAAAAAATTTTACACTCAAAAAAAATTTAGTATTTTTTTTTTCAAAAATTAGTAAAAAAAAGGTTTTTTACACAAAATAAAATATTTCTAATCAAAAATGTTATTTTTACTTTAGAAAATTTACTATAACTTAAAAAGGGCATTGTGGAGGGTATTCATAGATTCGGCCAAGTCGAATTTAACTTTTCTACTTGTTTTTACTATTATTTTTTAATTTTTGAAAAATTTAAAATTTTGTTGTAACTTTTCCAAAAACCAAAATAGCCTTAGCCTTAAATTTGTACCACATAAGTTTTAGGCCTAGAACAATAAAAATTTTGCCCGGACGTTCAAAATCGGAAAAAAAACTTTTTTGCTATACACAAAAAATAGCTTTACTGTTGCATCTACTTCGCAGATGTCAAATCATCGTATTGCACTTGCCATAACCTCAATTTAATAAATGGTTGTGACAACCAATTAACCGTTAAATTTAAATATTTTCAGCTATGTCTGCCTATTTAATGTTAGTTTAGCCCTTTTCGTTTCAAAGTTTGAATTCTTATTTTAAATTATTTTCTTATATTTGATTTATTAAGAGTTTTTTTATCTCTTTTTTAATAGCTTTATTTATTTTTATAAATATGTTTCTTTATTTATTTTACATTTTAACTTAATTTACTCACAAAAGCATTTAATGATTTGCTATTTTTTGCAGTTGCATTTAACATATTTACACAATTTTATTTATATTTTTTATTTTATATTTTTTTAATTTACTAATAAAACTAAAATTTTTTTTTTTATAATAAATATTTAACTAAATTATAAAAATTTTTTACCAGTTTTTTTCAAAAAGGTTTATTATTGTCAACACAGCCTGAGAGTGAGTACCTCTCATTTAAAACTTAAGATCAACTGAAAATAATTTATATTAATTTAAACTTATTTTCATAAAATCTATTCTGCTCCTAACAACTAGAAAATTAACTAATAAAGTTTTTGAGTTGATAAAAATATTTTTTTTTAATTAAAAAATTAATCAATATTGTAATTTTTAAAAATATATTTTAATAAATAAAGTTGTTGAAAAGAAAAAAATAATTGAATGCAATTTTTAATCTTGATTTATATTTTTAATCGAATTGATTAAAACATGAATTATGTTTGAGGTAACATAAATTTGTTTGTAAAATTCCAACTTTTGTTTGCTCTTTTGATTTTTGGTTGTAACAACAAAAGAATTTGGTCGTCACAATTGGTGACTCATTCGGTTCTCACAATGAATATGTTTTCTTTGTGTAAGTGTAATTTTTAATATTGATTTATTTTTTTAACACAAATATTTTTCAAAATAGCAATATATTGCCATTTTGACGATAAAACAGATTTGTTGAGACGACCGATTTTGTCGGTAATCGAATGATCTGTTGTATTGACCAGATTTTTCCGTTGAAACATCATAAATTTAACTAACAAGGGAAGTCTCCCTGGTGTCACCCCCGATCTTCATGATACGTTGTTAAGAACGAAAATTAATTCGACATGTATTTTTTTTTAGCGGCCAAACTCATTTTTAGGGGGGGGGTCGATTTGTATGGGGGGAAATTAACATTTTTCAGTTTTTTACGATTTACGCCTATTTAAACAAAATTAATATAGGCATGTGTGGTATCAGATTAAAGGTATTAAAAATACCTATCTCGTGGTGCTAACAGCGGGCCAAAGAAGTTAATATTTTTCGACTTATTAACAAAAATGTCCTAAAATTTTGGTATTTTACTCAATATAACGAAAAGGTGTGCATGTTTGGACACGTTCTTAGCACACGTAGATAGGTTTTCCAAAGACCTTTCATTTGGTATGTAACATGACTAGCTTTCTTTGCAGAATATAGGAAATAAACGAAAAAAACTGAAAAATGGCCTTGTCTTTCCCCCTCCTTTTTACCCCCTAAATATGAATTTGAGCCGCTAAAAAAAAATATGTGTCCCTTTATTTTTTCTGATCTACAAAATAAAACCAATTCCATAAAGATCCGCTGGTGACACTAGGGAGACTTCCCTTTAAGACGACCGAAGTTTGGCTATAACAACAGAATTAAATAAAATTCTATAATCACAACCGAAAATTTAGATTTTTGAAACTGAATTATTTAATTGGCAAAAAATTCGGTTGTCAAAATGGACCTGTGTTCACTGTAAATGGTTACCGTTTTTATCTGTAAATTTAACATAGAGAAACGCAAAAAAAATCTTTACACACAGCAAAATAAGATTCCAACTGAATTTTTTAGTCGGATTAAAAATTCGGTTGCTGCTACTATTTTCAACTGTGACAACCAATTTTTCTAGTTGTTTCAACTAAAATCTAGTTTTTTTAACTGAATTTTGCTGTGACTACCGATATAAAATTGTGAGAACCAAAATATAAATGTACCAACCGATTTTTTGTTGCAACAACTCACTTTCGGTTGAAAATTGCAAAACTACTTTTCTGTGTACGAATTTTAAATTTGTATTTAGAATTTCAAAAATATACAATATTTTTTTAATTCAATTTTCGTAATTTAGTTAAGTTAGGAGCAGATTTCTTTAATAATCTTTTCTTATTCATCTAATTTTATTACACAATGCCCGACGTTATAAACATCCCATTAGGTTGATAAAATAAAATAATAAATATCCAGTACAGTGCTGTACAAAGTTAAGGACAAATAAACACAACTGAAGACATTATAAAAACCTGGGCCGCAATAACGGCATCCGTCATCGAATGAAATTTTGATCAATACCGAAGTTGGGTAATTAATTTTGAAAAACGAACAATTATAATTCAAAATTGCACTTAAACTTGATATCTTAGCAAACATAAATAAATAAAAAATAGATTTCCATAGTAAAATTTCATTCTTAAATGCCGTAATTCGGGCCTGTTATTTTGAACAGCACTATTCTTCAACAAAATATAAAAATTTAACCATATTTAAATTTCTTAAAATAAATTTATTTTCTTTAATTTTGTTTTTATTCAATATAGTTTATATTTTTTTAATATATATTTATATTATTATCATTAAATTCAATATCTTATGTATATTATGTGTTTTTGTGCAATTATATTTACAGTGCGTTGTAAAATAATTTTTTTTAATTTTTTTTAACCAAAAAAATATTGTGCAAGGTGAATAAAAGTGTGCAAGGTGAGTAAAAGTGCTGTACATAAAAGAACGTGATTAAATTTTTGTGTTGAATAACAAAAAATTGTTGAATTTTTTAATTCTTTTAATTAAAAAAAAAACACTAATCAATACAGGTAATTAAAATATAGTTTGCATTTAACAACTTTACTAGTTTAGATTAATTGTTAATTTGCATAATTTGTAGTTGATTCAATTAAAAAAATAATTGAATTTGTTATTATATTCAACAAAAATTTTAATCAAGTTTTCGTGCTCTGCTAAGTAAGTGAAGTGCAAATATTATGTTAAGTAAAGAAAGCTTGAAAATATTTAATTACATATTTTTTTTTAAATGTATATCGAAATAATAAAAAAAGTTTGAAAAACTAGAAAAATTTTGCAAAAGAAGAAATGATATTTATAATTTTTTAAAGCTGTGAAAATTGTAATTGTATATTAGAGTGTAGAAAATTTGCCTTTTCGATATTTTCGGGGTCAGAGCAGTTGCCTTAATAGGTCAATATTTACACAAAATCAAGTAAAAACAAGTAGAAAAGTTAAATTCGACTTGGCCGAATCTATTAATACCCTCCACAATGCCTTTTTTAAGTGATAGTAAATTTTCTAACAAGAAAAAATTAAATTTTTAATTAGAAATATTTTATTTGTGTAAAAAAACTTTTTTTTAAGTAATTTAAAAAAAAAATATAAATTTTTTTTTTAGAGTGTAAAATTTTTTTTGAGTGTAAAATTTTTTTCGAGTGTATTTTTTATTTTTTATTTTTGAGTGACAAAAATACGTTGTAAAATATTTTTGTGACTTACCAATGTTTTTAAAACATGTTTAACGGGTTTTCAACACGTAAATTTAAGTTGAACCTAATCTGAAATTCAAAGTTTTCCTAATAACTTTCGAACCACTAACCCGATTTGGCTGAAATTCAACACGAACCAGGCCAGGGGAACGACAAATATATATGCTAAGCTTCAGCATCCTCAGAATTGCCTTTCGAAAGTTGCCGTGTTTTTTATCTCGTAAATTCACGAAAAACCATTGCCGAAATTCAGTCTTTTGCCCATAACTTTTGAACCACTAGACTGATTTCGCTGGATTGCAATACTAATCTGACCAGGTAAATGCCCATCATATATGCCAAACTTCAGAAGCTTCTGTAAAGTCTTTCAAAAGTTAGCGTGTTTTCAACAGACAGACAGACGGACGGACGAACGGACATCGCTAGATCCACAGAACAAATTTTGTACATAAATAGTATGAATTGCTTTCATTGAATTCGATTTATAGTATTTATGTACAAAATCATACTATTTATTAATGTTTTCTTTATTTATAAATTTCTAATAAATAAAAATAAACAAAATCAGTTTGAAATAAAATAAATATTCGTCATTGAAAATTTTTCTGTATTTTTTGGAAAATAATGAAAAAAATCTGCTATTTGGAACTGTTCACATCTGTTTTTACAATGGAGGATCAAAAGGTACGTACATCTTAAAATTTAATGAAAAATGTGTATAAAACCGACGCGTTTTGCCTTTTTTTTAGATGAGCTGTGTCCGCACTCAGATGAAGTATTTCCGAGTTTTCTACGAAATGCCTAATAGAAGAGGAACACAACCTTTACGTTTGGAAGATGATCTTTAAATTTGACTGTTAATATTGAGAGCATTGTGTATTTGTTACAAAAGTATTTGTTGTTTTTTTGTTAACAAAAATATTATTAATAAATAAAATGCATTATTTATGAGGTAAATGTTAAAATTTGTTGGATTTCTTCGACATATTCGGATAAATTTTAGTTTTGTAGAAGAATAAGGGCAAAATTTAAGGGGAAATCCATCAAGAACTTTTTCATGTCATGTATGTACAAAATCATACAATGTATGAACAAGTTCTGGGAAAAAAAAGTCATGTTCAATTCATACAGTGTATGAACAAATTAATTCCAGATATGATTTTTTTTTTTCTGTGTCGTCTTAAAATCGATCAAGGATCATGAATATATATACTTTATGAAGTCTTAGACCAATATTTTGAGGTGTTACACACGGAATGACAAACTTATATATAGTATACCCTCTACCACTAGAGTGGAGAGTATAAAAAGTCAAATTCGGTTTTGCCGAATGTATGGACACTCTCCACAATGTAATGAAGATTATTGCAAAAATTTTATTAAAAAAAAAATTCGCGCAAAAATATCTTTGGGGTAAAAAAATTAGTAAAAGAAATTAATTAAAAAAAAATTTAATAAAAAAATTCCGCGGAAAATAATCTTTGGCGAGAAAAAAATGCGAGAAAAAATGTTTAGGGTTGAAATACTTTTCGGTATCCAATTCTGTTTGCATATGTGAACCACACAGAAAGAAATAAAAAAAAAATTTGAGTAAATTTTTAATACTATTGAGTAAAAAATTATTCAATTTTCCACCAGTAAACGATTTAATAGTATTGAGTAAATTTTTAATAAAAATTTATTAAATGTTTGCCAAAAAAATTTGAGTAAATTTTTAATTGACACTATTAAGTGCAGGAACAGAACAAGAAGCACCACCTTTTAAAAACAGAACAAGTTTTATTTCACATCGGCGCCGGCCACCGGTTTAATCTGCCAAACCGTATGGAAAAAGTCGTGCCGGGCTTATTCTGTTTCTACTCTAAAAAAAACAAAGTTTAAAAAAATTTCATATTTTTTTACAAAGAAAAAAAAACATGTTTTTTCAAACTTTACCAAATATATTTTTGTCTTAAAGACATAAAAAAATTTTATAAATATGATTACAAACTTTCATGTATATCATAGATGGGACTAATTAATTAATGGGACCAATTAATTGATGGTTTAATTACCATTTAATTGATGTCAATGGTAATGAAATTTTTTTCATTACCATTGGTTGTATCAATTGTACCAATTAAATTATTTATCAATTTAATTAATAATGAAAATTAAAAAAAAAATAATTACCATTGGTATGGCATCACTTAAAAAAAATAATTACAATTAATAAAAGTCGTCACAATATTGTCAAAATCGTTAATATTTGGAAATATCTGTTGTTTTTTGTTATATGGTGTTTTAGTTTTTCACATTTTATAAACCAAACACACGTTGATTGCCTTTGTATAACACAATATTTGAAATTTTTATTTGCGTTTTGTTTTTTGTCTTTAACATTTTCATATTTTTTTTGAAAAACATACTTTGATGTTTAAATTTTTAACTTTTCAAAAAAAACAAAAATATGCAAAACAATGGTTTTGAAACCAATTATAATTGGTGTTTTTCAACAATTGGTGCATTTCATTACCATTAGTAATTATTTTTTCAATTAAAAAAATTTAATTACCATTAAATGGTAATGAAAATTTTTTCATTACCATTGATATCAACCAATGGTAATTAAATTTCAATGGTAATGAAAAATTCCCATCTATGATGTATATATACAAAAAACTATAAACTAAACGAGAATTAAAAAAACTAAGAAAATTCCAAAAAAAAATTAAAAAAGCTATTAAATTCTTATTAAATTATTTACTCAATTTGTTTTTAAATTTTTGAGTAAATTTTTAATTGCGTCAATTAAAAAATTACTCAAAACTTTTTTTAAATTTAAACAAGTGATTACTCAAATTGTTTTTCCCCATATTTTTTTCTGTGCAGCACCCGAAGTAGTTGTAGGCTTTTTAGAATCTACCAACATTTTCGAGATGTCCTTACATTTTTGTTCATAACTTTTGAACCGCTAAACCGATACCGCTTAAATACAATACCAACCTTCTTTAAGCAACAACCAGTAAATACGTTAATTTACAGTCATATCTGTATAGTATTTTTCATAAAAAAGTCTCAGATTCTGAGACATTTTTCGTAAAGAAAAAGTATCAGATTTTGATAAATTTTTTGTATAGAAAAAGTCTCAAATTCTGAGATATTTTTGTTGTATAAAAAAAATCGCAGATTCTGTGAAATTTGTTTCGAAAAAGTGTTTCGTATATAAAAAGTCTCAGATTCTGAAAAATTCTAAATCTGAGACTTTTTCTATACGAAACTTTTTTCTGAGACTATTTCCATATTTTTCGTTTATAAAAAGTCTCAGATTCTGAAACATTTTTCGTACAGAAAAGGTCTTAGATCCTGAGACATTTTGCATAGTCTTAGATTCTAAGATATTTTTCGCATAAAAAGAGTCTCAGATTCTGAGACACTTTTCGTATAGAAAAAGTAATTTTCGTAAAAAAAAGGTCGCAGATTCTGAGACATTTTTTGTATAGAAAAAGTCTCAAATTCTTAGACATTTTTTTTGTATAGAAAAAGTCTCAGATTTCGAGACATTTTTCGTATATAAAAAGAGATTCTGTAAAATTTTTCATATAGAAAAGTTATCAGATTCTGAGACATTTTATATTTAGAAAAAGTCTCAGATTCTGACACTTTTTTTATATAGAAAAAGTCTCATATTCTGAGACAGGTTTTTTAAAGAAAAAGTGTCAGAGTCTGAGACATTTTTTAGTTTATTTTACGATATGGGGAGTAATATTAATGCAAAATAAAAAATAATGGGTTTCTAACATAATTATGTAAAGTTATAATTGCAGTATAGTGTAATAAGTGCATTTTTTATGTAAATGAAAGTGCAATAAGTGTTAAGTGAAGAAGTGCATTTTTGTGGCAGTAGAAGTGGCGTGAAGTGCAGTGCAGATAAATAAGTGCATTAGAAGTAAGTGCAAAGTGCAATAAGTGCTTGTAGAAAAATGTACAATAAAATATACAAAAAAAAACTTTTTTATTTTCCTAATAAGGGGGTACAATAAAGTATATGATAACACTTTTTGTAGCTCTGATATCAATGTTCAATAAAAACTGTCACAACTGCAAGTATTTTTTCCCAAGACAACAATTTGACTTATATTCAACTAAAATTCAGTTGATACAACCACAATTGAATACCGGAAGTTGCAATTGTGTTCGGTTGAGATAGCCCGTCTGTATACAATATTTGGTTTTCACAATCAAATGTAGTGGTAGCAACCAAATTTTGATATACCCGAAGTATTATTTTTGAAATTTATTTTTGTGTTCGCAGCCCTATTATTTAATGTTGTCACAGAAGGTCGTTACAAACGAATTTAAGTTTTGGTAACCACTATGTGGTTGTGCCAACTAAATTATCGACACAAATAGGAAAAACCTTTTTTTAAATAGGACAAATGCATTTGTTATGTGAGTGTAGAATATTTAAAAACTAAAATAGAGTGGCCAGTTTTAACTTAAATTAATAATAGTCTTTATAAATGTGCATAAATTAAAAAAAAAACATTTAATGTGCGGTTTGCTAAAAAATTGTGCAAAAAATATGCAATTTTAAATACATAAGTAAAATCATGAATGCGAAATAATAAAAATTAAATACAAAATCTTTAATAGGAAAATTTCCAGGTTAAGAAAATAGTGCAAATAAAAGTGATGATTTCTAGTGCTGCACTCACACAAGAAATGCAATTGTCATAACCGAAAATTTGTTGCAGTTTAAGAAAAGGTGATTTAAAAGTGTAAGTAATAATAATAAAATAAAAAGTGCAATTTTCTAAGAATGAATTGTGCAGAAAAATGTAGTGCAACATATTTACGGTTATGAATGATAACTGCATTATCTATATGATTGTGGGGTATTTCAAATCTTAAGAATAATGCCAATTTTTAACTTAATATCTAGTTTTTGAAAGTGTGCATAAGAAAATAAAAATGTGCTTTAAAAGTGCAGTTTTCCAATAAGAGTTGTGCAAATAATTGAACCATAAAACCGACATAAAAAAAATAAAGTGCTATTAAGTTAAAAAGAGTGGGGAAAAATTATGCATTTTTTCTGCACTCAAATAACAAAAGTTATTTTCACAAACGCAAATATTTCAACCTCATTTTAGAGGTTATTGCGTTTTAAAAACTTTGATCGAAAAACACCACTGGTTGATTTGAGTTTAAATGAAAGCTTGTCTCGAGCTTTGATAAAGCTCGGGACAATGAAAATTTGTTGAGATGTTTTTAAAGATTTTTTTATATTATAAATTAAAAAAAAAAGAAAAGTTAAATTCGACTTTGCCAAATCTATGAATACCCTCCACAATACATTTTTAACGTGAAAAAAAGTAACAATTTTGATTAGAAATATTTTATTTTGAGTAGAAGTATTTTTTTTTTTGTCATTTAAAAAAAAAAAAAAATTACTATTTTTTTTTCCGAGTGTAATGTTTTTTTTACTGTAAAAATATTTCTGAGTGAACACACGTACGTATGTGCACAAAATATTGACATTTTTTTAAAAAAATTAATTTTTTTTTGAGTGTAAAATTTTTTTTGAGTGTAAAATTTTTTTCGAGTGTAAAATTTTGTTCGAGTGTAATTTTTAAGTTACCAATGCTTTTAAAACTAAACAAGTTTAAAAATCATTGCTTTAAAACTAAAAAATGCTTTTAAAACTTGCTTACCACGTGGCATTTAAGATGAACAAAATCTGAAATTCGGAGTTTTGCTTATAACTTTTGAACCACTTGACCGATTGAGCTGAAACTTAACACCAAACAGACCTGAGGAACGGCAAAAATACATGCGGGTATAAAAATAATAATAATATGTGCAATAATTATGTCAACTAATCGAAAAAATACCAGTGCCGAAACATAAATAAAAATAATTCAAATTGTGCAATTTTTAAAATGCAAAAAAGTGCAATTTTGATTATAAATTAAAATAAAAAATAAAATAAAAGAAAATGTGCAATAATTGTGTCATCTAATCGAAAAAAAGTGCAGAAACACAAATCAAAATAATTTAAATTGAGCAATTTTTAAAATGTGCCTAAATAAAAAATGTGCAATTTTTAAAGTGTGCAAAAATAAAAAATGTGCAAAAATAAAAAGTGTGCAAAAATAAAAAGTGTGCAAACATAAAAAAATGTGCAAAAAAGTGAGTTTTTTAAAATATGCATTATTTTGAAGTGCGATTAAAAAACTGAATAAAAAAAATGTGCAAAAATTTGATATTTTGCAAATGTGCGTGCATAAATAACGCAGGCACACAAAAAAAAAAAAGTGGCCAGACCCAGAGGGTAGACCCAGTTATTTCTAGGTTTTTGGGGTCGCTGAATCCGAATATGCCCATAAAAAATCATTTCAATTGCCAGTTTTTCCCCTACCGCCCCTCATTAACCCCCGGGAGGATTGACTTTTAACTGCCATACAAACTTAAAATTAATGTGCACTTTTATGTTCAATTGCCAGCTAAATCCTAAAATGATAACAAAAAAATTATGTGACCCTTCCCTCAACCCCTAGCACGCCCTTACAACCCCCTGAAGGGGGATGAATTTTGAGTGTTTATACAAAATTAAGATGTATATGGATTTCTATGTTTTTTGGACCGCTAAAACCGAATATGGCTACCAAAAGTGTATAATACCCCTCCCAAACTCCATAGTACCCCTTGCAACACCTTACAGGGGATTTAATTTTGATTAAATTTTATTAAAGTTTTAATGAAAATTTCAAAATTAAATCCCCTATAGGGCGTAGTAAGGGGTGCTAGGGAGTGAGGGAGGGGAATTATAAATTTTTTGTAGTCATATTCGGTTTTAGCGGTCCAAAAAACATAGAAATCCATATACATCTTAATTTTGTATAAACACTCAAAATTCATTCCCCTTCAGGGGGTTGTAAGGGCGTGCTAGGGTTTGAGGGAAGGGTCACATAATTTTTTTGTTGTCATTTTAGGTTTCAGCTGCCAAAAAAACATAAAAGTACACATTAATTTTAAGTTTCTATGAGAATTAAAAGTCAATCCTCTGGGGGGTTAATGGGGGGCGGTAGGGGGAAAACTGGCAATTGAAATGATTTTTGATGGTCATATTCGGATTCAGCGGCCCCAAAAACCTAGAAATAACTGGGTCTACCCTATGGGTCTGGCCACTTTTTTTTTTTGTGTGCCTGTGTAATTAATGTGCTTTGCGATTCAAAAATGTGCAAAAATTATAAATGTGCATAAAAGTAAAATTTTGATAAAGTGCAAAAACTATAATTGTGCTAAAAAAGTGCAATTTAACATAAAAAATTTTGCAAATTATATATTGTGAAAATAAAACATTTAAATTTTTTAAAAATATTTAAAAATTCAAAAGATAAAATATGCATTTAACAATTATTAAAAGTGGAATTATTTTACACAAGTATATAATGACTTACCTAATGTGCGTTTAATTATATCTAATATGTATTAAATTTTAATGATTTATACTAAATTTATATTAATTTTACTTAAAAATTAGTTATTGTTACTTTCACAAGCAGTATATTTTATTTATGATAATTTATTTGTTTAAATTTATCTAAAAAATGAACACTATGATTTACAATATAATGAATTTATATATCTTTTTTTAATTCTTTTAAGGTAAAACACATAAAATGAAACACAGAAATTAATTTTTTTTTAAAAAATTTTCATTATACAAAAAAAAAAGAAGTTAAATATATAGTAGTACATTCACACAGACAACAACCTCACTAATTTCCAACTAAAATTCAGTTGATACAACAAAAAATCGGTTGATACATTTAAATTTAGGTTGTCACCATTAAATATATGTAGTTACAACTGAATTCGGTTGATATAACTGAATTTTTATTGAAATAACAACAAACAACTACTATATTTGGCTTACCACAGAGAAATATAGTAGCAGCAACTGAATTTTGAGTTGTTACAACTGAGTATTACAGTTGGAAATTTATTTTTTTGTGTTTGATTTTTAAAAAAATTTGATCGAACGAAAATAAAATAAATGTTTTATGACTTAATCACACATAATTTTTTTTTAAGTTTAATAATTTTTATTATTTTTATATATTTTTATATATTTTTTTATCATTTTCAACAAATTTTTATATACATGCCTTCCAACATTTTTATTTTTTTTTTAATACATTTATTAAATATAATAGCTATTTTTTTTTGTTTTATTTTATTTTATTATTTTATTTTATTAATTAATTTTAATAAATATATATATTTTACTGACACTGTACAAATTACTGAATAAGAATTGACTCTTTTAGTTAGAAAATTTTTTTTGTTCATATTTCATACAAATTTTATTTATTTTGAGTATATCTGTTTTATAGATTGTAATTAAAAAAACAACAATAAATAATTTTTAAATAAAAAATATTTAAAATACTAAAATTAAATATTCGGGTGGTGATCAGGAAATCATTATAAAGAAAGATCTTCTTTCTAAGGAAGTTCTTATATAGGAACTAATAGTGCATAACATTATCCACTATTTAAGAAAATCTTAAAACTTTAAAAAATTTTATTGTAAACAAGTAAAAAAGTTAAATTCGGCCTTGCCGAATGTAGTGATACCCTCCACAATTCAGAGGTTCTGAGTGATTTTGCCCATAGGAAGGTTTTTAGCATTTCTGAAATTCAACCATACATGTGGCAACCATAATTTAAGAGCGTCATATTATGATTGAATATTTTATCATAACTTGTTTGTAGCAATCATGTTATGATTCGAAATATTCGCAAAATTATAATTTAGGACCATAATATGATTGCAACAATAAAAATCATGATTGCTAAAAACACATTACGATACAATTTTCAATTATAATATGACGCTCTCCTGAGAATTTTGCACACTTCTCTGAGTGAAAAAATTCTCAAATTCCAAAACACTTTCATATAGAAAAATTCTCAGATACTGAGCCATTTTTACTGACATATTGAAATATAGAAAAATTAGTCCTATTGAAAAATTTCAAAATATAGAAACATCTTTCGTATAAAAATCTACTCAGGTTCTGAATTTTTTTTCCTATTGAAAAATTCGCACAATCTTAAAACTTTTTTCCAAGAACAATACTCTGATTCTGAGATATTTAACCTACAGAAAAAGTCTGAGATTCCGAAACGTTCTTTCTACACTAAAAAAATAACTGTAATGTTAGCAAAAAAGCTTGTAAACCCACAAGATAATTTGCTGCATTTTAAAACTTTCGGGAATGTTAACTTTTTTGGATCCAATTTTTTTTAGCGGCCCAAACTCATTTTTAGGGGGGTTCGATTTGTATGGGGGGAAATTGACCTTTTTCAGTTTTTTGCCTATATTAATATTTAAACAAATTAATATAGGCATGTGTGGTATCAGATTAAAGGTATTAAAAATACCTATCTCGTGGTGCTAACAACGGTTCAAAGAAGTTAATATTTTTCGACTTATTAACAAAAATGTCCTAAAATTTTGGTATTTTACTAAATATGACGAAAAGCTGTGCATGTTTAGACACGTTCTTAACACACGTAGATAAGTTTTTCAAAGACCTTTCATTTGATTTGATCTGATTTCGAAACATTTTTCATAAAAAAAGTCTCAAACTCTATTCTTTAGCAAAAGTCTAAGACATTTTTTAAAAAGAAAAAGTCTCAGATTCTGAAACTTTTTTCCTATAGAAAAAAACATTTTATGCTGAAACATTTTTCATATGGAACAAGTAAGAAAATTATTGTCGGTCAAGACCGACCATATAATACCCTACACCAGTGTATTCTGGAAAATGGATACCAAATCCAAACATGGACCGATTGGCTTTATATTTGTTAGATCTTTAATGAGTGTAGAAATCGCACACAAACGATTTAACTGAATATTGGTCAAAATTTTTGAATAGGGGCTGAGTTCAAAAATGGTACAATAATAATCAGATTTGATAAGATTACCAAAGTACACGTTTAACATCTACAAACTAAATTTTAATCAAATAATTATTTTTTTATGAATTTTGAGAGATTTTTGTGAACATCGGGAGGGTGGTTTGTATTAGGGCTACAAGTACAACTAGTCCCATTCATTTAAAATTTTGAATGATGATTTGTGAATACCTTCCCGCAAAATTAATATAATAATACGGGTAATTCAGTCATTCAAGCCAAATCTAAAGGTACCGTTTGTAAGGGAGCTAGGTCAAAACATCGACCGATTATTTTCAATTTATTAGGGTTTGTAATTAGGCAAAAATGAGCTTAAGTTTCAAATTTCAGCCAAATATATTGATAATTGCGACCTGTATCGTGATTATAATGTTTACATGGACAAAA
This sequence comes from Pegoplata infirma, assembly GCA_963921195.1. Taxonomy (NCBI): domain Eukaryota; kingdom Metazoa; phylum Arthropoda; class Insecta; order Diptera; family Anthomyiidae; genus Pegoplata; species Pegoplata infirma. Next base: position 43,115,118 of record OY992537.1, read on the forward strand.
GCACAAATAGACTCAAAAAGTGTTTCTGAGTTGATCGGTATACTTGAAGGTGGGTCTTGAACCAATATTTCGGGTAGTTAAAAACATCAGCACAAACTCATTATAACCTGTACCACAGAGTGGCGTAGGTTATAAAAATTCTCATGAGAATCTGCAGATTCTGAATAATTTTATAGAAAAGTTTAAAAATTTTTCCTGAAGAAAGTTCTCAGATTTTTCCTATGGAAAAATTATTTCTGTCTGAAAAATTTTTTATATTTTGACTAATTTGTTTCAATAGAAAAAGTCTTAGATTCTGATAAATTTTTTCTTATAGAAAAATTCTCAAAAGTGTTCGAATTCGAGACGAGAAAAAGTTTTGTGGTATCGCTATGGACCAATTGGTCTATGCGCAGTGCCGATCTGGCACCGCCATCCTTACCTAACCGTTGCTAAAGAAAATTATCTGATTTTTCCTAGAGAAAAATTCTGAGATTTTTCCTATAGAAACGTTCTCAGACTTTTCCCATAGAAAGATTCTCAGAGTTTTCCCATGGAAAGATTCTCAGAGTCAGGGCTGTCAGACTTGGGGATTTATCCCCAAAGTTTGGGATTTCATCGGAGTAAAAAGGACAAGAAGTCTCTTTTGGGGATTGGGGATTTTTATGGGGATTTAGGTAATTATTTTGGGGATTTTTCGGGGATATTCGAAATAAAATTTATTTAATACCAAAAGCTAAATTTAATGTAATCAAGAATTTTTAGAAATAGTTTTAGTGATAAACACTCTTTGTTACAAGATTACGAATCGCATTCAGTAAAACTTGCATTTACCGGTTGTAAAATGTATATTAACATTGTCAAAAACCCGTTTATTTACGCGTTTGGGGATTTTTGGGGATTTCTGATTGCTAAACCTACGAAAAAAAATATATAAAATTGCCATTAATAAATTTTATTAAAAATTTTATTTTTGTAATTAAAAAAACGTATTTTTTATCTATATTTCTGTTGTTTTTTATTGTTTGGGGATTTTTGGGGATATTTTATTATATTTTTGAGGACAAAGGAAAAACGTACCTGGTAACGCTGCTCAGAGTTTTCCTACAGAAAACTTCAAAGATTCCTACCTAGACTTTTTCCCTTAAGAAAAATTCTAAGATTCCTAATTTTGTTTAAGAAAAAATTTCTGATTTTTTGACTGGTTTCTTAGAAATCTTTTTTGGATTATTTCCATTTATTTCACCAGGTTTGGAGGGGGGGATTTATGATTTAAATTTTCAAAACAACGAAACTAAGGAATAGCCAAACACCTGGTGACCCCAGGGCCCTGACTTTGAATCCAAAATTTGGTATTTCCGATATTTTATAAATCCACATATCTCAGTAAATACTGCCAACACAACAAAAAGTCCAACAGCATTTTTGGTAGCTCTTGATTTGTAAAACAAGAGCGTAAAATACCGGAAAACCCTCCGAGTAATGATTTTTAAGTAATCGAGTTTTAAAAATTCTCAATACCCTATAAGTAGTGTCCGACCAAATACACCTTTTTTGGCCGAAGCCGAAGCCGAAGCCAGAGCCAAATATTTGGCCAAATAAAAACAAGAAAAAAGTGAAATTCGACTTGGCGGAATTTACAAATGTGTAAAAATGTTGTCTAGAATGATTTTATATTTAACAAAAAACTTTTTTTCGACTGTTTTGTAAAAAATTTTTCTTGAGTGTAAATTTTTTTCGAGCGAAAAATTTTTTGGAGTTTAAAATTTTGTTTTAGCTGCAAAAACACTTATTGTTAGTAAAAATTTTTTTTTAATGTAATTCAAAGTGTTTTTGGTGGGTTTTCAACACGTAAGTGCAAATTTTATACAATTATTCGGTATTCGGCCCAAAAAAATATCGCCGAAACCGAATAGTGTCCGAATAGTGCTTTTTGGCCAAAGCCAGAGCCGAATATTCGGTTGGACACTACCTATTAGGCCCCTAAGTTCCCGTACCTCAAAAACTAAGCAAGGTAGAGGGAAACGAACAAACATTTAAAAGACCCTCTACCACTAACACACGGTCTAGATTAGCAACTTCCACTTCTATCGTACGTCAAAATCGATAGAAAGCACTGTCATTGCTAATGTGGACAGTCTTGTAAATGATGGTATACAATTGAAGGTAGAGAGCCTGATCTAAGTACCATAGATTGCTCGCAATCAAGTGTCAAAATGAGTAGTCATTTTTCATTTGACATTCGTTTTTCATGATAAACAAAAGAAGACGCTAACAAAAGCGGGAACAAACAATCTCCAAAAGAAAAATTAAATTGCTTACTATCAATTTTGGCGTTTCTAAACGTCAAAAGTGACGTTGAATTGCCTTCGTGATAGAAGTGGTGATTGCTAATCTAACAAAAGCGGGAACAAACAATCTCCAAAAGAAAAATTAAATTGCTTACTATCAATTTTGGCGTTTCTAAACGTCAAAAGTGACGTTGAATTGCCTTCGTGATAGAAGTGGTGGTTGCTAATCTAGAACGTGTGTAAGAGGAGGGTATAATAATAAAAACTGATCACCATTTTTAAAAGAAAAATAATATTTTATATTATCACATTGATTTTCAAACTTAAAATATAACAAAAAATTTTGGAAAACCTTTTTTTTTATATTTTCATGATTTTTATGGCTTAAATTTATCTAAGAATACAATTTTACTGTTGTATAATATTTTTACTAATACGAATATCAATTACGGTAATATTAATTATGAATACATATTTATATATCATAATAATTTATATAATATTTTACTAAAAATTAAACTAAAAAAACAAAACAATTTGTTTAAATATTTAAAATTAAGCTAAATTTATAAAGTATTTACAGTGTTGGCTTTTTTTAGTTTGCTTACAATTTATATAATGAAACTCTATTTAATCTGTTATTTCATATGATATACACAACTTTTTGTTTTTTTTATAGTTTTTATATATTTTTTTTTTTAATTTTTTACATTATGGACATTTAAAATGTAGAATAAATATTTAGGTAATGATAGAAAACGGTTATTTTAAATATATCTTTTTGTTTTTGAACCATAAAATTAACAACAAGATAGATTTTTTTATATAATTTTCAACAATATAAATATAGTTTTTTGTTTTATTTTTTGTAATAATACATAATTTTCAATTAAAAATTTAACTAAAATTTATTTAATATAAATATAATTTATTTTATAAAAATAGCACAAATAAGAGTGATTAAAGGATGACTATAAACACCGAATTTTTATTGAAAAAAAGAACAATAATCAATCAATTTTTTAGTTAATTCAATTGAAATAATTAATCAATATTTGGAATTATAAAAACTGACAATTTAAAATGTTTACTTCTGGAAAAAATTTTAAGGTTCATACCAAGAATTGTCAAAAAATTGTCATGGCGTCTTTGTTTTACTATCAAAAGTACACTTAGAAAATTATTGCAGTTACTACATGACGGTCATTTGTGTAGTAAGTAGTAGTTGTTGTTTTCAACTACAATTTCAGTTGTTTTTGCATGAAAAATCTTAAACAACTGTTCTTTGTAGTCGTTTTAAAAAACAAATACAAAAAATTACTACATTGTAGTAACAGTTGTTTTATGTAGTTGTTTTTAGTCTATAAAAAAAATTATAATTTTCTAGAAATTTTTAGAAAAACGGATGTGCAGGAATTATTTCCAAATAATTTTAACCGTTTTTGACGTTTAGAAGTTTTTTTTTGTTAATAAAAAAATTCAGACAATTTGAGTCACTGTAAAAACAACTGTAATTTGAAGTAGTTTTTACAGTTTTTTGTAGTTGTTTATCAATAGTTAAAAACAACAACAATTTTTGGTTGATTTTACCGTAAAATCTAGTGGACGCATAAACAACAACAAATGTAGTAGTTTTAACTGTCTTTTGTAGTGGATTCTACCGTCATAATTTTTTGAGTGTAACTTAAAATGTGTCAACAGTGATAAATAATTCAGTTTTTGTTTTGAAAGAAGAGTTCAATCAAGTTATAGTTTATTGAATCGGAAATTTGGTTAAATTTTAAAAACTGTCAATGTCGATATTTTCTGAACACACTGTGATACACAGCTGAGCAATTCATTGTAGCTAGGGCTAGAAAAATAAAAATCTACAACATATTACCAAATGGTTACTCGATTTATAGATTTTGAATTCGTATGGAAACTAATTAAAATTAAATAAATAATTAATAGCTTCAGGCCCCAATAAATCCCATGGACCTGATGGTACAATCCCGGCTGAAATGAAATAAGTGTCGGACTATATAGCTCCTTGGCTGTACAATCTCTACACAGCATGCATAAACTGGTCGCATATTCCTTTAAAATGGAGGGATACTTGAGTAGGTTTTATCCCGATGGCTGGGGAAAATCCCAACACAGTTCCGAAGGATTTCGGACCATTAGTCTGCCTACTTTTTTGTTAAAGACATTGAAACGAATAATAGACTCATATTTGCGTAGAGTGATTGACCCGAGGCTGCCTTTGACAAGGCAACATGCATACAGCAAGGGTAGGTTAACGGAAACAACTCTTTATAAGCTCGTTGGTACTATCAAGAGGAAGTTCGGTAAAGAAGTGCACTATGGTGGCCTCTCAGGGGATGATCCTATTAATGCAGTGCATTGTGTTGATATCAGGAAAAAAAGGTTATGAGAAGGAGGAAAGAGGAAGTAGTGTTTGTGGATATTTGACTTGAATTTATCTTCATTGGAAGAGACTGGGAAGGCCTCTGTGGGAATATTATTTCATATTCGGCTAGTTCGACCGATAAACGAACCTTCAATATAATGCGATTAACTGGACAATAAACAACAAACGGATGTGATCTACTAGACAACTGAGTGTTGCGAACAAAAACTTGGGCTCTATGGATAAGGATCTCAGCAGAACAATTTCATGGTAATATCGATAGAACAGAGTCACACAACCCACATTCAGACGATGCTTCAATGCGACAAAAGATTTGGAGACCCTATTGTCATTAATAAACATCAACTCCCTCCTTTGCACACGGCCCATATATAGGAGTTGTATTCCATCTTCGGTCGAATGTAGGTGATATAAATGGTGAGGAGATCTGATGAGGTGAAGTACTTCCCACACCAATTTAAAAAAAACCAAAATACTTGAATGCTTCTTTCGACACTTTAAAAACGTGCTTGTTCCAACTGACATCACACCAGAACATCAAGAGTGTCAGATTCCTCGATACCTATACCACCCATATGTACAGATGACGCTGCTAATTCCACATTCCTGTGGGTCAACATACAACATTAAGTCTTGCGTGCATTAAACTTGACCCTATTCGCAAGACCCCAGTCACAATCAGAGATTGTCAAAAGGTCTTGATTAAGTGTGTCATTTATAAACTGCCTTTTGCACTCAATCTCAATAAGACTTGGCAAACGATCAAAGAAAAATTAATGACAAATGTTGCTGTCATCTGCAAAAGAGTAGATAGGATTTGAAGTTTGACTTAGAAGGTCGTTAAGAATAATAAACAAAAATGGTAGGAGAAAGAACAGAACCCTGCGGTACTCCTGATTGAAGCTAAAACTCATCTGATGAGAACCCATCTATAACAACACGTATAGTGCGGTCTCTGAGGAAGCTCAAAATAAATTGAGAGAAATCATTACCGACACAAAAGCCATTAAGCTTGGATATGAGCGCACCGTGCAAACACAAGCAAATGCCTTAGGAATAACCAGAGCAACCATCTTACTGGCAACAAAATGGTGGATCGAACGACTCCAACGTTCCGAAAGGATCGCCAAAATATCCCTAGTAGAACGAGTTCTCCGAAAACTATACTGTCGATCGTTTAATAGTAAGTTAGCCTCAAGACACCTAACAAGATGGAAATTTACCATGCTCTCCTTTACTTTCGGAAGCGCTGAGCATATTGCGATTGGGCGTTAATTAGGGTTACTTTTTAGGAATTGGCTGTACATTGGCAACCTTCCAACATGATGGAAAGATTCGCGCACGAGAAGATAAGATGAAAAGATTAGCCAGTGGACGTGCTAAAGTTGAAGCACACTGTTTCAGCACCAGTGCTGGTATACCATCCGGTCCCGGTGAATTATTTACGTTCAGATCCGCAAGAACCCTTTTTACTGCACGAGCTCGGAAAAATATCTTGGGCATAGTATGGGATACCTCTCGATTTCGGGCAGTGGTTGATTGCAATCTGGCAAGAAAAACCAGCCAACACTGAATTCAATGCTGCTCTCTCTAAAGGCACGTGGTTGTCATGTTATCGCATATATTGAAGATGTCGCGATAGCGGTAAAGGGAAAGCACCTGCCAACATTTAGCGACATTCTTCGGGGTTGCCTGATCCTATATGAATCCTATATCTCTGGACGGCACTGAAATCGCCTTCTCAGATGGAGCCAAGTATCTTGGAGTATTTCGAGATAGGAAGTTGAATTTAAGCCGCAATATTGAGAAACGGGTGAGAAAAGCAACGATTGCTTTATATTTCTGTAGAACTGTAGAAGAGCCATTGGAAAAGCTTTTGCCCTTAAGTCATTTAATTGGTTTATACAGCAGTGGTACTTCCAATTCTGCTGCATGGAATCATTGTCGTGCTTTAGAGACAAAAGGGAACTGTGTATTTATCACGAAAGTACATAGAATGGCGTCGATGTGCATCATTGGTGCTCTTCGTACTACACCTAAGGCTGCACTAGAAATCCTCTTTCACCTAATTCCATTGGACATTTTGGGTAGGCAGTATGCGGCTACGTAGGCAATTCGACCTAATAGCCAACTGCAATGGAGCAGCAGCGATTGTGGCCATTGTGCGATCTTAAAGAAGATAACAATACTACAAAATGTGGACTAGGCTCCCTCTATAAGGCTTTCTAAGCGCCACTTTATCACAATGATATCATACAGAGATTTTTCTTGAATGAGAGGCATTCCGCGTAGTGGAGCCTCTATAAAATATTATACAAATAGATGAAAGCTGCACGAATAATTCGAAGGAGCTTGGGTTTAGCCTGGCTCTAAGATTGCCGGATCATTGCAATGTTTATCAGGCAGAGATCCTGGCAATAAAGGAAGTTGCTGCCAGGTTGAGTTACAATGTCTTGTCGAGACCAGTAGTCAACATTAATTTGCTCTAAGATTGCCGGATCATTGCAGTGTTTACGAGGCACAGATACTGGCAATGAAGGAAGTTGCTGCCTGGTTGGGTTACAATGTCTTGTCTACAACAGCAGTCAACATTTATTCCGACAATCAAGCCGCGGTCAGCTTTCTAGAGTCAATGTTCAGCCCCTTTGAACATCAGCCCTTAAATACCACACGTCTTTAAATGAGATGGGCAAGCTGCTTGACTTACGATTCATACACCCAAAAAAAAAACGTGGGTATTTAATACTAAAAATTTAACTAAATTTTAGTTCAAAAGGACCTAGTGCAGAAATTGGTAACCAATACTAAAATTTTTTACTAAATTTATTGAAAACCAGTAAAAATTACTAATTTTAGTACTTTGAAGATACTAAAAATAGTAAATAATTAGTAGATTTTTGTACAAAATCACTTACTAAACCTTTTACTGTAGAATTATCTTGAGTGTATAGGTCCCAGAACCGAAAAACAAACAAGACTGGGAACTACTTTACTTGCATGCAAAATATTCGGCTTTGTTCCGCGACAAAGACTAATCAGAGATGGGCACATGGATGGATTTGTAATACTACAAGACAGATTTGGCCTTTTATTAATCAGAGGGAGCTTTTAATAATGTTGTCATCCCAGACCTCGATAACTTGTGATCATTCTACTTGCCAATAGACGTATAATATCTGAAGAGAGAGCGTCTGTCATGTGTCGATTTGTCAATAGGAGCACACCACAGGGAAGTGTTCTTTCTTCCAAAAATAAATTTCAAGTTCTGCGACAGAGACTATTCAGAGATAGGCACATGGATGGACACGTAAGACTACACGACGGATTTGGCCTTTTATCAATCAAAAGCGCACAAGTGAGCTGCTACCGCTTCTATGAGAATATATTTTGACAATAGTTGCAGTAATTACCAGACACTGTATTAGGAGGAGTTAAAAACTATCAAGGAGAATTTGAAAGCCATCGGGGAGAAGTTGAAAACTATCGAACACTTTATCTGCCATTGCACGGCGCTTTCTGTTCAGAGGCTTCTAGGAAGCTTCTTGATTTTTCTGACTTGTCAGAAATATACCCCAGAGTCTTACAACCTAACCTTAGAACGTGAAAACCTTTGGTATTAACCTGATTAAACAACTTCTTTGAACTATTTTTAAAAAAAACGAAAAAAAAAAAATATTATCTAAATTTGTGTTTCAGTGTTTTTTTTTTTTTTTTTAATTTAACAGGAATCTTAAATAGTTTGTATGTGTTTTATGCATGTATTTATGATATTTTAACGATTTTAAAGTTATAGTTTTGTTTTTTAACTTTATTTCTTATTTGGAATTTTCGTACTTTGGTTTCGTTTACTTGTTTATAAAGTATTTATTAAATATTTTCTTGTTCACTTTATTCACTTCTTTTGTTATAATATTTGAAATATTGATTGCTTTTACATAATAAATAATCTTGTCTTATATTATTAGAAATTTCTTAACTTTTTGTTTTTTACCTTATTCCATTTTTTTATATAAGTATTTGATTTCTATTGTTGCTGTTGATATTGAGGATATTGTTGTTCATATGTTGGCAATTGTCCCAATGTTGGTAGTGGTGGTTGTTGTTGATCAACTCCGGCTGCTCCTGCCGTATAACCATATGCTTGATAATTATCTGCTGTGGCACCAGGTTGCATGCTTTCTTCAGTAATGGTTGATGTTGCTATTGTTGAACCCATACCGGCCAAGGCAAAAGGATTATTCGCCACGTGTCCTGTCGCGCCATAATTAATGGTAGTGGATTGTTGCATTTGACTTTGTTCCGTGTATTGTGGTTGTTCACCCTTTAGAAAAGACAAATTTTTTAAATATTACAAAACATTATTTTATGTAATTATTTTACTAATGGATTTTTTTGTTATAAAACTTACAAATGAGGTTTCTTTCATATAACCGGCCGCAGCGCCAGCTTGTGTAGGATCTTCCGTTATGGCACCCATTGGTGGGGACCATACTTCTTTTTCTTCTGCTGGTGGTTCAGCCCATGGTTGTAATTCCCCAGAGGCAAATATGCCATAGAAAGTACAACCACATAAATGAACACAAGCGGCCAATGTAAATACGGTTGTCCAACAACCTTCAGGCTGAAAATTTAGAAAAAACAAGTATAAAATTTGGAATTTTTTTAATGTCAAAATACCGTTATGATATCGAGGCAATATCACCTAATTATCATATATTATACAAAAACGATAGTGTTTTCGTTCTTAATGTAGCTTTTCCTATGATATCGTTTTTCCATTAAAATATAATATCGTTTTCTCTATCGATAATTCTACTCATAGCGATTGTAAAATCGGCATTTTCCAAAATATATCGAAAAACTATCGTTATTCCATATTCAATATGAAAATATTATATTCAATATGAAAATATTATATCGTTTTCGCTATCGAAATTTCCAGGAACGACGATAGCAAAATCGCCTAAAATTCGGAAATGGTAACATACAGGAGATACTATTTTCGCTATCACTTATCGTTATTTGGTTAATTGGGAAGGGCTATAAAAATGAATGGTTACACTGTGCAAGTCGCAAAAATTAAAAAGCTGGGCACCCTGCTGGTAAAGCTAATTCGGGTACGCTGAATTCAATGGTGCTTGCCGTTTTTCGAAGTTAGCGCTTACATTCGCGATATTCGCGATTTAAAATTGTAAAGTCTAGGTAGACAAAAATTATTTTTTTGCTTTTGAGATAGTTTTTAAATGTAAATTTAGAAAATGCATTGATTTTTTTTGCTAAAAAAATTTTTTCCGCGAAAAAAAAATTCCCGCTAAAAAATCCGCCGAAAAAAACTTTTTTTCGAAAAATTTTGTGTCTGTAATGTATCGTATTCTACTAGTTTTCATAAATTAATAGCAAAATAAAAAAAAATTAAAAAAAAAATTTCGCGAAAAAAATTTGCGAAAAAATTTTCGTGAATAAAATAAATTTTTGTATATTCAATAGAGTTTAGATGATAAAAATTCAGCAATTGTCTAAATAATATAAAAAAATATTTTTTTTTTATTAAAAAAAAAAAAATTAAATAATCGCGAATATCGCTAATACATACGCTAACTTTGAAAAAAACTGATATTACAATGGGATTTAGTGTACACGAAATAGCTTTACCAGATGGCTGTCGTAAATTTAAATCAAAATATTTGTATTGAAGCATTTTTTTCGCGAAAATAAAGATTTTTCGCGAACAAAAAATGTTTTTCGCGAAAAAAAATCACGGTATTATGGTTTGTTATGTTAGTTTAACAGACTTGAATGGTTTTAAATTTAAAAATTATCGAAAATGTTTAAAAATATCGTTGTTATTGTACTTGAGCATCAAAATTTGAAATCGCAAATATCGCGAATACAAACGCTAACTTCGAAAACGGATAGCACCATTGAATTCAGCGTACTCGAATTAACTTTACCAGTAGGGTGCCCAGCTTGTTAAAAAAAAGTGTCAAATTCGAGCACAGTGTTAATATTTTCGTAACACTAAAATCACAAAACATTTCTACTTACATTTTTTTGTATAAGACCATCCAATGCATATGGTACAATAATGCCTGCCAAAGTACCAATACCATTCGAAAGACCCATTAGAATACTAGCATAACGGGGGGCAATATCTAAATGATTGACATTATAACCGGATATAGCAAAACCGGAAAAGGCAACGCCACACGTCAAAGCAAACATGGCACCAGTCTGAAAATATCAATTTGAACAATTCCACAAATATCAGTCGAATTTGGTAAAAAAAAACAGCTTTTTCTTAACTCACCGCTGTATCAGAATGTGCTACAAACAGGAAAAATAAACCCTCCATACCAAAACCACCACAATTGAATAGTTTTCTTACATTCGTAGTAGACATAATACCGTTTTTACGTAAATGATCTGCCAACATACCACCGAACGGTACTATAGTAGTCATTATTAAATGTGGCAAAGACCCCACAAATCCAGCTTCTTCAACTTTAAAATGAAATTTATGCTTAAGGAAAGACGATTGAAATAGTACGAGTAAATAGAAATTCCAGGAACGACAAAAATTGGCTACAATAATGGCATAAACTGGCATAGAACGAAGTATTGCAGCCCAAGGGGTTGTTTTAAAGCTCGGCATAGACGGTTGTACAGACGTTTCACCCAAAGACTTTTCGATATATTTTAATTCCGGTATACTAATGGCAGGATGTTTACGTGGATTTTCAAAACAAAGCCATAACCAAAAACAGTACCTGAAATAGGAAGAGAAATTACACAGGCACAATTCTAGAGGAATATAAGTTAAAAATTACAGAAAACTTACCATATTATGCCAAATACTCCATAAGCATAGAAAGGTGCCTGATAACCGACACAATCGGCTAAAAGACCCGACAACGGCAGCCCCACCACCACACCAGCATATGAACCACTAAACGCTAGTGTGGCTAAACGTGAACGTTCCATTGGAGGAGCCCAAAAACGCCAAATACCATGACAAGCTGGATAAGTAACACCCTGTGGAAATATATATATTTTTTTATTTAATCTTTTATCAAAAAAGAATTTTAAGGATTTGCTATTGTATACAAAACAAAGGCAAACAAAACCCCAAAAAAAAAAGAGATTACATCATGTTTTTGATTGTAAAAACTACAGTAACAAAAAATAACAAAATATAATTCCTATATATTGTTAGGGAAGGGGGAGGATAAATGTCTTTTATTCGCATTTTATATATACTTATGTATTTACATATGGGATACAATTTTCAACTTGTCCCATATAAATGTGAAAAAGAGCCTACGGCCATTGCCGTAGCACCGGTATTACCGGTTCAAGGTATTACCGGAAAATAATACAGGTTTCCCGGTTCTTTAAAAATTCTCAGTACTCCCAGGACTACCGGAATTTCCGGTTCCAGTTCTGATGGTATCACTGGTATTCCCGAGACTACTGTTATGTACTTTATGTAATACAAGCAGGCCCGACAGACGTTATACTGTCCAAATTTCAATAACTTGCTTGTGATCGTTATATAAATTTGTGATTGGATTTACATTTAAAATCACAATAGAGGTATTCAGAGTCTTGATGCCAGCCCTGGCAATGTAGCAAAAGAGTACTTATTTCAAAAAATACATGTGTTTTGAAAGTTAATTTGAAAAAGTGCTTTTTTACCAACTGTAAGTTGAATACCACTAATAAATCTCTGAATACCACTTATGAATCTTAAGGTGCTTTATTTAAATTTCGATTGGTCACATTCTTGTAGATATTTTTTAAGGATTTCACGGATACTCAAGATTCGACAATGATGTGGGCTTTGAATGTCTTAAAAAGTAATGGCGAATACGGAACAACCTAAATATCAGGAACTTCCACTTTAGGTTTACTTCCACAATTGTTGATATTTCATTGTCAGCATTTGATAGGCGACGACAGTTTATCCTGAATTTTCTAATTTTTCGAGACACTTTTCTGATATGTATTTCTTTTTCAGAAAAAAACTTGAAAATTGGCATTTCTTCCCAACTCTTTTGCACCCCCTAAACTTAAATTTGTGCCGCTAAAATCGTGTCCTTCTGTTTTTTCTGCTGAGGAATTTTCGATTGAAAATTTAAACTCATAATCTTTCATCTTCTTTTGGTGTTACAGTTAAAACTAACTGTAAGTTAAATTAAATTTGTTGCCCATTTGGACTAACAAGGTCCATTTTATATAAAATCAAGAAATTTTTTGTGAAAGCAATACACGACTTCGTAACATTGGATCTACTAAAAGTATCAACTGACGCCAGCGTCGGCTTGTTCCTCTCGTGTTGTGTTTCGATAAGCAAACTTTGTTTAAATTTCCCAATGATACCACATATAACTTTTCTGGCGTGGCAGTTGCAAAAATATTCCTCATATGTGATTGCTTTGAAAACTGCTCATGCATATGAAAAGATTTCAAATCAAACTCATCGAAAAAGGATTTATATTTATAATAAACAAAAAAAGATAATTTCAATCGAGAGATACTTAAACGAATGCTTTTATTGTTTAATACAATCGTTCCAAAACTAAGAACCTCTGAACAAACTCCAAGTTATATCTAAGAGGGGTAAGTTTCTTATTATTTCAATAGGAAATGGAACTAGCTAACACTCAAAAAAAGACAAAAAAATCTATTATTTTCCCTAAAAGTTAAAAAAAATTAATAAAAATGGGATATTGTCCTAACTTTGACAGGAAATCGCTTCGCTTCTATCGGCTGAAAGTTTCCGCCATATTTGAGACAAAGGTTTACATACCTGGTGCCTTGCGGTGCACATACATAATAATGTGGTTTTCCTGCTTCAGCAACACTTATGATCAAGTGATGCTGAATTTTCTACCCTTTGGGAATAATTCAAAATGGGTTCGCACACTTTGCATTTCGAATTGCAAACATGGGAAAGGGGCTACCTAAAATGACTTCGACGCAATATCCAAGATAGATGACAGTAAAATTTTTGTTGCTGGCGATTCTCATGTCCATAACTATATCTGGCTTCGCCACTCGAGCCATGCAACTGCCGAGGTCCATTTTGTTGAGTTATTCGGCGCACATGCAATCAAAGTTATCACTTGTCCAGGAAACAGCATCACATGTTGGTTTAAAAATAAATATCGGCAAGTCGAAAACAATGCGAATAAACGTTAATAATGTACAACTGTTATCCGTTCAGAATCAATCGCTTGATGAAGTAGAGTCTTTCTGTTACCTGGGGAGCTTACTGGACAAAAGCGGTGGCTCCAAAGCCGACATATCTAGTCGCATAAACAAAGCTCGACAGTCATTTGGCCAACTGAAATCGGTGTGGAACTCATCGTTTACGTCAAGAAGGACGAAGTTAAAAGTTTTTAATGCTAACGTAAAATCCACGCTGTTGTATGGTTGCGAGACGTGGAATGCAGCACCAAATGATATACACTCCATACAAGTTTTTGTTAATAAATGCTTAAGAAAGATTTTGCATATATTCTGGCCTATGACAATCCCAAATCATCGTCTCTGGTTGGAAACTGGGCAACAACCAATCCAAATTGAAATCCGCAAACGTAAATGGAATTGGATTGGACACACACTGCGTAAACAACCCAACGATATTGCTAAACAAGCCATAGAATGGAACCCGCAAGGCAGTAGACGTATAGGTAGACCATCACACACATGGAAACGGCAAATTGAAGCTGAAATATCCCAATTACACATGAGTTGGAATGAAATCAAATACCATGCATCAGATCGAACTTATTGGAACAACCTTGTAGCGGCCCTATGCTCCTTGTAGGAGTAAAAGGAACAAATATATATATATATATATATATTCGGCGCACAAAATCACCTTGCGCAATTAGTGAATCACATTCCTTGTGTTTGAGGACAATTTTGTAAAAACCTGTTCCTCACTTTGCTTCAGTTGAACTACTTGCATCTCTTGGTAACTCGGATCATCATACCATATGCGCATCCTTTTCGTATTCCAAACTTCGTAACGTTTCTCGAACAGCGAAGCAACGCTCTGTTTTCCTGTACTCTTTTAGTTCATCCACTCCAACTCTTATAAATAATGATGATGATTTATTCACTGACCGGGTTGATAAAGATAACTTTTTGCAAGGAATTCATACCTGTCGGAAAGCGATAAACCTCTGCCCGAACTTGGAAGGATACCCTGTACTCTGCCCAAGATTTTCTTCCAAGCGCGTTTAGTAAAATTGGTTCCTGCGGATTTCAACTCATATAAGTCACCGGGGCCGGATGGCGTTGCAGCACTGCTGCTCAAACAGTATTGTTCGTTGCGTTATCGTTCATTGAAAAACCTTTTCATTACTTTATGTAGCTTGGCAATTTTTCCCAATGTTCAGCTTATATCAAAAATGGGTGAGGCTATTAACTGGCCAATTGCAATAAAATTTTGAAGGTGATGTAGAGTATGATAAATTATCATCTCGTAAATTATCTAAAAACTTATTGCTTTTGTTGTTGGTAATGATTTCTCTCGTTTTATTTTTAACTTCTCAGGGACTTAAAGAGCATTTCAGCTAAATTCATGCTTACCATAAGGTTCTGTTCTTTCTCTTTCTCTATCTCTTATTTTCCTTATAGACCTTCTTATTCAAACTTCCAATTATCTCTTTTGCAGATGACAACAACATGAGCCATTCATTTTCATTCGGTACCACAAGCCTTTTGGAGGTTGGGTGCGACAGAATTTTAATGATAACCTTAACCGATATCTTTCTACTATCTCAGAGTGGGGTCGAGCTTACCACAAGGTTCTGTTCTGTTCTTTCTCTATCTCTTATTTTCTTTAATGACCTTCTTATTCAAACTTCCAATCATCTTTTTTGCAGCTGTCAGCAATATATGTCATTTATTTTCATTCGATCATAAGCCAAGCCTTTTGAAGGTTGAGGTTATGAGACAGAATTTGAATAATACCCTTAACCGATATCTTTCTACTATCTCAGAGTGTGGTCGAGTAAATAGGGTGGACTTTAATGCGCGCCAAAACCCAGTGTTGTATGTTAATGCACAGACAGGCAGCGAAATAAGCACCGTGTATAGATACACACTCTATTCAAAATTTGTTGAAATTTACCCAATTTATAGTAAGAAACTGGACTCCTACTATAAATTGGGTAATTTTACTCTGAATGTGTAAATTAAATAAATTCACCACTTGTGGTCAATTTAAATAAAAAAGAGGTGAATAAAATATAACAAAAAAAAACACTCAGCGCCAGCCAGCATCGAACCCGCCACCTTCCGATTTGAAAGTACACTTTTTAACCACTACGCTATAGAAGCTTATACTTTTATCTGGCGTTTTAGTTATTTAACATGTGTGTATGTATATTGTTCGCCAATTTTATTTACACATTTGTGTGTAAAATATTATTTTTTAATTTGCTGTGTTTAATTGGTTTGAAATTATTATACGCCTTTAGTGTTTATATTAACACATAATGCGTGCTATTCAACAAAAATTTACCCAATTTGTAATAGTAAGTTTACATGTGTTTTTTAGAGTGCAGTGTGATGTCCGATAAAATAACCACATTTTTCAAGTGCCGAAAGAAGCATGAAAATGTATTGGCTTTTTGAAAAGGTATAAGAACTACTTTACCTCGTCCGATATCCGCGCTATCTATGTCACCAATATCCGACAGAAAATGGATTACAATTCCCACATAGGTTCAGAGTCTTTTCTGAATTATCTTGATTGTGTGCAAAGGAGGGCGGTGAGGCTTGTTAGTGACAATAAAGTATCTTACTTTATTGATTCATTAGACCATTGTCGAAATGTGGTTTTGTGATGCTGTTCTGTCGGTATTACCATGGGAAGTGTTCTGCTAAAATATGTGAACTGATACCCCGAGTCTATGTTTTTATTCGTAACACGTGCTTATTAAGAAGAACGTATCCGTTTGTAATCGACTGTCCAGTCTATCGCATAACGCATTACAGAGAAAATTCGTTTCTCAGTCGATCTATCCGTATCTGGCATAATCTCCACGCAGAAATATTCCCTGATACTTTTAGTCCGGAAAGGTTCAAGTCAAATATTAATAAACACTGCCCAATCTTTCCTATCTCCCATACCCTTTTTCCGATATTAACACAATGCACTGCATTTGTAAGGGGCGTTCCCTACAAATTTTGTTCAAGTTTACTACTGTTCATCATATTTATCTTCTTATAATTGAGACAGTGTAGTTCTTAGAATTTAATCCTCCGTTTCCTCAGTTTTTGTTAAAAACTCAAACGACGATATTTCGAAAACTAAGCGAGATATAGCAAAACGGATTAAATTTTCAAACGAAACAATAACGAATAACCTCAGAAACTAAGCATGTGACCGAAACGTACATAAATTGTTGATCAAAATCTATGGCGACTCTTAAAGAACACATAGGATTCTGGAGCCAAAGGCGTCATACCCAATGGAGGCCGAATTCAATAGGGCTTAACCTATTCTAGTTCTCAAATGAGTATGAATTAAATTAAATCTTTAAATTCATATAAAACAACGAATTATTTTAAAATTCTGCAAAATTATGTCATCTTAAAATGAAAAAATCTTGCTTTGATCTATTTTAATGCAAAGAAAAATATTCTCTCAATAATTCTTATACCAACTTCTTCATTTATGAAATGTTTCTCCCCTTTCCCCTCCACCCCACCGAATATCAAATTACTCACCTCAAATAATCCTTGTAAAACACGCACACATATCACCACATCACCATGCATCAATGTCATTGCAAATGGTACAAATAAATGCAGTGTAGCTGAACTGGCAATCGATAAACCAAATATTTTATTAGCTGGAAATTTCGATGCAATAAAACCACCCGGAATCTGTGTTACCAAATAACCCCAGAAAAATGATGAATCAACATGACTCTCTGTGGCTACTGTCCAATTCATAAAAACCGTCTGTAAAAAGAAGAAAAAAAAAAATGAGTGGGAATAAAATTAAAGGAAAAAAGGAAGAATAAGTTAGTGACATTGTATTTTTGTTGGATTGAAATAAATCTTTGTATTCAATTATTTCTTGTTATATTTTTGAGATTTATTCGAGATTTATGCGTATGAATGGTAATATTATTCTTTTTATTAGATGATGAATAAATCTACGAAAGGAGCATGTATGCTCATTAGGGATATAACCATTTGCGTTTTTTTTGCAAATATCAAAAAGGACCTATCATATTTAGAAAGTACATGAAAAATTAAGAAGAAATGTGTGTTATTTTTTTCGCGAATGTTAAAAAAGGTTCGGCACCGATCGCAATAAAGTTTTCGCTAATATTTTTTTTATTATTCGGAAAACCCGTATTTCTAGTGTCGAAAACCATTTTATAAATTTGTTATTGTTTTATTTTTGTTGTAAAACGACAAAAAGCCAAGAAACGGTGGATGGCACTATGGTTCCAAATGCATTTTTTTTGGCATAAATTCAAAAAATGAAGCAAGGTCACTTGGATTAATTCTGGGATGATTTTTATCTCTTAGCGCAATCAAAAATCGATTGCCAAAAAAAAAAAATTTTTTAAAAATTTTTTTTTTTTGAATTTTTTTTTTTTGAAATTTTTTTTTTTTTTTTTTTTTGGAAAAATTTTTTTGTTTTTTTTTTTAATATATTTTTCTTAATTAATTAGCTTTACGGAAGGCAAAAAAATTATAAAAATAATTAATTTGAAACCGTGTCACGCAAAATAAAGCAAATTTGGCCGAAATTTGAGCTAAACTAAAATGGAATTGTGGGAGTTTGCCAAAAAATGCTGGCAAGATGTAAATTTTAATATGAAATATACAATATTGAAAACACTTTCACGCTTAAAGACTCATGCAAGTTCGTGCCCAAACACAACTTTTTGTCCACGAAAGATATAGGCTATTTTGGCTAAAAAATCCTCATAATCAAAACAACCAAGAATAACGCCAAGGATGCATTAACTGTAAAATAGGAATTTTAAACAATAACTAGTATCCTTAGGTTTCAATTTGTCCCTTTAGCCTCTTTATAATTTTAGTTTTTCCCATTTGCCGTTTGTATAAGTGTAATATTGATATCACTCCGGTTTTATTATACGTCTTAAAACTTTCAACTTTGAAAGCCTTGCAAACTGAAAGTATTGGCACCAAATTTTTTTCATTATACTTTCTTGATAGCTTATAGTGTTGACATTGAGGAAATGTATAAGCTTTTGAAAATTTTTTAAATTTTATTTTTTTAATTTCTGCCAAAAAAAATGGATTTGGAACCATAGTGGATGGGAAGGAATCCCACCATAAAACATAAAAAAATGTAAATTTATGGTGTTTTAGAAATTGCAATCGGTGCCGAAGGTTTTGGACCAAAATGTCCCCGGATAACGATTTTTCTTATCAGTATAAAATTGCCCATACGGTTATTATAGGTTCCTATTTTGGTTATACCCCTAATGCTCATATTCATGGGTGTTGTTTGTTATGTTAAAAAAAGGCATAAATGTATTTCCTGTTTATTATATTAAAAAAAAATATATTATTATTATGAATTGTTGTAATATTTGTCTAGTTAAGGATAAACTATATAATAAGAAATTTATCCTTAACCGGATGTGTGTAAGATTTTCTTAATATATAAAAATGACAACGGGGATATATAAAAAAAAGTAAGGCTGAAATTGAAAACGTGGGAGAGAGGGAGAGTATCCCATACAATACCCTGGATATTTCGAGCTCGTGCACTTAAAAGGGTTTTAGTGGATATTAATGTAAATAAGTCACCGGGACCGGATGCTATACCAGTCCTGGTGCTGAAACAATGTATATAAAAACTAGATCTTTGAAATGAAGGCTCCTTCATTGAAGCACAATTTAAAAACTTAAAAAAAAAAACTTTTAAAAATTTCTGGTACTTTTTATATTGGTACTTCCTTAGACCAGAATCTAAAAGTTTGACATAAAGTTTCCTGCCAATGGACATAAAGCGTATTCGTGACAAACTTCAGGAGACTTGATCTTTTTATTTGGACTGCATCGTGTCTTCCACAGACGGACAGACATCGCTAAAATGTCTTACAATAGATTATGGACCGACAATGCATATTGTTGATGGAATCCCAGACCGATATTGCAATGCGCTACACACGGAATAACAAAGTGAGTATACATACCCCCATACTGTGGTTGAAGATATAAAAATAAAAACTTTTATGATTTCATTTCTTAAATTTTCTTTTTTAAAAAAATGGAAACATAATGCATCCATTAGCAACAAAAACAGCTATTGCCATTAGTAGCAAAATGTTTTTTTAAAGAACAATAGACCATAGAATTATAAAGCTTCACAGAGAAAAATGTGTATGAAAATTGTATAACACAAATAAACTCCCACAAAAACATCGATACAAAAGAGACTTTTTCAACAGCAACGACAGCGACATATATAACAGGAAAGGAGTCAAAAAAACATCCTGTTACCAAAACACCAAAAGTTTTTAACAACTGGCATAATAATGTTGCCGCTGACAAATAATGCCTTAAAGGCAAAAAATATATTAACGAGCGTGATGAAAATTATAAAATAAAAATTGAAGACTTACATATGAATTTCAATGAATTACAATGATATAACCAAGCAAAAATTTTAAATTTTTCTATTTTATTATGTAGTTTGAATATTCAGAAAATTGTAGATTAAAATCAGGCTCATATCTATTAATCTAGCAATGAGGGAAATATTTGTAGTAATTACAGATATGACCATAAATGCGAGATAATGGTATGGTAATCTCATTCAAACGTATGCACAACGCTGCTTAACCTACAAATTGAACAGCCTGTCACGGATCGCCAATATTTATAAAGCATTTGTAATAGAAATTTCGTATTCGCTATTTTTTTTTTATGACAAACTTATTTCTGAAAATTTAAAATTTTATTGTTGTTTTTTTTTTTTTTAATAAAATAAAAATATTAAAAATAACAAATTGATTTTATTAAGTTCGAGGTTATTTAGTTCGAGGTCATTAATTTTCCCTTATTATGAATTGACATAAAAATAGGTTTTGTTTGCTCTACTTTCTCTTAAAAACTATGTGTAAGTATTTGTTGGGAGAATATCCTAAAAGTGAAAGGAGAGTAATCATAAGTTCTTGTTATGTTTATTTATAATGGGGAAAAGAAATGACCTCGAACTATAATAAACTCATTCAATGAGTTTAGCAATGGTGCTAGCCGTTTTTCGAAGTGAGCGCTCGTATTCGCGATAATCGCGATTTAAAATTGTAAAGCCTAGGCACTACAAAAAAATATTTTTTATGCTTTTGGGATAGTTTTTAAATTTAAATTTACAAAATCCATTATTTTTTTTTGCAAAAAAAAAAAATTTACGCAAAAAAAAAATTCCGCGAGAAAAAAAAATTGCGAAAAAAATTTTTTTTTTAAATTTTGTGTCTGTAATGTATCGTATTCTACTCATTTTCATAAATTGATAGCAAAATAAAAAAAAAATTGAAAAAAAAATTCCCGAAAGCAAATTCGCGAAAAAAAATTCCGCGAATAATTTTTTTTTTGTATATTCAATTGAGTTTAGATGATAAAAATTCAGCAATTGTCTAAATAATAAAAAAAAAAAATGTTTTTTTTACTTAAAAATAAAAAAAAAAAAAATCGCGAATATCGCTAATACATACGCTAACTTTGAAAAAACTTATATTACAATGGGATTAGTGTATACGAACTATCTTTACCAGAAGGCTGTCGTAAATTCAAATCAAACTAAAAATATTTACAAAAAAATATTTTTTATGCTTTTGGGATAGCTTTTAAATATAAATTTACAAAATCCATTGTTTTTTTCGCGAAAAAAATTTTTACGCAAAAAAAAATTTCGCGAGAAAAAAAAATTCGCGAATTTTATTTTTAATTTTGTGTCTGTAATGTATCGTATTCTACTCATTTTCATAAATTAATAGCAAAATAAAAAAAAAAAATTAAAAAAAATTTCGCGAAAAAAAATTCGCGAAAAAAAAATTCCGCGAATAATTTTTATTTTGTATATTCAATAGAGTTTAGATGACAAAAATTCAGCAATTGTCTAAATAATATGAAAAAAATAGTTTTTTTTACTTAAAAAAAAAAAATAGCGAATATCGCTAATATAACTAACTTTCAAAAAAACTGATATTACAATGGGATTTAGTGTACACGAACTAGCTTTACCAGATGGCTGTCATAAATTCAAATCAAACTAAAAATATTTGTATTGAACCAATTTTTTCATGAAAATAAAGATTTTTCGCGAACAAAAAATTTTTTTCCCGAAAAAATTCACGGTATTACCGTTTGTTGTGTTAGGTTAACAGACTTGAATGGTTTTAAATTTAAAAATTATCGCAAAAGTTAAAAAATGTCGTTTTAATTGTACTAAAGCATCAAAATTTGAAATCGCTTATATCGCGAATACGAGCGCTAACTTCGAAAAACGGCTAGCACTATTGAATTCAGCGTATCCGAATCAACTTTACCAGTAGGGTGCCCAGCTTGTTAAAAAAAGAAAAGTGTAAAATTCGAGTACAGTGAAATTAATAAAACTTGATAATACACCGACACCAAAACGTTTGCTAGGTCATAATATACTTACAGTATTGCGTAAAGTGATGTTTAATGTTTTGAAAATGAGAAAACGTGACTTATTTTCTTCTATCAAAAATTAATTGACAGTTACATATTGTATGTTATTTAAACCATTCACAAATGTAACATGTCATTTTATGAAATGAATCTACTTAATATGAAATTAATCTGTATAATTATTTTTAGTTCTTTTAGAACCATTATAGAATCTACTAATGATGATTTTAAATAATAATTTAATTTTTAAAACATTTGTCAAACTTACACCATTATGTTCGCCTTTCAATTTTGCCGCCGACATATTACAACGCATACCAAATGCTATCATAAATCCGATACAGGCCATTGTTGCTATCGTATAACGCGCCGACATACATGGACATTCCGCCCTACAATATTTATCTATTTTACGCAATGGTGGTCTTTCAATTTCCTCAAATGACGCTGGTGAGTCGGGTCTATCATCATCGTATGCTACACCACCCCCGGGACCATCGCCTTCACGTTCTCCACCTTCCATTTCTTCATAGCCACCCACACCGCCATGATATTGTTTTGAAGATATTTCGAAATTTTCAAAATTTGGTTTGATGCTGTAAAGGAAAAAACATTAGGTTTAGTAAATATTAACGTTAGAGTCTAAAACTTTTTCTATACACTTAAAAAAATACGTTAGTAGTATTACTAATTTTTTTTTGCTAACGCTAGTTAGCTAACTTTTAGCAAATTTTTAGTTGTGATTAGGTTAGGTTAGGTTAGGTTAGGTTGTAAGTGGCTGCTGACGTTTTACGTCAACACACGTAGACTCTGAGGTCCATTGTGATACCACGGGATCGTAATAGGTTTCCCTACTAGTCCCTGTCGTTAAACCAGTTTGAGCTTCTTATGAAACTCCTTAGATGTTGAATTTTGACATCCGACAAATCTGAAAGATCGTACAGCTTCCTAGATCCCAGTGAAGCAAGTCGTTGACCAGAAAGTGCCGGGCAATGGCAAATAAAGTGTTCGATAGTTTCCAACTCCTCTTCATCCATGCAACTTCGGCAAAAGTCATTCGACGGCACATTTAACCGCTCTGCGTGCTTCCCTATAAGACAGTGTCCGGTAATTATAGAAACCACCGTTGAAATCTCTCCTCTTGGAAGCGATATCAGCTCACTTGTGCGCCCCTGATTAAGAGAAGGCCAAATCAGTCGTGTTGTCTCACACGTCCATCCATTTGCCCATCTTTGATTAGTCTCCGTCGCAGAACAAAGCCGTAGGTTTTGCTTGCAAGTTTCTAGAGGCGTACCAACACATTCCAATTCTGTTGGAACCTGTAAGGTAGTTCCTAGTCTTGCAAGCTCATCGGCTTTGCAATTCCCTGGAATGTCTCTGTGCCCTGGGACCCATATGAGTCGTATGTTAAACTGCTTGGCCATCTCATTTAAAGACGTGCGGCAGTTAAGGGCAGATCTTGTTTTCAGAAACATTGAATCCAGGGACTTGACCGCGGCTTGACTGTCAGTATAGATGTTGACTGCGGTTGTAGACAAGACATTGCAGCTCAACCAGTCAGCCACTTCTTTTATTGCCAGCATCTCTGCCTGGTAAACACTGCAATGATCTGGCAATCTACGAGCCAGGCTCAACCCAAGCTCTTCCGAATAGACTCCAAAGCCCACTTGTTCGTGCAGCCTCGATCCATCTGTGTAAAAATTTATGGTAGCTCCACTACCCGGAGTATCCCCCATCCAAGACTCCCTGGATGGTATCATAGTGGTAAAGTGGCGCTCAAAGAGGCTCAAAGAGGGAGCACAGTCCACATTTTGTGGTATTGTTATCTTTTTCAAGATTGCGCTATGGCCACAATCACTGCTCCTCCATTGCAGCGTGCTATTAAGTCGAATTGCCGA
Source organism: Pegoplata infirma (assembly GCA_963921195.1). Classification (NCBI taxonomy): domain Eukaryota; kingdom Metazoa; phylum Arthropoda; class Insecta; order Diptera; family Anthomyiidae; genus Pegoplata; species Pegoplata infirma. The sequence continues at coordinate 43,139,375 of OY992537.1, forward strand.
TGCAGCCGCATACTGCCTACCCAATATGTCCAAGGGTATCAGGTGAAGGAGGATTTCTAATGCAGCCGTAGGTGTAGTACGAAGAGCACCAGTGATGCACATTGACGCCATTCTCTGTACCTTCGTGATAAAGACAAAGTTCGCTTTTGTTTCCAAAGCAGGCCACCAGACAATGATTCCATACAGCAAAATTGGACGCACCACTGCTGTATAGATCCAATGAACGACTTGAGGGCTAAAACCCCATCGTTTTCCAATGGCCCTTTTACAGGAATACAAAGCAATCGTTGCTTTTCTCACCCGTTCCTCAATATTACGCCTGAAATTCAGCTTCCTATCTAGAAATACTCCAAGATACTTGGCTCCATCTGAGAAGGTGATTTCAGTACCGTCCAGAGAAATAGGATCAAAAGCAGGAATCTTATTCTTCCTTGTAAACAAAACAAGCTCTGTTTTACTAGGATTAACTCCTAGGCCACAGTCTCTTGCCCATTTAGACAGATCTTTCAGAGAACCCTGAAGAATGTCCCGCAATGTTGGCAGATGCTTCCCCTTTACCGCTATCGCGACATCGTCAGCATATGCGATAACATGACAACCACGTGCTTCTAGAGATAGTAGCATTGAATTCAGTGCCAGGTTCCAAAGAAGCGGCGAAAGAACACCTCCTTGTGGTGTGCCCCTATTGACAAATCGAGATATGACGGACGCTCCCAATTCAGACGTTATACGTCTATTGGCAAGTAGGTTTTCCACCATTAAAACGATTTCACGCTTTACTCCCAGACCAGACAATGCCAATATTATCGATTCTGGAATGACATTATTAAAAGCCCCCTCAATATCAAGAAAGGCCACCATAGTGTACTCCTTTACCGAAAGCGATCTCTCGATGGTACCAACGAGCTCATGAAGAGCTGTTTCCGTTGATCGTCCCTTGCTGTATGCATGTTGCTTTGTCGAAAGCAACCTTGGGTCAATCACTCTACGCAAATATGAGTCTATCATTCGTTCCATTGTCTTTAACAAAAAAGAAGACAGACTAATTGGTCTGAAATCCTTCGGAGCTGTGTGGGAACTTTTCCCAGCCTTCGGGATAAATACGACTCTGGTATCCCTCCATTTTAAAGGAATATACGACCAGTTGATGCATGCTGTGTATAGATTATACAGCAACGGGGCTATATAGTCCAACACTTGCTGCAACTCAGCCGGGATTATACCATCAGGTCCCGGAGATTTATAGGGCCTGAAGCTTTTTATCGCCCAGATTAATGTTGGCATATTTATTATTTCCGAAGCAATTTCAGATGCTTGGGCGTCAGAACGTTCCAAAGCTTGAAACGGCGTCATGGAATTGCCCGGAAAATGCGTGTTTAAAAGGAGATCCAGCGACTCTCCACTGGAGGAAGACCACACCCCATTAGGATCTTTCAGGTATCCTAGGGTGCAAGGTTGTGATTAGCATGTTTGCAAAAAAATTCTTGTAAACTTCATTTAGCACATTAACAATTTTAAACAAACTTTGAACTAATTTCTTTTGCTAAATTTGAAATTGAGTTGACAACATTTTTACAAGATTTTTTGCTAATATTAGCAAAAATAAATGGTAAATTTTTTTTATTTTCAGAAAACTTAAAATGGCGCTATCTCGGAAACTAAGCCAGATAGAGCAAAATGGAGGCCATTTTTGGTTCTCGGGCTCTCTCTCTCTCTGTGTGGACCCTAATGGGTCCTAACTTTGGATCCAAAAAAGTTAGCATTCCCGAAAATTTTAAAATGCTCATATCTCGGTAAATATTGCCGACACAACAAAAAGTCCAAAAGGATTTTTGTAGCTCTCAACACGTAAAACAAGACCGCAAAATAATAAAAAGCTCTCCGAGTAATATTTTTGAAGTTATCGAGTTTTATAATTCTCAAAACCCCGGTGGTCCCCTAAAATCACGTATCTCAAAAACTAAGCAAGATAGAGTGAAACGGACACTAATTTTGGATCAAAAACTATAACGATTTTTAAGGAACCCAAGTAGGTCTAGGCCCATCGGGGTCTGGACCTATCGGGTCCGAACCCAATGGGGTCCTCAAATGTGTATGAACTAAGTTGAAATAAAAAAAATTCACTTAACTAATTTTTAGCAAAACGTTTTTGCTAACTTTACCAAAAAAATTGTGGGTTCAAAATCAGCAAATTTTCTTGTAGGTTTACAAGCTTTTTTTGCTAGCTTTACAGTTTTTTTTTTTTTTGTTGAGTGTACGAAAAATGATTCAGAATCTGAGAAATTTTTAGTCAGAATATTTTATATTCTATTACTTCATATCTTTAAATTACGTTGTATGATAAATGTTAAAAAGTTTGTATTCCAATTCCATTTGTTATTGTCAAAACTAGTGGCGCCACTAAGTTTTAATCTTTTGGCTGCCATAAAGTCTATAAAGATTTCAAATTTTATACGCAAAAAATCATGAAATAAAATATGTGTATGGCGTCAGTCTGACTGGCATTAAAGGCTAAATAAAAAAATGTGTGTCTTCTTTAACACGTTTTTGATACTACTACACTTAGCGAAATGGTATGGTTGCAACATGATTCCGTTATGGTTGAAACATAATTCCGCTATGCTCATTATTTTTCACAACCCATTTGCAAGGTTTTGCTGAGCTTTTCTTATTAAAAGAAAAAAATTAAAAAAAAAAATAGTTGAAAACAATTAAAAAAAATTAAAATCGGCCTTGCCGAATGTAAAACGACTATTGCAAAAAACTTTATTTGAAAAAAAAAAAAATTTTGTAAAAAAAATTTTTCAAAAAAAATTTCCGCGAAAAACACAAAATTTCAGAAAAAAAAATATTTGAGGTCAAAAAGTTTGTAAAAGAAATTAATTTAGAGAATAAAAAAAAATAAAAAAAATTTCGGCGGAAAACTTTTTTTTGGCGAAAAAAAAATCCGCGAAAAAATGGTGGGGTATAGAATATGCTTGCACTTGTTTAAATACCTTTCGGTATTCAATTCTGTTTACATATATCAACCTGCAGCCGAATTGAAGCACTTTGCATTTTTAGATTATGTAGAATGTACCAACATTTTAAAGGTGTCACTACATTTTCGTTCATAATTTTTAAACCGATATCGCTCAAATGTAATACCAAACTTACAAAAGCAATAACAAGTAAATATGTTAAGTTACAGTCAAATCTGTGGTTTAGTTTGACCGCGATCGGCATTTCAACAGACAAACGAACATCGCTAGAATGTCTCAGAATCCATCACTGATCAATAGGCATGTGAAATGCATGCAAATACATGTTTTTATCGATAGTCTAAAAACAATATCAAACAATTATCTTTGCGAATCAAGAAATTGGCGTTAAAATGGCATCGATTTGTTTTTGCATATTTTGGTGAAAATGCATATTTTGATGAACATATTTTTGCATAAATTAGCAAAAACATGTAATAAAATTTATTTGTTTCAAAAACTATTTAAAATTTTAAAAAAGTATTTTGAAAGTAATAAAAAACATTTTTTTCATTTTAATTTTTTTATAAGTTTTCCCAATTTCTAAAAAAAATCTTAAAGTTTTTAATGTACCTATTTAAACACGGCGAAATTTCTGGTGACATGACATAATCCCCACGGACATATTCCCCATTTCCGTTATGGGGTTTATGACCAAATTCATTTCGGTCATAATCCCCATAATGGTAGTGGGGATTATGACCGAAAATTATTTGGACATAATCCCAATAAAAAACGGATTTATGGGGATAATGATCACGTAACAAATGGCCATAATCCCCATAAAAGGGATTATGTCCACTATACTAGTTGGTCATAATCCCCCAAATTATTATTAATTAGCCGGCCTTCGGCCGGTCTTAGGGATTGCAAATTATGACCAAAATTTCTTTGGACTTACTCCCCATAATATGAATGGGGGTTATGACCGAAAAAAGTCCGGTCGTAATCCCAACAAGGAACCGACATAATCCCCATTGGGATTATGACCGTTTTGGAAACGGTCATAGTCCCCACAACTATTATGGGGCTTATGATCGTAATGATTTCGGTCATAATCCCCATTTCCATTATGGGGGTAATGTCCGTGGGGATTATGTCCTGTCACCGAAATTTCTTGCTTTTTAAGAAGTTTTTCGTATGAAATTAAAATTTTTATTGCATACATTAATTTTTTAGTTCATATTTTAAGGTTTTTTACTGCATATTTTGAATTTTTAACAAATTTTTTTCGATTTTTTAGTGCATGAAAGTCTCAACCCTACTGATCAAATACATAATTATTTATTCGTTCCCAGACAATATTTGACAGTTTTCCCTGTTTTTTAACAAAAAATTATCGATCGAAATTTACATTTTTTTTTTTAATTTTACAAATTTAGTAAATTCACGAGATTTCCTTGTAAGTTTTATTGTGCTAAAAATGTTGTAAATTTACAATTTTATTAGTAAAAAACTTGTAAGATTACGAAAAAGCTTCTAATTATACCCTACACCACACTGTGGTACAGGGTATAATGAGTTTGTGGTGATGTTTGTAACTACCCGAAATATTGGTCCTAGACCCACTTTTAAGTATACCGATCGACTTAGAATCACTTTTTGAGTCGATTTAGCGATGTCCGTCCGTCCGTCTGTCTGTCCATGTAAACGGTGTAAACACGATACAGGTCGCAATTCTCGATCAATTGACTTGAAATTTAAAACTTAAGCCTCTTTTGGCCCAAGGACGAAGCCTATTGAAATTGGAAAAAATCGGTCCATATTTACACCTAGCCCCCATACAAAGGTCCTCTTTAGTTTTGGCTCAAATGACTCTAATAGTCGCATTTTAATAGGTATCTTTTCAAAATTTGGCAGGAATTAATGTTTTATACACACAAATCACCATTCCGAATTTTAAAGAAATCGAACCAGTTCTTCTAGTAGCCCCCATACAAACCACCTTCCCGATTTTCACATAAATCTCTCAATTTTCATGAAAATAGAAAATATTTAATTAAAATTCTGTTTGTGTATGTTAAACGCGTACTTTAATAACCTTATCAAATCTAATTATCATCGGACCATTTTGGACTTAGGTCCCATGTGGAAATTTCGCCCGATATTCAGTTGAAGCGATTTATTGTCAACAAAAAGAAGCCTATTCCAGTGCACGGTGGTCAATTCCGGCCAAAAATCATTTTATTTTTTTATTAAATCTTGATGAAATTTTGATGCTATATTATAGCTAATACTTCAAAACATACAACTTAAATCTTTTTTTGGGCCTTGTAAGACTATATTATTGTCCATAGTGGTGCAAAGTTGAGTATTTTTTGCTTCTCATTTCAGCTTTTTTTAAAATGTATATTTTAGTTTTCAATAAAAGTTGGCTATGCATTTTTCTTCACATTATTTTTGTAAATTCGCACATGGATTTTTAATTCCTATAGTAAATAATCATTCCATGTGGTTTTTGCAGATTTTGTGTGCGTTTTTGTCTTAAAGTAATGTGTATGAAAATTAGATAAAAATTTAAAAAAAATCTCTAAAAAAAATAAATTTTGAAAGACCATAAAAATCAATTAGAGGCTATTAGAGGTTAGCTATAAAAAGAAGTTTGTACCTTTAACTATTAAAACTATGTATTTTAAATTTCAGCCCCTACTTTTACCGATTCTTTAAACCAGAGCATTTTTAGTGGACTCATTTTTTACAAGTGGTGGACTTTTTTAAACCTACAAACTCCACCAAAATAGGGAATGTGAAGATATACTAACTTAAAACCAATAGATTTGCGTTAAAAAAAACTTAAAAAAGACAAAATAAAAAAAATGTTTTTTAAGGGGGGTTGAAACTAAAAAACAGTCTTAATGTTAGCAATTTTTAATATTATTTAATTCTGTTTTTTCATTTAAAAGAAAGAACATTTTAGGATTCTTAAAAATTTCATAACACAAATTTGGTCAACTAGAATTTTCAGGGTTGCCAGTCAATCGTGCTTTGTTTTTTTTTTTTTTGAAGGGAAAAATTGGCGGCATTTTTACAGCAAAAACTACTAAACCGATTTTGATGAATTGTTTTTTGATTTGCAGATAATTAAATTTATTAGCACTTAACGTGGCAATTTTTTTTTTTTTTTTTTAAAAATTGATTTTTGTTGAAAATATCGTCAGCTTATTATTGTTTTGCTCCATACGCCAACAACTCGGTTTCGAGAAAAACGATAAAATAGGTTTACCACAAATTTTCTCGAAAAGTAATCGATGGATTTTGTTTTAATATTCACCATTTATTGCTACATATATTGTAAACAAAGCTTTTAGTTTTCAGACTTTTACATATAATAGATCAAAAGATTTTAGGCTTTTAAGAAAATAAGATTTTATGGTATTATGCTCCATATCCAATTTTGCTTACACATTTGGGACTTTTGTGTGATATGGAGCAAATGAGTTCTCAGTGCCAAACAAAATAACAATGAAACAAAAAGAGCTAGGTCGATAAAACTGGGTATTTAGAACACTTATGTAGTCAGGTTGCATGGTATTAAAAATGGAGATGATCGGTCAATGGACACGCCTACCTCCCACACAACCTAAATGGCAAATATGACATTACTTTAAATGCTTAAAAGTTACGGTATTAAAATTTGGTGTGTAGAATAGTACCAACATAATTAATCTTCATTCCAAAAATATACAAGATCCATTAATTTTTAAATAATCTAGAGCCTTTTATATAACGCAAATTTTCAAAAAACGTCAAAATGGCGTGGTTTTTCTTAGAAAATGCTGGATATCTTAAATTTGAAAAGAGGTTTTAAAAAACGGACTTCGGAATAAGAAAGAGGATATTTATATTATATATATTCAATTCCTAACTCGTTTTTTTTCAAAAATGGCGTATGGAGCAAAACAATAATAAGGTGACGATATGCTAACGTAAACTTAAAAAATAGAAAAATTTCAATTTCTTCTTTGAATATTAATTAGGTCAAATTTTAAAAAATGGTCCCGATAAGTATTAGAAAATTAAAAAATCTACAAATCAAAAAAAAATGGCAATTTTGTCCATTAAAAAAAGCATCCCACAATTAACTGGAAGCCCTGGCAATTCTTTGTCTTTTAAACTTTTAAAAATATTACGATTGTTAATATTTCAAATAAAAAAACAGAATTAAAAAGTACTGCGTATCTTTTTTTTTTTAAATTTTTAACACTAAGGCTGTTTCCTTAAGTTCCAACCCCCACCTTAATTAGTTTGATACATTTGGCACGTCCATGCTTATTTGGCCAACCACTATATTTGTATGTCCAACGTTTTGAAAAGAGATCAGATATATTATTCTTAATTCGGATATTAAATTATTGCTGTTTATATGCAGACATGTTTTATACATTTGGGACGTCCATGATTATTTGGCCAACCACTGTATTTGTAGGTCCAACATTTGGGCAAGGTATCAGATATGTTATTCTTAATTCGAATATTAAATTTAAGCTATTTACACGCAGAAATAAAGAAGTTATTGATTTTTGGCCGGAATTGACCACCGTGCAGTGTTGCCATTTTGACGCTTTTCGGGTATTTTCTGGTGCTTTTTTTGTCTTTTTACCCGGAGTTTTTTACAAATACCCTTTTTTAAAAAAACGGGTATCCATGGCGCTTTTTTATTTTTTCGTGACGCTTTTGGTGCTTTTTATAAAAACTTTGTGATTTTGTTATTATTTATTTTTGTTGATTATTTTTATGTTAAGGTCTTTCAGCAAATATTTACTGAAGTTTTTGTTGCAAAGCTATAATTTTTGTACGTTTTTCTGGACTGTTGTATTTTAAAACAATTCTGAATTTTGCTAGCAAAATTGCAGTCAAATTTATTCAAAGCAAAGCTATCAAATATCATTTACAAAAGAGGTATTTAAAAAAAATATATTGTGTTGGCGATGTGTGCGACTATTGATAAGTGCGACAGATTTATTTGAAAATTGTTTAATTTTTATAAAGACAAACATTTGTTTTTAAAAATTTGTCTTAATTGTTATCTTAATATTATTTAAGTAATTTAAATTGCAATTTTCTTTTTAGTTTTGTCTCAATAAATTTAGTTTCACGAAAAAAATCATATATTTTTTAAATTTTATGTTTGTGGCGCTTTTTACCCTTTTTTTGATCGAGTTTTACCCCTTTTTACCCTTTTTTAAATGTTTTTTTCGTAGTGAAAAAGTATATTTTCAAAATAAATTTTTAAATTTTGACTTTTTCCTCTTGGCGCTTTTTTACCCTTTTTTTTGTAAATTTTTACCCGTTTTTACCCTTTTTTCCAAAATTTTGGCGCTTTTCTTCATTTTGGAAATGGCAACACTGGCCTATTCCACTCAAATTTGATTAGTGATTGCTTTTTGCACTTATTAAAGATTTGACAAAATATAGATCTAATCAGGCCATGTTTGAACTTGGGACCCATGGTCCGGGAAACTCTGGTGAAGGGTATTATATGGTCGGTCTTGACCGACTATAATTTTCTTACTTGTTTTTACTTGGAATTCTCGTAAAATAGGAGGTAGCAAAAAATCGAATAAAAACACGAAACCTCCTTGTAAGTTTTATCGCGTCAAAAAATTTGTAAATTTGCAATTTTATTAGTAAAACGATTGTAAAAATACAAAATAATTGTTAAAAAGCTTGTAAAATTACAAGGAATTGTTGTCAAATTGGAGGTAGCATAAAAAAAGTTACAAACAAAAGTTACAAACCGATTTTCCTGAAATTTTAAGGTGGGTTGTATCGGCTTATCGGCCATATCAGTCTTTAAAAATTTTGTATCCACCTTATAAAACAATGTGGACCTTATCTTCGAGAAAATTTCGATAACTCCCAAACTAACAGGAATATCATCTCAAAAAATAACTTGTAACATGACAAAAAAAGTTTGTAACTTTTTTTGCTACCTCCTATTTGACAAGAACTCCTTGTAATTTTTTAATTCTACCAGTTTTTTACCAATAAAATTGTAAATTTACATTTCTTTACCTTTACTAACTCCTATTTTACGAGAATTTCTATTAAAAACTACGAGATTTTTTGTAATTTTACAAAATTTTTACTAATAAAATTGTAAATTTAACTTACAAGGAATTCTCTTGAATTTACTAGATTTTTTATGTAAAAAAACTTTGGAAATTTGTAAAATTACAAAGAAAAATTGTAAAATTACAAAAAAAAAATTTAAATATCGATCAAAAATTTTTTGTTAAAAAACAAGGAAAACTGTCATATATTGGTAAAATGGGATTACGACACTTTCTCTAGTAATTCGTCAAGGTTTTTTTTGTGTGTAGAGCAAAAAAAATTGTCGAATTAAATTTAAAAAATATTATTTCATATACATATGGATATCGTAGGTCTATGTCTTTACATAAATACCCCCAAAAATTTTGACATTTTTGTGAAAAAAATATTTTTAAAAACTCAATTTTTTACAAAGTTATGCCACCCATGGAGAGGTATTAAAAACCATTTCTTTCCATATAAAAACATCCTATTACGAAAAATAGCTCAAAAATCCAAAATTCTATTTTTCGAAATTTCTTACCCCTTTTTTGAACCCCTTAATCCCCGATATGGCCAATAATCCCAGACACCCCAACCTTAGAATTGTCTCTTTTAAATATATTTTGAGTTTCAGATAAATCGGTTCATAAAGGCTGGATCACTTCCCTTGTTAGATAATGTCATCGTAATGATTATTAAAGAAACATGACCTCGAGCTAAGAAAATATTTCCCAAAATATTGTTTTTATAAATTTAAAAAACTGAAAAAGTATTTTGTTGAACATTACTAAAATCTAGTCCGTTTTAGGCTTTTTTCGCTTTATGTTCCTGGCCCATCAAATTTTTTCTGAGTGTAGACAGATATATATTTCTTGAAAACAGTGGCAATATAGAAAAATTCATGGAAAAAAAATGAGGCCACATAAATAGTAAAATTATAATAAAAGCATGACCATAAAATAAACAAAACGATAGATAGTTCTACTAAATTATGTAAAAAAAAAAAGCAAAACAATGTTGTTAAAAATCCACAAAAACATCCTTTAATAGGCTTTATAAGGGGATGATGCTAGTTAAAGGACAAAAAAATATTTGTTCCTAGTAAATAAATACAGAGTCGACTAGCCTGATAATGTTTTTATTTGGTTCGTATGAATTTTGTTGTTATTAAGTTGTAAGAAGCTGTATCTTTACAAAAAAAAAAAAATCCTTAGAAATGGGGGAGAATTTATTTTCTTTTTTAAAAAATATTTTCTATTCATATTTGGTTGTTATTGGCAACTCTATAGAAAAATTATTTGAATTGTTAAGTCTTCAGTTATCGTTTTCTTTATGGTATTCACATAACGGTCAATTATGTTTTTCATAATTTTTCTATTTCTTTTTTATTTTGTTAATAGATTTTTGTTGAAAATTGAAGCCTTCTAATTGTTTATTAAATGTTTTATTATGTAGTATTTAATACACATTTTGATGTTATGACAACTGACCTTTTGTGAAAAATAATTGAATTTAAATATATTATACAGAGAACAAGTAAAAGAGAACAATTAAAAGTATTCATGTTGGTCTTGGTGAATATTGCCATACCATACAATGAGACATGCACTGAGAGATTTTTTTTTTCATTAAAGTTATGAAAATGTTCATACAATCTATAAAAAAATATTTTTTTTCATTGGGTTAATAAATTTTTCTACAAAATTTATGAAAAATGTAATTGCAATAATGAAAATGATCATACATTTAATAAAATAAATGATTATTATTACAAATGCAATACAATTTTTTTTATAAATTTTATGAAAAAGTATATAGACATAATGAAAACAATCTTCATCTAATTGAAAAGAAAAGATTGGCTTATTATGAACAATATTTTTTTCTGTGCGATGCAGTCCAAAATAAAATAGTTAGACTCCTACAGTTTGGCAAGAATGTGTCTTATGATTATAGGATAATTAAACTCAGAAATGGGCAAAATCGGTACGGGGGAGAAAATTTTCTTTTTTGCGTAACTAAACCAACTTCTATAAAACAAAATGTTTTATAGAATTTTGTGTAGTTTTTTTTTTTTAAAAATCTAACATTTTTATGTCAGAAAAAGTTCAAAGTACAGCACTTTGACCAATGGGATTAAAATTTTTTTTGCCGCCCCCTTTTGTAGGCATGTATATAAAAAATTAATAAAATAATGACAAAAATGTATAACATAATAAATACAAAAAGCATAAGAGAAAAGAAAAAGGTGACTTTTGCTGTGTTTTTCAATAAGTGGATTTATTTTCAGAATAGAGTCCCCGCACAACAATGTCGGAACGGTTGACGGTTTCGGTCACGAGAGATTACACTGTGACACAATTGAAGGGTCATTTCTTAGGGCCTCAACCAAACCAAGACAGTTTGAAAGTACTTGTGTGATGTAGTAAAACCCCCAATGGGTTTTGCTCTGTAATGTCTCAATTTTTTTTTATAGCCCACTGAATTTTTCATTTTTTTTAAAGGCGTTTGAAAAAAGTCGAAAAAAATAATGTAACTGTTCTTTTGAGCTTAAAATAGTGTTAGGATGTCTTCAATAGAATTTGATGGGAATTTTTTTTCTAGAATATATTAACCCTCTATCTGCCGTATTTATTGGTCATTAAAGTACTATTCTTAAGAAATGGCTTAAAAGTCTACTAAGACTTGCGTTTAAAGGGTTAAAATGTTCTACGAATATGTTCTGCATCAAATTTTACTAGGGGTTGCTGGAGGCAGAAAGTTCGGCTGGTATAAAGAAAATGCAGAAAAAAGATAAATTGTAAAGTGCCATTAATTTTTTTATATATTTGCCAGAAATTGTATACAACTGCAACTAACAAATTTAGGAAAAACTATGAAAAGTTAATGATACTTTACTAATAATCTTTTTTATGCATTTTTCGTATACCGGTCGAACTTTTTGCCTTCAGCAACCCCCAGTGAAATTTGATGCTGAAAATAATCGTAGAACAATTTAACCCTTTAAACGCACTTCTTAGTAGGTTTCTGAGCCATTTTTTAAAAAAATGACGTAAATGACACATTAAAACGGGAGATATAGGTTTAGCGTACTCTAGAAAAATGTTCCCCATAAAATTCTATTGAAGACATCCGAACACTATTTTAAGTTCAAAAGAAAATTAATATTAGTTTTTTCGACTTTTGTCCAACGCCTTTGAAAAAAAAAAAATGAAAAATTCAGTGGGCTATAAAAAAAAATTTAAGACGTTACAGAGCTAAAACCTTTGGTGTTTTTACTACTATACATAAGTACTTTTAAACTGTCTTGGTTTGGTTGAGGCCCTAAATGTGCTGTTGCACTGTGTTATAGGCGCAAAACAAAGGCGGCAGCGGAAAATTCAGTCAAACGTTTATATTTACCTTCCCAGCAGAAATTTTGCTGAACTGGCAGCAGCTTTTGGAAAGGAAACTCGAGTCAAGGAGCGCATCCAAACCTGCTGAATTCATGCATGATTCTCTAAGGCGATGTCACACTTTAGAGCGCTAGTTGGATACACCGAAAAAGCGCTCTTAAGATGCTGTGAATTTATATCTCTTGAGAGCGCTGAAAAAATCGCTATATAGATGCAGTGAATTCATGTATCTTTTTAGAGCTATTTAAGCAGAATAAAGATGAAGCACATTTGACTATTTCTGAAATACAAGTTATTAAACCTGAAATACAATTGACTATTTCTGAATATAATTTGAAAATCTTAAATACAATTGACTAATTCTGAAAAACAGTTGACTCCCTGCAAGCATTTGGAAGAAATATCGCCTAAGAGATCCAATTACATTTAAAAAATTTCCAATTATATTTCGAAAATTTCAAATTTTATTTCAGAAACTTCCATTTATATTTCAGATATTATCATTTATATATATACCACTGGAGAGGAATAACACTTCTAAGCATGATAAACAAGATAATCGCTAATATTATCAATAGAAGACTTTCTGACTCCCTTGACAAAGAGTTTCGTTGTGAACAGGCGGGTTTTAGATCACAAAAGTCTTGCTTAGACCATATAAACAGCCTCCGTATTATAATTGAGCAGTCAGTCGAATGGAGATCGCCCCTTTACCTAGTCTCTATAGATTTCGAAAAAGCTTTTGACACACTTTCACACGATGCCATTTGGAAAGCACTGACCTGTAAAGGCGTTCCTAGAAAAATAATTGAGATCATTCAGGAGTTGTACAGAAACGCAAATTGTCGTATACTACACCAAAACTCTATAAGCGACAAAGTTTCTGTTAAAGCAGGTGTGCGTCAAGGCTGCATATTGTCACCGTTACTTTTTAACGTTGTGCTGGACATCGTTATGAAAAATGCAACGGCCAACAACAGAGGCATAATGTGGGGACTTGGCGAGCGTTTGGCCGATCTTGAATATGCCGACGACATATGCCTTCTAACACATAGTCACTCCGACATGTTAGAAAGCCTAAAAATGGTAGAGTCAGAAGCTGCAAAGGCAGGCCTCAAAATAAATATTCTTAAGACAAAGGCCATGAGAATAAATTCCACATGTAACAGGCCATTTTCCATCCAAAACATTCAAATCCAGGATGTTAACACTTTTTGCTACTTGGGTAGCATCATAACAACGACCGGAGGATCTTCTGATGATGTACTGAATCGCACTATGAAAGCCCGACAAGCATTCGGCCAACTCAGCACAGTGTGGAAATCACCAGTCATCTCTACCCACACAAAAATCAACATCTTCAATTCATGTGTGAAATCTGTTCTTCTCTATGGGTGCGAAACGTGGAACATGGCTACCAAAGATGTGAACACCCTGCAAGTCTTCGTCAACAAATGCCTGAGAAGAATATTAAAAATTTTTTGGCCCAACAGGATATCCAATGTACAACTCTGGGAACGCACTCATCAGAATCAAATACAAATCGAAGTGTTAAGAAGGAAATGGCGCTGGATTGGCCATGCACTGCGAAGATCTCCAGATGACGTAACCCGTAATGCTATAGATTGGAACCCACAGGGTAGTAGAAGAAGAGGACGACCAGCACACACTTGGCGAAGACAGCTAGACTTTGAAGCTTCGAGAGCAGGCAAAACCTGGAACGAAATAAAGAACCTTGCACCAAGTAGAAACGAATGGCGAAACTTTGTTGAGGCCCTATGCTCCTTATAGGAACTAAAGGAACCAATATATATATATATATACCAAAAAATGTTAAATTACATTTCAAAAATTTTAAATTATATTGGAAATTTTTGAAATATAATTGGACATTTTTAAATATAATTGGAGACTCAAAAATATGATTGGACATTTTTTGTAATATCATTTGTATTTTCTGAAACTGAAGTGGAAATGAGGTACTCAATTTTTTCTCATTCAAAATGTGTTAAAGGTGTTATGATTGATGCACTCTTTGCAGCGCTGTTTAATGCGCAATAATGATGCAGTGAAATCATGTGTCTTTGTCCAAAACTCATGTTTTTTTTTTCAAAAAGTGTTAAATATATTTCAAAGGAAAACATGTTTGAAATTTTATCAAAATATAATTTTATATTTTAAGTTTTATATAAAAAATCTTAAAAAAAAATTAAAATTTTTTCCCCTTACTTTTACTGCATCATCAAGAGCGCTTTTTGGATGCGCTTCGGTATGCTATAAAACGATGCTGTCCGCCAAAATCTCGATTTATTTTTGCTGGGATATGTCTTATACAGAGATTTTAAAATCACTATGTGATTTTGCATTGAACAAAATCAAATAGTTTTAAACAAAACCATCTCTAAAAATTATCTCAACATTTTGTTGTGTGAACGTACACAAGAAAAATTAAAAAAAAAAATAGTAAATTTTTAATACTATTGAGTGAAAAATTATTCAATTTTGCACCAGTAACCGATTTAATAGTATTGAGTAAATTTTTAATAAATGTTTGAAAAAAAATTGATTAATTGCCACAGTTAAAAATTTACTCAAAATGTATCTACATATTTATGTTTTTTAAAAGTTAAAGAAAGCTATAAATTTTTTTATAAAAAAAATCAAAAAAACTTCTTTTTTTTAAACTTTACCATATTTATGTCTCAAAAATATAGGAAAATTTTATAAAGACGGTTACAAACTTTCATATACATACACAAAAAACTATAAACTAAACGAGAATTCAAAAAACTATGAGAGTTAAAAAAAAAATAAAAAAAAACTATTAAATTTTTAATAAATTATTTACTTAAATTGTTTTTAAAATTTTTAAGTAAATATTTAATTGCGTCAATTAAAAAATTTCTCAATTTTTGTTTTTAAATTTAAACAAGTAATAACTCAAATTTGTTTCCTCCATATTGTTTTCTGTTGTTTTCTTTATAATAGGCTGGTCAAGTCGTATATGGGCAAAATCAGATAAGGGGAAAAATGTTCACCTTTGAAAAATTAAAACTACCATAGAAAAACACAATTTTTTTACATGTTTTGCGATATATTTTTTTAATAAATCAGCAAAGTAAGTTTTTTCTTTTCCGACTCTTTTTGGGGGCTTAAGTGCAAAAGCCGTAATTTTTATGCAACATTATTATTTACGAGGGTCACCCATCAAACTTAAACCCAACCCTCCTCCCATAAAAAAAAATACACAATTTTTCCTACCGAAAATGTATTCAATTCTAAAAGCGTTTTTTTTTTTAATTAAAGCATCAGATTTTGAGAAATTTTTCCAAAGATTTTTGTGATGGTTAAAGTCTAAGATTCTAAAATGCCTTTCCACAAAATTTCACAAATTTTGAAAAAATCTTAGATTTTTCGTAAAGAAAAATTCTCAGATTCTGAGAACAAATTTTAACATTTTGAGGCATTTTTTTTTTCATAGAAAATTTCTCAAACTCCACAAATTTTTTTTTTTTTTTTTTTTTGTAAAAAAATTCTCAAATTTTGAGATTTTTTTGTTTAGAAAAATTCTTAGTTTCTCAGATTCTGAAATATTTTTACTATCAAAAATGATTTCTTTTCAAAAAATTTGATTTTTTTCTACAGAATTATAATTATAACTTGTGATAGTTTTCGAAAAGAAAATTTTTTAGATTCCGAGACATTTTGAGGACAAGTATCATTTGCTTATTTTCCTTCGTTTTCTTCTTCATTTTTTCGATTTTAAAATCAATTTAAATGTTTTGTTTATAATTCCCCAATTTTTATTTTGTATAAAACACATTAATTCAAGTGATTAAAAACCAAACTTTTTACATATTTCTAATTTTTTTAACCTGTTGCAATTATTATCACTTTTCCAAACACACAAAATTAAGCCATCGACAATTCCCCAAGGATCTCACTAAATAAAAAAAAAATAACACAAATAATAAACACTGATATCATTTTACCTAAACATTTAAAGGGTGTTTACACTACCCCATCCCTTGTTGACACAGTACATAAATAGTATGCAGTCAGGGTTGCATTAAATGAGCACAAGTATAAGTGACAGCACGCGGTGTAACTTTTGACGTTTACTGCATAACATAATCAAATTTGCCGCTAATACAATACTTCGAATACATCCCTGTTTGCATACTACTAATATGTACTGTACTTATGGCACAATAATTCCCTAATATCCTGGATTGTTTTCTCAACTCGTAGTGTAGTTTACTTGTTGTTGTTAAACAACAAACCAAAAAAAGAAATCCTTAAGGATTTGTTAGAATGGAGAAAACAACAACACTTGTTTATTGCAAATAAAAATCCTACCAAGACCAAAATAAAGGTAAAAACAGACGTGTTCAATTGAAATAAAATTCAATTTTATTAAGTGCTGATATGTTTGTATGTTCGTTCCTCAGAAGGAAGGGTGAGTTTTTGTGTGGTGGATTTCTGTTTTTTGTATTTTTTATTGATAGTTGATAGAATCATTTTATTTTATCTCATGATTGCAGAGATTTTTTATATTGACATTTTTTTGGTTGGTCGTATTTTTTTGTTTAATATTAAAAGGTTTTTAGGTTAATGACATTAAATTGATGTGTTTTAGCATTTTATCGTCATTTTATTTTATTTTTTGACAAAAGGTTAAGTAAAATAATAGTGACAATTGTTGAAATGAAGATTAATGTTAGGTTAGGAAGAAAAAAAGTGATTTTTACAAACACTCTTAGGGCGAGTTGATGATACACAGAAAATAAAATCATAAAATTCAAGTCAACAAACAGCAATTGTGAATGTCTTATACTGATATCAACCAATCATTTAGTAAAAACGGCATCCTGTTAGTCAATAATACAAAAAATCGATTTTGTTTTCAACAAACTACGTCAAATAATTTTATTTCAAAATGAAAGGAAAATTTCAACAAATCATTAGTGGCAGTTTGTCAATAAGACAAAGAAAAATATTTTTATAACTTTCAAATAACCCGTTTGTTATTAATGTTCAATAATTTGTAAATAAAACAGATTTTTTTCAACTATTTATGTCAATAAACGACTTTGTCAAATAAAAGTCATATTTTCAACAATTTAAATCAATAAATATAAAGAACTTTGTCAATCTAACAAAATCGTAAATTTTTTTTTAACAATTGCTGTCTATAAAGAATTTGGTAGCTTTTGTAAAGTATAAAACAAAAACACAAACATACTATTACGACAACATGCTCTCTCTCGTCGTGTAGTTTGTTTTTTATTTGTGCCTGTACTTCTTTTTAAAAAAGCAGACAATGAAAAAAGAAGACAATTAAAACAAAAAAAAAAGATTATGAATTTAGTTTTATCTGAGCTAGCAAGGGGTACGGCAGCAATTGAAATTATGTCTTAGAAAATATTATTAAAAAATGTATTTCGAAAACAAATTAATCTTTTTAAATAAACATTTTGTTTTGTTAACTATTGTTTTGTTTTGGCCTTTATATTTTTGGAATAATTTTTTTACAGAATTTGCTTTCAAAGTTTTTACCGATTGCTATGTTTGTCTAAAACGAAACTAAAACATGTGTATATAAAAAAGAAAGAAATAAAGAACAAACGAAAAAAAAAGAATTTTCAACATAAGACAAAACGGTAAAACGATAAAAGTAAAATACATTCTTAAGTGTTATAAAAAAGAATATTGACTAAAAAAATACCTTTGTTTAATTTCAATATTAATATTCTCTTACATTTAACTCGATTTTAATCAATTTATTTTTAATTTTTTTTCCTATAAAAAAAAGTTTTAATTTGTCAATACAACTAATACTGTTGGTTGATATCACAAATTCGTTTGTTGAATTCCTTTACCATATCAACAAATGACGTTTGTGTTTGTTGAATTTCTTTGTTGAAAACAAAATTTATTTTTTTTCTTTTGTTAGATCAACAAATTACGTTTTGTGTTTGTTGAATTTCTTTGTTGAAAACAAAATTTATTTTTTTCTCTTTTGTTAGATCAACAAATTACGTTTTGTGTTTGTTGAATTTCTTTGTTGAAAAAAAATTTAAGATTTTGTACGTTTGTCAATACAAATAATAATTTAGGAGAACTATTACAAACTCATTTATCAATTGTTTTTTCAACAATTAATATTTACAAACGTTAGTTGATGTTACAAATTTCCGTATAGGAGCACTTTCAGTGAAAAATTTAATTGTATTCACAAATATGGGGGTCAATATAACAATTCGTTTTTTTCTGTGTATGAAATTTATTTTGAGTAAAACATATTTAAGTCAAACTTGTAAAAACAAAAAAAAAAAAATACGAGTGTAATTTTTTGTGAGTGTAAAATTTTTGGATTGCCATGAGGACTTTTAAAAATCTTATAGATTTCGTCCTTGGCCAATATAAATATATATTTAATTTTTTTGTTTTAAATAAAAAACTTTTTTAGTAATTTTTGTAAAAAAAAATAATTTTTTTTTTTTGAGTGTAAGATTTTTTTTTGAGTGAAAAATTTTTTTGGGTGTACTTTTTTTTATTTTTAGTGTAAAAATATTTTTGAGTGACAAAAATACGTTGTAAAATATTTTTGTGACTTACCAACGTTTTTAAACTTGTTTAACTGATTTTTAACACGTGAATTTAAGGTGAAACCAATCTGAAATTCACTGTTTTGTTAATAACTTTTTAACCACTTGACAGATTTGGCTTAAATTTAATATCAACCAGACATAGGGAACAACAAATATATAAGCTAAGTTTCAGCAGCCTAAGAATTATCTTTCGAAAGTTAGCGAATTCTCTTAATTTGGAGAAAAACTCACTTTTTGGCACTGGACCACTGGACTGATTTCGCTGGATTACAATACCATCCTGAACAGGTATTTCGAAGTTCGACTTTATATCACTGTGTAATTGCTGTCTATATCGCGTTTACAAAAATGTTCTACACTCAAAAAAAAAAAACTGTAATGTTAGCAAAAAAAGCTTGAAAACCTACAAGAAAATTTGCTGATTTTGAACCCACAATTTTTTTTGCTAAAGTTAGCAAAAATGTTTTGCATATAATTAGTTAACTATTTTTTAACTTAGTTCATACACATCTGAGGTCCCCATTGGGTTCGGACCCGATAGGTCCAGACCCCAATGGGCCTAGACCTAGTTGGGTTCGTTAAAATTCGTCATAGTTTTTGATTCAAAATTTGTGTCCGTTTCGCTCTACCTTGCTTAGTTTTTGAGATACGTGATTATAGGGGACCACTGGGGTCTTGAGAATTAAAAAACTCGATGACTTTAAAAATATTGCTCGGAGAGCTTTTAACTATTATGCGGTCTTGTTCTACGTGTTGAGAGCTACAAAAATGCTCTTGGACTTTTTGTTGTGTCGGCAATATTTACCAAGATATGAGCATTTTAAAATTTTCGGGAATGCTAACTTTTTTGGATCCAAAGTTAGGGCCCATTAGGGTCCACACATGTGAAGAGGACCGGCGTTATTATATAGAGCCCGAGAACCAAAAATGGCCTCCATTTTGTTCTATCTGGCTTAGTTTCCGAGATAGAGCCATTTTAAGTTTTCTGAATTTATTTTTTATTTATTTATTTATTTATTTTGCTAATATTAGCAAAAAAGCTTGTAAAAATTTGGTCAACTCAATTTTAAATCTAGCAAAAAAAATTAGTTCAAATTTTGTTTAAAATTGCTAGTGCGCTAAATGAAGTTTACAAGATATTTTTGCTAACATGCTAACCTCAACTGAAAATTTGCTAAAAGTTAGCTAAACAGCATTAGCAAAAAAAAATAGTAAATCTACTAATGTATTATTTTGAGTGTATAGAAAATTATAGATAAAAATTTTTCTAAAAAAATTATTTATCGATAAAAATTTTTCTTTAGAAAATTAGTATTCGATATAAAATGTTCTATAGAAAATTATCTATTAAAAATGTTCAATAGAAAATTATCTATGAAAAATGTTCAAAAGAAAATTATGGGTAAAAAATTTTCTATAGAAAATTAGTTATCTATAAAAAATGTTCTATCGATAACAACTTTTTATCGATAACGACAAAAT
Organism: Pegoplata infirma; assembly: GCA_963921195.1. Taxonomy (NCBI): domain Eukaryota; kingdom Metazoa; phylum Arthropoda; class Insecta; order Diptera; family Anthomyiidae; genus Pegoplata; species Pegoplata infirma. The sequence goes on from OY992537.1 coordinate 43,159,922, forward strand.
TAATAACATTTTAAAACTTTTATAAATTATGCATAAATTTTATTGATAAAAAATTTCCTATAGAAAATTTGTCACCGATAAACATTTTTTTAAAGACTATTATCGATAAAAAATGTTCTATAGAAAATTATGGATAAAAAATTTTCTATAGAAAATTATTTATAAACATTTTTCTATAGAAAATTAGTTATCAAAAAAAAAATTTCTATTAAAAATTAGTTATCGATAAAAAATTTTCTATAGAAAATAAGTTATAGATAAAAAATTTTCTATAGAAAATAAGTTATCGATAAAAAATTTTCTATAGAAAATAAGTTATCGATAAAAAATTTTCTATAGAAAATTAGTTATCGATAAAAAATTTTCTATAGAAAATTAGTTATCGATAAAAAATTTTCTATAGAAAACTAGTTATCGATATAACAAATTTTTTATAGAAAATTAGTTATCGATAAAAACTTTTCTATAGGAAATTAGTCATCGATAATTTTTTATCGATAACTAATTAGAAAATTAGTTATCGGTAAAAAATGTTCTATAGAAAATTAGTTATCGATAAAAAAGTTTCTATGGAAAATTAGTTATCTATAAAAATTTTCTATAGAAAATTAGTTATCGATAAAAAGTTTTCTATAGAAAATTAGTTATCGATAAAAAAATTTTAATAAAAAATAGTTATCGATAAAAAATTTTCTATAGAAAATTAGTTATCGATAACATATTTTCTATAGAAAATTATTTATCGATAAAATATTTTTTAAAGAAAATTAGTTATCGATAAAAATTTTTATAAAGAAAATTAGTTATCGATAAAAAATTTTCTATAGAAAATTAGTTATCGATAAAAAATTTTCTAACAAAAATTAGTTATCGATAAAAAATTTTCTATAGAAAATTAGTTCTCGATAAAAATTTTTTTATAAAAAATTAGTTATCGATTAAAAATTTTCTATAAAAAATAAGTTATCGATTAAAAATTTTCTATAAAAAATTAGTTATCGATAAAAAATTTTCGTTAGAAAATTAGTTATCGATAAAAAATTTTCTATAGAAAATAAGTTATCGATAAAAAATTTTCTATAGAAAATTAGTTATCGATTAAAAGTTTTCTATAGAAAATTAGTTATCGATTTAAAAAATTTTCTATAGAAAATTAGTTATCGATAAAATTTTTTTATAGAAAGTTAGTAATAGATAAAAAATGTGCTATAGAAAATAAGTTATCGATAAAAAATTTTCTTTAGAAAATTAGTTATCGATAAAAAATTTTCTATCGATAAAAAATTTTCTATAGAAAATTTGTTATCGATAAAAAATTTTCTATAGAAAATTAGTTATCGATAAAAAGTTTTCTATAGAAGATTAGTTATCGATAAAAAATTTCCTACAGAAAATTAGTTATCGATAAAAAGTTTTCTATAGAAAATTAGTTATCGATTTAAAAAATTTTCTATAGAAAATTAGTCATCGATTAAACATTTTCTATCGAAAATTAGTTATCGATAAAAAATTTTCTAAAGAAAATTAGTTATCGATAAAAAATTTTCTATAGAAAATTAGTTATCGATAAAAAATTTTCTATAAAAAATTAGTTATCGAAAAAAAATTTTCTATAGAAAATTAGTTATCGATAAAAAATTTTCTATAGAAAATTAGTTATCGATAAAAAATTTTCTATAGAAAATTTGTTATCGATAAAAAATTTTCTATAGAAAATTAGTTATCGATAAAAAATTTTCTATAGAAAATCAGTTATCGATAAAAAATTTTCTATAGAAAATTAGTTATCGATAAAAAATTTTCTATAGAAAATAAATTATCGATAAAAAATTTTCTATAGAAAATCAGTTATCGATAAAAATTTTTCCATAGAAAATAAGTTATCGATAAAAAATTTTCTATGGAAAATTAGTTGTCGATAAAAAAATTTTATATAGGAAATTAGTAGTCGATAAAAAATTTTCTATAGAAAATTAGTTAGTCGATAAAAAATTTTCTATAGAAAATTAGTTATCGATAAAAAATTTTCTATAGACAATAAGTTATCGAAAAAAAATGTTCATTAGAAAATTAGTTATCTTTAAAAAAATTTCAATAGAATTTAAGTTACCGATAAAAAATTTCTATAAAAAATTAATTAACGATAAAAAATTTTCTATAGAAAATTAGTTATCGATAAATGATGTTCAATATAAATAACATTTTAAATTTTTTTTAAATTATGCATAAATTTTAAATCGTGTAGCATCTTCTCTTAAAAAAGAGTAGTAACTGCACTAGTGTAAAAAGAAATTGTATCAACATACAATAAGGAAAAGAAAACTTCACAAATTAACTTAAGTTGGCGGCAAAGTTATAATAGACTCTGGCGTCTAAGTCACAGTCTCGCCATTTATTTAAGCCTTAAAACGCGACCACATAAAAAAGCCAACTCAAGAAAAAGGATACTATAAATATCAAAACAAAAAAATGTTCTCCTACAACCATATATGCATACTAAAGTGTACAAGTAAATGTTAAAATAAAAATACCATGAAGAAAGAAAGTTGTAAAAATTATTGGCATGTTTAAGATATCATTATGGGAGTATGTCTATATGTAGAAATATAAACTCCTCTATCATAGAGACGATAACTTTCACTAACTGGAACAAAAAATAAATAGAAGTATAAATAAAGTCATCGATATGTATATGGATGTTCAAGTACTTAGATATTGGGCTTCTTCAAAATAGAAAAAAAAAACTGAAAAATATAACGAAAATTCCTTAAACATGACAACGAACTTTATGGCATTCTTTCCATACAGTTGTATGAACAACATAATGAACACTTCATAAAGATGATGTTGTGATGCTGATGCTGCGGCTGTTTGACGTTAGTGATGACGATGACAATGCCAAGAACAAAAGTGTTAAGGATAGGAATTCCTTGCACGTTTCATGCACGTGCATGATGTACTACCGGAAAGGGAAATGATTATGAAGTGCGTTTTGTTTTATGTACAATTTTTTTTTTTATATTTAGACTCAACAAATATGAATATTAGGTGTAGAGCTTTCAAAAGCAAAACTAATTTTTTATAAAAAAATTTTTATCCATAACTAATTTTCTATAGAAAATTTTTTATCAATAACTAATTCACTATAGAAATTTTTTTATCGATAACTAGTTTAATATAGAAAATTTTTTATTAACTAATTTTCTATAGAAAATTTTTTATTAACTAATTTTCTATAGAAAATTTTTTATCGATAATTAATTTTCTACAGAAAAATTTTTATCGATAACTAATTTTCTATAGAAAATTTTTTATCGATAACTAATTTTCTATAGAAAATTTTTTATCGATAACTAATTTTCTATAGAAAATTTTTTATCGTTAAAAAAACTGAAAAATTTTTTATTAGAAATTCTTTATCGATAACTAATTTTCTATAGAAAATTTTTTATCGATAACTAATTTTCTATAGAAAATTTTTATCGATAACTAATTTTCTATAGAAATTTTTTATCGATAACTTATTTTCTATAGAAAATTTTTTATCGATAACTAATTTTCTTTATTTATAACTAATTTTCTATAGAAAATTTTTTATCGATAAGTAATTTTCTATAAAATTTTTTATCGATAACTGATTTTCTTTATTGATAACTAATTTTCTATAGAAAATTTTTTATCGATAACTAATTTTCTATAGAAAATTTTTTATCGATAACTAATTTTCTATAGAAAATTTTTTATCGATAACTAATTTTCTATAGAAAATTTTTTATCGATAACTAATTTTCGATAGAAAATTTTTTATCGATAACTAATTTTCTATAGAAAATTTTTTATCGATAACTAATTTTGTATAGAAAATTTTTTATCGATAACTAATTTTCCATAGAAAATTTTTAATCGGTAACTAATTTTCTATAGAAATTTTTTTTACAGAAAATTTTTTATCGATAACTAATTTTTACAATTTTTTATCGAAGAATAGAATTTTTAACGGAAAATAATTTTTTTCTTTTTTATATAGAAAATTTTTTATGGATAACTTATTTTCTAAAGAAAATTTTCGATCGATAACAAATTTTCTATACAAAATTTTTTATCGATTTATATTTTTCTATATAAAGTATTTTATCGATAAATAATTTTCAATAGAAAACTTTTTAACGATAACTATAGAAATTTTTTTATCGATATCAAAATTATTTACCCGAGTAAAAAAAAAAGTTTTTAAGATCTAATTTGATCTCAAAATTGGCTGTATCAAGTTGGATCAGATATTGATATAATTGTATTATTTTAGATACACAAATATTAAAAATGATACAATTAGATCCGAATTTTGGTCACATCCAATTAAATCCAGTTGATCTTATTTTATATAAATTAATATAGATTTATATAATTACATAAAGTCAGATATATTTATGTATAACCTCAGATAAGAAAATGGAGCCGCAATATATCTTAGATAAAATTAGATCTGAATATATAAAAACTTATATATAATTTAATATGATTGTATCAAATTATATATCATTAAGTATATCAAAACTTTTTTACTAGGGTATAGAAAACTTTCTATAGGAAATTTTTTTTGATAACTAATTGCCTATAGAAAGTTTTCTACAGTTAATTTTTAATCGATAACTTCTTTTCAAAAGAAAATTATTATTATTTTTCTATAGGAATTTTTTTTTTCGATAACTTCTTTTGTAAAAATTTTTTTATGGTAACATTTTTTCTGTAGCAAATTTTTATCGATAACTTATTTTCTATAGAAAATTTTTTTCGATAACTTTTTCCTATAGAAAATGTTTTATCGATAACTTTTACTATATAGAAAATTTTTAATGGATAACTGTTTTTGTATAGATCATTTTTTATCGATAACTTATTTTTATAGAAAAATTTTTATCGATAACTTGTTTTCTATAGAAAATCTTTTTTCGATAACTTATTTTTCATAGAAAATTTTTTGTCGATAACTTATTTTTTAAAGAAAATTTTCTATAGGAAATTTTTTATCGATGACTAATTGTCTATAGTAAAATTTTTATCGTTAAATTATTTTCTATAGAAAAATTTTCATCGATTTCTTGCTAAAGAAAATTATTTATTATTTTCTATTTAAAATTTTTTATCGATAACTTCATTCTATACAATTTTTTTTCGACAACTAATTTTCAATAGAAAACTTTTTTAAGATAAATATAGAAATTTTTTTTATCGGTAACAAATTTTTTATAAAAAATTTTCTATAGCAAATTTTTTTCGATAACTAATTGTCTATAGAAAATTTTCTATTGTAAACTTTTTATCGATAACTTATTTTCTAAAGAAAATTTTTCATCGATAACCCATTTTCTAAAGAAAATTATATATTATTTTTTTTTAGAAAATTTTTGATCGATAACTTATTTTATGTAGAAATTTTTTTATCGATAACTTATAAATGATTTATCGATAACCTTTTTGTATAGAACATGTTTTATCAATAACTTTTTTTCTATGGAACATTATTTATCTATAACTTATTTTTATAGAATTTTTTTTTAATCGATAACTTGTTTTCTATAGAAAATTTTTTATCGATAACTTATTGTTCATAGAAAATTTTCTATAGGAAAGTGTTTTCGATAACTAAAATTTCTATAGTAAATTTTTTATCGATAAATTAATTTCTATAGGAATTTTTTCATCAATAACTAATTTTCTAAAGAAAATTATTTATTATTTGCTATAGAAAATTTTTTATCGATAACTTATTTTTTGTAGAAATTTTTTTATCGATTACATATTTCTGTAGCAAATTTTTTATTGATAACTTAATTTCTATAGAACTTTTTTGTCTATTGAAAGTTTTTTCTATTGAAAATTTTTTTTTATAGAAAATTTGTTATCGATAAATTATTTTCCATAGAAATTATTTTAACGATAAATTATTTTCTGTAGAAAATTTTTTATCGATAACTTATTATCTACAGAAAATTTTTTATCGAAAATTTGTATCGGTGAGTAATTTTCAATAGAAAATGTGTATCGATGACTTATAATCTATAGAATTTTTTTTATCGATAACGAATTTTCTATATAAATTTGTTAAGATGAAAAAAATATTACTCCCCTATTAAAAATTGTTGATTTTTGAGACACACGCCATGAAAAGTAATTTAGATTTAAATGGAGTGGTCATTCCAAATGGAAATGGAATGTAATTTCATTGTGAAGTGGTAAACAAGGTGTTGCTAATAAAATTTATTATGTTTTAAACTTTTATTAGATTTTTATTGGAAATAGGAAAATTCTGAAAGGAAATCCATGGGGAAGTAATAAAATTTTGGATAAGAGTTAAAACAAGTAAAAAAGTTTAATTCGGCCTTGCCGAATGTAGTGATACCCTCCACAATTTCAAAAAGATTATTGCAAAAAACTTTATTTAAAAGGAAATTACTTTTGAAAAAAAAAAAAATTTTTTGAAAAAAAAAGTTTCCGTGAAAAAAAATTTTGGTAAAAAAAATCCGCGATTTTTTTCTTTTTTTTGTCAAAAAATATGTTCGTACCTGTTTATATACCATTTGGTGTTCAATTATGTTCACATATGTCAACCGGAAGCCGAATTAAAGCATTTGGTATTTTTAGGTTATGTTAAATGTACTGAAATTTTTTAGGTGTGCTTACATTTTCGTTCATAACTTTTGAACCGCTGAACCGATATCGCTCAAATGCAATACCAAACTTCTCGGGAGAACTTCCAATAAATATGTTAAGTTTCAGCCATCTCTGTGCAATATTTTGTCCGCGACAGCATTTTCCACAGACAGACAGACAGACAGACAGACAGACGGACAGACGGACAGACGGACAGACGGACATCGCTAGAATGTCTTAAAATCGATCGGGCATCATGAATATATATACTTTATGGGGTCCCAGATCGATATTTCGATGAGTTACAAACGGAATGACAAACTTATATATACCCTAGAGGTGTCCTTAAAAACGAAAATCACTTTTTTATACCTGGTAGGGTCCTATATTGTTCTTTAGTATCTAAAAATGAGTGAGTCAAAATTTGGGGACAATCGGCTAAAAATAACTCGTGCCGAAAATGGATTGAAGTTTTGGGACATTCTTATAAGAACGAAAAACTCGTTTTTTCTAGTTTTTGGAAAAACATTGGTATTTGATATTTTTTGTTAAATTTTTTGTGAAATAATATGAAAATGGTACTAAATTACCTTTTCAAAACGACTAATAAAATTAAAATCGGATGAAAAATAACTATTTTACGCATACATGCCCCAGACCATTGCATGGTTTTTAGAGCCAGAATTTCAAAATTTTCAAAATTTTTAGGCAAAAAATAGTAAAAATTTAATTTTACTTTATGATCAAATTGAAAACATATTTAAGATTAAAAATAGCAGATATGGTAGTCAAGCTTTTTTTTTATTTGGCGCGGGTAGTGATAAAATTTCCGCGGATTCCAAATAAAATGCGTTTTTCTACAATAATTAAGGAAATTTTTGAAAATTTGTGCTCTATTGTGCGGATCGAAGTGTAAAGCGTAAATTCTGTAACTTTTGAGAAATCGGATATATGCAGATATTTTGTATTATAGAAATGTATAACGTCTCAAATTTGTCATTTCACCTCGACGAAAAGGGGTTAAAGATGCCCGAATTCTCAAAAAAATTACAGAGTCTATGTATTTCACTTCGTATAATACAATACAGAAAATTGTTTCCCATATTTGCTAAATTATTTTAGAAAAACTCATTTTCTTTGGAATCCGCGGAAATTATATCACTACCCACGCCAAATGAAAAAAAAGTTAGACTACCATATCTGTTAGTTTTTATCTATAACATGTATTTAATATAATTATAAAGTAAAATTTAATTTTTTTTATTTTTTTGCCTAAAAATTTTGAAAATTTTCAAATTTTGGCTTTAAAAACCATGCAATGGTCTGGGGCATGTATGCGTAAAATGCTTATTTTTCATCCGATTTGAATTTCTTTAAGCTTTATGGAAAGGTAATTTATTACCATTTTCATATTACTTAACAAAAAAATTAACAAAAAATAGCATATACCAATATTTTTCAAAAAACTCGAAAAAACGTGTTTTTTCATCAGATAAGAGTGTCCCAAAACTTCAATCCATTTTCGGCACGAGTTATTTTTATCCGATTGTCTCCAAATTTTGGCTCACTCATTTTTAGATACAAAACTACAATTTAGGACCCTACCACGTATTAAAAAGTGATTTTGAAAAATTACCTTAGTCGTTAGGACACCTTTAATATACCCTCTATCACTAAGTGGAGGGTATAAAAAAATTTCAAAAAGTAGAAGTTTCAAATTAAATTCCGAAATTTCCAGGTTGATGAAAGTTTATTTTTATTAATATCACTCATACGCTACGTCTTGTATTATTTTTTATAAAAAAATAATTTAAATTAATATTACTCATACGTTACGTATTGTATTATATTTTATATTTTGTATGGATTCTGAAAAAGTTTTTTGAAGTATTTCAATTTCACTTTCTTATTTCCTATTTAAATATCAAAAACATAGAGAAACATAGAGGCGAAGGTGAAAGAAAAAATAATATCACTATCTTTTTCTAATTTCTCACACGTACGTTGTCGATGTGAATTCACCACACAATACATGTTTACAAGTCGTACTTTGTCAACAAATACATGTATACAAGTTGTACTTTGACAACTCAATTTTTGACGCCTTCGCCTCTATGTTTCTCTATGATCAAAAACATTCAAGTTTTTAACATTTCAAAACCTTACAAAACAATAGTTTTCCCTTGAAAAGAAAAGAAAACAAAAAAATTGAAATGCGTGAAAAAATAAAAAAAAAAAATCTTATTTCATTTTCATTTCCATTCATATTCATTTCAAAAGAATCAAACTCTTTAGAAAACGTTTATTAAACAATTTTAACATTTAAACGCGTAAACGCTTCCATTGTCTTGCATTTGTTTCTCCACCCCCTGCTCCCACCCCATTTCACCATCCTCCTTGGATTTTTCTTATACAAAATGTATAATAATTCTTCATTTAAGCGCGTTTCTTTTATTGCCTTTCTAACTTTCATAAGTGGCGCCACAAACACTCGTCCTTTCTATCCTACATCATCTCATGTCTTGAATGCGAAATTAAAATTTCAAGTGTTAATACAGTTAACGTGGCAACCACACTTTTATATCTTTATATATAAATGTAGTGGTATTTCCTGGCTTCATGTTAAAATCTGCTGTATCCCAGTGTGGGAGTTGTTGTCAGGAGTTCGTTGTAGAAATTTCAATTGATATGTTATTAAATTTTATTTAGTTAGTTGTCTGTAGGTGTTTTTTTTATTTTTATTTATTTGAAATTGAATTCTTTATTTGCGTTAACATGCAAATTTAATTTCAATTGATGATGGCATTTGTAATTATTTAAAGATTTTAATTGAAATTTATTGTATACGATTGTAATTCAAATCAGCATATTTTAAGAAATTGATACATTTTAGGATATTAAATATAAAGGTTTAAAAGGTACGATAAAATACTTTTCGATAAAAATTTCAGTAAAAAATAAGTTATCGATAAAAAAATTTCTATAGAAAATTAGTTATTGATAAAAAATTTTCTGTAGAAAATTAGTCATCGATAAAAAATGTTCTATAGAAAATAAGTTATTGAAAATTAGTTCTACAGAAAAATTTTTATCTATAACTAATTTTATATAGAAAATTTTTTATTCATAACTAATTTTCTATAGAAAATTTTTTATCGATAATGATATTTTTTTAACTTTTATCCAAAATTTGTATTTCCATGGATTTCTTTTCAGAATTTTCCTATTTCCAATAAAAATCTAATAAAAGTTTAAAACATAATAAACTTTATTAGCAACACCTTGTTTTACCACTTCACAATAAAATTACATTCCATTTCCATTTGGAATGACCACTCCATTTAAATCTAAATTACTTTTCATGGCGTGTGTCTCAAAAATCAACAATTTTTAATAGGGGAGTAATATTTTTTTCATCTTAACAAATTTATATAGAAAATTCGTTACCGATAAAAAATGTCTGTAGAATATAAGTTATCGATACACATTTTCTATAGCAAATAAGTTATCGATAAAAAATTTTCTATGGAAAATAAGTTATCGATAAATTATTTTATATAGTTATCGATCACAAATTTTCTATAGAAAATAAGTTATCGATTAAAAATTGTCTATAGAAAATAAGTTATCGATTAAAACTTTTCTATGCAAAATATGTTATCGATAAAATATTGTCTATAGAAAACCAGTTATCGATAAAAAAATTTTCGGTCAAAATAAGTTATTATAAAAACTTTTCTACAAAAAATAAGTAATCGATACAAAATTTGGTACAGAAAATAAGTTATCGATAAAAATTTTTCTAAAGAAATTTAGTTATCGATAAAAAACGGGCTACAGAAAATAAGTTATCGATGAAAAATTTGCTACAGAAAATAAGTTATCGATAAAAGCTTTTCTATAAAAAATTAGTTATCGATTAAAAATTTCTATAGAAAATTAGTTATCGATAAAAAAATTCTATAGAAAATTAGTTTCGATAACAACTTTTCTATAGAAAATACAAAATTTTCTATAAAAATACAAAATTTTCTATAGAAAACAAGTTCTGGATGAAAAAATTTTTCTGTAAAAATAAGTTATCGATAAAAAATTTTTTACAGAAAATATGTTATCCATAAAAATATCTACAGAATGGAAAATAAGTTATCGATGAAAATAAGTTATTGAAAATTAGTTCTACAGAAAAAAGATAACTAATTTTTTATAGAAAATTTTTTATTCATAACTAATTTTCTATAGAAAATTTTTTATCGATAACTAATTTTCTATAGAAAATTTTTTATCGATAACCAATTTTCTATAGAAAATTTTTTATCGATAACTAATTTCCTATAAAAAATTTTTTATCGACAACTAATTTTCTATAGAAAATTTTTTATCGATAACTAATTTTCTATAGAAAATTTTTTATCAATAACTAATTTTCTATAGAAAATTTTTTATCTATAACTAATTTTCTAAAGAAAATTTTTTATCGATAAATAATTTTCTATAGAAATTTTTTTATCGATAACTAATTTTCTATAGAAAATTTTTTATCGATAACTAATCTTCTATTTTCAATTTTCTATTTCATTTTTATATCGATAACTAATTTTTTATAGAAAATTTTTTATCGATAACAAATTTTCTATAGAAAATTTTTTATTGATAACTTATTTTCTATAGAAAATTTTTTATCGATAACTAATTTTCTATAGAAAATTTTTTATCGATAACTAATTTTCTATTTTCTATAGAAAATTTTTTATCGATAACTTATTTTCTATAGAAAATTTTTTATCGATAACTTATTTTCTATAGAAAATTTTTTATCAATAACTTATTTTCTATAGAAATTTTTTTATCGATAACTAATTTTCTATAGACAATTTTTATCGATAATTTGTTTTCTTTAGACAATTATTTATCGATAACTAAGTTTCTATAGAAAATTTTTCATGGACAACCAATTTTCTTGCAAAAATAAAACAATTTGCTATAGAAAATTAAGACAAACTTTTACTAATATTTTTTTAGAAAATGTTTACCAAAATCTCTAAGCTTTGGTCAAAGGGCTAAAAGTTTGTCTCAATCTCTATGAAATTCTCAATGGAAAAAAATTGTAAGATTATATTTAAAAAATTGTCTGTAGAAAATTTTTTATCGATAACTATTTTTCTATAGAAAATTTTTATCGATAACTAATTTTTTATAGAAAACTTTTTTTTGATAACTAATTTTGTATAGAAAATTTTTTATCGAAAACTTATTTGCTATAGAACATTTTTTATCGATAACTATTTGTCTATAGAAAACTTTCTTAGACATTTTTTCGATAACTAATTGAATAGTTCATGCGAATAAGGACGAATAGACCACTTTTTTGCAAACACGTTTTTTTGCATAAATGCATTTTATTAGCAGAGCCCTACAACCCTATGCAGAAATTTTGGGAAAATTTTGACTTTTAAGGCTAAAAAAATGACTTTGAAAGTGCAATAATTGGTATATTTTTATATTTTTGTTTAAATTGGGAGTGAACTAACGCACAATTTTGATTAAATACAATACAAAAACATAAAAAAATTTTACTTTCGGTAACAATGTGTTAAAAGAACATTACGAGGAACAAACCACACTTATTATATTGGCAAAAAATTTTAACGTTCTTGAGTTATAAGACTTTAAAGTGTGGAAAGCAAAAAGGGCGAATATCCATCCTTAACAAAATATTATATAAAAATTATTTAGCTGCGAGTTTAAAATTGATATTAGCTAAAATTTGAATTGTACACAAAAAAAAACAATCTTGCACATACAAACATTTGGTGTTAATACTGCATCCAATGTCAGGAATAGAAAACAAAATTTTTTCATGTCCTTTTATGTTACGTCGTAATATGCAGTCAAGGCTTAATATTATAATTCCTAAAAATGTATTTAGTGTCATAAAGAATTACTACTGCATCAAGTGGCAGGAATATTAAAAAAAAATTAACAAAAAAAATTTTTTTTTGCATGTCCTTGCAATCCTTAAAAAGTGTATCCTTGAAGTCCTTAAAGTGTTACAAACAAATACCAACCATAGTTCGTCAAGTTTTGCAAGTCTCATGAAAATGTGGTCAAAATCTGCTGCAAAATAACACATTTTTATTCAAATTTCAATACATTTTTTTGGATATTCACCCTTTTTCCATTTAAGCAAAAAATTGAAGTCCAATTTTTGGCAAGTTCTCTTTCGAATACCTTACTAAAATTTTGTATATGGGTAGATGTGACTTAAATCTTTAAGCTTATACCAAAAAGTTGACAAAAATATTATTTTTTAACCGTTTCCTGCGTTTTTATTGTCCCCTGTAAAATTCTACAAATGGTCTATTCGTCTTTATTCGCATGAACTATTCAATTGTTTATTGAAAATTTTCTATAGAAAATTTTTTATCGATAACTACTTTTGTATAGAAAAATTTTTATTGATAACTTATTTTCTATAGAAAAATATTTATTATTTTCTATAGAAAATTTTTTATTGACAATTAATTTTCTATAGAAACTTTTTTATCGATAACTAATTTTCTACAGAAAATTTTTTATCTATAACTAATTTTCTATAGAAAATTTTTGTTGATAACTAATTTTCTATAGAAAATTTTTTATCGATAACAAATTTTCTATAGAAAATTTCTTATCGATAACTAATTTTCTATAGAAAATTTTATTTACTAATTTTCTATAGAAAATTTTTATTTACAAAATTCCTAAAGAAATTTGTTATCAATAACTTATTTTCTATAGAAAATTTAAAACATTTCTATACAGAATAAATAATCTATAAAAAAATTTTCTATAAAAAATAAGTTATCGACAAAAAATTTTCTATAGAAAATAATAAATAATTTTCTATAGAAAATTAATAATCGATGAAAACATTTCTATACAACATTAGTTATCAATAAAAAATTTTGTGTTATCGATCAAAAATTTTCTATAGAAATTTAGTTATCGATAAAAAATTATTTTCTATAGAAATATTTTTATTAATAACTTTTTTTCTATAGGGGGGCCCCCGTAGGCTAGTTGGTAGCGTGCTAGCCTTTCAACGTGGGGGTCGTGGGTTCGATTCCCACCAGAACCCTTGGTTTTTTTCGCTACAACGAGACGACGGTCATTGTTACCAGTTTTCGGTTAGGTTGAATTAATTAAAAATGAGTTGTAAATAAATAGAAAGAATAAATAAAAATAATTGATCATGTGATCAAAACTATATATAGAAAATTTTTTATCGATAACTTATTTTCTATAGAACATTTTTGATCGATAATTTATTTTCTATAGAAAATTTTTTATCGATAACTTTTTTTCTTTAGATTTTTTTTTTTTTTGGAAAATTTACAACAAAATCTCTATACGTTGCCAAAAGGGCTAAAAGTTTGTCTCAATCTCTATGAAATATTCAATGAAAAAAATTGTTCGATTTTATTAAAAAAATTTCTTGAATATAGGAAAAAAAACTGCCATTTTTTTACAAATTCAAATGTCCATAACACGAAAACCGCACGACTGATTATTATATTGACCCCCATTTTTGTGAATACAATAAATTAATTCACTGAAAGTGCTCCTATACGGAAATTTGTAATATCAACAAACGTTTGTAACTTTAGATTGTTGAAAAAAGATTTTTTTTTTCAACAAAGAAATTCAACAAACACAAACACAATTTGTTGATCTGACAAATGAAATTTTTTTTAAACAAAGAAATTTAACAAACACAAACATTATTTGTTGACATGATTAAATAATTTTGAAATAAAATTACTTGACTGACAAGGGAAGTCTCCCTGGTGTCACCCTCCGATCTTCATGAAATTTGGATATGTTGTTAAGAACGAAAATTAGTTCGACAGGTATTTTTTTTTTGCGACCCAAACTCATTTTTAGTGTGGGTCGATTTGTATGGAGGGAAATTGACCTTTTTCGGTTTTTTAGGATTTACGCCTATTTAAATAAAATTAATATAGGCATGTGTGGTATCAGATTAAAGGTATAAAAAATACCTATCTGGTGCTAACAACGGGCCAAAGAAGTTAATTTTTTTTGACTTATTAACAAAAATGTCCTAAATTTTTGGTATTTTACTCAATATTACGAAAAGTTGTGCATGTTTGGTCACGTTCTTAGCACACGTAGTTAGGTTTTCTAAAGACCATTCATTTGATGTGTAACATGACTATGTTTCTTTGCATAATATAGGAGATAAACGAAAAAAACTGAAAATGGCCTTGTCTTCCCCCTCCTTTTTACCCCCTAAATATGAATTTGGGCCGCTAAAAAAAATACATGTCCCTTTATTTTTTCTGATCTACAAAATAAAACCAATTCCATAAAGATCGGAGGGTGACACTAGGGAGACTTCCCTTGTGAGTTTGTTGAAAACAAAATCAAAGTTTTGTATTATGGACTAACAGGCTGCCGTTTTTACTAAATGTTTGCTTGATATCATGTTTGGTTGATTTAAATTTGACGATTTTATTTTCTGTGTACCGACTCAAATATAAAAAAAATTCCCTCACTCCTATTAATTCAAGGCTGATAACAAATTTCAAAAAAAAAAAACGGGAGTCATCATTTTAGACCATTCTGTAGCATCGATGACCAAACAGTCACTGGTCCGTTAAATTAAATTTTGTTTTTAACAAACCGTAACATATTGATAATCATAATTCATAACTGTTTTGACAGGGATAACGTAAAACAACACACACAATTTGTTAGAGAATCTTTGAAAATCACAATGTAATAAAAGAAAGTAAGATACTCACCCACCAAAGACACCCGTGGCTTTTTCCTTAAACGCTGATAAACCCTTCATATTGATAACGTTGCTGTTGCTGCTGTTAAACTTTTACTTTTGCTGTATGGAATTTTTGTACTTTCGTGGTTGCTTGATTTGCCTGACTGACAAAGTCTTTACGTGGTTTTGGATTTGGGTTTTATAACTTTTTTTTTTTGTTTTTGCTATCACACCGATATAAGTGAGTTTTAACTTGTATAAGGATTCACCATGGGTGGTCCTTTTACCACCTTATGCGAAAGTTTATATTATACTATATCCTGGCAACTTTTCGACTTACACACACACACACTTTTATACTATCACTGTTTTAATGCGTTTCACACGTTTGGTTACTTTTTTTATCACGAGTACAACACTGAGATTATATTCTGAACAAATTATAAATTAAATGTGGAACTTTGTTTCGGTAACTTTTTTTTAGCACTAGGTGGGTGGCGTTTTATTTTAATCCGTTTTTATGACTTCTTCTCCTTTTTCCCAATTTAATAATAATAATTATGTTGTTATTTGTTTGCTAGAGGACGACTGGCTGTTTATTGGTGTATCCATAATTCCATTTAATTTATCTTTCGAATGAAATTTTTGTAGGAATCATTCTGCAGACAATCAACACTCTGCAGGAGGACAGCAGTAGCTGCAACTTTTATGCGTAGTTCTTCTTATGGTTCCGGGGTGTTGGTTTTTGTTGTTGTTGTGGGTCATTTTTATTTATTTTGCCTCCTGTAATCAGAAAACAAATTGGAATTTAGTCATGTTTGTTCATGCTCATTGACTGATAAGGAAAAAACAGTTACATGTTTGTGCAAAGTTCTACCACACCATTTCCAATTGTATTTCAAAATCGTTTAAATTTGGTTTAAAGTTTTTCAGAATCACAGTCATTTTCTATAGGAAAAATATCTTAGAATCTAAGACTTTTTCTATAGAACATATGTCTCAGAATCAAAGACTATTTCTACAAGAAAAATTTCTCAGAATCTGAGACTTTTTCTATATAGAAAAAATGTCTCAGAATCTGAGACTTTTTCTATATAGAAAAAATGTCTCAGAATCTGAGACTTTTTCTATATAGAAAAAATGTCTCAGAATCTGAGACTTTTTCTATATAGAAAAAATGTCTCAGAATCTGAGACTTTTTCTATATAGAAAAAATGTCTCAGAATCTGAGACTTTTTCTATATAGAAAAAATGTCTCAGAATCTGAGACTTTTTCTATATAGAAAAAATGTCTCAGAATCTGAGACTTTTTCTATATATTTTTTCTATATAGAAAAAATGTCTCAGAATCTGAAACTTTTTCTATATAGAAAAAATGTCTCAGAATCTGAGACTTTTTCTATATAGAAAAAATGTCTCAGAATCTGAGACTTTTTCTATATAGAAAAAATGTCTCAGAATCTGAGACTTTTTCTATATAGAAAAAATGTCTCAGAATCTGAGACTTTTTTTATATAAAAAAAAAATGTCTCAGAATCTGAGACTTTTTTATATAGAAAAAATGTCTTAGAATCTGAGACTTTTTTTATATAGAAAAAATGTCTTAGAATCTGAAACTTTTTCTATATAGAAAAAATGTCTCAGAATCTGAGACTTTTTCTATATAGAAAAAATGTATCAGAAACTGAGACTTTCTCTATATAGAAAAAATGTCTCAGAATCTGAGACTTTTTCTATACCCAAGTAAAAATGTGAAGGATCAGTACTGATCCGAAAAATGTATCGCTAAGATTAGATCAGTTTTAATCGGACGGATACAATTTCATCCGAAAAATTGGTTTACCCGAGTAAAAAAGTTTTGATATAATCATATAGTTTTTTATATAATTGTATATAAATATATCCATCATTTGATCCCAAAAATGGAGGATCTGAAAATATATGATTATATCTTATTAGATCAAATTTGATATAATTAGATAAAATTAGATCCCAAAAATGGAACGGTAAATTTCATCTGATTTGATATTAAAGATCATATTAGATGTAATAAGATATAATTATATATTATTAGATCTTATTTTTTATAATATCAAATTAGATAATATTTACCGTTCCATTTTTGGGATCTAATTATATCTTATTAGCTAAATTTTGATCTTATATGGTATAATCATATATTTTTGGATCCTCCATTTTTGGGATCAAATGTTATATGGCACCGTATTATTTTTTTTTAGTCGGGTATTTAATTATATAAACCCATTTTTCGGATAACATTGTATCCGTCCGATTAAAACTGATCTAATCTTAGCGATCCATTTTTCGGATCAGTACTGATCTTTCAAATTTCGGATCTCAGATTCTGAGACATTTTCTATAAGATAAATGTCTCATTTTTCTTCTATACGAAAAAAGTCTCAGAATCTCTGACTTTTTCTATAGAAACAATGTTTTGGAATCTGATAATTTTTCTATAAGAAAAATATCTCAGAATCTAAAACTTTTTCTATATAAAATATGTCTCAGAATCTGAGGCTTTTTCTATAAGAAATATATAGACATTTTTCGTATAGAATAAAAATGAGGCATTTTTCTTATAGAAAATGTCTCAGATTCTGAGGCATTTTTCTTATAGACAAAGTGTCAGATTCTGAGACATTTTTCTTAAACAAAAAGTCTCAAATTCTGAGATATTTATCTTACAGAAATATTTATCTTTTCTTATAGAAAAAGTCTCAGATTCCGAGACATTTTTTCTATATAGAAAAAGTCTCAGATTCTGAAACATTTTTAAATATATAGAAAAAGTCTCAGATTCTGAGACACTTTTGAATGTAGAAAAAGTCTCAGATTCTGAGACATTTGTGAATACCCGAGTAAAAATGTTTAGATATATTTTATATATCACGTCTTATCAGAGATTTAAAAGATGTTACTCGGATCAGTACTGATCCGAAATTTGAAAGATCAGTACTGATCCGAAAAATGGATCGCTAAGATTAGATCAGTTTTAATCGGACGGATACAATGTTATCCGAAAAATGGGTTTATATAATTAAATACCCGACTAAAAAAAAATAATACGGTGCCATATAACATTTGATCCCAAAAATGGAGGATCCAAAAATATATGATTATACCATATAAGATCAAAATTTAGCTAATAAGATATAATTAGAGCCCAAAAATGGAACGGTAAATATTATCTAATTTGATATTATAAAAAATTAGATCTAATAAGATCTAATAATATATAATTATATCTTATTACATCTAATATGATCGTTAATATCAAATCAGATGAAATTTACCGTTCCATTTTTGGGATCTAATTTTATCTAATTATATCAAATTTGATCTAATAAGATATAATCATATATTTTCAGATCCTCCATTTTTGGGATCAAATGATGGATATATTTATATACAATTATATAAAAAAACTATATGATTATATCAAAACTTTTTTACTCGGGTAAACCAATTTTTCGGATGAAATTGTATCCGTCCGATTAAAACTGATCTAATCTTAGCGATACATTTTTCGGATCAGTACTGATCCTTCACATTTTTACTTGGGTATAGAAAAAGTCTCAGATTCTGAGACATTTTTTCTATATAGAGAAAGTCTCAGTTTCTGATACATTTTTTCTATATAGAAAAAGTCTCAGATTCTGAGACATTTTTTCTATATAGAAAAAATGTATCTATATAGAAAAAGTCTCAGATTCTGAGACATTTTTTCTATATAGAAAAAGATTCTAAGACATTTTTTCTATATAAAAAAAGTCTCAGATTCTAAGACATTTTTTCTATATAAAAAAGTATCAGATTCTGAGACATTTTTTCTATATAAAAAAGTCTCAGATTCTGAGACATTTTTTTTTTATATAAAAAAAGTCTCAGATTCTGAGACATTTTTTCTATATAGAAAAAGTCTCAGATTCTGAGACATTTTTTCTATATAGAAAAAGTCTCAGATTCTGAGACATTTTTTCTATATAGAAAAAGTCTCAGATTCTGAGACATTTTTTCTATATAGAAAAAGTCTCAGATTCTGAGACATTTTTTCTATATAGAAAAAGTCTCAGATTCTGAGACATTTTTTCTATATAGAAAAAGTCTCAGATTCTGAGACATTTTTTCTATATAGAAAAAGTCTCAGATTCTGAGACATTTTTTCTATATAGAAAAAGTCTCAGATTCTGAGACATTTTTTCTATATAGAAAAAGTCTCAGATTCTGAGGCATTTTTTCTATATAGAAAAAGTCTCAGATTCTGAGACATTTTTCTTATAGAAAAAGTCTCAGATTCTGAGACATTTTTCTTATAGAAAAAGTCTCAGATTCTGAGACATTTTTCTTATAGAAAAAGTCTCAGATTCTGAGACATTTTTCTTATAGAAAAAGTTTCAGATTCTGAGACATTTTTCTTATAAGTAGAAAAAGTCTCAGATTCTGAGACATTTTTCTTATAGAAAAAGTCTTAGATTCTGAGACATTTTTCTTATAGAAAAAGTCTCAGATTCTGAGACATTTTTCTTATAGAAAAAGTCTCAGATTCTGAGACATTTTTCTTATAGAAAAATTCTCAGATTCTGAGACATTTTTCTTATAGAAAAAGTCTCAGATTCTGAGACATTTTTCTTATAGAAAAAGTCTCAGATTCTGAGACATTTTTCTTATAGAAAAAGTCTCAGATTATGAGACATTTTTCTTATAGAAAAAGTCTCAGATTATGAGACATTTTTCTTATAGAAAAAGTCTCAGATTCTGAAACATTTTTCTTATAGAAAAAGTCTCAGATTCTGAAACATTTTTCTTATAGAAAAAGTCTCAGATTCTGAAACATTTTTCTTATAGAAAAAGTCTCAGATTCTGAAACACTTTTCTTACAGAAAAAGTTTCAGGTTTTGAGACATTTTTCCTATAGAAAAACTCTCAGTTTCTGAGATTTTCAATTATATTTAGACAATTTTGATTATTTTGAAATACAATTTGAAATGGTGTAGGTGCTTGTATTTTGTTGGTTAAATTGTATTTTTGTTTTATTGCCACAAATGAAAACATGGCAACATAAGCGGATTATATTCATAAATTTTACTTTTTCCACAGTATGAGTTGGAAAATATATAAAAACCAAAAAATAACTGATGAGGTATGCGTATTAGGGTGTTCAGTCGATTAATTCTTGTTCGATTAATCGAACAATTTTAGACGAATAATTGTTCGATTAATTTAAAATTGCTAATTTCGATTAAAGGATTAATCGAAGAATTTATGCCAATTAATCGAATAATAATATATGGTATTTCCGGAAATATGTATATTAGAGTGTCCCTTATTTTGGAAATGTTGGAAATCTTGAGACGGTACCCGCTCATTTTTTTCCTTTTGACTTAAAAATAACTCAGGAAAAATTTTACGCCCCTAGGACCACGCCTTCCCTACGCGACGGGGCCTTAAAGAGCGGGGCCTAAAAAATCATTTTTCCATACAAACCAAAAAAATTTTTTTTTGATTTTTAATTTTTTTGTTATTAATTATTATATAACTTGGTTTGCTTATTCACGACAAAAAATTTGATTTTGGAGGGATAAGTCTTTCAGCGCTAAAAAATTTTTCGCAAAAAAAAAATTTGGGCGGCCGGGGTCCTACAGTAAAAAATTTTTAAAAAATATTTTTTTTTAGTTTTGACCAGCAACGGTTTTAGCTGCTATGTTGCTTTAAATGATATATATTCCAAAAAAAAAATTATTCATATCTGTGACATCTTTATCTTTTTCGAAAAAAAAAATTTTGAGCCGTAGGAATCCTACGGTAAAAAATTTTTAAAAAATATTTTTTTTTAGTTTTGAAAAGCAATGGTTTTAGTTTTTATGTTGTTTTTAATGATATATATTCCAAAAAAAATATTATTCATATTTGTGACATTTTTATCGTGTATCGAAAAAAATCATCAATGCATTTTTTACCCTTTTTTAGAACACGATTAAGATGTCACAGATACAAAAAATATTTTTTTATGAATATATATCATTTAAAGCAACATAGCAGCTAAAACCGTTGCTGGTCAAAACTAAAAAAAAATATTTTTTAAAAATTTTTTACTGTAGGACCCCGGCGGCTCAAAATTTTTTTTTGCGAAAAATTTTTTAGCGCTGAAAGACTTATCCCACCAAAATCAAATTTTTTGTTGTGAATAAGCAAACCAAGTAATATAATAAATAATAACAAAAAAATTAAAAATCAAAAAAAAAATTTTTTGGTTTGTATGGAAAAATGATTTTTTAGGCCCCGCTCTTTAAGGGCCCGTCGCGTAGGGAAGGCGTGGTCCTAGGGGCGTAAAATTTTTCCTGAGTTATTTTTAAGTCAAAAGGAAAAAAATGAGCGGGTACCGTCTCAAGATTTCCAACATTTCCAAAATAAGGGACACTCTAATGTATATGTATTTTTTAAAAGTTTTAAGTCTAATAAACAAACCAAATGTATGTTACCGTTGGAATTAAACAAAAACCAGTCATGATTACTTGGACGGTCCTTATTTCAAATGTATATTCGGATTTTCGCTGCTCCTGAAGCTTGGATTTGTTAAACGACCTAAATAAGTACCTGATAAAAGTTTGGGCCAAATCTGTTAACTGCATGACCGCGCTAAAATCGGTCAAAGTTTCGAGTTTTGGGCAAAAACGCACTAAATTATAAAAAATAAAATTACAAATTTAAGATTTTCCGAAATGTAGTCAGATAAAAAATATATTTTTTTTTTGTGATATCGGTAATTCATATAAATTTGTCAAATAAATTGTTTTTGATTTCTACACATTTTTCAAATCTCCAAAATTATTTTAATTTTTTTTTTTAATTTTCTCAAACAAATTAGCAGAATTTTTTAATTTTGTTTTCTTGTTGTTAATATACTTGTTAAACTACTTGTAATTAACGTTGTTTATTTACTCAAGTACCAATTTTTTTCTAAAATTGTCGAAAAAAATTTTGTAATTTAGAAAATTTCTGAATTTGTAATTATTCGATTAATCGAACAATTTTAAAATTTTATTCGTTTAATCGAATAATTTAAAAATGGCAAATATCGATTAAACGATTAATCGAACAATTAAAAAACCCGATTAATTGAACACCCTAATGCGTATATAAAGTTATTTGGTATTAAAAGTACTTCAAAGGATTTTTTTGGTGAATTGTAGGAAATTTTAAGAGGATTTTGCACAAAAAATATAAATAATGATGAGTAGATATATTTCTCATTAAAATTGTTATCTATATAAAACTTTACATACTGGCATGATTTTAACAAAAAATATAATATCTGAGGTTGTTTTAGTTCTTCAAGGGGCAACTTAAAAGTCGCAATTACATATCAACCGATTTGGTTAAAATTAAAAACTTAAGCTAGTTTGGCCTAAAGACGAGCCTATTAAAATTGGTAAAAATTGGTCTATGTTTTGACCCCAATACAAACACTCCTTTTAATTTGCCTCTAAACAACTAACAACGGTTTTATAATAGGTATCCTCGAAATTTGGCAGGTAAACGTGTTTTGCATTTACAAATCACCATGCCGAATTTTAAATCAGAATCGGACCAGTTATTCTAGTAGCCTCATACAAACCACCTTCCCACCATTCAAAAAATCTCTGAAATTTCATGAAAATAGAAAGTATTTTATTAAAATTTTGTTTGTATGTATTTAACGCGTACTTTAATAATCTAATCAAATCTGATTACAATGGGACCATTTTTGGACTTAGGCCCCATAAAAAAATTTCGTCCGATATATAATTAAAGCGGTTTATTTGCATCAAATAGAAGCCTATTTCACTAAAATTTGAGTTTAGTACGTGTTTTTTACACTTTTTAAAGATTTAACAAAAGATAGATCCAATCGGTCCATTTTTGAACTTGGGACCTATATTTCGGGAAACACTGGTGTAGGGTACTATATGGCCGGTCTTGACCGACTATATTTTTCTTACTTCTTTTTAACTATATCGTATTTTCTACAGGCGGACGGACATCTCTAGAATGTCTTAAAATCCATCATGGATCAATTACACTAGTTTATAACCAAACTGTGCACTAACCGCGACTATTTTTTTTTATTATTATTTTTTTTTTTTTGGTTTTTTTCTACTAGTGATAAAATAAAATTAAAGTTAATCAAATTTGCAACAAATCCTACACACATTTCTCTGGGCACTTTTTGTTCAGCTCTTTTAGGTATTTTCGTTTAATTCGCTTATTTGTTCATGAACGAACAACAGACATGATTAAAGTGATTCGTTTACGAACTGTTGAACGAAAACAACAAATGACCGATTGAGCTAGATGAATTATCAATGTATTTTATCTGAAATGAACGAAAATCAGCGCTTACTCAATTGAACGATTAAGCCTTCTGTGGCCGGAGAGACAATTGCACATATCAAAATATTCTAAGTCCCAATTCACAATTTTTGTGTTTCTCTTTTGAACTTGCCGTATATGTTCACACACTGGCAATTCTGTTCGGCAATTCCAAAAAGGAATGTGAAAATACTCTATAGAGTGAGAGTTGCGAATGAAAAAACAAAACGAATTTCCAGTACGAGCAAGTTTTTTCCCCTTTCCATTCCTCTTACCTCTCTCTCCTATAAACTAACAATTGCGGCAATTAAAATTGCCCTGTATAAATTGGGACTAAGTCCCGAACAAAATCTTTGAAAGTCTTAGACACAATTTTTTTTGCGTTTTTGAGAAAAGAATTTTACTAAAAATGATATCAGAAAAAAGAAAATTTAAGAAATTTAAAAAAAAATAAAAAAAAAGTCCAGGATACAAAATTTTTTGGGAATTTTTTTAGTTTTTTGGAGGTTAAAAAAATCATTAACCCATTTTGGACCAAGATTCAATTTTATTTTTCTTTTTTGGATAAAGGTACTTTTTTAGGGTAATTAGCATCCGCTGATCTAAAAAATCTTGTCAAAAAAAAATTTTCAATGTGCCGTTTTTCCAGAAAACCCTGCATTGCAACTTTTTATATAATTTTAATATTTATATAATTTTAATATTTAATATAATATTTTAATCGATAAACTATAAAAATCTTTAATATTTGGATTTAGTTGCTATTTTATTAATTTATTTCATTCTTCTAAAAAAAGTTGCAAAATAATTCAAATTAGTGGAATTTGATAACAAATTTAATTTTTAATTTTTTTATACCCTCCAACCACAGTATGGGGGTATACTCACTTTGTCATTCCGTGTGTAACGCATCAAAATATCGGTCTAGGACCCCATAAAGTATATTCATGATCAGTGATCGATTCGAAGACATTCTAGCGATGTCCGTCCGCCAGTCCGTCCGTCTGTAGTTAACACGATGCAGTCCAAAATAAAAGAGCTAGACTCCTGACGTTTGGCACGAATTTGTCTCATGTTCCTAGGCATGTTAAGTTCGTAAATAAGCAAAATCGGACTAGGGGGAAAAAAGCTCCCCCTTGAAGAACTAAACCAACCTCTAAAAAATACAAATTTTTTACATGATTTTTT
This sequence comes from Pegoplata infirma, assembly GCA_963921195.1. Classification (NCBI taxonomy): domain Eukaryota; kingdom Metazoa; phylum Arthropoda; class Insecta; order Diptera; family Anthomyiidae; genus Pegoplata; species Pegoplata infirma. The sequence goes on from OY992537.1 coordinate 43,184,910, forward strand.
GTGCTACAAGAAAGTCCTGCACTTGGACCCAGACAATTAGAAAATGTTTTTTTTTTTTTTTTAAATAATGATAGACTTGTATTTCTTTAGTGCAAAAATCATAAGAATAAATTTTTAAACACATAGTCGAGGAGAAATTTGCCCCCCCCCCCCCCACTACCAATAATTAGAAATATGTATGTATGTTCATTTAAATAAAATTGTGATTCCTTCATATTTTTTCTCAATTTTGGTACGATAAATTGGAGTAGCACACCATTGGGCGTCCATTAGAGTGTCCCTTATTTTGGAAATGTTGGAAATCTTGAGACGGTACCCGCTCATTTTTTTCCTTTTGACTTAAAAATAACTCAGGAAAAATTTTACGCCCCTAGGACCACGCCTTCCCTACGCGACGGGGCCTTAAAGAGCGGGGCCTTAAAAATCATTTTTCCATACAAACCAAAAAAAATTTTTTTTGATTTTTAATTTTTTTGTTATTATTTATTATATTACTTGGTTTGCTTATTCACGACAAAAAATTTGATATTGGTGGGATAAGTCTTTCAGCGCTAAAAAATTTTTCGCAAAAAAAAATTTTGAGCCGCCGGGGTCCTACAGTAAAAAATTTTTAAAAAATATTTTTTTTTAGTTTTGACCAGCAACGGGTTTAGCTGCTATGTTGCTTTAAATGATATATATTCATAAAAAAATATTTTTTGTATCTGTGACATCTTTATCGTGTTCTAAAAAAGGGTAAAAAATGCATTGTTGATTTATTTCGATACACGATAAAGATGTCACAAATATGAAAAATATTTTTTTTGGAATATATATCATTAAAAACAACATAACAACTAAAACCGTTACTTTTCAAAACTAAAAAAAAATATTTTTTAAAAATTTTTTACCGTAGGATCCCTACGGCTCAAAATTTTTTTTTCGAAAAAGATAAAGATGTCACAGATATGAATATTTTTTTTTTTGGAATATATATCATTTAAAGCAACATAGCAGCTAAAACCGTTGCTGGTCAAAACTAAAAAAAAAATATTTTTTAAAAATTTTTTACTGTAGGACCCCGGCGGCTCAAAATTTTTTTTTGCTAAAAATTTTTTAGCGCTGAAAGACTTATCCCACCAAAATCAAATTTTTTGTCGTGAATAAGCAAACCAAGTAATATAATAAATAATAACAAAAAAATTAAAAATCAAAAAAATTTTTTTTTGGTTTGTATGGAAAAATGATTTTTAAGGCCCCGCTCTTTAAGGCCCCGTCGCGTAGGGAAGGCGTGGTCCTAGGGGCGTAAAATTTTTCCTGAGTTATTTTTAAGTCAAAAGGAAAAAAATGAGCGGGTACCGTCTCAACATTTCGAACATTTCCAAAATAAGGGACACTCTAGCGTCCATTTAATAAAGTAAAGAGTTTGTGATCTTGTAAAACCCTTTTTTCCAGGTAAACAATATGGTAAATGTGATCAAAGATGAATTGTAGAATGTTAGGGTAACAAAACCCTAGTATTCAGTAAGTCTCTATTTGGAACCACTTAGCTTCTGTAAGCTCTCCAAGTTCCTGAACATGTAAAGATGCTTCTGTCCCTTAAGTGTAGATATTTTAGGGACAGAAGCATCTTTACATGGCAATTTAAATTTGGGCCAAGAAGGTGGTTCCGAGATCAAAATTTTTGAAGAATCACTGTTATAAAGTAGAAGATCTTAATAGTCACTCCGGAATCAAATTTGTTCACAAATAAAAAGCAAGGACTGTGGATAAGGGTTTAATTTTTTATGGCGTAACAATTATTTGGTCGCAGAGAACGAATATTAATGGTTAATCGCTTCGGCAGAAAACCCTTTAAAGACCACTACCAATATTTGTCCAAGTGTTTTTCGCGATTATTTGTATTCATATAAAATAAATGGTAAATGTGCTAAAAATGAATATGAAGGCAATTAAAGTCTTCCCAGGAAAATTTTTTAGAACCGATTCTGACAACACTTGTTCTAGAACAGGTTCTTCGGTAATTAAACACCATTACACTTTAATTATTCAGAACAAGTTAAGCAAAAATTATTGTCAATCTTGTTCTCTGCAATCAAAGTTTCATAACATTTTGGTTCCCAGGAATTGAAAAAAAAATTATGTGTCAAAAAAATTAAAAAAATAAATATCAATTTTTTTTTAACCAAGAAGAAAACACGAAATTCTATCAAATTATCAGGATATAATCGTGAAAATTGTTGATACAAAGGTAAGTAAATTAAATTTTGATTGTCTGGGTCGGGTCAAATACTAATACAATAATGTTTTCCATTTTTGTTTGCAGAAAATCCATGTTCTGGCATATCATTGTTGCAAAGCCCAAAATGAAATTTTGGAGGGGACAAAGGACTTAGTTGGGGCTGTGGATGTGAATATTCCATGTCATATAAGATTATCTTTATCTTTACTTAATAAATTAATGCAATTTAAAATACTTTTTTTATTCTCATATCTGTTCCAAATTTCACTTCTAGAACCGATTCCGAGGAACAAAAATATGTTCTAATTTTGCTTACAAACACCTGTTGCTTTTGGGACAATCCCTTTGTAAAAAGAATCGGTGTTGCACAAGAATTAGAACAGGTTCTAGGGAAGTATAAGTTGTTCCACAATCGGTTCTTTGCAACCGAAAATTTTGCTGGGTTGTTATTAGTAAGTCTCTAATTCGAACCACTTATTCGCTGTAAGTCCTTAAAAATTGGGAAAAATAATCTCTATTTCAGGGGCAAATGAATTACTACTTGTCAAGCAAAATTAGAAACCGGAAAGGGCTTTAGTGACCCAAATTCTTGTTTAATTACAATTATTTAGTTGCAAATTATAATAATCACAACGAAATCTAAATAGCTTTGGCCTGCGTAATCGTAAGATACCATATTTTAACTCTGTAAAAATATGTTGCATACATAACAAAATGCAAACGAATGTTGTTTAAAGCTAGGCTGACCATTCGTACTGATTTGATCAGTACATGTACTGATTTTTGATCACGTGTACTGATCAAAAAACGTTGTACTGATTTGTACTGGTTTTTTAAAATATGTACTGATTGTACTGATTTTTGAACATTTCAACATACAAAATAATTTTGTTCGAAAATCTGTACAAAAACTTAAATTTCCATAAGTTTTGATTTTTATAAGTCTGAAAATGAGATGATCTATAATGAATTTATTCTAAGGAGATTAGAGTTCGTGAATCAAGAGATTCCTTAACGGAAAAATGAATCTGAGCACGAGGTTATTTTGATCTTCCAAATTTATATGAAAATGCGCTCAGAATCTTTGAGGTTTTCTATAACGAAAAGTTCAATGGGCCGATGGATTTTTTATATTTTTTTTGAAAGGTGGTGTAAATTGCATGAATCCAAATGATTCTGAGATCGTAGAAGAGGTAATGTCATCAGAGCTTATTCGAAAAAGGGCTCAGAAAATCAGGGCCTTTAAAAAAAATACGTGCTTATTAGCTGTGAAGTTTTCTTACAGGAAAAGTTGTAAAATTGCATGAATCCAAATGGTTCTAAGATCTTAGAAGAGGTAATGTCATCAGAGCTTATTTGAAAAAGCGCTCAGAAAATCAGGGCCTTTAAAAAAAAACACGTGCTTATTAGCTGTGAAGTTTTCTTACAGGAAAAGTTGTAAAAACTTACGGAAAAAGTCTTCAAAATCTGAGGGATTTTCTTATTCTCAAAACCTGTGAAATTTTGTTATATTTTCTGCACGGAAACTATTAAAATATTCAAATGAAGTCGTTTAAAATCAACTTAATTTTCTGCAAAATACAACAGTTGTTTTGTACAGTTGTTTTTTAACAGTTGTTTTTTGCAGTTGTTTTTAACAGTTGTTTTTTCTCAAAATACTTGGGGTCAAGTAAGTTTAACCAACATTTTTTGAGTGTTGAAAAAACATCAGTGTTTTCTCATAGAAAAAAAATTTAGAGAGTTGTTTCTAGAAAAAAAAACACAAAAACTTGGGCGTACTGATTTAAGCTCAGAAAAAAATGGTCAACCTATTTAAAGCATCCCTCATTTGTACTACGCCGCAAACATTAATTTTCATCGGAATTTTCTTGGCAGATTCAAATTTCTTGCTTCTAGAGAAATTATTTTGAATTTTGAAAACAACAACAATTCAAATAATAAAAAGAATTTGTAAATATTGAACAATCAAAAAAAAAAAACGTTTTATTTTTTGAACTTTTGATAAATATCTTTTTTGGAAAACGTTTTTTTTTTTGTTTGTTTTTTATTGCGATCATGATGAAAATTTTTAAATAAATAACTTTTTATAATTTTTATTAGTTTTTGATATTTTTTTCTGTTTGAATAATTTAAAGTTTTTTGAACTTCTACGATATATATTTTTGATAAAAACAAAAAATAAAAAGTTTTCCGGTGTCTGAAAAATAAATAATTACAACAAAAAGGTCAACAAAATATAAAAATAATAATTTCAAAATATTAAAAAAATCCAAAAAAAAATTTGGTTGAAAAAAATGTTGTGTGGATTTAAATCCGTAAACTTTAACGGTAGTGAATAAGACACACTCCTGTTTGACGAGAACTCCTAGTAATTTTACAAGCTTTTTACCAATAATTTTGTAATTTTACAAGCTTCCTTCCCAGCAAAATTTGACATTACTAGTAATGGGTTTTGTAATCCGAAACAAATGTTAATAACTAGTTTCTTATTGAATGAAACACTAATTACACAGTGCAACACCCAAAATCGGAATTGGATGAAACCAAAAGCAAATGAAAGTTGACATATTCCAAAACAAAACCCTCTAGGCTTTTTTTCTAGTTCAGAGCTAGATTTTATTTTACACGCATTTGAAGTTAGTGATCTTTTAATATAATTATAACAATAAATGCTTGAAATCTGTATTAGTGGCGTATGATTAATATTGTAATTGCCTTTAAATAACAATCATACGCAACGGTGTCCAGTGGTTTATTTTAATAATTTGGCTATTCAGTAAATAGGTACTTGACCGATTGCAGCAAAATTCATACACTCAAAAAATTATGTCATTAACTGTTTGTAGTTTATTTTAAAAGTTTTCCGTTTAGTCGTTTTTAAAAGAAAAAACATTTGTTTGATGTTCAGTTTTTATTAATGACTACTTCGGTCCTTTGTTTCAAAAATAACACACTAAAAAATAAAGACTTTCATTAACATTTAATTTTTAAAGTCATTTATTTTTGTTCTGTAAGTAAAAACTACTGATTATTCTTTTGATTTTTAATGATTTGTGTAAGTAATTTTTTTTTAAATTGTTGGTATTTTTTAAGGAAATATCATTAGTTTTTACCTACACAAGTCAGTTATTTTTTTGTAGAAAAAAAAAAAATCAAAAAATTATTTATAGAAATATAAAAACATGTTTGTATCAAGTGACTTTGGCGCGATGGTTAGAGTGTCTGGCCAGAATGTAGTTGATTGCGGGATCGATTCCCCAAAAATTTTATAAAAATTTTTTAAAAAAAATATTTCAATAAAAACTTGTAAAAAATTACCTACGAAATCATTAATTTTTATTGTTTTCGTAGGTTATTTTTTAAAAATTTGTTGGTAAAAATAACAGAACTTTCATTAATTTTTAATGTTTTCGTTGGTTATTTTTTTCGAATTTGTTGGTAAAAAAGAGTGAAAAAACGTAATTTTTTAATGTTTAATGTTATTTATTTTAGAAAATTTTGTCAACAGTAAAAAATAAATGTTGGTGTTTGTTAAAACAAATGAATAATTACTGGGATGGTTTTCAATTGTTTATTCACTGGTTTTAAGTGTGTTTTTCATTTGTTTTTGCCTACAAAATATTTTGAGTGTACTAGTTATAGCTAAAGTAATTTTGAGCTTAAGTTTGGAAGCTGGACCCTACATGTCCAATAACGGCACCACCAGGGGCCCTTAAAGTAGGACATATTTAGTACACCAAAACTTTAAATGCTTTAAAATCACCACCTTAAAATGCGTGTAAAAAAATCTAGCTCTGACCTAAAAAAAAGGCCTTGAGGATTTTTTTATGGAAAACGTCAGCTTTCATTTGCTTTTGGTTTCATCCCATTCCGATTCCGAAAGTTCGATTTTGTATCACTGTGTTATTTGATAAAAACCAGGAAAACTGTCAAATATTGGTAAATGGGATTACGTGACTTTTTCTAGTAATTTGACTAGTTTTTTTTTTGAGTGTATAAGACACATTCCTAATAAGTTTCAGCTCTCTTAAATCCATTAGTTTTTTTCTTTAAGGGTCATGACCGATATTTCAATATTTTTCACATAAAATGACAAACTGTTTTGTGGAGGGTATAAAAAAATGTTATTAGTTCGCCAAATCAAATTAGTTTCAGCCTACGTAACCTAGTTTGGCAGAGCACAGAGTACATGACTTATATACTAAAGAATTTCAATAAAATACTACAAAAATACTTACATATTCTTTCAAAGTAATCCATATTAGAGATTATTATGTAATAATGATGATGTCATTTTAGTAATCCAAGGATAAAAACAATTTTTTAATTTCTTATAACAATTATGAGATTATAACACTTTTTTGTAAGCGATATTTTGTAAATTATAACATTTTTTTTATAACGATTTTAACAAATTAAGGTACACAAATTACGACTTTGATAAGAGTTAACGGAAACGGATATTTATATACACTAGAAAAAAACATCGGAAGGTGAAATTAAACAAAAATTAAAGAAGGCGAGAGTAAAAACGCGATATATCAAAAAAAAGATGCAATTTAAATACTGCAAATTCGTTATTATAAGTGACATTTTTCAGACAGAGTTGGAGGTTTGAGGCAAACCAGCGAACCGTTTAGAACTCTGTCTGAAGACTGTAATTGGTACAAAGAAATTAAGGACTATATAAAAGGTGAAATACACAAAAAAACCCAAATTAGTTTGAGGATCAGGCGATTAATGGTGGGTTGTATATATAAATGATGGAAATGGAGAGATGTTGAATTTAATTACTGGAAAGTATATAAAAATAGTAAAAATTTGGAAATATTACATAAATATTGGAAAACTCTCCGAAAGAGAAAGAAACAAATGAAAAACAAAAAATTATGATGCAATCATATGCTCTGAAAGGATGTCTGCTGGTTAGAGGGGGGAACTTGTTCTGCCTTTTTAATTTTTCACTATTCCCATTGGAATGATTTATATATAGACAGTTTTTTTTCACTCAATTGATTTTTCTTTGGTTTTCTAGGAAATTCAATTTTTTTTTTAATTATTCAGGGTGGAAATTTTGAGTATTATTTTAATTTTAATATTATTTTTATTGTTTTTTGTGTTTTTCTTTAGTAATTAAATACTCTTTTTTCTTTTTTTTATCAAAACCGACCTCTTTATTTAACAAACACGAGTTAGATAGGATCCGCTTTATACCGTTTTTTTACACCACACAACAGGACTACAAACGAAGAACTACTGTATGAATTCTTAAGACCAGAAAATTACCAGCAATGGACCAATTTATACATACAAATCAAAGTAAATTATTTTCTTTTAGTATCTACTACTTTTTCCTATAAGTTAGAAAGAGTTAGCAATAGTGTGGTGAAAAGCTCTAAGGATTTATAGACATGCGCTTTAAAAGTTTTTAAAGAAATATGTGATGGAATTTGAAAACATACCAAGGGTTTTCTATATTAAATGTCCACACTTTAACAATTGTTACAACATAGAAATTGGGTGGTTTACCGTTGCCAGTTTCTGTTAGTAGTAGTATGAGTTACCACCTGAATTTTTTTAGCCAATCACAAGACTGCAAAAGGTGGAGTTTCCTTTTTTGACCATTCTTCTATTGGAATGTATGGTAGAAATTTTGTTACAAATTCCTAGTAAAATGTCTCTCTTCGTTTTGAAACAATAAATATTTATTGTATTTTATTTTCAGTCTACACACATGCCAGCAATATTTGCTTCCAAAATCACAATGTCATGTATGGTAGAGTGTATAAATTTATTTTTATTGCAAAATCTAGGAAAGTCAACACATACAATTCTCATTGTTTTTATATTTCGTTTTTTTTTTTGCTAAAGTCTGCAAATTGTTTCTATATGTACTAAATATGAATTTTCAAAATCTGGAATGTGTTGGTATCTCTGTATACATTTTTACTATTCATTACGGTGGCACTTTGTTGAATTAAACTTACAAGGGAAGTCTCCCTGGTGTCACCCTCCGATCTTCATGAAATTTGGATATATTGTTGAGAACGAAAATTAATTCGACACGTATTTTTTTTTAGCGGCCCAAACTCATTTTTAGGGGGGGTCGATTTGTATGGGGGCAAATTGACCTTTTTCAGTTTTTAACGATTTACGCCTATTTAAACAAAATTAATATAGGCATGTGTGGTATCAGATTAAAGGTATTAAAAATACCTATATCGTGGTGCTAACAACGGGCCAAAGAAGTTAATATTTTTCGACTTATTAAGAAAAATGTCCTAAAATTTTGCTATTTTACTCAATATGACGAAAAGTTGTGCATGTTTGGACACGTTCTTAGCACACGTAGATAGGTTTTTCAAAGACCTTTCATTTGGTATGTAACATGACTAGATTTCTTTGCATAATATAGGAGATAAACGAAAAAAACTGAAAAATGGCCTTGTCTTCCCCCCTCCTTTTTACCCCCTAAATATGAATTTGGGCCGCTTAAAAAAAATACGTGTCCCTTTATTTTTTCTGATCTACAAAATGAAACCAATTCCATAAAGATCCGCGGGTGACACTAGGGAGACTTCCCTTGTTAGTTAGGTTGATAGGTTGTGAAGGATGAAGTCGGTTTACACAAAACCAACGTCCATAGAGACCTTGATGTGGCCCATTATGATTCCTTTAATGATCAAAACCTTCTCTCTTCAGTTTTATCACTCGCGTTGTTTCCAGTTATGCATCTGTAGGGTCCCAGGATTCTCGTTTTGAATTTCCAATAAGCTCTGAAATACATAAGATCTAAATAGGCTCTTATTAAATAATCTAAAAGACAGCTCAGGGCATTCAAAAAGAAGTGATAGCTGTTTTCAACAGCTTCCCCACCATTTACATGTATCATCATTCAATTTCCCTTTTCTTACCATATCTTACCAGTTATCAGATTTATTACCATTCTTACACAGAAAAACAGCATATTTTTTGTTGTTTTGTCTAATAAACAAATTTTTTATAACATAAAAGAAAAGAAAAATTGGTCAATATCAAGAGGGGATCCACAAAGAAATTCCCCCCAACCCGGAAGTGTTCTACGAGTCAAGAGCTACAAAAATGTCGTTGGAACTTTTTTCGTGTTGGCAGTATTTACCGAGATATGTGCATATATAAAATCATGGGAATTTCAAATTTTAGATCTAAAATTAGGGTCTTGAGACTCCGACAGATATGCAGAGCTAGGCTATTTCATATTTGTAGTCTTTCTTTTGAAAATTTCATCCGTTTCGCTCTATCTAGCATATTTTTCGAGATATCGCCATTTTTAATTTTTAACTACACTCAAAAAAATACGTTAGTAGATTTACTAATTTTTTTTTACTAACGCTAGTTAGCTAACTTTTAGCAAATTTTTCTCGGAAACTAAGCCAGATAGAGCAAAATGGAGGCCATTTTTGGTTCTTAGAATCTCCATAGTATCGCTGGTCCTCTTCACATGTGTGGACCCTAATGGGCCCTAACTTTGGATCCATATCTCGGTAAATATTGCCGACACAACAAAAAGTCCAAAAGCGTTTTTATAGCTCTCAACACGTAGAACAAGACCGCAAAATAGTCAAAAGCTCTCCGAGTAATATTTTTGAAGTTATCGAGTTTTTTAATTCTCAAGACCCCAGTGGTCCCCTATAATCACGTATCTCAAAAACTAAGCAAGGTAGAGCAAAACGGACACAAATTTTGGATCAAAAACTATGACGATTTTTAAGGATCCCAACTAGGTCTAGGCCCATCGGGGTCTGGACCTATCGTGTCCGAACCCAATGGGGTCCTCAGATGTGTATAAACTAAGTTCAAAAAATATTTAGTTAACTAATTATTGGCAAAACATTTTTGCTAACTTTAGCAAAAAAATTGTGGGTTCAAAATCAGCAAATTTTCTTGTAGGTTTACAAGCTTTTTTTGCTAACATTACATTTTTTTTTTTTTTTTGAGTGTAATTTCTAAGAAGTTATTTACCAAATCCTCAGAAGTTATTAACTAAATTCTATGAAGTACATAATGTTTTTTAGTAAATTTGAACTTAACTTGAACTAAATTATTTTTTAAGAAATATGTCTTAAAAATAAAGATACGTTTCTTAGATTTGTGGAAAATTTCATTGGCAGTAAGAATTTTTTTCCTAATATTAAAAAATTCCATTTAAAGAAAACTATGGACTAATTATAAGTAAATGAACTAAAATTTTTTTCTCATAGAGAGAAAGAGAATTTCTCATTTTTTAGTTAAATTTAACCAAATTTTAGGAAAATTCATGATAAATTTTCAAAGACATTTTTTTCCTAATTTTAGTTATGTAATTTTTTTTCAGTGTATGAAAACTGTTCGAGAATCTTAAAATTTTTTCAACAGAAAAATATCCCGGAATATAAGAATTTTTCTATATGAAAAAATTTTAGAATTTTTCTATAGGAAAAATTTGAGAATTTTTGTTAGGAAAAATATAGGTTTTTTCTATATGAATAATTTGCGAATTTTTCTATAAGAAAATCTTTAGAATTTTTCTATAGGAAAATTCTTCTTTATGAAAAATCTGATAATCTTTTTAAAGGAGAAATTTTTTATAGAAATTCTTCTTTGAAAAATGTATAAAAATCTTAAAATTTGGAATAATTAAAATTTGGAATAAATAAGGAAAAATCTGATAATTTTTCTTAGGAAAAATCTGAAAATTATTTTGTAAGAAAAAATCTGAGAATTTTTCTATAGGAAATATCAGAGAATTTTTCCATAGGAAAAATCTGACAATTTTTCTAAAGGAAAAATTTGAGAATTTTCTTATAAAAAAAATCTAAGAATTTTCTATAAGAAAATCTGACAATCCTTCTTTCGAAAAAATCTGAGGAACATGTGTTAAAAGGAAAGAGAACACAAAGGATATTATGTGAGAATTTTTTTCATGTAAAAATTTCCAAATTTTTCTAATCCTATAATTTTTTTATCTTAGAAATTTTTTATAGGAAAAATGTATCGGAGTCTGTAAATGCTTCTAGAAGAAAATATTCTTTAGGGAAAATTTTAGAATTTTTCTATTCAAAAAATGTTTAAGAATCTGAGATTTTTTCTATAGGAAAAAATAACACAAAATCTGTAACTTTTCTATGGGTAAAATGTCTCGGAATCTGAAATTTTTTTATTTTAAGTTTCAGAATCTAAGATTTTTTTTTAGGAAAAATTACTCAGAATCTTCGACTTTTTCTATAGAAAAATTGCCTCAGAATCAGAGACTTTTCGGAAAAAAGTCCCAGAATCTGAGAAAATAATTTAAATTCTGATATTTTTTATTTGAAAATGTCTCAGAATCTAAGATTTCTTCTGTAGGAATTTAAATGAGACTCTGACATTTTCTACTCTCAAAATAAAAACCTTTTAAGGCTCCAACATAATGTCGAGTAAAGTCTCGTGACTTTGCACGATTTTTTTTTGTAAAATTACCATCACTCAGAAAATTATGTAAGTTTCTACATGTTAGTTTATTGTATATTTTACAGTAGTTAGTTGTTTTCAACTACAAAGTCAGTTGTTTTTGTATGAAAAATATCAAACAACTATTTCTGTTATTTATTTTAAGTAATTTTTTTGAATAACTTTTTTGAAAAAAATAAAATTATTTATTGATTATTTTATTTTTTATTTTTACTACATTTTAGTTGTTTTGACTACCCTAGCAAAAAAGTTTTGATATATATATATAGATCTTAAAACGTTTTTTTTTTACTCGGGTACAAATGTACATAAGTGGTTTTTACTACATAAGTCAGTTGTTTTTTTTGTCAGTTAAAATAACTAACATTGTTAGTTGAATTAACTGAAAAAGTAATTGACCCCAAAATAACTTACAAAGTAGTTATTTTAACTGACATTTTCAGTTGATTTTACTAGCATTATTTTTTGAGTGTTGGAAATTTGTAAAATTTAAGAAAAAAATTTATATTTCGATTGACAAAAACAAAAAAAATTGTTAATAAACAAGAAAACCTGTCAGATATTGGTAAAATGGGATTACGAGATTTTTTCCAGTAATTTGACAAGAATTTTTTTTTTGAGTGAATAGGAATTATATCTCAGAAGCTGAGACCTTTTCTATGAGAAAATTGTCTCAGAATCTAAGACTTTTTTGTAGGAAAAATTTCTTAGATTCTCAGACTTTTCAATAGGAAATATGCCTAAGAAAATTTTTGAGAATTTTAGACTTTTTCTCAGGGAAAGTGTATTGAAAAACTATTCTTTTTCTGTAAAAAATGTATCAGAATCGAGGAAATTGCCTCCAAAATTTTTAAAGGCATTTTATTTTTTAATTTTTCTAATTTCAGGTACTTTCTTTTATAGAATAGTTTTTCAAAACTTTAAAATTTTGGTGTAGAAAGAACGTTGTAGTATCTTGGACTTTTTTTTGTAGAAAAATAGAATAGAAAAAAATATTTCAAAACCTAAGATATTTTCTAAGGGGAAAAAGTCACTAAATCTGAGAAATCTTCTATACGAAATTTTTTTCTAAATATAGAAATATTTTATTGGGCAAGCAAATTGCCTAAGTATTTGAGAATTTGCTAAATGAAAGTGAAGTAAGAATTTTTTAAATTCTAAAAGCTTTTCTGTAACAAAAAGCCTCATGACCTTAGAATTTTTCTATTTTTATATTGGAATAATGTCTCAAAAAATTTCTCTTTTAAGTTAAAACAAATAAATCAGAAAAATCAGAAAACTTTTTTTTTAAATAAACATGTCTTAAATTTGATTTCAGAATATGGGTCTTCTGCTGTCAGAAAAATGCTTTAGAACCTGAGAATTTCTTGAGTAGACATTTTCAATATATCAAACATTTTTAGTTCTGCAAGAAATGTTTCTATAGAAAAATCATAATTAACACTTAAAAACCTAAACTAATTTTTCAAATCCGACCTTAAATTCTGCAAAATAAAAGTTTTGAGTAAAAAAAATTTTTTTGAGTAAAAAAAAATCCACCCCCCTCCCCACGAAACTCAAGTGCTTGATCCGCGTCTGTTCAATACGAAAGGTGATTATGTGAGAAACAAACTACTTTAATTTTTTTTTTTTTTTGACTTTAGTATTTGAATTTCCTCCGAGCATAAAAATTGTAATATTGATTACTCAAGTAATTTGCACAATTACTTAAGTAATTGGTTCAATTATTTTAGTAATTGAACCAATTACTTGAGTAATCTATATTACAATCTTCGTTCTCGGAGGAAATTCAAATACTGAAGTAATGGAATCAGTGCACAGAAAATAAAATCGTCAAATTTTAATCAACAAATATCAATTGTAAATCAACCAAACATGATATCAAGCAAACATTTAGTAAAACGGCCGCCTGTTAATCCATAATACACAACTCCAGTTTTGTTATATTTTTAACTTTTGTCAGATCAACTAATTGTGTTTGTGTTTGTTGAATTTCTTTGCTGAAAACAAAAAAAAATATTTTTTCAACAATCAAAATTTACAAACGTTTGTTGATATTACAAATTTCCGTATATGAGCAATTTCAGTGAAAAAATTAATTGTATTCACAAATATGGAGGTCAATATAGCAATTCGTTTTTTTCTGTGTGTATTAGTGTTTATAAAAAACCGACATTTTGGAAAACCGGATTCTCGGTTAACCGAAATTTAGCTTTTTCGGTTAACCGGTTTCCTCGGTTAAACCGGAATAAAAAAACCGGTTAACCGTTTTTTTTTTCTTTAACTGACAAACCCAAAAAATACTTTAAAATTGCTAATTTTTATTAAATAAAAAATCGAATGTAACTAAAGTTAACATATTTGTTTCTTTCAGTAAAGTTAGCAAGTGTTATCCTTTTAAAATAGCGGTATTTAAATACGATGCTTTATTTTCCCATATTCAACGGAGCTTTATTTTATTTTTATTTTTTATTTAAAAAAAAATGCATCAATTCGTTATAAATTGTAGTCCGTATTTTATATTAATGTTCTTTTATTGACATTTTCTCCATTAAAAAGAGTTTTAGTACCTGGTTAACAGTCACATATTAAGTTTTCAATGAAACTGTCAAAAAAACGCTTGTAACGGAGATAATTCAAATATTTACCAGATTAAAATTCCTATTTGGAAAATTGTTTCTTGAAGACAAAAAGTATTTTAGACTTCCTTTCTCACGGATTTTCAAGGTCTTTTTAATGAAATTTTGAAAATATCATAAAAAAAAGTGCAAACCCTTAATATTTGCAAAATATTCCGTTTGAATGTATTTAAAAAAACCGGTTAACCGACAGAAAAAACCCGGTTTTCGGTGAACCGGAATTTTTCAATTTCGGTTAACCGGTTTGCAAAAAACCCGAAATTTTGGGAAAAAACCGGTTTTTCGGTTAACCGTTTAACCGGTTTATAAACACTAGTGTGTATTTAGTAATTGGATTTCGATTCAACTTTTTTATTATTTTAGGATTGTGGGCGTTACTCTTATACAAAATAAAACCAATAAAAATTAAACTTTGTCCTACATTGTGACTTATATTTTTTAACATGATAATGTTTTTAGTCTAGTGTCTTTTTTTAAAAAAAAGTTGCAGGATTAACGATTAACAAAAAAGAAAATGGGAATTACTGTCTGCATTTGCTTAAAACCAAAAAAGTAAGTAACTTGGTATTTGATTTTTTCTGTAAGTACAGATCGAGCACGGGCTCTAATTAAATTTGTTATAAGGGTTCAAGTTGAAAAAATGCAGAAGAAAAATTGAATTTCTAAAAATTATAGACATTTCTAGTATTTCCTATACCGGTTTCAAACACCCCAGTTAGTGTCATCATCAGTAGGATTTTAAATGTCGGTTTGTCTTGTTAATGAAAACTGTTTTTATACCCTCCACTTAGTGATAGAGGGTATATATAAGTTTGTCATTCCGTTTGTAACTCATCGAAATATCGATCTGGGACCCCTTAAAGTATATATATTCATGATGCCCGATCGATTTTAAGACATTCTAGCGATGTCCGTCTGTCCGTCTGTCTGTCTGTCTGTGGAAAATGCTGTCGCGGACAAAATATTGCACAGAGATGACTAAAACTTAACATATTTATTGGAAGTTCTCCCGAAAAGTTTGGTATTGCATTTGAGCGATATCGGTTCAGCGGTTCAAAAGTTATGAACGAAAATGTAAGCACACCTCAAAAATTTCAGTACATTCAACATAACCTAAAAATACAAAATGCTTTAATTCGGCTTCTGGTTGACATATGTGAACATAATTGAACACCAAATGGTATTTAAACAAGTACGAACATATTTTTTTTACAAAAAAAGGAAAAAAAACGCGGATTTTTTTTTACCAAAATTTTTTTCGCGGAATTTTTTTTTTCAAAAAAATTTTTTTTTTTTCAAAGGTAATTTCCTTTTAAATAAAGTTTTTAGCAATAATCTTTTTGAAATTGTGGAGGGTATCACTACATTCGGCAAGGCCGAATTTAACTTTTTTACTTGTTTATATATGTGGGGGTTTTTAACTTGGATAATAAGTAATTCACCTCGAGGTGAATAAAAAAATATTCACCAGCTGGTGAATAAAACGTAACATATTTATTTTCCATCAATTATTTTGTTTTTCATAAATATTTTTTTCATCAATATTTTTTTCATCAATATTTTTTTCATCAATATTTTTTTTAATCAATAATTTTTTTTAATCAATATTTTTTTTTCGTCAATATTTTTTTCATCAATATTTTTTGTCATCAATATATATTTCCAGCAATATTTTTTTTTTTCATCAATATTTTTTTTAATCAATAATTTTTTTTAATCAATATTTTTTTTCATCAATATTTTTTTTTTTCAATATTTTTTTTCATCAATATTGCTTTTTATCAATATTTTTTTTCATCAGTTTTTTTTCATCAATATTTTTTTCATAATTCAATAAGTTCAACATTTTCTTTTTCTTGTTTTCACCAAATTTTTTTTTTTACGATAAACTTTTTTCATTATTTTTTTTTTTTTTTCATCAAAAACTTACAGATAGATGAATACCACTTAGGCTGAGTTTTTGACATATCGCTTTAACTTAGTTTAACCGGTAGTTTTATTAAACTTTATTAAATTAAAACCAAGTTTAACCAAGCATTCTGTTTTTGAGTTCAAGTTTGGCAAATGTCGATTAACGCGGTATTGCCATACCAAATATTGCATTTCCAATTAGAATAGTTGCCATCATCGCACATTTTTTTTCAATAAAACACCACAACATGGCAACACTAACCAGTATATTTGAAAATCAGAGGTGTTTTTTTGACGCTTTTGTACCTTAGTTTAACTCTCCAACATTGGTGAGTTAAACTTAAAATAAACCACATCTCAAAAACAGAATTTGTAGTTTTAACTCAGTTTAAACCTAAACCAACTAAATTCGACAACTCAAAAACTCAGCCTTAGGGTGTTCAGTCGATTTATTCTTGTTCAATTAATCGAACAATTTTAGACGAATAATTGTTCGATTAATTTAAAGTTGTTTATTTTGATTAAAGGATTAATCGAAGAATTTATGCCGATTAATCGAATAATAATAATATATGGTTTCTCTGGAAATGTGTATAGTTTTTTAAAAGTTTTAAGTCCCATAAACAAACCAAATGTATGTTACCGTTGGAATTAAAAAACAAAAATGTCATGTTTACTTGAGTGGTCCTTATTTCAAATTTTTTTTCGGATTTTAGCTGCTCCTGAAGATTTGATTTGTTAAACGACCTAAATAAGTACCTGATAAAATTTTGGACCAAATCGGTTAACTGCATAACCGCGCTAAAATCGGTCAAAATTTCGAGTTTTCAGCAAAAACGCAATAAATTATAAAAAAAAATAAAATTACAAATTTAAGATTTTCCCAAATGTAGTCAGATAATAAATATAATTTTTTTTGTGATATCGGTAATTCATATAAATTTGTCAAATAAATTGTTTTTGATTTCATTTTTCAAATCTCCAAAATGATTTTTTTCTAAAATTGTCGAAAAATCTTGTAATTTAGAAAATTTCTGAATTTGTAATTATTCGATTAATCGAAAAATTTTACAATTTTATTCGTTTAATGGAGTAATTTAAAAGTTGCAAATATCGATTAATCGTTTAATCGAACAATTAAAAAACCCGATTAATTGAACACCCTAGTACCACTAGAATGTCTTAGAAACCTTTACAGATCACTAATATATAAACACAATGGGGTCCTTGACCGATATTTCAATTTGTTTTGCATGGAATGACAAATTAATATAGCGTTGTTTTCTCTAGAAATATTTTTCTTTGAAAAGAACACCTATTTATACAGCAAAACATTATCATGATTCATTAGTTTGGGCAAGAGTACAAACTTTGCACACATTTTTTCTAAAAGTCTGTGCAAAAAAATTGAGTTTTGCAGAGTAGTGTAATTAATCAATTAATTGTTCTGAATATAAATTATAAATTTAAAATTTTTGCTACCCTAATGAATATTTTCTCTATATTTGTGTGCGTATTTTTAAGTAAATATGTTTGTAAAAAAGTATCTCCTCTCGTGAAATGTAGCCGTTTTTGGTTTTCTGACATTGTCGTCAGCCATTTTGAATTTCTCTATGTTGGCTTTATATATTTTCACAAATACAAATGTATTTTTCGTAGTCTAGTTTATTAAGGTTTGGTTTAAAAATATTTGGCATTTAGTTTAAAAAAAATTTTAGTGTAGGTTTAATTTCCATAAATCAATAATTATTTATTGTTCAAATGCCTTTTTATGTTAAAGGTCACTTTAGAAAAATAACATTTTGTATGGAAAGAAAAAATTCATTGATAAAACTTTAAAGAAAAAACATTCTAAGTTCAAGTTTCTTTATTTTTGATACTTTTTTAATTAAATACACACTTATATTTTGTTGGCAACTGTTACCTATGCCTATAACCCATTGTAATTTTGATCCCATGGTCAAATGTTTTTATTTATTTTTAACCATGTACTAACAAATCATTTTTTAATAATTTCAACCTAGTCGAGAACTGGTAAGAATGCCTGTCGTGTCGTTGTATGGAAATCGTCCAAGGGTTCTGGGTGGAATCGAACACGCGACCCCCTGGTTAATAGATTAGCACGCCTCCAACTAACCTACAGGAGCCCCCATGCTTTACTATGCTTTACTGTACTACACAGAAAATAAAATTTTCAAATTTAAATCAACAAACATCAATTGTAAATCAACTAAACATGATATCAACCAAACATTTAATAAAACCGGCCGCCTGTTAGTCCATAATACAAAACCTCGATTTTGTTTTCAACAAACTTAGTCAAGTTATTTTATTTCCAAAATTCTTTTATCATGGCAATAAATACTTTTTGTGTTTGTTAAATTTCTTTGTTGAAAACAAATTTCATTTGTCAGATCAACAAATTGTGTTTGTTTTGTTAAATTTCTTTGTTAAAAAAATTTTAACTTTTGTCAGATCAACAAATTGTGTTTGTTGAATTTCTTTGTTGAAAAAACGTAAATTCAAAATTTCCAAACGTTTACAAACGTTTGTTGATATTACAAATTTCCGTATTGAAGCACTTTTAGTGAAAAATTAATTGCATTCACAAATATGGGGGTCAATATAACAATTAGTTTTTTTCTGTGTACTATATTCTGGTTATAATGAATAGTTTTTAAGCCATTTTCAATTAAATATTTTTCAACAAAGGATTTACATACATTTTTTTTAAATCGCACCAATTTTACAATAGTTTGTCATTATATTGGATTCACCATTTTAAAGTTTAAATTTTTTCAGTGACTAAAACATGTAATGGAACAGTATATATTTGATAGCAGTTCTTTAAAGAAAAAGTTATACAGAAAAAAAATAATTATTATATTGACCCCCATCTTTGTGAATACAATTAACTTTTTCACTGAAAGTGCTCCTATACGGAAATTTGTGATATCAACTAACGTTTGTAAATATTGATTGTTGAAAAAAAATTTTATAAAATTGATAAACGAGTTTGTAATATAAAGGTTCAAGTTGAAAAAATGCAGAAGAAAAATTGAATTTCTAAAAATTATAGACATTTCTGGTATTTCCCATACCGGTTTCAAACACCCCAGTTAGTGTCATCATCAGTAGGATTTTAAATGTCGGTTTGTCTTGTTAATGAAAACTGTTTTTTATATATGTGAATATTTATAGTTTCTACAGAATAAATTTTGACAGTTTCCAACACTACAATTCTATTTCTAGCAATCTCAACCTCACTTCATACTTTCTTTCAACTTTTTTGTCTCTTACATTATTTCGCAAGGGTTACCAACATGATCTGGAATTGCAGACACAAATGAAGGAATTTGCATTTTCAATTTCGGAGACGTGCCTAATGGCGACATAAATAATGTAATAGTTCTCTAAAATTATTACTTATTTGTATTGGCAAACGTACAAAATCTTAATTTTTTTTCAACAAAGAAATTCAACAAACACAAGACCATTAATTGATCTGACAAACGTAAAAAATCTTATTTTTTTAACAAAGAAATTCAACAAACACAAAAACTATTTGTTGACATGATAAAATAATTTTGAAATAAAATTAATTGACTAAGTTTGTTAAAAACAAAATCGAAATTTTGTATTATAGACTAACAGGCGGCCGTTTTTACTAAATGTTTGGTTAATTGATGTTTGTTGATTTAAATTAAACGATTGTATTTTCTGTGTTATCAATACAAATCCTTATTAGAGGAAATATCCAAGCTCTAATTTAAGCTGGATAGAGTTCAGGTTGAGCAAATATTAAATGAGTTACAAGGGTCGCGCTGGAAAATGAAATTATTTATAAACGGTTTTTTGAATTTTTTTTTTTGTTAAATATGTCGATTTTTTCCAAATTCAAACACTAAAAATTTAAAAAAATAGTCCAATAGTTTTTATTTAGTGATAAACCTATTTAAAAAAAAAAAAAAAAAACACTAATTTTTTTGCAGGGAACCTTAGGTAGTAATTATTAGTTAAGTCTTTTTAGCGTTTATTATGATTTTTCAGGAGAAATATTTCTTACAGAACTTAAGAAAATGTTTCGTATTTTGAAAAATGTCTCCTCAAGAAATTCTCAAGTTCTAAAATATTTTTCTGACAGCAAAGGACCCAGATTTTAAAACAAGTTTCCAAAAGAAAATATATATATAGATTTGAGACATGTTTTTCCAAAAAAGTTTTCTGATTTTAAAATTTTTCTGAATCATTTTGCTTAACGAGAAGCTCATAATTCTGAGACATTATCCCATTAGAAAACTTCTGTGGTTCTAAGGCATTTTGCTAGAGAAAGTTTTAAGAATTTATAAAATTCTTGCTGTAGAAATATTTTTAAATTCTGCTCAGTGTTGCCACCTCATGTGTAATTACACATATCATGTGTAATTTGTTTTTTCATGTGTAGCCCATGTGTAATTGTCTGCATGTGTAATTCATGTGTAATTTGAAATTTTTCCTTTTTTGAGCATTTTTTTTTCATAATTTGTTTTAACAAATTCGGTTATGTTATATGCAAAACCATAAATTTTGGATGGATTTCATACCGAATTCACATGTTAAAATAATTGTAAAACGGGGTTTCAGTTAAAAAAGCAAACTTTTACGAGATTTTTCTGCAGAAATGGATATTTTAACAAAATTCTCTGTCGGGATTTCAGTTTTAAAAACAAACTTTTAGCAGACTTTTCTGCGGAAATGGATATTTTAACGAAATTCTCTGTCATTCAGTTTTAAAAAATAACAGAAATTTTTTAGTAATTTTACTGATTCTGTTTGCTGAGTTTACAAAAATATTTTTGTGAATATTTTAGCTGAATTTTTCTGCTTTAATCCGCAGAGTTTTCTGTTAAAATGAGCAGATATTCAACTGAAATCAATATATTTTTTTTTGCTGTTTTTCAGATTTTCTTCTAATTTGACTTAGGTTATCCCGACAGAAATTTCGCAAAAAACGATAAATTTTAGGTTTTTTGAGCAATAAAAACCAGACTTGGGGCGGATTTACACAATGTCCAGTTAGCTGTTAACTGTCGATTAAATGGAGTTTTATGTCAAAATCGACTTAATCGACAGACTTAACCGTTATATTTTGAAAGTTTACAAAAAAAAACGTTATTAAAAAAAAGTATGTGTAATTCGTGATTTCATGTGTAATTTTGGCGTGATCCACGTGTAATTTACGATTTTGTTGGTAGCAACACTGATTCTGCTACACTTTCATATAAAACAATTCTCAGATACTTAGGCAATTATCTTACCAAAACTGTCTATATTTAGAAAAATTCTCAGATTAAGTGACTTTTTCCACACAGAAAACAACTGAAATTTTTTTATACCCTCCACTCTAGAGATAGAGGGTATATATAAGTTTGTCATTCCGTTTGTAACACCTCGAAATATTGGTCTAGGACCCCATAAAGTATATATATTCATGATCCTCGATCGATTTTACGACGATCTAGCGATGTCTGTCCGTCCGTCCGTCTGTCTCTTGAAAACACGCTAACTTTTGAAATACTTTATGGAGGCTCTTGAAGTTTGGCATATATGTTGGGCATTTACCTGGTCAGGTTGGTATTGCAATCCAGCGAAAAAGGTTTAGTGGTTCAAAAGTTATGAGCAAAAGAATGAATTTCGGCAAGGGTTTATCGTGAATTTACGAGATAAAAAACACGCCAACTTTCGAAAGGCAATTGTGAGGAAGCTGAAGCTTAGCATATATATTTGTCGTATAGGCTCGTTCATATTGAATTTCAGCCAAATCGGTCCAGTGGTTCAAAAGTTATTAGCAAAACCGTGAATTTCAGATTAGGTTCACCTTAAATTCACGTGTTGAAAACCCATTAGACATGTTTTAAAAACATTGGCAAGTCACAAAAATATTTTACAACGTATTTTTGTTACTAAAAAATATTTTTACACTAAAAAAAAAATACACTCGAAAAAAATTTTACACTCAAAAAAAATTTTACACTCAAAAAAAATTTTACACTCAAATAAAAATTTAGTAAATTAATTTTTTTTTCAAAAATTACTTAAAAAATAGTTTTCGCGTTAGAAAATTTACTATCACTTAAAAAGGGCATTGTGGAGGTTATTCATAGATTCGGCCAAGTCGAATTTAAATTTTCTGATTGTTTTTGTTTTTTTCGTACGAAATCTTAAGTTTAGCCAAATTTTAAAGTTTTTTCGTTGCTTGTTTTGGTACGAAAGGAAATATGAAGAGAAAATAAATCACGCAAACTCATGAAAAAAAATCGACTCACGCTCACTCACTCACGTAAAAATCTCACTCACGCAAAAATCTTTCTGTATGACATCTGTCATACGTACTTGGAAGTAAATTTGTACTATATTTCCCCCTACAAATTTTAATTCAAACTATTATAACTCTTTTACTTTTAAAATTTAACAAAATATTTACAACATAATTTAAACTCCTGTAAAATAATACGATAAAGTAAAAGGTACCCCGTTTGAGTGATTAATACCATTAACAAAATTATCAAGGATTATAAGGATTTGGCAAAAACATTTTCATGCATACAATTACCAGAATGCATAAATGGTAACAACAAAAAAATGTGAGAGAACGTTATCCTGGCAAAACAGACGCACACTTCCGCCAAAAATGAAGTACAATGACAATGATGATGTTAAAATGAGATGAGATGGTGGCAAATGGGGGAGAAGGTGGTAAAATGTTTGGAATGAGAGGAGAATAAAAAAGACAATGCAATTTAGCATAATTCTTTGGCTTAAATTAATGGAGTGTTGACAACACAGTACCAGAGAAAATAGATTTTTTTTTTAAAGGGGAAAGAACGCGAAGTCAAGTGAGTGAGTTTAAACAAAAATCTTTAAACTAAGCAACATACTTTGAACAATATGAAAAATAATTAAAAAAAGCAAAAGAACCAAAAGAAAAGAAAAATGTCTAAAATTTGAGATCACCTTCAATTTCCAAATATTGAGTTCGAATATATTATTTACAAAAAAATCTAAAGCTAAATTTAAAAACTACAAATTAAATTACAAATTTAATTCAAATCTAAATATTGTTTTTTTTTTATAGATTACTTCCCCCTTTAAGCATGGTATGAGAATATTTTACATTGTGGGTGTTCAAGTGTAAGGGTAACTTACAAAGTACATGCAACCCTTTTTTGTGCTTGTGCTTCTCTTCACAGTGGTTTTATGGTATGAGAACACCTTCAAATCCATTAGCAAGATGTTTAAAGTAAATGAGGAGATTAAAAGGATTCAGTTATTGTTTAAATGAAGATTTCATTAAATTAATAGAGATCTGAGAACAAATAAATTTTAAATAATTGTTTTTTAAGCAAGACCAAATAAATTTTAACACTCATCAAATAATTTTGTTATTTTAACGACATTTTATCCATTTTAAATTTATTCTATTGCTAATAAAACTTGTAGACTTTTTCAGTAAATTCATTGATTTTATTTCAAAACTTTTTTTTCCCCATAAATTTCTTGGAATTTTTTTTATTGTCCCTTTTTGTTTGGCCTTTGTGTATTATCTTGTTGTTTAAATCTCTGCTAAAATTGTTTTTCATTTAGCCACTTTTCACCTCGAAAATTCTAAACATCCTTAAATCTAAATTTCCAAAACATTTAATTCATTAATTCAAGATGCAAATTAAGATAAAAAAAGATAAATTTTTCATAACAACAGCATTTTGTTTTTACACTCATCATATCTCCGCCAGTCATCGTACACTTGAGGGTTGAAAATGCTTGGAATATCCTTAGTAACCATTTAACAAGTGTTATCAATAATCAGGCATATACTATAATTAACCCTCTTGGAACTAAGGTGGCAACAAGGGGACGACAGCCTTTTGTTACACTAGACTGGCAATTTTTTTTAACATGATAATGTTTTTAGGCTGGTGTCTAATTTTAAAAAAATTGCAGGACGCCACTCAGTTTGACTATATAAGCTAACAATTAACGAAAAAGTAAACAAGAATTACTATTTTCATTTTCTTAAAACCAAAAAATTTTATAACTTGGGTTTGTAACTTGGATAATAATTCACATTGGGGTGAATAAACCCGTTTTTCACCAGCTGGTGAATAAAAAGTAACATAATTATTTTTCAACAAAAACATTTTGTTTTATTCATCAAATTGTTTTTATACCCTCCAACTACAGTATGGGGGTATACTCACTTTGCCATTCCGTGTGTAACGCATCGAAATATCGGTCGGGGACCCCATAAAGTATATATATTATTGATCAGTGATCGATTCTAAGACATTCTAGCGATGTCCGTCCGTCTGTCTGTCCGTCCGTCTGTAGTTAACACGATGCAGTCCAAAATTAAAGAGCTAGGCCCCTCAAGTTTGGCACGAATATGTCTTATCTTCCTAGGCAGGTTAAATTCGAAAATTGGCCAAATCGGACCAGGTGGAAAAAAGTTCCCACTTGAAGAACTAAACCAACCTCTAAGAAAATACACTTTTTTACATGTTTTTTTGTATTTTTGTAAAGTAAATGAAACATTTGGTATATTTATCGCAATGGGAAGGTGCTCTCAACGTCCCCACTGACCCTATCAACCCCCTCCCCCCCCAAAAAAAAAAAAGAAACGCCCCTGACAAATTTTTGTTTTTAGTTTTTTTTACATTTTGGAGGGTATAAAAGATTCGGCACAGCCGAATTTAACACTCGCACTTGTTTTTCATATTTTTTTTTTTTCATCAATGTTTTTTCCATCAATTTTTTTTCCATAAAATTTTTTTTCTCATCAATTTGTTTTTTTTTTTTCATCAAACTTTTTTTTCATCAAAAATTTTTTTTTTTCATGAAATTTTTTTTTATACCCTCCAACCACAGTATGGGGGTATACTCACTTTGTCATTCCGTTTGCAATGCATAGAAATATCGGTCGGGGACCCCATAAAGTGTATGTATTATTGATCTATGATCAATAATTATAAGTCATTCTATGAATGTCCGTCCGTCCGTCCGTCCGTCTGTATAAAGCACGATTCAATCCAAAATATAAGAGCTAGACTCCTGAAAATTGGCAAGAATGTGTCTTATAGTCATAGGCCAGTTAAGTTCGGAAACGGGAAAAATCGGATAAGGGGCAAAAAAGTTCCCCCTTAAAGAACTAAAAAAACCTCTCTAAATACGCCATTTTTTACAGCTTTTTTGCATTTTTGTTAAACAAATGAAACCTTTTTATGTCAGAAGGAGTTCAAAGTCATACAGTTAGACCCCGAGGGGTACAAAATATTTTTTTTTTGCCCCGCCCCCTTTTGTGGGCGTGGATAAAAAAAACATAAAAATTATGAGAAAATGGTAAACTAAAGTTCAAAAAGCATAATAAATAGTTTAGTAAACATTTATCGCGTTGGGGAAGGTATCCCCCAGCACCCCCACAGAGCCCCTCCGCAAAAACGCCTCTGAAATTTTTTTATTTGTACTTTAACATGTTGGAGGGTATCAAAGATTCGGCACAGCCGAATTTAACACTCTCACTTGTTTTTCCTTAATTTTTTTTTTCATCAATTTTTTTTTATCAAAATTTTTTTTTTTCATCAAAATTTTTTTTTCATCATTTTTTTTTTCATCAATTTGTTTGTTTTTCATCATTTTTTTTTCATTTATTTATTTTTCATCAAATTTTTTTTCATCAAAATTTTTTTTCATAAATTTTTTTTTTTTATCATATTTTTTTTCATCAAATTTTTTATTATCAATTACTTTCTCAACAAATTTTTTTTTTTCATATTTTTTTTCATCAATTTTTTTTTAACATCAAAAAATTTTTCTTTTCATCAAAAAAATTCATCAAAAACTTTTTTCATCAAAATTTTTTTTCACCAAAAATTTTGGGATCAATAAATTTTTTTAACATAAATTTGTTTTTCGTGAAAAAAAATCATTTTTTTTTTGCCAAAACTACTTTTTCACCAAGTCTTAGCTTTTCGCATAAAAATGTTCCATTTGTTTATCAAATGTACATAAAACAAATGAGAGTGTTATATTCTTTGGTGCCGAATCTACTCTCCAAAATATAAAAACACTTTTTTGCACTCACTTACGAAATGTACAGCTCTTTTGGTTTTTTAATGGGGTCATCGACTGATATTTTAATTCGTTTTACATGGAATTGCAAAGTAATATAACATTATTTTTTTTAAAAAAACTTTGCTTTGGCAAGTACACCTAAATCTTCCGCAAAACATTATCATGATTTAATGTTTTGGACAAGAGTATAAAATTTGCAGGCATTTTTTTTGTATGGCGAAAAAACTTTTTTTTTCCGATTTTAAAAATTGCGGTTTTTTTCGTACGTTGAAGAAATTTAAAAAAAAATCTCTAAATTTCTTTCTTAGCCCTTTCATAGAGCTTCAGACAGTATTTCTTAGAAAAATTAATTTGAGCCAAATCCGATCATTTTAACTCGTGGGGCCCTCGGTCAAAATTTTGGATTTTTGGAAAATTTCCACCAATATTTTGGATTTTTAAAAAATAAAAAAATAAAAACAAATTATGTTGCGGTACATTATTTTTTATTTATTTCGGCATGCTGAATAAGAATACAAAAAAATTTCTATAGTAGGATATCGCCATTTGAAATTTGTCAAAAAAATTACGTTGAACATTTTTTTTTTTTTTTTAAATCACATAATTTTTTCCACAGACTATTTCATAGAGCTTGAAATAAAATTTTCACTTAAACTTAATTTGAGCCCAATCAAAATATTTTAACCTATGGCGCCATCGGTCAAAGTAAAGAGTTTTTGGTGAAAATTTTCTGAAAAAACAAAAACTTTGATCGAAAGACGCCACGGATTAGAATGATCGGATTTGTCTCAAATTAATTTTAAATGAAAGTTAGTCTAAGCTCTATAAAAAGGTTCAGGCAAAGGAATTTTTTTTTTTTAATTTCTTAAACGTAGGAAAAACCGGCCATTTTGAGCAAATTTCAAACAGCGATATCTCGAAAACCTTTCGACCGATTTTATTTTTATTTTTGATTTTTTATTTGTTATCGATAAATATTATATAATTTTTTTTTTTAAAAGCGGGTTAAGTCAAACATCGTCCTACCATCCTATCTTACTTATTTTTAAACCTCATATAAAACATTAATAATGAACAAAATTTCCACTCTTAAACTTTCAGTAACATCAAACATTTCAAAATTCTCATTTACCTATAGAAAATAAAAAAATAAATACCAACAAGTTAATTTACCATGATAAAGTTGTGCAATATTAACTTTTATTTTTTTTTTTAATTCCCTTTTTATTTTGCACCACTTAAGCCCCTATGACACTACATTTTTTTTGTATTAAAATAAATTTATGTGAACAGTGCAAATATATCTCCATAGGAAACCTGAACAAGTGTGAAGAGTAAAAGCAAACTAAAAAAAACAGTAAACGTCAAATTTTATTCTTGTGTTATCGATTAATTTGGTTATCAAATGGTTGAATGTCAAAAAAAATGTAAAAATTTTACATATTTTTTTGACATTTACGCATTAATGATATTAAGTGTTGCCAACTTTTCTGTTTTTTATTAAATGAAGCGACTTTTTTGCTTTTTTGACGGTTTTTGGTATTTATTCAGCGGGTTTTTATTTAAATGAAAGTAATCATCACTATTTGTTTGTTTATTTTATGTTTCTTTTTCATTTCTTCTTTTGCTGTTTCATTCTATCAATTAATAAAAAATTAAATACAAAAAAATGTAGTGTCATAGGGGCTTTAATGTCTTGGTTACTTTAGCATTTTGCGTTGCCAAGGTTTTTTATAAGTTTTTTGGCATTTGCTTATGTACAAGAAATATGTGTAGTGTAAGTAAAATTATTTTTGGTACATAAAAAATGTTTTAGTGATCTGAGCATTGGTTTGACGTGTGCGTTTGTGAAACATTCAGTAAGTATTATTTTTATTAATTATACGTATGATGTTCTTTAAAAATAAAGAATTTCAAAACATTAGTGTAAGTAGTTTTTTAAGAGTTAAAAATAGTAGTACATTATTCATTACACTTTTCAACACTTAAATCCTCCCGTGAAAAAGCTATCCGTTTATTACTGTTGTTTTTAACTTCAATGTGTTTAGCACTAACCGTTCACGTTGGAACAGTAAAAAAATCGTTAATTTAGTACCTTTGAAATTCTACTGCCGTAACACCAACGATTTGGAATTAGGAAGCATTTCATTTGAAACAAAAACATTTTTCAGTTATTGTTAAATGTTGTTTAATAACTGTTGAAATTCAGTAAAAACAACTGTTAAAATCCGTAAATCCGTAAAAAATAAATTGAAAAATTTTACTGGTAAAACAGTTAAAATTACTGTAATTTACATTCATTTTTATTTATTTTTTTAGAATTAATTTAAAAAAAAAATTGAGGAGAATCGAACTCATAATTTCTGGCTGATACGCTACCCTCTGAGCCACAAGCTATTTTATTGGAGATCCGAACAGATGCGACATGGGACTACATCCACAATAACGACTGACATGTCTAATTTTAGAATTAAAATATACAAGTTGCGCTATATGTGCCGGTTTATGGAAATTTTTAAATATATTTTACGTTTTGAGTAAGATATTTTCCCAATATTTAAAACAAAAACAAAATATGTAAGTTTTATTTTACGTTTTGTTCAATGTTGGAGTGTATCACTCTCACTTGTTTTTTATCATTTTATTATTCATTAAGATTGAAAAAAAAAGTTGAAGTCGATTTTTTTTCAGCTGATACAAATAAAATAATGTGTCAGTAAAATAAAAAAGTGTGAGTCGCATTTTTCAATTACGATCACTACACCATTTACAGATGTAATTCGAAAAAGATCAATTGTAATTCGAAGATTCTATTTGTAATTCGAAGATTCCATTTGTAATTCGAACATTCCATTTGTAATTCGAAGATTCCATTTGTAATTCGAATACTCCAATTGTAATTCGAAGATTCCATTTGTAATTCGAAGATTCCAATTGTATTTCGAAAAAGATCAATTATCATTCGAAAAAGATCAATTGTAATTTGAAAAAGATCAATTGTAATTCGAAAAAGATCAATTGTAATTCGTAAAAGATCAATTGAAATTCGTAAAAGATCAATTGTAATTCGAAGATTCCAATTGTAATTCGAAAAATATCAACTGTATTTCCATTACAATTGGAATCTTCGAATTACAAATGGAGTCTTCGAATTACAATTGGAGTATTCGAATTACAAATGGAATCTTCGAATTACAAATGGAATCTTTGAATTACAAATAGAATCTTCGAATTTCAATTAATCTTTTTCGAATTACATCTGTAAATGGTGTAGTACATTATCCTGAAATTCCAATGCATATAACGTAATATTTGTCTATGAAATGTGGTCGTGATTTTAGTCCAATCACTCCTATCTTATGCAAAATCCAAAAATATGTATTACAAATTATCTATACCAACTTCCAAGTCCATGTTTGCAAAATTAGAATTTTGTACCACTAAAACGAAAAAGCTCACACTGTAAATAGTTGGGCATTGATAGAAATTTTTATGGAATAATGCTTCAATGACATCGATTTCATTGAGCATTTTATATAAAAACAAGTAAGAGTGTTAAATTCGGCTGTGCCGAATCTTTTGTACCCTCCAACATGCAAAAAAATAAAAAAAATAAAGTGCAGGGGCTTTTTATTTTTTGGGGGGGGGGGGGGGGGGGTCAGGGGGTCGCTAGTAGTAATTGAGGGGGGCAAATTTTCCCTCGAATATGTGTTTAAAAATTCATTCTTATGCTTTTTGCACTAAAGAAATACAAGATTATTATTATTTAAAAAAAAGGTTTTAAACCACGCCCATAAAAGGGGGGCGGGCTTAAAAAACGACATTTTCTAATTCTCTGGGTCCAAATGCAGGACTTTGAACTTTTTGTGGCAAAAAAATTTTGCATTTGTTAAACAAAAACACAAAAAATCTTGTAAAAATATGTTTTTTTTCAAGGGATGGTTTAGTTCTTCAAGGGGGAACTTTTTCTACCTCGGTTCGATTTTACTCATTTACGAACTTAACCTGCCTATAAATATAAGACATTAGGGGTGGGATAGTGCACGAGTTTTCGATATCGACACGCTAGAACCGCTTAATTTGTGAGGTTCGTAAAAAAAATGCATGAGCCAAAAAATGGGGCAGGTCGGATAGGATCTAGGGGTCGCTCATCGGGGTCAAAGTTGGGCACAAAGAGGAAAAAATCCACAAAAAACCCTATAGCTCTCCTGGCTTTGCCCCAGTAGGGGTCAAATGTGAGACCGACCACCATTATTTTTTCCCCCCAAACACTTTTCTCAAACATACCTAAGCCCTATCTCCACTCCCTAAGGGGGCTCCCACACAAAGATTCAATTTTTAAAAATATTTGCTCCTACCTCTTTAGCTGTCCCAGAAGTGACCGTAGAGGAATGAAATGTATGACCGACCCCCAATATTTTTTCAACCCCAACATTTTCTTAGAACATACCTACCCTCTATCTTCAACCCTTAGGGTGGTCCCAATACATTTTTTTATTTTTTCTTAATTTATTTTATTAAATCAGCTCCTACCGGTCCAATGGTGCCTCCTAGAGGGGTCATTAGCAAGGCCGACCCCCATTTATTTTCTGCCCCAAACATTTCTTCTGAATATACCACTTCCCTATCTCTAATTCCTAATGGGTCTCCCACACAAAATGACATTTTTATAAAATTTGCTCCTACAGCTCTAACTGGCGCAGGGGTGACCCCAGACATGTTATATGTATGACTGACCCCCAATATTTTTTTAGCCCCAACATTTTCCCCAACCAAACCTACCCTCTATTTTTAAGCCTTAAGGGGGTCCCCACACATATTTTTATTTTTTTTATAAAATCAGATCTTATCGCTCCCATGGTGCCTCTTAGGGATATGGAATGCAGACTTACCCCCATTAGTTTTTCCCCCCACATTTTTGCCGAGCATACCTACGGCGTATTTCCACTTTGTAAGCGTGCTCCCCTTAAGAAAACCAAGTTCGTAATGGTACTGGAACTCAACTTTGGAGTATTTAGAATTTACAAAAGTACAATAATTAGCAACACCTTTATTTATAAATTCAGCTCTTACCGCTCCCCTAGTGCCTCTTAAGGACGGGAAATGCAAACTCACCCCCTATATCTGCCATGAAAACATCATATTAATGAACTTCAAATAAGAGAAGTGCTTGAAACCAAATTCGGCAAAACGTCTGGACCAGGAGTTCCAATGTTTGAGCGTTTTAAAGAGTAATGGGAAAATATAAAAGACAAACCATACAGTCCTGGCATAGAAGATTAGAAAGTGGCAGGCAACATACCAGCTCAAATTCAAACTGCATCAAGTTGTTTTGTTGGGCTCAAATAAAGGAAAAGCAACCCAGAGACTACTTCAAGGAGTTTCTTGAAATTGTTTTATTATACCTTGGTGAAAATATTCCTAATAACAATTTTAGCCCACCAGTACCCATCAGTCATGCTCGATGGATGGCAAAAGGCATATATTGCCTAAAAATGTTTTAGGTTTGATCAAAAACAATTTACGTGAAATTTTGGTTTAGCGCCACTAATGCAATAGAACCTCCAAATAATGATTTGAATTTTTTGAAAGCGATCGCTAATTATGCTTCAAATAATAAGATGTCTCAACGATTGGAGAAGAGATTCTCTGACATCTTTGGTATCTCAGTGGTAAAGCTGTTGCACTATTTGATCCGAATATCTCTTGTGAAATAAAATGAAAAATGGGAAATGCAAGGAGGAAGAGTTATCTGACAGCGAATAAAAATAAGACGATGATATTGTCCACGTTGGGCGCCATTTAAAATATCGGGGAAGATTATGACTCGGGGGATAGCGGTGAAAGTGGCAACAAAGATCGTGATCATCCAGTACACGTTGTTGGATTCGAAGGTGTAAAAATAATTAACATCGAATCGAAACAAGTAAATCCAGAACTCATAATATAAAGAATGATTTAAGCCACTACGTCACAGCTGAGACACCACAATTTTTTTCACGCTTCGGATTAACAACAAATTTCATTGGTTCCGGTCCAAAAACTTAGTAAAATTGCGAGGTCTACCAGCAATCGCTGCAAATATTACTTCAATTACATGTTTTCAACGACGCTGCCGAAAGAGGCGTAAATTTAATAGAGGACTATAACGACGTGTTGTACAGTAATGGAGAGGAACAAGTATTACCCCAACAAAGTGGAAATACGGCGTAGGTATGTTGGGACAAAAAGTAGGGGGCAAAAATTATTGGGGGTCAGTCTGCATTTCCCGTTTCTAAGGGCACCATGGGAGCGGTAAGAGCCGAATTTATAAATAAAAATTATAAAAAATAAAAAATGTGTGGGGACCCCCTTAAGGCTTAAAAATAAGGGGTAGGTTTGTTTGGGGAAAATTTTGGGGCTAAAAAAATATTGGGGATCAGTATAAGATCTGATTTTATCAAAAAATAAAAAAATGTGTGGGGACCCCCTTAAGGCTTCAAGGTAGAGGTTAGGTTTGTTTGGGGAAAATGTTGGGGCGGAAAAAATATTGGGGGTCAGTCATACATTTGAATTCTCTAGGGTCATCAATGAGCCAGTTAGAGCGGTGGAAGCAAATTTATTAAAAATGTCATTTTGTGTGGGAGACCCCTTAGGAATTGGAGATAGGGAGTTAGTATGTTCAGATGAAATGTTGGGGGCTAAAAATAAATGGGGGTCGGTCTTACCAATGACCCCTCTAGGAAGCACCGTTGGACCGGTATGAGCTGATTTAATAAAACAAATTAAGAAAAAATAAAAAAAAATGTATTGGGACCACCCTAAGGGTTGAAGATAGAGGGTAGGTATGTTCTAAGAAAATGTTGGGGTTGAAAAAATATTGGGGGTCGGTCATACATTTGATTCCTCTAGGGTCATTTCTAGGACAGTTAAAGAGGTAGGAGCAAATATTTTTAAAAATTGAACCTTTGTATGGGAGCACCCTTAGGGAGTGGAGATAGGGCTTAGGTATGTTTGGGAAAAGTGTTTGGGGGGAAAAAATAATAGAGGTCGGTCTCACATTTGACCCCTCTTGGGGCAAAACCAGGAGAGTTGTAGGGCTTTTTGTGGATTTTTTCCTCTCTATACCCAACTTTGACCCCGATGAGCGACCCCTAGATCCTATCCGACCTCCCCCATTTTTTGGCTCATACACTTTTTTTACGAACCTCACAAAATGAGGGGTTCTAGCGTTTCCAAATACTGCTGCTTAAAATCTCACACAACACTATCCCACCCTTAATAAGACATATTAGTGCCAAATGTCGGGAGTCTAGCTCTTTTATTTTGGACTGCGTGTTAACTACAGACGGACAGACGGACGGACAGACGGACGGACGGACATCGCTAGAATGTCTTAGAATCGACCACTGATCATAAATATATATACTTTATGGGGTCCTAGACCGATATTTTGATGCATTACACACGGAATGACAAAATGAGTATACCCCCATACTGTAGTTGGAGGGTATAAAAAATAAATGACTCAATGATTCGGGACGTTTATATGAGTGCTAGCTCTAAACATGAACCGATTTTATCCAGTTTCATAATGTTTCGAAATTGTGCCAAAGGAAGCTTTAGTTTCAAATTTCACACAAATCGATTGATAATTGCGACCTAACATCGTTTACATGGACGGACATTGATAAAACGTCTAAGAAAGATATTTTGAGTCGATCGGTCTACTGTAAGGTGTTTCTAACAAGGAAGGTCTTTCAGAGGGCACCCACCGATTGTCCTGAAACTTGCATACAGGAATGAGTTGAACAAAATAAGAGTTACCTATTTTTATCTGCCCAATTTCAAATTTAAAACAGGGTTGTCACCTTATGAAAAAAGGTGGTCTTTCGGGGAAATCCTAACAAAAGCCGATCTAGCAGGAATTTCGCCAAACAAAAAAATACGGGTCAGCTTAATTTTAATAGAAATTATTATACATGATTTCGGCGGTCCTACGTATGTACCTCTCCACATAAACCACCCCTACGATTTTACATTTTCGAAAATAGGAACTTAACGAAGCCGAATTTGGAAACGACCGATACGCCATTGGATGGGCCTTATAAAAACCTTTCGATCTGTATTAAATCTTAATATAGTTTCTTCTAAAGAATTGTGAAAAATCTTCAAAAAAACGAAAAAATCCCGTCTTTCCCCTCCTATTTTACCGACTAAATGTGAGATTGGGCAGCTAAGAAAAAACAAGTAACTCTTATTTTCCTGCCCTCTTCCCATAAACAAGTTTCAGGACAATCGATGGGTGCCCTATGAAAGACCTTCCTTGTAAGACCAATATTTTGGATAGTTACAAACATCAGCACAAAATCATTATACCCTCTACCACAGAGTAGTGTAGGGTATAAAAACACAATTTTCTATCAAAACGCACCAATATAGATGTCGAAAAAAGTTTTATGAATCTGGCGTCGAAGACGAAATGCGGAATACTTCGAATGTCGACAATGAAGAAGACACCATATGTTTTTTATGTGCATCATCTCTAACGTTTTCAGGAATAGCAAAAATTATTTTCATCTCGTCTTAAACGCGTATGTAAGTACAAGAATGAGGGCGACTTTTTATACATTAGAGGGTTTCTTTGTCAACCGGGCCACCCATCTCTCCAAAATTGGTATGGGTTAAAAAAAATTTTTGAAATTACATAAAAAAAAAAATTGCTTTTGAATGCCGAGAGGCTGTTTTTTCAATATGGCGGATCCAATATGGCACCCAATTTTTTAAAAATATTACAGATTCGCTCAAAACTTTTCATATACGGGTTCTTAAGGTCGCTTAAGAAGAATCTGCAATTGGATTTTTAAAAATTCAAAATGGCGGATCCCACATGGCGAAAATTTTTGCTAAAAAGTTACAGATTCACTTAAAACTCTTTAGAATCTGCCATTCGAAAATCAAACTCCAGATTCTTATTTAGCGACCTCAAAAACTCGTATGAAAACTTCCAAGCAAATCGGTTATTTTTTAAAAATATTAGTAGACATGTTGAATCCGCCATTTTGAAATTTAAAATTCCAACTTCAGACTCTTCTTAAGGGACCACAAAAACCCATGTATAAAGAGTTTTAAACGAATCTGTAATGTTTTTTAAAAATTGGGTGCCAAAACCACCACTCAGCATTCAAAAGTAAGTATGAGGCATTCCACACCAAATGTTCCACTACAGAAAAACCATAGTGGTTTCAATGGGATATCATTTGCAAAGTATTGGCGCTTAGGGTACTATTAAATAAAAAAAATGGGCCTTGTAGGCGTAGTCAAATATTGAAAATATCATACTTTTCTTCCTGAGTATCTTTACTTCAATATTTATGCAAATTAAATGAAACACAGTAAAGTCTTTAAAAATAAAGTTTTTTTTATAGATTTTTGTATGGGCTATCGATTAAAAAAATAAAAATTGGAAAATTTTCATAAATTTTCAAATTTATACTTAAACTTTATTTATCAAAAAACATGCCGCAATTACATTTTTTTGTGTTTTGCCCTGTTTTCGAGAAATGAAATGTTTAAAATTGCACTACGCTAATTTTATACAATAATGATGTATACAACGTGTGCGTATGAGTAATATCAACACTTAAAAAATTTTTAAATAGCATAGGAGCGTAAGTGAGATTTTATTAACGATCACGCTCGCTAATGAAAGAAAAAAAATTATTCACGCACGATATTTTGTTTTACTCACGCTCACGTGAACATCGTGACCGTGACTTATTTTTTTCTCAGCCTCAGCCTCAGCAAAATAAAAAATTTCGTGAGTGACTAAATTTTTTCTTTCATGAGCCTGTGTAATCGTCATCTTTCATTAGCCTGTGTAATCGCCTGGGATCGTGAATTCCCATCTCTATTTTAAATATAATTTAAGTGTTTTTATTACTCATACGCACACGTTATATACACCATTATTGTATTAAATTAGCGTAGTGCAATCTTTAAAATTTGATTTCTCGAAAACAAGGCAAAACACATCTCTAAAAATTTCAGAACGGATAGAAAAGCATTTTTAATTTGAATAATAACTTAAAAAAAATAAAATTGCGACACGTTTTTTGATAAATAAAGTTTAAGTTTAAATTTGAAAAATCAGAACTTCTTCTGAAATTTTTTTTTTTAATCGATAGCGCAGACAAAAATCTATAAAAAAAACTTTTATTTTAAACACTTTACAGTGTTTCATTAAATTTACATAAATATTGAAATAAAGATACTCAGGCAAAAAATGCTGATATTTTCAATATTTGACCATGCCTACAAAGCCACTTTTTGAAAAAAACTCAAATTTGTGTTATTTAATAGTGCCCTAAGGGCGAATACTCTGCAATTGATTTCATATTGACACGACATAACTTTTTTTAGCTGAACGTTTGGTGTGGAATGCCCCTTATATATTTTTAAGTAATTTCGAACTTTTTAAAAAAAGTTTAAACCCATACCAATTTTGGAGAGAGGGGTGGCACGGTTGACGAAGAAACTCTCATATATTTTAATACTTTTGAAATACATCTTAACAGTTTTAAACAACACTCAAAAAAAAAACTTGTAAAATTACAAGAAAAACTTTTAACTTTTTTTTGCTACCTCCAATTTCACAAAAATTTCTAGTAATTACACAAGCTTTTTACCAATAATTTTGTAATTTTACAAGGTTTTTACCAAAAAATTTGTAAATTTACAAATTTTGTGACACGATAAAATTTACAAGGAGGTTTTGTAACTTTAATAGATTTTTTGCTACCTCCGATTTTACGAGAATTCCTAGTAATTTTACAAGCTTTTTACCAATAATTTTGTAAATGTACATTTTTTTGCGAAATTAAAATTACAAGGAATTCTCGTGAATTTACTAGATTTTTTTGTAAAATTATCTTGGAAATTTGTAAAATAACAAAAAATTTGTAAAATTACAAACAAAAATGTAAATTTCGATCGAAAATTATTTGTTAAAAAACAAGGAAAACTTCAAATATTGGTAAAATGGGATAACGACACTTTTTCTAGTAATGGGACTTATTTCCAATGCCAGCTGTAGGAGGTGCGATGAACCTAACACTGAGGAATCGGTCGAACATATTCTTTGCCACTGCCCCGCCTTGGCAAGAATCCGCCTGCACATATTTGGCAGACATATATTCGAGAACCTGGAAACGGTTTCGAATGTCGAATAAAGACAAATAATACAATTCGCGTTGAAAACTAACACGCTCTGTCAGCGTCGCTATGGACCATCCGATCTATGTGAGGAGTCTCTGACTCCGCCACATCTTACCTAACCTAACCCGAGATCCATTTGAACAATTTTAAAATACATTTAGCATATTTTAAATACAATTGGAAATCGTGTAGTTAAATTTTCAGGCATAAACTAGACGATAAATTTCTAATAGAAAATTTAATTCTATTAAATTTTAGTAACTTTTTTTTATTTTTTTTTTTTACAAAAATGTTTATTTTGTGTACTTGTCTAACTACAAAATAAACTTTTTATTAATTTTGAATCAAAAAAAAAAACTATTTTTATCTACACGAAGTCAACAATAACGGATTTAACAAAAATTTCATTTATAATTAGAATACTACAGCAAAGAAGACTCCTCCTACATGCAAATGAAAAAATAAATCCTACACAAACTTTTATACGTATATGCAGAATACATATAAAATTATATAAATAACAACCATTTTATATAATGTATATAACACAGGTTATACATATACTTACGCACATATACCTACATATATATTTTCAAATACATGAACATATACTCATATATACCTCCACAAATTTTAAGAATATGGCTACATTTGTAACCAACCTAAATGTCTGACATGGAAGTATGAGTGTTTATTTGGACACCTACCTGCCTGGCAGTACTTACCATGTTATACACATTCAAAAATCAAAACAGAACAAAAAAAGCTTTTGCGCATAACTCCACAAAGCTTTTAAAAGGACCCCCACACACAGCTTTGCAACCATTATATGAACACATAAACGTATAAAAAGCCTTGCAAACTTTTGGTGAATTTCATTTCTACTTACCAAACTCCTGGTGGAAACAACAAATATTTATATTGCGAGCAGCATCCAGCAATTATTTGGGATTTATTTCAATACAAAACTTTCAATTTTGAAAAGCCGTCGGTATTTATCGATTATTTTCATATAAATTCAAAATGGATTTACGACCGAAATATCGCAACTTTGTTAAAACGATGTCTAAAGATTTATGGTTTTATTTACAAAAACATAAGAAATATCGTAAAATAACTTAAGTTTTGAACAGAAATCCATAATGGAGATTAATCAAGATCCTCCGTAACGGATAAAATAATATATCAACATATAAATCAACCAAGAAAAAATATCAGCTATACAAACCATATCAACTCATATCTTTTCGACTTGTTATAATTATTTTTTTTATATTAAGATTTTGGTAATTTATTAAGAAATTTGTAAAAAAAAAACTTTATTCAATAATAAAATATTTTAATTAGAATTATATTAAAAAATTTGACTTTTTTTAAATTTCTTGTGGCGCCCTAGTAGGCCAAATTATGGTGTGCTAGTCTATGAGGGTGAGGTCGTTGGTTCGATTCCCAGAGGACTTGGTCCGTTTTGATACAACACTAAAAAAAATAACTAAAAAATGGGGAAATTAACTTGATTCAAGGAAAATTGATAATGATTCAGCTCCATTACCATGTTTTCCTTCTTTTAAGTTCATATTTTTCTTAAAAATAAGGAAAAACGAGTAAGAAAATTATAGTCGGTCATGACCGGCCATATAATACCCTACACCAGTGTTTCCCGGAAAATGGGTACCAAGTCCAAACATGGACCAATTGGGTCTATCATTTGTCAAATCTTTAATAAGTGTAGAAAGCACTCACATACCAAATTTGAGTGAAATTGACATATAAACCGTAATATCGGGCGAAATTTTTACATGGGGCCTAAGTCCAAAAATGGTCCGATTATAATCAGATTTTTGGGTTATTAAAGTATGAGTTAAACACACACAAACAAAATTTTAATCAAATGTTTTCTATTTTCATCAAATTTTATAGATTAATGTGAATATCGGGAGGGTGGTTTGTATGGGGGCTACAAGAAGAACTAATCCGATTCCTTTCAAATTCGGAACTGTGATTTGTGAATACAAAAAACGTTTACCTGCAAATATCTATTAAAATACGGTTGTTAGGGGCATTTGACCCAAATTTAAAGGGCACATTTGTATGAGTGCTTGGTCAACACATGGACCGATTTTTTCGAATTTCAATAGCGTCCGTCCTTGGGTCAAAATAAGCTTAAGTTTCAAATTTCAGACAAATCGGTTAACAATTGCGACCTGTATCGTGCGCACAACGTTTACGTGGACGGACGGGCGGACAGACGGACGGACGGACATCGTTAAATCGACTCAAAAAGTGATTCTGAGTCGATCGGTATACTTGAAAGTGGGTCTAGGACCAATATTTCGGGTAGTTACAAACATTAGCACAAACTCATTATACCACAGAGTGGTGTAGGGTATAATAATATTATTTAATATTATTATTATGATCGAGACCCCTGAATAAGATACGTGAATAACTCGATAGCTTTAAAACTATACTCGGAGAGCTTTTGTATATTTGTCAACCTTATTCTACAGGTAAAGAGTTAGAAAAATGCCTTTGGCAATATTTACCAAGGTATGAGCATTTCAAAAATTTTCTGAAATGCGAAATTTTTAGATCCAAAGTTAGGACACATTGATCCAAAGTTAGGAGACTCATGTGAAGAGGACCATTGATACTTACTTTTGTGATTCGAAGAACCAAAAATGGCCTCCATTTTGCTCTATAAAAAATAGGATTTCCAAGTTATGAAAAAAATTACTAAAATAGTGGAAAAAACTTCCACAAATTAAAGAAGAGAAATTTGATGAACTAATCGGTAGAAAATTACTTCCTAAAGTTAAAGAAGAGGAATATGTCTTAAAAATATATTTTTTTTTATTTATATACGGAAAATGTCTTTGGCGGTAAGAATTTCTTTCATGTATTAGGGAATTCCAAAATTAATACATATTCGAATCTGCTCTCCTTAAAATTTTAAAGACGGAGGGGGGATAGGGCACTTTGGGGCATTTTGAATCTTCTGAACTAATAGTCCTTGAAAATAAAAAATTTTAGCTCTAGGATCCTCTCCCTTAAATAAAATTCAGAAAAAAATAAAAAAAGGGGAAAAATAGGGCAAATTGATACATTTTTTATCTTCTGAACTAATGGTCCCAGAAATTTGGACTTTAGGATACTCTCGCGGAAGTAATATTTTTAAAAAGGAAATTTTTGTAAATTCGTCTTCTAATGGGGGATTTTGGTCAATTTGGTACATTTTGTTTTTTTTTTTTTTTGAACTAATGGTCCTAGAAACTTAAAATTTGTACGATAGGATCTGAGTTTTTCTTTTCCAAATTTTTTGTAAAAAAAATATATAAAAACGTTATGAATGCAATTACACTATTTATAATGTTTATTAACACCATAAAAATCTTATTTAGTACCTTTAAAGCAAAAAAAAATAAGTTTCGAGAAAAAAAGAAAAATTTTTGTTACCCAGTTTTTATAAAAAAAAACGGCCCAAATTGTCGAAATCATTTAAAAGTATTTTTAAGGGAATATGTTATTTCACATTGCTTTGTCCCGTTAATTCCAGAGTCATTCCTTACACAATTTTTATATCAATTTATCGATTTAAAAAGAATCATGTGCAGAGACATAAATATTTTCTATAGAAACAAATAATAATACTGCAAATTTTTATAATGGGGGTCTCAGAAAGAAAATTTCTCAGCTTCTGAAAAAAAGTATCAGGTTCATAGTGCAACAACCAAAATCGGAATGGGATGAAACCAAAAACAAAGGAAAGCATAACAAAACCCTGAAACTTTTTTTTTCAGCGCTAGATTTTTTTTACACTCATTTGAAGTGGGTGAACTTTTATTATAATTATAATAATAACTGCTTTAAAATTGTATAAGGCGTATGATTAATTTTGTAATTGCCTTTAAATAACAGTCATACGCAACGGTGATCAGTGGATTATTTTCAATAATTTGGCTATTCATTAAATACTATTGGCCACATGTCCAATAGGGATATAACATTTTGCAATTTTTGCAAATATCAAAAATACCACCCCATAGCAGTGTAGTGCATGTAAAAATATAAAAAAATATGGTGCCACTTTTCCTATATCGTGAAAAAATTTCCGCACCGAAAGCGTTGAAGTTTTGTCTATATTCATTTATTTATTTTTTTATCAAAACAGTTAATCTTGTCTTAAATAAGTTATTTTTTTTTTTTTAAATTCTTATATAATCTTCAATACCGAACTATTTTTCATAAGTCTAATGCAAAATTTTGATCAAATCGCGATATTTAAAAAATCATAATTTTTAAAAAAATATAAATAAAAATTTAAAGCACTTTATTATTATTTATTTATTATTATTTTATTTATTAGAGAAGTAATAAACTTTTTTACTCAACATTTTGTACTCAAAATTCTTTTTTACTCATTTTTTTTTTTAATAAATTTTTTACTCAAATTTTTTTGACACAAAATTTTATTTCACTCAATTTGTTTTATACTTAAGTGGTCTTTACTCAACTTTTTTTTCTAATTTTTATTATTTTACTTAATTTTTTTTAATTAAATTTATTTACCCAAAATGTTTTTTCGCTCAAATTTCTTTTTACTCAAAATT
Source organism: Pegoplata infirma (assembly GCA_963921195.1). NCBI lineage: Eukaryota > Metazoa > Arthropoda > Insecta > Diptera > Anthomyiidae > Pegoplata > Pegoplata infirma. The sequence continues at coordinate 43,227,062 of OY992537.1, forward strand.
TTTAACATGATAATGTTTTTAGGCTGGTGTCTAATTTTAAAAAAGTTGCAGGACGCCACCTCAGTTTGACTATATAAGCTAAAAATTAACGAAAAAGAAAACAAGAATTACCTTCATTTTCTTAAAACCAAAAATTTTAATAACTTGAGTTTGTAACTTGGATAATAATTCACCTCGTGGTGAATAAAACAGTTTTTCACCAGCTGGTGAATGAAAAGTAACAAAATTATTTTTCAACAAAAAAATTTTTTTTTTCATCAAATTTTTTTTCTTATCAAATTTTTTTTTTTTCATCAAATTTTTTTTTGGTTTCATAAATTTTTTTTTTCATCGTTTTTTTTCTATCAAATTTTTTTTCCACCATTTTTTTTTTTCATCAAATTTTTTTTTTTCATGAAATTTTTTTTCCATCATTTTTTTATCAATTTTTTTTTCATTCATTTTTTCATAAATTTTTTTTTTGTCATAAATTTTTTTTCCAACAAATTTTGTTTTTCCATAATTTTTTTTTTTGTTTCATCAATTTTTTTTTTCATCAAATTTTTTTTTCATAAATTTTTTTTTTCATTAATTTTTTTTTTATAAATTTTTTTTTTTTCATCAAAATTTTTTTTTCATAAATTTTATTTTATCATATTTTTTTCAACAATTTGTTTTCATCAAATTTTTTTATCAAATTTTTTATTATCAATTTTTTTCTCACCAAAAATTTTTCATCATTTCTTTTAACAACAAAAAATTTTTCTTTTCATCAAAAAATTCATAAAAAACCTTTTTTCATTAAATTGTTTTTCGTGAAAAAAAATCATTTTTTTTACAAAAACTACTTTTTCACCAAGTCTAAGCTTTTTGCATAAAAATTTTCAATTTGTTTATCAAATGTACATAAAACAAATGAGAGTGTAATATTCTTTGGTGCCGAATCTTTTATACTCTCCAAAATGTAAAAACACCTTTCTATACTTATTTTTGCACTCTCTTACGAAATGTACAGCTCTTTTGGTTTTTTAATGGGGTCCTCGACTGATATTTCAATTCGTTTTGCATGGAATAGCAAAGTAATATAACATTATTTTTTCTAAAAAAACTTTGCTTTGGCAAGTACACCCAAATCTTCCGCAAAACATTATCATGATTTAATGTTTTGGGCAAGAGTACAAAATTCTCAGGCATTTTTTCTCTCACGCTCACGACAGGAATTTTTGAATCACGTACACTCACTCACTAACATATTTTTTTCTACTCACACTCACTCACAATCACGTGAGTAAATTAAATACAACTCACACTCACGTGCACTCACGCAAGCTTCACTCACGTTGACTCAGACTTTGTAAGTCAACGTGTGAATACAAAAAAATTCAAAAACTAAAATTTCAAAAGTTTTTCAAAATTTTCAGCAAAATTTAAAGTTCAGCGAAATTTTAATTTTTTTTTTGGTTTTTTGGTACGAAACGCCAATTTTTACAACTTTTTTATTGCTTTTTTTTTGGTATGAAAGGAAATATGAAGAGAAAATAAATCAAGCAAACTCAGGCAAAAAAATCGACTCACGCACACTCACTCACGCAAAAATCTTACTCACGCACACTCACTCACGCAATTTTTTTCTCCACTCACACTCACCCACAATCACGTGAGTAAAATTGAATTCAGTCACACTCACGCGTGATCACGCTCTAATCTGCTCATGTGCCCATCTCTAGTACACTCAAAATATTTTGTAGGCAAAAACAAGTGAAAAACACACTTAAAACAAGTGAATAAACAATTGAAAACCATCCCAGTAATTATTTATTTATTTTAACAAACATCAACATTTATTTTTTACTGTTGACAAAATTTTCTAAAATAAATAACATTAAACATTAAAAAATAACGGTTTTTTCACTCTTTTTTACCAACAAATTCGAAAAAATAACCAACGAAAACATTAAAAATTAATGATAGTTCTGTTATTTTTACCAACAAATTTAAAAAAAATAACCAACGAAAACAATAAAATTTAATGATTTCGTAGGTAATTTTTTACAATTTTTTATTGAAATATTTTTTTAAAAATTTTTAATAAAATTTTTGGGGAATCGAACCCGCAATCAACTACATTCTGGCCAGACACTCTACCCATCGTGCCAAAGTCACTTGATACAAACATGTTTTTATATTTCTATAAATAATTTTTTGATTTTTTTTTTCTACAAAAAAATTACTGACTTGTGTAGGTAAAAACTAATGATATTTGTTTAAAAAATACCAACAATTTAAAAAAAAATTATTTACACAAATCATTAAAAATCAAAAGAATAATCAGTAGTTTTTACTTACAGAACAAAAATAAATGACTTTAAAAATTAAATGTTAATGAAAGTCTTTATTTTTTAGTGTGTTATTTTTGAAACAAAGGACAGAAGTAGTCATTAATAAAAACTGAACATCAAACAAATGTTTTTTCTTTTAAAAACGACTAAACGTAAAACTTTTTAAATAAACTACAAACAGTTAATGACATAATTTTTTGAGTGTACATTCTACATAACTTAAAAATACAAAATGCTTTAATTCGGCTGCTGGTTGACATATTTGAACAAAATTCAATGCCTTATGGTATTTAAACAAATACGGGCCCCCCGTAGGCTAGTTGGTGGTGTGCTAGCCTTTGAACGTGTGGGTAGTGGGTTCGATTCCCACCAGAACCCTTGGTTGTTTTCGCTACAACGAGACGAGGGTTATTGTTACTAGTTCTCGGTTAGGTTGAATTTATTAAAAATGAGTTGTAAATAAATAGAAAAAAATTAAATAAAAATAATTTATCATGTGATCAAAACTATCAAATTAACAAGTACGATTTTTTTTTTTACAAAAAAAGAAAAAAAAAATCGCGATTTTTTTTTTAATTTTTTGTTAAAAAAAAAAAAAAATTCTCAAAAGTACTTTCTGTTTTAAATAAAGTTTTTTGTAATAATCTTTTTCACGTTGTGAAGGGTATTTAAAGATTCGGCCAAGTCGCATTTAACTTTTTTACTTGTTTTTTTTAGTGCTTTCCTTATTTTGAAAGTTTCATCCTAAAATCAATTTAAACTTTAACATTAAATGTTTACGATTATCATAAAACTTCAATTTCAGAAAAACATGTTTAGTATTACTTTTGAAAAATTTACATATGTCAACAATAGAGGGCGTAAGATTTATTTACCCAACTTCAGTAAACAATAAAATACTAAACAAGTGAGAGTGTTAAATTCGGCTATGCCGAATCTATGATACCCTCCAACATGTTAAAACATATAAAAATCCAGGGTCGTTTTTTTTTTGAGGGGGGCTCGGTGGGGGTGGTGAGGGATACTTTCCCCATCGCGATAAATGTTAACTATTTATTTATTATGCTTTTGCAATTTAGTAGTACCATTTTCTCATTATTTTAATGTTTTTTTTAAATCCACGACCACAAAAGGGGGCGGGTAGAAAAAAACTAAATTTTCCAGCCCCCTGGGTCTAAGTTCAGGAGTTTAAACCCCTTCTGATATAAAAAGATTTCATTTGTTTAACAATAATGGCAAAAAAAGATGTAAAAATGGCGTTTTTTAAGAGGTTTTTTTAGTTTGTTAAGGGGGAACTTTTTTCCCCCTGGCCCGATTTTGCCCATTTCCGAACTTAACCGGTCTATGAACATTATACATATTCTGACCAATTTTCAGGGGTCTATCTCATTTATTTTGGACTGAATCGTGTTTTATACAGACGGACGGACGGACGGACATTCATAGAACGACTTAGAATCGATCATAGATCAATAATATATATACTTTATGGGGTCCCCGACCGATATTTTTATACGTTACAAACGGAATGACAAAGTGAGTATACCCCCATACTGTGGTTGGAGGGTATAAAAACAAAATTGAAATGTTAATTACAAATACGAGTAACAGTCTAAAATAACCACACACACAAAAAAATTTTTGTTTAAAAAAAAAAACACTTGAAGGATAAATAAAACCGCCTCCTTTTTCAAAAATATATTTATTTAAAATGGATACTTAATAGATACATTTATGTAAACACTACGGTTGAACGCATTACAACCAGACAGATAAAATCATAAAATAACGATTTTTTTTTTGATTTTTTTGAAAAGTTAATGAAAACATAAAGTAAACAAATTTTTCAATAAATTTCCACATTATAAAACTGATTTGATGGAACGAACAACCCTTAGCCAAAGTTGAGATATTGAAATGTTTTTAGAACCCTCAGTGAATAAATTTATGATGCTACTGCTGCTATTTGTAGCTCCACAAAATATGTAAATATTGCACGTGTAATACCAAAGTGATTGTTGTTTTGTTTGTTGATCTCTTGATCGAAAAATTATATGCCCAGAAGTTATTAAAACAAGTAAGAACAATAACAAATAAAAATTTCAAAAAATATATTAAATGGGGAAAACTGAAATGAAAATGTGTAATGGTAAGTGTTGAATAAGACAAAACTATAATACGCCGGGATTTCAAATCTACACTATAAATGTTCATATGATTTCTTGGCCAACCCTTAGCAACAAAGTTCAAACTCATACTTAATCAACTGTAATGACAGGTTAATAATGTTCTTGTAAATTTTTTGTCCGAAAAGAAAAACACGATAACCCACAACAATGATTTACGTGTTTTAATGCCATGACATTGTTTTTTATGATAACCAAGCAGTGATGGATCTAGCAATCGTTAATGTGAGGAATGGGGAGGATGCATTTGTATTTACTTCTACCACAGTATGGGTGAATGCAAAAGTGTGCCTTATTTTGGAAATGTTGAGAATAATGAGACGGTACTCGCTTATTTTTTCTATTTGACTTGAAAATGACTCATGAGTCATTTTAAGCCCCTACAACCACGCCTTCCCTAAGCGATGGGGCCTTAAAAAACATTTTTCCATACAATCCAAAAAAAAATATTTTTTTTTTGTTGTTATTATTTTACTTGATTAGGTTAGGATGTAAGTGGCTACTGACGTGTTACGTAAACACACTTACAACAAGTACAATTGTAAGCACCATAGTTTTTAACTTTGAAAAAATGTTTCTTATAATTTTGAACCCATTGTAGGGACCGAAATACTTAAAATTAGACTTTACTGAATTTGGCAATACTTAATACTTCCCAGCACTGAACCATGTTACGATACGATACGTCGAAACTGTCGGGCTCTTTAGACTCTGAGGTCCGTTGTGATAACACGGGTCTGTAATAGGTTTCCCTACTAGTCCCTGCCGTAAAACCAATTTGAACTTTTTAAGACTCTCCTTAGATTTAGCATTTTGACAAATCACAAAGATCGTAGATCCAAGTGAAGCAAATCTCTTACCAGAAGGTGCCGGGCAATGGCAGATGAAGTGTTCGATGGTTTTCAACTCCTCTTCATCCATGCAACTCCGGCAAAAGTCATTCGACAGCACATTTAACCGCTTTGCATGCTTCTCTATAAGACAGTGTACGATAAATACAGCAACTTCCGCCGAAATCTCTCCTCTTGGAAGCGATATCAGCAAGTGAGCTGATATGCGCTTCTGATTTAGAGAAGACCAAATCTGTCGTGTAGTCTCACACGGCCATATACATATGTTTCCATTTCTGATTAGCCTCCGTCAGGGAACAAATTGTTTAATTTTGCTTGCAAGTTTCTAGAGATATACCAACACATTCCAATTCTGTTGGAACCTGTAAGATAATTCCCAGTGTTGCAAGCTCACCGGCATTTCAATTTCCTGAAATGTCTCTGTGCCTTGGGACCCAAATGAGTCGTATGTCAAAGGGCAGATCTGTCAGAATAGATGTTGACTGCAGTTGTAGACAAGACATTTCAACTCAACCTGTCAGCCACTTCCTTTATTGCCAGCATCTCTGCCTGGTTAACACTGCAATCATCTGGCAATCTTCGAGCCAGGCACAATGCAAGCTCTTCCGAATATACTCCAAAGCCCACTTGTTCGTGCAGCCTCGATCCATGCGTGTAAAAATCTACAGAATCTTCAATACCCGAAATGCCCCTCATCCAAGATTACCTGGATGGTACAATAGTGGTTAAGTGGCGCTTAAAAAGGTTCATAGAGGGAGCATAGTCCACATTATGTGGTATTGTTATCTCCTTCAACATCGCCCTATGAACACAATCGCTGCTCCTCCATTGCAGTTTGCTATTAAGTCGAATTGGCGACGTAGCCGCATACTGCCAACCCTATATGTCTAATGGTTCAGGTGAAGGAGAAAGTCTTTAATCCTTCGGAGCTGTGTGAGAATTTTTCCTAGCCTTCGGGTAAAGACGACTCTGGTATCCCCCCATTTTAAAGGAATATACGACCAGTTAATGCATGATGTGTATAGAATTTTCAGTCCGACACTTGCTGCATCTCAGTTGGGATTAGGCCATCACGTCCATGGGATATATAGGGCTTGAAGCTTTTAATCGCCAAATTGATGTTGGTATATTTATTATTTCCGAAATAATTTCAGATGCTTGGGCTTCAGAATGTTCCAAAGCTAGAAACGGCGTCATAGAATTGCCCGAAAAATGCGTGTTTAGAAGAAGATCCAGCGACTCTCCACAGGACGAAGACCACATTCCATAGGATCCTTCAAATATCTCTGGTTGCAAGGAGAAGCAGCTAGAACTTTACGCAGCCTGGATATCTCAGAAATGTTTTTCCAAGAATCATATTTGGAAACTCTGATCATCTTCTCATAATTCTTAAGTTGCAGCCAGACCCGTCCTCGTCCGCTCTTGAAGATTTAGCCTTATTAAAGATAAAGAGCTTTCTGCAGGAATCTCTGCTCGTCGACAACTCATAAATGGGTAGGACTGAAATTTTGTGGAACATTGTTCCAGTTTTCCCCAGCCATCGGAAGGCAATATATTTCGGAGATATTTTTTCCTTGATTTTTTTAAGAGTTTTTTTTTTTTTTTTGTAGGAAAAAATAAGTTTGTAATTTTTTTCTTGATGGATTTTTATTAACCTCCACCTCTTATTCCCCCCTCTGGATCCGCTTATGTATAACGACTTATCTTCCTCATGTGTAGCCATTGAGGTTAATGTTGGGTTAAAATGTTAGTACACAACATACTCATAAAATAAGACAACTATCTTTACATTCACTAATAATGTCCTTTTTATACATATGACTCCCCATCTCTTCCCATTCCATAACAAGAAATTCGGTTTTTAGTATTTTGATGCTGATGAGGTGTGAATAGACCATAAAAACTGTGATGTTTTTTTGCCATTATGTATTGTTTTATGTATGTACATTAGAGTGACTCAAAAAAAAAAGTTCATGATGTACCCCCCTCAAAATTAACTTTGGCATGTTTTATGAAGATTCCCAAAATATTTGGGCTCTAGCGATAATCTCCCGTGAGCTAAACCGCGTCAAAAAATGGTCCAAAAATGGTATTTTTCATGAATAAAAAATTCAGTAATTTTTTTTTTGTCCAATGAATGACCAAATATAATAGATATTTAGGAATTCTTTGATTCTGCATTAAAACATTTTAAAAATCTAACCACAGACTCGAGATAACGAGATGTTTGTGTCAGTTTTTTGATGCTTTTCAATTCGAATTTACTGAAAACTTAAATAACTTTGGTATTTTTTGTCCGATTTTCACTTCTAATACATCGTTAGAAAGGTGTTGACCACCGCTTGAGATTTTAGTATTAAATTAACCCTTAACTGCACTGTCTTACTTTTTTATAAAATTTATTTCAACATCATTAAAAAACCATTTTATAACCACAAAAAGCATATCTTTGTGCAGGAAACACGTTTAATTTATATATTTGGCCACAATTAATTTAACCCATGCATGATCAAAATATTTTGGCAAACATTTTTGAAAACGTTTTTGCGGCAATTATTTAAAGCTAGTTGTAATACTTTAAAAAAATAAAATAAATAAGGTTTTTGTTTATCTAGACGTGCTTATTAATATCAAATAATTATTACGGGTCACACTTTCCCGGTAAAATTTTTTTTTTTCGAAATTTGTATGTGCAAATAAATTTTTAAAATAAAATGTAAACAAATTTTCTCATAATCGCATATATTCGTGCAAAAAACGCATCTAATATTTTAAATAAGCAAATGTGTCAAAAAATATCAGTTATATTATTTTTTTTAAGTATTACAACTGGACTTAAATTTTTTCCATATTTTTTTTTTAATTGGTCATGAATGGGTTAAATAAAAATATTAAGATCTATTTATTAGAGACGTTTTTTGCACGAATATGTGCGATTAAGAGAAAATTGGGTTATATTTTATTTTTAAAATTTATTTGCACATAAAAATTTCGAAAAAAAAAAATTTGACCGGGAAAGTGTTACACGTAATAATTATTTGATATTAATAAGCACGTCTAGATAAACAAAAACCTTATTTATTTTATTTTTTTTTAAGTATTACAATTAGCTTTCAATAATTTCCGCAAAAACTTTTTTAAAAATGTTTGCCAAAATATTTTGATCATGCATGGGTTAAATTAATTGTGGCCAAATATATTAATTAAACGTGTTTCCTGCACAAAGATATGCTTTTTTGGGTATATAATGGTTTTTAATGATGTCGAAGTAAATTTTATAAAAAAGTAAGACAGTGCAGTTAAGGGTTAATTTTTGACTAAAATCCCAAGCGGTGGTCAACACCATTCTAACGATGTATTAGAAGTGAAAATCGGATAACAAATACCAAAGTTATTTAAGTTTTCAGCAAATTCGAATTGAAAAGCATCAAAAAACTGACATAAACATCTCGTTATCTCGAGTCTGTGATTTGATTTTTAAAATGTTTTAATGCAGAATCAAAGAATTCCTAAATATCTATTATATTTGGTCATTCATTGGACAAAAAAAAATTTACTGAATTTTTTATTCATGAAAAATACCATTTTTGGACCATTTTTTGACGCGGTTTAGCTCACGGGAGATTATCGCTAGAGCCCAAATATTTTGGGAATCTTCATAAAACATGTCAAAGTTAATTTTGATGGGGGTACAACTTTAACTTTTTTTTTGCCCATATAAGGTGAGTCGGTCTAATGTACATATAAATTGTATAAACGTCTCTATGAGTCTTCATTCATATAACTAGCAGCAGCAGCAAACAGCAGCACTTGACATTAATTGAATTTAAGGCTTCAAATTCGACTGGTTTTATAAACAAGTTAGGTTAGGTTAGCTTTACTGGTTGTGTTTTGTGTATTGTTAAGGACTTTGTTAGAAATTAATTGTGTTAGTCAACATAAATGAAATGTTTTTTAACGTTAAAGTAATTTAATTGTATATTTGGTGGTATTTTTTTGGGAATATTTTTAATTTTACTAAAGAGTTTCTGATTTAATGTTTTCAACATGTTGTCAATCTTTTGATTAGATTGGGATGGAAACAGGACTTTTTGATCTACTGGTTGTGCTGAACAAGAATCTAAAGCATAGAACATGCGATAGAACATGATAGAACACTCGAAAATCGGAAAACACACGATTTGTTTTTTACTATTCGATATTTCTTTAGCCAATGTTCTGCCAGTACGTTTTTTTAACATGATAATGTTTTTAGGCTGGTGTCTAATTTTAAAAAAGTTGCAGGACGCCACCTCATTTTGACTATATAAGCTAACAATTAACGAAAAAGAAAACAAGAATTACTATTTTCATTTTCTTAAAACCAAAAATTTTAATAACTTGGGTTTGTAACTTGGATAATATTTCACCTCGTTGTGAATAAGCCCATTTTTCACCAGATGGTGAATAAAAAATAACATAATTATTTTTCAACAAAAAAAAAAAAATTTATATCCTCCACTTAGTGATAGAGGGTATATATAAGTTTGTCATTCCGTTTGTTACTCATCGAAATATCGGTCTGGGACCCCATAAAGTATATGGGGCATTCCATGTCAAATCGGACACTTTGAAAAAACATTTCTTTAAAACATACCTACGCCCTATCTCCACTCCCTAAGTAGGCTTCCATTCAAAATTACATTTTTATAAAATTTGCTCCAACTGTTATTTGTATGGGAGCCTACTTGGGGAGTGGAGATAGGGCGTAGGTATCCCAGCAGAAATTTTGCTGAACGTTCAGCAGCTTTTGGAAGGGGAACTTGAGTAAAGGAGCGCATCCAATTGCGCTGAATTCATGCATGATTCTCTAAGGCGATGTCCCACTTTAGAGCGCTAGTTGGATACACAGAAACAGCGCTCTTTAGATGCACTGAAATCACGTGTCTTTAGAGCGCTGATTTAAGCAGAATAAAGATGCTGTAAATTCATGTATCTTTTTAGCGCTGATTTAAGCAGATTAAAGATGCAGTGAATTCATGTATCTTTGTAGAGCTGATTTATGCAGAATAAAGATGCAGTGAATTCATGTATCTTTATCATCATTTAAAATGTGTTAAAGGCCTCTGTTATGTCTTTCAAAACTTTTCAAATCACATGATATTTTCCGAATCACATGAAATCGAGTTTGGTGTTTGTTTACGGGTTCATTCAAAGTCAGATAAGGAAAAACAATAAAATTTAAAATTCGTTATTGATAAAATTCAATTTTGAATTTTTCAAAAAATTCAAGAAAGCATTTTAAATATAATTCTTAAAAATTTTATTTTAAATTCTTAGAAGAAATAAAATTCAAAAAAATTTTATTTAAAATTCTTTAAAGAATTTAATTAATAAAAAAAAAGAATTTTATTTCCATACACGGTGAGCCTCAGCGATGTTCAGGTTGAACTTTAGTGTCGACGAAAAGTGTAAGCGCAGTTCGATTTCTACATGAATAAATGTCACAAAACTGTTAACAGCGAAATCGTAGCTGATCGCATTCGCGAGATATCGCGAAATTAGTGTTTTTGTATTTTCTAAAATTTTGACAATGAAGTTTTTTAAATATCTTCAAAAACTGGGTATGCAGTTTTAATTGTATTTATTTACATGTCACAACACAGTTAACAGCGAAATCATATCTTCTCAATTTCGCGAGAAATCGCGAAATTACTTTTTTGCTGTTTTTATTTTTGTTTTTATCTTCATATATGATTTTTTTAAATTTCATAAAAACATGGTATGCAGTTTTACTTGTGGTTGATCAAAGGTCACACAGCTGTTGATATCAAAATTGTAGGTGCTAAATTTCGCGAGATATCGCGTAATCATATATATATATATTTTTTTTTTATTATATTTTAAACCCGGTTCTTTAGAAATGATAAAAAAAAGTGGTAAGCAGTTTGATTTGAACATGCTGGAAGAAATTAAAACTGCCCCCAAAAAAGTTATAGCTGCTCACTTTCGCGAGAAATAGCGAAAAACAGCTTTTTGGGGGTATTTCTTGTTTTGATTAATAAAAGAAGTTTCTTTAACATTGTTGAAAAACACGAAATGCAGTTTGACTTGCTATTGATCAAAGGTCATAAGGCTGTTAACATTTAAATTCTAGCTGCTTAATTCTTCGAGATATCGCAAAAAAACTCGCTTATCTACTATTTATTCATTAATTTGTGTTATTTGTGGTCTGTAAAAACATATACTTCAATTAACGATAAAAATGTGGTATGCAGTTTGAATTCGAGGTTATTAGAGGTGACAAAACTGCAAGCATAAAAATTATAGACGATCAATTTCCCGAGAAATCGCAAAATTACTGTACGAGCTTTTATAATAAATTACTTTTTTTTCTTTGGTATCAAAAAAAAAAAAAATTAAGTAACGACAAGTATATGGTATGCAGTTTAAATTGCCCGTAACTGAAGGTGGTAAAACTGCTGAAATCTATATATTGACGCTAATTTTCGCGAAAAATCGCGAAAAATTTTTCAATTTTTTTTTCATTTATTTTGTATTGTAATATTATTATGCACTCTCTTTTTCTTCAAATAATTCATAACCATTTATTAACTTTGCGATTCCTTAAAGAATTGACCACATAGGACTTTTGTGTTAGCAGTTTAATGTATTTTTATCATGTACAAATAAAAATGCATACCACGTTTTTACACCATTTCAAAAGAACATGCAAAATTGAAAAATAAAAAATAAAAAATATATAAATAATTCCGCGAAATCTTGCGACAGTGTACACCACAACTTTGATGTCAACACCCTTATGACCTTCGATCACGTACACATTAAAGTGCATATCAGCTTTCCACAACATTTGAAAAAAAACCTAAAAAAGTTGAAAAACAAAAATTGACAAAAAAGTTATTTCGCGATTTCTCGCGAACTAAAGAAGATAGGATTTCGATGTTTACTGTTTTGTGACCTTAAAATAAGTACAATGAAAACTGTATACTCAGTTTTTGAAAATATTTAAAAAACTTCAATATCAAAATTTTTTAAAATATAAAATCACTAATTTCGCGATATCTCGCGAATGCGATCAGCTACGATTTCGCTGAAAACAGTTTTGTGACAACTAATCATGTAGAAATCGAACTGCATTTACACTTTTCGTCGACACTAAAGTTCAACCTGAACATCGCTGAGGCTCACCGTGCATAATAACAAATATATTTTGAACAAATAAATATTCAAACCAAAAGTAAAATAAAATTAAACCAAAAATAAAATTCAAAAATAAAATTCAAACCAAAAATAAAATTCTTCTTTTTTTTTTTGAGAATTTTATTTTTGGAAATAATAAAATTCAAATGGTTTTGAGAATTTTATTTAAACAAAAATTTTATTTCAAATACCTTATGAATTTTAAATAAAATTCGAATTTTTTCCTTGTCTGTTCAAAGTTGAAATCAAATAACTAAAATTTAAAAAAATATAACAAAAAAATTCATTCGTTTTACTTTACAAAACTTTATTTATGTGAAACAAAATGAAAAAAAAAAATCGGAAGTGAACATCAAAAAAATATCGGAAATTTTCATTTTCCCATTTTTTATGGGATTTTTTTTTGGGAACAGCGGTCAAAGATGCTATGATTGAAGCGCTCTTTGCAGCGCTGATTAATGCGCAATAATGATGCAGTCAAATCATGTGTCTTTGTCTAAAACTCATGTTTTTTTATTCAAAAAGTGTTAAAAATATTAAAAAGGAAAGCAAGTGTGAAATTTTATCAAAAAATAATTATACAAAATTAAAATTTTTTCCCCTTCCTTTTACTGCATCCCTAAGAGCGCTTTTTGGATGCGTTACAGTATGCTATAAACAGATGCTGTGTCGCCAAAATCTCGATTTATTTCTGCTGGGATGTTTTAAAGAAATGTTGTAGAGTAAAAATAAATGGGGGTCGGTCTCACCAATGACCCCTCTCGGACGCACCATTGGACCGGTAGAAGCTGATTAAATAAAACAAATTTATAAAAAATAAAAAAAATTGTATGGGGACCGCCTTAACAATTAGAGATAGAGGGTAGGTGTGTTCAGAGAAAATGTTTGGACTAAAAAAATATTGTGGGTCGGTCATACATTTTGTTGCACTAAGGGCACTATTAGGGCAGTTAGAGCGGTTGGAACAAATTTTAAAAAATGTCGTTTTGTGTGGGAGCCCCCTTAGAAATTGGAGATAGGGTATTAGTTTGTTCCAAAGAAATGTTAAGACGTAAAAGATAATTGGGGTCAGTCTCATAAATGATCCCTCTATGACGCACCATTGGAGCAGTAGAAATGATTTTAAGAGTGGAAAATTACAATAAAATTTTTTCAAAATATTTTAAAAAATAGAAATAATCGTTATCCCACGATCGATTTGTAGAATCGATAGAAGTTTTACACAAAAAAAATTCAAAAAAATCGAAGAGTACAAACATTTTCAAAAATGAGATTTAAATTTTAAAATTTAAAAATCGCATACTAGAGCGCTTTTAAGAATTTGTTGGGATTTTTTTTTTAAAGTACGAAAAAAAACAAAAAATTTTGAAAAAAAAAAATTGAAATTTGGACCATTATTGAAGAAGTTATGAGTAAAAGAAGTTTGGGTAAAGGAACAAACTACCAATTTTTAAAAATTCGATATCTTTTGAACGGCTCATCAAAAAAATCTGAAAATTTACCACGAAGGAGTTTTCGAAGGGTACTAAAAACTGTAAACAAATTGAGAAAATCTAAAAATAAAAAATTTTTCAAAGTGTCCGATTTGACATGGAATGCCCCATATATTCATGATGTCCGATCGATTTTAAGACATTCTAGCGATGTCCGTCTGTCTGTGGAAAATGTGATCACGACCAAAATACTACAGGCTGAAACTTATTTATTGGACGTTCTCCCGAGAAGTTTGGTATTGCATTTGAGCGATATCGGTTCAGCGGTTCAAAAGTTATGAACGAAAATGTAAGGACACCTCAAAAATTTCAGTACATTCAACATAACCTAAAAATACAAAATGCTTTAATTCGGCTGCTGGTTGACTTATGTGAACATAATTAAACACCAAATGGTATTTAAACAAGTACAAACATATTTTTGGACAAAAAAAGAAAAAAATCGCAGATTTTTTTTACCAAATTTTTTTTATCGCTGAAATTTTTTGAAAAAAAAAAATTTTTTTTTCAAAAGTAATTTCCTGTTAAATAAGTTTAAAAAAGTTTTTGGAATAATCTGTTAGAAATTGTGGAGGGTATCACTGCATTCGGAAAGGCCGAATTTAACTTTTTTACTTGTTTTTTCCATAAACATTTTTTTTCCATAAAATTTTTTTTTTATTATACTTTTTTTTCATCAATTTTTTTTTTTACATAATTTTTTTTTTTTTCATCAAACTTCCTTTTCATCATTTTTATACCCTCCAACCACAGTATGGGGGTATACTCACTTTGTCATTCCGTGTGTAACACATCGAAATATCGGTCGGGGACCCCACAAAGTATATATAATATTGATCCATGATAGAATCTAAGACATTCTAGCGATGTCCGCCCGTCCGTCCGTCTGTAGAAATAACGATTCAGTCCAAACCAAAAGAGCTAGATCCCTGAAATTGGGCAATAATATCTCTTATGTTACTGGTAAGGTTAAGTTCGAAGATGGGCAAAATCGGACCAGGGGAAAAAAAGTTCCCCCTTGAAGAACTAAAACGACCCCTGAAAAATACGATATTTTTACGACTTTTTTTTTAATTTTTGCTCAACAAATGTAACATTTGTATGCCATATTATGTTCATAGACCTGCGCTTGGACCAAGGGGGTTAGAAAATTCGATTTTTTTCAGGCCGGCTCCCTTTGGGGGCGTGGTTATAGAAATTAATTAAAAATAACGATAAAAATTTATTATTTAAGCGTAAATATCATAAACAAAAAATTTTTAAACATATATAGCGGGGGTACAGGTGTCCCCCACCAAGTCCGCCGACACCCTCCCCCACCCACCAACAAAAAAGACGCCCCTTCGATTTTTTGTTTTTAATTTTAAACGTGTTGGAGGGTATAAAAGTTTCGGTACAGCCGAATTTAACACTCTTACTTGTTTTTTATCAAATTTTTTTTTTTTTCATCAATTATTTTTTCATCAAATTTTTTTTTCATCAATTTTTTTTTTTCATGAATTTTTTTTTCATGATTTTTTTTTTCATCAAAAATTTTTTGTTTCATCAACATTTCTTTTTTTATCATTTTTTTTGTTTTCTCATCAATTTTTTTTTATCAATTTTTTTTTCATTAATTTTTTTTCTTCATCAAATTTTTTTTTTCATCAAAATTTTTTTTTCATAAATTTTTTTTTATCATATTTTTTTCATCAATTTTTTTTTTTTTCATAAAATTTTTTTATAAAATTTTTTATTATCAATTTTTTTCTCACCAAAAATTTGTTTTGTTCATAATTTTTTTTACGTCAAAAAATTTTTCTTTTCATCAAAAAAATTCATCAAAAACTTTTTGTTATAAAATTTTTTTTAACATAATTTTGTTTTTCGTGAAAAAAAAATGATTTTTTTTACCAAAACTACTTTTTCACCAAGTCAAAACTTTTCGCATAAAAATTTTCTATTTGTTTATCAAATGTACATAAAACAAGTGAGAGTGTTATATTCTTTGGATCTGAATCTTTTATACTCTCCAAAATGTAAAAACACTTTTTTGCACTTATTTTTGCACTCAGTTACGAAATATACAGCTCTTTTGGTTTTTTAATGGGGTCCTCGACTGATGTTTCAATTCGTTTTGCATGGAATAGGAATGTAATATAACCAGTGTTGCCAGAACTTGGTTATCAAAAACGGCTAAATCCTTTTGAAAAAACGGCTAAAAAATGGCTAAAAAAAAGGCTAAAATATATATTTTACTTTTTAAGAAAAACTAATGTAAATTCATATTTTGTACCGTTTTTGATACACATATTAAAATAAGGAGATCTTTTGTTACTGTTTTGGCATATTTTTGGTAAAATGAAGAGTGTTCAAAACACTTTTTTAATGATTTAAATATTTTATATTAAAATTTTTTATAAAAATATATATAAAAAATTTGACTTCAAAAAATTTATTTAATTAAAAAATCTTTTTTAGTTATTTTGGCTTAAAATTTTTTTTAACACTTTTTACCATTGGGACTGTTTTTGCTGAAACCTGAACAGAAGAATTGCTAAGAATATATATGCCAATATTCAGCAATCAGCCTTCAATTTAAGTTTTGGACGTCCTTCTGATGAAAACACAAAACAAAAGTGTTTGAAACTGGTTTGGGAATACCAGAAATGTCTATAATTTTTAGAAATTAAATTTTCTATTACATTTTTCAACTTAAACCTTTATAACAAATAGTATTAGAGTCTGTGCTCGATCTGTAAAAACTTAAACCCCAATTAATTCTCTTTTTTAGTATAAAAAACACACTAAAAATTACTTTTTAACCGAAAACTGAAAAATGGCTAAAAACTGCTAAAATATTTTCGAAAATGGCTAAAAAAACGGCTAAGAGCTAAATGCCTTTTTCTCTGGCTAAACGAGTTCAAAAGGAGCTAAATCTAGCCGGAAAATGGCTAAATTGGCAACACTGAATATAACCTTATTTTTTCAAGTACACCCAAATCTTCTGCAAAACATTATCATGATTTAATGTTTTGGACAAGAGTACAAAATTCGCAGGCTTTTTTTGTACCGTTGGCGATTTTTGGTTGGGTACTTGCTTTTAATAAAATGTTGGTATCTTCATTTAATTAAAACCATCTTCAATTTTATTTATTTAAAACAAACCCGAAGCCGTTAAATAAAATTAAAATAATTCGTGCTTCAAATATACGATTACATTTAATTGAATTTTCTATAATTCTTAAGGCTTATATAAAAATAAAAATAAATATCCTTGTTTTTCTCTCAATTTTCAAAGAAAAATAAAGCGAATTACTACTTCAAATAAATAATAAAAAAAACGCGTGTCAAGAAAGATATTTTTTGTATTCAAATTACTACCAAGAAAAAAATTTCCTTCAACTTTACAAATGGAATTGCATAGAAAAATATTTTCACAGTTTTTGCTATTATTTTTTATTGATTGCCCTGATTAAATTACACAATTGAAAAAAAGGGGAGGAAAAGAAAACTTTTGCAAACAAATGAAAAATTATTGAAAAAAACACGATTTTTTTATAAAGAAAACAAATACTTCAAAAGATGCTAAACAAAAAGAAGAAATAAGTTAATTTAAAGAAAAAGAAACTTTAATTTTTATAAAAAAAAAAATATCAACCCCATAAAATATTTTCAACAAAATGTATTCATGAATAATTCAATTATTAACTTATAACAAGCTTAAAAAGCATATAAAAATCACTAAAACCTGCAATTACCTGTTGACAATCTTCTTTAGTTTAGTTTTTATACTTACCAGTATTTTCATCATCATCAACATCATTCCACGGTTAAATTTCCACCCCAAAATGTTTCAGCTTTAATATAAAATTTTATATATTTCGGTTAAATATTCTTTGCCAAGAAGGTGGTGGTTGGTAAATAACCACTTGAATATTTTCTGCTCTATACTACATCTATTTATACCAACAAAAATTATTGTCAGAAAAAAAAAATAAAAAATTAAATTAAAAAATTCGTAGATTTAATTAAAAAATAAATTAAATCCGGACCAATCACTAAAATGCGCATATAAATTAAAAATATTCGTATGTCATTAATTAAAAATTAATGAATTTTTATTTAATTAAAAACTTAATACTATAAATTAAAAAATTTAATTAAAATTTAAAAAAAAATAAATAAAGTTTTATTTATATAAATTAAAAATTTAATTAAAAAATTTTTTGAAAACAATTAAAATTTTTAATTCTATAAATAAAAAATAAATTAAAAATACATTTTTTTAACAATAAAAATTTAAAAAACATTTTTTATACCCTCCACTCTAGTGATAGAGGGTATATGAGGCATTCCACACCAAATGTCCAGCGAAAAAAAACATGTGTACCGTAAACTTCTGAATAGGTGATATGGATAGCCCTATATGGAACTTAGAAAATTGCGTTTTTGGTTTTTCAATTTTTCAAAAACTGGGCTTAGGAGGCGTGGCAAATATTGGAAAAATGGTCAAATTTGTGGGGAGTTGCCTTGATTAAATATTTATCACATCAAAACGGAATGCACCACAATGTCAAAAATTTACGTTCTTATATAGTTTTGTATGGGCTATCGATTAAATTTTTTTTTTTGGAAAATTTTCAGAACCCGTTCTGAAATTTTCCATTTTTTAAAAAAGTCAATTTATAAAAAATCCGGCCACTTTTTTTTTTTCTTTTTTATTTATTTTTTTAAAAGTTTAGATGTTTGTCCATCCACACAAAAAAAAAATCAGAAACACGTTCATCTTTTTTTTCGAGAAAATCGCATTTGAACTTTAAATTTCATAACAATTTAGTAATTTGCTTGTATTTTCTTGTGTCAACAGAGCGTATGACGAATATTTATGCAATTAATATTACTCATTCGCAACTTTAAAACAAAGAAATACAAACAAAAAACAAAATTGTTATGAAATTTAAAGTTCAAATGCGATTTTCTCGAAAAAAAGATGAACGTGTTTCGGATTTTTTTTGTGTGGATGGACAAACATCTAAACTTTTAAAAAAATAAATAAAAAAGAAAAAAAAAGTGGCCGGATTTTTTTTAAAAAATGGAAAATTTCAGAACGGGTTCTGAAAATTTTCCAAAAAAAAAAAAAATTTAATCGATAGCCCATACAAAACTATATAAGAACGTAAATTTTTGACATTGTAGTGCATTCCGTTTTAATGTGATAAATATTTAATCAAGGCAACTCGCCACAAATTTTACTATTTGTCCAATATTTGACCACGCCTCCTAAGCCCAGTTTTCGAAAATTTGAAAAACCAAAATAATAATTTTGCAAATGTTGGAAAATTTGAGCTCTATTGTGCGGATTGAAGTGTAAAACGTAAATTCTGTAACTTTTGAGAAATCGGATTTTTGTATTATAGAAATGTATAATGTCCCAAATTTGTCATTTCACCTCGATGAAAAGGGGTTAAAAATGCCCGATTTCTCCAAAAATTAACAGAATTTATGTTTTACACTTCGTATCGTACAATACAGAAATTTTTTTTCCATATTTGCTAAATTATTATAAGAAAACACATTTTCTTTGGAATCCGCTGAAATTCCATGCCAAATAAAAAAAAAATCTAGACTACCATATCTTTTAGTTTTTATCTATAACATGTATTTAATGAGATAATAAAGTACAATTTAATTTTTCTTATTTTTTTACCTAAAAATTTTGAAAATTTTCAAATTCTGACTTTAAAACCCGAGCAATGGTCTTGGGCATGTATGCGTAAAATACTTATTTTTTATCCGATTTGAATTTCTTTAAGCTTTTTGGAAAGGTAATTACCCAGTATGCAAAATGAGTCGATATCGATTCGAAAAAGAGTCGTTTTCTCTAAGAATTTCATCGATATCGAGTTCGATATATTGTCGATATAAAGCGTGTTTTCCTATGTGGCATGCAAGGTGATATAGAATCGTGTTTTGGTACAGGTTTCGATTCGATTTTTAATCGAAAATTTCATGAATTTCGAAAAATTTGTTTTTTTAATAATTTAGTTAATTGTTTTAAAAACGGAAAGAAATAAAAAAAAATGTTTATTACTTACTACTTACTTACTTACAATTAACTAATTTTTACTAAGTAATTTAATTTATTTATTCTTTAAATTTAATTTTTACTAATTACTATTTTTATCTGCCTCACTTGAGATTTGAACCCAGAACTCCCAGTTTACTGGTTGAACGCCTTACTCCTTCAGCCAAAGTTTGATAATAAAAGTAGTTTTTTAAAATTACTTTTACTAAAATTTGAATTTTTTATTATTATTTGAATTGCCCTTAATTTATAATTTGTATTATTATTTGAATTACCCTGTTTTTATATTCATTTTATTTTGTTTTGACACACTTCTCATAATTTGAAAATATTTTTATTTCAAAATATATATTAGTACAAACAAATTTCAAGTTGTGTATGGCCTAGTGGGCTAGCAGGTTCGGCAGCTTATGATTTGGAGATTTTTGGCCTTGGTTCAAACCCCGGTCGCGGATTTTTTTTTTTTTTTTATTGTTTTAGTGTTAGATATTATTTTTTTTAATAATAATAGTAAAATTTGTGGAATTTTTGTAAAATTTAATAAAACTAAAACTCGATATTATATCGAAAATAAATATTTTTTTCGATGGAGCAACAAATACGAGAATTCCTAAAATGTAGATTGGAAATCATTTCGAAATCGATTTGTTTTTCAAAAAAAATATGAGTTCGAGAAACGTTAAAATATCGACTGTATATAATATCGACATCGAATCATTTTTGCGGAAAAGCTTCGAAAAAACTTCGAAAAAATTGTCGCCTCGAAACTGTGCAGACTGGGTAATTACCATTTTCATGTTATTTAACAAAAAAATTTACAAAAAATATCATATACCAATATTTTTCCAAAAACTAGAAAAAAAGGGTAATTTCATTACATAAGAGTGTCCAAAAACTTCAATCCATTTTCGGCACGAGTTATTTTTATCCGATTGTTCCAAAATTTTGGCTCACTAATTTTTAGATACTAAACTACAATTTAGGATCCTACCAGGTATTAAAAAGTGCTTTTGAAAAATTACCTTAGTCGTAAGGACACCTTTAATATACATACACATAAAACTATAAACCAAATGAGAATTAAAAAAAAAAACTGTATGAGAAATAAAAAAAAAAAACTTTCAGCAAACTGTTTATACTTACGTATTTTTTTTGTATGAACACAGAAAAAAATAAAACAACAATTTGATTAAATTTTTAATGCCATTGAGTAAAAAATTACTCAATTTTCCACCAGTAAACGATTTAATAGTATTTAGTAAACTTTTAATAAAAAATTAATAAATGCTTCCTAAAAAATTTGAGTAAATTTTTAATTTACACCATTAAAAATTTACTTAAAATTTTAAATTTTTTTTAAGTAACTTTTTAATTGTGTCAAGTAAAAATTTACTCAAAATTTTTCCATTTATTTTTTTAAAAAATTTAAAAAAGTTTCACATTTTTTTCCAAAAAAAAATATTTTTTCAAACTTTACCAAATATATTTATGTCTTAAAGACATAAAAAATTTCATAATGATGATTTTAATCATTCATATACATATGGGGCATTCCATGTCAAATCAGACACTTTGAAATTTTTTTTTTTTTTAGATTTTCCCAATTTGTTTACAGTTTTTAGTACTCTTCGAAAACTTCTTCGTGGTAAATTTTCAGATTTTTTTGATGACCCGTTCAAAAGATATCGAATTTTTAAAAATTGGTAGTTTGTTCCTTTACTCAAACTTCTTTTACTCATAACTTCTTCAATAATTGTCCAAATTTATTTTTTTTTTTAATTTTGTTTTTTACGTACTTTTTAAAAAAAAATCCAAAAAAATTCATAAAAGCGCTCTAGTATGCAATTTTTAAGTTTAAAAATTTAAATCTCATTTTTGAAAATGTTTGTACTCTTCGATTTTTTTAAAGTTTTTAAGTTTTTTTTGTGTAAGACTTCTATCATTTCTACAAATTTTTGCCCAGAAGGATCATGGGATAACGATTATTACTATTTTTTAAAATTTTTTGAAAAAATTTTATTTTAATTTTCCAATCTTAAAAAAATCATTTCTACTGCTGCAATGGTGCGTCATAGAGGGGTCACTTATAAGAACGACCCCTATTAATTTTTACGTTTTAACATTTCTTTGAAACAAACTAATACCCTATCTCCAATTTTTAAGGGGGCTCCCACACAAAACGACATTTTTAAAATTTGCTACCACCGCTCTAACTGCCCTAATAGTGCTCTTAGAGCAATCAAACGTATGACCGACCCACAATATTTTTTTAATCCAAACATTTTCTCTGAACACACCTACCTTCTATCTTTAACTGTTAAACCCCATACAATTTTTTATTTTTTGTAAATTTGTTTTAAGTATTTAATAGCTTCTACCGGTCCAATGGTGCGCCCGAGAGGGGTCATTAGTGAGACCGACCCCTATTTATTTTTACCCTACAACTTTTTTTTAAAACATACCTACGTCCTATCTCCACTCCCTAAGTAGGCTTCCATTCAAAATTACATTTTTATAAAATTTGTTCCAACTGTTATTTGTATGGGAGCCTACTTAGGGAGTGGAGATAGGGCGTAGGTATGTTTTAAAAAAATGTTGTAGGGTTAAAATAAATGGGGGTCGGTCTCACTAATGACCCCTCTCGGACGTACCATTGGACCGCTAGAAGCTGCTTAAATAAAACAAATTTACAAAAATAAAAAAAATGGTATGGGGACCGCCTTAACAGTTGAAGTAGGAAAGGTGTGTTCAGAGAATATGTTTGGACTAAAAAAATATTGTGGGTCGGTCATACATTTTGTTGCTCTAAGCGCACCATTAGGGCAGTTAGAGCGGTTTGAGCAAATTTAAAAAAAAAATTGTTTTGTGTGGAAGCCCCCTTATAAATTGGAGATAGGGTATTAGTTTGTTCCAAAGAAATGTTAAGATGTAAAAATTAATGGGGGTCGGTCTTATAAATGACCCCTCTATGAAGCACCATTGGAGCAGTAGAAATGATTTTAAGATTGGAAAATTACAATAAAATTTTTTCAAAAAATTTAAAAAAATAGTAATAATCGTTATCGTGGGATCCTCCTTGGCAAAAAATATGTAGAATTGAAAAAAGTTTTAAACAAAAAAAACTCAAAAAAATCGAAGAGTACAAACAATTTCCAAAAATGAGATTTAAATTTTAAAACTTAAAAATCGCAAACTACACCATTTACAGATGTAATTCGAAAAAGATCAATTGTAATTCGAAGATTCTATTTGTAATTCGAAGATTCCATTTGTAATTCGAAGATTCCATTTGTAATTCGAAGATTCCAATTGTAATTCGAAAAAGATCAATTGTAATTCGAAAAAGATCAATTGTAATTCGAACAAGTAAAAAAGTTAAATTCGGCCTTGCCGAATGTAGTGATACCCTCCACAATTTCAAAAAGATTATTGCAAAAAACTTTATTTAAAAGGAAATTACTTTTGAAAAAAAATTTTTTTTTTTTTTTAAATTTCCGCGAAAAAAAATTTTGGTAAAAAAAATCCGCGATTTTTTTTTTTGTAAAAAATATGTTCGTACTTGTTTAAATACCATTTGGTGTTCAATTATGTTCACATATGTCAACCAGAATCCGAATTAAAGCATTTTGTATTTTTAGGTTATGTTGAATGTGCTGAAATTTTTGAGGTGTGCTTACATTTTCGTTCATAACTTTTGAACCGCTGAACCGATATCGCTCAAATGCAATACCAAACTTCTCGGGAGAACTTCCAATAAATATGTTAAGTTTCAGTCATCTCTGTGCAATATTTTGTCCGCTACAGCATTTTCCACAGACAGACAGACGGACAGACGGACAGACGGACATCGCTAGAATGTCTTAAAATCGATCGGGCATCATGAATATATATACTTTATGGGGTCCCAGACCGATATTTCGATGAGTTACAAACGGAATGACAAACTTCTATCAAAAAAACCTCTATCACTAAGTGGAGGGTATAAAAAGATCAATTGTAATTCGAAAAAGATCAATTGTAATTCATAAAAGATCAATTGTAATTCGTAAAAGATCAATTGTAATTCGAAAAATATCAATGGAAATACAGTTGATATTTTTCGAATTACAATTGGAATCTTCGAATTACAATTGGTCTTTTACGAATTACAATTGATCTTTTACGAATTACAATTGATCTTTTTCGAATTACAATTGATCTTTTTCAAATTACAATTGATCTTTTTCGAATTACAATTGATCTTTTTCGAATTACAATTGGAATCTTCGAATTAAAAATGGAATCTTCGAATTACAATTGGAGTATTCGAATTACAAATGGAATCTTCGAATTACAAATGGAATCTTCGAATTACAAATAGAATCTTCGAATTACAATTGATATTTTTCGAATTACATCTGTAAATGGTGTAGAGCGCTTTTAAGAATTTTTTGGGATTTTTTTTTTAAAGTACGTAAAAAATCTAAAATTTTGAAAAAAAAATTAAATTTGGACCATTATTGAAGAAGTTATGAGTAAAGGAACAAACTACCAATTTTTAAAAATTCGATATCTTTTGAACGGGTCATCAAAAAAATCTGAAAATTTACCACGAAAAAAATTTTCGAAGTGTCCGATTTGACATGGAATGCCTCATATACAAAATACTATGAACTAAATGAGAATTCAAAACAACAAAAGAATAAAAAAAATATAAAAAAAAATATTAAATTTGTATTAAATTATTTACTAATTTTTTTTTTTTTAATTTTTGAGTAAATTTTTAATTGCCTCAATTAAAAAATTACTCAAATTTGTTTTAAAAATTTAAACAACTGATTACTCAAATTGTTTTTCTCAATATTATTTTCTGCGTAGGATTTTTAATGTCGGTTTGTCTTGTTAATGAAAATAGTTTTTTATATATGTGAATATTTATACTTTCTACAGAATAAATTTCAATTTCCTCATTTTGCTTTTGTTTAAGAGATAGCACATTTTTTGCTACCATTTCAAGTACAAATTGTTTGCTGGGTTATAAAACCTCTAGCACCAAAATTTCGTATGTTAAGCAACAGGACTTTTATACGTGCTAAAGGTAGAAAAACGTAAATTTTTTTGTTATAATGTCACTACATACCAACAAGGACCAAGCTCATTTTGTGAATATATCGCCATTAAAAATGTAAAAGGACCTAACTAACAAAAAAATTAAAAATGCTCAAATTACTTGTTTTCATAAAAAATCTATGAAAACCGTCAATTCAAAACCGATGTTGATTTTATTTTGTTTGTTACGTCCATTTGCTTTTCAGCTGTTTATATATAGTCTACCCAAATATCTACTCAAAAACCGAAATAAAATTCCCATAGGTCATATAAAATTTATTAAGTGGTAATTCACACCTTCTTGTTATACAACATGTTCTTTATAAATATTTACAAGTAGGAATAAGTAAATGATTTCAGTTTATACAAAAGTTTGAGGTTATCAATGGCACATGTGTGACCAAACTGTATGTGTGGGAATTTTAATTTGATCCTGGGGATAGTATTGTCGTATAATTGATAGATTATAAGAAATTTTTTTATTAATTTACATTTACGTACATAATTGCAAGAAGTCAAAAATCATTTTTATTATATACTCTCCACTTACAAGGGGAGTACAACAACCTTTAAGAACCAATTTGCTTGAAACTTAAAATATTCATATAAAAAACCAACGATTTTTAGGTTGGTGGGCTTATCGGTCAGATGAATGTTTACAAATTTTGGTGTCACCTTATTAAACAATGTGTACCTTCGGGAAAATTCTAATAACTTTCGAGCTTACATACTTGTCGACTTAAATCATATTCATATGGATATCCTGGTCTATATCTTCACATAAATATACCCCAAATTTTGCATATTTTCGCCGAATTTTTGCAAGGTTTTCTTACAGTTAGAAAGGTTTTGAAAATATGCCTGCGAATTTTGTACTCTTGCCCAAAACATTAAATCATGATAATGTTTTGCGGAAGATTTGGGTGTACTTGCCAAAGCAAAGTTTTTTTTAGAAAAAATAATATTATATTACTTTGCAATTCCATGCAAAACGAATTGAAATATCAGTCGAGGACCCCATTAAAAAACCAAAAACTGTACATTTCGTAAGTGAGTGCAAAAATAAGTGCAAAACAGTGTTTTTACATTTTGGAGAGTATAAAAGATTCGGCACCAAAGAATAAAACACTCTCACTTGTTTTATGTACATTTGATAAACAAATGGAAAAATTTTATGCGAAAAGCTTAGACTTGGTGAAAAAGTAGTTTTGGTAAAAAAAAATATTTTTTTTTTCACGAAAAACAAAATTATGTTAAAAAAAATTTAATGAACCCAAAATTTTTGGTGAAAAAAATTTTGATGAAAAAAAGTTTTTGATGAATTTTTTTGATGAATAGAAAATTTTTTTGATGTAAAAAAATTGATGAAAAAAAATATAAAAAAAGATATTTTTTGGTGAGAAAAAAATTGATAATAAAAAATTTGATAAAAAAAATTTGATGAAAAAAAATTGCTGAAAAAAATATAATAAAAAAAAATTTATGAAAAAAAAATTTTGATGAAAAAAAAATTTATGAAAAAAAATAAATTATGAAAAAAAAAATTTATGAAAAAAAAATTTATGAAAAAAAAAAATTTATAAAAAAAAAATTTGATGGAAAAAAAATTGATGAAAAAAAAATTGATAAAAAAAAAAATTTAATAAAAAATGTTTGATAAAAAAAAAAAATTATGAAAAAAAAAATTTGATGAAAAAAAAAGTTTGATGAAAAAAAAAATTGATCAAAAAAATTGATGAAAAAAAAAATTGATGGAAAAAAAAAATTTATGGAAAAAAAAATTTTTGATGAAAAAAAATTTGATAAAAAAAAATTGATGAATAGAAAATTTGATAAAAAAACAAGTAAAAAAGTTAAATTCGGCCTTGCCGAATGTAGTGATACCATCCACAATTTCAAAAAGATTACTGAAAAAAACTTTATTTAAAAGGTAATTACTTTTGAAAAAAAAAATTCCGCAAAAAAAAAAAAAATTTGGTAAAAAAAAAAATCCGCGATTTTTTTCTTTTTTTGCCAAAAAATATGTTCGTTCTTGTTTAAATTCCATTTTGGTGTTCAATTACGTTCACATATGTCAACCAGCAGCCGAATTAAAGCATTTTGTATTTTTAGGTTATGTTGAATGTACTAAAATTTTGGAGGTGTTCTTACATTTTCATTCATTACTTTTGAACCGATATCGCTCAAATGCAATACCAAACTTCTCGGGAAACTTCCAATAAATATGTAAAGTTTCAGTCACCTTCGTGTAATATTTTGGCCGTGATCACCATTTCCACAGACAGAAAGACGGACATCGCTAGAATGTCTTAAAATCGATCGGTGATCATGAATATATATACTTTATGGGGTCCCAGACCGATATTTCGATGAGTTACAAACGGAATGACAAACTTATATACACCCTCTATCACTAAGTGGAGGGTATAAAAAAATGATGAAAAAAAAATGACGGAAAAAAAATTTGATGAAAAAAAAAATAGATGAAAAAAAAAAATTATGAGAGAAAAAATTTTTTTTTTGTTGAAAAATAATTATGTTACTTTTTATTCAATTTTGGAAGAAGAAATTTTGGAGAATCGATCTCGCAATCAACTACATTCTGGCCACACACTCTACGCATCGTGCCAAAGTCACTTGATACAAACATGTTTTTATATTTCTATAAATATTTTTTTAAATTTGTTTTCGTAACAAAATAACCCACACAAGTAGAGTTTTTGCCTACTGATAATGATATCTTATTAAAAATTACCAACAATTAAAAAAAATACTTACACAAATCATTAAAAATTTAAAGAATAATCAGTAGTTTTTACTTACAGAACAAAAATAAATGACTTTTAAAATTAAATGTTAATGAAAGTCTTTATTTCTTAGTGTGTTATTTTTGAAATAAAGGACAGAAGTAGTCATTAATAAAAACTGAACATCAAACAAATGTTTTTTTCTTTAAAAAACGACTAAACGTAAAACCTTTAAAATAAACTACAAACAGTTAATGCATTAATTTTCTTAGTGTATTTCGAAATTAGCTATCTTTACTGCTTTTTCATATTACAATTGATATTTTACGAATTACAATTGAAATTTTCAATTTACAAGTAGAATATTAGAATTATAAATAGCATCTTCAAATAACAAATAGAATCTTCGAATTACAATTGATCTTTTATCTTTTATATATGTAAGTTTGTCATTCCGTATGTAACACATTGAAATGTTGGTTGAGGACCCCATAAAGTATATATATTCATGATCCTTAATCGATTTTAAGTCGATCTAGCGATGTCCGTCTGTCTGTCCGTCCGTCTGTCTGTCTGTTGAAATCACGTTTTTGGCAATAATCCGGAACCGATTTAAACGCTTGGGGTACCAAAAGTTGCGTAATTCTCCTAAGCAGAAACTGCTGTATTTTGTTTTGAAATCGGTTAAGTATTTTAAAAGTTATGAGTGAAAATGTAAAGGTACCTCAAAAATAATGGTGAATTTTACACAAAAAAATGCTACAACTTGACACCTGTTGAATGAATGAGAACCAAACTTGGAATTTAATGTAATTTTATCATTCCTAACACTCACAAAAAATTTGGGCGGAATCGCACAATGGGGAGAGGCACCAGAAATTTAACCAAAAATTTTAAAATGAGGTTTCTTGGCTCATGGTTGACATATTCAAATAAAATTTTTTATAGGTTCATATTTTATTGTTCTCAACGTTTTTCTGGTTATTTTGGTACCAATTATGGCAAAATC
This sequence comes from Pegoplata infirma, assembly GCA_963921195.1. Lineage (NCBI taxonomy): Eukaryota > Metazoa > Arthropoda > Insecta > Diptera > Anthomyiidae > Pegoplata > Pegoplata infirma. Next base: position 43,256,024 of record OY992537.1, read on the forward strand.
GGTCAAGGGGTTAAGAAGCTATGAGCAATTGATATGAGTTTCAATATAAACCTCCATGATATGACGTGGCTGCGCGCCATTTTGTAGTTGTTGATGCTTATTTGGATCGTTAGTTGTTATTTGTATCAAAAGAAGTAAAAACTACGTAGTATGTGTCATACACGTGGTTGCTTTTATATCATTTTCATACATACTTATAAAATATTTTTTTTTTTGTTTTTTAAATATTTACAGTGCACTACACCGAAAAAATTTCCCAGTTAGATAGTTACGAAATTTCTCAGTTGATTTGAAATAAATTTAAAATAACTGGGTTGGTTACGAACAACTGGGTTTTTAATTAATAAAAACTATCTATCAGTTACCCTGTAAATAAAATTTAATTTATTTGTTTACAAATTTCAAAAATCAACATCATTTTATAAAAATAGAAAAACCCAATCGGATATTAATTTTGTAATGGTAAGTTTTATTTGATAATTTGTGTCTTCCTTTGTTAAAAAAATAATTATATATTTTCAGATAGAGTATATAGAGAAATATGATAGCAGCCTACAAAGGAGCAAAGAAGTCAAGAATTTGGTGTCCTGGAAATGTGATATATTTGTTCAAATTGTGGTTTTTTATGGTTGGTGCAGTGTAGTGTATGTAAAATAAATCTTAAAATAAAATAAAAGTGTTAAAAATAAAAATCTTTTCTTTATTAACGAAATTAAAAAAAAAAATAAAATTAGTCCCCATTGACAATTTTTATTTTTTTACCAGTTATTACCAACTATTTTCAACGATTTCACAAATTTAACTAATATGCTGTTGCCTGTAACTGGAAATTCAGTTAAACTCAAAATTATTTTTAAAATTAGTTACCATCAACCGAGTGAAAACAACTGGGGCTTAGTTAGGTGTATTTCAACTGGGACTTAGTTAAATTTTTAGTAGCCAGTAACTGGGAAATTTTTTGGGTGTATGGTTCCGGTCATCACTTTTCTTGGCCAAAATTACAAAACTGGAAAAATGTCTGATTTGAAATAGGTTTTGTGTTAAAAATTGTTACAATTTTTTTGTTTTCCATATAGAATATTATAAGAATTTTTTTATATTTAAGCATAGTACTCTGTTTGATTTCACGGGAAAAAATCTGTCAAACTCCATATAAAAAAATAAATTTTGGCAACGCACTATGGTTCCAAATCCATTTTTTTTGGAAGAAATTAAAAAAATAAAATTTAACAAATTTTCAAAAGCTTATACATTTCCTCAATGTCAACACTATAAGCTATCAAGAAAATATAATGAAAAAATTTGGTGCCAATACTTTTAGTTTGCAAGGCTTTCAAAGTTGAAAGTTTTAAGACGTATAATAAAACCGGAGTGAAATCAATATTACACTTATACAAACGGCAAATGGGAAAAACTAAAATTATAAAGAGGCTAAAGGGACAAATTGAAACCTAAGGATACTAGTTCTTGTTTAAAATTCCTATTTTACAGTTAATGCATCCTTGGCGTTATTCTTGGTTGTTTTGATTATGAGGATTTTGGAGCCAAAATAGCCTATATCTTTCGTGGACAAAAAGTTGTGTTTGGGCACGAACTTGCATGAGTCTTTAAACGTGAAAGTGTTTTCAATATTGTATATTTCATATGAGGGGCTCAAAGCACAAGGGGTTCAAGTGACTTTTTTTAAAAAATTGAGTTAACATATGGAATTAGTAGGTGAAGTTCACAGAAGTTCAGAGCACAAGAGGTGAATGTGAAATTCTTATCCGTTAGCGAGATATGGCGACCATTTCTAGCACTTGTTACTAAAATTCCTGTTTTGCTTGGAGCACAAGGGGTATATGAGCACTTAAACCCCTTGTGCTCCAAGCAATTATTAAAATTTAGTTTTTCACTTGGACAAGTGGTTGAATTCCGAAAAGTTCTTGTAGTAATAGTAATCAAATTTTGCAAGAGCATCTTCAGTCTGTAACCAGCGGTTAAAGTGTGAAAAAATGGCGATTTCCGACCAAAATTCTTGTCCGAATTTTTTGACCAAATTGGGCTCAAAAATTAGGAATTTTTGCGGACATAATAGGAAAAATAAAAAAAAATCCCAAAAAAAAAAAAAAATATTGGTCCACAGATGCTGATTTTTAACATAAATATTATTTTTTTTATCCAAATTGGTCCCAAAAGTTGGAAAATGTAAAGCAAGTTATCTAAAAAATATTAAAAAAATATAAAAAACACGATTTTCGTTCAAAAATGCTGATCAAAGATTTTGATACACAGATGCTAATCAGCTTTTTTGGACCAAAATTGTGGGTTTATTTTTAAAATTTTTCACATAAAATACTCAACATTTTTCGACTTTTAAACAAATTTGGTTAAAAATATTTTTTATGTTTATAAATCAGCATCTGTGGACCAAAATCGCAATTTTGAAATTTTTTAAATATTTTTCCCATAAAACGCGCAAAAGTTCCTTATTTTTGACCCAGATTTGGTTAAATATTTCAGATATAAATTTTGGTCCAAAAACGTAATTTTTTAAACTTTGACCGCTGGTTGCAGACTAAAAATGACCTTGCAAAAATTTTTCATAAATTTTCCCACAATTAGCTACTCCATGTCCATCGTTCGGCAGGTATCACGGCACGAAATTCGAAAGTTTAGATTTCAAGGGACGCCCTAATGAAGAAGAAGATGAGCCCGATGCTGTCATGGAATCTGATTATGACGACTAAAAAATTAAACAAAGAACCATTAAAGACTTTTGTAATAAAATGTGGTTTTCCTTTTACAAATAACTAACATTCTTTTCATAATTTAGAAATTTATGAAAAAAGTTAGAGCACAAGGGGTATAAGTGCCACTTACATACTTCAGAGGCAATTTTTGGGTGCTTGTATTTGTGAAATATGGTATTTTTTTAACTTGTTAGATTAAAATATATCTCAGGATCTCTCTTAACTAAAAAATAATATTCTAGATATCATCTAACATTTTTTACTGCAATTTAACTATAACCTCTTTTTCCCATTATTAAATTTAAGGCACTTAAACCCCTTGTGCTCCAAGCAATTATTAAAATTTAACTTTTAAGACCAATTTGGTTAAAAATAATTTTTATGTTTGAAAATCAGCATCTGTGGACCAAAAGTGGAATTTAAAAAAAAAAATTCCCATAAAGTACTCAAAAATTCCTAATTTTTGAGCCAGATTTGGTTAAATAATTTTCGGCAGGTATTATGATACGAAATTCGAAAGTTTAGATTTGACGGGATGCCCTAATGAAGATGAAGATGAGCCCAATGATGTCATGGAATCTGATTATGACGACTAAAAAATTAAACAAAGAACTATTACACATTTTCTTAATAAAATGTGGTTTTCCTTTTACGAATTTACAAATTTATAAAAAAAGTTAGAGCACAAGGGGTATAAGTGCCACTTACTTACTTCAGATGCAATTTTTGGGTGCAAAAGGGTGTAAGAGACGGTATTTTTTTAACTTGTTAGAATAAAATATATCTCAGGAGCTCTATTACCTTAAAAATAATATACTTGATACCACCTAACATTTTTTATTGCAATTTTACTTTAACCCCTTTTTTCTCATTATTAAAAATAAGGCACTTGAACCCCTTGTGCTCTAAATAGAAATTTATAAAAAAAGTTAGAGCACAAGGGGTATAAGTGCGACTTACTTACTTCAGATGCAATTTTTGGGTGCAAAAGGGTGTAAAAGACGGTATTTTTTTAACTTGTTAGATTAAAATATATCTCAGGATCTCTATTAACTAAAAAATAATATTATAGATAGCATCTAACATTTTTTATTGCAATTTAACTTTAACCTCTTTTTTCTCATTATCAAATATAAGGCACTTGAACCCCTTGTGCTCTAACCCCCTCATATTAAAATTTACATCTTGCCAGCATTTTTTGGCAAACTCGCACAATTTCCATTTTAGTTTAGCTCAAATTTCGGCCAAATTTGCTTTTTTTTGCGTGACACGGTTTCAAATTAATTTTTTTGCCTTCCGTAAAGCTAATTAATTAAGAAAAATATATTTTTAAAAAAAACAACAAAATTTTTCCAAAAAAAAAAAAAAAAAATTCAAAAAAAAAATTTAAAAAAAAAAATTTTTTTGACAATCGATTTTTGATTGCGCTAAGAGATAAAAATCATCCCAGAATTAATCCAAGTGACCTTGCTTCATTTTTTGAATTTATGCCAAAAAAAATGCATTTGGAACCATAGTGCAACGCGAGGAATTATAGGGAAATTGTTAAAAAAGTTTTTACACATTTTTATTATGCAAGACAATTTAAATTGCCGCGAAAAAGTGACATTTCAGTTTTGTTATGATCGTTTTTTTTCTTATAATTGTCAAAAGTTGTTGACTTTTAAATGTTTTATTACGATTTAAGGCGTTTGAAGTTTAAGTAACATTTTCACCGTAAAAAAACAGAGTACTAAATCAAAAAATAATTGAAAAAATTTTAAAAAATAGGTTTTTTTATTTTAATCTAAATTTGTTTTTGAACGGTAAATAAGTGTATACAAAGACCAAATATGTTTTCTGTTGTTGTAAGTGTTTATGATTTTCTATAAAATCAATTTTGGCCAAGAAAGGTCGTCTGCGTCTAGTGCATTGGTTTACATTGTGGAGGGTATTTAAAGATTCGGCACAGCCGAATATAGCTTTCTTACTTGTTCGAATTACATCTGTAAATGGTGTGATACCCGGCGATAATCTGATCAATTTTACATTATTCTTAATTTTTCTCCACAAATCAAATACTTAAAAACTTATTGTATTACTAGCTGGCCCGGTCCGCGTTGCTGGCCCAAATATAAGATTAGTGCTATATTTCGTCTCGCTTCAAATATAAGTATTGTCCTGCAAAAATATGTAATGAATTTCTTGGCTTAGAAAAATTTGTGGGCGTGGTTTTAAAGACCCGATTAGGCAGATAATCATCTTCAAATTTAATTTTAGGAACTAAAAAAAAATTACCATGTCTTCGACTTTGCGAACTGTACAAATTTAAAACTTTTTTAGTATCATTACTTACAACCTTGAGTTTAAACAAACCTTTCAAGTTTTCCCGAATTTTCCATTTTTCCGGGACACTTTCTTATTTAAATTTCCTTAAAAACCTAATTAGAACTATAATTAACATAAAAAAATCGGTCCGGACATTAGAAGTCGACATATTTAGACAAAAGTGGGCGTAAAATTTGTGTGTATGTTAAACTTGTACATATGGTAACAATACCCGAGGATTTAAAATCATTTGTAAAAAGTTTAAGCGGAATCTGTTAAGAAATATTTTTTTTAAATAGACCGAATTAGAGTTAAAATGAATTTTAGATATATCGAAAAAAGGGCGAGGACAATTTTTCTTTCCGAACAATTAAATGAACTATTACGAACATTTAACACAAAAATAAATAGCCAAATCGGTCCAGGCGTTCTCAAGTGTTGCAAATTTTAAGAATATTTAAAAATGTAGGCTCTGAAGTGGGGGAGGACAATAATAATTTTCGTACCATCGACTATAATGATCAAAAAAAAAATTACCAAATCAGGCCAGTCGTTCTCCGATTTTAGATGTATTGAAAAAAGTGCGAGTGGACAATTTTTCTTTCCGTAAAAACAAATACTACTAATAGCCAAATCGGCCATGCCGTTCTTCTATTTTAAAGTTTAGTCAAATCGATCCAATCGTTCTCTGATTTTAGATATAAAAGGAGGCGTAAAAGTGGGCTTAATTCATTTGTTTTCCGAAAAAACCTAAGACGAACATTTAAAAAAAAAAATACGACAAATATTATCCAAATCGGTCAGTTCTCAATTTGATGCGATTACCGTAAGAACCTTATTTCAATTTAATCAACTCGGTCCATCTATTCAAGTTTGCGTAGAAATAAAAAATTGTTCTTTCTGAAAAACCTTAGTTTGACTATGACGAACATTAAAAAAAAATAGACAAATTGATCCAGCCATTCCATGATTTAATATACATTAAGAAAAGTGAGCATTAAAGTAGGTGTGGACAATTTTTCTTTTCTTAAAAATTTTTCCGGACTAACCCCAAATCTGTGATTCCAATTGTAGAAGATATGATGAAACAAATACGGATGAAACAGTTGAACATATTCTGTGCAAATACTCCACATTGGTCAAATTTTAGGCAAAGCCGAACTCGAGAATCTGGAAGAAATCACTGCTAAGGACCTTATGCCCGTTAAGTTGTTTGCAGCATGGACTAACGCGTTTTATACTCGTCGCTGAAGGAACATGTGGTATTGCTATGGACCAGCCGGTCTATGCGAGGAGTTCAAAATGTTGAGCTCCGCCACCCCTAACCTAACCCCAAATCGGTCTAGTCAATATAGTTCTTTCATTACATAGAAAAAAGTGGGCGTTGGAAATTTTACTATCTGTAAAAACCTTAGTTGAACTACAACGAACATTTTCAACAAAAATTAGCCAAATCGGGCGTGGTCAATTTCTTGTTCCGTAAAAATCAAAGTTGGAATATTATGAAAATTCATTTAAATTTTTTTTTTTCAAATCGGTCTAGCCATTCCTAGATTTAAGATAAATTGAAAAAGTGAGGGTAAAAGTGGGCGTGGTCGATTTTTCTTTCGGTAAAAACTTAAATTGGATTACTACGAACATTTAAATAAAAAATTTTCCAAATCGGTGAAGCCGTTTTCCGTTTTTAGATAAATCGAAAAAAGTGGGCGTAAAAGTGGGCGTGGTCAATTTTTCTTTACGTAAAAACCTAAGTTGGACTATGACGAAAATTTCAAAAAAAAAATTGTCCAAATCGGTCCAGCCGTTCTCAACTGATGCTGTTACCAACGAACGACAATTGATTTTTATTTATATAGATATCAAGTTTTTTTTCAATTTAAAAAAATATCATAAATCTCAATTTTAGTTACCTGACAATTACCGCCTTGCCAATTTAACTCCACAGGTGGCAAATTCTCAAAACCGTTAAAAATTTACACTCAACGATTCTTTTTTTTGAAAGCAACATCTATGTTACAACTTATTGTTTACTACAGATTACATGAAATCCAGCTAATACCACCTTTTAGCATAAAAACGTGCTTTCCTAATATTTTTAAGGATTTTTTTTGTCGGTTGGATTTTCAGCCAAAAAGAAAATTGCCTTAAAATTTTGTTAGAAAAACACCCAAGAAATAGCAAAAAGAGTGGTATGGGAGTGATATCATTACATTACAATTTGTATTTATTTACATTTCTTTTTATTTATGCTATTCTTATTTTTCTCTTTTTTTTCTGATTCAAAAGTGAAATTCTATACAAAATTTTATTGAAATTGTGTGGTATTTGATGTTTTTATAGTCACACAAATCGAAGTGGTTGTGATAAAGATTTTCAAATACTCACACTGTGTATTTCACTACTGTTGTATCTTTACACTTTTATCACACGTTTTCGCACTTATGGCAAAATTGCAGGAACAAAAAATACTACAAAATAAAATAAATAATACCCCCGAGAATAGTGGTGACAATAATAAAGAGTATAAAATGTAAAATAAACATCACAAGTTTAGGATGTAAATTATAACGGTGACGTTAAGGCAACAAACTGCATAAGAATTTGCAAAGATTCGCGCTGACAAACTTTTTCCTCGCTACCCCTTTTCAATATTTCACATTTCTCGCGACACCTACACTCAAAATAATACATTAGTAGATTTACTATTTTTTTTTTTGCTAATGCTGGTTAGCTAACTTAATTTAAAATTGAGTTGACCAAATTTTTACAAGCTTTTTTGCTAATATTAGCAAAAATAAATGGTAAATTTTTTTTTATTTTCAGAAAACTTAAAATGGCGCTAACTCGGAAACTAAGCCAGATAGAGCAAAATGGAGGCCAATTTTGGTTCTCGGGCCGGTTATCGCCGGTCCTCTTCACATGTGTGAACCCTAATGGTTCCTAACTTTGGATCCAAAAAAGTTAGCATTCCCGAAAATTTTAAAATGCTCATATCTCGGTAAATATTGCCGACACAACAAAAAGTCCAAAAGCATTTTTGTATCACTCAATACGTAGAACAAGACCGTAAAATAATCAAAAGCTCTCCGAGTAATATTTTTGAAGTTATCGAGTTTTGTAATTCTCAAAACCCCCGTGGTCCCCTAAAATCACGTATCTCAAAAACTAATCAAGGTAGAGCGAAACGGACACAAATTTTGGATCAAAAACTATGACGATTTTTAAGGAACCCAACTAGGTCTAGGCCCATCGGGGTCTGGACCAATCGGTTCCGAACGCAATGGGGTCCTCAAATGTGTATGAACTAAGTTGAAATTTCAGTTAACTAATTTTTAGCAAAACGTTTTTGCTAACTTTACCAAAAAAATTGTGGGTTCAAAATCAGCAAATTTTCTTGCAGGTTTACAAGCTTTTTTTGCTAACTTTACAGTTTTTTTTTTGAGTGTACCATAAAAAAATGAGAAAATTATATAAATGAATATATAATACCATAAACCGATATTTTTCAGAAAAAAGGTCTCAAGCATGGATTGATTGGATCTTTCTTGTATTAGATCTTAAATTAGTGTAGAAAACATCCGTAAAACAAATTTAATTGAAATAAACTTCTCTTTATGGCCAATAGACCGATTTACCTAAATATCGGTCGAAATTTCTATATTTCGTTTATATATAGTCCAAAATATTTTTCCGTATATTTTGTAGTTTATTTTTTTAACAACTGTATAAATCATTCAATATTTTAGTTTCCTGGAAAAACAAACGATAAAACGTTTAAAACAACTTTAACTAAAAACTTTTTGAATAACCGTAAATAGTTACTGTAAAACTTTTCTGGGTGTATGGACCAGAGATGGGCGCGTGAGTGATTTTTGATTCACTCACTCACTCACGCTCACGACAGGAATTTTTGAATCACGCACACTCACTCAGGAGAATATTTTTTCTACTCACACTTACTCACAATCACTTGAGAACATTTAAAACAACTCACACTCACGTGCACTCACGCAAGCTTTACTCACACTCACATTGACTAACACTCACGAAACTTATTTATGCAATAAAAAAATCAAAAACTAAAATTTTAAAAATCTTTCAAAATTTTCAGCAAAATTTAAAGTTCAAATTTTAATTTTTTTTCGCATTTTTCGGGACGAAATCTTAAGTTAAGCCAAATTTTTTGTTGCTTTTTTTGGTACACTCAAAAAAATACGTTAGTAGATTTACTAATTTTTTTTTGCTAACGCTAGTTAGCTAACTTTTAGCAAATTTTTAGTAGAGATTAGCATGTTAGCAAAAATTCTTGTAAACTTCATTTAGCACATTAGCAATTTTAAACAAACTTTGAACTAATTTCTTTTGCTAAATTTGAAATTGAGTTGACTACATTTTTACAAGATATTTTGCTAATATTAGCAAAATAAATGGTAAATTTTTTTTTATTTTCCGAAAACTTAAAATGGCGCTATCTCGGAAACTAAGCCAGATAGAGCAAAATGGAGGCCATTTTTGGTTCTTAGAATCTCAATAGTATCGCCGGTCCTCTTCACATGTGTGGACCCTAATGGGCCCTAACTTTGGATCCAAAAAAGTTAGCATTCCCGAAAATTTTAAAATGCTCATATCTCGGTAAATATTGCCGACACAACAAAAAGTCCAAAAGCGTTTTTGTAGCTCTCAACACGTAGAACAAGACCGCAAAATAGTCAAAAGCTCTCCGAGTAATATTTTTGAAGTTATCGATTTTTTTAATTCTCAAGACCCCAGTGGTCCCCTATAATCACGTATCTCAAAAACTAAGCAAGGTAGAGCGAAACGGACACAAATTTTGGATCAAAAACCATGACGATTTTTAAGGAACCCAACTAGGTCTAGGCCCATCGGGGTCTGGACCTATTGGGTCCGAACCCAATGGGGTCCTCAGATGTGTATAAACTAAGTTCAAAAAAAATTATTTAGTTAACTAATTATTGGCAAAACATTTTTGCTAACTTTAGCAAAAAAATTGTGGGTTCAAAATCAGCAAATTTTCTTGTAGGTTTACAAGCTTTTTTTGCTAACATTACAGTTTTTTTTTTTTGAGTGTACGAAAGGAAATATGATGAGAAAATAAGTCACGCACAAAAATCAACTCACGCACACTCACTCACGCAAAAAACCTACTCACACACACTCACTCACGCAATTTTTTCTCTACTCACACTCACTCACAATCACGTGAGTGAAATTGAATTCAGTCACACTCACGCGTGATCACGCATTATACCCTCCACTCTAGTGATAGAGGGTATATAGAAGTTCGTCATTCCGTTTTTAACACCTCTAAATATTGGTCTTGGACCCCAAAAAGTATATGGGGTGTGTTCAGAGAAAATGTTTGGACTAAAAAAATATTGTGGGTCGGTCATACATTTTGTTGCTCTAAGGGCACTATTAGGGCAGTTGGTGCAAATTTTAAAAAATGTCGTTTTGTGTGGGAGCCCCCTTAGAAATTCGAGACAGGGTATTAGTTTGTTCCAAAGAAATGTTAAGACTTAAAAATTAATCGGGGTCGGTCTTATAAAGGACCCATCTATGACGCACCATTGGAGCAGTTGAAATAATTTTAAGATTGAAAAATTAAAAAAATTTAAAAAAATAGTAATAATCGTTATCCACGATCCTCCTGGGCAAAAAAATTGTAGAATCGATAGAAGTTTTACACAAAAAAATTTCAAAAAAAAAAGAGTACAAACATTTTCAAAAATGAGATTTAAATTTTAAAAATCGCATACTCATCATCATCATTATTAGCATCACAGCCCGGTGTGGGCCAAAGCTTCTTCTACGATTCGCCTCCAAGCAACACGATCTTTTGCCAATGTTTCATAGTTTTGGATTCTTAAAACATTGAGATCTTTCAGAACCCCTTCTATCCATCTTATTCTTGGCCTGCCACGTGTTCTTGTACCATGTTCATCTGCCATAAGCAGTTTTCTATTAAGGGCATCTGTTGGCATGCGGATAACATGTCCAAACCATCTCAAACGCTGCGCTTTTATGTGTCTTACTATAGTCTTATGGCCAGCTAGACCTTCAAGTTCGTCGTTCCATCTTATTCTGTAAGTGCCATCATCATTTTTTACAGGGCCAAAAATTTTTCTAAAGATTTTCCGTTCAAAGCATTGTAACAGTCTGCAGTCATTTATTTTGAGACTCCATACCTCACAGCCGTATGTTAACACTGGTCTCACAATTGTTTTATATATTCTTAATTTTGTACTTCTTGTTAGGAGTTTAGATTTGAAGAGCTTGCTGTGGGCATAAAAACATTTATAGGCAGAGGTGATTCGTTCTTTTATGGCGTATGAAGAATCCTCAGTGCTGGAAAAGGTAACACCTAGGTATTTAAATTGGTTTACACGTTCAAAACAGTATTCTCCTATACAAAGATTGTTGACGTTTCTGCTGCTTTTAGATTTGATAAAATATTTTGTCTTATCAACATTAACGTAAAGTCCAATGTTACTAGTAAGCTCGTTTAGTCGCAAAAAAGTTTCTGTAAGCCTTCTTGGATCGCGTGCAACAATGGCAATGTCATCAGCATATGCGCAAATTTGTGTTGATTTTTGGAATATTGTTCCTCCTTGATCAACTTCTCTTATTGCGAAGTGTAACATTAAATTAAATATAAGTGTTGAGAGAGCATCACCTTGTTTCACTCCTGATTTTATTTCAAATTCATTCGAGAGTTTACCTTGAATTAAAATTTTCGCTTTTGTTTGTTCTAATGTTGCAGATATTAGTCTTATTAGCTTTGCCGGAATCCCTAATCTAAAAAATACATCATTTATCCGCTCTCTTTTCACGGAGTCAAACGCCTGCTTGAAATCAATAAAAAGGCAATACACATCATGTCCACGTTCTTGACACTTCTCAAATATCTGACTCAATGCAAAACACTGGTCAGTCGTAGATTTGCCCTTTCGGAAACCACATTGATAATCACCTATTATCTCCTCAGCGACAACGTTCAGTCGTTCATATAGAACATTTGTAAATATTTTATACGCAACGTTTAATAAAGAAATTCCCCTGTAATTAGTGCAGTTTCTTTTATCGCCTTTCTTATGCACTGGAAATATTAAGCTACCCAGCCATTCCGTTGGGATAGTCTCACTTTCCCATATATTTGTAATTAAATTGTACAATTTAAGATGCAGGTCTTCCCCTCCGAATTTAATCAGCTCCGCTGTAATGGAGTCATCTCCGCTGGCTTTACAAGATTTAAGTTTTTGTATTGCATCTTTTATTTCTATAAAATTGGGTGTTGTTGTATAATTTTCTACTGTATGCACTTGAGGCCAAGGATCGGCTTCTATGCTTTGGTCGTTATTTAGCAGATTACAAAAGTATTCCTGCCACCTTTTCAGTATATCGTCTTCCTGCAATAAAGTATCTCCTGTTTCGGATAGGCAGATATTTGTTCTAGGTTGGAAGGGGGTTGTGTGTGTTTTAATATCGCGGTAAAATTTAGCTGCGTTATCGTGGGCATTTGTTTCCATTATTGTTATTTTTTCCTTTAATGAATCTCTCTTCTTTCTTTTTATTAGACGTTTTGCTGCTTTCCTTTTTTGTTCATAATCATGACGCGCATCATCAGTTTTCGTATCAATATATGCACGATATGCTTCGTTTTTTATCTCTACAAGATTTCTGCATTCATCATCATACCATTCCGATCTATTGTGTTTTTTCTTAAAACCGACTGTCTTAGTGGCGACGTCTTTAATTGTTTCCATTATATTCGACCAGTCTGAGTTAGCTTGATTTTGCAACTTATCTGCCAATTCACGTTGATAGCTATTTCTTGTCTCTTCATTATTTAAAAATCGCATACTAGAGGGCTTTAAAGAATTTTTTGGGATTTTTCTTTAAAAAGTACGTAAAAAAACAACAATTTTGAAAAAAAAAATTTAAATTTAGACCATTATTGAAGAAGTTATGAGTAAAAGAAGTTTGAGTAAAGGAACAAACTACCAATTTTTAAAAATTCGATATCTTTTGAACGGGTCATCAAAAAAATCTGAAAATTTATCACGAAGGAGTTTTCGAACGGTACTAAACACTGTTAACAAATTGGGAAAATCTAAAAAAAAAAATTTTCAGAGTGTCCGATTTGACATGGAATGCCCCATATATATTTATGATCCAGTAGTTAACAATTTATGAGCCAAACCGTGAATTTTAGATAGGTTTCACCTTGAATTCGCGTGTTGTAAAACCCATCAATTAAGCTTTAAAAACATTGGTAAGACGGAAAAATATTTTAGAGTGTATTTTTGTCACCCAAAAATATTTTAATACAAAAAAAATTACACTAAAAAACAAATTTTACACTCAAAAAAATTTTGCACTCGAAAAAAAAAAATCAATATTTTTTTTTACAAAATTTACTAAAATTAAAATAAAATATTTCTAATCAAAATTGTTACTTTTTTCCCGTTAAAAATTTTTTTATCACACAAAAAAAAATTTTAATGTTTTTTTTTTGAAATATGATGCAATCATAAAAAAAATTAAATAAAAATTGTCTTTAAAGCCTGCAGCCTCTACTGTAATTTATCTCATTCTGTTTTAGTTTGTGGTAAATACAAGGAGTCCTTTTTTTTAAATAAGGCATGTTTATGCAAGCAATTGTTATGATATTTTATTTTGCCATTCTTGTATTTTGGCATCGTTTTCGCAATTTCAATTAGTTTAATGCATTTTTAAGCCATTTGTTTAATAGATTCTTATGGTCGTCGGTCTCTCTTTTATATATTTTTTTTAATACTCTATCAACATTTGTTGTCCCCAGCTGTTTGGGGACCATTGATATATTTATACCCTCCACTCTAGTGATAGAGGGTATTTATAAGTTTGTCATACCGTTTGTAACACCTCGATATATAAATCAAGGTCCCCCCCAAAGTACATATATTCAAAATCATTGATCGATTTTAAGTCGATCTTACGATGTCCGTCCTCCTGCCTGTCTGTTGAAAACATTTTAACTTTTAAAAGACAACTCTGAGGTCGCTGAAACTTGCCATATGTATTTGTTGTTTTTCTTGTCAGGTTGGTATTAAATTTCAGCGAAATCGGCCCAGTTGTTTAGAATGTATTAGCAAACCTTGAATTTCACATTTGTTTCACCTTGAAAAAATTTTTTGTTTCACGTGTTGAAAAAAAAAAAACTAAACACACTTTGAAAGACATTGGTAATCCACAAAAATATTTTACCAAAGTATTTTTGTTGCTCGAAAAAATCTTTTTACTCAGCAAAAAATATTGCAACTCAAAAAAAATATTAAACCCAAATTTTTTTTTTATTTTTTAAATGACTAAAAAAAATTTTTACTCAAAATAAAATATTTCTAGTAGTCAAAATTTTTATTTTTTACTTTAGAAAAAATTACTATCACCTAAAAAAATTAATTTTGTAGAGTATCCATCGATTCGGCCAAGTCGAATTAAATTTTTCTGCTTGTTTTTGTATAGCATACTTTTTGGGGTCATTGTTTTCATTTTGCAAAAAAAAAAACTAGGAATTTTCTAGGATTTTAAATATTATGTTGACATTTGTATTTAATTTCTTTTATGTTAAAGTTGTTGATAATGTATATATTTTGCAAAAAAAAATATAAAAAAAATTAAAAGATTGCCAATGTGCGATATTATTGTTGTAAAAATACCAGTTAAGTGGTAACAACCACTTATGTGTATTGTTGTGTAAACATACTTGTAAAAAAACGGAATTACTTTTAATATGATTTTATGATTGTCAATGAAGGCTTTTAACAAAATTATCTAATTTTCTTAATATGCGGACATGATATTTGTAAATATTTGTCAACAAACATATTACTTAAGTTAAAGAGGCAAAATAGATAACAAAGGCTACATTAATAAAACAACCGGATCCAGCTATCAAGATTGAAAGATATTGTCTGCTAACAATATCAGACGTTTTTTATACCCTACATTTACGAAAAACCTTCTCTGTAATTCAACGTGCGATCATTTAAACAATCGACTAGAAAGGGATGTGATCTACACTTTACTAAATTACGGTCATTTGTGTAGTAAGTAGTAGTTGTTGTTTTCATCTACAATTTCAGTTGTTTTTGTATGCAAAATCTCAAACATTTATTTTTTATAGTCGTTTTAAAAAAATAAATACAAAAAATTACTACATTGTAGTAACAGTTGGGTTATGTAGTTGTTTTTTAAGTCTATAAAAAAACTAGAAAAACGGATGTGTTGTACGAGTTGGAAGTGTCAGATGCAGCAGGAATTTTTACCAAACAATTGTAACGACTTTTACGTCTTAGTTTTTTTTTTTTTGTTAATAAAAAAATTCAGACAATTTGAGTTACAGTAAAAACAACTGTAAGTTGGTTTTACCGTTTTTTGTAGTTGTTAATCAAAAGTTGATAACAACAACAGTTTTTGGTTTATTTTACCGTAAAATGTAATAGACGCCTAAACAACAAATGTAGTTGTTTAAACTGTATCTTGTAGTGGAATCTACCGTCAAAATTTTTTGAGTGTATTAGACAACCGAGTGTTACGTACAAAAGTTCACTTATCTTAGCAGAGCATTTACCGATAGAACAGATTCACTTAACCCAAATCGAATTCGACAATGCTTCAGTGAGTCAATAGAGTTGGATACCTTATTTCATCAACGTCCTCATTTTCACACGGCCCAAGAGCTCCAAAATAGATTTTAAAACCCCTTTATTAGAGTGTCCCTTATTTTGGAAATGTTGGAAATCTTGAGACGGTACCCGCTCATTTTTTTCCTTTTGACTTAAAAATAACTCAGGAAAAATTTTACGCCCCTAGGACCACGCCTTCCCTACGCGACGGGCCCTTAAAGAGCGGGGCCTAAAAAATCATTTTTCCATACAAACCAAAAAATTTTTTTTTTTATTTTTAATTTTTTTGTTATTATTTATTATATTACTTGGTTTGCTTATTCACAACAAAAAATTTGATTTTGGTGGGATAAGTCTTTCAGCGCTAAAAAATTTTTCGCAAAAAAAAATTTTGAGCCGCCGGGGTCCTACAGTAAAAAATTTTTAAAAAATATTTTTTTTTAGTTTTGACCAGCAACGGTTTTAGCTGCTATGTTGCTTTAAATGATATATATTCATAAAAAAATATTTTTTGTATCTGTGACATCTTAATCGTGTTCTAAAAAAGGGTAAAAAATGCATTGATGATTTTTTTCGATACACGATAAAAATGTCACAAATATGAATAATATTTTTTTTGGAATATATATCATTAAAAACAACATAAAAACTAAAACCATTGCTTTTCAAAACTAAAAAAAAATATTTTTTAAAAATTTTTTACCGTAGGATTCCTACGGCTCAAAATTTTTTTTTTCGAAAAAGATAAAGATGTCACAGATATGAATAATTTTTTTTTTGGAATATATATCATTTAAAGCAACATAGCAACTAAAACCGTTGCTGGTCAAAACTAAAAAAAAATATTTTTTAAAAATTTTTTACTGTAGGACCCCGGCCGCCCAAATTTTTTTTTTGCGAAAAATTTTTTAGCGCTGAAAGACTTATCCCTCCAAAATCAAATTTTTTGTCGTGAATAAGCAAACCAAGTAATATAATAATTAATAACAAAAAAATTAAAAATAAAAAAAAAATTTTTTTGGTTTGTATGGAAAAATGATTTTTTAGGCCCCGCTCTTTAAGGCCCCGTCGCGTAGGGAAGGCGTGGTCCTAGGGGCGTAAAATTTTTCCTGAGTTATTTTTAAGTCAAAAGGAAAAAAATGAGCGGGTACCGTCTCAAGATTTCCAACATTTCCAAAATAAGGGACACTCTACCCTTTATATATGGAAATTGTATAAATAGTAAGGAGATGAGGTGAAATATTTCTTACACTGGTTTAAGAAACCAACACATTTGAATGCTTCTTTCTACACTTAAAAAACGTGCTCATTCCAACGGACATATCCAGACATCACACTTAAATTTTATTTCCACAACATCAAGAGTGTTCCAACCGTGAATACTTATATCACCCATATGCACAGACCCCGCTGTTGGTTCCACAGTCAAATGGGTCAATATAAAACATCCAGTTCGCAACGTCCTCAAGCCATCCTGAGTGACGGAGCGGTGACATGTCAGAGTCACTGCTGACATCCACAAGACATCTCTATGTACAGGGTTGAGGACAGTTTCATTCAAATTTTCAAAATGTCCTCACTCACCTGAGACATCTTTGGGGAAATGTCTGACGTAGGTCATGCGAAAATACTTAAAAATTTTCGTATTTCCTGTAGTTTTTACTTTTATCCATTTTCCTTTATAAATTATATTTCTCAAATTAAAAAAAAAACTTTCGGCTGTTTTAGTCCCAACTGGATTTGAACCTGTAACCTCCAGTTTATTAGTCTCACACCTATCGACTTGTTCCAAACTTTATTTTGAAAATTGTTTGTCTATTTATTACTTTTATTCCACTTGTTAGATTTTGATTTTATTTTAAATAAATCGATAATATTGACATCTTTTTCTTAGAAATTGAAGAGTTGTCCAAATTTAAAATTCTAATTTAATATACTGCTATTCTGAAGACATTTCCTTTTAGACGTCTTAGAGGAATTGTCCACACTCTTAAAGCAAACATTCAGTGCTGACAATGTTAGGACATGTCATCAAGGATAAGGATGACCTATGCTTTGTCAGAACCTGAAGACATTTCCCCAAGGAATCACTGTGTAAATCTCCTCAGTGACACATTTTCCAACTGGGCATTGCATAATACCACTCGGATATTCTCAACAAGTCTTGATTAAGTGTGTCATTCATAATCTGCCTTTTGCCCTCAACCTCAACTTGGCCTACGATCAAAGGAAAATTAATAACAAATGTTGCTGTCTTCGGTAAAAAAGTAGACACGATTTAAAGTTTTACTAAGAATACGTTTATAAGAAAAAGGGGAGGAGAAAGCTGAAACTCGTATGATAAACCCATCTACTTGTATAGACCAAACTCTGAACGCACCGTGCCATACACAATCAAACGCAATTGAACCTTACTGCCATCAAAATGATTGATCGAACGAGTCCAACGCTCCAAAAAGAAACGCCAACAAGATTCCCAACAGCACGAGTACTCCGAAGGCCATACTTAGATTGTGTAAAAGTAAGTAAGCCTCCATTTACCTACATAACAACAAGGCAATTTACCATTCACTCCATCACTTTCAAGAGCGCTGATCATATTGCGATTGGGCGGTAATTACACTCATGAACTTGATGCGACTTGGCCCCGACCTTATACAGTTAATTGCAATTGTTCTAGTGATCAAAAATCTGGTCTCCAAACTTTTCCATCACATCAGGTTTTTGAGAAAATTGAGGTCAAAGTTGAAAAAATGGGCGGTTTGGGCATTTTTAATAACTTATAGCTGATGAACCCGATGTGATAGCGGCTTGAAAATAAGGCGAACTCATTTGGTCAGCCGCTTTAACCCTTAGGGCACCAATTGTCTTTCAATGATTTTCTCAAAAACCGGATGTGATAGAAAAGTTTCGAAACCGAAATCTTTGACCACCAAAACTATTGTAATCAAGTATATAAGGTCGCGTCGCAGTCGGATTTTCGACGTTTAGTTGTGTTATCAGTAGAGATGGGCAAAGGGTGAATACCCAAATGGCAAATACCCGGTAAAATAGGTAAATTGGATAAAAATTGGTAAATAGCCGGGTATTTTTTAAAAAGGAGGGTATAAACTATGTCGTAGACAATTTGGTGAAATTTTATACTAAATTTTAAGAAATAAAATACTTTTTTAAGAAAAAATAGTACTTTTTTTAAAAAAATAGTACTTTTTAAAAAAAAAAATAGTACTTTTTTAGGAAAAAATTGTACTTTTTTAGAAAAAATAATACTTTTTTAGAAAAATAGTACTTTAAAAAAAAAAATTGTGCTTTTTTAGGAAAAAAAGTACTTTTTTAGAAAAAATAGTGCTGTTTTAGGAAAATTGAATAAGTCCTTTTTTAAAAAGAAAGTGTTCTTTTAGAAAAAATGGGACTTTTTTGTAAAATAGTACTATTTTAGAAAAGTACTATATCACCTTTAAGAAAGACAAAAACGTACTTTTTCAGGAAAAAAGTACTTATTTAGAAAAAATAGTACTTTGTTTCCTAAAAAGTATTATTTAAGAAAATATAGTACTTTTTAGAAAAAAAATGTATTGTCACTCTTTTTTGATATCGCGAATTTTAACTGGCCACCTAGATTTACCGATTTGCCCACTTCGGACTTACTTTTGTGCTCAACATTAACATTTCGAGATAATCGAATATGTAGTGGAAAAGCTTAAAAAGGGGCACATTTTGCCGTGGCCAATAAATGCAGCCATTTGATTGATATTATATTCGAAAAGTTTTCCAAAATAGCTTACTTTTAAAAATCGGGCAATGCGTTTTAAATTATTCAAAAAAATATCCAGTTATTTTTTTAAAATCCAGCTGATTTTTTCCCATTGTCAGTTATTTGACTTCTAGTATCTGGCAACCCTAGTTACAAGTCCAAACATGGACCGGCTTACAATTAGTTAGATCTTTAGTTAGTGTAGAAACACAGACATACTAAATTTAACCGGACTTGGCTTATTTTTGTTGTCAATGGATCGATTTATGTGAATATCGGTCGAAATTTTTATACGGGGAACTAATTGTAAGTCCGAAAAATTATATAATATATCCAGAATAAATTATGTTACGTTACCAAAGTACACCTTTAACATCTACAAAAAATATTTTAACCAAATATTTCCCATTTTCATGCATTTCGAGAGATTTATATCAATATCAAGAGGGTGGTCCGAAGAACTGCTACAATTCCTTTAAAATTTTTAATGATAAGTTCAATTCAATTTCAATAGGCTTCGTCCTTCGGCCAAAAGAAGCTATAAGTTTTAGGCTAATCGGTTCGTCCGTGGACGGACGTACATCGCTAAATAGACTCAAAAAGTAATTCTGAGTTGATCGGTATGCATGAAGGTAGGAAAGGGACCAATTTTTCGGGTAGTTATAAACATGAGCACAAACTAAGTATGTGTACCACACTAGATTCTAAGACATGATGATGCTCATCTGTATGTCTGTTAAATTAGCATTTACGGGCAAAAAATTACACATATGCGACTGAAACTTAACAAATTTACTGGCTATTGCCCCCAAAAGTTTGGTATTTAATTTGCGCTATATCCAACAAAAATGTAAGAACACCTCGAAAATTTTGTTACATTCCACATAACCTCAAAACACAAAATCCAATATATCTTTCACCCATCTCTTAAAGTCAAGTATCTTTAAAACATTTTATGCAAATTTTTTGCTACATTGACAATTTTAAACGGAAATACAAAATATAACCTCCCACTGGAAAATTTTCATATAATCTTTGGTTTGGGAAAATATAAAAAACAAAAGTCAAAAAAAAAGCGCAACCGTTAACATAAAATTACAAATCGTTCTCTAGGGGAGGTTGCCTTGACTGGTTTAGACGACAGTGGGTGGCATAAATTTTCAACAAAAAAAAAGTCCTAACCAACCTCAAAGCAGTTATTAAAAAAAAATACAAAAGCAAATCGATAGTAACACTTTTCCACTGCAGCAGTGGCAACAGCCTCCTCATCAGCCAAAGTCTCAATTATACTTCAGTCATAAATTGTGCTTGTTGAAGATAAAATGCAATGAATACTAAAGTGAAATTGAAACTCAAGTGCTGAGGATAAATAATAAAGGACACAGAAAAAAAATTGTAAACTGAACAACACGAAAAACATAATCAATAAAATGTTTAGAGAAAGCTCATCTGAAATATACAACACCCACTTTTTTACTCACCCATAACACAGCAGGAGTTTGATATGGGAAGGATTTTATTTTCTTTTATTGCATGCCAAAACATGTTTTTATATAAATATATTTGAATATTTTGCATATTCAACTTTTGGAAAAGTTTTTTTTTTTCATTTCCGCAAAGACACTCATATAAGACCTGGCGGTCTTACTTTCTTCAAGTGTGTGTTTAACTACCCAACTCCTGGAGACATTGAGACCCCAATGCTTATTGTTTTATGGGATTTATACTTTTATTTTAGTATCTTTACCATAGTCGTCATCATCTTCATTGTCTTGTGACTTAATCTACTTAAATGTCTTTGAATTTAACGAAAATTTGTTTGCTCAACAGACGCTTTTAAATACAAAAAAGGAAATGAAAATGTGATACGTTACGTTCGAATCCCAGCAAAAAAATTGTGATTTTGAATTGAGAAACAAACTTTTGTTGTTACTTTTCAGAGTGTTGCGTTTCCAGAGGAGTAAAAATCGATTTATACAAAAAAATTATTTGTATGTATTTGAAATTATTTAAATGGATTCCAAGATTTTTGCGCATTTAATCTCTAGGTGGATCCATTACACTGAAAAAAAAAATTGTATTGTTGGCTCATTTTCAATTAAAGCTTTGTTGTATTAACAAACAATTTAATTGTATTGACAAATTGTGTTGTTAAATAAAATATCAACTTTTTTATTTGTCAATACAAATAAATTGTTTGTTATTACAACAACGGTTTATGTGTACAACTAGACACTTGTTTGATTCTTAATATTTGATACCGTTAGCAATTCACTTTTTACTTAAGGACTGTTAGTTTTTAGGTCCTTTCCCAGCAAAAACTTGCATTACCAAATAATGAAATATGTAATTGGGAAATTAAAAAGTTATAGCTACTTCTGATTCGAATTACCTTTCCCATTACATTTACAAGCAAATATGCCAAATGTAATGATTATCAAACCAGTATTAATAACTAATTACATATGGGGCATTCCATGTCAAATCGGACACTTTGAAAATTTTTTTTTTAGATTTTCCCAATTGGTTTACAGTTTTTAGTACCCTTCGAAAACTCTTTCGTGCTAAATTTTCAGATTTTTTTGATGACCCGTTCAAAAGATATCGAATTTTTAAAAATTGGTTTGTTCCTTTACTTTAACTTCTTTTACTCATAACATAACTTCTTTAATAATGGTCCAAATTTCGAATTTTTTTTTTTTTAATTTTTGTTTTTTTACGTACTTTTTAAAAAAAAATCCCAAAAAATTCTTAAAAGCGCTCTAGTATGAGATTTTTAAGTTTTAAAATTTAAATCTCATTTATGAAAATGTTTGTACTCTACAAATTTTTTGCCCAGGAGGATCGTGGGATAACGATTATTACTATTTTTTTGAAATTTTTTGAAAAAAATTTATTGTAATTTTTCAATCTTAAAATCATTTCTACTGCTCCAATGCACAGTGGTTAATTCCGGCCAAAACCCTATAACTTCCTTAATTTTCTATGTAAACTTATAAAATATTGTAGGAAGGTTAAGAATATAATAATAAACCAATTTCGCGAAAAAAAAAATTTTTCGCGGAATTTTTTTTTTCCGCGAAAATTTTTTTTTTGTTCGGGAAAAAAAAATTTTTAAAGGTGTTTTAAGATGTTGTGTCTTAATCGTCAGTATTTTATCCATCTTCTCTTTTTCTGTGTTTTCCACAGCTGAAAAAGCTTTTTATTTGATATAAATGACCAAAATTAAAAAGGCTCTAACTGAAAGACTTGGTTAAACTTGGTACTGATGTTAATTAGTACATACTTGGGAACCCTTCTACTAATTTGTGGTATAGCGACTTAAGAGCAATTTTGAGCAAAAAGTATTTTTTTGGGCTTTCCAAAGTTTGTATTTTTTATAAATTTTTTTATTTTTTTAGATTTATTGTCACCACCACTGTTTAAATTGATCCACGCACTCGAAATTGGCAAAATGCATATGACATGTAAAAATAATGCTAAATTTTCAAAATATATCAATTTCAAGGCAAACATTTTTTTTTTTAAGTTTACAGTCTACTTGTATTTCAAAGTTGCAAATCACAACTTTTAAATTTAAAAAAATAATAAATACAAATACTCAACTTTGCTTCGTTATAAAACCTAAACTACTCAAGGGATTGACACAAAACTTTGTAATCGCATGTTTTGAAGTATTAGCTCTCATTTGGCATCAATTTGGAAAAAAAAGAAAATTTTTTTTTTTTTAGTTTTGGCCGGATTTTACCTCTGTGCAAAGGTGCATCATAGAGGGGTCAGATATAAGACCGACCCCCATTAATTTTTACGTCTTAACATTTCTTTGGAACAAACTTATACCCTATCTACAATTTCTAAGGTGGCTCCCACACAAAACGACATTTTTTAAAATTTTCTCCAACCGCTCTTACTGCCCTAATAGTGCCCTTAGAGCAACAAAATGTATGACTGACCCACAATATTTTTTTAGTCCAAACTAGTGCCTACGGTCAGTACCGTAGTACCGGGAATACCGGTATTCCCGGTTCTCGGTATTACCGGGAAATGGAACCGGTTTCCCGGTTCTTAATTCATTCCCGGTATTCCCGGGAATACCGGTATTCCCGGTTCCGGTTCTGACGGTATTCCCGGGACTACCGGTATGTATATTTTGTAAAAATTTTTACAATTACAATTTTTTCTTTGCTTTTACCAAAAAAATACAAAACATGAGAAATATACCATTTCCATTTTATTTTTTGAATTTTAGAAAAAATAGTTACATGATATTCAAATAATTTTACAAACACAACTAAATATTTCTGAAATACTGATTAAATAGTCTAATTTAAATATTTTATGGTGTAGTATTTTTTTGGTTTTTGAGAACCGGTACCAGGATCAGAACCGGGAATACCGGTATTCCCGGGAATATATCTAGAACCGGGAAACCGGTACCAGAACCGGGAATACCGGTATTCCCGGGAATATCGAGAACCGGGAAATGGGGGGCACTAGTCCAAACATTTTCTCTGAACACACCTACCCTGTACCTTTAATTGTTAAGGCGGTCCCCATACAATTTTTTTTTAATTTTTGTAAATTTGTTTTATTTAATCAGCTTCTACCTGTCCAATGGTGCGTCCGAGAGCTGTCATTAGTGAGACCGACCCCCATTTATTTTTACCCTCCAATATTTTTGTAAAACATACCACAGCCCTATCTCCATCCCTAAGTAGGCTCCCATACAAGTAACAGTTGGAGCAAATAACTGAATTTTAATTTAGTTCGGTTTGAGTCCATATTAATTATTTCTGAGAAATAATAATTGTTGTACAATGAGAAAATCTGAAAAAAAAAATCAAGTGACAACACAGGCTAAGTGGAGATGTCGACAGCTTTCGGAAGATGCCACCCTTCCATCATCAGCACTCCTTCGATTGCCACACACTTAATGTGTGTCAGATTAAAATTAGCCATTTAAATGAAACTTTTGAAGAAATTAAGAATTGGAATTACTCCTCTTTGTGTTGAATAACCCCTATTCACCATTAATTCGTGTTGTATTCATTTGGCAGAAACTTAATCCATCTTAACTTTTAACAGAGTTGTATTTTTCCCATTGTTAACCCTTAGTAGGACTTTTCAAATCTTGAAAAATGTCCGTTAGGTTTGAATTTTTGTTTCATATTTCTAATTCTTAGAAATATTACTAAATTGCAATGTACCTTATGAGTTGTGTATTAATTGTGTTTATATATTGTTGGACTGTATATTTTATAACTGAATTTTAATTTAGTTCGGTTTGAGTCCATATTAATTATTTCTGAGAAATAATAATTGTTGTACAATGAGAAAATCTGAAAAAAATCAAGTGACAACACAGGCTAAGTGGAGATGTCGACAGCTTTCGGAAGATGCCACCCTTCCATCATCAGCACTCCTTCGATTGCCACACACTTAATGTGTGTCAGATTAAAATTAGCCATTTAAATGAAACTTTTGAAGAAATTAAGAATTGGAATTACTCCTCTTTGTGTTGAATAACCCCTATTCACCATTAATTCGTGTTGTATTCATTTGGCAGAAACTTAATCCATCTTAACTTTTAACAGAGTTGTATTTTTCCCATTGTTAACCCTTAGTAGGACTTTTCAAATCTTGAAAAATGTCCCTTAGGTTTGAATTTTTGTTTCATATTTCTAATTCTTAGAAATATTACTAAATTGCAATGTACCTTATGAGTTGTGTATTAATTGTGTTTATATATTGTTGTATTTAGTAATATTTCTAAGAATTAGAAATATGAAACAAAAATTCAAACCTAACGGACATTTTTCAAGATTTGAAAAGTCCTACTAAGGGTTAACAATGGGAAAAATACAACTCTGTTAAAAGTTAAGATGGATTAAGTTTCTGCCAAATGAATACAACACGAATTAATGGTGAATAGGGGTTATTCAACACAAAGAGGAGTAATTCCAATTCTTAATTTCTTCAAAAGTTTCATTTAAATGGCTAATTTTAATCTGACACACATTAAGTGTGTGGCAATCGAAGGAGTGCTGATGATGGAAGGGTGGCATCTTCCGAAAGCTGTCGACATCTCCACTTAGCCTGTGTTGTCACTTGATTTTTTTTCAGATTTTCTCATTGTACAACAATTATTATTTCTCAGAAATAATTAATATGGACTCAAACCGAACTAAATTAAAATTCAGTTATAAAATATACAGTCCAACAATATATAAACACAATTAATAGTTGGAGCAAATTTTATAAAAATGTAGTGGAGATAGGGAGTGGAGATAGGGCATAGGTATGTTTTAAAAAAATGTTGTAGGGTAAAAATAAATGGGGGTCGGTCTCACTAATGACCCCTCTCGGACGCACCATTGGACCGGTAGAAGCTGATTAAATAAAACAAATTTACAAAAAATAAAAAAATTGTATGGGGACCGCCTTAAAAATTAGAGATAGAGGGTAGGTGTATTCAGAAAAAATGTTTGGACTAAAAAAATATTGTGGGTCGGTCATACATTTTGTTACTCTAAGGGCACTATTAGGGCAGTTAGAGCGGTTGGAGCAAATTTTAAAAAATGTCGTTTTGTGTGGGAGCCCCCTTAGAAATTGGAGATAGGGTATTAGTTTGTTCCAAAGAAATGTTAAGACGTAAAAATTAATGGGGGGTCGGTCTTATAAATGACCCCTCTATGACGCTCCATTGGAGCAGTAAAAATGATTTTAAGATTGGGAAATTACAATAAAGTTTTTTCAAAAAATTTTAAAAACTAATAATAATCGTTATCCCACGATCCTCCTGGGCAAAAAATTTGTAGAATCGATAGAAGTTTTACACAAAAAAATTTCAAAAAAATCGAGGAGAACAAACATTTTCAAAAATGAGATTTAAATTTTAAAACTTAAAAATCGTATACTAGACCGCTTTTAAGAATTTTTTGGGATTTTTGTTTTAAAGTACGTAAAAAGCAAAAATTTAAAAAAAAAAAAAAATTAATTTTGGACTATTAATGAAGAAGTTATGAGGAAAAGAAGTTTGAGTAAAGGAACAAACTACCAAATTTTTAAAAATTCGATATCTTCTGAACGGGTCATCCAAAAAATCTGAAAATTTCCCACGAAGGAGTTTTCGGGTACTAAAAACTGTAAACAAATTGGGAAAATCTAAAAAAAAAAATTTCCAAAGTGTCCGATTTGACATGGAATGCCCCATATATTTATGATCAGTGATCGATTCTAAGACATTCTAGCGATGTCCGTCCGTCTATCCGTCTGTATTTACACGATGCAGTCCAAAATAAAAGAGCTAGACTCCCGTCATTTGGCACGAATATGTGTTATGTTCCTAGGCAGGTTAAGTTCGTAAATGAGCAAAATCGGACCAGGGGCAAAAAAGTTCCCCCTTGAAGAACTAAACCAACCTCTGAAAAATACCATATTTTTATATGATTTTTTGTGTTTTTGTTTAACAAATCCAACATTTTTATGCTACAAGAAGTTCAAAGTCCTGCATTTGGACCCACAGAATTAGAAAATATCGTTTTTCGGTCCGCCCCCCCCCCCCCCCTTTTATGGGTGTGGAATAAATTATTTTTTTTTAAATAATGATAAATTTGTATTTCTTTATTTATTTATTTTATTTCTTTTTTTTATTTATTCATAATCAAAAAGCCTTCATTGGCCAAAGCGATTACATAGTAATATCTGAATAAGACACTTAACTACAATAACTTAAAATTAACTACAATATTTTAAAACTAGTAATTAAAAAATGTAATCTTAAAAATCTTCACCTATAAACCAAAACCTTATTAAATGCGCAAGATTGCAGGACACACGATTGTAGTGCAAAAAGCATAAGAATTAATTTTTTTAACACTTATTCGAGAGGAAATGTGCCCCCACTATCGACCCACCCCCGCCCCCAAAAAAAAGAACACGCCCCTGCATTTTTTTATTTTTTTTTTTTATTATTTGCATGTTGGAGAGTATAAAAGATTCGCCAATCATCAAATTTTTTTTTCATCAAATTTTTTTTTTTTTGTAAATTTTTTTTATCAATTTTTGTTCATCAATTTTTTTTATTTAATTTTTTATTATCAATTTTTTTCTCACCAAAAAATTTTGTTTTTTTTATATTTTTTTCATCAATTTCTTTTTTACCTCAAAAAATTTTTCTTTTCATCAAAAACTTTTTTTCATCAAAAAAAAATAAAAAATTGTTGCTGGGTTCTCTTGCTATCATCAGTCTCTTAAAAGGATATTAACAAGGATTTATAGGGTATCATCGGAGTTTTTAGTGGCATTTTAAGCACAAAACAAATGCTTAAACATGTTTTGTGCGCTCAAACTTACTACTGAGTATCTTATTTAACATAACGGAAGTACTTTTTTTCTGTATTTACGAGATTATTTGATTAAAATCTTTTAAATAAAATATTTAAACTTTATGTAAGTAAATGATTTAATTTAACACAGATTTTATCATATTCATTTAAATGTTCATCTCTAACAATTTTACAATATTTTAAACATTTTAAAAGGTAACAAAGCATTATAAAATTAATTGATTTTGTTTTTGTTAATATAATTTGCCAACAGTCTCCATTTTCTATTCAAGGTAATTTCATTTAAAAATTCCTTTGATGATTTAAGGCAACCTTACAAATGAACATACACGCTTTAAGTCTGGCATTGTCGTATGGGACAACAAAGTGTAGCAATATGAAAATTTATCAAATATACATATTGAAAGAAATTGCATTTAGAAGATTTCCTATCGTATTGAAAAGAATTGATTTGAGTGTTTGTATAAAAACCATATACAAAAGATTTTAAATTGTTTTATATGCCATTTACATATACCTCGAAATCCAGAAAAAATGGGATTTCAATGAAAATCCAAGTAAATCCCATTACTTTTTTGGATTTCAAATGTCAAATCCCATATAAAAAAAAACTTGGATTTTGGGAAAATCGTAAAATCGCAATTCAAAATCCCAAAAAATTTCTACTACTTAATTGTACAACTATGGTTTTTCACAAAATAATCATCCCTAATGCCTTTTTGCAACGCTGCTGCAAAAAGGCATTAGGATGATTAAACAGCTGTTGTTGTTTTTTATAAAGTAAAAAAACAATCAAAATTTATTTTTTAAAAACTATTAAAAGATTAATAAAAACAATGTTTAACAATGTTTCATTTAAAATTTACCATTGCAAATGGTAAACGCACAATTTAGTTGACCAATTTGGTCTTCCTAACAAAGAAAAACACTCAATGGTGGCGGCCCCAAACTTGGCAAAAATGTTAATTTTCTTGCATTTAAAGAAGCAGCTCTACATAAAAACACATTTTTTGATATTGTGGTCCCAACATATACTAATGGGATTGAAAATATTGGCTCCGGCAAAGAAAAATAATTGTTTTTAGAAATATTTATAAAATTGGGTAATTTTCCCACTAACAACCCTGTACACAAATCAAAAGAGTTAGTACAAACAAAGTTAGTACAAACAAAATCCCGCTAAATGTCAAAAAAGCATATGTAAACGGTATAGATTTTAATTGGATTTGAAATCCAAATTTATATGGATTTCGGGGTATATGTAAATAGCATATTAGCTATATTCATAAAAATGTTAAAAGATTTGTACCAGGTTTATTAAACAAATTTCGTATGGAAATAAAGTGAAATCACTGTATGTACCTTTTTACCTTTTTATACCCTCCAACCACAGTATATACACTCACTTTGTCATTCCGTGTGTAACGCATCGAAATATCGGTCTAGGACTCCATAAAGTATATATATTATTGATCAGTGATCGATTCTAAGACATTCTAGCGATGTCCGCCCGTCCGTCCGTCCGTCTGTAGAAGACACGATACAGTCCAAAATAAATGAGCTAGACTTCCGAAGTTTGGTACGAATATGTCTAGGCAGGTTAAGTTCGGAAATGGGCAAAATCGGTCCAAGGGGAAAAAAGTTCCCCCTTGGAGAACTAAACCAACCCAAGAAAATACTAATTTTTTGCAGGGTTTTGTACTTTTGCTAAGCAAATTCAACATTCTTATCTCAGAAGAAGTTAAAAATCGCAGGGGGAAGGTGCACCCTAACGTCTTCAACTAAACCCCCACCCCCCCCCCCCCCGCTCAAAAAAAAAAAAAAAAAAAAAAAAAAAAGACGCCACTGGATTTTTTTGACATTTTGGAGGGTATAAAAGATTCGGCACAGCCGAATGTAACACTCTCACTTGTCAGTACTAGGTTTAATTGAATTAAATAATATTAAATTAAAAAAATGACAGAAATGGAGAGCAGTCTAGACTGGCATTTTTCTGTAAGGCAAATTTTTTTCTTCGATTTTGAAAATCCGGGCATTTTTTTATTCTACTAGGCCTAAACGTTATATGGTACTAATTTGAGTACAATCGGATTAAATTAACCCGTGGTGCCCGGCGGTCAAAATTTTGGTTTTTTGCGCTGAGCACGAATATCAAAAAAAAAATTAAAATCGGTCAAATGGTTTTCGAGATATCGCTATTTGAAATTTGCAAAAAATGGCGGTTTTTTCCCACGTTCAAGAAATTTTTAAAAAAAAGTCTCAAAATTTCATTCCGCCGACCCATTTATAGAGCTGTAGACAGTCTTTCATTTAAACCAAATTTGAGCAAAATTCTATCATTTTAACCAGTAGCTCCCTTCGATGAAAGTTTTGGGCTTTTGAAAAATTTCCACCAAAATTTTGGATTTTTAAAAATGAATAAATAAATATCTTGCCATACATTATTTTTATTAATTGTAACATGCTGAATACGAATATTAAAAAATTTTTAAAATCGGTCAAGCGGTTTTCGAGATATCGCTATTTAAAATTTGTCAAAAAATTGCAAAATGGGCGGTTTTTTTCAACGTTTAAGAAATTTTTTTAAAAAAAAACTCACGTTTTTTCATAGAGCTTGATACAGTCTTTCATTTAAGCCTAATTTGAGCCAAACGTAGAAAAAAAAACTAATTTTTACAAATTTGAAATGGCGATATTTCGAAAACCGATCGAGCGATTTTAAAATTTTTTTGATATTAGTGCTCAGCGCATCGAAATTAACAAACATGATGTGCCGCAAGATATATTTTTTAAATTTTATTTTTTTTAATTTTTCAAAAATCCAAAACTTTGACAGCCGGGCGCCAGGGGTTAATTTAATCCGATTGACCTCAAATTTGTACCACATAAGTTTTAGACCTAGGACAATAAAAATTTGTGTTTTTGGCACAAATAAATACAAAGTATTTTCTTTAAATCTGTATTTTAACAGAAAACTCTGTCTATAAATTGTTGAATTGAGATTTTACAGAGTTATTAACGAAAAACGATTTTCGGCAAATCTTGGTGTAGTCAATCTCCTTTCTCGTCGCTCGTGTTATATAAGATTTCAGAAAAAAATCGAGATGGGAATAAAGAAATTGTATTTTGAGAGACATTCGGGATCCAATCTTACAATAATTTTGCAACAAACTGACGATTATTTGCTTGAAATCCGGGGATTTTCGGTTACCAAGAAAGTTTTTAAAATTTTGAAATGATGATGACCATGCTGATTTTTAATTGGGCGTTATCAGGACCTACAAATACTTCCTCTTTGATTTCGGCGTATGACAATTTGGGAAATAACTTGGTCGAGTACTTAAAAGCGAAAACTAGAACGAAACCAGGATTCAAATTAAGCGTCTTAAGTAACGTTAAGATTTTTTTCTTCCAAAAGTTGACTAGAATTCGTAAACTTGTGTGATTATTACGATAATTTTCACTAAAAGTAATAAAAGCTAAAACGGAAGTTTAAGAAGAATAAAAATGAGAATAAATAAAACAAAGTTGCAATTTCATATACTTATAATCTCATACCTTCAGATATCCTTACAAATCCTAGATATTTTTTGTTTGGAAAATCTGACACACTCAACAAATATTAAATATTTGACAGAATCATATATACACTTATATTTATCTAAATTCTTTAATAAAATGAAAAACTCAACTGTTAGATAAAAGGACGTACAAAAAATATTGAAGTAACAAAACAAATAAATATTCCAACAACAACAAAATGTTGTTTATATCCTTTTGCTTACAAAGCCCTTAAGCAACAACAAAAACAATATTAAAAATCTCTACCGATTTAGAAGATATTAAATTTCAACAGTTTTGTGTTGCGTGCTACAACGAGTGGCAAGAAACTTTTGTAAATATTAGAAAACAACAAAATAAAAAAAAACTTTTTATACCCTACACCACTCTGTGGTACAGGGTATAATGAGTTTGTGCTGATGTTTGTAACTACCCGAAATATTGGTCGCAGACCTACCTTCAAGCATACCGATAGACTCAGAATTACTTTTTGAGTCGATTAAGCGATGTCCGTCCGTCCGTCCGTCTGACCATCCATGGACGTATACAGGGGGTGGGCACAGGGGGCGCGCGCCCCCCCCCCTTTCGATTTGAAAATTTTTAAAAATTAATACACTGTAACGCATTGTACAAAAAAATACACAGGTATCAAAATATTTTGGTTTTTAAAGAAAAGATTTTAGTTTTTTTATAAAAACTACAGAGCGTAATCTAATTTCATTTCTAAAAAGCCATTTATATTGAAATATCTGTAAAATATGTTTAAGAAACACATAAAATGGTTTTATCTAATAAAAATTATGCATGAGGATCATAAAAAAATGTCTAAAAAAAATTTAAAACTACATTCTAAGATTAAATTGAGAGATTCTGAAATATTATATCTATTGGAGATTCTCAGATTCTGAAAACATTTTTTATAAAAACATTTTCAGATTCTAATACATTTTTTCGTCAGGCAAATTGTTATACTTTGGGAGATTTATTTTTCTTATTGAAAAATTTTTAGATTCTGAATCATTTTCTCTAAAGAAAATTTTGAGATTCTTAGTATTTTTTTTATAGACAAACTATTAGATTCTAAACTATATTTTCCATAGTAAAATTTTGATATTCTCAAATATTTTTATACAAAAATATATCAGATTTTTAAACAATTATTATATAAAAACTTTTTACATGCTGATGCTTTTTCTATCCAAAAATCTTAAATTTTGAAACTTTTTTATAAAAAAATCATCACATGGTGCCACGTAACAAGTTTAAATCTAAAACTGCGCGATCACCAGACTTTTTAATGAATATGAATTTGGAATGTATAACAACAATTTTTGGATATAAATCTATAATTTTCAATCTATTTTTCTGGGTTAAAATTGCACAAATGAACAAAGTTTCGTAACTATACTCAAAAATACTTAAACATCAAAAATCTGCCCAAAACACACTGATTTTAGCAGACGCGGTTTGCTAAATTTCTGTCTGGATAATCTAGGTCGAGTCATCAGAAAAATCTGTCAAGACAGACATTTTTTATGGCTCTCACTTATGACTCTTACGTGAAGCAATAAATACGGCGGGGGGGGGGGGGGGGTAAATAGGGGGTAAATATCTGGTGTAGTCATAGTTAAATCGGCGATGACTAAAAAAAAATTGAAAGTTGTGCCCCCCCGTTTTCAAATTTCTGGATACGTCGCTGTGTCCATCTATCGGTTTAAGCACGATATCGCAATTTTCAATCAATTGACTTGAAATTTGAAACTTAAGCATCTTTTGGTCCATGTTATGACCTAGCCCCCATACAAACGCCCCCTTTGGATTCGGCTTTAATGGCTTTAATAACCGTATTATAATAGATATCGCTTTGAAATTTAGCAGGTAATCAAATTTTGTATGCACGAATCAGCACTCCACTTTCGAAGGAATTGGGTCAGTCCTTCTGGTAGTCCCCATACAAAATTCATAAAAATGGAAATATTTAATAAAAATCTTATTTTGATGTGTTAAACGTGTACTTTAGTAACCTGGTTAAATCGGAATATAATTGGACCATTTTTGGACTTAGTCCCCCATATAAAAATTTCGACCGATATTCTGTTAAATCGGTCTATTGACAAAAAAAAATAAACCAATTCCACCAAAATTTGATCTGTGTGTGTTTTCTACTCTAAATAAAGATCTAACAAAAGACAGATCCAATCGGTCCATGTTTTAACTTGGGATCCATTTTCCGGAAAACAGGTGTAGGGTATCACATGGTCGGTCTTGACCGACTATAACTTCTTACTTGTTTTTTTATTTAAACACAACGATTAAGGGTGCATTACCCAGCTAAATATAGAAAGAAAAAAACACTAAATGCAACAGAGGTGGGGAAGAATTAAAACTCGAATTGAATTATCAAATCTAAATTTTGACAGACATTCTCTGATTTGTAAAAAGACGTGAGACTTATCGAACTTGCCAAAAGAAATTGTTTTTCCAAAAACATGATTTAAAATAATAAAATTTTATAAATTTTGTAAATGTAATTCAGAAAAAAACCAATTGAAATTCGAAAAAGGCCATAGTCATATTGAAAATCACTAAAGTTCTATTGAAATTCAAAAATCCAGCTGCTTTTTATTTACGTTTCTATACCTAACACAGAAAAAAACGAATTGTTACATTGACCCCCATATTTGTGAATACAAATAATTTTGTCACTGAAAGTGCTCCTATACGGAAATTTGTAATATCGACAAAGAATTTTGTTTTTTTCAACAAAGAAATTCAACAAACACAATTTGTTGATCTGACAAAAGTAAAAAATCTTATTTTTTTTAACAAAGAAATTCAACAAACACAATTTGTTGATCTGACAAATGAAATTTTTTTTCAACAACGAAATTTAACAAACAAAAACAATATTTATTGACATGATCAAATAATTTTGAAATAAAATTACTTAACTGAGTTTGTTGAAAACAAAATGAAGTTTTGTATTATGGATTAACAGGATGCCGTTTTTACTAAATGTTTGGTTGATATCATGTTTGGTTGATTTACAATTGAAGTTGTTGCTTTAAGGCTACGACACAATGTCGGATTACTCTGTACTACAGAGTACCATCTCTAAAAATAGAGACGACATACAAAAAATGTGTAAGTGCGAAAGAGAAAGGAACAAAATCCACTCTCTGGCACAGAGTACTCCGTCATTGTGAATTCACCTTTAAATTTCACGATTTTATTTTCTGTGTACACAACATGCATAAACTAGTCGTATATTCCTTTAAAATGTCAGTGTTACTTTTCTCACCCGTTCCTCAATATTACGCCTAAAATTTAACTTCCTATCTAGAAATACCGATACTTGGCTCCCCCTTGAGAAGGCAATTTTAAGGCGGTCCAGAGAAATTGGAACATAAGCAGGAATCTTATTTATCCTTGTAAAGAAAACAAGTTCAGTTTTATTCGAATTAACTCTCAGACTACAGTCTCTGGCCCATTTAAACAGATCTTTTAGAGAACTCTAAAGAATGTCTCTTAATATTGGCCGGTAATTTTTAGGCACACTTGCGATAAATGTTTACAAATTCATTTATTTTGATTTTTGCTGTTAAGTAAAACAATTTTCCAAATGTTTTTTTATATCAACGCCCATAAAAGGAGGAGGGTCAAAAATATAGATTTTCTAATCCCCTGGATCCAAGTACTTTGAAATAAATATGTTTGATTTGTTTTACAAAAGTACTAAAAATACTAAAAACAAGTGGGAGTGTTACATTCGGCTGTGCCAAATCTGTTATACCCTCCAAAATGTAAAAAATAAAAATAATCCAGGGGTGTCTTTTTTTTGGGGGGGGGATGTGGTGAAAGACGTTTGGGGACACCTTCCTCCATTGCGACAGATGGTATCAAAAGGATTTATTATGATTCTTCACGTTAATTAATCATTATTAAAATACATATTTTATATCCACGCCCAAAAAAGGGGGCGGGTAAAACTTTTTTTTATTTTTTTATCCTCTGGGTCTACATGTAAGATTTAGAACTTCTTCTGACATAAAAATATTGCATTTGTTAAAAAAAGAACAAAAAAACCATGCAAAAAGATGCGTTTTTTCTTAGGTTGGTTTAGTTTTCCAAGGGGAAACTTTTTCCCCCTTGGTCCGATTTTTCCCATTTCTAAACTTAACCAGCCTATGACCATGAGACATAGTCGTGCCAAACTTCGGAAGTCTATCTCTTTAATTTTGGACTGTACCGTGTCCTCTACAGACGGACGGACAGACATCGCTAGAATGTTATAGAATCGATCACTGATCAATAAAATATATACGCTATGGGGTTCTTGACCGATTTTTTGATTCATTACACACGACATGACAAAGTGAGTATACCCCCATGCTGTGGTTAGAGGGTATACAAATTATGGTTTTCAGAACTTGGTTTTCATCTCTTCGGTCACTATTTGATTTGTTACGATTTTGCCAATTTACAAACTTAATCGTTGGGGGGTATAAAAAGGTTTTTATTTATATAAAATTTTGAGTAGGGCTATTCTAGCTCGAGGTCATTTTTCTTTTCTAATTAAAACCATGGTATTCTCATGGAATAATTTTTTTATTTTTTCTGTTAAAAGTTTATTTATGTTGGCCGATTTTACAAGACATAGTCGACACGTGTTTCGGAATTTGTCAGATTCCATTGTCAGACTATTTAGAAAATAGAAAAACCGTATGCTACAAGTAACAATAGAATAATCGGACTCAAAATGTAATGCCTAACAATTTTTGCATTTAAAAATATATTCGTAATTTAAAAAAAAAAAAAATACTTGGATATCTAAGAATACCTTCCACAATGTCCAAATCGTTTAAAATAAAAAAGAATTTGAGTGCGAAATATTTAAAAAAAAAAAGCCTTTTCAAAACTGAAAAACATATGAAAATTTACTAAAATTTTCGAGGTGTCCTTACGTTTTCACTAATAACTTTTTAACCACTGAACCGATTTTGCTGCAATGCAAACCTATTCTGACTGGATCTATAACAAATATATATGATGAATTTCATTTAAAAATCGAGATAAAACTGAAATTTTGAACCCGACCAACTCAGATATCGATGAAATTTTGTTCATAGCTAAATTTGATCAAAACAAACAAACTCTCATTTTTAGAAATGACTGTTTTGCGATTTTTTGAGCGTGACACAGTGGGAACGTTTTCGAAAAAACGCGAAAATGGTCGAAAAGAGCTCCATTTAAACTACAATAACTCTGAATCGGCTCAACCGATTTCCATGATCTTGGTATCATTAAAAAGATATTTTAACAGGCTTTATGACACGTTAAAAAAAAAAAAAAAAAAAAAATACACTGTAAAAAATTTATAACAAAAAAAATTTTAACTGACGAAAAAACCAAAAAGATCAAGGGTTTTTTTACAGTGTATTAATTTTTTAGAAAGGTTTATCCTTCATCTATACCATATCAAAAAATAAAAATGGGTTCTTTGTTAGTTTTTTTTATATAATTTTTTAAGTAGTGTCACTTCTAGTAATTTCCCTTATATTTTATAACAAAAAAAATTTTAGGTAACGAAAAACCAAAAAAGATCAAGAATTTTTTACAGTGTATTACTTTTTTAGAAAGGTATTTCTCTCACCTATAACATATCCAAAAAGTAAAATGGGTTCTTTTTTATTTTTTTTATATAATTTTTTAAGTAGTGTCACTTCTAGTAATACTTACCGAAAGTTTTCGAAATAATTCGAATAACAGCGAAAATATCTGGTCACATTCACAAAATAGTTCAACAATTCTAACATTTTTTAAATGTTTACAAATAAAAAACCATCAACAATTGTTTATATTATTTGCCACGTTTTTATTAATTTGTGTTTTATTTTATTTAAATTTTTTTTAAGTTAATTATTTGTAAGAAATTTTGCGCTGCTCAAATTTGGCACAGTCAGAATATCTGCGCACATGTACAAAAGTTTCATTTATCGGAATGAATGAATGAAAGCCTTGAGTTCCTGTTATAGTTTTAGCTTCTTCATATCTTGAAAATAGCTTTTCTTTAACGTTGTTGTATTCGTCAGCATCTGCGTAAGCAACTTGTATGGTGGTCTTATATGTTTCTGATGCCCAGTGATAGAGTTGCCTCGTTGTCTGGATTTCATTTTTATTTGCAATACTATAATTTCGAGCACCTCTCTTCAATGTTCCTCCGATTCCATCACATGCAGATTTTCCGTGACTGGTAGCATAAAAGTGCCATTCAGCGTCAATCCCAAAATCAGATTTGTGATGGCATAAATTAATGAAGTTATATTTATTTTTATATTGTGCTCCTGCACCATCTGATACGTAAATGATTTTATTAATATTGTTGGTTATATTGGCCTTCACGAACTGTACCATTTTTGAAATATATAGATGAACTGCTATACTATCATGGGTATTGCAATCAGATATTATGGCGAAGCTTTTATGAGTTAATTTATCGTTATCTGAAAATAAACAAACAAAGGAAAAAAACAAATAAATAAAAATTATTAAATATTTTGATGAGTGTGGATGGATGTGTTTACTAATACCAAAATATTAAAATAATTACCTTTGTAATAAATAACGAACGGATGTATTGTAGCCTGATCATTATTCCAATGGTATCCTTGCACGGCATCTTGTACAAGAAATGCATAATTTTCAGCAAAGTCCATTTGAATTAACATTTCTCCTGATAACAGCGCCGCTCTTTTATTGCTGATAAATTCAGATTGTCGCTTTGCTATGAAATGATGCGGAATCAGAACTTTGATGTGTTCAGTAAAATCGCTGACAAATGATTCTGGGTTGGTGGTTAACGTTTCCAGAACACATCTAATCGTTGTATTCCACTTTTTGTATATTATTTCTTCAGTTTGGTTATTTTCAAAATGTTTTAGCATATGCGTTTTTAGATTATTTAAATTTTTAAAGCAGTGACCACACATTGAAACGCAACACTCGCTTTTTTCTATGTCACCATTACAAACAACGAATTTGAGAACATCTTTGTAATCGGTAAATGTGCATTCTCCTTCAATACAAATTGATTTTAAGCCACTTTTTTCAAACATCAATTTCATATTCTGATGCAATGTGCATACACAGATATTTTGCTGGTTTCCAACTCCAAGTTTTATACAATTTTTTGGCCTTAACATTGTAAATTTTGTAAAACCCACTTTGGCCAAGGGATGTTTTTTTTTAAATTCGTAGTAAGATTCGCGTAGTGAAGATAACATCAGTCTTTTTTGAACTTTTTCACGTAAGTTTCCTTGTTTAACAGTAATTGAATCTTGCGATCCAGGCATCATTCGGCTAATTTCATCATCTTCATAAAATAACTTGACTGTGCTTAGAGTTTCGGCTGGTAAGCTACGTCTGCTCATTTTAAAAAGATTGATATCTGCAAACTTCGTTTTATTCCTTTGGATATCTTTACTTTTTTTGATACAATCGTGAGATATATCATCCCCAAAACGATCTTTAATTTCTGCGTGACTCATATTGATTGGTAAGAGAGATAAAAGTTTTTGCTTTTCCAAAAGATTTGAGCTGTTCTCTATTTGATATTTGATGTTTTCCAAAATTTCTTCGTAAATGGCTTTGACGTTTTCAAGTTGCGCTGACAAATCAGATAATGGATCAGCTCCAAGTGAATCTGCTATATTTTCGAAAATTTGCAGTGATTTTCTATTTCTGTATGCATCTCGTTTCATATATTTCCTTTTAAGAGGCGACATTTGGTTTGGTAGATGAGGAATAATATGATCATTTATATTTTCAATGACTTCCGTCCTTTCGATGTTTGCAATACGGCTGGTACAAGTTGGAAGTTCATTCAATTCTTCGCTAATTTCATTGCTGGGCGTTGTTGGTAAATAATTTGAGACTTCATTCTGCTCCACGTTGGATTCATTACGACTGCGAGCTTTTCTCAGTGTATTCCGGCAAGTTTCGCAAATACGGCTACAATGAATGTTGGCGACAGCTGGAAAATATTCAATTATATTTGCAGCCTCGTTTTCACTTATTTTACGAAGCGAAGCGCAACACTTATTAGATATTTTTATGCATCTGTACTTATTGTTTGAATTCATATTCACTCAATTTTTTAAAATATACGCGTAAAAATTGTAATGGGATATCTTGGCTTCTCGAAACTGTTTATAATTATGAATTTCGGTACGTTCATCAGGTGCAATTATATAGCATTTTTTAAGGCAAGCAAGAACTTTTTGCGGTTAAAACATATTCATAATTTGGGACAATGTTTATTTATTTTACCTGTTAACCCTTCGTCAGGTACATATTTTGAGTCCTTAGTTCTGGCCAGACCCCTATACATTTACATGCATTTGTATGGAAATAAGGGCTGTTTGCCGTTAAATTTTTTACTAAGAAAGGAAAATATTTGTTATATTTTGTGTTTCTATTTCTTTTTACTATGTTATTAGCTACCTGAGAAAGAAAAAATAGACCTGAAAAAATCTTTGGAATGAAAAGGGCAACAATTTTTTTGTTCTATATATATTTCTCTTTATTATGGGTAAAGTAATAAATGTTTATGACAAAATAGAAAATTATTATGAAGAATACATTGATTTTTTTATTCAGAATTTTGCGGAATTACTAGAAGTGACACTACTTAAAAAATTATTAAAAAAAAAATAAAAAAGAACCCATTTTACTTTTTGGATATGTTATAGGTGAAGGAAATACCTTTCTAAAAAAGTAATACACTGTAAAAAATCCTTGATCTTTTTTGGTTTTTCGTTACCTAAAATTTTTTTTGTTATAAAATATAAGGGCAATTACTAGAAGTGACACTACTTAAAAAATTATATAAAAAAAACTAACAAAGAACCCATTTTTATTTTTTGATATGGTATAGATGAAGGATAAACCTTTCTAAAAAATTAATACACTGTAAAAAAACCCTTGATCTTTTTGGTTTTTTCGTCAGTTAAAATTTTTTTTGTTATAAATTTTTTACAGTGTATTTTTTTTTTTTTTTTTTTTTAACGTGTCATAAAGCCTGTTAAAATATCTTTTTAATGATACCAAGATCATGGAAATCGGTTTAGCCGATTCAGAGTTATTGTAGTTTAAATGGAGCTCTTTTCGACCATTTTCGCGTTTTTTCGAAAACGTTCCCACTGTGTCACGCCCAAAAAATCGCAAAACAGTCATTTCTAAAAATGAGAGTTTGTTTGTATTGATCAAATTTAGCTATGAACAAAATTTCATCGATATCTGAGGGGGTCGGGTTCAATGCATCTCGATTTTTACATGAAATTCATCATATGCGAAGCAACAAAAATCTCTAAAGTGTCTTTCAAAAGTTAGCTTGATTTCAACAGACAAACCATCTCAAATATTTTGAAAACAAAAGAAAATCTTTAAAAACAGTGATTTAATCAGATTGTAAAAATGCATTAAGGAATTAATTCTTTAAGGGAACTGCTACCAAACAAATATATCTACTTTGCTACACATTTATCTCTGAACTAATAACTGAGGATTAATATTAGTCAGGAAAGTTAAAAAAAAAGTGCTGATTTCTGTAAATGATGATAAAGAAAATACCATTTCTTCTAACATCTATATCTTAGTCTAGCAAATTTTTTTCGCTTTTTGATTGACATAAATGAAGAATAATCGAATTTCAGTACACGATGATAAATTTTCGTAACTTTTATTTTGGTTTTTTACTTGCGTTAAAACACTAAATGTCATAAATTATAAAACAAGAAAATGTGTCAAATAAAGTTTGACAGCCTCTCACCATGCTCCACAGTCATTACTCCCACCATTTATAACTGCAGCACACACTCTTGTAGACTACTTCTCGTACAGCTTCAATAGTAATTAGTGAGTTTTAATGCTTACTCCACCCAGCTCTCTAACTGTCAACGCAGCATGAAACCTTAGTAAACTTCAAAATATAATCATAATTTGTTTGGTATCTTTCTTTTATATTTTGCTAAAGCTTTCTCTAATTACTTTGTGATAAAACAGGAAGAAGTACAATTTTTTTAAAGGTTTATTTTTCTAACTTTTTGATGTTTTTGCGGTGTTTTGTTGTACTGTGTGTCTCTGTGGGATTATTTTTTTACAAAGTTTTAGTTTTTTTTTTTTTGTTTTGATAAAATTTTAAAGATTAATGTGGTTATCATATTGCATTCAAATTTAATTACTCCAGTTTTTATTTTTCTAAATCACATTGATGAAGATTTAATTAAAAAAGTTTTTTTGTCAGAAAGATATAATTAAAATTAGAAGAAAAAAGAATTATAAATATAAAAGGGTTGCAATTAGGACAATAACATCTACACCATTTACTGATGTACTTAATTCGTAAAACATCAATTTTAATTCGAAGATTCTACTTATAATTTGAAGATTCCATTTGTAATTCGAAAATTCCATTTGCAATTCGAAGTTTTTACTTGTAATTCGAAGATTCTATTTGTAATTTGAAGATTCTATTCATAATTCGAAGATACCATTTGTAATTCGAAGATTCCAATTGTAATTTGAAAAAGATCGATGGAAGTTCAGTTGATATTTTTCGAATTACAATTGGAATCTTCGAATTGCAATTGGAATCATTGAATTTTAAGTAGAATCTTCGAATTACAAATGGAATCTTCGAATTACAAGTGGAATCTTCGAATTGCAAATGGAATCTTCGAATTACAAGTAAAATCTT
This sequence comes from Pegoplata infirma, assembly GCA_963921195.1. Lineage (NCBI taxonomy): Eukaryota > Metazoa > Arthropoda > Insecta > Diptera > Anthomyiidae > Pegoplata > Pegoplata infirma. The sequence continues at coordinate 43,298,170 of OY992537.1, forward strand.
CCAATTATAATTGATCTAGTATGAATTACATCTATAAATGGTGTAGATATATATATGGGGATTTTCGTCTCAAGTGACACAACTTTTGAAACTGATGTCTCCCGATCGGGATGAAATTTAGACCAAGGTTAGTCCTATTGGATAGTAGTTTGGACACAATTTTTCAACTAGATCGGTCAAGAAGTCTTTTATGTTAGTGAAAAAGTGTCGAAATTTGACATTTTGGTCAAACAGGTGTTTTTTCGCACCCATGTAACTGTCTAAAGAAAATTAGATAGCTATTTCTTCAATCTTTCGAAAAAAAATATTATAAAAAAAAAATTTATTTTATTTTTTTTTAATCCAAAACTTTTTTGACTTTTTTGTCAAAATGGGCCCTTTTTGTTTTTTTTTTACGTTGTTCCAACACTCAGGGGATGCCCGTACTAATGCAGTGCATTGTGTTGATATCAGGAAAATTGGTTGTGAGGAGGAGGAAAGAGGGAGTAGTGTGTGAGGATATTTGACTTGATTTTATCTACATTTAAAGAAGCTGGGAAGACCTCCGCTGGAAGATTATTCCACATACGGCTACTACGACTGATAAGCAAACCTTCTCTGTAATGCGATGTGCGATCAACTGGACAATCGACAACAAATGGATGTGATCTACACAGAAAAAAATAAAAAAAAAATTGAGTAAATTTTTAATTCTATTGAGTAAAAAATTACTCAATTTTGCACCAGTAAACGATTTAATAGTATTGAGTAAATTTTTAATAAAAAATTATTAAATGCTTACTAAAAAATTTTTAATGGATACTATTAAAAATTTAATTAAAAATTTTTAAATTTTTTAAGTAATTTTTTAATTGTGTCAAGTAAAAATTTACTCAAAATTTATCAATTTATTTTTTTAAAAAGTTTAAAAAAGTTTCACATTTTTTTCGAAAAAAATGTTTTTTCAAACTTTACCAAATATATTTATGTCTTGAAGACATTGGAAAATTTCATAAAGATAATTTCAAACTTTCATATACGTACACAAAAAACTATAAACTAAACGAGAATTCAAAACACGAAGAGAATAAAAAAAAATAAAAAAAATTATTAAATTTTGTATTAAATTATTTACTCAATTTTTTTTTTTAGTTTTTGAGTAAATTTTTAATTGCGTCAATTAAAAAATTACTCAAATCTTATTTAAAAATTGAAACAAGTGATTACTCAAATTGTTTTTCTCAATATTTTTTTCTGTGTACTAGACCGAGTGTTGCGAACAAAAACTCGGGCTCTAGGGATAAGTTCACTTACCTCAGCGGAACACTTTCCATGATAATATCGATAGAACAGAGTCACACAACCCACATTCCGATTATGCTCCAGTGAGTCAATAGAGTTGGATAACCTATTGTCATTGATAAGGATCAACGCCCTCCTTTGCACACGGTCCAAAAGCTCCAAAATAGACTTTGAAGCCCCTGCCCATAAATGTGATTGTATTCCATCTTCGGTCGGAGGTAGGTGGTATAAATAGTTATGAGATCGGATGAGGAGAAGTACTTCTTACGCCGGTTTAAAAAACCGAGACACTTGAATGCTTCTTTCGACACTTGAAAAACGTGTTTATTCCAACGAACATCGCACTGAATTTTCATGCCCAGAACATAGAGAGTGTCCGATTCCTCCATACCTATACAACCCATTTGTACAGATGATGCTGATGATTCCACATTCCTGAGGTCAGCATACAACATTGGATCTTGCCTGCATTAAACTTGATTTTTTCGTAAGACCCCTCTCAGAGATTGTCGACAGGTCCTGATTGAGTGTGTCATTCATAGTCCGCCTTTTTTCCTCAATCTGAATAAGGCTTGGCCTACGATCAAAGGAAAACGAATGACAAATGTTGTTGTCATCTGCAAAAGAGTAGATAGGATTTGAAGTTTGACTTAGAAGGTCGTTAAGAAATATAAGAAAAAGGGTAGGAGAAAGAACAGAACCTTGCGGTACCCCTGATTGAAGCTGAAACTCATTTGATGAGAAACCATCTATAACAACACGTGTAGATCGGTCCCTGAGAAAACTCGAAATAAATCAAGAGAAGTCATTACCAACGCCAAAGGCATTAAGCTTAGATATGAGCACATCGTGCCACACACAATCAAAGGCCTTGGAAATATCCAGAGCAACCACCTTACTCTCACTCCAACGTTCCGAAAGGAACGCCATCAGATCCCCAGTAGAACGAGTTCTACGAAAACCATACTGTCGATCGCTTAAAAGTAAGTTAGCCTCAAGATACCTAACAAGATGGCAATTTACCATGCTCTCCATTACCTTCTAGAGCGCTGAGCATATTGCGATTGGGCAATAGTTATCAGGGTTATTAGCCGCTCCCTTTTTAGGGAATGGCTGCACATTGGCAACCTTCCAACATGAGGGAAAGGCTCCCGCACGGTAAGACGAGATAAAAAGGTTGGCCAATGGACGTGCCAAGGTCGTAGAACACTGTTTCAGCACCAGTGCTGGTATACCATCCGGCCCCGGTGATTTATTTACGTTAAGATCCGCAAGAACCCTTTTAACTGCACGTGCTCGGAAAAATATCCTGGGCATAGTATGGGATACCCTCACGAGTTCGGGCAGTGGTTGATTACTTTCCGGCAAGAAAGAGTTTCTTGCATAAAGACCAACCAACAGGTTAGCTTTGTCAACCGGTTCAGTAAATACTTAACCTTTTAAAAGAGTCGGGATAGAAGAACTAGCATTTTCCTTGACTCTTTTAACAAACGACCAAAAGCTCTTACTGCCCCGAGGAGCAGAAAGAACTTTGGCACGAAGTCGCTGTTCGTAAAGAAGCTTTTCAAGACGTTCCTGTAAGTCTGGTTAAACCAACATTTATCCTTTGGCTTAGACGAAATGAGTTTCGATAAAATGAATGACTTAATTCCAAGCAATATAACGTTTTCAACTATTTTCGCCGGGGCGTCGACGTTACCGTCGAGAAAACAAAGTTTCCAATTGAAACGCCGAAAAAAGTCGTTGATCTCAGCCCAACGGGCCTTTTCATATATGAAAACTGAACGCTTCGTAGCTGTTATCGAAACGTTACGAAGATCGGAGTACGAAAAGGATGCGGAAATGGTGCAATGATCCGAATTACCCAGAGGTGCAAATGATTTTACTTAGTATTTGTCAGGATGCGAAGTAAGAAAAAGGTAGAGAGTATTTTGGTGTTCATTCCCAACGTCCGCTAAGCGTGTTGGTTTATTCGCTTACTGCAGCAGGCGTATGTTACAGAAGTCTATACGAAATTTTACAAAATTTCTATCCGCTACAACATCTAATTTTATTTGATCAAAAAAATGCATGAGCCAAAAAAAATACGGGCGGTGGGTGGTGTGCATATGGCCCCTAATCAAGGATGAAATAAGGCGTAAAGTGGTAATAATCCACAAAAACCCCTACAACTGCTTTAGAAACGCCAGTAGAGGGACTCCATACAAATTTTTTCTTTTTAAATTTGTTCCTACCGTTCTAACTTTCCCTAAAGTGCTCCTTATTGAGTCATATGTATGACCGACCTCCATTATTTTATCAATTTCAAAATTTTCTCAGAACATACCTACCCTGTATCTTAAAGCCTTAAGGTGGTCCCCATTAATTTTTATTATTTTTTATAAATTAGTTTTACTATACAAGCTCCTACCGCCCCTACGATGCCTTCTAGAAAGGTGAAAAGTACGACCGACCCCCATTATTTTTTAAGCCCCAACATTTCGTTGGGGACAAAACATCATCATAACACCCTATCTCCAATCCCCAAGGGAGCTCCCATACATTATAAAAATATGTGTTTAAAAAAACTAGTAAAAAATGTAGACCAACTTAAGAGTTGAAAATAAAGTGTAGGTTTATTTCAAGAAAATGTTGGAAATGAAAAAATATTGGGGATTTGTCACACATTTTACACCTCTAGGGGCACCATATGGAAAGTAAGAGCAGAAGGAGCAAATTTTTTAAAAATTACATTTTGGATGGGATCCCTATTAGAAAGTAGAGATAGGGTTAGATATGTTCAAAAAATTTTGGGTTCAGAAAATTAATGAAGCTCGGTATCACATTACACCCCTCCAGGGGCGTTTTTAGGGCAGCTGTAAGATCCAAGTTTTTTATATCCTACAAAAAACCCCAGTGGGTCCCTCGAGTTGCTGTTGTATAATATGAACTTTAATGAGTCATTTTAAAATTTTAAGCATAAATGATGAGACTTATGGGTCGGAAAACACTTGCGTTCTCGTGACCCCTTTATATATTCGAAAACGAAATCAAAATGAGAAAATTTTCATCATTAATATGATGAAACATTTCATTAATTTTGTTTTTGTTTTTCAAGGTCTCATTACAGAAGATTCCTCAACAACAATTTCGTTAAATTGAGCTACGTTATATATAATTTCTACACATAAATTCAAATTGTAGCGATTTAAAGGAGTAGGGCATGGGCATAACGAAAGGCCCTGTTTAACTTTTATCTTCAGACGGATGTAAGGACCAACAAATGTAAATGGCGAATCCAAGTTAAAGAAGATTTCTAGTAGCTTGGCATGTGAAGCTGAAATGCTGGCGACAGTTTGAAGTTTGAAGACGAATCATTCTACAGGTCCTCTAACAAAGTGAAGTTAGACATGTAGATCTAAAAAAATTTCAAAAATAAGTCTCTATATTTATCAAATTATTTGTAAATCCTATTGTTTCTACTTGCTTTTTTATATTTAATATTTTTAAAAATCTCACATAAAGGATATTGATTCATCTTTTTCATAGATTGTTTTTTATTGTTCTCTTTCCTGCCATAATGAATCTAATCACTTACACTTGAGTGCATCAATTATGTTCCTACCATTTATAATCATCTAGTCAGTCAGTCAGTCATACATACCCAAACCACCTTATGATACTACTCATCTCATCTTCATCATCATCTTTGTTGTCGTCCACTCATTACATTCTCTATGTGTTGTAATAAAGCTTAAATGAATGTCTATGACTACTCGTACTACTTTGCTACTCATGCTATTTAGATGTACTATATTCAGTAGTACTTGTCGTATCCATGTTGGTATGTGTTTCAGTTCGTCCTTCCATATACACACAATATATTTGACTACTAACAAACTGACTGACAGCCGTGACGATGTAATTTCACAAAAATTTGTTTACGTCATCATAATGAAGATGATAACTTTATGATTTTTTACCGCCCCCTACCCCATCATCACTATTTAAAAGATGAGAAATTAAATCTTCTTTAATTTTTCTATATAGAAAAATATTGAATTTATGAGGGTTGTTTGAAAGCGTACCAAAGTATCATCACCGAGTATCAGCTGGAGATTTATCAAGCAAAAAAAAAAACAAAAAGGTAGACAATAGATGTCTATCTTTTCTTAAATAAAGCAAAAAAGCAAAAAAAAAGCTTTTGTTAGGTGTTTATTGTTAAATACTACTTTTATATGCTTGTTAAGGATCTTAATGAAAACAATTTTGGTCACTTATTAAAAACACAATTCTCTTATAACCAATGTTGGCAATCGATACCTTTTCAATACCGTTATCCGTTTCAAAACTCTTTAAATTGAATACCGGTACCAATACCAATACCGAAACTCAGTTTTGGTATCGGATACCGGTATCCGAAAACCTTTTCCTTCGGTACCGGTACGTACCGGTATTAAAACGGTATTGAAACGGTTTTTCCTTAAAAACATGTTTTTTTTACAAAAAAAAATTTAATAGAAAATTTGTATTTTTTTTTGGTTTTTGTAAATGAAAACTCGCACTCCAAATGCCTTCCCGAAGTCTCATAAAAACCCAAAAATCTTTGGGCAGCCACATCGTGGATTAAGTAAGAATTTCCAAAAAAAAAAAAAATCATGCTTCAACCGCTATGCGGGAGCAGAAGCAAATTATTGATTTTCACAAACATTTTTTTAATCATTTAGAGTCTCAATAGAAACATTCCGAGCCCCTTAGTATAGTTTAGTTTTTTGGAGATTTTTATTTAATCCGCGATGTGGGTGCCCAAGGGTTTTTATTTTTGATATTTATAGGACTTCGTTCAAAAATTATTAGCAAAACCGTGAATTTCAAATTGGTTTCACACCTTTAGTTCACGTGTTGAAAAACCCGTTAAACCGGCTTTAAAAACATTGAAGAGTCAGAAAAATATTTTACAAAGTATTTTTGTCACTCACAAATATTTTTACAATTAGGCAAAAAAAAAATACACTCGAAAAAAATTTTACTCTCAAAAAATATGTAGATTTTTTTTTTTTTTTCAAAAATGACTAAAAAAAGTTTTTTACTCAAAATAAAATATTTTTAATCAAAACTGTTAATTTTTTTTTTAAGTTAGAAAACTAACTATCACCTTAAAAGGGCACCGTGGATATTCATGGATTCAGCTAACAAGGAGAGTCTCCCTGGTGTCACCCTCGGATCTTCATGATATTTGGATATGTTGTTCAGAACGAAAATTAATTCGACACGTATTTTTTTTAGCGGCCCAAACTCATTTTGAGGGGGGTTAATTTGTATGGGGGGAAATTGACCTTTTTCAGTTTTTTACGATTTACGCCTAATTGCTCAAAACTAATATAGGCATGTTTGGTTTCAAATTAAAGGTATTTAAAAATACCTATCTTGTGATGCTAACAACTTCTAAAAAAGTAAATATTTTTCGACTTATTAATAAAAATGTAATTTTTCTCAATATAACGAAAAAATTATGCATGTTCGGACACGTTCTTTGCACATGAAGATAGGTTTTTCAAAAACCTTGCATTTGGTATGTAACATGAGTAGGTTTATTTGTATAATATAGGAGATAAACGCAAAAAACTGAAAAAAAATACCGTTTCTTCCCCCCTAATTTTTACCCCCTAAATATGAATTTTGGCCTATTTTTCCTACTCTACAAAATAAAACCAATCCCATAAAGATCGGCGGTTGACACCAGGGAGACCTTCCTTGTAAGTCGAATTTAACTCATCCACTTTTTTTACATATTTTTTTTACCTTTCTTTAACAAATGAAACATTTTTATGTCAGAATAACTTCAAAGTCCTGCACTTTGATCAAGGGGATAAGAAACATATACAGTTTCCCGGTCCGCCCCCTTTTGTAGGTGTGGTCCGGCAACGTCTCCACCGACTCCTTAAGAAAACGCTATTTTTTTCATATTTTAAAGGGCATTTTAGCAAAATTGCTAAAAATAAATACGTGATTTAGTATTAAAATTAAAAAAAAAAAATGTTTTTTTAGTTTTTATGGTTTTTTTTATATTCTTAGCATTTTTTTCGATAATACTGGTACGTACCGGTATCGACGTTTCGGTATCGGTAATACCGTAACCGATTCAACTCAAATACCGTAACCGATACCGATACCGAAATAAATAAAAAAACGATACCAATACCGATATCGATACCGTTATTCGTTTCGATTGCCAACCTTGCTTATAACAGATTTTTTAGAAAATTATATTTATTATTTAAATCAGATAATATTTACTGTCTGATTCTTTATCTTTCACTCACTTGAAGACGTTTGAAAATAATTAATCTTTAAAGACATTTTTATATTCTTCATTTACTGTTAGTGGTAGAGTAACAAACAAATTGTCAACAAAGAATTGCTAATTCAACAACATTTTTTATTAAATCAACAACATGTATTGTTAATGTGAAAAAAAGCCTGAGTATGCCAGAATCGCATCATAAACGTTGCCAGTCCGATTAAAGTTTGTAAAATATTCTCAACGTCGCACAGTGATTCGTTTCATTGGCAAAAATCAAAAAAAAAAGTATGTCTTCAATGTTAATGATTTTTTGTATTTTTACAGTTTAATAGTAAACTAAAAGAAATATGTACTTTTCTTATTTTTAAGAAGTCATATGTTGCCACAAGAGGGCGCTAAAGTATGGAAATTCAACGCTATTGTGTTAAAACCTAAAAATTGATTTTTATAGGTTTACTAAAATAATTATGAAAAATCGAATTTTAAAGAAATCAACGAACTTTTTTTTGCAAAAGTTACTTAAATATATTTCCTAAAAGTTGTATTTGCAATTTTTTAGAATTTATCTTAAAACACATTTTTGTAATGCTCTGAAATCTATATTTTTTCTACCGAATCCCCAAAAATTGACAAATTTTAATGGAATGCATAAAAAAAGTTCGTGAGTCAAAAAATTATTTTTTTCGCTTTTTCGATAGCTCGGACTATGGTTTATAAGGGAAAACAATAAAAATAACTAAGTTTTTGTCTGAAGTTGGAAAAAAGTTAGGTTTTTTTTGTGTCTTTATTTAATTTTTTCCAAAAGCTGTATTATTAATGAAAAAAATATTAGAAAAAAAATCCAATATTAAGTATTTTTTCTTTACACATTGATATATTATATAGTATTCTGTAAAAATATAATAAAAAATCAGAAAAAAATTATGCAGTACGTGGGCCGTTTTGCTTTAAAAGTTATCTATGACTTTTACTAAAATCCCCAAAATCACCAAATTTTAATGGCCTTCATAAAAAAAGTTCGTGAATCAAATTTTTTTGTTTTTTATTTTTTTTGTAGCTTTAACTATGTTTTATAAGATAAAAAAATAAAAATAACTAAGTTTTTTTTTTAAGTTGAAAAAAAAAATTTTTTTAAAATTTAAAATTGGATTATTTTTTTTATTATTTATTTTATTTACTGTAAATAAATTTAAAAAATACATCAACATTTTAGTGTTTTTTTTATATAAAGGGACTTACTGTATTATATACCATAAATTTATAGTAAAGAATTCGATAAAATAAGTATACAGTGGGCCATTTTGCTATAAAACCAGTATTTGATTTTCGTTGGTATCCCAAATCAAAAACAAAAATTTTAGTGAGCTACATAAAAAAGTTCGTGCTTAAAATTTTTTTTTTATTGATTTTTTTGACACCCAAGACTGTTTTTTATAAGATCAAATAATAAAAATAACTAAGTTTTTGAAAAATATTAAAAAAAAAAAAAAAATAAAAATTTTAAGCACCCAAAAAAAAATATTTTTTTTAAGTTTTTTGTTATTAAAGGGGTATATACTTAGAAATAAAGCAAGTATTAAACGTGTTTACTTAAAACTTATATTGAATAAACTTATTTTCGTAGTGCAATAGAAAATAAGTGTTGTGCATGTTTTGTTTTAGCAGTTTTTATGTATTTTTATATTTTGACTATATTTAAAAAAAGGATATATTAACAGCTTTTTTGTTACCGCAAGCAACTCAACGAAATTTTGCACACTTATTAACGCCATTTGATCTAATCTATATTTAAAATTTGATAGCAATTGAAAGATTTTTAAAATAGTTACAGCGATTTCAAGAAAAAGGATATATGGCAGCCACGCGAGTCCTTGCTCAGATTAAAATACAAATGTTGTAAGTCGATAGTTATCTAAATTTCTAAGGCAATAACTAAGTTAAGTAATTTTATATCAAGTTTTGTGGCTAAAACTCCACTTTTAAATTTCAGGATATACGACAGGTACAAATGTCCTTCGACCGATTTGCTCAAAATTTTTATTTTTTTTCTATTAATTAATTTTGTGCTTGCGTACCAAATTTGGAAAATCGTTGACAACTCTTTCTATTTTATTTTTGTGATTAAACTATATTAACACTTTATTACAGTTTTTAAAAAGGATATATAAATAACTTTTGTTTTACAAAACCGATTTCAGCGAAATTTGGCACACACATTGACATTACTTATTCAAATTTTTACAAAAAATTTCAAGGGTATCGAGTAATTTTTGAGCGATTTACAATATTTTTAAGAAAAAGGATATATGGCAGCCACATGAGTCCTTGCTTCAATATAGAAAAAAATTTACACATAAAATACTATATGAAAATTGGTAACATTGACAAAGTTTGGGAATTTTGTGACCATTTTTGTAGTTTTAATCACATATTTAAATTTCAGGATATATGGGGGGTAGGCGTGTCCTTGCTCCGATTTTTCCAAAAACTCGATTTTTTCTTGATTAGATAATTTAATGCTTGTGTACCAAATTTCAGAAATCTGCGACCAATATTCTATTTTTGCCCACTCGATATATGGGAACGAATCACTGTGCGTCGCCGCCACAGTACGGGGGGGGGGGTTCATTCACTTTTTCATTCTGTGTGTAACGCATCAAAATCTCTGCCTATGATTAAATACTCCACTTTTCTACATGAAGAAAATTTCAAAATCCTGTATATAGACCAAGTGGCTCATAAAATGGAATTTTAACATGATAATGTTTTTAGGATGGTGTCTAATTTTAAAAAAGTTGCAGGAAGCCACCTCAGTTTGACTATATAAGCTAACAATTAACGAAAAAGAAAACACGAATTACTATTTTCATTTTCTTAAAACCAAAAATAACTTGGGTTTGTAACTTGGATAATAATTCACCTCGTGGTTAATGAAAGCGTTTTTCACCAGCTAGTGAATAAAAAGTAACATAATTATTTTTCAACAAAAATTTTTTTTTCATCAAAATTTTTTTTCATCAATTTTTTTCCATCAAATTTTTTATACCCTCCACTCTAGTGATAGAGGGTATATATAAGTTTGTCATTCCGTTTGTAACACCTCGAAATATTGGTCTAGGACCCCATAAAGTATATATATTCATGATCCTTGATCGATTTTAAGACGATCTAGCGATGTCCGTCCGTCCGTCCGTCCGTCTGTCTGTCTGTTGAAAACACGCTTACTTTTGAAAGACTTTACGGAGGCTCCTGATGTTTGGCATATGTGTTGGGCATTTACCTGGTCAGGTTGGTATTGCAATCCAGCGAAATCGGTCCAGTGGTTCAAAAGTTATGAGCAAAAGACTGAATTTCGGCAAGGGTTTTTCGTGAATTTATGAGATAAAAAGCACTATAACTTTCGAAAATCAATTCTGAGGATGCTAAAGCTTGGCATATATATTTTGAGTTCCTCCAGCCTAGTTCGTATTGAATTTCACCCAAATCGGTCCAGTGGTTCAAAAGTTATTAGCAAAACCGTGAATATCAGATTAGCTTCACCTTAAATTCACATTGTGAAAACCCGTTAAACCTGTTTTACAACCATTGGTAAGTCACAAAAATATTTTAAAACGTATTTTTGTCACTCAAAAATATTTTTATACCAAAACAAAAAAAAATACACTCGAAAAAAATGTTACACTCAAAAAAAATTTTACACTCAAAATAAAAATTAGTAAATATTTTTTTTAATGTAAAATTCAAAAAAATTTTACACTGAAAAAAAAATTTACACTCAAAAAAAAATTAGTAAATTTTTTTTGAATGTAAAATTCGAAAAAAAATTTTACACTCAAAAAAAAAATATTTTTTTTTTTTTTTTTTTTTTAAATTACAAAAAAAAAATTTTTACACAAAATAAAATATTTCTAATCATAACTGTTATCTTTTCACGTTAGAAAATTTACTATCACTTAAAATGGGCATTGTGGAGGGTATTCATAGATTCGGCCAAGTCGAATTTAACTTTTCAAATTTTTTTTTTATCAAACATTTTTTTCATCATTATTTTTTATCAAATTGTTTTTCACCAAATTTTTTTTTCATAAAATTTTTTTTTTCATGAAATTTTTTTTTCATAAATTTTTTTTTTCATAATTTTTTTTTTTTTTTTTATCAAAATTTTTTTTTCATCAATTTTTTTGTTTTTTAGTGTAGAAAACACACACAGATCAAATTTAAGTGGAATTGGTTTATTTTTTTGTCAATAGACCAATTTATCTGAATATCGGTCGAAATTTTTATATGGGGGACTAAGTCCAAAAATGGTCCAATTATATTCCGATTTGATTAGGTTACTAAAGTACACGTTTAACACCTAAAAATAAAATTTGTATCAAATGTTTCCATATTTATGAATTTTGAGGGAATTAGGTGAATATAGGGAAGGTGGTTTGTATGGGGACTACCAGAAGGACTGAACCGATTCCTTTGAAATTTAGAATGGTGATTTGTGCATACAAAATTATATTACCTGCTGAATTTCAAAGCGATAACTATTATAATACGGTTATAAGAGTCATTTAAGCCGAATCCAAAGTGGGCGTTTGTATGGGGGCTAGGTCTTAACATGGACCGATTTTCTCCAATTTCATTAGGCTTCGTCCTTGGGCCAAAAGATGCTTAAGTTTCAAATTTCAAGTCAATTGATTGAAAATTGCGACCTATATCGTGCTTAAACCGATAGATGGACAGACTGACGGACATCGCTAAATCGACTCAAAAAGTAATACTGAGTCGATCGGTACACTTGAAGGTAGGTCTAGGACCAATATTTCGGGTAGTTAAAAATATCAGCACAAACTCATGTACCACAGAGTGGTGTAGGGTATAAATATCGGTCTAGGACCCCATAAAGTATATATATTTATGATCAGTGATCGATTCTAAGACATTCTAGCGATGTCCGTCCGTCCGTCTGTCCGTCCGTCCGTCTGCAGTTAACACGATGCAGTCCAAAATAAAAGAGCTAGACTCCCGACATTTGGCACGAATATGTCTTATGTTCCTAGGCAGGTTAAGTTCGTAAATGAGCAAAATCGAACCAGGGGGAAAAAGTTCCCCCTTGAAGAACTAAACCAACCTCTGAAAAACACAATTTTTTTACATGATTTTTTTGTGTTTTTGTTTAACAAATGCAACATTTTTATGCTACAAGAAGTTCAAAGTTCTGCATTTGGACCCAAACAATTAGAAAACGTCGTTTTTTTCAGTCCGCCCCCCTTTTATGGGCGTGGAATAAAATTTTGTTTAAATATTGATAAACTTGTATTTCTTTAGCGCAAAAAGCATAAGAATGAATTTTAAACACATATTCGAGATATCAAATTTTTTATTATCAATTTTTTCCTCACCAAAATTTTTTTTTTCATATTTTTTTTCATCATTTTTTTTACATCAAAAAAATTTTTCTTTTCATCAAAAAAATTCATGAAAAACTTTTTTTCATAAAATTTTGTTTTAACCACAAATTTTGGGTTCATCAAACTTTTTTAATATAATTTTGTTTTTTGTTTACAAAAAAAAAATTTTTTTACCAAAACTACTTTTTTACCAAGTCTAAGCTTTTCGCATAAAAATTTTCCATTTGTTTATCAAATGTAAATAAAACAAGTGAGAGTGTTTTATTCTTTGGTGACGAATCTTTTATACTCTCCAAAATGTAAAAACACTTTTTTGCACTTATTTTTGCACTCACTTACGAAATGTACAACTCTTTTGGTTTTTTAATGGGGTCCTCGACTGATATTTCAATACGTTTTGCATGGAATAGCAAAGCAATATAACATTATTTTTTCTAAGAAAAACTTTGCTTTGGCAAGTACACCCAAATCTTCCGCAAAACATTATCATGATTTAATGTTTTGGGCAAGAGTACAAAATTCGCAGGCATTTTTTGTCATTAAACCGCTTTTACATACAAAGAAAAACCTTCTCAAACTACAAGAAAAAGTCTCGTAATTCCATTTTACCAATATTTGACAGTTTTCCTTGTTTTTTTAACAAATAATTTTTGATTGAAATTTAAATTTTTTTGTAATTTTACAGTTTTGCCTGTAATTTTACATATTCTCAAGATTTTTTACAAAAAAAAATCTAGTAAATTTACGAGAATTTCTTGTAAGTTTTATTTCGCCAAAAAAGTTGTAAATTTACAATTTTATTGTAAAAATCACAAAAAAGTTCGTTATTTTTGCTAGGAATTCTCGTAAATTAGGAGGTAGAAAAAAATACGGTAAAATCACGAAACCTGCTTGTAAGTTTAATCGCGTCAAAATAGTTTTAAATTTACAATTTTATTTGTAAAAAGCTTGTTAGATTACAAAATTATTAGTAAAATGCTTGTAAAATAACAAGGAATTCTTGTCAAATAGGAGGTAGCAAAAAAAAGTTACAAATTTTTTTTTTGTAATTTTACAAAGTTTTTTTTATACCCTCCACTTAGAGATAGAGGGTATATATAAGTTTGTCATTCTGTTTGTAACTCATCGAAATATCGGTCTGGGACCCCATAAAGTATATATATTCATGATGCCCGATCGATTTTAAGACATTCTAGCGATGTCCGTCTGTCTGTCTGTGGAAAATGCTCTCACGGACAAAATATTGCACAGAGATGACTGAAACTTAACATATTTATTGGAAGTTCCGAGAAGTTTGGTATTGCATTTGAGCGATATCGGTTCAGCGGTTCAGAAGTTATGAACAAAAATGTAAGCACACCTCAAAAATTTCAGTACATTCAACATAACCAAAAAATACAAAATGCTTTAATTCGGCTTCTGGTTGACATATGTGAATATAATGAACACCAAATGGTATTTAAACAAGTACGAACATATTTTTTGACAAAAAAAGAAGAAAATCGCGGATTTTTTTTTAACAAAATTTTTTTTCGCGGATTTTTTTTTTTCAAAAATTTTTTTTTTTTAAAGTTATTTCCTTTAAAATAAAGTTTTTTGCAATAATCTTTTTGAAATTGTGGAGGGTATCACTTCATTCGGCAAGGCCGAATTTAACTTTTTTACTTGTTTTTAATTACTGGTTATCGGGCGAAATATTCATAAGGGGCCTAAGCCCAAGAATGGTCTGATTATAATCAGATTTTATTAGGTTGTAAAATAACATAACGCATTAAACACACGCAAACAAAATTTTAATTAAATATCTGCTATTTTCATAAAATTTTCGGGATTTATGTGAATATCGGGAAGGTGTTTTGTATGGGGGCTACAAGAAGAACTGGTCCGATTCCTTTAAAACTTGGAATGGTGATTTGTGAATATAAAAAAACGTTTACCTGTGAAATTTCGAAATGTTATATACATATTTATATATTATAATACGATTATAATTATAAACTCTGAGTAATTCGAGCAAGGAACTAACATCTGAAATTCGTTTGTTTTAGTCAACTGACAATAGCTAAATTGGTAAGTAAAAAAACTAATTTCACGCGTTTTTATTTTTTTTAAATACTTATATTAATGTGTTTTTTTATTAAACTTCCACTTTTTAATGTTAAATGACGTGTGGACTATAATTTTAACTAACAGTCCTGTATGTGTGAGAACAATAATCACCAAACATTTTTAACATGGTATACCACCCATCATCATCATCATCATCATCAACAACAACAATAATAATCATCATCATCACTGTTTTTGTTTTTTTATAAAGGACATTTTATGCATTAGGACTAAAATAAAAAAAGTGTCGTTTCCGCTTCTGACGCGCTTCCCCATTTACATTTGTTCTGGCTTAACAGGGAGACATAGAGCATTTGACAAAAGTGTGCCGTGTGCACTCTACCTTGAAATAAAATATTATTCCGGTACACCGAAAGAAAAACACGATGTGATATAAATACATAAATAGTTTCATTAAGGCAAAGAATTTTTATTTTAAAGGAATAAAATATTTTTTAAAAAGATTTATGATTTTTTATTTATAAAATTTATGAAAAGCTTCATTTTATTGATAAAATCTTTTATATATTAAAAAATCATTAACTAAAAGTTTCTTAAGTTTAATGAACATTTCATAAATTCAATAAAATTTGTAAATGATGTCAACAGTAAATTATTAAATTTAATGAAATTAAAATTTCATCAGTTTCTTTTAAATGAAAACTTTTTTCAGTGTAGTGTCCTTTTTTCTGTACAGGGTTTTATTTAAAGGCTAAAAGCATATGCAGTTTTTTACTTCGTTCTGGTTCTTTTTTTGTGGGTGTCTGACTTGTGTGCTTGGTGGCATTTTGGCTTTTGTGTCATTTTTCATAATGCGTAAAAACATAAAATCCATTTCAACAATTGGTTTGTAAAATGTTACATTTTACGCCAAAACTGCTAAAGGTATGAGTAACAAACATTATTGTTGAACATTAATCGAAAATGAAATGGAACTGTTACTTAATATTAAGTGAAGGAGTTTTTTTGAAAGTGGAAGCATACAAAACAATGAGGGAGTTTTAAAAATAAAGTTTAAAATAAATTTATTTAAAATGAATTTAGTTAGGATGAGTTTATTAAAACAATTGGCGCCATAAAAACAATAATTCTTTGATGCGATGCCAAATTGTTTTTAATATTGAACACTTTCTAAAAATATATCTGGCGTACGACAAACTAATAGTAGTTTATTAATAGTAGATAAAAAATCATGTTATGCATTATAAACTTTGACGTATTATATATTTGTTTTAAACATAGGCGTAAATAGCCCTGTCTGGGGGGGCTAAGCCCCAGAATTTTAATCATTCACAATTTTTTTTTTAGTAATTTAATGATTTCATTAATTTTTGCAACAATAATAATATGTAATGAGTCTTTAGGACTCGTTATGATTATTCAATGAGTCTTAAGGACTCGTAATGATTATTATATAAGATCTAATAGTTTTTTCCATTGAAAAATATTCTGAATTATTGAAAAAAATTTTATATGAATCTGATGTTTTTGTCAGTAATAAAAACTTTACCGAATCTTAGGGTTTTACCTTCAGGAAAACATTTTAACTTCTTTGATTTAAAAAAAGTTTCTAAATTCTAAGGAGTTTTTTATAGACAAAAGTTATTGAAAGAAAGAATCTGAGAATTTTGACTAATAATCATCAAGTTTTGCAATCATCAGAACTTTTTCTTAAAAAAATCATAGTAATCTAATGATTTTAGTATAGAAAAAACATTAAAAATCTTTCATTCTCAAAACATATCTAGGATTTCTAAATTTCCTAAAAAGCTACAGAATCAAAATTTTAAAAATAAATATATAAACTATTACCGCTTTCGGGGGGCATTCGTATCTAGGACACCTAGACGCATGTTAAAGGGAACGCTTCAGGAATAGGTCTGGGTTTTTCTATTAAAAAAAAATACCAAAAAATTAAAAAAAAAAAATCTAGGGGGGCTTTAGCCCCCCCAGAAATGTTGGCTTCCTACGCCAATGGTTTTAAACCCAACGGGAATTGCAATGATAACTTTAAATCTTAGAAATTTTAGGCTAAAATTGGCAACTTACGACTGACATCAGCACATATATGCTGTAGCGTGGCTATATTATTTTTTTAACTTTTCTCCCCGGTAATTTTTATTCCTTTTCCTAAAACTTATGGGATTTTAAACCAATCGGATATCATTAACCCGATCAAAGTTCAATATATTTTAAAACTAAAACAAGTAGAAAAGTTAAATTCGACTTGGCCGAATCTATGAATACCCTCCACAATGCCCTTTTTAAAGAATGGTAAATTTTCTAACGTGAAAAAAATAAACAATTTTGATTAGAAATATTTGATTTTGAGTAAAAACTTTTTTTTTTCAAAAAAAACTATTTTTAAAACGAATAAAAAATTACAATTTTTTTTTTTTTTTTGATTGTAAAATTTTTTTCGAGTGTAAAAATATTTTTGAGTGAAAAAAATACTTTTTAAAGTAGTTTTGTGGCTTTCCAATGGTTTTATAGCTTGTTTTTAAGGCTCGGTGTTTTCAGCACGAGAATTTAAGTTGAAGCGAATCTGAAATTTACGGCTTTGCTAATAACTTTTAAACCACTGCACAGTGGATCGAAAGTCCCGGTCAAAGGGTAAAACTAATTATCAAAACTCATTGAAATTTATGTCCTATATGGATTTTGGCTCGCTGAATTCAAGTGTGCTCTCAAACTTTCAAAATTTGTAATATTTAACGAGATATTGCGGTCCAATTTTTTTATTTTTGATTTTTTTCAGTTTTTATATAACTTTTAATAGAAGATGTGTAATTTATTGTTATTTTTTTACGAAACTATGATAATAGGAAATTGTTTTAAAACATTGCATGCTTGGTTTGCGAAAAAATTGGGCGGAAAGCAAAATTCACAAAACGCGACATAACACGAAAAATAAAAATGAAAGATTATAAAGCTTTATATAAAATATAAATAATAAATATCATCTATCCTTATAATTTGACTAACACTATTTTCAAATTCGGAATCAATACACTGAAAAAAAATACTCTAAAATTTTAACCGTCAAATATTTCGGCGGGGTTCAAGAAAATTGGGTATAAAACCGATATAGGACATTTAGTTTTCTGTTCAAACTTTTTTTAAAGAGCTTGGGCAATTTTTTTATTCTAACCTAAAATTTTTTGTTTTTTTCAGTGTAGATTTTTTTTACATATTTGGACCGATTTTATATTTTTTGTAGTTTAACTTTTGGATTTGAAGCTGAACTAAATAAAAATTATAATAATATGACTTTAATGAACGCGAATGTTTCAAAATTGCAAAAATAAAAAATCGCCATTTTTGATTTTTTTGAAAAAAAATTTTTTGTTTTTGTCAAATTCGGAGTCAGAATTTGAATGATCGGGTGTTTCTTCTACACGATCCACTGTGCACTGGACCGATTTGGCAGAAATTATTTAAGAACCTGGCCAGAGGAACGACAAATGTATATGCCAAGCTTTAAACTCCTCAGAATTGCCTTTATAAAGTTATCGTGATTTTAGTCTCGTAAATTCGTGAAAAACCCTTGACGAAATTTACTCTTTTGCTCACAACTTTTAAACCACTGGACCGATGGACATCGCTAGATCCTCTTAGAATCGAACGAGGATCATGATTATATACTTTATGGGGTTTTATACCAATATTTCGAGGGGTTACAAACGGAATGACAAACTTATCTAAGTGCAAGTGTTGAATTCGGCTATGCCAAATCTTTTATACCCTTGGAAAATTCATTTAATTTGGCTTTTGTACTTAAGTTATACAATTTTATCATGATTTAGACAAGTTTTTTATATCCATGCCCGAAAAAAAGAAAAAAAATTTAAACTCCCAGGGTCCAAGTTGCATTTGTTCTAGAAAAGTACAAAAACCCCTCTAAAATGGAAATTTCAGAGGTTGGTTTAGTTCTTTGATCTTTAATTGGAAACACTTTTCCCTCTGGTCCGATTTTGCCAATTTGCAAACTATCGATTGTTAAAAATTCAATATCTTTTGAACGGGTTATCAAAAAAATTTACCACGAAGGAGTTTTAGAAGGGTACTAAACACTGTAAATAAATAAGGAAAATCTAAAAAAAAAATTCAAAGTGCGTAAAAGCGGAAAATTTTTTAAACGTACCCTGCAAAAAAAGTCATTACCACTTCTCAGTGGAGTGCTTTAAAACTATAACAAATGTAATGAAATACAACAAAAATAACAAAAAACACAAGACAAAAACACACAAACAGTTTTTTCTACTTCAGAATACATAGATATTCAGCACTTAAGTCATTAAGTCATTACCTATCGCGACACCTTCATACAAAAGCAGGTAGATAGTCAGTAGATAAGAACTACTCCGTGGAAGTAGTTGGAAGTTGTTTGAAAGCTCGGAGTACTTCTTATCTACTGAATATCTACTTACTTTTGTATGGGAGTGTCGCGAAAGGTAATGAGTTAAGTGCTGAATAACAACTTTGGAGTAGAAAAAACTGTTTGTGTGTTTTTTTCTTGTGTTTTTTGTTATTTTTGTTGTATTTCATTACATTTGTTATAGTTTTAAAGCACTCCAAATAGAAGTACTCCGCACTTTTTTTGGGGGTAAGGGGAAAAACGGGGCTTTTTCGTTTTTTTAGGATTTTTCTAATTTCTTAAAAAGAAACTATATGAACATTTTTTACAGGTCGAAAGGTTTTTTGAAGGCCTTTCCAATGGTGTATCCAAATTCGGCTTCGTTAAGTTCGTTATCGTCAAAAATGTATAAACGTTGGGGTAGTTTATACGGAAATGTATATACGTACGACCGCCAAAATCATATATGGGGCATTCCACACCAAATGTCCAGAGAAAAAAGCACGTGTACCATAAACTTCTGAATAGCTTGTATGGATAGCCCTATATGGAACTTAGAAAATTGCGTTTTCGGATTTTCAATTTTTCAAAAACTGGGCTTAGGAGACGTGGTCAAATATTGGAAAAATAGTCAAATTTGTGGCGAGTTGCCTTGATTAAATATTTATCACATTAAAACGAAATGCACCACAATCTTAAAAATTTACATTCTTATATAGTTTCGTATGGGCTATTGAATAAAAATTTTTTTCCAAGAAAAATTTTCAAAACCCGTTCTGAAATTTTCCATTTTTTAAAAAAGTCAATTTATCAAAAATCCGGCCACTTTTTTTTTCTTTTTTTAAAATTTTTTTTTTAAAGTTTAGATGTTTGTCCATCCACACAAAAAAAATCAGAAATGTATTTTTCGTTTTTTTCGAGAAAATCGCATTTGAATTTTAAATTTCATAACAATTTTGTAATTTGCTTGTATTTTCTTGTGTCAACAGAGCGTATGACGAATATTTATGCAATTAATATTACTCATTCGCAACTTTAAAACAAAGAAATACAAGCAAATAACAAAATTGTTATGAAATTTAAAGTTCAAATGCGATTTTCTCGAAAAAAAAAAGATGAACGTGTTTCTGATTTTTTTTGTGTGGATGGACAAACATCTAAACTATTAAAAAAATAAAGAAAAAAGAAAAAAAAGTGGCCGGATTTTTGATAAATTTACTTTTTTAAAAAATGGAAAATTTCCGAACGGGTGCTGAAAATTTTTCAAAACAAAAAATTTTAATCGATAGCCCATACAAAACTATATAAGAACGTAAATTTTTGACATTGTGGTGCATTCCGTATTAATGTGATAAATATTTAATAAAGGCATCTCGCCATAAATTTTACCATTTTTCCAATATTTGACCACGCCTCCTAAACCCAGTTTTCGAAAATTTGAAAAACCAAAAACGCAATTTTCTTAGTTACATATAGGGCTAGCCAAACAACCTATTCAGAAATTTACGGGACACATGTTTTTCTGTAGCGGGACATTTGGTGTGGAATGCCTAATATGTACATATAATAATCTCTATCAAAATTAAGATGACCCGCATTTTTTAGTTTGGCGAAATTCCTGTTAGTTCGGCTTTTATACGAATTTTCCCGAAAAACCTTATTTTTTCATAAGCAGCTAAAAAACAGGTAACTCTTATTTGTTCCCCCTTATTCCCATATTCAAGTTTCAGGACAATCGGTGGGTGCCCTGTGAAAGACCTTCCTTGTTAGTTAAAAAAATAATCATCATACAATTTCTTAAAACACATCAGAACGTAATTTTTTAACTTAGAAGTATATTCATACTATTTTTTATGAATTTTTTAATACTGCTTTGGTAAAAAAATTATAATAAAAATATGAATCTTAATATTTTTGCATTTTTTAGTATTTTGCCCATGTTGCACAAACTTTCAATCTTTGACAACATTGAATGAAATTTTATGACAAAAATATTCTTAGAATATTTTAACCCTTTAAATGGACATTTTATAAAACTTCTTTGTGTATTTTTTGAAAAAGAACTAAGAAAATTTCTTAGTGGGTTAATTAATTCTAGGAAAAGATCCAACACATTATTTTACTTTAGACATCTTACCATAATTTAAGCTCAGATGTGCATTTATTATAGTTTTTTTAAAGTTTTCCAACCGCATTTGATAAACAAAAATTAAAAACTTCAGTAGGCCTTAAAAAAGAAATTCGAAATAACCTTACAAACCACTTTACTGATTTTGTTTATTTCAAGGCGATGTCTCAAAATTTGTTGCACAGTGTAATCATACATTATCACCAAAAAAACATTCCATCATTCAAAATTTCACACATTTTTTTTTTTGGTTTTATTAAAAATAAAGCAAATAATCATGATGATTGCCAAAAGTTTAATCTAATACCCACATTTAATATGAAGTTTTTTCATACAACGTCTTTCTTACACGGAGTGATTTCATACTTTTTATGAGAAAAACTTTAAGTAAATAACCTAAAGGTCAAACGTGCGTTGTTATATTAAGGAAATCATACATATGAAATAAACGTTCAACAAACATAATACTCATCTCATGTGTATAAAAAGGAAAATCTTCTGTTGATTTTAACAGATTCAAACTGTCAATCTATCAAACCACCCACTCAATCATTTATTTACTCCTGTTTTCTTTGGAAATGTTGATGTTAAGTAATTATTTCGAAAGTAGGATAAGTTTTATTTAGAAAGAGAAATAAAAATATTTATTTTATTTTTGAAAAAAGATGAAGATTCTATGAAAAAATATAAACCAAGTTTTGTCTATCTTTTCTCTTGTGTAATTTTCCATGTATGACAAGTCTAACAATGATTCTCTTTGGTCAAAACTAGAACTGAGATTTCGCTGGATCTATTATGGCAAGTGGCACCCAACCTTCCTTCGGTTAAGTACTAAAAAGTAAGTCCATTTTGGGCTGTCTCGCTTAGTATTACTGATATGGCCCTGTGGCACAATTTCATCTATATTACATCAGCAACAAGTTTTTCTGAGACAACATATATTTCTGTTGATTCAACAAGTCTAACAATGATTCTCTTTGGTCAAAACTAGAACTGAGATTTCGCTGGATCTATTATGGCAAGTGGCACCCAACCTTCCTTCGGTTAAGTACTAAAAAGTAAGTCCATTTTGGTCTGTCTCGCTTAGTATTACTGATATGGCCCTGTGGCACAATTTCATTTATATTACATCAGCAACAAGTTGTTCTGAGACAACATATATTTCTGTTGATTCAACAGTTAATTGAGCATCTTAAATTTTGTTCATTTAAATGTTCAAAAAAAGACTCATTTGAGGTAAACGAAACCCTATTCTCTTCTTGGATTCATGTCAACAATAAGTTTTGCAGACGCAACTGATTATTCAGTCGAAACGACAGTCATTAGAGCATTAATTATTTTTTCCATTTTGCTCTATCTTGCTAAGTTTCTGAGATATGATCCTAAAAGAACTTATAATGAATTTAATAAAATATATCCAAGAGCATTTTTCATTAAAATAATATTTTTTTTTTTTCATAACATTTATAAAAAATTCTTACATTTAATGAAATATCATAAATAAAATGAAAATGTTCATATATGTCATGAAAAAATGCATTCTTGTAATAAAATAATTTTATTGACTTACTTCTTATTAACAATCTTTTACTGAAATGGCAAAATTTTCTGCTAATCAGTCAGCTGAAATTAAAAAATAAAAATCAGAAGATTTTTTCGCCAACTCCACCAACTTTAGTATGGCTGAAACTCCTATAACTCCTTCAAAAGATGTTTCCACCAACTCCACAGACTTTCGAATATAAGTGTTTATTTGTATATCTTTCATCAAAAATGTAATGGATTTAGACCACTTTCAAAATAAATGGCTTATTTATTGTATTTAAAGAAAAGGAATGTTTTCAAATAGAAAAAAGATATTATTTTAAGATGACGAAACGAATACAATGATGAGTTTAGGGGGAAAAAATATTAAATACAATTCTATTTTGATAGAAGAAAAAGTTTAAGTGTAAAAAAAAAATTTGTATGAAAAGAAATTTTAGTAAAAAAAAAAAAAATTAGGAAAAAAAAATTGTGTGAAAAAAATTTGAGAAAAAAAAATATGAGTAAACAAAAATTTCATTTCTTATCGTTCCTTGTTAAATTCCATTTAGTGTAAAAAAAAATATTAATTGAAACAAGTTGAAAAGTTAAATTCGACTTGGCCGAATCTATGAATACCATCCACAAAAAAAATATATTACTAAATTAATTTTTTGAGTGTAAAATTTTTTTGAGTGCAAGATTTTTTTCGAGTGTATTTCTGTTTTTTTAGTGTAAAAATATTTTTGAGTGACAAAAATTCGTTGTAAAATATTTTTGGGACTTACTAATGTTTTTAAAACATGTTTAAAGGGTTTTCAACACGTGAATTTAAGGTGAACCTAATCTGAATTGCACGGTTTTGCTAATAACTCATGAACCACTGAACCGATTTGGCTGAAATTCATTACGAACCAGGCCAAGGGAACGACAAGTATATGTGCCAAGTTTCAGCATCCTCAGAATCCTCGAAAGTTGGCGTGTTATTTATCTCGTAAATTCACGAAAACCCCTTGCCGAAATTTAGTATTTTGTTCACAACTTTTGAACCACTGTACCGATTTCACTGGATTGCAATTCCAACCTGACCAGGTAAATGCCCAACATATATGTCAAACTTCAGGAGCCTCCTTAAAGTCTTTCAAAAGTTAGCGTGTTTTCAACAGACGTACGGACATCGCTAGATCGTCTAAAAGTCGATCGAGGATCATGAATATATATACTTTATGGGGTCCTAGACCAATGTTACAAATGCAATTACAAACTTATATATGTGGCATTCCACACCAAATGTCCAGCGAAAAAAAACATGTGTACCGTAAACTTCTGAATAGGTTGTATGGATAGCCATATATGGAACTTAGAAAATTGCGTTTTTGGTTTTTCAATTTTTCAAAAACTGGGCTTAGGAGGCGTGGTCAAATATAGGAAAAATTTTCAAATTTGTGGCGAGTTGCCTTGATTAAATATTTATCACATTAAAACGGAATGCACCACAATCTCAAAAATTTACATTCTTATATAGTTTTGTATGAGCTATCGATTAATTTTTTTTTTTTTTTGGAAAATTTTCAGAACCCGTTCTGAAATTTTCCATTTTTTAAAAAAGTAAATTTATCAAAAATCCGGCCACTTTTTTTTCTTTTTTAAATTCTTTTTTTAAGTTTAGATGTTTGTCCATCCACACAAAAAAAATCAGAAACACATTTTTCGTTTTTTTCGAGAAAATCGCATTTAAATTTCATAATAATTTAGTAATTTGCTTGCATTTTCTTGTTTTAAGAGAGCGTATGAGGAATATTTATGCAATTAATAATACTCATTCGCAACTTTAAAACAAAGAAATACAAGCAGATTACAAAACTGTTATGAAATTTAAAGTTCAAATGCGATTTTCTCGAAAAAAACGAAGAAAGTGTTTCTGAATTTTTTTGTGTGGATGAACAAGCATCTTAACTTTAAAAAAAAAAATTTAAAAAGAAAAAAAAAGTGGCCGGATTTTTGATAAATTGACTTTTTTAAAAAATGGAAAATTTCAGAATGTTTTCTGAAAATTTTTCAAAAAAAAAAAAAATAATCGATAGCCCATACAAAACTATATAAAATGTAAATTTTTGACATTGTGGTGCATTCTGTCTTAATGTGATAAATAAATATTTAATCAAGGCAACTCGCCACAAATTTTAACCATTTTTCCAATATTTACCACACCTCCCAGCAGAAATTTTGTTGAACGTTCAGCAGCTTTTGGAAGGGGAACTTGAGTAAAGGAGCGCATCCAATTGCGCTGAATTCATGCATGATTCCCTAAGGCGATGTCCCACTTTAGAGCGCTAGTTGGATACACAGAAACAGCGCTCTTTAGATGCACTGAAATCATGTGTCTTTAGAGCGCTGATTTAAGCAGAATAAAGATGCTGTAAATTCATGTATCTTTTTAGCGCTGATTTAAGCAGATTAAAGATGCAGTGAATTAATGTATCTTTGTAGAGCTTATTTAAGCAGAATAAAGATGCTGTAAATTCAAAGTTGAAATCAAATAACTAAAATTTAAAAAAATATAACAAAAAAATTCATTCGTTTTACTTTACAAAACTTTATTTATGTGAAACAAAATGAAAAAAAAAAAAAATCGGAAGTGAACATCAAAAAAATATCGGAAATTTTCATTTTCACATTTTTTATGGGATTTTTTTTGGGAACAGCGGTCAAAGATGCTATGATTGAAGCGCTCTTTGCAGCGCTGATTAATGCGCAATAATGATGCAGTCAAATCATGTGTCTTTGTCTAAAACTCATGTTCTTTTATTCAAAAAGTGTTAAAAATATTAAAAAGGAAAGCAAGTGTGAAATTTTACCAAAAAATAATTACACATTATAAGTTTTATATAAAAAATTAAAATTTTTTCCCCTTCCTTTTACTGCATCCCTAAGAGCGCTCTTTGGATGCGCTACGGTATGCTATAAACAGATGCTGTGTCGCCAAAATCTCGATTTATTTCTGCTGGGCTCCTAAGCCCAGTTTTTGAAAATTTGAATAACCAAAAACGCAATTTTCTTAGTTTCATATAGGGCTATCCAAACAACCTATTCAGAAATTTACGGGACACATGTTTTTCTGTGGCGGGACATTTGGTGTGGAATGCCTCATATACCCTCTATCACTATAGTGGAGGGTATAAAATAATTATTAAAAAAAATGTTAGTGAAAAAAATGTTAGTGAAAAAAAAATATGAGAAAATTAAAATTTCATCACTTGTTGTTCCTTGTTACATTTCATTTCGAGTTACACGCTAGGGTGCCCCCGTCTAATTTAAACTTTTTCGATAAAAGGTCCTAAAAGTCTTTTTTCAAAATGTTTTATTTCGATGGAGGATCCTACATTCAAAATTTCAAGTTTCTACACTCAAAATATTTTGTAAGTAAATTCAACCGAAAAAACGTTTAAAACAATCGTTTTTCCTTTTAAAAAACGGACTACTTATATTTCATTTGAAACAACATAATTTTTCAGTTATTTTTAAACGTTAATAAATGACTAGACATTCCGTAAAAACAAACGATATTTCAGTTATTTTAACTGTTTACATTTTTTTATTTTGTGAAGTAAAAATAATTTTTTTTGAATATCAAACTACAAAAACCGTACTTCTGTAAAATTATACGGAATAATCAGTCACAGTCGGGCAGTTACCCGGCTAAAAATAAATGTGTATGTTCATATATGGCTATGTATTGATCTTTATATGATCATATATGACTTATAAGGAAACATATATGTGACCATATATGCATAAATCAATCCCATATATGAGGTCGTATGTAAACCATGTACCATATATAACATCATATATGATACCATATATGTATGCAAATTTGAATCAGAATTACAAAAAAAAATTTACGAATAAAATTATATTTTATTACCATCGATTAACTTTTATATACATAAACATAACTGCAATTCCGGTGCATATAAATAATTTAACAACTATTGACCTACTTGCAAAATATTCTGCTTAAAAAATTACTTTTACATAGAAAAATGTTGGAAAAGGTAAGTTTTCATTAATATATATAAAGAATTCTAAAATCATGTTTTCATTTTTTTCCAGTTCATCGTCATAACAAGTATAAGCGTGGACATTTTATTCCAAAACAAGATGAACTGGAAATTTTCGTATTCAAAATGTCGAAAAAACAATATTATTGAGTTCTTTGATGTTGAAGAAAATTAAACTACGCAGGTACGTTAAGCTTTCGCAACTTGGAGGAGAGGGCATATGCACCACCATAATGTTACCACTACGATTTCAATATTACAAACTTTTTACAAATCCCTTAATGGTCGCTATATCTAATTGTATATAAAAGGATCGTATAAGCAGTTTTTATACCTAGTTACAAGTTGAAGAAAGCTCTTCTACTTGAAAGAGAGAACATATGCGCCACCATAACGTTATCACTACGATTTCAACACTACAAACTATTTTGAAATCCCTTACTGTCGCAATAGCAAATTGAAAATGGAAAGAACATATATGCAGTTTGAAGGTCGAGTTACGAGTTACAGCAACGTTCAGCTCACTCAACTTGGGAGAAAAATCATATGCACCACCATAACGTTATCACTACGATTTCAACACTACAAACTTTTGACATCCCTTACTGTCGGAAATGAAAAGAACGTATAATCAGTTTTGATATTAAGTTACGATTTGGGAAGGACAACGTTTTACTAACAATCACAAGAAGACTGTCACCTTACCTACATGGAAAATATTGTCGGGATGATGTAAGTACTAATAGTTTATTTATCCCTCTCCTTCAAATATCCTAACAAACATAACCCAGTAAGTTAATATACATACTACTAAATATCTTGCTTTTAATAAAAGTTTTAAGTACTCATTTGCTTATTATGAGTAAAAAATGTTTTTAGTAGTAGCAAGTTATTTTTTGCTGGAACATAAAAGAAATGTGGAATTATTTTTAATATTTCTTCAGTTGAAATTCCGTAAAAAGTATTCGATGGTCTTAAGCATCCCATGGTCTTAACAAAATAAACTCTATTAACATATATGTATCTAAGAAGTCAATATTTAAAGGCACATGGTTGTTTCTTTATCAGTGTTATCATTAAAACCCATCAGCACCAAATGCTATTGTTGGTAATACTTAAGGGCCTGTCACAGAGTCAATTCCGTTCCGAAGTGGTTTGAAAGTTTTCCTCTTAAACAAAATATTTTTTCGGAATAAAATCCACTCCTATGCAATTCAATCCCACTTTGATTTTTGAAAGTGATTTTATTCCGAAAAAAAATAATCGTTTTGCGTTTTACGAGTAAACCACTTATTACAATTCCAAACGGAATTAAGCCTATGACATGTCATTTAATAAAATAAAACGTCTAGAAATACCTTATATATTAATATTTTATATCTTTTTTTTATAGATTTTGACTGTAAATATGCTCAAATGAGGTTTATAGCATAACAAAAAACGCTAAGTCTGAAGAAAATCTGAATTAACAATAAAACAAGAAAACAACAAGGAAATCATCCTTCCTTTAATAAGCCCTTTGCTCTCTTCTTGAGAAATCCTTTAAATCTTTATGTTAAATTTTTTTTTCTATCAAAATGTGTTTAAATATAAGTTAAATTATATATTTTTATATGGTCACCAAAAATGCAAACGGAGTAAGTAAAAAATCAAAATTATCAAACTAAAGGTTTTCATTGAAATATATGAAAAACACCATAATGAATAAAAAAAATATTTTTTATTTTTAATTATACTTATGTACACCGTTTGCAATTCTGGTGAATATATACATAATAATCTATAACTATATGTTAAGATGAAAAAATAATTAAAAAATAAGAAAAAGAATGTAAAACAAATTGAAAACAAGATCATTATGATCCAATATATGATCCAATATATGACACAATATATGATACAATATATGATCACATATATTGGGTCATATATGATCGTGTCTTTTATAAGCGCCAATTTTGGAATATGTTCATATATGAGACCATATTTGATACTATATATGATACTGTATATGGTCTCATATATGATATCATATATGATAATATTCAACATTTTTAGCCGGGTGATAAAAATATTTTTCCGTAACTTTAGTAGTTTATTGTTTTTACAACTGTATAAATCATTCAATATATTATTTTTCTTGAAAAACAAACGATAAAACGTTTAAAACAACTTAAACTAAAAACTTTTTGAATAACCGTAAAAAGTTACTGTAAAACTTTTCTGGGTGTAGAATAATTATATTAGGGATGGAAATAGTACCAAAGTACAATAAATGGTTACGCTTTTTTAACCTTTTATTATCAGATATTACTAATAGTCTTTTTAAAAATATTTTTTTGCTGGATGATCATTCCAAATTTCAAGCTTCATGAAACATTATTTGAGGGGAATCGGAATTCAAAGAAATCGGAATACAAGTTTCTAGAACCAATATTTCAGGAGATAAAAGTACCAAAGTACAATTTTTTACCCCATTTTAACTTCTAAGTATCAAAAGCCATTCCTTAAAAGTTTTTTTTTTTAATTTTTTTTTTTTGCTGGATGATCCTACATTCCAACAGGAGATAAAAGTACCTTTGTACAATTTGTTACCCCTTTTTACACTCTTAGTATCAGAAGACATTATTTCAGGAGATAGAAAAATATTAAAGTACAATTTTTGTTCTCTTTTTAACCCCTAAGTACCAGAAATTGATAAAAGTCTTTTTTCAAAATGTTGTTTTCGCTGGATGATCCTTCAAAACTTTTAAGAAAAATTTTCTACGAAAAACTTGTCAAAAATTCAAATGATCAGAAAGATCTAAAAACTTTTTTCTTTTATAAAAATTCTCAGATTTAAATAAAAAAAATCAAATGTGGACAAAGTGAAGTCCTTCCACCTGGTTATGTTAGATCTCAAAGAAATTTATGAAACGTAAACAGGTATTGTGACTCAGCACACCCCTCTTTAAGCATGTTAAAAATCGTTAACACGAAAATCCTAGCTGATCCTGTATTCGAGTTATTGCTAAATAATTACACTGTTCGAGAATAAAAACCCCCCAGTGAAATGTCCAACTGATAGTTATAAATTTTTCGCCCCTTAATCCAAATCCGTCATCCAATTTTTTTCTAGCACTTACCGTTTTTAATAAATTCGCTGTTAAAAGGTCAAAAAACCAATAATTTCGCACTTTTGGTGTTCCACTGTTACAGATTTATCCAAACATATGACTTGATTTCATATACCTGATTTCAAAACTTAACTCGTTTTCAAGATATTCGAGTTTAAAAATTTTTCCACGCGTATATCATGCTAGAAAAATTTAAATTCATGGTCCTATTTATATAAAACCAACTCCTATTTCTTGGAAGCAACATAACAGTAGATCCCCAAATTTGCGAAATTATTGTTTTTTTTTTACTTTTTAACAGCGAATATTTCAAAAACGGTACGTGCTACAAAAAATTAGATGGCAGATTTGGATTCAGGAGAGCAAAATCTATAAAAATCAGTTGGATATTTCACTGTTAGGTTTTTGTTGTCGAACACTATAATTATTTAGCAATAACTCTAAAACGGGATCAGATAGGATTTTCGTGTTAACGATTTTTTAAGTTCAAAATAAAGAGAAGTAAAATGCCATTAGCCGATTTGGTCACAATTTTAACACAACCTAAACTTGCGTGAAGAGGGGTGTGTCTGGCTGATGACGCCGTAATTCTTTTCACAGGTAAATTCCTAAGCACGGCCTTCGATAAGTTATTATACGATTTCATAAAATTTCATTGTTCTACTTTACAAACAAAATAATTTTACATTACTTTTGCGTATTTCCTTGTTTTCATTACTAAGATTTCTTTATTTTTTTCGATTCTTAAAAAAAAGTCATAAAGTTGATTGTTTGTTATTTACAACATTGATCGGAAGTTCAATGAAACGTTACCATATCTGAAAGAAGGATACAAACCAATATTAACAACAAAAAACTGATGATGGCGGCAAATGTATTTTTTTAAAATCGACATACCGTAAAATGAAATGAGCTTTTAGATTTTTTGTTTTGTTTAAAGTACTCGTAGGTGGTTGTTTTGGGTGATGCTATCCATAGTGGGTATTCTTCTATTTAAGGCATTCTTTTGATGCGGTCTACCACCCACAATAAACAACAACCAAAACAACAAGCATAAAATCGTAACCGTTACCACAAAATGTTTAAGGTTTTGATTTAGTCTCTTTTACGTCTACTCGTTTCCCCCTGTGCCCATTAAATGTAAATGCACTCATGTGTGAAAAGAAACTTTTTTTTTCGTTCTTGACAAGGATGATGATATTGAAACCTTTTAAGGGAATTCCAATATTTTTTTTTTGCTATTATTATGAATAAATGTTGTGTGAGACTGTGATGATATGCATTTATGATGAGACATATATATTTTACATGATAAGAATTGTAAGATTATTTTGTTTTACAATTCTCAGTGGGTTTATGGGGTTGGCGTAAACAAAAAAGAGGTACAAAAACACTTATTTGGATGGTTTTAAAATCTAAAAATCCAAAAATCTCTTTGCGATAACTGTTAAAGATTCCTTCAGACAGCTCTTTAATAAAGTAAAGTCTTCAAGAGCGGACGAGGAATAGTCTGTATATAGGCTGAAACTTAAGTGTTATAAAAAGATGATCAGAATTGCTAGATGTGATTCTCGGAAAAACTTCTGTGGAAACATAGAAGACGTTTCTGAGCCATCCAGTACCCGATTTCTGTAACTATGCGAGAAGTTTTCGCATCGAAAAAAATAAATAAATATTAGAGTCATCTTATACTTAACAGAGTGATTAAAAAAAAATAGCTTTGCGTTTTTTTCGTATTCGATGTTTTTTACATTAGCAACATTGTACTCACCCTGTAAAAAACTAAATGACTACAATATTGTTTTATTTTTCTCGATGCGAAAACTTTTCGCATAGTTACAGAAACTGGGCACAGGCTGTGCAAAGTTCTGGCTTCTTCTCCTTGCACCCTGGGATAGCTGAAAGGTCCCATTGGGTGTGGTCTACCTCCAGTGACACTCGCTGAATCACCTTCTTAACACGCATTTTGCGGGTAGTTCCATGACGCCGTTTTAAGCTTTGGAATGCTCTGACGCCTCAACATCTAAATATGCCAACATTAATCTGGACGATTAAAAGCTTCAGGCCCTATAAATCCCCCCGAAAAATCTTTCTAATTGCATAAGAAATGCTCCTTCACCTAATACCATTGGACATATCTGGTAGGCAGTATGCGGCTACGTCGGCAATTCGACTGCGCAATCTTGAACAAAATAACAATACCACAAAATTGGCTTTTGAGTCTATTCGAAAGAGCTTGGATTGAGTCTATTCTGAAGAGCTTGGGTTGAGATTACCAGATCATTGCAGTGTTTAACATGCAGAGATGCTGTCAATAAAGGAAAGGGATAACTGGTTGAGTTGCAATGTCTTGTCTACACACGCAGTCAACATCTATTCTGACAGTCAAGACGGAGTTGCATGGATGAGGAGGAGTTGGAAACTATCAAACACTTTATCTGCCGTTGTCCGGCACTTTCTGGTTAGAGACTTGCTTCACTGGGATTTAGAAAGCTGCCAATAAACTTATAACGTCTAAATTGGGAGCGTCTGTGATTACTCGCTTTGTCAATAGGGTTACACAACAGGGAGGTGTTATTTCGCCACTTCTTTAGAGCCAGGCACTGAATTCAATGCTGTTCTCTCTGGAAGCACGTGGTTTTCATGTTGTCGCATATGCTGATGATGATGCGATAGGGGTAAAGGGAAAGCACTTGCCAACATTGAGGGGCATTCTTCAGGGTTCTTTAAAAGATCTTTCTAAAATGACAAGAGACTGTGGTCTCTTGTTTACAAGGAACAAAAAAGAGTTTAACAACTACAAACAAAATTGTAATCCAATATTTTCTATTTTAATGAATTTTGACATCCTCCAATTTGGCGAATTCACTCGGAGGCCATAACCCCCATTGTGATTCCCTTAAGGTGCATACAGACGACGCAATATTATGTACAATATTCAATTATATTGATGGTGTGTGGGTAAGATTGACCATTGTACAATCGTCAATATTACCCACACACCTTCAATATAATTGAATATGAAGAATTCCAAAATTTTTGACTACAAAAAAAACACTTTTTCGGCCTTACCTATTTCAATTGTCTTAAAGATTGGTAAATATATTCTTCTTATTTTTATTGAATTTCGGTTTTTGTTATTTAGTCAAAATTGTGAATGGTTCGCGTTTTATCGCTGTTCAAAGTTGGTATTTTGCAACAATTGCATGAGAAATACACAATGTTTAAATGATCATATCTTTGGAACGCATCATCCGATTGTGACGAAATAAAGCGCAAAATATTGGTTATGTCCAGTACTTAAAACAGAATTTTGAAAAAGGATAGGATGCTTTGCAAAAATGATACTGAAATTTAAAAAATGTCCTTAATTTGCAAATATCTCAAAATGCGTATCTTTAATTTTCCTATATTTGTTTGCACATATAGCCCAAAATGTACTTAGCAACATATACAAATCCCAAATTGGGGTGATTGGCGGTTTATTTATAAACGTGGTTACATGAAACGACTTATTGATTTTTGTTAATAATTCTTGTTTACAAATGAAAAACAATCTCTGCGCACTAACCGCGAATAATTTTTTTGTATGTATTTTTTATCGCTAAACTCAAAAATTTCATTAAAAGAACATTTCGCGAATACATTTTAGTTTAATTAATTTTTTAGCGTTTTTTGGAGGTATTTTTACTATTTTGCTTATATCTTAAGTTCTGTTTATCTGATCTTCTCGCAATAAAAACCAAACTAAAGACAATCAAACTTCCAACAAATCCTACATTCATCATTTTTTCATCAGTTCATAGCTTTACGCGCAATCAAATTTTTTAGCGTTATTTGGAGGTATTTTGATTATTTTTCTTATATCTTGAGTTCCGTTTATCTGATCCTTCCGAAATAAGAACCAAATTAAAGACAATCAAATTTCCAACAAATCCTACATTCATAATTTTTTCATCAGTTCAAAGCTTTCCGTTCAATAGGCAAACATATGACTAAAATAAGTTTTTTGATTAACAAATCATTTAAAAAAAAGTTAAAGAAATAGAAATCTTTGCAATTAATTACGTCTTTTTATTTGTCTGCAAAGCCTGAACATTTAGAAATATAATAAAGTTGATTTGATGAAAATCTATAGGTTT
Source organism: Pegoplata infirma (assembly GCA_963921195.1). NCBI lineage: Eukaryota > Metazoa > Arthropoda > Insecta > Diptera > Anthomyiidae > Pegoplata > Pegoplata infirma. Next base: position 43,332,576 of record OY992537.1, read on the forward strand.
ACTCCGAAGTTATCACAAATTATATGAATATACATGATGAAATACAAAAAAAAATGGTAATTTTTTACAATTTCTGGTTTTAAAATTTTTAAAAAATGAGCTTTGTTAATAAAAAAATAGTTTTTTCTTGTTTGCCTATTGCGCGTAAAGTTATGAACTGATATAAAAATAATGAATGAAGGATTTGTTGGATTTTTGATTGTCTTTAATTTGGTTCTTATTGCGAAAAGATCAGATGAACGGAACTCAAGATATAAGAAAAATAGTCAAAATACCTCCAAATAAAGCTAAAAATTTTATTTGCGCGTAAAGCTATGAACTGATGAAAAAATGATTAATGTAGGATTTGTTGGAAATTTGATTATCTTTAGTTCGGTTTTTATTGCGAGAAGATCAGATAAACAGCACTTAAGATATAAGCAAAATAGTTAAAATACCTCCAAAAAACGCTAAAAAATTCATTTAACAATAATGTATTCGCGAAATGTTGTTTTAATGAAATTTTTGAGTTTAGCGATCAAAAATACATATAAAAAAATTATTCGCGGTTAGCGCGCAGAAATTGTTTTTCATTTGTAAACGAGAGTTATTAACAAAAATCAATAAGGCGTTTCATGAAACCGCGTTTACAATTAAACCGCTTATCACCCCAATTTGGGATTTGCATATGTTGTTAAGTACATTTTGGGCTATATGTGCAAAAAAATATAGGAAAATTAAAGATACGCATTTTGAGATATTTGCAAATTAAGGACATTTTTTTAAATTCAATATCCTTTTTGCAAGGCATCCTATCCTTTTTCAAAATTCTGTTTTAAGTACAGGACATAACCATTATTTTGCGCTTTATTTCGTGGCAATCGGATGATGCGTTCCAAAGATATGATCATTTAAACATTGTGTATTTATCATACAATTGTGGCAAAATACCAACTTTGAACAGCGATAAAACGCGAACCATTCACAATTTCGACTAAGTAACAAAAACCGAAATTCGATAAAAATCAGAAGAATGGACATGTTAATTTTTGGATAAATTGAACCACCATCGGCTGATTGCCTATGCTATTTTAAATGGAACCAGTCATATTGTACATAATATTGCGTCGTATGTAGGTACCTTTAAGTGTTATTTCCCTACTCCCACTCTGATACAAAAATTCTTCTTTTTAAACCACCCCAATTTTTTAAGATATTCTGCTATGTCAATAAGACACCGTTTAAGCAATTGAGGTCATCGAAAGATCTTTAACTTAAGGCGGCGCTTCATAAGACCCGGACATTCACACAACAAATACTTCACTGGCTCTTCCACCTCCACTTCCCCAGAACTTTTACAATAGTCCCCATCAGAAATTCCCATACGCACGGCCGATTAAACAGTGTCCTGTCAGTACTCCTACTAATAGAAAGAAGACTTTGTGTTCTCTTAGGATTTGGCAGTAGCCACAGGGTTCGTAATATCCACCTATCCATCATTCTATTCTTTAATAACCTGTAAATTTCGTTCATCAATTCCACTATAACAACCGAGATATCAGGTTTGAAACGTTCCCCACCGAATTAATTTCAACATTTTCAAATAACCCTTCAAGCCAGTATGGCCTGTAATAAGACCTACATAATTCGTCAGATCTGCTTTTTCCATATGAAGAAGCGTTTTTTGAATTCGCTTTTCGCCACGAGCCCACAGAGCCTTTGGATACAGTCATGCCTGCTTTCCCATTTTGAATCTTCTTGGCGGTCAAAATTCTTCCTGATCTCCATATACTATAAATAGCATCCAGGCCCGGAGGCACATCGGTCTTAATTGCGTTGGACGGTAGAATTGAGCTGACTGATTCAATGATAGGATTTAAAATTTTGTTTGATTCTAAGGCCCTCAGGGATGCAGACTATCCACAAAATGTTAATGGAGCAAGAACTTGGGTCCGTTGTCATAACCATCTGCGCGGCTTTATCAATTGCAAGTACACTCTAAAAAAAATGAGTCCAGTTTCCTACTATAAATTGGGTAAATTTCAACAAATTCAAATAATATACTACTATAAGTTGGGTAAATTTCTAATAATTTTAAGTAGAAATACGCAATATGTGTAAATTAACCTCAATTTAGTAGGAAACTGAAATCATTTTAATTAGAGTGTACCTCAACCTGGAAAACCCTGCACTTATCCGGAAGTCTCAACGAGGCCCCGATTTCGAGGCATTCAGAGTAGACTCTAAAACCCGTTCCTATCTCCATCTTTGATCTGTTCGTAAAGATTGAGATCGCAGTCTCTGTTATAACAGAGTTTCCCGCCCATTCTTCACTAGTCAGTATTTGTACTTCGAAGGTTCTGGCAAAGTTCGTCTGTGGTGAGATATAGTCGGTTCCCTTTTCCAGTTTCGTCCCGCCACCGTACTTAATATGGTCGAGTATCCCCAAAAGCGTTGCTTAAGTACTTGCGACTCTCTTAACCTGAGAGCCGATTTTTCTGCTGTGTTCTTGACGTAGATATCCTTGGGCTGAATGTTAAGTATCACTTCCAGGCCTACCTAGGTTACCGATCTAATAGCACCAGGGATACCTACACACACCAGTCGCTGTACCTTCTGTAGGTTGCAGAGATATGATTTCTAATCCACTGCTTTCTACCACACAAGTGCCATTCCCACCTTCTTTCAAAAGTTCTTCTGCAAGTGAAAAAAGCACATTTTTATTCTATCCTGTGTATTCCTTTTTCAAGAAAGCTTTGATTCCAGGATTACACACAGGAATTTCGTTTCATTAGACAGTTCCAGGGTGATTCCATCTAATATGGGAAGAACAAACTTGTCTATCTTACAAGGGGAGTCTCCCTAGTGTCACCCGCGGATCTTTATGGAATTGGTTTTATTTTGTAGATCAGAAAAAATAAAGGGACACGTATTTTTTTATAGCGGCCCAAATTCATATTTAGGGGGTAAAAATGAGGGGGGAAGACAAGGCCATTTTGCAGTTTTTTTCGTTTATCTCCTATACTAAGCAAAGAAACCTAGTCATGTTACATATCAAATGAAAGGTCTTTGGAAAACCTATATACGTGTGCTAAGAACAAACATGCACAACTTTTCGTCATATTGAGTAAAATACCAAAATTTTAGGACATTTTTGTTAATAAGTCGAAAAATATTAACTTCTTTGACTCGTGGTTAGCACCACAAGGTAGGTATTTTTAATACCTTTAATCTGATACCACACATGCCTATATTAATTTTGTTTAAATAGGCGTAAATCGTAAAAACCTGAAAAAGGTCCATTTCCTCCCATGCAAATCGACCACCCTAAAAATGAGTTTGGGCCGCTAAAAAAAATACGGGTCGAATTAATTTTTGTTCTTAACAACATATCCAAATTTCATGAAGATCGGAGGGTGACACCAGGGAGACTTTCCTTGTTAGTCCATTTTATGAACAAGACGAGTTCGATTTTGGCGGGATTAACTCCCAAACCGTTGTTCTTTGCTCACGTTGAGAGTATCTTAAGCGCTGATATCATGAGTTCGCTAATCGTTGGTAAAGACTTACCTTTGATGGGATCATAACGTCATCAGCGTAGGCAACCACGTTAACAGCCATTCCGTTGAGTAACTCGAGGTTCTGGTTTATTACAAGATTCCACAAAAGAGGAGAAAACACTCCCCCTTGTGAAGTGTCTTCTGTAACTACTATCCTCGCTTCACCATAATTTTCCTGCTTTTTATCGTGAGGGTGTTTTGTGTGGGGACAACAAGTAGAACTGGTCGGATTTCTGTAAAATTTGGATGATTTGTGAATACAAAATAAGTTTACTTGCTAAATTTTTTTATGATGCCTCTTATAATATGGTTGTTAGAGTCATTTTAACAATATTCAAAGCGGACGTTTGTTAGTATATTTTTAAATAATCGCAGATTTTATTCCGAAAATCCTTTAACTTTGTGAAACAATAGTGAAATATGTTTTTTATTACAAGCCAATATTTTCCATGTTTCAACATGAACATCATTTATCTCCATGACATATCATTTATCAATAAATCTTAAGGTACTCGTACCAAAAATATAAATAAAATCTCAACATAAATGAAAACAATTTTATCAAGATTATGGATAATATAAATTTCCTAACTTCCTTTTTTAACCCTTCTGTATAAATGGATTTTTTATTTCATTCCCTTTCCAAAACAAAGTGACAATTTATATTGAGTTAATAGTTAAAGTCACAGGATATACATAATCATATTCATTAACTTTTTCTTGTATATGACTATTATTTCCTCTAAAATTCCCCCATCTCGTTACCAGAAAGAAAAAATACATTTATACAAAATACGCCCACCTGTTTCCAGGTTGAAAAGTAATACTGAGGGTGGTATTCCTATGAAATGGATAGATAGATGGGTGAAAAACATTCCTGATTTTTAGTTACTATATGAGCAATAACTTATGCCTAGGCTGATGTTTTTTTTTACTTTGATGACAGATTATATTCATTACCACGGTATGCGTTCGTGTTGATGTTGATGATGTCCATGTCTACGACGGCTATTGTTAGTGTCTGTCTGTCCATTATATTATCTATGGACTTTTATTTTGTGACTAAATTATCAACTGAACGTTTGTTGTGTGTTTTTTTGATGAATGATAAGAATTTTGAGGTATTTTTCATATTGGGGGAGATGAAAAAAAAATTTATTCACAGTGGGGTTGAGAGACAAAAATTAAAAATGAGCTTTAAAAGACAGAAATAAGTTACTTGGGGCCCCTATAGGTTAATTGGTAGCGTGCTAGTCTATGAACCAGGGGGTCGTGGGTTTGATTCCCAACAAAACCCTTGGTGGATTTCGCTACAAGGAGACGACGGATCTGACGAGCACTAAAATGGAACCAATTCACAAGATCCTATTCGTAGATTGTCGTCATTGTCGGCAAGCTCATCTGCTATCTCATTACCCTCCAAAACCTCTATGACCAGGGATCCAAAATAAGGTAATTTTGTTTCGCCCGACCAGATATTTGAGGGTATCAAAACATTCTAGTATCAGTTTGGATTAAACTCCCAAGATGACAGCCCTTGAAGTGCTGCCTCGATATCAGAAAAGATTGAATTATGAGTACCCTACATACCCTTTGCAATAATAACTCTGGAACATAACATATAACAGCCTGAAAAACTGTAGGCCACCTACCCTTGGGCTCGGAGATCCGCATGTTTGGACCATAGACCTCCCTTCCAAAGGAATTTTTTATCCGTCAATCTCTCAGTTTAGACTTCTAGTATCAGCATTTGAGGCACCTTTATTCCACTCTGGTCTACTCGGTATCACGAAATTTCCGTACAAAGCGAAGCACATATCATATCCAAGTCAAAGTAATCGATATTCATTTTACCCGCAGCCATAGTTGCTGTAGATCTCATGAAACTGTCGGAGGTGTGAAACCTAAAATGGCTTCTTGAGCCAATGTTGGGCAGGTTTTCATAACACCAGTAATAAGGGTACAAGTCAGACGATGTACCTTTCTTAGTTTTGCAGTAGCATCCCTCTGCATAGTTTTCGGGCACCTGAGTATGGCAGCGTACTTCATGATAGGTCTAACACTCAAATTTTAGATCCTCATGACCATTTTGGGGCTTTAACCGCAGGTCCTACCAAGAAGCCTGTTCTCTGTCCATAATGCCGCAATAGCCTTTGTGATAGTGCCGTCCAAATGTCAATTATAAATAAGTTTCGTCTCTAAAAGGATGGTCCAAATACGTGAATCTTAAGTGAAGATCCAGTAATTTTGTCATAGTCTTCAGTATGACGGATTTAAGACTTATGGGACTATTTAGTATATTTCCTGCCTTAAGTATGAACACAAAATTTACATTTGTCCAACGAAAAGGGATAAGTCCAAATATAAAGCCGGATCTAAACACAGATACCAATGTATCGTAAAGAAAATCTAAACCATTCTGCAAAAGAGTGGAAAGGATTTCGTCCCCCCAGGGAATTTGAACAGATCAAATTATTGAATGGCCCATCTAACCTTATCCGGCTCGAAGGTGACACCTGAAAGATTAGATGTTCTCCTACAGAGTCTTATGGGGTCGTACATACGTTCCACATTCTGTGACTTCTGTAGAAAAATCTCAGACTCTTTCTTTAATAAAAAAAGTTGGAATAAACGGTCTGGGAGTTAAACCAGTCAAAACCGAAGTCGTCTTGTTCACAAAAAGGACTAAGATAGACAGGTTTGTTCTTCCGGAACTATCTAATGAGGCGAAATACCTGGGAGTAATCCTGTACTTAAAGATTTCCTGGAAAGTAATATAGAGAAAAGGATAAAAACGTCGTAATGTGCTTCTTACACCTGCAGAAGAGCCTTCAGAAGAAGGTGGGGTCTAAAACCGTATATTATTCACTGGATGTATGGTGCAATAATTAGACCAATTCTTACCTATGGTGCCCTTGTGTGGTGGAGAGCAGTGAGTACAAATGACTGGCGTGTGTGGGTATCTCTAGTGCTATTAGATCAGCACCCCAGACCGGCCTGAAAGCGATATTAAACATTTAGCCCGTGGATATATACGTCAAGAGCATAGCAGCAAAATCGACTCTGAGGTTAAGAGAGTCGTAAATTCTTAAGCAAAACTCTTGGGGACACTCGACTATATTAAGTACGGTGGGCGGGACGGAACTGGAACAGTCCAAATACCGAGTAGGGAAGAATGGTCGGAAAACTCTGTAATAACAAATAATGCGATCTCAATCTTTACAGATGGATCAAAAATGGAGATGGGTACGGGTTCGGGAGTCTACTCTGTATGCCTCGAAATTGGGTTCCCACTGAATCTTCCGGATTAGTGCAGTATTTTCCGGGCTGAGTTGCTTGCAATTGATACAGTCGCGCAGATGATTATGACCAGGCACCCAAGTCTTTGCCCCCTGGAACTAATCTCGGGACTTAATGGGGAATTGGGAGCACTGAAAAAAAAACCAGCTATATCTCACCATAGACGAACTATGATAGGACCTTCGAAATCCAAATACAAACTATCGAAAACTGGGCAGAAAACTCTATGATAACAGAGAATGCGACCTCAATCTTTACGAACGGATTGAAAATGGAGATGGGTTCGGAGTTATACTCTGTATGCCTCGAAGTTGGGTTCTCACTGATACTTCCGGATTAGTGTAGTATTTTCCAGGCTGAGTTAATTGCAGTTGATAAAGCTGCGCAGTTGATTATGACAAGGGAACTTCGACCTTCGTCATTAACATTTTCGTGGATAGTCTTGCAGCTCACCACACAATCAAGCTAATCAGGGTTCCTGGACATAGTGGGGTCGCTGGGAACGAAAACCTGACTACTCGGTTCCTATAATGGAATTGATGAACGAAATTTATAGGATATCTGAGAATAGAATGACGGATAGGTGGATATCACTGACTACGTGCAGGATATCGAGAACCCTGTAGCAACTGCCAAATACCAAGAGAACAAATAGTCTTCTTACTTTTGGCAAATGGACGGTTAGCCTATTAGTAGAATTACAGTACACTGTGTAATTGGGAGGAGGAGTCTTGTTATGTGAATGTTTGGGCTTAATTTTTTCGATGACTTGGATTGCCAAAACGGTGTCTCATTGACGTTTCTAGCAGAAGACCTTCGAAATTCGGAGAGGTTTAAGAAGTAGAACTTTGTATTAGAGGGGGAGTAGGGAAATAGAATTAATGGAATTACAATGGACCTTTTGGCCTCCGAATGAATTCTCCAAATGGCGAACGCCTCTTCAACCTAACCCAACTTAGGATTTTTCTGAGAACTTTTCTTTTATTTTGAAAATTTTTTTAGGTTATGTGGGATGTATTAAAATTTTCGAGGTATCCTAACATTTTAGTTTATAACTTTTAAGCCGCTGAACTTTTATTCTTCAAATGTAAAACCAAAACTTTTCGAAGAAGTAAAAAATTATGATATAGATCGGTGATGGGCATTTTTGTAATTCCTAATCCCGCGGGAATAGGCTAAAAAATGCTGCTTGAGCAAATTTGTTGATTTTTCTCTTGCTACTACACACATAAGCATAAATGTTATAGTATGTGTGTGCGCACCACTGATATAGATACAGTCATCTATAAATCATACTTTGGCCATGATTTACATTTCAACAGACAGACGGATCGATAAAGGATCACGAAATTTCAATAAGTTACAAACGAAATGTCAAACTTTTATGTATATTTTATGATTGCAAGAGAATTTTTATTCAAAGTCCCACTGTGCATTAGTCTTTTCAAATATTCCCACAACATTTTACCCCCCAAAAACAACAGGAGTATAAATAAAAATGTCTTGCATGTTAATTATGATATTTTTGCCTGTTTCTGGTTCCTGACTATTATGTAAAACATTACAAATAAAACATTTTAAAAATATGTTTCCTTATTAACCACAAACCAAAATATTAAAATCATAATGGGGGTAGTATATTTCTCACATACCATTAAAAATTATGAAAGAAAAATTAATCAATGGAAAAATGTTTCATGTTTGCTATGATTGATATCATAAAAAAATCTTGTTAACAATTACTAACTATTTTGTAATTCATATCTACTACATACTTACAATGAAAGCAATTTATTTGAAGCAAAAAATTGATTTATTTTTCGATATTTTTTCCAATTTAATAACTTCTTTAAATCCGATTTACTTCATTAGAGGATGGGTTTTTTGGTTATAAAAGAGATCTTCTTTTTTCTCCAGTTGTTATTTGTAGGTTGGAGTTAGAGATAAAAAAAATCATTTGATACTTTTATTTTTCTAAAGGATTGTTCGTATGTATTTATGTTCATATGATGGATGTCATAATATATAACGCACACACACACATATGTAATAGAGTGGGCTGAAAAAAATAATAAATTCAAAATGTTGTGACAATGAAAATAAAAATTTTTTCTGAAAATTTTTATAATAAGACTAGCTGAAGCTCCCGGCGTTATCCACATACAAAAATTCTAAAGTACCTTAAAATTTCACTGAAATGAAGAATATTCAAAATATGAATATGGTGCCCCCAACGTCTCCCACCAAACTCCCACCTACCCCAAACCCCCCCCCCCCCCAAAAAAAAAAAGACGCCCCTGGAAATTTTATTATATTTTTTTTTAAATATTGGAGGGTATAAAAGATTCGGCACAGCCGAATGTAACACTCTCACTTGTTTTATACTACACCATTTCCAATTTTAATTCAGAAAATACAAATTATATTTCAAAAATTTCCAATTATATTTCAGAAATTTCCAATTATATTTCAAAAATTTCCAAATATATTTCAAAAATTTCCAATTATATTTCAGAAATTTCCATTTATATTTCAAAAATTTCCAATTATAATTCAAAAATTTCTAAATATAATTCAAAAATTTCCAATTATAATTCATAAATTTCCATTTATAATTCAAAAAATTCCAATTATATTTCAAAAATTTACATTTACATTTCAGAAATTTCCATTTATATTTCAAAACTTTCCATTTATATTTCAGAAATTTCCATTTATATTTCAGAATTTTCCATTTATATTTCAGAAATTTCCATTTATAATTCAGAAATTTCCAATTGTATTTCAGAAATTTCCATTTGTATTTCAAAATTTTCTAAATGCTTTTCAAAAAATTCCATTTGTATTTCAAAAATTTCCATTTGTATTTCAAAATTTTCCAAATGCTTTTCAGAAAATTCCATTTATATTTTAAAAATTTCCAATTATATTTCAAAATTTTCCAATTGTATTTCAAAAATTTCTATTTGTATTTCAAAATTTTCCAAATGCTTTTCAGAAAATTCCATTTGTATTTCAAAAATTTCCATTTGTATTTCAAAATTTCCAAATGCTTTTCAGAAAATTCCAATTGTATTTCAAAAATTTCTATTTATATTTCAAAATTTTCCAAATGCTTTTCAGAAAATTCCAATTGTAATTCAAAAGTTTCCATTTATATTTCAAAATTTTCCATTTATATTTAAGAAAATACAAATTGTATTTCAAAAACTTTCTAATTTTATATATCTATTAAAAACGGTCCAAATTATGAATTTACATTACTGTTTCTTAAAAAGTAAAATATATATTTTAGCCTTTTTTAGCCATTTCTTAGCCGTTTTTTATCTGTTTTTTCAAAAGGATTTAGCCGTTTTTGATTACCATTTTTTCTTAAATACTTTTTTTTTATTTTTTTTTTATTTACAAAATCGCAAAATCGGCTCAGGGGTAAAAATGTTCCCTTAAAAGAACTAAACCAACCTTTGAAAACACCATTTTTAAAGGTTTTTTCGCATTTTTGTTAAACAAATGAAACACTTTTATATCAGAAGAAGTTCAAAGTACTGCAGTTGGACTCAAAAAATTTGATTAAGACATTTTTTCGACCCGCCCGCTTTTGTGGGCGTGTATATAAAGAATTAATGTAAATAAATCTAATTGCTGTATTACTTAAGTGCAAAAATTGTAACAAGTTTTTATGCGTAACACCCCATCCCCGCCAACACCCCTTCCTCAGCAAAAAAAAACAACTGCAAAATGTTTTTATTTTGGCATAAAAGATTCGGCATTGCAGAATTTAACACTCTTACCCCCAGTTTCTGTAACACGAACGTCAAAAGCAAAATATGCTCATGCAAATTCGTGATAGACGAATGACGTTCGTTTTACAGAAACTGGGGGTTACTGTTGAAATAAAGTTTTTTGCAATAATTTACATATTCTAAAAATTTATTTTCAGCCCACTCTAATGTGCAATATTACTGAATAATATTGTGCTATTTGTTGTTGTTATTATTATAAAAACCAGTAGTGGGAGTAGTTTCAAGAGGCTTAGTACGTCTCAAGGGAAATTTATTTAAGCCGTTCATAATAACAATTTTTACCACATGCTAAATACGAGAATTTGCTTCGTTTTTTTTTTGCATTGAAAACATTTATATGTGCAAACAGATTAAAAAAAACAGCATCCTTTTTTATTAAAGTTTTTAAATTTAAATTTACAAAAAGATATTTAAGGAAGTGATTTGTGGGCACATCCCTCTTCAAGCCAGTTTAGGTTGTGTTAAAATGGTAACAAAATCGGCTAATGGCATTTCACTTCTATTGATTTTGAACTTTAAAAATCGTTAATACGAAAATCCTAGCTGAGAGAATAATCACAATTGGAGCGGGAAGCGTTTTTCCGCAACTGTTCACACACGTTTTATATGAAAACTAAATTCCGCCGCGTTTTTCCGCTAAACTAGATTCAATTCTATTGCCGCTCCTATTGTGATTATTGACTGATTCTGTTTTGAGTTATTGCTAAATAATTACACTGTTTGACAACAAAAAACTGCCAGTGAAATATCCAACTGATTCTTATACATTTTGCTTTCCTGAATCCAGGAAAATTTAGATTGCAGTTTTGGAATCAGGAGTTCCTTTTTATGTGAAATCAAGTACTATTTTTGGAAGAATCTGTAACAGTGGACCACCAAAAGTACAAAATTATTGTTTTTTTTTTACTTTTTAACAGCGAATATCTCAAAAACGGTATGAGCTAGAAAAAAAATTGATGGCAGATTTGGATTCAGGAGAGCAAAACCTTTAAGAATCAATTGGATATTTCACTTTAAGGTTTTTGTTGTCAAACAGTGTAATTATTTAGCAATAACTCGAAAACAGGATCAGCTGGGATTTTCGTGTTAACGATTTTTAAAATTGCAAATAAAGAGGAGTGAAATGCAATTAGCCGATTTTGTCATTATTTTAACACACTTGCTTAAAAAAGGAGTGTGTAGATGAAGATAAAGCTGATGTTTCAACAGTGATTATTTCACTTAATTACACTGTGCTAGTCGCAAAAATTAACAAGCTGGGCACCCTGCTGGTAAAGCTAATTCGGGTACGCTGAATTCAATGGTTCTAGCCGTTTTTCGAAGTTAGCGCTCGTATTCGCGATATAGGCGATTTAAAATTGTTAAGCCTTCTACAAAAATTAAATTTGTTTGCTTTTGGTATAGTTTTTAAATATAAATTTAGAAAATGCATTGTTTTTTTTCGCGAAAAAAAAAATGTTTCCGCGAAAAAAAAATTCCGTGAAATTTTTTTTTTTTTTGAAAAATGTTGTGTCTGTAATATATCGTATTCTACTCATTTCCATAAATTAATAGAAAAATAAAAAACAAATTGGAAAAAAACTTAGCGAAAACAAAATCGCGAAAAAAAATTCCGCGAATAAATTTTTTTGTATATTCAATAGAGTTTAGATGATAAAAATTCAGCAATTGTCAAAATTATATCAAAAAATAGTTTTTTTTACTAAAAAATAAAAAAAAAAATAATCGCGAATATCGCTAATACATACACTAACTTTGAAAATACTGATATAAGAATGAGATTTAGTGTACACCAACTAGCTTTACCAGAAGGCTGTCGTAAATTCAAATCAAACTAAAAATATTTGTATTGAACCATTTTTTTCACGAAAATAAAGATTTTTCGCGAAAAAAATTCACGGTATTATGGTTTGTTATGTAAGTTTAACAGACTTGAATGGTTTTAAATTTAAAAATTATCGCAAAAGTTTAAAAATATCGTTTTTATTGTACTTGAGCATAAAAATTTTAAATCGCGAATATCGCGAATACGAGGGCTAACTTCGAAAAATGGCTAGTACCATTAAATTCAGCGTACTCGAATTAAATTTACCAGTAGGGTTCTCAGCTTGTTAAAAAAAAGTGTCAAATTCGAGCACAGTGTTATTAATTCACACTTTCCAATTGAAATTCAGAACACCAAATTAAGGCCACTGTTCCAAAAAAAGTAATTCACATAAAAAATGTGAAAATGAAAATTTCCGAATTTTTTTGGTGTTCTAGATTTCACATCCGAATTTCTTTTTCGTTTTGTTTCACATACATAAAATTTGATGAAAGTAAAACGAATGCACTTTTTTCCTTATAATTTTTTAAATTTTAATTATTCGATGAAAACGTGATCAGTAAAACACTAAATTTGATTTCATGTGATTCGGAAATTTTCATGTGAATTGAAAAGTTGTGAAAGACAAAACAGAGGCCTAAAGTTCAGAAAAAATACAGTGAAGTTCAGAAAATCCCACTTTAAAATAAAAATGTTACATTTCTGAATTTTAATTGAGCTTTTTTAAATCTTAGGCCGCTGTTCCAAAAGAAGTAATTCACATAAAAAATGTGATAATGAAAATTTCCGAATTTTTTTGGTGTTCTAGATTTCACATCCGAATCTCTTTTTCATTTTGTTTCACATAAATAAAATTTGGTGAAAGTAAAACGAATGCACTTTTTTCCGTATAATTTTTTAAATTTAAATTATTCGATTTCAATTTCGAATAAAAACGTGATCAACAAAACACTTAACTTGATTTTATGTGATTCGGAAATTTTCATGTGAATTGAAATGTTGTGAAAGACAGAACAGAGGCCTAAAGTTCAGAAAAAATCCATTAAAGTTCAGAAAATCCCACTTTAAAATAAAATTGCTACATATCTGAATTTTAATTGAGCTTTTTTAAATCTTAGTTGGTGTTTCTGAATTTTAAATACGCTCTTCGAAATTTTTATTTTTAATATTTTTTAATTTCGGCAAATATCGGTTTTGAAATTTCGCATTATTTTTATTAAAAAGAAAACTAAAAATTTACAAAACATTAAACAAAAATAATTTAAACATTATTGCTTTAAATCCTTAAAAATCTAATGAAAACCAACACCGTGTGAAGATGTTTAGGTTTCATCACTTTGAGACCTATTCCGATTAGACATGGCTACGCTAAAAGCATCTAAATAATCACATTCTCGAAATCGTATCTGCTGCAAAACACGACCTTTACTGTTGGCAATATATAAAAAGTGATAATCATCTGGATTTATTTTAACAACAGGATCCTTTGTATCATTTAAAGAAGAAGAACATATTTCTTGCATTACTGGACAATTGTTCTTATTTACTGCAGCTGAACTTGACGATAAATGTCCATATGTAGGTCGATAATATGGTTTATATCCATACGTTATCTCTGCTGCAGGATCAAAACGTACATTGGTTTGCCTTGGTTTATTTTGGGAATTATTTGTGATTAAATTTGACGTTGTATCATTGGAAACTGTAAGTGGTTCTATCACTGGATTTTGTGTGGATTCTTTAGTATTACTTTGTCGTCTGAATTCGATTTGCTGTCTCAAATGTTCAGTTGCTTCCAATTTTATAACACGTTCAAAGCGGTATTTTTTGGCGACACGATAGAGTTGCACGATTACATAGAGATATAAAGCAAGAATTGTGGTCCAAAAGATATGCGTTAAATTTTGAAAATTTAAAATGATAGTCATTGTTTTTTTTAAGAGTTTTTAATTTTGTCCGAAATAGGAGTGAAATTTATTTATTTTTGTTTGGTTGCTTCGAAAATGTCAAATTGAAAATAAAATTTGGAAAAGAATCTTTTAAATTTAAAACCGAAAACGGAACGGTTAAATCGCCCATCAAACGAAAAATCGTTCAACTTGTTTGACGACAGAATGCAAACTGCATGCAAATTGCATGCAAATTGCTCAGGCAATGGCAATTTGTACAACTTATCAACAAACTAACTTGCCATTACGTAAGCAATTTGCATTCGACCTTCAAACAAGTTAAAAGATCTATCAATCGTCTGATGTCGCCTTAAGAAGGCATTTAACTGGAGTTCCTAATTTGCCAGCGTTTCTACAATTTATTTAATTATACCCTAAAATACAGTGTTGTACATTAGAGTGACATTTTTTAACTTTTGATTTTCCCAAGTTTCCGGGCAAATTTTTATTCTACTAAACCTAAAAATTTTGTGGTACAAATTAGAGTCCAATCGGATTAAATTTAACCGTGGCGTCCGCCGATCAAAGTTTTAGATTTTTAAAATTAAAAAAAATAAATAAATCAAGAAAGTAAAAGTCGGCCAAGACAGGCCATGTAATACCCTACACCAGTGCTTTCCGGAAAATGAGTCCCAGTCCAAACATGGACAGACACAAAGCAAATTTGAGTGAATAAGGCTTATTTTTGTTCCCAATAGACTGATTTAACTGAATTTCGGGCAACTAAGCATATGAAGACTAAGTCTAAAAATTTTCCAATCAGAAAAAGATTTGATTGGATTAACAAAGTACACGTTTAATGCATACTCATAAAGTTTAAATATTTTTATTTTTTTTTTTTCATAAATTTTGAGAGATTTATGTGAATATCGGAAGTGTGGTTTGTATGGGGGCGACAAGTTGAACTGGTCCGATTTCTTCGAAATTTGGAATGATTATTTACAAACACAAAATACGTTTGTCTGCCAAATTTCAAGTGGATACCTAATAATACACGATTATAAGAGTCAATTTAATTTAACCAAATTTAGAGGGGACGTTTGTATGGGGGCTAGGTCTTATTATGGACCGATTGTTTTCCATTTTCAATAGGCTTCGTCTTAAGATTAAGTTTCTATTTTTCAGACAAATCGATTTAAAATTGCGACCTGTATCGTGCGCACAACGTTTACATGGACAGACAGGAATCACCAAATCAACTCAAAAAGTGATTCTGAGTCGATCGGTATACTTGAAGGTGGGTCTGGGATCAATATTTCGGGTAGTTACAAATATCAGCACAAATTCATTATACCCTTCGATCAAAGTTTTGTTATACCCTACACCACACTGTGGTACAGGGTATAATGAGTTTGCGCTGATGTTTGTAACTACCCGAAATATTGGTTCTAGACCCACCTTTAAGTATACCGATCGACTCGGAATCACTTTTTGAGTTGATTTAACGATGTCTCTCCGTCTGTCTGTCTGTCTGTCTGTCCATGTAAAGGGTGTAAACGCGATACAGGTCGCAATTTTTAATCAATTGACTTGAAATTTGAAACTAAAGCCTCTCTTGGCCCAAGGACGAAGCCTATTGAAATTGGAAAACAATCAGTCCATTTTAAGACCTAGCCCCCATACAAAGGTCCTCTTTAGTTTTGGCAAGTAATCGTTTTTTGTCTTCACAAATCGCAATTCCGAATTTTAAGGAAATCGGACCAGTTCTTCTTGTAGCCCCCATACAAACCACCTACCCGATTTTCCCATAAATCTCTCAAATTTCATGAGAAAAGAAAATATTTAATTAAAATTTAGTTTGTGTATGTTAAACGCGTACTTTAATAACCTTATCAAATCTGATTATCAGTTTTGGACTTAGGACCCATGTGAAATTTCGCCCGATATTCAGTTAAAGCGGTTTATTGTCAACATATTGAAGCCTATTTCACTCAAATTTGATTTGTGAGTGGTTTCTACACTTATTAAAGATTTGACAAAATATAGATCTAATCGGTTCATGAAACTCATTTTCCGGGAAACTCTGGGTGTAGGGTATTATATGGTCGGCCTTGACTGACTATAATTTTCTTTCTCATTTTTTTAAGAAAAGTTTCACCAAAACTCTAAACTTTGATCGAAGGTCACCATGGTTTTAAATGGTGTGATTTGGCTCAAATAAAGTTTAAATGAAAGTTTGTCTCAATCTCTATACAAAATGCTAATGGAAAAAAATTTGCGATTTTCTTTAAAAATTTTTTTGAATGTAGGTAAAACACGTCATTTTTGTAAATTTTTTAACAAATTTCAAATGGCGATATCTCGAAACCTGCTAGACGGATTTCATTAATTTTTTGATATTCGATTCTGCATGCCAAATTTAAAAAAAAATATGTATCGCAAGACATTTTTTGTTTTTTTTTTTTTTAATTTTTTAAAAATTCGAAATTTTGGTGAAAAATTTCCAAAAATCTAAAAACTTTGATCGTGGGGCGCCTCGGGCTAAAATGATCGAATTTGGCTTAAACTATGTTTAAATGAAAGATTGTCTTAAACTCTATGAAAGGGTTAAGAAAAAGATCGTAGGAAAACCCGCCATTTTTGCAAATTTCAAATAGCGATATCTCAAAAACCGGTTGACGATTTTTTTTTTGACATTTGTGTTTAGCACATGAAAAAACTTACAAGGAGTTCCCGTAACTTTACTAGATTTTTTGCTACCTTTTGTTTTACAAGAATTTCTAGTAAAAATTACGACCTTTTTTGTAATTTACAAGCTTTTTATCAATAAAATTGTAAATTTACCACTTTTTTGGGCAAAATAAAAAGGAATTCTCGTGAATTTACCAGATTTTTTTTGTAAAATTGTCTAGGAAATTTGTTAAATTACAAAAATATGTTAAAATCACAAAAAAAATTGTAAAATTACAAAAAATAAATGTAAATATCGTTTGAAAATTTTTTGTTAAAAAAAACAAGGAAAACTGTTAAATATTGTAAAAATGGGATTACGAGACTTTTTCTAGTAATTTGACAAGTTTTTTTTTTAATGTACAACACTGCTTGGCTTCTAATATTTTCTGCAGTAACGAGCCATCAATGTTGAAGTACTATGTACTACCGAGTACCATATCTAAAAATAGAGACGACATCATACACAAAATGTGTAAGTGCGAAAGAGAATGGAACGAAATCCACTCTTTAGCACAGAGTACTCCATCATTGTGAATTCAGCTTAAAGGCTCCGACACAATGTTGGAGTAATCTGTACTACAGAGTACCATGTCTAATAATAGAGATGACATGATACAAAAAATGTGTAAGTGCGAAAGAGAAAGGAACAAAATCTACTCTCTAGCACAGAGTACTCCGTCATTGTGAATTCAGCTTAAAAAATTTACAAATCAACGATTATACAAATACCTTTACGCGTTCAATCTGAATCAAATTACGTCGCGTAAGGGATAACGCCCAATAATTTTTCGTTAAATCAAACGGAAGTAAAAATTTCAAATTTGATGTGTGTGTTTTTGTTTTTTTTACGTCTTGCGCGACGCAACTTGATTCTGATTCGACCCTACGATTTCAAAACGATAACGAAAAGTTTTGGTTAAAAAGTTAATCCTTTTCAATCCAAATTCTGTAAAGTGGGTATCAAAAATAAAAAAATAATAAAAAACATCAATAAATATTTTTTAAAAGAGAAACTGAAATAATTATCAAAATATAACAAAATTTTTGGCTAAAAATTTAAATTCACAATATATTCGAGAGTATCTTCAAAATCACGAGAAATTTTTCTCCATTCCATGTTTCCACCTAAAGAAGTACTACGTAAGGCAGTGCCTAAAACAAAAGCACCCCTGCCAAAGTGTTCGCTAACAGCAAAAACTATAAAGAAAAGTCAAGTACCAGCCTTTGATACATTTGGACCATTTCCAGATGAACCACTTATGTCAAGTATAGATCGTGTTTTATTCTTGTTTGGAGCTAGAAGATCCCAAAAGTTCTTTAATCTCTCCTGTTCATCACTTGATAGTGATAAAAGTAATTGTTCTCTCAGCGTAACACAATCCGAATGTCCCAAAGATCATGAACCATATCGTACATACAGTACTTATATAGAAGAATCTCTGGCAACACAACCTCCAACGTATAGTGTAATTAAAAAATCAAAATGTTCATTATGTGATGCATGTTCCGTAAGTAGTGCAACATTTCGTCAACCTTCGAATAGAACAAATCGAACGAATCAAACAAATAAAACAAAGTCTTCAGCCACACCTCAAATTAGTATAAGAGAACCTTTGTATAAGCAAGATAAAGCCGAAGTTGGTGTATGTGCACAAGCTTTGCGAAAATCATTTTCCTTATGTTCTCTAGCTTGTCGTAAGCTAAAAAATAAATTTAAATGTCAATCCCCAGTACAGCCCACAAGTCCCCAATGGCTGTGGACTAAATTGGAAAATCAAGCAGATGGTTGTCAAATTTATGAAGTTTTCAAAAATTCCACTGTTACTTCACATCCTACAAAATTTGAAGCGGAAAATGCGCCAAAAATTATATTTATTATTTTACCAACGGGCATAATATTTCCCTTTGAAACAGTACCCAGTCATTGAAGAGTAAAGAGAAAGACAGGGGTAAATTTTGGCAATATTAAATTTTGTAAATTTGTGTTTTTAACATGATAATGTTTTTAGGCTGGGGTCTAATTTTAAAAAAGTTGCAGGACGCCACCTCAGTTTGACTATATAAGCTAACGATTAAACAAAAAAGAAAATGAGAATTACAGTTTTCATTTTATTACAACCTTAAACTTCGACAATAATTTAAAATTAATAAATAAAATAAAAAAACACATAGTTCTGGTAGCGACACCTAGCGCCGCCACTCGATTAACGCAGTATTGCCATACCAATTATCGCATTTCCAATTAGATTAGTTACCATCATCGCAAAACTAACCAGTATATTTGAAAATAGAATATCTATAAGCAAGAACAACATAAAAAGCGCCGCCTGGCAGAAATTTTATAAGTATTCGTTTTTTGTAGTAGAGATGCGAACGTGACACGTGATTACGAGTGATCATGAGTGAAATTTACGCTTGATTAAAAAATAAATTTCGTGCGTGAGATTGAGTGAGTAATTTTGGTTTCGTCAGTTTGCGTGATTGTTGTGTGCTGTCTAAAACAGAAAACTACACCATTTACAGATGAAATTCGAAAAAGATCAATTGTTATTCGAAGATTATATTTGTAATTCGAAGATTCCATTTGTAATTCGAAGATTCCATTTGTAATTCGAAGATTCCATTTGTAATTCGAATACTCCAATTGTAACTCGAAGATTCCATTTGTAATTCGAAGATACCAATTGTAATTCGTAAAAGATCAATTGTAATTCGTAAAAGATCAATTGTAATTCGTAAAAGATCAATTGTAATTCGTAAAAGATCAATTGTAATTCGAAAAAGATCAATTGTAATTCGTAAAAGATCAATTGTAATTCGTAAAAGATCAATTGTAATTCGAAGATTCCAATTGTAATTCGTAAAAGATCAATTGTAATTCGAAAAAGATCAATTGTAATTCGTAAAAGATCAATTGTAATTCGTAAAAGATCAATTGTAATTCGTAAAAGATCAATTGTAATTCTAAAAAGATCAATTGTAATTCGTAAAAGATCAATTGTAATTCGAAAAAGATCAATTGTAATTCGAAAAAGATCAATTGTAATTCGTAAAAGATCAATTGTAATTCGAAAAAGATCAATTGTTATTCGAAAAAGATCAATTGTCATTCGAAAAAGATCCATTGTAATTCGTAAAAGATCAATTGTAATTCGTAAAAGATCAATTGTAATTCGAAAAAGGTCAATTGTAATTTGAAAAAGATCAATTTTAATTCGAAAAAGATCAATTGTAATTCGTAAAAGATCAATTGTAATTCGTAAAAGATAAATTGTAATTCGAAAAAGATCAATTGTAATTCGAAGATTCCAATTGTAATTCGTAAAAGATCAATTGTAATTCGAAAAAGATCAATTGTAATTCGAAAAAATCAATTGTAATTCGAAAAAGGTCTATTGTAATTCGTAAAAGATCAATTGTAATTCGTAAAAGATCAATTGTAATTCGAAAAAGATCAATTGTAATTCGTAAAAGATAAATTGTAATTCGAAAAAGATCAATTGTAATTCGTAAAAGATCAATTGTAATTCGAAAAAGATCAATTGTAATTCGTAAAAGATCAATTGTTATTCGTAAAAGATCAGTTGTTATTCGAAGATTCCAATTGTAATTCGTAAATTATCCATGGAAATTCAGTTGATGTTTTTCGAATTACAATTGGAATCTTCGAATTACAATTGATCTTTTACGAATTACAATTGATCTTTTACGAATTACAATTCACCTTTTCGAATTACAATTGATCTTTTACGAATTGCAATTGGAATCTTCGAATTACAATTGAACTTTTTCGAATTACAATTGATCTTTTACGAATTACAATGGGAATCTTTGAATTACAATTGATCTTTTACGAATTACAATTGATCTTTTACGAATTACAATTGATCTTTTACGAATTACAATTGATTTTTACGAATTACAATTGATCATTTACGAATTACAATTGAAATCTTCGAATTACAAATGGAATCTTCGAAATACAATTGGAGTATTCTAATTACAAATGGAATCTTCGAATTACAAATGGAATCTTCGAATTACAAATAGAATCTTCGAATAACAATTGATCTTTTTCGAATTACATCTGCAAATGGTGTAGTAAGAAAATCGTCATCATATTGAATTTAAAGGGTAGCTAATACAAAATTGTGATTAAAATAAGCTTTTATGATTAATTTTAGGAATTTTAATACCTTTTGTGCAAGAATTTGACATAAAGTCAAATAAAATTTAGTTTATTTTATTTTCGTGAGTCTTTGTAAGCGTGATTATTTCGTAAGCGTGACAAAAATTTTACCTACTCACGTGAGCGTGCATAAACGAAAGCAGAAAAAACAATTTTGTAAGTGAGCAATACTTTTATTTCGTGTGCGTGAGTAAGTCAAAATTCACTCACGCGCCCATCTCTATTTTGTAGTATGTATCTATAATATTGTCGGATAACCACAAGCAAGAACATAACACTGTTTATGTTGGCATTTAAATATTATACGGTAGCCTAGCTGAAGTGTGTCAGACTCGGAAACAGTGGGTCCGAGGATCGTCTCCGTGATCAGTCTACTTATTTTTTTAAATTTCGTTTTTTTTAGCTTGTTTATTTTTTTTTAACATGATAATGTTTTTAGGCTGGGGTCTAATTTTAAAAAAGTTGCAGGACGCCACCTCAGTTTGACTATATAAGCTAACGATTAAACAAAAAAGAAAATGAGAATTACAGTTTTCATTTTATTACAACCTTAAACTTCGACAATAATTTAAAATTAATAAATAAAATAAAAAAACACATAGTTCTGGTAGCGACACCTAGCGCCGCCACTCGATTAACGCAGTATTGCCATACCAATTATCGCATTTCCAATTAGATTAGTTACCATCATCGCAAAACTAACCAGTATATTTGAAAATAGAATATCTATAAGCAAGAACAACATAAAAAGCGCCGCCTGGCAGAAATTTTATAAGTATTCGTTTTTTGTAGTAGAGATGCGAACGTGACACGTGATTACGAGTGATCATGAGTGAAATTTACGCTTGATTAAAAAATAAATTTCGTGCGTGAGATTGAGTGAGTAATTTTGGTTTCGTCAGTTTGCGTGATTGTTGTGTGCTGTCTAAAACAGAAAACTACACCATTTACAGATGAAATTCGAAAAAGATCAATTGTTATTCGAAGATTATATTTGTAATTCGAAGATTCCATTTGTAATTCGAAGATTCCATTTGTAATTCGAAGATTCCATTTGTAATTCGAATACTCCAATTGTAACTCGAAGATTCCATTTGTAATTCGAAGATACCAATTGTAATTCGTAAAAGATCAATTGTAATTCGTAAAAGATCAATTGTAATTCGTAAAAGATCAATTGTAATTCGTAAAAGATCAATTGTAATTCGAAAAAGATCAATTGTAATTCGTAAAAGATCAATTGTAATTCGTAAAAGATCAATTGTAATTCGAAGATTCCAATTGTAATTCGTAAAAGATCAATTGTAATTCGAAAAAGATCAATTGTAATTCGTAAAAGATCAATTGTAATTCGTAAAAGATCAATTGTAATTCGTAAAAGATCAATTGTAATTCTAAAAAGATCAATTGTAATTCGTAAAAGATCAATTGTAATTCGAAAAAGATCAATTGTAATTCGAAAAAGATCAATTGTAATTCGTAAAAGATCAATTGTAATTCGAAAAAGATCAATTGTTATTCGAAAAAGATCAATTGTCATTCGAAAAAGATCCATTGTAATTCGTAAAAGATCAATTGTAATTCGTAAAAGATCAATTGTAATTCGAAAAAGGTCAATTGTAATTTGAAAAAGATCAATTTTAATTCGAAAAAGATCAATTGTAATTCGTAAAAGATCAATTGTAATTCGTAAAAGATAAATTGTAATTCGAAAAAGATCAATTGTAATTCGAAGATTCCAATTGTAATTCGTAAAAGATCAATTGTAATTCGAAAAAGATCAATTGTAATTCGAAAAAATCAATTGTAATTCGAAAAAGGTCTATTGTAATTCGTAAAAGATCAATTGTAATTCGTAAAAGATCAATTGTAATTCGAAAAAGATCAATTGTAATTCGTAAAAGATAAATTGTAATTCGAAAAAGATCAATTGTAATTCGTAAAAGATCAATTGTAATTCGAAAAAGATCAATTGTAATTCGTAAAAGATCAATTGTTATTCGTAAAAGATCAGTTGTTATTCGAAGATTCCAATTGTAATTCGTAAATTATCCATGGAAATTCAGTTGATGTTTTTCGAATTACAATTGGAATCTTCGAATTACAATTGATCTTTTACGAATTACAATTGATCTTTTACGAATTACAATTCACCTTTTCGAATTACAATTGATCTTTTACGAATTGCAATTGGAATCTTCGAATTACAATTGAACTTTTTCGAATTACAATTGATCTTTTACGAATTACAATGGGAATCTTTGAATTACAATTGATCTTTTACGAATTACAATTGATCTTTTACGAATTACAATTGATCTTTTACGAATTACAATTGATTTTTACGAATTACAATTGATCATTTACGAATTACAATTGAAATCTTCGAATTACAAATGGAATCTTCGAAATACAATTGGAGTATTCTAATTACAAATGGAATCTTCGAATTACAAATGGAATCTTCGAATTACAAATAGAATCTTCGAATAACAATTGATCTTTTTCGAATTACATCTGCAAATGGTGTAGTAAGAAAATCGTCATCATATTGAATTTAAAGGGTAGCTAATACAAAATTGTGATTAAAATAAGCTTTTATGATTAATTTTAGGAATTTTAATACCTTTTGTGCAAGAATTTGACATAAAGTCAAATAAAATTTAGTTTATTTTATTTTCGTGAGTCTTTGTAAGCGTGATTATTTCGTAAGCGTGACAAAAATTTTACCTACTCACGTGAGCGTGCATAAACGAAAGCAGAAAAAACAATTTTGTAAGTGAGCAATACTTTTATTTCGTGTGCGTGAGTAAGTCAAAATTCACTCACGCGCCCATCTCTATTTTGTAGTATGTATCTATAATATTGTCGGATAACCACAAGCAAGAACATAACACTGTTTATGTTGGCATTTAAATATTATACGGTAGCCTAGCTGAAGTGTGTCAGACTCGGAAACAGTGGGTCCGAGGATCGTCTCCGTGATCAGTCTACTTATTTTTTTAAATTTCGTTTTTTTTAGCTTGTTTATTTTTTTTTTTTTTTGTTAAGACCAAATTTTTTTTAAACCTTTATACTTTTTTTTTATTAAATTATAAAAAAAGTTAGAAAAAGGTATTGTTTTAAGTATTGGTCATTGTTAAGTATAATTTAAAATTAAAAGACTATTTGATTTGAATAAAAAAAAAAGGAATAAATAAAAGCTTATTAAAATAATAAAAAAAAAAAATAATTAGAATCTTATAAATCAGTTAAAATGTTATATATTCTGGTTTTTCTAAATTTTCCAGTAGTTTTTGTTTTAAATTTTGTGAATTTTCTGAATTTATCTGCATTTTTTTGACTAATTTTTTGTTTTGTCTGGATTTTTTCTTAGTTTTTAAATTTTTTTTCTGAATATTGAATAAATCCTGCAAATGTATTTAAGAAATTTCTTGGAGTTATTTTTTTCTGAGAAAATATCGTTTTTGGAAATATGTGATGTTTATTCGTAACAACTTTTTATTAAATAAAACATTATCATGATTTAATATTTTGGGCAAGAGCACAAAACTCTGCGGCATTTTTTTTAGTTATTGTTAGTAAAATTTTTAATAACAACAATTTTAAGCGGTTGATATCTTAAAAAACGCGATTATTCGATAATCAAAAACTCCACGGATTATTGGTTCTAAAATGTTAATACCTTTTGAAATCCACAATTTTGCTAAAACAAAAATATCAAAATTGGCTATAATCTCTACAAATCCGTTTTTACATGAATTTTTTTAATAAAAACTTAAATTGAATTTTATTAATTAACTAGAGGGGCTAGAGCTAAAACAGCAAAAATTTGAGATCACCTCTAAAAATTTTCAAAAATCAGTTTTTATAAAAATTTTTAGAAAAAAAACTTTAGTTGCAATTTTTTAGTTACCCAGAGGTGTTAGAGTAAAAATAGCAAAAATTAGGGAACATTATTAGAAATTTACAAAAATCATTTTTTTCATGAATTTAGTTAACTAGAGGGGCTAGAGCAAACAAATCGAAAATTGGGGACCAACAGTAAAAAAAAGCAATTTTTCTAAAAACTGTTTAATGCAATTTATTAGTTAACCAGAGGTGCAAGAACAAAAACAGTCAAATTTAGGAATCATCGCTTAAAATTTCTAAAAATTTATTTGTACATGAAATTTTCTAATAAAAACTTAAATTGAAATTTACTTAAACTAGAGGTACTAGAGTAAAAATAGCAACAATTAGGGATCACCACTAAAAATTTCCAAAAATCTATTTTTTATATGAATTTTTCGAACTAAAAACTTTGATTGCAGTTTATTAGTAAACCAGAGGCGATATAGCAAATATAGCAACATTTGGAGATCACTTAAAATTTCCAAAAATAAATTTTTATATAAATTTTTCGAAAAAAAACTTTAATTTCAATTTATTAGTTAACCAGAGGAGCTAAAACAAAAACAGTAAAATTTAGGGACCATTGCTTTAAATTTCTAAAAATACATTTTTATACAAATTTTTCTAATAAAACCTTAAATTGAAATTTACTAGAACTTGAAATGCTAGAGCAAAAATAGCAAAAAAAACTTTAATTTCAATTTATTAGTTAACCAGAGGGGCTAGAACAAAAACAGCAAAATTTAGGGATCATAGCTTCAAATTTCTAAAAATCCATTTTTTCATAAATTTTTCTAATAAAAACTTAAACTGAAATTTACTAGAACTAGAAGTGCTAGAGAAAAAAAAACATTGCAATTCATTAGTTAACTGGAGGTGCTAGAGTGAAAATATTAGGGATCACCACTAAATATTTCCAAAAATCATTTTTTTTTAAAAGAACACAGGTACTATATTAAAAACAGCAAAAATTAGAGATCATTGCTAAAAATTTCAAATAAAAAAAATTTATATAAATTTTTTGAAAAAAAAAGTTTAATTCAATTTATTAGTTATTCAGAGGTGCTAGAGCAAAAATATCTAAAACTAGGGATCATCGCAACAAAAAAAAATCCAAGCATATAATTTAACTTCTAAAAATGTTTAATGCAATTTCTTAGTTAAACAGAGGGGCTAAAACAAAAACAGCAAAATTTGGGGATCATTGCTTAAAACTTCTAAAAATCTATTTTTTTAGAAAATTTTCTAATAAAAATTTTAATTGAAATTTACTAGAACTAGAACTAGAACTAGAAGTGCTAGAGCAAAAATAGCACACACTGTTTTACAAACATTTTTATAAAAAAAACATTGCAATTCATTAGTTAACTATGGGTGCTAGAGTAAAAATAGCAATAATAAGGGATCAACACTAAAAATTTCCAAAAATCAATTTTTTATAAATTAATTTTTTATATAAATTTTTCGAAAAAAAAACTTTAATTGCAACTTATTGGTCAAACAGAGGTACTTAGCAAAAAAAGCAAAAATTAGAGATCACCGCTTAAAATTTCCAAAAATAAATTTTTATATAAATTTGTAAAATTTAGGGATCATTGATACAAATTTCACAAAAAATATTTTTTTCCAAAAAAAAACTTTAATTGGAATTTTTTAGATAACTATAGGTGCTAGAGCAAAACCAGCAAAATATCGGGTTAATAGCTAAAAATTTCCAAAAATCAGTTATTACATGATTTTTTCTAAAAAAAACTTAAATTGGAAGTTATTAGTTAATTAGAGGGGCTTCAGCATAAATAGCAAAAGTTTGGGATCATCATAAAAATTCATTTTACTTTAATATAAAGTTAATAAGAGATGCTAAAAAAACAAGAGCTATTACAAAAAATCTATTTTTATATGATTTAAAAAAAAAACATAATTGCAATTAATTAGTTAACTAGAGATGCTAGAGAAAAAGTTTGATAATATTATTAATCCAGTTTTACATGATTTTTTCTAAAAAAAAAATCATTAATTGCAATTTATTAGTTAACTAGACGTGCTTGAGAAAAAACAGCAAAATTTTGTGAATCATCGTTAAAAATTTAAAAAAAAAAAAAAACATTTTTACGTGAATTTTTCTAAAACATAACTTTAATTGCTATTCATTAGTTAACTAGAGGTGCTAGAGCAAAAATAGTTAAAATTTGTGATCATCACAAAAAATTTCAAAAAATCCATTTTACATGAATTTTTCAAAAAAAACTTGAATTGCAATTTATTAGTTAACTAGAGGTGGTGGAGCAAAAATTGCTAAAACTAAGGATCATGCTAAAAATCGCCAAAAATTGCTAAAACTAAGGATCATTGCTAAAAATCGCCAAAAATCCGATTAACCCATTTTTACTTGAATTTTTTTAAGAAAAAAACTTTAATTGCAATTAATTAGTTAACTAGAGGTGCTAGAGCAAAAATATCAAAAGTTGGTGATCGCTTAAAATTTCTAAAAATGTCCAAAAATCAAGTTTCATATGAATATTTCCAAAAAACTTTAATTGTAATTTATTAAAATGTTAATACCTTTTGAAATCCACAATTTTTTGGTGCTACAGCAAAAATATAAAAATTGGCGATAATCTCTAAAAATACGTTTTTACATGAATTTTTCTAATAAAAACTTAAATTGAAATTTATTTGTTATCTAAAGGAGCTAGAGCAAAAATTTGAGATCACCTCGAAAAATTTCCAAAAATCAGTTTTTATAAAAATTTTTAGAAAAAAAACTTTAGTTGCAATTTATTAGTTACCCAGAGGTGTTAGAGCAAAAATAGCAAAATTATGGAACATCATTAAAAATTTACAAAAACCAATTTTTACGTGAATTTTGGTAACTAGAGGGGCTGGAGCAAACAAATTTAAAATTGGGGACCATCGGTAAAAAATTTTATACATTTAATTTAACATGAATTTTTTTAAAAAACTGTAATGCAATTTATTAATTAACCAGAGGTGCTAGAACGAAAACAGTCAAATTTAGGAATTATCGCTTAAAATTTCTAAAAATTTATTTGTACATGCATTTTTCTAATAAAAACTTAAATTGAAATTTACTTAAACTTAAGTGGAGTAGTAGAGTGCTAGAGTAAAAATAGCAACAATTAGGGATCACCACTAAAAATTTCCAAAAAAAATATTTTGTGTATGAATTTTTCGAAATAAAAACGTGATTGCAGTTTATAAGTAAACCAGAGGTGGTAGAGCAAAAATAACAAAAATTGGAGATCACCGCTACAAATTTCCAAAAATAAATTTTTATATAAATTTTTCGAAAAAAAAAAACTTTAATTGCAATTTATTAGTTAACCAGAAGGGCTAGAACAAAAACAGCAAAATTTATGGATCATTACTTTAAATTTTTAAAAATCCATTTTTATGTTAATTTTTCTAGTAAAACCTTAAATTGAAATTTACTAGAACTTGAAGTGCTAGAGCAAAAATAGCAAACACTGTTTTATATACATTTTTCTACAAAAAAAAAAACGTTGCAATTCATTAGTTAACTGGAGGTGCTACAGTGAAAATAGCAATAATTAGGGATCACCACAAAAAATTTCCAAAATCATTATTTTATAAAAGAATTTTTTATATGAATTTTTCCAAAAAAAAAAATTAATTGCAATTTATTAGTATTAATTGCAATTTATTAGTAGAGGCGCTATACCAAATATACCAAACATTTTAAAAATAACAACAATTAGGGATCACCACTAAATATTTCCAAAAATCAATTTTTTATAAAGAATTTTTTATACACATTTCCAAAAAAAAAAAATTGAATTGCAATTTATTAGTAAACCATAGGTACTATATCAAAAACAGCAAAAATTAGAGATCGTCGCTAAAAATTTTGAAAAAAATAATTTTATATATATTTTTGAAAAAAAAAACTTTAATTGCAATTTATTAGTTAACCAGAGGTGCTAGAGCAAAAATAGATAAAACTAGGATCATCGCTAAAAAAAAAATCCAATTCCAAGAATTCCGATGCAATTTCTTAGTGAACCAGAGGGGCTAAAACAAAAACAGCAAAATTTGGGGATCATTGCTTAATACTTCTAAAAACTAATTTTTTTAGAAATATTTCTAATAAAAATTTAAATTGAAATTTACTAAAACTAGAAGTGCTAGAGCAAAAACAGCAAACACTGTTGTACATACATTTTTCTAAAAAAAAAAACATTGTAATTTATTAGTTAACTGGAGGTGCTCAAGTGAAAATAGCAATAATTAGGGATCACCACTAAAAATTTCCAAAAATCAAATTTTTTATTAAACAATTTTTTATATGAATCTTTAATTGCAATTTATTAGTAAACCAGAGGTACAATAGCAAAAATTAGAGATCATCGCTAAAAATTCATTTTTATATAAATTTTTCGAAAAAAAAGAGTTGCTAGGGCAAAAATTGTAAAATTTGGGGATCATCAATACAAATTTCAAAAAAAAATATTTTTTCCAAAAAAAACTTTAATTGGAATTTTTTAGGTAACTAGAGGTGCTAGAGCAAAACCAGCAAAATATCGGGATCATAAAAATTTTCAAAAATCAGTTATTACATGATTTTTTTCTAAAAAAAAAAAAATTAAATTGGAAGTTATTAGTTAATTAGAGGGGCTTCAGCAAAAATAGCAAAAATTTGGGATCATCATAAAAATTCATTTTACTTTACCATGAAGTTAATAAGAGATGTTAAAAAAAAGCAAGAGCTGTGTTGCACAAAATCCATTTTTATATGATTTAAAAAAAAAACAATAATACCAATTAATTAGTTAACTAGAGAAAAAATTAGAGATCATCGCTAAAAATTTTAAAAAATAATGTTTTATATAATTTTTTTGAAAAAAACTTTAATTGCAATTTATTATTTAGCTAGATGTGCTAGAGCAAAAATAGCTAAAATTAGGGATCATCGGTAAAAAAATTCCAAGCATATTATTTAACACGATTTTTTCTAAAAAAATGTTTAATGCAATTTATTAGTTAACCAGAGGGGCTAGAACAAAATCAGTAAAATTTTGGGAATCATCGTTAAAAATTTCAAAAAACCCATTTTTACATGAATTTTTCTAAAACATAACTTTAATTGCTATTCATTAGTTAACTAAAGGTGCTAGAGCAAAAATAGTTAAAATTTGTGATCATCACAAAAAATTTCCAAAAATCCAGTTTTACATAAAATTTCTAAAAAAAACTTAAATTGCAATTTGGTAGTTAACTGGAGGTGGTGGAGAAAAAAAATTCTAAAACTAAGGATCATTGCTAAAAATTGCCAAAAATCCATTTTACTTGAATTTTTTTAAGAAAAAAACTTTAATTGCAATTTTTTAGTTAACTGGAGGTGCTAGAGCAAAAATAGTAAAAGTAGGGGATCACTTAAAATTTCTAAAAATGTCCAAAAATCAATTTTCATATGAATTTTTCCAAAAAAAAGAACTTTAATTGTAATTTATTAGCTAACTAGAGGTGATAGAGCGAAAATATCTAAAATTGGGGATCATAGCTAAAAATTTTCAAAAATGAATTTTTACATGGATTTTTCTTAGTAGTAAACTAGAGGTGCTAGAGAAAAAATAGGCATAATTGTTTATTATCGCTAAAAATTTCGAAAAATTAATTTTTATATAATTTTTTTGAAAAAAAAGAGTTGCTAGGGCAAAAATTGTAAAATTTGGGGATCATCGATACAAATTTAAACAAAAAAAATATTTTTTCCAAAAAAAACTTTATTTGGAATTTTTTAAATAACTAGAGGTGCTAGAGCAAAACCAGCAAAATATCGGGATCATAGCTAAAAATATCCAAAAATCAGTTATTACATGATTTTTTCTAAAAAAATCTTAAATTGGATGGTATTAGTAAATTAGAGGGGCTTCAGCAATAATAGCAAAAATTTGGGATCATCATAAAAATTCAATTTACTTTACTATAAAGTTAATAAGAGATGCTAAAAAAAGCAAGAGCTGTGTTGCACAAAATCCATTTTTATATGATTTAAAAAAACATAATAATTGCAATTAATTAGTTAACAAGAGGTGCTAGAGAGAGAGAGAGTTTGCTAATATCATTAATCCAGTTTTACGTGATTTTTTTTAAAAAAGAACTTTAATTGCAATTTTTTAGTTAACTAGACGTGCTTGAGAAAAAACAGCAAAATTTTGTGTATCATCGTTAAAAATTTCAAAAAACCCATTTTTACATGAATATTTTTTTAAACATAACTTTAATTGCTATTCATTAGTTAACTAAATGTGCTAGAGCAAAAATAGTTAAAATTTGTGATCATCACAAAAAATTTCCAAAAATCTACTTTTACATGAATTTAAAAAAAAAACAAGTAAAAAAGTTAAATTCGGCCTTGCCGAATGTAGTTATACCCTCCACAATTTCAAAAAGATTATTGCAAACAACTTTATTTAAAAGGAAATTACTTTAAAAAAAAAAAATTGAAAAAAAATTTCCGCGAAAAAAAATTTAAAAAAAAAAATCCGCGATTTTTTCTTTTTTTGTCAAAAAATATGTTCGTACTTGTCTAAATACCATTTGTTCTTCAATTATGTTCACATATGTCAACCAGAAGCCGAATTAAAGCATTTTGTATTTTTAGGTTATGTTGAATGTACTGAAATTTTTTAGGAGTGCTTACATTTTCGTTCATAACTTTTGAACCGCTGAACCGATATCGCTCAAATGCAATACCAAACTTCTCGGGAGAGCTTCCGATATATATGTTAAGTTTCAGTCATCTCTGTGCAATATTTTGTCCGCGAGAGCATTTTCCACAGACAGACAGACGGACAGACGGATATCGCTAGAATGTCTTAAAATCGATCGGGCATCATGAATATATATACTTTATGGGGTCCCAGACCGATATTTCGATGAGTTACAAACGGAATGACAAACTTATATATACCCTCTATCACTAAGTGGAGGGTATAAAAACTTGAATTGCAATTTTGTAGTTAACTAGATGTGGTGGAGAAAAAAATTCTAAAACTAAGGATCATTGCTAAAAATTGCCAAAAATCCATTTTTACTTGAATTTTTTAAGAAAAAAAACATCAAAAGTTGGGTATCGCTAAAAATTTATAAAAATGTCCTAAAATCAATTTTCAACTGAATTTTTCCAAAAAAAAAAACTTTTATTGTAATTTATTAGCTAACTAGAGGTGATGGAGCAAAAATATCTAAGATTAGGGATCATAGCTAAAAATTTCAAAAAATGAATTTTTACATAGATTTTTCTTAGTAGTTAACTAGAGGTGCTAGAGAAAAAATAGCCATAATTGTTTATCATCGCTAAAAATTTCGAAAAATAAATTTTTATATAAATTTTTTGAAAAAAAAAAGTGATGCTAGGGCAAAAATTGTAAAATTTGGGGATCATCGATACAAATTTCACAAAAAAATATTTTTTCCAAAAAAAAACTTTAATTGGAATTTTTTAGATAACTAGAGGTGATAGAGCAAAACAAGCAAAATATCGGGATCATAGCTAAAAATTTTCTAAAAATCAGTTATTACATGATTTTTTCTAAAAAAAAAAAAACTTAAGTAAATTGGAAGTTATTAGTTAATTAGAGGGGTTTCAGCAAAAATAGCAAAAATTTGGGATCATCATAGAGGTGCTAGGGAAAAAATAGCCATAATTGTTTATTATCGCTAAAAATTTCGAAAAATAAATTTTTATATAAATTTTTCGAAAAAAAAGAGTTGCTTGAGCAAAAATTGTAAAATTTGGGGATCATCAATACAAATTTCAAAAAAAAATATTTTTTCCAAAAAAAATTTTAATTGGAATTTTTTAGGCAGAGGTGCTATTGCAAAACCAGCAAAATATCGGGATCATAGCTAAAAATTTCCAAAAATCTGTTATTACATGATTTTCTTCTAAAAAAAAAACTTAAATTGGAAGTTATTAGTTAATTAGAGGGGCTTCAGCAAAAATAGCAAAAATTTGGCATCATCATAAAAATTCATTTTACTTTACTATGAAGTTAATAAGAGATGCTAAAAAAAGGCAAGAGCTGTGTTGCAAAAAATCCATTTTTATATGATTTAGGCTGGATTACCCAATGCTCCGTTATAAAATAACTCTCCGTTAAATTTAACTTTTTCATACAAATTTTGACATAAGGCTCTGTTAAATCGGCAGTTAGCAGCTAACTTTTCATTGAGTAATCCGCCCTTAAAAAACAAAAAAAAAAACTAGAGAGAGAATTGTATAATATCATTAATCCAGTTTCACATGATATTTTCTAAAAAACAACTGTAACTGCAATTTATTAGTTAACTAGACGTGCTTCAGAAAAAACAGCAAAATTTCGATCATCGTTAAAAATTTCAAAAAACCCATTTTTACATGAATTTTATTGCAATTTATTATTTAACTAAAGGTGCTAGAGCAAAAATAGTTAAAATTTGTTATCATCACAAAAAAATTCCAAAAAGCCATTTTTACGTGAATTTAAAAAAGAAAACTTGAATTGTAATTCATTATTTAACTTTAGGTGCTAAAGCAAAAAAAAAGATAAAATTTGTGATCATCACAAAAAATTTCCAAAAATCCATTTTTACATGAATTTTTAAAAAAAAAACTTGAATTGCAATGTATTAGTTAACAAGAGGTGGTGGAGAAAAATTTCTAAAACTAGGATCATTGCTAAAAATTTCCAAAAATCCATTTTTACTTGAATTTTTCTAAGAAAGAAACTTAAATTGGAATTAATTAGTTAACTAGAGGTGCTAGAGCAAATATAGCAATAGTTGGTGATCCTTTAAAATTTCTAAAAATGTCCAAAAATTAAGTTTCATATAAATTTTTCCAAAAAAGAACTTTAATTGTAATTTATTAGCATATCACCTCTAGGATAGAACAAAAATATCTAAAATTGGGGATCATAACTAAAAATTTTCAAAAATCAATTTTACATGGATTTTTCTTAGTAGTTAACTAGAGATGCTAGAGAAAAAATTGCCATTATTGTTTATCACCGCTAAAAATTTGCTAAAGTCCAGTTTTTTTTTTTTTTAAATCTTTCTTAAAAAAAAGATTAATTGCAATTTATCAGCTACCTAGAGGTGCTAGGGCAAAAATAGCTAAAATTGGTTATCATCGCAAAAAATTTCCAAAAAATAACTTTTTAGCAATTTATTAGTAAACCAGAGGTAATTGAGCAAAAATTAAATATCATCGCTAAAAGTTTCCGAAAACCCATTTACATGCATTTATTCACAAAAAAACTTTAATTGCAATTTATTTATTTATTTGCTATATCAAAAATAGCAAAAATTGTTTATCACCGCTAAAAATTTGCAGAAATCCATTTTTTTTAATGTTTCTTAAAAAAACATTAATTGCAATTTATTAGTTACCTAGAGGTGCTACTGCAAAAATATCCAAAATTGGTTATCATCGCTAATAATTTAAAAAAAAAACTTTGCAATTTATTTGTAGAACAGAGGTGATAGAACAAAAATTAAATATCATGGCTAAAAGTTTCCGAAAATCCATTTTTACTTGAATTTTTTTACAAAAAAAAAATATTTTATACTATATCAAAAATAGAAAAAATTGTTGATCATCGCTAAAAATTTTCAAAAATGCATTTTTACATGTATTTGGCATGTGTAGATATGCACCATTATTCGACTTACGCATTTACAAATACACGATTATTCGACTATTAGTTGTGGAACACCCTTAGAAATTCTCGACTAAATTTTAAAATCGACGATAACTTTTACAAACTCATCAATAACAAAATTTTACATCTCTAAAATTAAAAATAAATAAATTTCCTTAAAAAAAAAAATCAAAAAAAAAAATTATGTGTAAAATTTTCAATAAAGAAATTGTGAAAATTTTGTGTGCCAAACATATAGCAAAATCTCAAGCCCAACATAATGATGACAAAGCTGATTCTACATTACCACCATCTGAAGCCAGTCCATCTAAAGATTATCCAATTCTGAAAAATTTTAAAAGTGATAAATCAAAACGTGGTGAATGTTATGTAATTGTGCTTGAAAAACATCAACTTAGAGAATTACAAAAACATATTAGTTTTTTTAATAAGAAAAAATCTTTCAATGATGATGATACAAATCATCATGATCCTGAACTAGTTAATTCAATGGCAGCTGACGGATTTCAAAGTTCATCTTTAAAATCCAAAAATTGTATTTTAAAGAATAAACAAGTGATTAAAAGTAACGACATAAAGGAAGGAGAAATAAAATCGATGCCAACTATTTTAGGTCCATTTGCTGATGAACCGATTTCTGTATGTATAGATCGTTTTATTAATTGTTTACACAATTTAATCAACATCGATTTAAAATTTGTCCAAAATAATTAGTAGCAACATTTTATGTGATTCAATACGTGTTTCTTGTTAAATTTGTAAAAATCAATTTGAAAATAAAATTTTAGGCATACAATTTGCGAATTTATACTTTCCCAAAGGTGCAATAATGTTTTACGAAGGTTAGTTTCTGAAATACAATTGATAATTTTTGAAACACAATTGATAAATTCTGAAATACAATTGATAATTTCAGAAATACAATTGATAAATTCTGAAATACAATTTATAAATTCTGAAATACAATTGATAAATTCTGAAATACAATTGATAACTTCTGAAATACGATTTATAATTTCTGAAATACAATTTATAATTTCTGAAATACAATTGATAATTTCTGAAATACAATTGAAAATTTCTGATATACAAATGATAATTCGGAAATACAATTGATTTTTTTTTTAATATACAATTGATGATTTCACTTTGTTTGGAACTTTCCGATTTTAAAGTCTAAAAAGAAACCCAAATTCATTGTCCTACAGCTCCTATATTTTTGTGTGTTAATATCGACCCTAAAAGGCAACTTTCCCGAAACCGACATTTTCGAAACTTCCCCAAAAAAAAAAATCTAAATTTACTCCACCCTACTGTACATACGTTTTATTATCAGTTGTTAAAGAGATTATCATTAAGCTTCTTTACATTGTGAATTTCTTTTTTTTTCATGATTTTGAAGAAAAGATAAAATTTCTATTAAGGAAATGACAAAAAATTACTATTGTCTATTGTCCTGAACTAAAGCAAAGGTTAAGATGTTTAACAGGAAAGTAAGAGAATAAAAGAGGATATTTAATTTACTTTACAAACAAAAAAAACAGAAAAAAATCCAGATAAACTTTTGTTTAGAAAAAGGTGTGAAAATAATACGGAAAAAAATCCTAGAAAATTGGCATTAAATAGGAAGTTAAGGAAGAACACAAAAAAACCCTGGACATTAAGTACTGATTAATGATTATATTTTTTTATTTCTTTTATTTTACCTTAAGGATTTCAAAATGTAATTACATTTGAAGTAGAAATATAATGAACATTTTTTTGTTTTTTATTGACTTTTCTTTAAGGCAAACCATAGAATATTTAATTAGAAAAAATTGTTTTAATGCCAAATTTTATTTTATTTAATTCATTTAATTCTTTAAAACTCTTATCTAATAGATTATATTTTTTATTTACAATCATAATCTACACCATTTTCAATTTTAGTTCAGAAAATGCTAATTTTAATTAAAAAATTTTAAGTTATATTCTGAATAAATTTTATTGAAAAAATAAAAATTGTTTTAGTCGACCTTTAAAATGTTATATTTTGAGCAGGGTTAATCTAGCTCGAGGTAGTTTTTCCTTTACTAATTATATTATGATATTCTCATAGCAAAATGTTCAAGAAAATATTTTTTCTGTTTTATATTTGCTAAATAGTCCTGACAATGGAATCTGACAAATTTCGAAACTTTCAAAAATGACCAAATTAAATAAATTTAAAACAAAAATAATTTTTTGAAAATTTTTCTATAAGAATATCATAGTTTTAGTTAGTAAGGGAAAAATTACCTCGAGCTAGAATAAACCTACTTAAAATATAATATTTTAAAGGTTAAATAAAACAATTTTTATTTTTAAATAAAAATTAATCAGAATTTGAACGAAATGGTTAGCACGCCAATGTTAATACCACTTATATGGTACTAGCTTACCATCCCGGTACTTCGTTACCGGTTGTATTGAATACCGAATAATAGAAGGATCAGGATTACTCTATGATTTCAAAAAATTCCCCTAGGTAGTCTTTGTTTTATTTACTTGTGGACGCTTACGTCTTTCATAAAATAATATTTCAATGAATAATTTAAACAATACAATTTGAATAACTTCGCTGGTACGTTATCATGTGCGTTCCGGTGAAAAAAAGATATTGACAATTTTCGAGCCCTTATATCAGGTTTTTGGATTTAAAGTGAATAAATATTTCAGTGAAAAAAGAAATGGGAATAAAAATAAGTTTGAGTGAAAAAACATATAGGGAGAAAAAATATGGAATAAAAAAAGTTAAATACGATAAATTTGAGTAAAAATTATCATTCCATATTGTTCCCGGCTCTATTTCATTTCGATCCCCGTTCTACTCCATTTCATTTCCAATTCCATCTCCTTTTGTTCCATGCAAGTTTCATTTCTCTCCGTATAATATGCGTTAAAGAAATAAAAATTTATATTGTCGTTATTTTATAGATATGAAAAGTACCATTTTACACCACTTTTACCAGGTACCCCTTTTTATCCTAAAATTTTAAAACATGGCTGTTATTTCTGGGGCTTTTAGTTTAATAGTTAGATAGGTAAAAATAACCATTTGCCACCTCTTCCCTTAAAATTAAATTTTCCAAAAAACCTTTTTTTGTGCTAGTTGATCCTATATTTAAAATATCAAGTTTCTGAACCATTATTTCAAGAAATATAAGAATAACCAAATTTACACTTCTTTATCCCCTTTACAATCAGTCGCGACCCTTAGAAACAGAATTTCCTAAAATAAAGCATTCAAAATGTCAGTGCCTATGATCATTACTTCATGAAATATAAAAAGTATCAAAAAACCCTTTTTTATACCTCTAGAAACGGATTTTTTTAAAAAATACTTTAGCAGAATGTTTTTTTCACCAAAGTACCCTACATTCCAAAATTCAAGCTTCTAAGGTCATTATTATAGGAACAAAAAAAGTACCAAAAGTACACTTTCTTACCCCCATTAGAAACGGAATTTCCAAAAAATATTTCTTACAGAAAGTTTTTTTCTTCATCGAAAAATCCTACATTCCATATTTCGATTTTCTAGGATCATTGTTTCAGCACTTTCGGTACTTTTTATAAAAGGTACTTTATATTAAAGGTAATTTTTGTAAAAGGTAATTTTTGTAAAAGGTACTTTTTATAAAGGGTACTTTTTATAAAAGGTCCTTTTTATAAATGGTACTTTTTATAAAAGGTACTTTTTATAAAAGGTACTTTTTATAAAAGGTACTTTTTATAAAAGGTACTTTTTATAAAAGGTACTTTTTGTAAAAGGTACTTTTTATAAAAGGTACTTTTTATAAAAGGTACTTTTTATAAAAGGTACTTTTTATAAAAGGTACTTTTTATAAAAGGTACTTTTTATAAAAGGTACTTTTTATAAAAGGTACTTTTTATAAAAGGTACTTTTTATAAAAGGTACTTTTTATAAAAGGTACTTTTTATAAAAGGTACTTTTTATAAAAGGTACTTTTTATAAAAGGTACTTTTTATAAAAGGTACTTTTTATAAAAGGTACTTTTAATAAAAGGTACTTTTTATAAAAGGTACTTTTTATAAAAGGTACTTTTTATAAAAGGTACTTTTTATAAAAGGTACTTTTTATAAAAGGTACTTTTTATAAAAGGTACTTTTTATAAAAGGTACTTTTTATAAAAGGTACTTTTTATAAAAGGTACTTTTTATAAAAGGTACTTTTTATAAAAGGAACTTTTTATAAAAGGTACTTTTTATAAAAGGTACTTTTTATAAAAGGTACTTTTAATAAAAGGTACTTTTTATAAAAGGTACTTTTTATAAAAGGTACTTTTTATAAAAGGTACTTTTTATAAAAGGTACTTTTTATAAAAGGTACTTTTTATAAAAGGTACTTTTTATAAAAGGTACTTTTTAAAAAAAATAATTTTTATAAACGGTACAGAATTTTCAGAAGGTACTTGTTCCAGATTTTTTTATTTCACTAAAGGATCCTACATTCTAAATTTCAAGTTTGAATTACCATTATTTTAGTAAATAAAAAAAGTACCAAAAGTACACTTTTTTACCCATTTTACTCCCGTAGAATCTACATTGGCAAAAACCCAGCCGTAGTGAATCTTTTTTCCCGGAAGTGAACCGAAATTGCAAATTTGCAGTTTCTAGTACCATTATGTCAGGAGATATAAAAAGTACCAAAAGTACAGTTTTTTACCCCTCAGAATCAACACTGGCAAAAATCCAGCCTTAGTGGATCTATATTTCGGGAGGTGAACATACAGTCCAAATTTCAAGTCTCTATGACCATTATTTCAGGAGATATAAAAAGTACCAAAAGTATAGTTTTTTACCCTTTTTACCGCCTTAGAATCAACACTGGCAAAAATCCAGCCTTGGCGGTTCTATATTCCGGGAGGTGAACATGCAGTCCAAATTTCAAGTCTCTACGACCATTATTTCAGGAGATATAAAAAGTACCAAAAGTACAGTTTTTCACCCTTTTTACCCCCTTAGAATCAACATTGGCAAAAATCCAGCCTTAGTGGATCTATATTTCGGGAGGTGAACATTCAGTCCAAATTTCAAGTCTCTATGACCATTATTTCAGGAGATATAAAAAGTACCAAAAGTACAGATTTTTACCCTTTTTACCCCCTTAGAACCAACATTGGCAAAAACCCAGCCTTACTGGACCTAAATTCCATAATGTAAACATACAGTCCAAATTTCAAGTCTCTATGACCATTATTTCAGGAGATATAAAAAGTACCAAAAGTACAGTTTTTTACCCTTTTTACCCCCTTAGAATCAACACTGGCAAAAATCCAGCCTTAGTGGATCTATATTCCGGTAGGTAAACCTACAGTCCAAATTTCAAGTCTCTAGCTTCAGCGGTTTGGGCTGGGCGATGATGAATCAGTCAATAAGTCAGTCAGTCAGTCAGTCAGTCAGTCAGTCAGTCACATTACTCTTTTATATATGGGGCATTCCATGTGAAATCGGACACTTTGAAAAACTTTTTTTTTAGATTTTTCCAATTTGTTTACAGTTTTTAGTACCCTTCGAAAACTCCTTTGTGGTAAATTTTCAGATTTTTTTGATGACCCGTTCAAAAGATATCGAATTTTTAAAAATTGGTAGTTTGTTCCTTTACTCAAACTTCTTTTATTCATAACTTCTTCAATAATGGTCCAAATTTCAAATTTTTTTTTTCAAAATTTTTGTTTTTCTAAGTACTTTCTAAAAAAAAATCCCAAAAAATTCTTAAAAGCGCTCTAGTATGCGATTTTTAAGTTTTAAAATTTAAATCTCATTTTTGAAACTGTTTGTACTCTTCGATTTTTTTGTAATTTTTTTGTGTAAAACTTCTATCAATTCTACAAATTTTTTGCCCAGGACGATCGTGGGATAACAATTATTACTATTTTTTTAAATTTTTTGAAAAAATTTTATTGTAATTTTCCAATCTTAAAATCATTTCTACTGCTCCAATGGTGCGTCATAGAGGGGTCCTTTATAAGACCGACCCCCATTAATTTTTACGTCTTAACATTTCTTTGGAACAAACTAATACCCTATCTCCAATTTCTAAGGGGGCTCCCACACAAAACGACATTTTTTAAAATTTGTTCCAACCGCTCTAACTGCCCTAATAGTGCCCTTAGAGCAACAAAATGTATGACCGACCCACAATATTTTTTTCGTCCAAACATTTTCTCTGAACACACCTACCCTCTATCTTTAACTGTTAAGGTGGTCCCCATACAATTTTTTTTATTTTTTGTAAATTTGTTTTATTTAATCAGCTTCTACCGGTCCAATGGTGCGTCCGAGAGGGGTCATTAGTGAGACCGACCCCCATTTATTTTTACCCTGCAACATTTTTTCAAAACATACCTACGCCCTATCTCCACTCCCTTAGTAGGCTCCCATACAAATAACAGTTGGAGCAAATTTTATAAAAATGTAATTTTGTATGGGAGCCTACTTAGGGAGTGGAGATAGGGCGTAGGTATGTTTTACAAAAATGTTGGAGGGTAAAAATAAATGGGGGTCGGTCTCACTAATGACCCCTCTCGGACGCACCATTGGACCGGTAGAAGCTGATTAAATAAAACAAATTTACAAAAAATTAAAAAAAATTGTATGGGGACCGCCTTAACAGTTAAAGATAGAGGGTAGGTGTGTTCAGAGAAAATGTTTGGACTAAAAAAATATTGTGGGTCGATCATACATTTTGTTGCTCTAAGGGCACTATTAGGGCAGTTAGAGCGGTTGGAACAAATTTTAAAAAATGTCGTTTTGTGTGGGAGCCCCCTTAGAAATTGGAGATAGGGTATTAGTTTGTTCCAAAGAAATGTTAATACGTAAAAATTAATGGGGGTCGGTCTTATAAAGGACCCCTCTATGACGCACCATTGGAGCAGTAGAAATGATTTTAAGATGGGAAAATTACAATAAAATTTTTTCAAAAAATTTTAAAAAATAGTAATAATCGTTATCCCACGATCGTCCTGGGCAAAAAATTTGTGGAATTGATAGAAGTTTTACACAAAAAAATTACAAAAAAATCGAAGAGTACAAACAGTTTCAAAAATGAGATTTAAATTTTAAAACTTAAAAATCGCATACTAGAGCGCTTTTAAGAATTTTTTGGGATTTTTTTTTAGAAAGTACTTAGAAAAACAAAAATTTTGAAAAAAAAAATTTGAAATTTGGACCATTATTGAAGAAGTTATGATTAAAAGAAGTTTGAGTAAAGGAACAAACTACCAATTTTTAAAAATTCGATATCTTTTGAACGGGTCATCAAAAAAATCTGAAAATTTACCACGAAGGAGTTTTCGAAGGGTACTAAAAACTGTAAGCAAATTGGGAAAATCTAAAAAAAAAGTTTTTCAAAGTGTCCGATTTCACATGGAATGCCCCATATATAGATTATACTAGCACACTCAAAATAATTACTCTGTTAAATACTCTGTAAAATGACTGTAATCTAAAATTGACAGATTTTTGACAAAGTTATCTGCCGAAATACAGATTCTAAGAAAATATTTTGTTAAAATATAGATTTTAGAAAAATACTTTGTTTTTTCTCTTAACCAAAATACTAAGTTTCCTCTGTAATTTTACTTATTGCTATGTAATAC
This sequence comes from Pegoplata infirma, assembly GCA_963921195.1. Taxonomy (NCBI): domain Eukaryota; kingdom Metazoa; phylum Arthropoda; class Insecta; order Diptera; family Anthomyiidae; genus Pegoplata; species Pegoplata infirma. The sequence continues at coordinate 43,375,077 of OY992537.1, forward strand.
TGTTTTCAAATAAAAATCTCTTCAAAAACGTCCAAATATTTAAACCCCTCTTTAAAAAGCGTCTTAAATTACAATAAAAGCTGGTAAATTTTGCGCAGGTGTCGTGTAAAGTTTGCGGTACGCGTAAAAAACTCGTAATTTTTACAAAAAAAAAATACAATTTGGAAGCATTTAAGCTGGCAAATTTACACGATGGCATTTCCTAATTGTCAACACAACTTGAACATTAAGGAAGGAGAAATCGATCAGGAATCAAATAGTGACTGTTGTATAAAAGCCATATTAAGCGCATTAAAAAAATATATAAAAAGTCAAGGCATTCTTAAACGATTTTCCTTTAATATATATATTCGATTAGAGTTTTATTCTAGTTCGAGGCCCAAAAATATTTCTATATATGATATTGTCATAATAGAGTATTTTTAATTTATTGCTTTAAAAAAGTTACTCATCTCATAGTATGTCTGTACTAAAAAATACTACTAAAAATAAAAAAACAACATTTAACACAAAGTTTAGTACGACTTATCCTACCAACACTATTGTTTGGTTAGGTACTGTTGTTATTGTAAAATAACAGCAACACATATATTAATAATTACCGATGGTGATTTAGTATATACAATTTTTGCTTTAAAAGAGTTATTTTTGTTGGAAAACAGATTTCGGACCTTCATAATAGTATTTCTCAAATAACTTGTGAAATATATCAAATATTATGTCTGGTTTGATGTTTGATTGACCAACGATGATTCTCTAAAGTCTGCTGAAGATTCCTTAGTGGGGATGAAACTGATCAGTACAGACATACTATGAGATGAGTAACTTTTTTAAAGCAATAAATTAAAAATACTCTATTATGACAATATCATATATAGAAATATTTTTGGGCCTCGAACTAGAATAAAACTCTAATCGAATATATATACATATATAAAGGCCGAATAAATACATTTTATTTTTATCATGGTTGGTTACCGTTACCCTTATTATACCGTTACCGATTCAAAACCCTTTCAAATCGAATACCGTTACCGTTACCGATACCGCTAAAAATATTTTTAAAATACCGTTACCCTTACCGTTACCGTTATAATTATTAGAAGTTACCGGTATTGTACCGGTATTCAAAATGTTATCTGTTTTAAGGGATTTTAACGAACAAAAAAATAAAATCAAATTGCTAACATAATTTTAAATTTATAATTTGCAAATTATCATAAAATAAATGACAAAAATAATAATCATATCAAATCTATACTGGTTTTAGGGTCTATAAAATATTTTTAGCTTTCAGTTCTATCTTTTTTCAAATTTTTAACTAAATTAATAATACCGGTACGTACCGGTTTGGTTGGTTCGGTACCGGTACATACCGTAACCGAAACGATTTGAAAACACTTACCGTTACCTTTACCGAAATAAATAAAAATTAGATACCGTTACCGTTACACTTACCGTTATTCGTTTCGGTAACCAACCTTGATTTTTATGTACCTTTTGGTACTAAAAATAAAAAAACAACATTTTCCTTTAATTTTATAAAAGTGTTTATTAGAATGACCCCGCTCAAACTTGCCACTGAAAATGAGAAGTTTGTAATAAAACCCATTGAGAACATCTAGCGAGTTTATTACTTATTTCTACAAAGTTAAACATTCGCGTGTGAAACATTTACATTGGCGTAGGAAGCCAACATTTCTGGGGGGGGCTAAAGCCCCCCTAGATTTTTTGAATTTTTTGGTATTTTTTTTTAATAGAAAAACCCAGACCTATTCCTGAAGCGTTCCCTTTAGCATGCGTCTAGGTGTCCTAGAAACTAGAGATGGGATCGTGAGTGACTTTTCAATCACGATCACGCACGCTCACGAAAAAAAAAATTAATCACGCACGATCACGCACGAACATTTTTTTTGTGCTCACGCTCACGCACGCTCACGTGAGTAGAAAAAGATTTTAATCACGCTCACGACGTAATCACGATCACGAAATACTCACGAATAAAAATATGTAAAATAAAAATTGTCATATTTTTTTATGCATTACCCAGTTGGAAAAGTCTTTGAGCCACCCTCGCTGACGTGTCAAAGTCACATCTGACACCCCGAAGACATCTTTATATACCAAGTTGAGGACAGTTTCAAAAAAAATTTCAAAATTTCCTCAATCATAATCAGCAGTTGTCAGGGGGTGCTACAATTTCCCCTAAGTCGCCTTTGGGAAAATTTCTAATATCTGTCCTACAAAAAGGCAAAAAATCTTCGTATTTCCTTTAGGTTTTACTTCCATCTATTTTCCTTTATAAATTATCTGTATCATATTAAGAAATAACGTGCCGCCTTTTTTATTTTTAACTGGATTTGAGCCTGGAGCCTCCAGTTTATGTTCCAAACTTTAGTTTCAAAAGTGTATGTTTATTAACTAATTTTATACTAATTGTAAGAGTTTAATTTTATTTTAAATAAACCGATTATATTGCCATGTTTTTCTCTGAAATTGAAAATTTCCCCAGATTTAAAAGTATAGTTTAATATACTGCTATTATGAAGATTTTTCCTTATAGATATCTTAAGAGGATTTTTCCACACTCTTAAAACAAATATTCATTAATGACAATGTTAGGACATGAACATGTTAGGACCTGAAGACATTTCCTCAAAGAATCTCTGTGCAAATTTCTTCATTGACATATTTTTAAAAAACTTATTAAATTCAATTTTTTTTTCGAAATACCATGAAAAAATCAAGAAACGTAACCGAACAAAAAAAAAATTAAAATCACGAAAAATTCACGCAACTATTTTACTCACGCACGATCACGCACGAACTTTTTTTTGTTACTCACGCTCACGCACGCTCACGTGAGTAGAAAAAAATTTACTCACGAATCACGTGATTCACGCGTGATTCACGTGATTCACGATAATCACGTGATTGGTGAGCATCTCTACTAGAAACGGTTAAAAATTCATATTTTTTTTTTTAAACATTTTGATTCTGAAAATTTTTTGGAAATTTAGAACTCCCAGATACGTTTTGAGAATGAAAAATTTTTAATTTTTTTACTATGATTCTTTTCAAGAAAAAGTTCTGATGATTGCAAAAGTTGATGATTACACCGCTCAACACTCATTTTCCGGTTTGAATTCTGATGATCAATTTTAGTAGACTTTGATCTCCTGATTCCAAATCTGTTCTCCAAATTTTCCCATCACGTCCAGATTTTTAGTTATTCATGGTTGAAAATGCGAAAAATGAAGATTTTTGCATTATTTGAAAGCCTGCACAGCAGCCATTCAGTGGAATACAAATCTGGTATAAAGCGCAAAAGTATAATTTGTCTATGGTCTCCAACATAGAACACAATTTTTTTCAAATTATAAGGTTTGGTTGGGCTTTACTTGCGTTTTAAAATGATACTGTTAAAATTACCATTTTTGTAAAAAAGGTAAGGTAGATACCTTAGTTTTTTTTGATATTTTTCAAAGAAAAACTAAAAAAAATAAATATTTTACAAATTTAAGATTTCTGTGTTATTTTTCGTATACACCGGAAGCTATAGTTAATGGGCTTAAAAGTCTATAAGAAAGAGTGAACTTTTGCCTAAATTTAGAGCTCATCACAGTAAAGATTGATCGTCTGGTTATTGTATTAGAGCCTTTTAAAAATGGTGCTTTTTCTAATTTTTTTGACAGTGTTTTTTTAAAATGCATGTTTGGCCAATAAGAGTGCAACAACTTAAAATTTTTTTGATCATATTTTTGAGATCATAGTTCAATTCTACTCTCACGCTTTATACCAGATTTTTATTCCACCCAGCGGCTGCTGTGCAGGCTTTCAAAAAAGGCAAAAATCGCGTTTTTTCGCATTTTCAACCGCGAATAATTAAAATTCTAGACGTGATGGAAAAATTTGGATCACGAATTTGGAATCAGTGAGTCAAAATCTTTAAAAATTTCATATCAAACTTCAAACCGGAGCCAAAAACCTTCGATTTGTTGAGCGGTGTTATTAGTCAAAATTCTCAGATTCTTTCTTCCAATAACTTTTGTCTATAAAAACCCCCTTAGAATTTAGAAATTTTTTTTAAATCAAAGAAGTTAAAATGTTTTCCTGAAGTTAAAACCCTAAGATTCGGTTAAGTTTTTATTACTGACAAAAACATCAGATTCATATAAAAACTTTTTTCAATAATTTAGACTATTTTTCAATGGGAAAAACTATTAGATCTAATATAATAATCATTACGAGTCCTTAAGACTCGTAGAATAATCATAACGAGTCCTAAAGGCTCATTATTATTATTATTTATTGTTGCAAAAATTAATGAAATCATTAAATTATTAAACAAAAATTTTGAATGATTAAAATTCTGGGGGGGGCTAAAATTTTTCTGGGGGGGCTAAGCCCCCCCCAGACAGGGCTATCTACGCCAATGAACATTTAAGCGGGCGTATTTAAATGATGGCATTTGCCTTTATTTTGTGTCAAGTTGAAAAAAAAATGAATAAGAATTCTTAAAGCTGCCACTTAAAAGGTGAATTTAAACAAGAAATTAAAAAATAATGTTTCGCGTGCGCACTATTAAAGTTTTACATTTAAATAGCCCCTGCTCAAATCGTCATTTATAAAAATTATAAAAAAAATGTGAATTTACTTTTTTACAGATTTGTAAACGTACAGAGTATTTTTTGTAAAAAAAAATTTAACTAAAACTTTGTAAATTTACAGATTTTTTTTTTTGTAAAATTTTGCACTTATAAAATTACAGAGTTTTCTTTTATAAATTTCTGGTTGCTTTTATCACCATTTTACAGATAATTCTGTAAATTTACAGTTTTTTATCGAAATCATTTTACAGAGTTTTCTTCGTAAAATAACAAAAAATCTTGCTGGTTGGAAATCTATGGCATTTTCTGGTGGCTTGGCAAAGTATCTATGTAATTTATCAGAGTAATTATTTTGAGTGCAGTAGCCAATATACATATTTGATCTTTGCAACAACAACTAGCATATATAGTTTTATTCAATGGGTAATCATAAGTAAATCTGTTTTAATAGTTTATTGATGGTCGTTTGACAGTCGTGATCAAACAAAAAGAATATACAATTTTCTTCTTTTAATTACACCGCTCAACAAATCGAAAGTTTTTGACTCCGGTTTGAAGTTTGATACAAAATTTTTAAAGATTTTGACTCGCTGATTCCAAATCTGTGCTCCAAATTTTTCCATCACGTCTAGAATTTTAATTATTCGCGGTTGAAAATGCGAAAAAACGCGATTTTTGCCTTTTTTGAAAGCCTGCACAGCAGCCACTGGGTGGAATAAAAATCTGGTATAAAGCGTTAGAGTAGAATTGATCTATGATCTCAAATATATGATCAAAAAAATTTCAAGTTGTTGCACTATTATTGGCCAAACGCGTATTTTAAAAAAACACTGTGAAAAAAATTAGAAAAAGCACCATTTTTAAAAGGCTCTAAAACAAAAACCAGATGATCAATCTTTAGTCTGATGAGCTCAAAATTTAGACAAAATCCCATTCTTTCTTATAGACTTTTAAACCCATTAAAGATATCTTCCGGTTTATACGAAAAATAACACAGAAAAATTAAATTTGTAAAATAATTCTTTTTTTTAGTTTTTCTTTGAAAAATATCAGAAAAAACTAAGGTACCTACCTTATCTTTTTTTCAAAAATGATAATTTTAACAGAGTCATTTTAAAACGCAATTGTAACCCAACCAAACGCAATAATTAGAAAAAAATTGTTTTCTATGTTGGAGACCAAAGACAAATTATACTTTTGCGCTTTATACCAGATTTGTATTCCACTCAATGGCTGCTGTGCGGGCTTTCAAATAATGCAAAAATCGTCATTTTTCGCATTTTTAACCGTGAATAACTAAAAATCTGGACGTGATGGAAAAATTTGGAGTACAGATTTGGAATCAGGAGATCAAAGTCTGCTAAAATTGATCACCAGAATTCAAACCGGAAAATGACTGTTGAGCGGTGTTATCAATGAAAATACTCTTGACAATGAAATCTAACAAATTCCGAAACACGTGTTAGTAAGTCTTGCAAAAATTACCAACCAAAATAAATTTAAACAAGTAGAAAAGTTAAATTCGACTTTGCCGAATCTATGAATACCCTCCACAATGCATTTTTTTTAAAGGGTAGTACATTTTTTAACGTGAAAAAATTAACAATTTTGATTAGAAATATTTTATTTTGAGTAAAAAACTCTTTTTTTTGTCATTTAAAAAAAAAAAAAAAATTACTAATTTTTTTTTTGAGTGTAATGTTTTTTTTTTGTAAAAATATTTCTAAGTGAATGCACGTAAGTATGTACACAAAATATTGTCATTTTTGTAAAAAAAAAAAAAAAAATTTTTTTGTATAAATTTTTTTTTTGAGTGTAAATTTTTTTTTGAGTGTAAAATTTTTTTTGAGTGTAAAATTTTTTTGGAGAGTAATTTTTAAGTAACTAATGCTTTTAAAACTAAACAAGTTTAAAAAGCATTGTTTAGTTACCACCAATGCTTTTAAAACTGGTTAAAACACGTGGCATTTTAGATGATCCTAATCTGAAATTCAGGGTTTCGCTTATAACTTTTGAACCACTGGACCGATTGAGCTGAAATTTAAAACCAAACAGATTCGGGAAACGGCAAAGATACATGCCAAGCTTCAGTAGTCTCATTATTGTCTTTCGAAAGTTATCGTGTTTTTTATCTCGTAAATTCGTGAAATACCCTTGCCGAAATTTACTCTTTTGCTCATAACTTTTGAACCACTGGACCGATTTGGCTGGATTGCAATACCAACCTGACCAGGTAAATGGCAAACATATATGCCAAACTTCAGTAGCCTCTGTAAAGTCTTTCAAAAGTTAGCGTGTTTTCTACGGACAGACAGACAGACGGACGGACGGACGGACGGACGGACATCGCTAGATCGACTTAAAATCGATCGAGGATCATAAATATATATACTTTATGGGGTCCTAGACCAATATTTCGATGTGTTACAAACGGAATGACAAACTTATATATACCCTCTATCACTAGAGTGGAGGGTATAAAAAGATACACAGAATATAATATTGTGAAAAACAATTTCAGTAATCACTTGTTTAAATTTTTAAAACAAATTTGAGTAATTTTTTAATTGACGCAATTAAAAATTTACTCAAAAATTTAAAATAAAATTTGAGTAAATAATTTAATACAAATTTACTGTGCGATTCGCTATCTCGGTCGAAGTGAGTGACTACAAAATTTGTACGTAAAACAAAAACAAAAAACTCAAATTTGTTTTTGCTTTACGTACAAAATTTCTAGTCACTCACTTTGTACGACATACTGAATCAGGGCATTAGTATTTTTTTTATTTTTTTTTATTCTCTTGGTGTTTTGAATTCTCATTTAGTTTATAGTTTTTTGTATACGTATATGAAAGTTTGAAATCATCTTTATAAAATTTTCCTTTGCCTTGAAGACATAAGTATATTTGGTAAAGTTTGAAAAAACATTTTTTTTTTTTTTTTTTTAATTTAATTTAATTTAAACTTTTTAAAAAAAATAAATTGATGCATTAAAGTAAAGTTTTAATTCTGTGAATTAATAATTTACTCAAATTTTTTATTAAGCATTTAATATTTTTTATTAAAAATTTACTCAATACTATTAAATCGTTTACTGGTGCAAAATTGAGTAATTTTTTACTCAATAGTATTAAAAATTTACTAAATTTTTTTTTCTGTGTAGTTTTCAAGAAAACTTTTCTATAAGAATATCATAGTTTTATGTAGTAAAGGAGAAATGACCTCGAGCTTAAAAAAACCTGCTCACAATATTTTCAATTACAGTTTAGAAATTTTTAAATATATTTAAAAAATTTCCATTTATAATTAAAAAATTTCTAATTTTATTTTTGAAATTTCTATTATCAATTTTTTTTTTAATTTTTATTAAAAATAATAAAAAATAGCAATTTTTTCGACCGTTTAATTGTGCAGTAAAAAAAGGTTTATTCTAGTTCGAGGTCGTTTATATTCCGGATTTTGAATTAATATAACAAGTACTAATTTTAACTCTACTTTCTCAATGGCTTTGGGTTCTTTTTTTAACTTGAAAATCGGAAATTTTAATTTTTTTTTGCTTAAAATATTAGTTTATATTCGGACATACAGCTGCGGTCAAAAAAATAGCACCAGGATAAAACAGAATTTTCTTCGTTGGTTTCTTTTTAACAATTTCAACTTATGTCACTGATAACGTGTCATAAGATACTTACAAGAGTGTGAAACAATATTACATAAGAAAAGGCTAATTTGTTTTTTTATTTTATTAAAAATTTTCAGAGTTTTTAAAAAAACTTAAAAAAGACTCAGTCAAAAAAATAGCACCACAGTACTTTTTGTATTAAAATTAAATTCTTAAATTTGAAAAACGAATGGATTATGAATTCAGCATTGTTGTAATATCTTTAAATATTAAAAAAAAAATTGTCGAGTACTCATTGTTGACAATTACCTCTGTACAACGTTTTTGTACCGAATTCGCGAGATTTTTGGATCTTTAGTTCGAAATTCAGTTCCAGAGTTGCTGAACAGCCACCCAAAGAGCTTCATTACAAGTTGGTTGTATTTGAGAGACTCCCTTCTCTATATCTGTCCATCAACTATCGATTTGGTCTAGATCTGGGGACTGACCAGGCCATTCCATCACGTTTGCTTTATTGTCCAGCCCAATTTTTTGCCAATTTCCCGTCATGCTTTGGGTAATTGACGTGCTAAAAGACCTAAATTAGTGGCATTTGCTTAGAAACTAATTGCAACATTACTTTCTGGAGGATATAAACGTTAAGTGTATATCCACGGTTGTCCTAATCCAATATGTGAGCCATGGTCCAATATATGAACACCACTCCACAGTAAGAAAATATCCCCCACACCATAAGCACCATTTAAAGTAATTTTTATTTTGAATTTTGGATTGAAATCCGCGTTTTAGGGTCTTCTGACATAGGTATGTGATCCCATGTCTCAAAATAAAACAACATTAGATTCATTTGCCCATAGATCATTGATCCACTTTTAAGCTGGTCATTCTGAGTTACTGGTAGCAAACTTCAAAGGACTTGCAGCATGCTTAAGTGAGAGTAGGCGCACTTTTCCGAATCTACAAGCGTTAATGTTGTTGTTTTGTAATCTTTGACGAACATTTTCGCCATTTGCTGTCCTTTTTTAGCTCTGGAGCTGCCGTAAATGGGTCTTCCTTTCATTGTCTTTACAAACACCTAACCACTAATGGTGACAAACGTCGCTTGTGACTAAGTTTTTCAAGCTCTAAAGTTAATTTTGTTGAATTTCCAATCATTTTATAAGCGCATCCAACCAATTTTCCTTTTTCAGAATATGGTTTATGTTCAGAAATCATATTTTTTACAAAAGAACGTTTTTGAGGAGTGTAATTCTTTCCACGTCATATTTTTATGAAAATAAATATGAAATTTTGTAATGAATTAAATTTTTTATAAATAAAAACTATCTTCCTTTAGTATTTAACACTTTTATTTTAATAATTAAAATATTATTAATTTTTTTAAAGAAATTTTGTAAATTGGTGCTATTTTATTGACTGCACTGATTCGGAGTTTTTTTAAAATATCGATCATTAAAAAAGAACCGTCCACAATTTTTGGAAAAAGTAAAAACATTTAAGGGGTTTAGACTTAATATAAGAGTATTGCATATTTACTTTAAACGAATACGCACATAATATTTTGTTTTAATTGAATGAATAGAGATTTTGTCATTGGTGCTATTTTTTTGACCGGCACTGTAACTAAAAAACTATTTTTATAATAAAAAAAAAAATTAGTTTGTAAAAAATTAAAAAAAAAAAAACTTTCTTTAAAGTTGTTTTTTATTCGAGCTTTCAGATTTAATATGTAAAATATAAAGTTGTTCAAGCTCGAGTTGTTCGAGCTCAACGTTTAACATGAAAGAAGTTAAAAAAAAAAATTCACTTGCTCGGAATTTTTGATTTTCAAGTCAAAAAAGGAAAAACGGCTTTGGATTGTTCTACAGGTTCAATATTTTAGTGTGTTAATACAAACAACGTTTTCGAAGTTTGAAAAAACGCTAAATTTGCTCCACCCTATTGTACATTTAAAAATTTCTGAAATATAATTAGAAATTTCTCAAATTTAATATAAAAACTTTTGAAATATAATTGAAAATTTTTGAATTATAAATGCAAATTTTTTAAATATATTTGAGCATTTTAAAAATATACAAAATTAGAAATTTTTGGAAAAAAAATGGAAAAATAGAATTTTTATTTTCTGAAATAAAATTGAAAATGATAAATTTTAACATTTTAAAAATATAATTGGAAATTTTTGGAAAAATAGAATTTGTATGTATTTTCTAACATAAAATTGAAAATGGTGTCGAAGATTACATTTTATATGTCAATGTGCACCTTTAAAAAAACTTTAACAACTTTATCATAAATATTGTTGTAATTTATTGCTTAATTTGTTTGAGTTTATTTATTGATGCTTTTAAATTTAAGTTTATTTTCTCCTTAACTTCCTCTTACTCCTTCTTTAAGGACGATTTTTTATTATTTCTATTTTTTGTAATACATTGACACAATGAGCCATAAAGACATGTGAGAACATTATTTAGTGGTGGTTAAAAAAAATCAGTTTTTTCAAAAGGGTGGGTGGGTGGTTTGTTTCTTGATAAAAAGAAATGTACTAAAACTTTTGATTTGTACACTCAACCAAAAATCATTGTATTCCCAAAGAAAATCGCTGTAAATTCAACAGAAATCATTGTTGATTTTGACCCTACAAATATTTATGTTGATTTCAATAAAAATTGTTGTCAGTTTTTGTAAAAGTTGATCAACTCGTTTTTTTGTAAATCAACTCGTATTTTTTGTAAACTCAACTCATATTTTTGTTGATATAAGAAATTTTATTAAAAAAAAGCTTGTTATTTGTAAATATTCTTTTATTAAGTATAAATCACAATATTTTATTTATTTCCGGCTTTTTAAGCTGCAATATTTGAAGATTTTCACACACACTTCGTGTATTCATGTTATGCACCCATTAGCCATTCTCTAATTATCTGATGATACCAAAACAAAATCCTAAAAAAAACAAAAAACGTGTTAATATAGTATGAATACATAAAGTTATCAATGTAATTTATTACTTACCAAATATTTATAAATCAGATCCTATTTTTATTTATTTTTCTAATATTAAATAATTTTATAAGAAACAAACACATCAAATAATTTTATAAGAAACATTTCACATTGCTACCAACTCACTCGTTCACTCGTTATAATAAAAAAAAACGAACGAACAGGGTTGTTTTTTCTTTTTTGTTTTATCTATTGAATTCTGTAGAAGCCATTGTAATAGTTGAAACAAGTATACTAATTATTCAACGATATCAACATTAATATTTGTTGAATACGGCATTATTCTGTAAAACTTGATCTACAATGGGTTTACTAATTTTTCTACTAAGATATTTCTATGAGTGTAGTCTTGAAAAGAAATACTAAAAAATAACAACATACGAATTAATCTTCTTAATGCATTGAGGTCGTTTTTTTAAAAGGGACATATTTGATCCCATTATGATTTTAAATCAGTTTAAAATGTTCGATTGTAGTAAATTATTGTAAGACAATAAATCAATAACAATTTAAGTAAACTTTATGTTCAATTCAATCATCCCATGGCGATATAAAATGATTGAAATATTTTTTTTTAAATTTAGTAATTGTCCCGGTATTTTAGGCCATGGCACTATGGTGGCACAAATAATCACTTTTTTCGAATTTCGTCCATCGCCAGGCAAATTATGGTTTGTTTTAGTCTAAAAATTCTATGTTTTAATTTTTTTAGCGAAATCGGACAATATTAACCCGTGCCTCAGGGAGGTTAAAGTTTTGCCCTAAATAAAATTTTTTTCTCATACAAACCAAATTTTTTTTCTAATTTATTTTTTTCATTATTATTTTACTTAATTAGCTTATTAAAGATAAAAAATTTCATTTTAGAGAATAATCACAATTGGAGCGGGAAGCGGAAAAACGCAATTGTCCTCATAAAAATAGAATTGAATCTAGTTTGGCGGAAAAACGCGGCGGAATTTTGTTGTCATATAAAACGTGTGTGAACAGTTGCGGAAAAACGCTTCCCGCTCCAATTGTGTTTATTCTCTTAGTGGGATAAACTCTTCCGATTTAAAATTGACTTCGAAAAAAATTTTAAGGGCCGCCGAGGACCTCTTCTAAAGTTATTTAAACATTTTTTTTTTGTTTTGACAAGCTTGTTATTAAACCAGAATTCCAGTAATTTTGCAAGCTTTTTACCAATAATTTTGTAATTTTACAACTTTTTTACCAATAAAATTGTAAATACAACTTTTATGACGAGATAAAATTTACAAGGAATTCTCGTGACTTTACTACATACATAGATTTTACTAGATATTTTTTTTTTTTGTAGAATTATCTTGGAAATTTGTAAAATTACAAACAAAATTGTAAAATAACAAAAAAAATTAAATTTCGATCGAAATTTTGTTTGTTAAAAAACAATGAAAACTGTCAAATATTGGTAAAATGGGATTACGAGACTTTTTCTAGTAATTTGACACGTTTTTTTGTGTGTAACCAAGTCTGCGCAAGCTGCAAACTGCAGTTTTTTTTTTTTGCTAAAATCAGCACATTTTTTTCCTTAAATCAGTAGAATTTTATGCTGAAATCAAGAGATCTTTTAGCTCTCTGGAAACATTTTTCTGTTGATTAAACTGAGATTATCAAGATAAAATCAAAAATCATCAGATTTCTCATATGGCCTCAAATAGTTTTGTATTTTCAGCAGATTTTTCAGCTGATTTGACAGAGATTTTATTCCCCTCTTTTTTTTTTCTAAAAAAAGTTACTAATTTTTTATCTCTCATATTTCTATGGTTTCTAAATGTTTGATTCCAGATTTTTTGTTGTCTGCAAATGCGTTTATTGTACTATGGCAACTTAAGTTACATACACATATAATCATATCACCTTCCAGTCGATTAAACTCAGGCATCCCTATCAGTCAGATTTTTCCCTCATAAAATATTTTTTTCATAATAAATATGAAGCATTATTTTGCAATTGTCCTGATACAATAAAAAAAAGTAAGAGTGTTAAATTCGGCTGTGCCGAATCTTTTATACCCTCCAACACGTTTAAAATTAAAAAAAAGAAAAATCGCAGGGGCGTCTTTTTTTGAGGGGGGTCACCTTTACCCCCGCTATATATGTTTACAAATTATTTGTTTATGATATTTACACTTAAATAATGAATTTTTATCGTCAGTTTAAATTAATTTCTATAACCACACCCCCTAAGGGGGGCGGCCTAAAAAATCGAGTTTTCTAACCCCCTTGGTCCAAGCGCAGGTCTATGAACATAATATGGCATAAAAATGTTAAATTTGTTGAGCAAAAATTTAAAAAAACTCGTAAAAATATTGTATTTTTCAGGGATCGTTTTAGTTCTTCAAGGGGAAACTTTTTCCCCCTGGTCCGATTTTGCCCATCTTCAAACTTAACCTTACCAGTAACATAACATATATTCTTGCCCAATTTCAGGGGTCTAGCTCTTTTTGGTTTGGAATGCATCGTTATTTCTACAGACGGACGGACGCACGGACAGAAATCGCTTAGATTCTATCATGGATCAATATTATATATACTTTGTGGGGTCCCCGACCGATATTTCGATGTGTTACACACGGCATGACAAAATGCTAAATAAATCTGACCAGGCAAAAAAATACGGACGGGAGAGGACTGGCGAAGTACTTTATATGGCGCTTTGAAAGCACTTTAAAACCAATAAACATGGTACTATTAAAGCACAAATATTAAAGAACAAAAAAATAGGGCATATTAAAATTGTCTGAATACCAAATTAAGAATTCTTTTTTTGGGTTTTTTATATAACAAAATTTTGATCAAATTTTGAAAAAAGCCGAAAAAAAAATTTTTGGAAAATTTTTCAAGTCCCAGACACAATTTTTTCAAAGTTCCAAAAAAAATTTTAAAAATTTTTTAAGTCCCGAACACATTTTTTTTTTTTTTGCGTTTTGAAAAAAATATTTAAAAATACTTTAAGGATAAAACTTCTAAACCCGAAAATTTTTTGGAATTTTTATTTAAATTTTCGGGTAAAAAAATGCATTAACAATGCTTTTAGAGTTTTTTTTTTGGGTCTACAAAATATATATTTTTTTAGATGGTTAGTTAGAAAAGAATTCCTCATATGTATATGGGGAATTCCATGTCAAATCGGACACTTTGAAAAACTTTTTTTTTAGAGTTTCCCAATTTATTTACAGTTTTTAGTACCCTTCGAAAACTCCATCGTGATAAATTTTCAGAATTTTTTGATGACCGGTTCAAAAGATATCAAATTTTTAAAAATTGGTAGTTTGTTCCTTTACTCAAACTTCTTTTACTCATAACTTCTTCAATAATGGTCCAAATTGCAATTTTTTTTTCGATATCTTTTGAACGGGTCATCAAAAAAATCTGAAAATTTACCACGAAGGAGTTTTCGAAGGGTACTAAAAACTGTTAAAAAATTGGGAATATCTAACAAAAAAAAATTTCAAAGTGTCCGATTTCACATGGAATGCCCCATATACATTTATATCACTTTATTGGTTTCAGCAGTATGAATCTCAAAATTCTTTTTCTGTCTATTTACTAAAATTCATGAATACTATTCCTTGTTAAGTTATGTAATGATGATGATTATTATCATCATGTCTAGAAGCTCCATTAATGTAACCATGACAAATAATCAGTTTTGTTATAGCAAAAAAAAAAAAAGTTTAGCATGTAAGCGCTTTGTTTGTAGCAAACATTATAAGCAATTTAACAGAAAAATAACTAAAATGTGGGGTCACTTATATATTTTATGTTAAAGCGTTTTTATAGCATCCAAGGACACAGAAAAAATAAATTTTAGTAAATTTTTAATTGAATTTGAGTAAAAAATCCGTCTGTTCAAATGTCGATAATGGCCAAAATATTACACAGATATGTCTGAGACTTAACATATTTACTTGTTGTGGTCCTGAGAAGTTTGGTATTGCATATGAGCGATATCGCTTTAGCGGCTTAAATGTTATGAATGAAAATGTATTAACACTTTGAACGCACGTATTAGTGGTGTTCTATGAGGATATTTAAAAAATGGACCAATATGATCCGTAAAAATTATAAGTGTTCTATGAGGATATTTAAAAAAGGACCAATATGACCCGTAAAAATGGGAGATAAAGCTTTAGTATGTTCTAAGAAAATTGAATTGAATTATTTGCTTCAGAATTAGATTTAGTGCTCTTTTGGCCTAATTCCAAACGCCTTTAAAAAATATAAAAATTTCAGTGGACCATAAAAGAGAAATCGAGCTAAGTTTTTAAAGTCCTTCAGAGATTTTGATCTTCTGTTGGTATACTTTAAATTTTTTTGTCCCATTCAAGACACACTCATGACCGCAAATTGGTTTCACAGTGTTATGTTAGTATCAGTGGGTATCAGGTTGGTTGGCTACCATTTAATTTCCTCTCTCAAAAAGTTGGTTCTCTTAGTGTTGCCTATGCTATTGCATTTAAAAACTCTCTTAAACATTAAGAGAACCAATTTATATAAAGTGACATGTTTTGGGGCCTACACAGAAAAAAAATGTTCTTACTGGGCATGATTTTCTACATAAACTGTATGAATTCTACATGACTTTTTTTTCCCAGAACTTGTTCATACAGTTTATGAATTTGTACATACTGAGAATTACCAAAATATGGATGATATTTTGGTACATTTGGATTTATTTCTTCACTGAAACGTTAATATGACAATAGTTTATTAACATTCCGTGGTTTTTCACCAACATTTATAGGGTTTTCTGAATAAAACAACAATTTCCTGATTTTCAACTGTTATATTTATTACGCACATAATAACATGAAAGAGAATATTGCAAATAAATACAATGATTCAGCATACCTGCTACACACTCCCCATCAATATTTCGTGGCAGCAATTTAAAAATTTAGCGGAATTGGTTGCGATTTTGTTAAACTCACATCATTTGTTGAAAGATCCAAAGAAGAACGAAATTCTGGAAAGAAATTTAGAAGATTTATAAATGAAAGTATACAAAATAGTGTAATTAGGTTTTACATACCATTTAACGGTGGAAAACGGCGATTTTTCTTAATAAATTAATTTCACAACAAAAGAAAATTTTTTGACTTATATTTTTTTTTTCAAATAATTGTTGTTTGAATTATTTTGGAAATCAGTAGGAAAAATTCATAAATAATATGATATTTTAATAAATAGTTTGAATTGATTTTAAAGAAATGTGTTCATACTATTTATGAACAAAATTTGTTCTCCCAGCAGAAATAAATCGAGATTTTGGCGACACAGCATCTGTTTATAGCATACCGTAGCGCATCCAAAGAGCGCTCTTAGGGATGCAGTAAAAGGAAGGGGAAAAATTTTAATTTTTTTTTAAGATTTTTTATATAAAACTTATAATGTGTAATTATTTTTTGATAAAATTTCACACTTCCCAGCAGAAATAAATCGAGATTTTGGCGACACAGCATCTGTTTATAGCATACCGTAGCGCATCCAAAGAGCGCTCTTAGGGATGCAGTAAAAGGAAGGGGAAAAAATTTTAATTTTTTTTTAAGATTTTTTATATAAAACTTATAATGTGTAATTATTTTTTGATAAAATTTCACACTTGCTTTCCTTTTTAATATTTTTAACACTTTTTGAATAAAAAAACATGAGTTTTAGACAAATACACATGATTTGACTGCATCATTATTGCGCATTAATCAGCGCTGCAAAGAGCGCTTCAATCATAGCATCTTTGACCGCTGTTCCCATAAAAAATGTGAAAATGAAAATTTCCGATATTTTTCTGATGTTCACTTCCGATTTTTTTTTTTAATTTTGTTTCACATAAATAAAGTTTTGTAAAGTAAAACGAATGAATTTTTTTGTTATATTTTTTTAAATTTTAGTTATTTGATTTCAACTTTGAATTTACAGCATCTTTATTCTGCTTAAATCAGCTCTACAAAGATACATGAATTCACTGCATCTTTAATCTGCTTAAATCAGCGCTAAAAAGATACATGAATTTACAGCATCTTTATTCTGCTTAAATCAGCGCTCTAAAGACACGTGATTTCAGTGCATCTAAAGAGCGCTGTTTCTGTGTATCCAACTAGCGCTCTAAAGTGGGACATCGCCTTAGGGAATCATGCATGAATTCAGCGCAATTGGATGCGCTCCTTTACTCAAGTTCCCCTTCCAAAAGCTGCTGAACGTTCAGCAAAATTTCTGCTGGGCTGTGTATCAAAATCTCTGATACATTCTTTACTCTATGGTTAGTATGTAGCTAAATGTCACATAGCAAAATGAGGCATTAGACCGGCATTTTTTTATATGACAAAAATTGGTTTATTTTGATTTTTAACGTCCGGCAAAATTTTTTTCACATTTATTAATTATCCCATTTAAAAATTTTTAAAATCGGTCGAACCGTTTTCGAGATATCGATATTTGAAATTTGTAAAAATAGCAGTTTTTGCTACGTTTAAGAAATTTTTAAATCAAATCTCAAAATTTCTTTCCCTTACCTCTTTCAAACAGATTGAGACAATCTTTCATTTAAACTTAATTTCAGCCAAATCCGATCATTTTGATACATGATCAAAGTTTTGTATTTGTGGAAAATTTTGAAATTTTTTAAAAATTAAAAATACAAAAAAAAAATATCTTGCGATACATTATTTTCAATAATTTTTGTCATGCTGAATACGAAGATCAAAAAATTTCTGAAATCGGTCGAGCGGTTTTAAGATATTGCCATTTCAAATTTATCAAAAAATTTTTAAAAATACCAGATTTTTCCTAAGTTCAAGAAATTTTTAAAAAAAAAATCTCAAAGCTTGAAATAAACTTCCATTTAAACTTAATTAAAGTCAATTCAGATCATTTTAACCCATTTTCTAAAAAACCAAAATTTTGATCGAAGGGTGCTAAATTAATTTAAATGAAAGTTTGTTTGCTCCATAAAGGGGTTAAGAAAAAAACTTCTTTTAAATTTCTTGACCGTAGAAAAAACCCATCGTTTTCTGAAAATTTTATTTCCATCAAAACTACAGTGAGCGTCAAAAAAAAGTGTACAGGTCTAAAGTAGATGTAATTCTAAAACGACAAAGTGGACAATAAAAACCGTTATTATTATCAATCGACTATTATTTAAAACAAAATGCTATATAGGACATTTTCCAAGCTTTAATTTAAGCTTGATAGCGCCCAGGTTGAGCAAAAATTAAATGAGATACGAGGGTCGCGCTGAAAAATTAAATTATTTGTAGACTTTTTTTTAAAAAAATTAAGTTTTTCAAGTTGAAACATTTTAAGTTCAATTCAACTTAGATTTTTTCCTTAATGTAACATACTAAACATTCCGCAAATTTTGACACTAATAACGGTCAAAACAAAAAATATTTTTTTTCGACAGAATACACTCTTTGCCTCTTTACAACCGGTTAAAGTTTGCAGGTTGTAGGGAGGCAAAGACAGACTCTATATTTTCAGCTCTGTAATACGCATAATTTTTTTGCTATTACCAAGCGAAATTCCAAAAAGAGGGACAGGCTAATGTACAATAATTTTGTAAATAGATATCTGAGAGAAACAAACCTCTAATCAATCATATTTCCTCAACAGAACTTTAAATTTTATATAAACAAACAAATTCAGCAAAAGTTTTGTATCAATATTAAATAATTCATATCTAATCTTAAAAGTATTGACCACTCAAGATAAGGTTTGATTATGATTGAATATAATAAAGCTAAATATACACTCAAAAAACGTTTATTTGAATAAATCAAATTTTCGAAGAATTGAACATTTTAACTAAATTCCCTGTCACTCAATTTTACAAAACAACTTGATTCTTTATGCTGAGTTTCAGTGGCGTATACAGGGGGGGGGGCCCGGGGGCCCGGGCCCCCCCCGAAATGATTTCACAAATTTCAGGATTTGGACCAAATAACAAGTACAATATTAAAAAACTTCTTAAAAAAAATTGAAAAACATTAAGAATCAACAATTTTTTGAAGAAAAATGTTTGGAAGCTGAACATTTTTCTGTTAAAAAAAATCTCAAAATCTGAAAATTTTTTCTTAGAATTTGAAACTTTTCAACTTAAGATTCTAATGAAAAAATATCTTAGAACCTGAAGTTTTTTATACAAAAAAAATGGACCTAATTGTAAGTAAAATGTAGTCAAATCTTAAAATGCGACTTTGTCTTTCAGAAAAATGTCTCAGAACGAGACTATTTCTTTAAAAAAATGAATCAGAATTTTACACTTTTCTAAAAAAAAATGTCTCAAAATCTAAAACTTTCTATTAGAAAAATGTCTGAGAATCTAAGATTTTTCTTTAGGAACAATGTCTTAAAATATTGGCCTTTTTCTCAGAATCTAAGACTTTTTCGATAGGAAAAATGTCTCAGAATCTGAAACTTTTTTTATAAAAAATTCTCAGAATCTGAGGCTTTTCTATATGAAAAATGTTTCAGAATCTGAGAACTTTCTATAAGAATAATGTCTCTGAATCTGAAAATTGTCTCAAAATCTGAGAGTATTTCTATAAAAAAATTCTAAGGATCTGAGGCTTTTCTATATGAAAAATGTTTTAGTATCTGAAAACTTTCTATAGGAATAATTTCTCTGAATTTTTCTTACACCCAAAAAATTTACCAGTTACTGGCTACTAAATTTTTAACTAAGTCCCAGTTAACATACCCCTAACTGAGCCCCAGTTGATTTCAATCGGTTGACAGTAACTAAATTTTTATAAAATTTAAAATTTAACTGAATGGCCAGTTACTGGTAACAAACTGATAATTAATTCTCTAAAATTCTGGAAAATAGTTGAAAATAACTGGTTTAAAAATAAAAACTGTCAATATGGATTTAAAATTTTACACCTTTTTTTTGTCGATGAATAAAAGATCTTCACATGATTAAGATTTACGTTTTATTTAAGGAAAGTATTACAATACTATAAATGATTTCAGCTGCCTTGTTTTGACTATTTGATTCATAGACATTTCTCCCACCTCCTTCACATCTTCCAACTGCCTCACATCATTAGTTTACAAATTTTTCAATACTTGGTCTAAAAAATAATAATCTGTTTTTATCTTTTAATGATCCGAATTCTCAAAAAACTTACCATGGAAAAAACAAGTTTTAATAATCCTTTTTTTAATTTTGTAATAAAATGAAGTAATATAAAATTATTTATTTAATTGTTTTGACAATAAATTTCAAAATTACTGTTGTTTGTAACTGAAGCCTTAGTTGGTCGTAATTATTCCAGTTATTTTCAAATATTTTAATTTCAACTGGGAATTTTCGTAACTATGCAACTGGGGAATTTTTTCGGTGTACAATTAAGGAAAATGTCTCAGAATCTTATACTTTTTTACAAAAAATGTCTCAGAATCAGCAAATTTTTCATAAGGAAAATTATCTCAAAATCTAAGATTTTGTGTATAGGAAAAATGTCTCAGAGACACAAGCAAGCTCAGACTTTTTGTATAGAAAAATGCTTAAAATCTGAGACTTTTTCTATTGTAAAAATATCTTTTTCTATAATAATGTCTCAGAATCTGAGACTTGTTCTATAGAAAAATGTCTAAGAATTTGAGACTTTTTCGATAGGAAAAATGTCTCAGAATTTTTTGTAGAAAAATATCTAAGAATTTTAGAATGTACCAGAATTTTCTGTAGAAAAATATCTGATAATTTTAGACTTTTTGTATAGGAAAATTTTCTCAGAATCCGAGAATTTTTCTTTAGGAAAAAGGTTTTAGAATGTAATACTTTTTTATACTGTTTTCTTTTTAAAAAGGTCTCAGAATATGAATTATTTTTCTTATAGAAAAAGCGAAGATTTTCTCAGAAACTAAAACTTTTTGTTTAGAATGTTTCAGAATCTTAGAAAATGTGATAGACAAGAAATATCTCAAAATAAAGTATTTTATGAGTATGTTTATAGAATCATTTTCTAAAGTGACTTTTCCCCGAGAAACGTTTTCCATTGGAAATATGATTTAGAGTCTTTGACTTTTTCAATAACAGAAACTGTGTTAACTGGAAATTGTCATAGAATCTTAGACTCTTCTTTAAAAAAAAATCATATTCTAATAATCT
The DNA here is from genome assembly GCA_963921195.1 of Pegoplata infirma. Classification (NCBI taxonomy): domain Eukaryota; kingdom Metazoa; phylum Arthropoda; class Insecta; order Diptera; family Anthomyiidae; genus Pegoplata; species Pegoplata infirma. Next base: position 43,396,452 of record OY992537.1, read on the forward strand.
TCTTTATAAAAATATATCAGAATCTAATACAATTCACACTTAAAAAAAAAGGCTTAAGTCTCTCAAAAAATTTTAAAATATTAAAAAAATTTAAATTTTTTTTTCCCAACAGTTTTAAACTTGCACAAAAATGAAGAATCTGATTGTGTTACATTCAGTTCAAGGAAAAGATCACCAAAAATTCTTAAACATGTGCTGTTATGAAAATTTTTTGTAAAAAAAAAAAAAAAATTTTAAAAATTTTGGGCCCCCACCGAAATAAAATCCTGGATACGCCCCTGCTGAGTTTCCATATTATTTTTTCCAATTTTACATGATTTTTTGGAATTTGTGGTTATACTCAAAATGTTATGATAATGATAAGAAATCTCCACATATGTACATACATATTTCAAAAGTCCAAGGAAATAATTTTTTTTAAACATTAAAAAAAAATGTAATTTTTTTTCTATTGCTTTGTCAAGTTTTTTAAATCAAAAATGATAACAAACCGTGTCTGCTGATATCAATAGAGCTCCATATTTCCCCATGTAAAATTTCTCGGCTGTCTAAACGGATTATTTGCTGATTCCACAGAGATTTCAAAATCATGTCGGCTGAAATCAAAAGATTCTTTAACAGATTTTTTGAGTGTAGGAAAAATACAAACCAATATTTGATTTGTTATTAATTAATTAATAATAGTTTTGCATGAGATAAAATTTGATTGTTTTTTTACCCTCTACTTAGGGGAAGAGGGGGTACATAAAAGTTTGTTATTCCATTTGTAACTAATCGAAATATCGGCCTAGGACCCCATATATTGATGATCAGTGATCGTACATAAAAGTTTGTTATTCCATTTGTAACTAATCGAAATATCGGCCTAGGACCCCATATATTGATGATCAGTGATCGATTTTAAGACATTCTAGCCATGTCCGTCTGTTGAAATGTCGACCATGGCCAAAGTATCACACATAGATGACTGTAAATTAATATATTTACTTGTTGTTGCTTAGAGAAATTTGGTATTGCATTTTAGCGATATCGGTTCAGTGGTTCAAAAGTTATTAACGATAATGTAAGATCACCTCGACAATTTTGGTGCATTTCACATAACCTAAAAATACAAAATACCAGAATTAGATACCGAGTGGTATTTAAACAAGCGCAAAAATATTTTTATACCCCAAGAAAAATTTTATTTTTCTTAAAATAATTTTTTTTTAATTTTTTTTTTGCAAACAGTTTTTTCTCAACAATTTTTTATAAAATATAGTTTTTTGCAGTAATATTTTTTACATTGAAGGGTATCCATACATTTGGCAATGCAGAATTAAACGTTTTTACTTCTTTTTATTGAATTTTGTCCGTTTTAAATTTTATTCTATCTTGTTCTGATTTTTTATTTTCCTGACTTTATGTCTGATTTTTTTTGATAATTTCTAAAGTTTTCTTCTTTTTTTTGAGATTTTTGAATATTACTGTTTTTTATGTTTAACCACCCAGCAAAAGCTTTAATTACAAACTAATGAGCTTTAGGGGTAATATTCAATTGCAAAACTCAATATTTTACCATGGCGATGTCATTGAAGTCAACTAATTACAACAACCAAATGAAAATTGGCATTTTCCATAACAAAACCATCAAGGGTTTTTTTAGTTAGTGCTAGATTTTTTTTACACGCATTTGAAGTTGGTGAAACTTTATTATAATTACTTGAAAACTGTATAAGAGGCGTATACTTAATTTTCAATTGCCTTTAAATAACAATCATACGTAAAGGTGTACAGTGGTTTATTTTTAATAATTTATTACTGTACCGATTGCAGGAAAATTTCTGCTGGTTATAGCTAACGTAATTTCGAGCTTAAGTTTGTGGGATACACCCACATCTCAAATAAGGTCACAACCACGGGCCCCTAAAGTAGGACATATTTAATATACAAAAACTTTAAATGCTTTTAAATCACCATCTTCAAATACGTGTAAAAAATAATCTAGCACAAAACTAAAAAAAAGCCTTGAGTGTTTTGTTATGGAAAAATTCAACTTTCATTTGCTTTGGTTGCATCCCATTTCGATTCGGAAAGTTCAATTTTGTATCACTTTGTATTAGGGCTTCCAATCGGGATTGGATTTTCTGAATCCCGGGATTCGGGATTGAAGAAAAATTTTCGGGATCCCGATTTCGGGATCCCGGGATTTTCGGGATATTTTTAATCCCGGGATTCACGGGATTTTTTGGAAATTTTCGGGATTTTTCGGGATTTCCAAAAATTTCTAGTATTTTTTGTCACTTTGAAAAATCCACGCGTTCGTAAAGATTGGCAAAGTTGATGTTGTGAACTTCAAAAAAAGTTTGGAATTACTTCTGTGAAGAATATCCGTATTCGGTTATCTTTCTTATCTTTCGTCGTGGCTCATCGCTATCAAAGATGGGAATTTTTCATTACCATTGAAATTTAATTACCATTGGTTGATATCAATGGTAATGAAAAAATTTTCATTACCATTTAATGGTAATTAAATTTTTTTAATTGAAAAAATAATTACTAATGGTAATGAAATGCACCAATTGTTTAAAAACACCAATTATAATTAGTTTCAAAACCATTGGTTTGCACATTTTTGTTTTTTTGAAAAGTTAAAAATTTAAACATCAAAGTATGTTTTTACAAAAAAATATGAAAATGTCAAAGACAAAAAACCATGGTTGGTTACCGTTACCCTTATTATACCGTTACCGATTCAAAACCCTTTCAAATCGAATACCGTTACCGTTACCGATACCGCTAAAAATATTTTTAAAATATCGTTACCCTTACCGCTACCGTTATAATTATTAGAAGTTACCGGTATTGTACCGGTATTCAAAATTTTACCTGTTTTAAGGGATTTTAACGAACAAAAAAATAAAATCAAATTGCTAACATAATTTTAAATTTATAATTTGCAAATTATCATAAAATAAATGACAGAAATAATAATCATATCAAATCTATACTGGTTTTTGGGTCTATAAAATATTTTTAGCTTTCAGTTCTATCTTTTTTCAAATTTTTAACTAAATTAATAATACCGGTACGTACCGGTTTGGTTGGTTCGGTACCGGTACATACCGTTACCGAAACGATTTGAAAACACTTACCGTTACCTTTACCGAAATAAATAAAAATTAGATACCGTTACCGTTACCCTTACCGTTATTCGTTTCGGTAACCAACCTTGCAAAAAACAAAACGCAAATAAAAATTTCAAATATTGTGTTATACAAAGGCAATCAACGTGTGTTTGGTTTATAAAATATGAAAAACTAAAACACCATATAACATAAAACAACAGATATTTCCAAATATTAACGATTTTGACAAAATTGTGACGACTTTTACTAATGGTAATTATTTTTTTTAAGTGATGCCATACCAATGGTAATTATTTTTTTTTAAATTTTCATTAGTAATTAAATTGATTAGTAATTTAATTGGTACAATTGAGGAGTTCCATAACAAAACGCGCCAATTCCACTTTTTGATTTTTTTGTTTTTTTGACTGAATACTATTGTACACATTAAAATCTATGTAACCATTACTAAAAAACATCACAAATCTCAATATTTGTACATCAATTATGAAACATCCCAAACCTCAGTACTTACACTCATTGTCAGTACTGACTTTGTTTACATTTATGCGTTTATCTAAAAAACTGTTAAAGTGGAATTGGTGCGTTTTGTTATGGACCTCCTCAATTGATACAACCAATGGTAATGAAAAAAATTTCATTACAATTGACATCAATTAAATGGTAATTAAACCATCAATTAATTGGTCCCTTTAATTAATTAGTCCCATCTATGATCGCTATCAACTTTTAGTGAGTGTGAGTTGAAAAAAAAATAAATGAATTTTCGAATTTTTGCATAAGTGATTCATTTTTTGCTAAAGCTTGCGTGATTTGATTTTTTTTTAATTTATTTGATTTTTTTTTTCTCATTTCTTGCAAAAAAAAATATTTTTGTTTTTTTTGGTAAAAAACGTTTTTTTTTTTGGTAAAAAATGTGTTAGCGAGAGTGCGAGAGTAGAGTTTGCATGACTCACGCGTGAGCGTAAGTCACAAGTGAGTGATTCCATTATTGTTTGCGTGAGAGTGAGTCAAACCCCACTCACGCCTTTAAAAAATGTTTTAGTAAAACATAAAATTGAAAAAGTTTACAACTTAAGGAGTTAAGATGTGTCAAAAGCCATTTACGGTCCTATGCTCCTTGTAAGAGTAAAAGTAATAAATTGTGGTATTCAGAGTCTTGCTGCCAGCCCTGGCAATGTATCAAAAAAATACATGTGTTTTGAAAGGTAATTTGAAAATGTGCTCTTTTAACACCAGTACTAGGTCTGGCAAGCAAGACTCTGAATACCACTAATATAAAAGCCCTTATGTCGAACCACCACTAGTTTGTAGAATTTCTTTACATTTCGCAAACATTTTACCTTTTTCTATAACAAAAACAAGGTACCTGGCGGAACTTTTGTCGATTTTTTTTTTGTTCCACTAAATATATATTTTATACCCCAGCAAAATTTTCGGTTGCAAAGAACCGATTGTGGAACAACTTATACTTCCCTAGAACCTGTTCTAATTCTTGTGCAACACCGATTCTTTTAACAAAGGGATTGTCCCAAAAGCAACAGATGTTTGTAAGCAAAATAAGAACATATTTTTGTTCCTCGGAATCGGTTCTAGAAGCGAAATTTGGAACAGAAATGAGAATTAAAGAAATATTTTGAATTGCATTAATTTATTAAACAAAGATAAAAACAATCATATATAACATGGAATATTTAAATTTTTTTAATACACATTTATCCTTTTTCGCCTCCAAAGTTGCATTTTGGGCCTTACAATAATTGCATACCATAACATAGATTTTCTGTAAACAAAAATAAAAAACATAATATTATTAGTATTTGACCCGACCCAGACAATGAAAATTTAATTTACTTACCTTTGTTTCAACAATTTTCACGATTATATCCTGCTATTTTAAAAGAATTTCGTGTTTTTTTCTTGGTTAACAAAAATAAATTGATATTTATTTTTTAATTTTTTTGACACATAATTTTTTTTAAATTCCTGAGAACCAAAATGTTATGAAACTTTGATTACAGAGAACAAGCTTCACAATAATTTTCACTTAACTTGTTCCAAATAATTAAAGTGTAATAGTGTATGGTTGCCGAAGAACCTGTTCTAGAACAAGTGTTGTCAGAATCGGTTCTGAAAAATTTTCCTGGGACAAATTATTTAAAAAAATCTAAAAATATTGAAAAAAAATAAAAAAAATCGGGATCCCGAAAATCCCGGGATTGAAAATTAGAAATCCCGAGATTCGGGATTTGCCTAATCCCGAAAATCCCGGGATTTCCGGGATCGGGATATCCCGATTGGAAGCCCTACTTTGTATCAAGTATGCAAAAAAACAGTTTTGTAATAAGTTTGTCCAAAAAAAAATTGAGAACTCAAAACTTGAAGTTTTTTTTTTTAATTTTTAACAATTTTTAATATTTTTCCTGAGTTTTTCTAAAATTTTTGATTTTTTTACCATAAAAATAATAGCACATTGTTTTATTATCAAAAATACCTGCTTTTTGAACAGTATTTATCTTATCTATTACTTAAAAATATTTTTTTTCTTATAAAAATAAAAACTATACAATATTTGGCAATAAATTCTTCAATAACAAAGAAATATTATTTATAAAAATGTTAAAGCTTCAAAATTATCACTAGAAGAACACGCATTAAGTGGGAAGAATAATTGATTTATGTTACACCATTTCAAATTTTGTTGGCAGAAAAATTATAACGTTTTTAAAAACAAAACAAAAACATTTTTTTTTTTAATTTTTATAAAAAAAAAAATATATATAAAAATTTTATGTCACAAAATTCCGAAAATTCGAAAAAAAACAATTGTAATTCGGGTTTCAATTCTGTTCACATATATCCACCAGAAGCCGAGTTAAAGCATTCTGTATTTTTGGGTTATGTAGAATGTTCCAAAATTTTCTAGGTATCCTTACATTTTCGCCTATAACTTTTGACCCATATACAAAATTTTTAATGTGTTCTTACATTTTCGATCATAACTTTTGAAACAGCCAAAAATGAAAATAAAAAAAAAAAAATCGGCCAAAAAAAAGTTTGCAAAAAAATTCCGCGAAAAAACATTTTTGTATGAAAAATATTTTTGTTCAGATACCATTTGGTATCCAATTCTGTTCACATACATATATGCATCAGAATATGTATGTGTGGAATGTAACAAAATTTTGGAAAAAAATTCTGCTGAAAAAAAAAATCTTTTAGAAAAATCCGCGAAAAAAATTTTTGTGTGAAAAATATGTTACAACTTATTCAAATACCATTCGGTATCCAATTCTGTTTACATATATCCATCAGCAGCCGAATTAAAGCATTTTGTTTTTTTAGGTTATGTGGAATGTAATTTTCGAGTTTTTTTCCGCGGAAAAATTTTTATTGCAAAAAACTTTATTTGAAAAAAGTTTTTTGTTCAAATTGGTAAAAGAAATTAATTTTTTGGAAAAAAATTTCCGCGGAAAAATTTTGTTTGGTGAAAAACAAATCCGCGAAATAAAATTTTTGTGTGAAAAATATGTTTGTATTTGTCTAGATACCATTCGGTATCCAATTCTGTTTACATACATCCACCAGAAGCCGAGTTAGCATTTTCTATTTTTAGGTTTGTTCAAATCGGTAAAAGAAATTAATTTTTTGGAAAAAAATTCCGCGGAAAAATTTTGTTTGGTGAAAAAAAAATCAGCGAAAAATCATTTTTGTGTGAAAAATATGTTTGTACTTGTTCAGATACCATTTTGTATCCAATTCTATTTGCATTTTCAAATTGGTAAAAGAAATTAATTTTTTTGGAAAAAAATTTTGTTTGGTGAAAAAAATCCGCGAAAAAACATTTTTGTGTGAAAAATATATTTGTATTTGTTGGTGACAAAAAAGTTTTCAGAATTTTTTTTTTGTGAAAAAAAATTCCGCGGAAATTTTTTTTTTTTTAAATTCGGAAAAACAATTTTTGTAGGAAAAATATGTTTGTACTTGTTCAGATACCATTCGGTATCCAATTCTGTTCACATTTATCCACCAGCCGAAACAAAGCATTTTGTATTTTTAGGTTAGGTGGAATATTCCAAAATTTTCAAGGTGTCCTAACATTTTCGTCTATAACTTTTTAACCGCTAAACCGATATCGCTAAAATGCAACATCAAACTTCTCGGGGCAACAACAAGAAAAGTTAAAAACGGAATGACAAAGTTATAAAATAATCAGTTTTAATTCGAAGATTCTATTTGTATTTCCAAAAATATCTACTGAATTTCAATTGATTTTTTCGAATACAATTGATATTTTTCGAATAACAATTGATCTATTTCGAATAACAATTTATCTTTTTTGATATACAATTCTTTTTTATACAATTCTTTCAAATAACAATTGACCTATGTCGAATATCAATTAAAATTGATCTTTTTCGAATTACAATTGATATTTTGCGAATTACAATTAGAATCTTTGAATTATAATTTAAATTACAAAAGAAATATTTGAATTACAAGTAGAATCTTCGAATTACAAATGGAGTTTTCAAATTACAAATGGAATCTTCGAATTACAAGTAGAATCTTCAAATACAATTGATCTTTCCCGAATTACATTTGATCTTTTTTCGAGTTACAATTGGAATCTTCGAATTACAAATAGAGTTTTCGAATCACAAATGGAATATTCAAATTACAAGTAGAATCTTCGAATTACAAATGGAACTTTCGAATTAAAACTGGAATCTTCGAATTACAATTGATTTCTTTTGATTTCACATCTGTAAATGGTTTTGTAATGTCTATTTTTGTTCATGCACTTTTACTTCACTTGAAGTTTTTCATATAAAAAGTAAATAAATTAGTTAAAAGTAATAAAAATATTTGTATACAATACAATTTTGGTTTAAGCAATTCTTATCTTAAATCTATACAATAAAAATACTACAGTTATTGTTATAAACATATAACCTAATAAAATAATAACACTCTCTAGGCTAGATTTCTCATCGGTATTCAAAAATATATTTGTGGCACCTGTCAAAACATTAGCCAGTAAAAAATATGTTAAACCATTATAATTTATGGCCTCTATCAATAAGGGAATTTTTGTATTTTGACTATCCAATACAACTTTACTATCATTTCCCATTTCTGTTGAACTTATTTTTGTATAATTTTCTGTATTGGCAACGGGTTTTAGTGTATCTAAAACTATATCAAACACAAATAAATATAAGGTACACATAGTCACCGCTATGGCTAAAATCCAGGCTACATAGCCCATATTACAGGTAACTCTGGCAATACCTACAGCATAAATACTTACAACTACTATTAACCATACAATGAGAGTAGTTATGGAAAGAGTTTTCAATTTTTGTTTAATTTCATCGAAATTTAATATATCATTGGCTTGCAGCCATTGTCCAATAAATTGTGAGAGTATATAGAGTGCTATAAAACCGGGTAAAGAACAGAGACCTTCACGATTGGCAGCTATAAAATCAGAACGTTCTATATCTGCATTCATTACATAGTTTCCAATACCCAATTGTAAAATGATTTCGTGTATGACCAATATAACTGAAAGAAAAGAAAGAAATACATAGATTATTAGAAAGATCTTTATCTAAACAGCTGGTTTTTGGTGACGATAGCGATTGAAATTCTATTCGAACGTGCGATTTTTCAATTTTTCTTTTTTTCCTAAAATTATGCTTTAATTAATACAAGCTTTTTTAAGGTTTGTTTATGTTTTTATAATTCAGTGTTGTAAAAGAAATATGTAAAAAGCTTTTATTTATCAAAGCATATTTTTAGGCATACAGAAAAATTTAAAAATTGCACGTTCAAGTAGAATTTCGATCGCATCGACTCCGAGAATTAGAACTGTGGAGGATTTATAGCGATGTCCGTCTGTCTGTCCGTCTGTTGAAATGGTGATCATGACCAAAGTATTAAACATATATGACTGAGACTTAGCACATGTACTTGTTGTTGTCCTAAGCAGTTTGTATTGTATTTGAGCGAAATCGGTTCAGCGGTTCAAAAGTTATGAAGGAAAATGTAAGAACAACTCGAAAATGTTTGTACATTCCACATAACCTTATAATACAAAATGCTTTAAATTGGCTATTGGATGGCATATTTGGACAGAATTGGACACAGAATGGTATTTTAACAAGTATAAACCTTTTTTTCCAAAAATAAAAAATCGCGGAATTTTTTTTTCGCGGATTTTTTTTTTTCACCAAAATTTTTTTTTTTATGATCCAAATTTAACTTTTTTACTTGTATATATACCTAAGTTAAATGATTCCAATCATCTGTATTTATTCAAATGATGCGGTATGTGTTATACAAAGTACTTATTTGTATGCATCTAATGATTGCCTTTTAATTAATAAGAATTTTAATACAATAAAGATGCTTTGTAATTGTATAAAGTAATTGTAAAAGTTCATATCGGATACTAAATACTTAAATGTATCAGAAAAAGTTCCAAGATTCTCTAGCAATTGTGTGAGAAACTGAAAGTTTGAAATTTTTTTTTACAAGGATAATGTTTACGAATCAATTTTTGGCATGTAAAATTTCATAGAGTCTGTGAAATTTTTCGAATCTTTCTAAAATATTTTTAAAAAGCTCTCTTTTCTCATTCCCTTTGTAATGCATCCATGATCGATTCTAATACATTCTATGAATGTCCGTCTGTCCGTCCTTCCGTCTGTCTGTAGATGGCACGATGTAGTCCAAAATAAAAGAGCTAGGCTCCTGAAATTTGATATGAATATGTCTTATGTTCCTAGGCAGGTTAAGTTCGTAAATAGGCAAAATCGGATCAGGGGGAAAAAGTTCGCCCTTGAGTAACTAACTAACCTCTGAAAAACACAATTTTTTATATGTTTTTTTGTATTTTTTTTTACACAAATGAAACATTTTTATGCGAAAGAAGTTCAGGGTCCTGCACTAAGATCGAAGGGATTAAAACATTTTGTTTTTTTTTCGACCCCCTTTTTAGGGCGTGGATATAAAAAATAGTTAAAATATTGATAAAATTGTTTAACTGTAGTGTAAAAAGCGTAATAAATCTATTAGAAAACATTTTTTGCGAAGAGGAGGTGCCCTCCACAGCCCCCGCCGAAGCCCCCCCCCACCAAAAAATTCCCCTGTAATTTTTTTTACCATGTTGGAGGGTATAGTAGATTCGGCACAGCCAAATTTAACACTCTTACTTGTTTTATACGAAAAATTTAGTAAAATCAGTGCCGACACATTGATAATGTTTTAAGGCTGGTGTCTAATTTTAAAATTGGCGCAAAATTAGTTTGACTATAAAGAAAATACGAATTACTGTTTTAATTTTCTTAGAACCAAAAATAATGACTAATAATAGGTCTGTTCCAGAACTTTCCGGGTAAAGTTCGGTAAAATGAGAGAAAATCAAAACACCTCTCACGATACCACAAAAAGGCACAAAGGGAACGCAAAAAACCACATTTCAAGCCCAAAATAATAGAAAATGTAAACAAACCAATAACGCTAAAATATTTTCGTAAGAAAAATTACTTTAAACAAGAAAACAAATTGTAAAAGTTTATAGGTCTGTTTGCGTACTTTCCCAGTAAAAATTATCAAGTAACAAAATTTTAGAGAATAAAAAAGAAATCGCTCTCAAAAAGGAAAAATTGTAAAAAGTACGCGAACAGAAATCCGTAAAAATTTGCAAGTTAGTTAAACAGCTGATTTAAATCAGCTTATAAAAATGTTGCCTTCATTTGTAAATTTTTAGTTTGATGGTATTTATTTTTTAACTTGTTGATAAAATAAATTTAATTTTAGGATGTATTTTTTTAATCATTAGTTGATATTAAATCATATTTTATACACAAATATGTGACTGCAGAATATTTTGTATTTTTTTTTTACAAAAACGTAATCATGTTTTTAAAACATATGTTTTTTTGTGCTTGATAATTCTTGCTGGCAAAAATTTATCCAGTAAAAACTTGCAAGTTTCTAAAATAGAACTGTCACTTTTTTCTCTCTCGTTACTGGGTTTTTAAAGTACGCGAACGACTTTTAAACAAAATTCGTAATAATTTGTACAAATTTGTACAAATTATTGAGTTCGCGAACACAACTTATTTTAATAACAAATTATCTTTTTTTGTATTGAAATAACACATTTCCATGGTTTAGTTTTTTTATTTTATTTAAATTTCCAATTTAGCATCCCAAAAAAAAACAGCTGTTTTTTCAACATCTGACTGTTACCAATTTACCCGAAAAAAAGTGCGGGTAAGTTCGGTAAAATGAGAAAGTAATTTATTCTCTCAAAAACTCTCTCATTTACCCATTTTTTGCGTACGGGAACGCTTTTCGGGCTGGTTTGGGTACCCGCGGGCACCCGCGGTAACGTTCTGGAACGAACCTAATTCACCTGCTGGTGAATAAAATATTTTGTCGCCAACTTGTAAATAAAACGTAGCAGAATTATTTTTTAAAATTAAAAAAAAAACTCTTCAAAACTTTTTTATTAAAATTTTTTTTTTATCAAAATTTTTTTCTCAATTTATTTGACCAAAATTACTTTTTTCTTAAGTTGAACATCTTCTGACAAAAAATGTTCCATTTGCTTATTAAGGGTACAAAAAGCAAGTAAGAGTATTAAATTCGTGTGTGCCGAATCTTTTATACCCTCCAAAATATAAAAACAAAACAAAATCTATTACTTTTTATACCCACGGGTCCAAGTTGGCGTTTTTCAGTTAGTTCTGGGTTAGTTCTTTAAAGGGAAGCTTCACCCCCTGTCCCGATTTCGTCCATTTAAGAACTTTACCAGCCTATGAATACAAAACATATTCGTGCCAAATTTCGGGAGCCTAGCTTTTTTTCTTTGGACTGCAATATGCTTTCTAAGACGAAACGACAGACGAGTATCTATAGAATGTATTATATTTGATTTTGCTCATTTACCAAATTTACACCTCTTTTGGACTGTATCTTACTTTTCACAGACAGACGGATCCGATTTCTCAGTTACCCAATTGTTAGCTCATTTGGTCTAGACCGCATCTTGCTTTCCACAGACAGACGGACATATAGATATCGCTAAAATTTTTTAGAAACAATTTTGTGTCCGTCCGTCTTTCTGTGGAAAGTACCTTGCAGTCCAAGATAATTTTTTATTTTAAATTATGTAATTTTTGATATAATCCATTTTAAAACTCTTACACTGCTGTGTGAGAATTTTAAGCGCATAATTTATTTTTACTTACCAAAACCCAAAGGTAACAAATATTTATCCGATCTTGCCATACAGCCAATTAAAGTAGCAAATAGTTTTGTAAATCCCAGTGTAAAGAAAGCATTTAAATGTTCACCATATTCATGTTCATCCTGATGATAGTCAATGGCGGTTATAACCACAGTACGCGCTATTCCTAATATCAACATACATCCAACGGGAAATAGAAGTTTACGTAAATCAGAAAATCGACGAGGTCTTGATGACACCAAGCCCATGGAGAAAACAAATAGGCCTATACCAACATCCATTAGTCCAGCACCATAACGTCGTGATTTACGAAATGTTTTTGGAAAACTTTGGAAATCAATGGCCAATATACAAAGTGCCGTCAACAAATTGATGGTAGAACGTAAGAGCGTAAATAAAGATGGTCTACGACCAAATTCAAAATCTCTTACAGATGCTTGCTCCCAACATTTTGTACGCCATAATATTAAGATAAGTACGGCTAGGGCACTAAATACAATTAACTCTACATAGGAATTAACAACATTAACACTTATTATCACGGGTATCGAGATCACAAAAAACTCAACAAAATAACGTGCAAAAAGTTTACATTTATTAACGTTTTCCGACACCACCGTTGTCGTTGTTACTGACACCGTTTGATGAACCAGTACGCGAGCCAAGGCAATTGCTATTAATGTCACTACGATTGTACATTGTATATGCCATACTTCCAGTAAAGTTTTTTCTGGATTTTTATCATATGTGTCCATAGCGTCAAACGAACACTGCGGTAATTGTTTAAATTGCAACCGACGAATGTCGTCAGTACTTGAGCAGGCCAATAGTTGTGCGGCCAACGATAGACTTTGATGTTGTGGTGAATTTTTAATACAAAATACATTTTGTATTCCATTTTTGTTATTTTTATCAATAGAATCGTCATTATGGCCATAGTATTCCTTGTTATTGTTATTAGCATTCATGATAAGATTTCGCCATATATTTTTGTAATAGTTTTAAACGTAAACTTGATATTTTATGTCCCCTATTTATTTGTTTTACTTAATTATCACTATACGTAATAGCTGCTTAGATAAATGTAGTAGTTTTTGTTTATTAATCAATAATTTTGTTAGTTATTGAGATAAGTTATCAATACTAAAACCTATTAATTTAACGTTGCGTATAAAAAAAAATCTGAAAAACAAAAAAATAAATAAAATATAAGCAATAACATCTGTTTTTGACAGAAGATGTGTTTAGTAAGCATATGGGATTTTGGTTTGTAGGGCTGCCAGCACCCGTTTTTGCAAATACCTACACGCAAAAAAAAAATCTGTGTAATACTGTATACAGACTTGCGTGATTTTAAAATCACTATGTGATTTTCCTTTGAACAAAATCACATAGTGATTTACAAAATCATCTCAAATTGTACTAGCATAAAGAAAAATTGCAAAATCATCTCAACTTACCATGGTAAGTTCTTGTAGTGTGAACGTGGCTTAAGATTGAGCAATCCTACTTGGTAAAACTTTTTTCATACCAAAAAAAAATTTTTACCAAATTTTTGCTAATATTATGCTTGTCGATGTTAAAGTAACGTAATTCATTTTTTATGTAAAATAACCAAGTAGCTTGCTCAATAACGCAAATTACCTGCACAAAAATTTATCGAAAGAAAACAACAACAAAAACAAAACAAATACAGACCGCCATATTAATTTTGTATTTTTGTGTGCGTGCTTCGTTTATTTTTTGTGTTATAAAAACGTAAAAAGGAAATTGATATATAAAATAAAAATAAATTAATACATAAATAAAAATAAATAATTAGTTTTCTAAAAGATAAATAAATGTAAGATAAAAGAATGTTAAAGTTAATTTTGCTTTCATCACTTAAAACACCATTCAATAAGAAAAACCAATGGAGTCCCAGACGTATGTTTCGATGAATAACAAATGGAATGATAAAGTGAGTATACCCGCATTCCGAAGACACCAATAAGGTTTAATAGATTTTTAGTTAAAAATGAGTGTTTGGTAATAATTTTATATTTTTACAGGGTACTGCTAAATAAATTTTTGAAGCTATGGAGAATCCTTCACTACAATAAAGAGCGTGGACACCAATCCTGCCTTTAGTTATAAAATTAAAACCTAAAAACCCAAAGCCAAGGGAGTCCATACCTGTTTTGATGAGTTACAAATGGAATGACAAAGTAAGTGTTCCTCCTTACCAAGAGACCAATGGGGTTAACCAATTTTTTAAATTAAAAATTTATGTTTTGTAATAATTTTCTATTTTTACAGGATGCTTTTAAATAAATTCGTGAAGCTATAGCGGATCCTTTACTTCAAGAAGAAGCGTAGGCAGCAGTCACTCGAGAAAATTGAACAAAAAGGGTCAGTTGGTCGGTGGTAAATTAAATCCTACACAACATTTATTATATTAATATGGATTTATTCTGTGAAAATTTTAAATTCAACAAATATACAAATTTTTACAAAAATTTATTGAAAATTTATTTTAGCATAAATGTGGTAATTTTTAGCATTATTTTTAGTCAGCTTTTCAAATAATTTTGGTATATTTCACCATATTTCTTTTGGTATATTTTACCAAGTTTTTGCTTAAATAGCATTAGCATTTTCTTCAAAATTTTTTACATAAGTGTTTTGGCTAAATTACGAAAACTACTTCGTCGGTTGTAGTTTTAGCATATTCTTGGTAAAATTATGCCAGATTTTTGCTCACTCCGACACAAGTTTTTTTTTGCGTGTACGCAAAAGTAATTGAAGCCCAGTTAGGGCAGAAACAGAACAAGCACGGCATTGGGGACGGTTGCCGCTGCCGGGAAAAATAGGCCAGTGTTGCCAGTTTCGAGGTTTTTCACCAGATTAACGGGTTTTTTTCTTGTTTGGGGGTTTTTCTATGGGGTTAAAATTTGAATTGTTTTGGATTGTTACTTGTAAATTTTTTTTTTTTTAAATGAAAATATACAATACACACAAAAAAAATATGTTGGATTGAGCAAGTCGGTGGTAAATTAAATCCCACACAAAATTTATTATATTAATATGGATTTATTGTGTGAAAATTTAAAATTCAAAAATATACAAATTTTAACAAAAATATAATATTATTTTTAATAATTTTGGTTAATTTTACCATATAACTTTTGGTATATTTTACCAAGTTTTTGTTTAAATAGCATAACGTCAGCTTATTATTGTTTTGCTCCATACGCCAACAACTCGGTTTCGAGAAAAACGATAAAATAGGTTTACCACAAATTTTCTCGAAAAGTAATCGATGGATTTTGTTTCAATGTTTACCATTTATTGCAACATATATTGTTAACAAAGCTTCTAGTTTTCAGACTTTTACATACAATAGATCAAAAGATTTTAAGCTTTTAAGAAAATAAGATTTTATGGTATTATGCTCCATATCCAATTTTGCTTAAGGTAACTACAGACGACGCAATATTATGTACAATATTCAATTATATTGATCGTGTGTGGGTAAGATTGACCATTGTACAATCGTCAATATTACCCACACACCATCAATATAATTGAATATTGTACATAATATTGCGTCGTCTGTAGGTACCTTTACACATTTGGGACTTTTGTGTGATATGGAGCAAATGAGTTCTCAACGCCAAACAAAATAACAATAGTGGTATTCAGAGTCTTGCTTGCCAGCCCTGGCACTGGTGGTAAAAGAGCACTTTTTAAAATTACTTTTCAAAATACATGTATTTTTTGAAAGAAGTACTCTTTTGCTACATTGCCAGGGCTGGCAACAAGACTCTGAATACCTCTAATGAAACAAAAAGAGCTAGATCGACAAAACTGGGTATTTAGAACACTTATATAGTCAGGTTGCATGGTATTAAAAATGGGGATGATCGGTTAATGGACACGCCTACCTCCCACACAACCTAAATGGCAAATATGACATTACTTGAAATGTTTAGAAGTTAGGGTATTAAAATTTGGTACGTAGAATAGTACCAACATAATTATTCTTCATTCCAAAAATATGCAAGATCCGTTAATTTTTAAATAATCTAGAGCCTTTTCTATAACGCAAATTTTCAAAAAACGTCAAAATGGTGTGTTTTTCTTAAAAAATGCTGAATATCTTAAATTTGAAAAGATGTTTTAAAAAACGGACTTCGGAATAAGAAAGAGGATGTTTATATTATATATATTCCATTCCTAACTCATTTTTTTCAAAAATGGCGTATGGAGCAAAACAATAATAAGGTGACGATAAGCATTTTCTTCATAACTTTTTACATAAGCGCTTTGGCTAAATTACAAAAACTACTTCGTCGGTGGTAGTTTTAGCATATTTTTATATTTTTGGTTAAATTATGACAGGAATGTGATTATGTAAAACGATAGTTACACTCAACCAAAAATCATTGTATTCCCAAAGAAAATCGTTGTAAATTCAACAGAAATCATTGTTGATTTTGACCCTACAAATATTTATGTTGATTTCAATAAAAAATGTTGTCAGTTTTTGTAAAAGTTGATCAACTCGTTTTTTTGTAAATCAACTCGTATTTTTTGTAAACTCAACTCATATTTTTGTTGATATAAGAAATTTTATTAATAAAAAAAAGCTTTTTGTTATTTGTAAATATTCTTTTATTAAGTATAAATCACAATATTTTTTAGAATTATCACGGGCTTTTTAAGCTGCAATATTTAAACAAGATTTTCACACACACTTCGTTTATTTATGTTATGCACTCGTAAGCCATTCTCCAGTTTTCTAATGACACCAAATCAAAAACCTTAAAAAAAAACAAAAAAAAAATTATAATATAGTATGAATACATAAAGTAACCAATGTATTTTATTACTTACCAAATATTTACAGATCAGAATCTGATCATCAGATCCCATTTTTATTTATTTTTATAATATTAAATATTTTTATAAGAAACAAACACATAAAATAATTTTATAAGAGACAAACAAATTTCACATTGCAGTGCATTGCTACCAACTTAATAATACAAAATTGAACGAACAGGGTTGATTTTTCTTTTTTGGTTTTATCTATTGAATTCTGTATAAGCGTTGTAAATAGTTGATTCAAATTTACTGATTATTCAACGATATCAACATTAATTTTTGTTGAATACGGCAATATTCTGTAAAACTTGATCTACAATGGGTTTACTAATTTTTCTACTAAGATATTTCTATGAGTGTACCTATCCATAGTGACATAGTAGTCCATCGACCGTTTTGTAGATCTGGCATCACCAAAGATAATTGGAAAATTCTGGCAATGCCAAACTAAAGTTCAAACGCAAAGCAAAGAGAGACAAAAAAAAAATCTGCATTCTCACTGTAAAACTGGTATCTTTCATCTCGCTCGAATTTCGGTTAGTGATAAAATTTCGTAAACAATACCATATGGTTTTTGTTTACTACTTTTTCAAACGCCATTTGTTGGACTACTCTATGACTCTGTACCTATCGTCGATTTTTGGAGCATTGTTGCTCCTAAACTAATCAAAATGTTTTCAAATTTTTTAATGATTCTGTATTAGACACCACTCATTAATAATTTATAAAAGAAAAACTTTCTAATTTCCCTTCAAAACGATATGTATTTTGATGTCGTTTATGCATCGTCCATCGTTTTCGTTTTACGTGATTAGCCCCCAGATTTTTGCTCACTCTGACACAGATTTTTTTTGCGTGTGAAATTCAAATCAGAAAAAATCGTCAAAATGTCGAAAAATCGTAACTTCTGGCAGCACTGATGCTGTTCTAAAATATAATTTTGTTTTTCTGGCATCCATAAGCAAAAATTACATTTGGCATCCCGCATCCCATTTTTCATTTTTCAACGAAAAAGCGGAAAAAAGCGTCAAACCTTCTTCAATTAAAAATTTATAAAATTTATTTTTAATAAAATCACATTACAAAAATACATAAATACTAAACAAGTAAGTACAATTAAATTAGCTTAAGTCACTACAATTCGTCTTTCTTTAGCGTAGCCTCTTTTAAGTATCTTTCAAATTCTTCGTGTCCACGCACATGTTTCGCGGCATTTTCGACCAACCGCTCAAATTCCATTACATCAAATTTATAATTAGTAAATTTTGCATGTGCTCCACCTTCCGGGTGATGACCTTCATCTTCGG
This sequence comes from Pegoplata infirma, assembly GCA_963921195.1. NCBI lineage: Eukaryota > Metazoa > Arthropoda > Insecta > Diptera > Anthomyiidae > Pegoplata > Pegoplata infirma. The sequence goes on from OY992537.1 coordinate 43,415,024, forward strand.
GTTCAACTAAATCGCGATGTTCCCATGTCACATAATTGACGCCACGCAACCGGGCCAAATCTTTATAACAATTGGGATCTTCACAATTGTACAATTCAAATATTGTTGCCCAGTTGGGCAAGAAGAGGAGATGTGTTAAACCAGCACCGTGCATTCCGATTAGAATGTCTGAGTTGCGTGTTACTTCCAATTGTTGGAGAAATGTTAAGTCCCTGCAATAGAAAGAAAGAAGAAAAATTGAGGTTAGAATTAAGTGTGGCCGAATATATTCTACACAAGCTATTAAACTTTGGCAATATGCTATTCTACTTCGGTCGGCGTTGTTGTGAACTCGTTAAAAGCAAAACTACCTCGTGTTTTTTGCTGTGGTGCTCTGCGTTTTTTGGCATCGTTGCCTAAATTTATGTCTTCCACGGTCGCATATCATTTCTCCATTGTAAGGACAATGGTGTATCGTGTTCGGTTTTTTTTGGCAGTAAAGTGGCGTCATTATTTGTAACGGGATTGTCCCGTTAGTTTTAGGTGGCTGCATATTAATTAATTTGATTTATGATTTGTAAAAATATTGCAGCATGGCTGCAATATTGGTGATTGCTGTACCTTCTAGAGCAATGGTTCTCAAACGGTGGGTCGCGGCCCCCTAGGAGGTCGCGGAAGAGTTTCAGGGGGGTCGCAAACAATTTTGTTAAAACCTTAAATTTTGGTAAATTTAAATTTAACAACTCATTTTTTTTTATTGTTTATAAAAATATACAAATACTTTTATTAAAGAAATAAATTATTTCCATCACTTAAGGTCCCTCCGTAATCACTGTGCAGTTGTTAATTTCCCGATGACCAACACTGATTTGTGAAGTTTTTTGGCAGAGTCTGGTATCTGACAGTTCGTTTTCTATTAACTTTTCGATGCTGATTCCGAATCTGGGTTTTAAATTTTTCTAGTACGTTAGGTTTTTGAGAATATTAAAGGCGAGTTCACAAAAATGTATTTTTGTGCATTTTTAAGAGCTAAGTTTGTGATATTTTTGGATGCGTCTGGGATCTGACTACTTTTTTTTGATTTATTTTTTAATGCTGATTCCAAATATGGATCCGAATAACGGATCTAGATTCGTGATGGAATTAAATTTCGAACAATACCAAACATTGGTACATAATTTTATAAGAAGAACAATCATTACTCCAAATTAGACTTTAAAAGCTTTCTTGGTAAACATTTCTTCATTGCTGATTAGGTTGAATTTGTATTTTTCTTTTATTTTCGGAAATAAAAAATGGATGACGATAGTAAGTTTCGATATAAAATGCCGTAGTTGTGAACTTGGTTTCTCAATTTTTGAGGAAATTGAGGTCAAAGTTCACAAAAATTGTGTTTTTTAAGAAGTCTGGGATGTGACCACAGGGTTTCGATTAATCTTTCAATGCTGCTTCTAAATTTGGTTTCCAAATTTTTCCATTACTTTAGGTTTTTAAAAAAACTGAGGGCAAAGTTCACGTTAATAAATTTTTTTTTTTATGTTGGGGGTCGCGAAAAATTTCAAATGTTGAAAAGGGGTCGCAAAGCAAAAGTTAGTGAGGAGCTCTGTTCTAGAGTTGTCAAAACCGGTTTCCAAATTATTAAAAAGCGTTTTTTTCGTTTTTTCCAAGCCGATTTTTTAAAACCGGATTTTTTTCTGATTATTCGAAAAACCTTTTTTTTATGTCGAATTATTCGACATTTTCGAATTTATTGTGTCCGACCGAACGTTCGATTTTTTAAACTATCGATAGTATCGAATATTTTAAAGAATTTTAAGTTTTTGAATAAAATTACGTTTTTTACGTTAAAACGGGGTTTTTTTGAACACACAAATAACAGTTTCTGCCGTTCACTGCCATTCCAGTCTATTTTAACTAACTTCGGCGAACTTCCACCGCGACGTGCATATTTTGTTTAGACCTTTTATTTCGATACAACAATAACACGAGATTCCCATCATTGCCTTTAAAGGTAATTTAAAGTATAATTATACTTTAAAAAGTAGGATTATTCCAAAATAATTTTAAAATGTTAAATACTGTTCATTTTTTAATTAATTTTTCAGCAAATGGCAATCTATTTGAAGCTGATTTTATTTCGGCGATAGTATCGCTATCGGTTAAAAACTATCGATAGTCCATTTCAAATGAAACTATCGATAGTACCATCGATAGTTTTGCAGCTCTAGTTCGATTACGGAGTTAGGCAAAAAGTGACGTTCGGCCACTGTTCGGTGTCCGGACAAATTTAGGCCGAACTTTACCGAACACCGAACTTTGTATGTATTGCATTTTATCGTCGTAAAATTAAGCCATACACGCAAAAAAATATTTTGCCAAGCGCTTGGGAGGAATCACGTTAAACAATATTTTTTCGTATATTATGCAAAAACTTATAACATTTTACCAAGCGTTTGCTTGTTTTATCTTAAAAATACTAAAATTATGCAAGCTCATGTAAAATTTCTTGAAACGTTTGCAAAGTTAGGTATAATTATGCAAGCGCTTGGTAAAATATTATTAGTTCTCGCACAATAAACGCAAAAATCTTGTTTAATGGGATTCCTCCCAAGCGCTTGGTAAAATATTTTTTTGCGTGTATCACCAGTGCAACTACTTTACAACTCGAATCTGGTTTTTCATAATTATTACGGGTTCGGTAAAAAAAATCATAAAAAAGGTTTTTAGAATTTTTTTTTTTAATTTTCTAAGTTTCGAAAATTTTGCAGTACAAACAATTTTTTTTTTCATATTTCACTTTGTATCAAACAAAATATTATAACCGCGAAATTCTTTACTTTGGGGTTTTTTAAGCGCTTTGACGACTTTGAAAAAAAAAACGTTCTCAAAGCACTTTTAAGCTTTGAATTTGATTATTTAATAAGACTGAATTGTGAACATTTATTTTTTCGTCTTTTTTTGTTAAAAACAAAAAAAAACTTTTTATTTTAAACTATTTTTATTTAAAAAAACGAAAAATCCGGTCATTCGAACCGGTTTTCAAATAAAAAATATGAAAACCGGTTTTTCAAAAACGGTGGTTTTCATATGTTTCAAAAACCGGCTCGAAACCCGGTTTTTGAAACATGCCGAATAGTTGACAATTCTATGTGCATAACATGAATAAACGAAGTGTGTGTGTAAATCTTTGTGAAAATCTTCAAATATTGCAGCTTAAAAAGCCGGCGATAATACAAAAATATTGTGATTTAAGCTTTATAAAAGAATTTTTACAAATAACAACAAGTTTTTTTTTTTTATTAATAAAATTTCTTATATTAACAAAAATATGAGTTGAATTTACAAAAAATAAAGTTGATTTACAAAAAACGAGTTGATCAACTTTTACAACATAAATATTTGTAGGGTCAAAATCAACAATGATTTCTGTTGAATTTACAACGATTTTCTTTGGGAATACAATGATTTTTGGTTGAGTGTAACTGGCGGAAACATTTTGAAAAAAAAAATCAAACAAAAAAAAAATTGTTTTCTCCGCTTTCAAGGGAGCTGAAAACCGAATACAACATCCAACGAAGCCAGACATTCAATCAAGCAACTATAAATATATCCGACCAACAAGGAAATATGTTTATTTCTTACAAACTTTGGAGCCCACAAGTATCAACAATTTTTAAAATTAAGAAGTTTTGCTTTCAATGGAATTCAAGACAACAATTTTATTTCCAAAATTGCAAATGTTAGAATTCCAACTTTAATTTTTTGTAATTTTGTAAAGCGTAAAGTTGATTTAACATTAAAAAAATTTGAACTGTTGCAAGGGTAAAAATTTCTAAAGTGAATATGCTTCATGATTTTGACTTTCTCATGTGAATTCCATACAGAGTACTTAGCTGTACTAGGAAAATTTTCTAATTCCGGATTTTAAAATCAAAATTCCCGTGGGGGAAGTATAAAATAGCCTTGCAACAGTGCAATGTTGCACATTTTTTTTCAAAACATGTTTAATCAAGTCTTATGCTTTTCTATTATCTTTTACATGATGCGTAGTTGCAAGAAAATATTGGAACTTTATTTAAATAGTAATATTATTGCTACTCTTTACAAAATAACAATCAAAAAAGTTGCAATTTTGAGATTTCGCAATTTTGCAAGACTAAGATTTCTGACCTCCAAAAATTTCGGGATTTGTAGTTTTACAAAAAAGATATTTACTCCAAAGATTTTTTTTTGCTCGTTGACAAAAAAAAAATACAATCACTAAAAATATTTTTGCTATACAATTAATTAAAAAAATACATTGATTGGTAGTATATATATATATATTATATTATTGCATATTTTATATAAATTTTAATTTTTTTAATTTATTATAAACATTTTTTGAAAAACCCACATTTAAACCATAAACAAATCACAAATTAATTCAATTTTACTTGTAGAAACATTATTTTTGTTACAGAAAATAAATTCGGAATCATTTTGTTAATATTTTAACCAACTTTTTTTTACATCCCTTTTGTCTTTCTTTACCAAATTTATTTTTTTATTTGCTCACGGATAGCGTGCGTCCCCAAAGTGTAAGGGCCCACAAGTGGGCTGCGAGGGTAATTTTCTGACAAATGTATGGTATATAAAAATTCTTTGATTTTGAGAATCACCTTGTCCGTCAAGTAAAAATTACAATTTCTTACGCGAAATTGTCTGCGAAAAATCTCAAAAGATTTTCTCTAAAAAACTGGATAAACAAATTAAATATTCTTTTTACACTTTATACCCTCCCATTTTATTAAGTGTTTTTGCAGCTAAAACGAGATTTTACACTCAAACAAATTTTTTGATCGAAAAAAATTACACTCAAAAATATTTTTATTTACAAAAATGTCTAAAAAAAAGTTTTCCGCTTAAAATAAATCGTTCTAGACAAAATTTTTATACATTTGTGTATTCCGCCAAGTGGAGTTTTACTTTTTTTCTTGTTTTTACTACAAAAATAATAATGGAATTCACGTCAGAAATTTTAGTCTTGCAAAATTGCGCAATGTCAAAATTGCAACTTTTTTTGCTTGTTTCTTTGTGAATAAAAGCAATTGTATTTATATTAAAATAAATTGCAAATCTTTTCTTGCAACTACGCATCATATGAAAGGTAATAGAAAAATAAAAATTTTATTAAAATTTTTTTTTTAAAAAAAAGTTGCAATATTGCACTGTTGCAAGGGTCAAAAAATTCTGAAGTGAATACCCTGAATATTTTTTTTTGAATATTCGGATTCGGCTTCGTTTTTGGCCGAATAGTGAAAATTTGGGCGAATATTCGGTTTCGGCTTCGGCTACGGCCAAAAAAGGTGTATTCGGTCGGACACTACAAATAACTTATTTGAAATAAGTGATATTACACAGATATAACTGTAACTTAACATATTTGCTTGTTGTGCCTTCGAGAAGTTTGTTATTGCATTTGACTGATATCGGTTTAGCCGTTTTCAAATTTTTCCTTTTTTTCAAATTTCAATATTACCACAAAAAATAATATTGGACCTTTAGGGCAATGTCTTTGGGTTCTTTTTTTGGCTTAAAAAGTTCCGAACAAAATGAAAAAAAAATTTTTTTTTGATATTTTTTTATATTAAAATATTAGTTAATATTCGGACATTACTGAAAAAGTTTTTGTGGTAAAATTTTTTTTGATCTGTTTTTGCAAAAAAAAAAAAAATAGTTTTTTTGGTAAAATATAACGTAATATTAGAACATGATTGAAAAGATGTATTTTTTCAGTATCGTATTATATTTTTTTGCCTTTAATGCAATTTGAAATCAATTTAAAAAATAGTTATTTTTAAAGATTTTTTTTTTTTTAAATATTGTAAGGAAAATGAAATAAATAAATACTAAAATACTAAATACTAAAAACAGTAATGTGCAAATATTAACTAGAATTTTAAGATAAAAAAATAAATCAATAGAGTCCAACCGAATATTCGATTTCGGTCTCGGTTTCGTCCGAATAATGGGGTTTCGGCCACTATTCGGTATTCGGCAAAATTTTGGCCGAATATTAGCCGAAACCGAAACTTTTTGTTATTTTAAAAAATATGTAAAAAAGTCGCTGAGTTTTTTGATTTCGTATTTCATTACACTTGATTCAGTTCAATTGAAGAAAATGTTACAAGTTTATGCAATAAAACTGTTTCAGTTCAAAAATTATTTTCTCCTAATCTTCAAACGAAATATACAATTTTTTTGTAAGTTTTTTAAAAAACATATTTTGTTTTTTTTTTCAAAAATACAACATTCCTATGGATTAAAAGCATTATATGCTGTAAATTTATCTTTAACAACTTTTTAATAATTTTATTCATGCCAGGCGGTAATTTTTTTTAATTTTCGGTTTCGGTTCGGTTTGGCCGAATATTACTTTATCGGCCGAATATTCGGTTCGGTTTCGGTTCGGCCTCGAAAACTGGTTTCGGTCGGACTCTATAAATCAACAATTAGTTTTATTAACTTTCTTCTTAAGTTAACGATTTCCAAGGCAAAACAGGAACCCAAAGACATTGCTCTACAAGTTTAATATTTTTGTGTGTTAATATTGACCCTAAAGGCAACTTTTTCGATTGCGACGATTTTGAAATGCTAAATTTTCTCCACCCTACTCGATAATCACATTTTTTTTTTGCTTTTTTTTAATTTTTTTTTCAATTTTGATTTTAAGAAAGTGCTAATTTTTTAAAAAATTTTTATAAATAGTAGTTTGTACAAAAAATTTCTTAAATAAAACTTAAACCCATCGTTATAATGCAGAATATTATTATTATTATTAAAAAAAATACAAAATGTAAGGAACAACACAACTTTTAAGAGCAAAGTTTCCACATTTTACGAGCATTGTTTTAATTTTATGCTGCCTATTTCAAACGCATTAAACCGTTTTTAGCACATATTTTTGGTTTCCCTGATAAAAACCATAATTTTAAACTTTTTAAAATCTTACCTTTCATATGAAATCTTTTTAACAATAAAATTTTCATTTTTACTAATTTCTTTTAGCAATTCATCCTCATTCAACACCCGCCTATACTTCGTGCGCCTTGAAAGGAATGTTATTCTTATCTTATCTTGAGGAGGCTCAAAGGGGACCTTCAATCGATGTAATATAAATTCGGAAAATGCCCGAAATAAGCCACTATTATGGCATCCTTGTATCTACAAGACAAAAGTAAATTGATGTAAAAAGAAAAAATCTGTTATTTAACTTTTAATTTAAGGAATATAAAATAAATAAAATGAATTTAAATTAAAAACTTACAATTGGAGTGTTATAATATAAACCAAAGATCATACGTGGTAACAATGGCATAACAACATTTCTAAAACAAATACGTTTCCCCTTAACTTGATCTAGAGTCCATACTGGATTGTGAGAAAAGGCTTTGAAGGTATCAGCAAATGGTGAATCATATTGGTAAGTTTCCCATACAATTATTTGAGTATTTGTATCAAAAGCTGTTGTATGAGTTTGATTAACATACAATGTTGCATACAGATTAAAAAAATCACAAAAATGATGATACATATTATACGTAGCATCAATTTTCATTAGAAAAGTGGGTGTATTAATAAACATATCACATTCTTCATTATCTTCATTTAAAGTACTAGACGATTCTACGAAATTTCTTAATTCCGGTGACCATGATTGCAGTGCACCCATATGACTTAATTCATTTTTTAAACGTGTTTCATTAAGTTTACAAAAGCCTTGTATTTGACCAGGATTTAAGACATCCATATGATAACGTATACGTTCATTTCGCAGTGCTAAATCTCTAAAATCCAACATTAAATAACGACCTCGACAAAATCTTAAATATTTTGTACATTCTAATGATGAATCCGTAATTAGCTTAGGTTCGCACATTAACATTAATTCATCAATTTGAAATTGTATATAACCAAAATCAGCTTGTTGATAGAACGTATCCACTTGTGCTTCTTTGTTACGAACCCAACCTGTATGTTGTCCTGGACAGGAGGGAGTCTGAAAACGATTACGTTTTTCACAATCCGGTTCATAACCCCAACAGGCATCATTATCTTCTGTGGAAATCTCATTCATAAATTTACGACGACATTCTTCAGACTGTTCACATTGTTGTTTTACTTTACCAAATGTATTCAAATAACGCTTTAAATGTTCTAAAGGTAAATCAGGTAATGTTATGCTTTGTTTGGTTTCACATCCGCAATAATGTGCACATAATAAAAACCACCATATCTGTATGATTTTTAAAGATTTCTCCATTGTTAAGGTGTGTTTTTTTCTAAGCTATTGTTTTCTCCAAACTAGTTCAAAATTTCTTTTCTCCCCCATATAAGGTCGTAAGATGATTATTGTATATTGTATTCTTAGAATTTTTCTTAATTTTGTATATCTCTAAAAATCGCAGATATGGCCTTGAAATTTATGTTGCATCTTTAGTAAACACGTTTTGTATCACACAGCCAGCTGTGCACTATGGTAATCCGTGATGACCTCACACTTGAATTTTTAGAGATTTTTTCTATTTTTGTTTCTTCAACTACAATGTATTTGTTTACTACCTCCACATAGATTTTTGAGTTTTTTTTTTTGTTTATATACCGGCTTTTTTCATAATTATATTTAACATATCAATCAAATCTTTTAGCTGTTTTTCTATTCAGCCACAACGTTCGTTATGATGCGCTTAACTTTACCAACTGAGATTGTTTGACTGATGTGTATACCTTTCTAGGCATAAAAAAAAATCAGGTTTTTCATTTGTTTGGTGTGGTGGTAAAAACACTTAACAGAACTTTGAAAGAATTTAATCCATTAAGTCAAACTGAAAATTAAAGGAAAAAACAGATAAACGATGTTTAGTTTTCAGGTTATAACTAGTGTCCGACCGAACGCACTTTTTCAGACCGAACCCGTACCCGAACTTCGGTAAATTTTGCAAAGTTCGGCCGAACCCGTACCCGAACTTTTTTATATTAAAAAAAAAGGTGTTTTTGCGAATAATTATAAAAAAAAACAACTAAAAAAAGTATTTTTTTATTAGCTGTACTATTTTATAGTTAAAAAGTAAATATTTTGTACTTTTGTATACTTAAAGAAAGTGGAAAAATATAGCTCAAGTTGATTTTTTTGGAAAAAAATACATTTCTTTTTAACAATAGCCCGATTCGAGGTGTAAAGTAGTTGCACTGATAATATGGCTTAATTTTAAGACGATTAAAAGCAATACATACAAAAGTTCGGTGTTCGGTAAAGTGGCCGAACGTCACTTTTTACCGAACTTCGTAACCGAACCCGAACGTTCGGTCGGACACTAGTTATAACGAAAGCAAGTTTCGAAAAATCGTTGGTGCGATATTTTGTTGTGATATACATATCTCGTAAACTAGAGCCGACTCGGAAAAATTAACAGCAATTCTCAAAAAAGGTTTTGCTACAGTCAAAATGAGTTAACAAATCCTTTGCAAATGTCTGAAGTTGCTTAGAAAATTCTGATTAAAAGATAAAATTGCTCAGTTATATGATTAACAAGTAAAAATGTTAAATTCGGCCTTGCCGAATGTATTGATATCCTCCACAATGTAAAAAAAAATATTTGCAAAACAAAACAAAAAACAATTTAAAAAGAAAAATCTGCGAAAAAATTGGTAAAAAAAAAATTGTTGGTAAAAAAAAAAAATCGCGAAATATTTTTTATTTTTTAAATACTTTCATACTTCTTTAAAAACCATTCTGTGTCCAATTCTGTTCACATTAGTCAACCAGCAGCCGAATTAAGGCATTTTGTATTTTAGGTTATGTGGAATGTACCGAAATTTTCGAGGTGTCCTTACATTTTCGTTCATAACTTTTGAAAACTGCTCAGGGCAACAAATAGTAAATATTTTAAATTTTATGGTGTTTTCTTTTCTGGCAAAAAAATGTGCCTTTTTTTTGCATTTCGCCCCGAAAATTGTGTTTTTGTGTTCTTTTCTAAAAAATGTCAACCCTCATAAAGAATATCGTGTTCTTTTCTAAAAATGTCTGCCCTATAAAGTGCAAAAAAGTTGCACTTTTTACCCCGTAAAAAATCACGGGGTTGAAATTGCCTTACACAACAGCTGACTTTTTCTGTGTTGTTTTCTCAAAACAGCTGTTAAAAAATACAGGGCAGAGTATTTCTGTATGTTGTGTTCTATTCCAGTCAAATAAAATGCAAATTTTAATAGATTTTTTTAAGGTGTGTTAAACATTTTAAAAATGTATGCCCTAAAAAGGCAAACATTTTTTTTTAGAAAAGAAATCACCATTAGTCATATCTGTGTAATATGGTTGTGATCGCTATTTCAACAATTAACTATAAATCAAGTATCCAAACTCTAGCAAAGTGATGCTCAGGACTTATCAAATTTTTTTCGACTTATTTCACACGACTTTGGTCACACCCCTTTTTAAGCAAGTTTAGGTTGTGTTAAAATGGTGATAAAATCGGATTTCACTCCTCTTTATTTTGAACTTTAATAATCGTTAACATGAAAATCCTAGCTGATCCTGCTTTTGAATTATTGCTAAATAACTACACTGTTCGACAACAAAAACCTCCCAGTTAAATATCCAACTGATTCTTATAGATTTTGCTTTCCTGAATCCAAATCTTCTACCAATTCAACTGATTCTTATAGATTTTGATTTCCTGAATCCAAATCTTCTACCAATTTTTTCTAGCACGTACCGTTTTTGAGATATTCGATTCCAAAAAAGGACTTGATTTCATATCAAATGGACCTCCTAATTCCAAAACTGCAATTTAAATTTTTCTAGAGTGTTCCGTTTTCGAAATATTCGCGTTTAAAAATTTTTCCACGCGAAAATCGAAGCGAATATCTCGAAAACGGAACATGCTACAAAAATTTGGATTTCAGTTTTGAAATCAGAAGGTAAAATTTATATAAAATCAAGTCATATTTGTTGGAAGCAACAGTTGACTTCAAAAAAAAGTAATTTACAAAAAAAATGTGAAAATTAAAATATTTGATTTTTTTTGGTATTCTAGATTTTACTTCCGAATATTTTTATTCGTTTTGTTTCACATAAAAAATTGTTGGTGAAAGTAAATCGAATGTACTATTTTCGTTATAATTTTAAGATTTTAGTTATTTGATTTAAATTTTGAATGAATACAAAAAAAATAAAACACCGAATTCGATTTCATGTGATTCTGAAAAACAGAGGCCTAGGCCTATGTTCTGTCTTTCACAACTTTTCAATTCACATGAAAATTTCCTAATCACATGAAATCAAGTGTAGTGTTTTGTTGATCACGCTTTCATCCGAACTTGAAATCGAAGAATTTAAATTTAAAAAATTATAAGGAAAAAAGTGCATTCGTTTTACTTTCACCAAATTTTATTTATGTGAAACACAACAAAAAAGAAATTCGGATGTGAAATCTAGAACACCAAAAAAATTCGGAAATTTTAATTTTCACATTTTTTATGTGAATTACTTTTTTTGGAACAGCGGCCCTAAATAACCTATTTCGAATTTAACTTTTTGACGACTATACATACATAAAGGGCTAATTTTCCGAATTATGAATTTATTTAATTGATTTAAATTTATGAATTGATTTAAATCCATCTGCTTGATTTTTCTAAATTAAATATTACAACTATTAAATAATTGAACAGATTAATTTTTTAATTGATTCAATTAATGTTATTGTGGACTAATTGTAAGTCCAATATTTAATACAATTTAAGCATGCAAGTTTATTTGGAAATCTTGTAATTTTTTTAAAACTCCATAAAGATTTCACTCCTTTAAAATCTGCTTCCACTGTGTACGTTTTATCATATTATTCTATCTGCTGCTCACATTTGGCATTTGTTTGGTTTAATGGCTGTTTTATGCCACTGATAATTAAGTATCTATAAACATTCATTTACTAAGCGTAAGTTATTTATACCGTTCACTTTATTTTGTTTATAAAAGAGATACAAATTCAAAAGGAGAAATTCTCACTCTCCGCTAAGGTATACTAAATTAGAGAATTAATTTTTGTTTACCTAAACAGGTGACGTTTGTATACAAATTGCTAAAATCATATGTTAGTTTTTGGCTTTCATACGTGGGTAGTTGTTTTCTCCGGAGCTAGTGGATACGTTATATTAGAAATAAGATGTCTCAGATATGATTAGAAATCATAAATAAATCGTTAAAAAGTCTTATAATCTTCATTTAGTTGTAGAGGGTATATAATGCGGCTGTTCCAAAAAAAGTAATTCACATAAAAAATGTGAAAATGAAAATTTCCGAAAGTAAAACGAATGCACTTTTTTCGTTATAGTTTTTTAAATTTTAATTATTCGATTTTAACTTCGAATGAAAACGTGATCAACAAAACACTAAACTTGATTTCATGTGATTCGGAAATTTTTATGTGAATTGAAAAGTTGTGAAAGACAGAACAGATGCCTAAAAGTCTGGCATTCCGCTTGTAACCCACCGAAACGGTAAGTAAGTAAGTATAACTTGCATTTGATCGATATCGGTTCAGCGGTTTAAAAGTTATGAACGAAAAATGTAAGGACACCACGAAAATTTTAGTACATTCCACCTAGGGTTCTATAGTCAAAAAGTCGATTAATCGACTTTTTGTATGAAAAAGTCGAAAAGTCGAAATCGACTTTTTTGTTCTTAAAAAGTCGAAAAGTCGAATTTTGGTTTCGACTTTTTCGACTTTTTTAGATTTTTGCTAAATGAAAATAATTTGTTTCTTCTGAAAAAAATTTCAAATGAGAGCCGAGTTTAATAACAACTGAAGCTATTGGTGTTTCTATGTATTTTGTATGTGAAGCAAAAAAAGTCGAAAAGTCAAAAAAAGTCGAAAGTCGAAAAAAGTCGAAAGGTCGAAAAATCGACTTTTTAAATTTTGAAAAAAGTCGAAAAATCGACTTTTTAGAAATTGAAAAAAGTCGAAAAGTCGACTTTTTGTTGCAACTATATAACCCTAATTCCACCATAACCTAAAACTACAATATGCTTTAATTAGGCTGCTGGTTGATATATGTAAACTGAATTGGATACCGAAAGGGTTTTTAACAAGTACGCACCTTTTTTTTACCCCAAAATCTTTTTTCTCTTTTTTCTCACTTTTTTAACAAAATTTCTTTTTAACTTTTTTTTTAAACTAACAAGGGAGGTCTCCCTGGTGTCACCCGCCGATCTTTTTGGAATTGGTTTTATTTTGTAGAACAGGAAAAATAAAGGGACATGTATTTTTTTATATACAAAGAAACCTAGTCATGTTACATACCAAATGAAAGGTCTTTGGAAAACCTATCTTCTTTTGCAAAGAATGTGTCCAAACATGCACAACTTTTCGTCATATTGAGTAAAATTACAAAATTTAAGGACATTTTTGTTATTAAGAAAAATATTTACTTTTTTGGCACGTTGTTAGCATCACGACATAGGTATTTTAAATACCTTTAATCTGATACCAAACATGCCTATATTAATTTTGAGTAAATAGGCGTAAATCGTAAAATTTCAACTTCCCCCCATACAAATCGACCCCCCTAAAAATGAGTTTGGGCCGCTAAAAAAAAATACGTGTCGAATTAATTTTCGTTTTAACCAACATATCCAAATTTCATGAAGATCTGAGGGTGACACCAGGGAGACTTCCCTTTTAAGTAAAAAAATCACAATAATCATAATCGGGGCTATTCCTGTTGTCATAAACGCGTTTAAAACGCGACGATGGTAATTTTTGGTATTCCTGAATACGTTGGAGATAATACAGACGAAAAACATATGTTTTTTCGTTATCGTCGACATTCGACGTATTCCTCAATTCGTCTTCGACGCCAGATTTATACAATTTTGTTCGACATCTTTTTTGGCGCGTTTTTATAGAAAATTGTGTTTTTTTTAACTAAATCATTAAAACTCATAGAATTTTCTTTTAAATATCAATTAAGTGTTTTATTTTTGTATAAATTATGTAATAAAAATGTCTCCGGCAGAATAAAAACCATGAAAATGCAAATTGCATTTGTTCCCGGACTGTGCCACACAGGGACGGATTTTTGTTTATGGCGATTTTTTTGTATAATTTCTGAAGTTTAAAATACTTATTCTTAATTTTTTAATTATATATATTATAGTAAGATTGAAAATAAATATAAAATATGACCCACAATATAATTTTAATTAATTAACAATTCATGTTATTTTATATGTTTTGTTGTTTTTTTGTGTTTTGCTAGTGATGACAAAAATTAATCGATATTCCTTCACCGATACCACTGAAGTATTGTAGAATGTGGTGAAACTCGGTCGTCGAAAGTGAAACTCATTCGACGTCGAAGTGATGCGCGTATTTAGAAATAAGGATGAATATCAGCTGTTCAAAAGTTATGAACGAAAATGGAAGGATACCTCGAAAATGTTGGTACATGCAACATAACCTAAAAAAAAAAATTCTTTAATTCGGCTGTTGATTGACAAATATCAAAAGAATTTGATACCAAAGGGTAAAAGGTAACAAGTATTAACATATTTAAAACAAAAATTATCCCCCGAAATTTTTTTTTTCACAAAAATTTTTTTCTTGGAGATTTTTTTTTTTTTTTTTGCAAATAATCTTTTTGACATTGTGGAGGGTATCACTTTACTTGTTTTTTAATAAGCTTTTTAGAAATTAAAAAGGTTTTGTTGAAATTTAATTTTATTTTTATACCCTCCAACCACAGTATGGGGGTATACTTTGTCATTCCGTTTGTAACGCATAAAAATATCGGTCGGGGACCCCATAAAGTGTATATATTATTGATCTATGATCGATTATATGTCATTCTATGATTGTCCGTCCGTCCGTCCGTCTGTATAAAACACGATTCAGTCCAAAATAAAAGAGCTATCCCAATTAGAAATTTTGTCTTTAAGACAATGTCAGTAATGATTCATCAGGTAGAAGTCAGCAAGTGAATACGTTTTACTAAAGACAACTTAAGGACATGTCATAACTTTTGTCGGAGCTCCCCAAGTTCTATAAATGTACTGACTTGTCATATAAGTTGTCTTATCAATTTAGAAAAATCATGTCTTTAATGCTGACAATTATATAGCAAATCCGACCAATCGCTAAAAAAATTTTTTTTCGATGTAAAATCGATGTAATTTTGTTTAATCCTTTAAAACTCTTTTAATTTTCTTTGTAATTAAAAAAATAAAATTGAATTGGTCATAAAACAATAAAAAAATAATAAAAAAAATCCGCGACCGGGGATTGAACCGAGGCCAAAAATCTACAACACGTAAGCTGCCGAACCTGCTAGACAACTAGGCCAACCACAACTTAAAATTGTTTGTAATAAAATATATTTTGAAATCATAATATTTTCAAATTTGTCAAAAACAAAATAAATTGAATATATCGTCACCTTAATTGTAAAGGGCACCTGCAATATTTTTTTGTAAATAATTTTTTTTTGTTTTGTATAAATAATATTAAAAACAACTAAGATACGCTTAAATAACTCTAACAAAATCTTGTTAAATAGGATGAAACCAAATTCCAATTAATATTTAAAAAAATGTTATATTTGAGAAAAAAAATCATATTGTAGCATTTTTCAATTCAGGTGACGAAATATATATAACAGGACAGTTCAAATAATAAATTAATTTAAATTTGTTTTTAAATAAACACATTTATTATCAAAGTTTGGCTAAAGGGGTAAGGTGCTAGACCAGTAAACAGAAGGTTCTGAGTTCGCGGACCAAGTGAGGCAGATCAAAATAGTAAGTTTTAAAAAATTAAATTTAAGAAATGGACAGATAAAAATAGTAAGTAGTGTAAATTAAAAGACGTGATTAATAAATTTTAAATTTTTGGACGATCTCAGACGTACTATGTACATTAGACTGGGTCGACCATAAAGGAGAAAAAAAAAGTTCCCATTGTGCGGGCTTAATTTTAAAGCTTACCTCGAAAAAGTTCCATAGCCAAAATATTAGATTTTTAGGACGCGATTTGGTACCGCCGAAATCGTTTTTTGTTTATAGCTTTGTCAGTTGATGTCCGATCGTTTAAAAAAAAAATTGTTAGAAAGTCCTCAGCGAGTACTAAAGTTGACTCATATCTGGTTTTAACCTCAGAGGTCATCTTCTTGTTATGATTGTTAGTTTCTCTTCTTTCTACCCACTTAAATGATTTTTATTTTTCCATTAAATTATAGCACAAAAAAATTCATGAAATTCTTCCCTTGGAAGTATCCAGTTAAATTTATTAACAAAAAAGTTACATTTGATTTAAGATTTTCATATACAATATAAAGAAAATTAGAAAAAACACTTGTTATTATGCCTTTAAACTATATTTAACTTTTTTAGTTTGTATTTAAATACATACGAACAAGTGTTTTAAATCTTTTTCTATGGAAATTTAAAATTGAATGTAACTTTTTTGTTAATTAATTTAAGAGGGTACTTCTAAGGGAAGAATTTCATGAATTTTTTAATGCTATAATTTAATGGAAAAATAAAAACCATTTAGGTGGATAGAAAGCTGAGAAACTAACACTCATGACACGAAGATGAGCTCAGAGGTCAAAACCAGATATGGGTCAAATTTAGTACTCGCGGAGGACTTTCAAACAAATTTTTTTTTAAAACGATCGGACATCAATTGACAAAGTTATGAACAAATAACGATTTCGGCGGTACCAAATCGCGACCTAAAAATCTTATATTTTGGCTATGGAACTTTTTCGAGGTAAGCTTTAAAATTAAGCCCGCACAATGGAAACTTTTTTTTTCGACCCGGTCTAATGTACATGTCATAATGTAGTCAGCACTATTGACTACCTGAATACTTGTCGGCGAGGAATTTTGACAAAATACTTGAAAAAATCAGGAGGTGTCATGAGGTTTTTTGTATGGTCAGAGATTTTTCAGTCAGCAGGTACACTGACATTGTCATAAGGAAGTCTTTGAGATGTCTTAACGACATTTCTAATTGGGATACTCCTGAAAATTGGCACGAATGTGTCTCATAGTCATAGGCCGGTTAAGTTCGGAAATGGGTAAAATCGGATAAGGGGCAAAAAAGTTCCCCCTTAAAGAACTAAAAAAACCTCTTTAAAAACGCCATTTTTTACAGCCTTTTTGCATTTTTGTTAAACAAATGAAACCTTTTTATGTCAGAAGGAGTTAAAGTCATACAGTTAGACCCCGGGGGCTACAACATATTGTTTTTTTTTGCCCCGCCCCCCTTTTTGTGGGCGTGGATTAAAAAAACATGAAAATTATGAGAAAATGGTATAACTATAGTTCAAAAAGCATAATAAATAATTTAGTAAACATTTATCGCATTGGGGAAGGTATCACCCATCACCCCCACAGAGCCCCTCCCCAAAAACGCCTCTGAAATTTTTTTATATGTAATTTTACACGTTGGAGGGTATCATAGATTCGGCACAGCCGAATTTAACACTTTCACTTTGTTTAATTAAGTTGTTTTTTATAAATTTTAAAGATTAAAAGGCGTTTAAATTGCCCAATGTGAGCACGAATGAAGTGATTTTGAAAGAAAATTGTTTTCAATTACGTCACTAAAATAATACCTTTATATAATATACCTTGTAAAAAAGTACAAAAATATTTTTTTTACTCAAAAAGTTTTTTTCGTGGATTTTTTTTTACCAAAAAATTTTTTTTCCTCAATTTTTTTTTTTTTAAATCAAAAAAAATTGTCAAATTTAATTTCTTTTACCAATTTTAACAAAATTTTTTGAAATTTTTTTCCCCATTTTTATTTAAAAAAAAAATTTGGAACAATCTTTTTTTATACTGTGGAATGTATCAATATATTCGGCAAGGACGAAATAAAAATTTTACTTGTTTAATATGTATTTTGTTCTTTAAAAATTTAACAAATTTAATTTATAGATAATTGTAGAGGCAATGTAAGTATAATTGTAGTTAAATTGGCAAATGTTGGTATTTAAAAATATAGTCTTTGGCAACACAGATTACCGCTATTCCTTAAGGTGCATACAGACGACGCATTGTACAATCGTCAATATTACCCACACACCTTCAATATAATTGAATATTGTACATAATATTGCGTCGTATGTAGGTACCTTTAATCTATTATTTTATAATAAACACCCTGTCAACGTAACGATTTATACACGAAATACCGTTAATTTCTATAGTTGCTGTCAGCTGTTTGTCAAATAAATGTCAAATTTGACTTTTACAAGGGTATATTTATTACAGAAAAATAAACCAATTGAACAAAAAAATTTTATAAATGCATAAAAAATTATAAATCCCGAAAAAATTGTCCATTATTAAACAAAATCAACATGAGAGATCCGCCCAAAACGTAAGTAAACTAATATTTTTAAAAAATATATTAAATTTTAACGAAAATCTTCTATTTTAAATGCAGTTTGGGCATCACCATTACTACACCTGGTAGTGGTGTTAATTCAGGAGCACCTTCTACTTCTGGCAGACACAATAGCTTGGAAGATATAAATTTAGATCAGTTTTTGAAAACTTCCAATTATGAGGATACTGTAAAACAATTGGATATTTATTATGGAATTGGTAAGTAGTATTTTTAATCAATGTAAAATTTAATTAATTATATAACCTCAATTTTTAAACAAGCATACATATGTATGTATTTTAGATATGATAGAATTATATTATAGCAACGCTTTGTTGACAATTTTTAATTGACATAAATTAATTCGATCTATTTTTAAAATAAAACAATTCGATCTGCTCTGTCTCTCTTACTTGCATTTCTCTCGTGAAAACAAGATTGGTTTGTTTATGTTGTTTGTTTATATTTGCTTCTTTAAATAAGCAAATAAATATAAAGAAATGTCATTGTAGTTGTCATTTTATGTTTATAAACAAAAAAATGTAAAGATTATTGTTTTTGTTTACATTTTTTATTTTTGTTGTTGATAATAAAATTGACAAAGTTCAAAGACTTCTTTTTTTTAAATGCAAATTTTTTAAAATAACTTAAATGGAAGTCACGTGTTTACCCTTGCAACATAGCAAGATTGCAACTTTTTTTTTTCAAATGTTGAATCAACTTATGCACTTTTCTATAACCTTTTACCTGATGCGTAGTAGCAAGAAAAGGTTTTTACTTTATTTCTTTACTCTAATCGCAAATAAAGTTTTGTTATTTCGCATTTTTTGCAAGACTCAAATTGCTGATGTGAATTCCATTTTTATTAAACAAATTTTTTCAATTTTAAAATACATTTGGACAATTTTAAATACACTTGGACAAATTTTAAATATATTTGGACAATTTAATACATTTGTAAATTTTTATTTGGACAATTTTAAAATACATTTGGACAATTTTAAAATACGAATTTTAATTAGTTTTAATGGATTTCATTTTAACTATTCAAACAATAATTTGAGTTTTAAAATTAAAAAAAAAAAAATAAACTTTAAATTTAATTTATTATCTTCGAATTGATATTATTTAAATTGCGTCTGCTAAAAGCTAAACAATTTTTTCGATTTCAAAATATTTAATTTAAAAAAATTAATTAACAAAAAATTTTAATTTTTGCTTCTGCTGTTTTTTTAGACCTAATTTTTAATTAATAATATTAATTTCCTTTTCTAGTCAAACGTCAATTATTACGTTTTCAAAGTCCCATAACGGGCTTATTTCCCGTCATGAGTACCGATCAAGAAATTGGTTCAGTACGTGATAGTGTTTATTGTGCCGCTGCTGTATGGAGTCTTTATCAAGCCTATCGTCGTATTGATGATGATCGTGGCAAATCTTATGAATTGGGACAATCTACTGTAAAGTGTATGCGCGGTATATTGGAATGTTGGATAAAACAAGCTTCCCGCGTTGAATTGTTCAAGCAACGTCAGTCAAATCAACATGCTTTGCATAGTAAATTTCATTTACATACTGGTGAAGAAATCTATTCAGATGATTTTTATAATCATTTACAAATTGATGTGGTATCATTGTACATAATATTTTTGGTACAAATGATAACATCGGGATTGCAAATTATTTATACTCAGGTGGGTGATGGTAGATAAAGCGATTTTAAAATTATTTTAATTTTCAATTGTATTTTTCATTTCCAGGACGAAGTAGCTTTTATTCAAAATTTAGTTTATTATGTGGAACGTGCTTATCGCACTCCTGATTTTGGTATGTGGGAACGTGGTGCTAAATATAATAATGGTACTCCTGAAATACATGCTTCTTCTATTGGTAATTTTTATAATTTAAAAGAGTTTTAGGTAATTTTTAAATTTGTTTTGTGTTTTATTATAGGCATGGCCAAATCTGCTTTGGAAGCTATTAATGGCTGTAATTTATTTGGTGAAAAAGGTGCTTCTTGGAGTGTTGTTTATGTTGATATTGATGCTCATAATCGTAATCGTAGTATTTTTGAAACTATGCTTCCAAGAGAATCAAGTTCAAAGGTAAATTAACTAAAAACGGATGAATTTTAACCAGAACATTTTTTAATAACTATTTTTCAGAATCTAAGAATTTTTCATAACGGAAAAATGTGTCAGAATTTAAAACAAAAAACTAGAACTAACTAAACTATGGCGCAAAATGTTTCAGAATCTAAGCATTTTTTTTACATCATTTACAGATATTCGAAAATGATCAACTGTAATTCAAAGGTTCTACTTTAAGTTTAAAGATTACATTTGCAATTCGAAGATTCCATTTGTAATTCAAAGATTTCATTTGTAATTCGAAGATTCCATTTGTAAATCGAGAATTTAAAATGTTATTCGAAGATCTCAATTGTATTTTGAAAAAGATCAATTGTAATTCGAAAAACATCAATTGTAATTCGAAAAAAAAGATCAAGAAGATCAATTGTAACTCGAAAAAGATCAATTGTAACACGAAAAGCATCAATTGCAACTTGAAAAAGATCAATTGTTATTCGAAAAATATCAAAGATCAATTGTAGTGTAAATCAAATAAGAGCAATTGTAATTCAAACAAGTAAAAAAGATAAATTCGGCCGTGCCGAATTTTAAATACCCTCCATCTGTATCCCAGTATTTATAAATTAATACGATTTTCTAATGCACGTTCTTTAAAAATTTAATATCAATGGCACAGATTAATACAGACTCGACAATTATAACAAGTGTCAAAAAAGTAGTCTTTAACAATATGGTTATTTTTTTCAAATTATTCTACTAAATAGGTTAGAGAGAGAAAACCAATATAACACGCCATACGAAAAAAAAGGTAGAACGGCTTTTATTGTTTTACTCACTTCTAACTAGTAGAAAGTGTTGCCATGCTTTAAACCAGCTAAAAACCGATCTGTATCTTCTAAAATCGCTAAGTTTTTACCCATTTTTGTTTTACAACTCTACTGTCTAGTCTGAAATATAGTCTGTGTCTATGGTGTTTAGAAAATATTTTTTTTGCCCATTACCAGGGCTGGAAAATCTCTAAACACCGTTTCTGTTAAAATAGCGTGTTTTTTTTTAAATTTATATGAATATGTATATCAAAATTGCTACACTAAAAAAATTATAACGGTAGATTCCACTACAAAAGACAGTTAAAACAACTACATTTGTTGTTGTTTAGACGTCTACGTTGTTGTTTTTAACTATTAATTAAAACGTCTCCCCGCGGATCTTTATGGAATTGGTTTTATTTTGTAGATCAGAAAAAATAAAGGGACACATATTTTTTTTAGCGGCCCAAATTCATATTTAGGGGGTAAAAAGGAGGGGGAAGACAAGGCAATTTTTAAGTTTTTAATTCAATTCCATTTTATGAGGACAATTGCGGAAAAACGCTTTCCGCTCCAATTTGTTAACATTCATCAAAACAAAAAAAAACGAAACGAAATGTTAACTTCCATTAATTTCTCAATTTAATTTAGCATCGTTTGGAATAGTTTTGTAAAATATTACACATTTTCGATGAAATATTGATAAAATTAGCTTATTAAGGTACCTACAGACGACGCAATATTATGCACAATATTTTTGACGTTTTCCCACAATTGGCATACATAAAAATACTGAAATCGATTTGATTTGTAAAAATAATATTTATAAAATTTATTCTTAATGAATAAAATTTATTTAAAAAAAAATTAATTAACTTATTTTATTTCAAATTTTTAAATTAAAAAATTAAGTAACTCAAAATAAAAACTTATTAATGGTAAAATTAAAAAAAGCCACAAATGAAAAAAAAAAAATTATACTCTCGGCCAAACCGGGAGACGAACCTGGTGCCCCCAAATTAATATCCGACGACACTACCATTAGACCATTGGCAGCATTAAAAATGCATGTTAAATTCGCAACTCTGTTAGAAGGTTTGTTTGATTATAACACAGCAATGCTTAAAAAAACTTATATACCCAGTGGTAGGTATACCCAGTGGTAGGTTTAAAAATATATTCCTAGTTTTTTATAGGGATCATACTATACTATAAGCTAACAAAATTAACCATTACTAACAGTGTTGCCAGAAATCGTTTGTAAGAATTGGACGCAAAATATAAATATATTGAATGTGTTTGATATTGATCTTATCCAAGAAATTATAAAAAAAAACAATTAAAACACAAATAAAGAGTGGATGGTATATAAAAAATGTAGAAAATAATTTTTTTTTTCCAAAAATTATTTCATTTACCCAATGACAAAGAATACAAAAGATTGTTAGGCCGAATATAAATTATTAAGGTGATTTTAATAAATTCTAATTTTATAAACAATATTAAAGCTAAAAAATAAATAAAAAAAAAACTTCATCCCGACCATGACTCAAACCTGCGACCATATGAATGATAAGCCAACAGTGCAGCCATCATACCACAGACTGTTTCTGAATGTCTTAGCAATTTAACGACTATCTTAAAAGAGATAAACAAAACCGAGCATATTACAACAAACCCTCTACTGCTGTGTATAAAAAAAGTTTTGTTGAATATACCATATTTTTTCCACCAAAATTCAGTTTCGCTTTTAAAGAAAAACAAAACTACATTTAATTAATAATTAATTACTGCACATTCATATATTTGCAAAAACTGAGAAAAATCAATGACTCGATAAATATAATGACGGGTATAGATTTAGGTGATTTAAATAAAATTATAATAATAAACAATATTAACAAAAAAAAAAAAATATCTTGAGTCCTAAGATGATTCGAACTCGTTACTCCATGTATGAAAAGCCAACACTCTAGCCATCATACCACAGACTGATTAAAAGTTTTACAATTTAGCGGGTATGTTAAAAGAACGAGAACCAAAACAGATAAATTAAAAAAAGCATTTAAGTAAACTGGAGTAATAACTCTTAAAACATAAAATATTAACAATATTTTTCAAATGTATTTAAATATGTTTATTAAAGGCCAAGATAAATCATCTTCTAAATGTGTCAATTTTGCTCCAAATTCGCTCATATTTTCTACATAGGCCACAAAGACCATATTTACACTCCATGTTAAAATTTGTTTACATACGTTAATCAGAATTTGAGTTATAGTATTTTACATGCTAGGTTTGTATGGGGGGTGTCACACCCCTTTTTTCTATTCCGCCCAAATTTTACATATAGATCAGACATGCTAAAATATCATTCTATACCAAATTTCATTCTAATCTGTTAAACAGAAGCCGAGTTATAGCATTTTGAATGCTAGGCTAATGTAGGAGGTGCCACTCCCCTTTGTCCAATTCTTCTAAAATTTTACACAGACATTGTACATGGTATAATATTATTCTGTACCAAATTTTATTTGAATCTGTCAAGTAGAAGCTGTGTAAACGCATTTTGTATTTTCAAAATTTTAGAGGTGTCGTTAAACTTTCACTCATAACTTTTGATCGGCTGGGCCGATTTCGCTCAAATGCAATACCAAACTTCTCGGGAGAACTTCCAACAAATATGTTAAGTTTCAGTCATCTCTGTGTAATATTTTGTCCGCTACAGCATTTTCAACAGACAGACAGACGGACAGACGGACAGACGGACATCGCTAGAATGTCTTAAAATCGATCGGGCATCATGAATATATATACTTTATGGGGTCCCAGACCGATATTTCGATGAGTTACAAACAGAATGACAAACTTATATATACCCTCTATCACTAAGTGGAGGGTATAAAAAGATCAATAGTTATTCGAAAAGGATCAATTGAAATTCGAAAAATATCAATTGTTATTAACAAATATTGGCTGTAATTCAAAATAGATCTATTGTAATTAGGAAAAGATCAATTGTAATTTGAAAAATATAAATTGTAATTCGAAAAAGATCAATTACAATTAAAAATATCAGTTGTTATTCGAAAACGATCAATTCTAATTCGAAGATTCCAATTGTTATTCTTTACAATTGATCCCTTTCTTACAATGGGAATCTTTGAATTACAATTGATTTTTTTTAATTACATTTGATATATTTCGAATTACATTTCATCTTTTTCGAATTACAATTGATTATTTTTTAAATTACAATTGTTCTTTTTCGCAATCTCTTCTAACTGCAATTGGAATCTTCGAATTACAATTAGTTACAAATGGAATCTTCGAAAAACAAAATCTTCGAATTACAAGTATAATTTTCGAATTACAATTGATCTTTTATAAATTGCATCTGTAAATGGTGTAGAAACTTCGAATTGATCTTTTTCGAAAAACATCTTTAAAAGGTTTTTGAATAACATCTGAAAATTGTATAGATGGATTTCTTTTAGAATTTAAGAATTTTTTTCTAACGAAAAATTTTTTAGAATCTGAAAATTTTTCTATAGAGGTATTCAGAGTCTTGCTTGCCAGCCCTGGCACTGATGGTAAAAGAGCACTTTTCAAAATTACTTTTCAAAATACATGTATTTTTTGAAAGAAGTACTCTTTTGCTACCTTGCCAGGGCTGGCAACAAGACTCTGAATACCTCTTATATGTTTTTCCCACCATCTCAGAATTTAGTTTAAATGTTTTTCAAAAATAATAACGTTCTTAACTTTTGTATTTATATATTTCCAGGGTGTTGATGCTTCTCTTTTACTCACGCTATCCTTTCCAGCATTTGCTTCACACGAAGATAGTTTGGTGGATCAAACAAAACAAAATGTTATAAATCGTTTGCGTGCCAGAAAAGGATTTAAACGTTTTAGCCGTGATGGTTTTCTAAGCAAAATGGAAGATAAAACAAGAAGGTAGATAATTCATAAATTTAAGTAAACATTCAGACTGTGTTAAACAAATATTTGGATGTCCGACATAAGTTTTCAAATAATTATTTCTAATTCCAAATAAAATGTTCAAAATGTTTTCTAAATCGTCTTGCTGATGAGATTATTTGAAATGATAATACATCTTAAAAAATCTTCTAATTTCAGATATTATCATACTGGTGAATTGAAAGAATTTGAAGGTTATGAATGTGAATGGCCTTTATTTTTCATCGAAATGATAATTGATGGTGTTTTTAAAAATAATAACGAACAAATTGAAGAATATCAAAATGAGTTGAGACGTTGTCTTTATACAGACAGTTGTGGTGATCCCGTTGTAACAATGTATTATGCACCAGATGGCGAGGGTTCATATTTAAAAGCCCCCTCCCAGTCATTGTTCCTATGGGGTCAATCAATGTTCATCATAGCCCAACTATTAACTGGTGGTCTATTGCATATTAATGAATTGGATCCTATACGTAGATATTTGCCAAGTTATAATAGACCTCGGAAGGCTGGTCGTTATTCGGCTTTTCAGGTAAGTTTATAAATATATATTCTCTTCTTTTTAACTTATACTATTAAACCTCCAATTTCGTGGATGTTGGCTAAATTTAAGTTAATAAAAATTTCATAGAAATTTGATAATTTTTTTAAAAAATTTCAAATGAATATTATTTGACTTGCATTTAAACCAATTGTATGAAATTTGTTCTTATTTCAACAAAGTAGGGTTTTTTTTTATATAATGGTTTTTGTTAATTTTACTTAGCTCGTTAATTAATTGGCTTATTAATTTTGTATTGGTTACCTTTGAAACTCAAATCCATTATATCTATTAAAATTATGTTTTTGTCCAATTTTTTCTCTGTATGTTTTTTTTATCCCTCTACTACGTTTGCTACACTAAAATTCGTCACGTAATTTGTAATCCTTATCCTCGTAAAATATTGAAAATAATTTTTTTAACCAATAACAAATAATACAAAATATTTATAAAAAAAAAAAATTGGTTTTACAAATAAAATAATTCACACAATACAAATAATATCAAAATTATCCAGGGAAAAGCCTTCGATGAAAAACATACCGTAAGTGCTTTTATATAATTATAAATAATTGTTTAAATTACTTAAAAATATGAAATTCATGTTTAAATACTTTATCAATTTGATTGTTCTGTTAACGGACTGTTAAGTTAATATTATGCTATAAACAAGATATAACTTAAAACATACATTTAGGCATTTATGAGAAATAAAAAAGAAACAAAAAAAAAATGGTTGAATGGATTTCTAAAAGTCGTAGTAAAAACGGCCGAGTCCATGAATACACTTCACAATGTCCGAAACATTTTGAATACAAATTAATTTAAGTGTATAAAAAACTTTGACAAATTTGACTACATCATTTACAAATACAGTTCGAATAAGCTCAATTGTAATTCGAAGATTCTGCTTGTACTTAATTCGAATAGTCCATTTGTAATTCGGAAACTCAATTGATCAATTCTAAGTCGTTAAAGATTAATTGCAATTCAAAAAATTTCAATTATTATTCGGAAAAATCAATTGTTATTCGAAAAATATAAAATGTTATTCGAAAAGGATCAATTCTAATTAGAAAAAGATCAATTGTTATTCAAAGATTTCAATGATATTTCAATTAAAAGAGAAAAAAAAATTGTAATTCGCAAAAAATCAATTGTAATTCGAAAAAGATCAATTGTTTTTACAATATAATAAATTGTAATTCAAAGATTCGGATTGTAATTCGAAAACGGTCAATTGAAATTTAGATCAGTTGATCAATTGAAATTCAGTTGATATATTTTGAATATACGTCATTTGCGTAGTGTTTTCATGAGCCCCTAAATGTATGTTATTTTTTAAATATGTTAACTCAATTGTGTTAACATAATAGCGGTATTCGCTCTTGGTAGCAAACTACCCTTGCAGACCTTTCAAAGCTTGCAGATATTGTATAAATACAAGAGTATGCAAGACCACAACAACAAAATACATGAAATAAAAATATACAAGACTTTCATTTATATGCAAGACAAAAACCCATAGCATATTCTGGCCTTTCAAACCTTTCAAGCTTACAATACTTAACATCTTTTAGTTTTTCCGGAAAACAATAAGAAAAATTAACAAACTTTCATATTTTGTATAAAAAAAAATAACAATAGATTTTTAGAACGAATTATAACAAAAAATAAGCAAAAATTAGAACAACACAAATGAAAAAATTAAATTATTTATCTTCTTCTTGAGCGCAGCATTGATGCCAACTAATCTTCCAACAGAAAGTCGCTAAATCCCACTAAAAAAATCGCTAGAAAAGCGATTTTCGATAGAAAATAGCTGTTTTGACAACAGCAGAATATAATAACAACAGCTGTTTGAAAACTCACAATAAAAACGAAAAAAGACGCTCACGCTTTGTTGCATAAAATCATAGCATTAATACAACCATTGCAAAAATGCTATCAAGAGCGAATTCCGCTAATGTTATTAAAACAAGTTAACAGATCAAAGAGAAAGGTAAAGAATTACAACATAAATTTAAACTCACTATACATAAATTTATCAAAATTATTACAAATAGTATACACTTTTGCTTGTCTCTACAGCACTTTAGAATAGTATTTTTTTTTTTTATTAACAACCTTATTCTAAACATGATAACAAAAACATGGAATAACTACGAAAACTTTTAAAACTTTAGATAATATCAAAAATGTTGTTTAAAATTATGCTACAATAGGATTAACGTCAGTTTTAAAAGGGGATTTTTTCCGTTTGGTCTAATTTTTCCCTTACAGACTTTAATACATACATATTCAGGGTATTCACTTCAGAAATGTTTGTCCCTTGCAACAGTGCAATATTGCAACTTTTTAAAAAAAAAATATATTAATAGTGGTATTAACGTCAGTAATTTTTACCCTTGCAAAATTGCGAAATGCAAAATTTTTACAACAAACACATGGGATGAAAAAATCACCAAAATAATTTTAATAATAATTGTGTTTAATTAATAATTGTGTTTGTTGTAATAAATGTTGCATTTCGCATTTTGCAAGGGTAAAAAATTCTGACGTGAATACCATCCAAAATTTTTATTTTTCTATTACCTTTTATATGATGCGTCGTTACAAGAAAAGATTCGCATTTTTTTTATATTGATGGAATTCACGTCAGAATTTTTTAGCCCTTGCAACAGTGCAAGATTGCAACTTAAAAAAAAACAAATAAAAAAGTTAAATTCGGCCTTGCCGAATGTAGTGATACCCTCCACAATTTCAAAAAGATTATTGCAAAAAACTTTATTTAAAAGGAAATTACTTTAAAAAAAAAAAATTTTTTTGAAAAAAAAATTTCCGCGAAAAAAAAATTTGGTAAAAAAAATCCGCGATTTTTTTCTTTTTTTGTCAAAAAATATGTTCGTGCTTGTTTAAATACCATTTGGTGTTCAATTATGTTCACATATGGCAACCAGAAGCCGAATTAAAGCATTTTGTATTTTTAGGTTATGTTGAATGTACTGAAATTTTTGAGGTGTGCTTACATTTTCGTTCATAACTTTTGAACCGCTGAACCGATATCGCTCAAATGCAATACCAAACTTCTCGGGAGAACTTCCAATAAATATGTTAAGTTTCAGTCATCTCTGTGCAATATTTTGTCCGCGACAGCATTTTCCACAGACAGACAGACGGACAGACGTACAGACGGACATCGCTAGAATGTCTTAAAATCGATCGGGCATCATGAATATATATACTTTATGGGGTCCCAGATCGATATTTCGATGAGTTACAAACAGAATGACAAACTTATATATACCCTCTATCACTAAGTGGAGGGTATAAAAAACATTAAATCAACTTTTTCACTTTTCGTTTACCTTTTACGTGATGCGCTGTTTCAAATAAGGTATCGCATTTTATTTCAATAGTAATATAATTGCTACAATTTGCAAAATAACAAGCAAATAAAGTTGCAATTTTGACATTTCGCATTTTTGCAACTTTATTTGCTTGTTATTTTGCAAATTGTAGCAATTATATTACTATTGAAATAAAATGCGATACCTTATTTGCAACAGCGCATCACGTAAAAGGTAAACGAAATGTGAAAAAGTTGATTTAACGGTTTAAAAAAAAAAAATTGCAATCTTGCACTGTTGCAAGTGTTAACAAATTCTGACGTGAATACCATCAGTAAAACAATTGCTTCTATTCACAAAGAAACACGCAAATAAAATTGCAATTTTGCAAGACTAAAATTTCCGACGTGAATACCATTATTAACTGTATTTACGTCAGAACTTTTTACCCTTGCAAAGTGCGAAATGCGACATTAATTACAACAAACACACATCAAATGTGCTTTTTGTAAACAATTTTGCATTTCCCATTTTTGCAAGGGCAATAACTGCTGACGTGAATACCGCTATTAATGGTATTCACTTCAGAAATTTTAGACCCTTGCAACAGTGCAATATTGGAATTTTTTTTTTTTAAATGTTTAATAAAATTTTTATTTTTCTATTACCATTGTTGAGTTGTTGCAAAAAGAGATTTGCAATTTATTTTAATAGTTATACAATTGCTTCTATTCCCATTTCGCATTTTTGCAACTTTATTTGCTTGTTATTTTGCAAATTGTAGCAATTATATTACTATTGAAATAAAATGCGATACCTTATTTGCAACAGCGCATCACGTAAAAGGTAAACGAAATGTGAAAAAGTTGATTTAACGGTTTAAAAAAAAAAAAGTTGCAATCTTGCACTGTTGCAAGGGTTAACAAATTCTGACGTGAATACCATCAGTAAAACAATTGCTTCTATTCACAAAGAAACACGCAAATAAAATTGCAATTTTGCAAGACTAAAATTTCCGACGTGAATACCATTATTAACTGTATTTACGTCAGAACTTTTTACCCTTGCAAAGTGCGAAATGCGACATTTATTACAACAAACACACATCAAATGTGCTTTTTGTAAACAATTTTGCATTTCCCATTTTTGCAAGGGCAATAACTGCTGACGTGAATACCGCTATTAATGGTATTCACTTCAGAAATTTTAGACCCTTGCAACAGTGCAATATTGCAATTTTTTTTTTTAAATGTTTAATAAAATTTTTATTTTTCTATTACCATTGTTGCGTTGTTGCAAAAAGAGATTTGCAATTTATTTTAATAGTTATACAATTGCTTCTATTCCCATTTCGCATTTTTGCAACTTTATTTGCTTGTTATTTTGCAAATTGTAGCAATTATATTACTATTGAAATAAAATGCGATACCTTATTTGCAACAGCGCATCACGTAAAAGGTAAACGAAATGTGAAAAAGTTGATTTAACGGTTTAAAAAAAAAAAAGTTGCAATCTTGCACTGTTGCAAGGGTTAACAAATTCTGACGTGAATACCATCAGTAAAACAATTGCTTCTATTCACAAAGAAACACGCAAATAAAATTGCAATTTTGCAAGACGAAAATTTCCGACGTGAATACCATTATTAACTGTATTTACGTCAGAACTTTTTACCCTTGCAAAGTGCGAAATGCGACATTTATTACAACAAACACACATCAAATGTGCTTTTTGTAAACAATTTTGCATTTCCCATTTTTGCAAGGGCAATAACTGCTGACGTGAATACCGCTATTAATGGTATTCACTTCAGAAATTTTAGACCCTTGCAACAGTGCAATATTGCATTTTTTTTTTTTTTAAATGTTTAATAAAATTTTTATTTTTCTATTACCATTGTTGCGTTGTTGCAAAAAGAGATTTGCAATTTATTTTAATAGTTATACAATTGCTTCTATTCCCAAAGAAACAGACAGATTGACAATGCAATTTTGACAATGCGCAATTTGGCAAGACCAAAATTTCTGACGTGATTACCTTTTACACAATGCGCCGTTTCAAGAAAAGATTTGCACTTTATTTCAATCAGATGACAAATAAGAACTTTTATATAAATAAGTTTTTCTCTAAATAAAATTTAGTTTAAAGTTATATGCCTTTAACTTGATTGTTTAGAATAAGGGTATTCCAAAATTTTAGTTTAAAATTTTGTTTTATATTTTTGACTAATATTCTTTTGAATATGTTTTTAACAAACATTTTTTTTGTTTTTGTAAAATCCTTTACTAAATTTTTCTTTTCTTAACTTTTTTCTTTAATTATTTTTTTATTTTTTGTATATTTTTTTTTTATTAATAGGCTAAACCTGGCACTGTAAGTAATATTTTGGGTTTCTAAATTTTCGTTTTTATTTTTTTGCTAATTGTTGTTCATTTTGTGTTTTGGCTTGTTTTACAAAATTAATAATAATCGCGGAATTTTTTGTCGTTAAAATTTTTTGTCGTTAAAAATTTTTTTTTATAGTTTTAAATAAATTGAAAATTTTTGTTTAAAAACTGTTCAATATTGTTAAAATCCGAGCATATTAAATAGATATTTCCAATAGATAGGTCTGCAAAAATTTATTTGAGTTTATTAAAAACGTCCCAGGCAGAAATTACGACTCTTCTAAAAAAACAATACCATTATAACATTGGATTTGGAAATACGACTTTAAAAATTCAATACCTTGAAAACAAAAAATTCAATACCATTACATCATTGGATTTTTAAAGAACCAACGTTACATAAGAGTCTAAAATTATAATCCGAAAAGGTTTACTATCCCAGCAAAAAAAGAACATACTAAAATGTTAATAAAAAGTAGTTCAACTGCTGCTAAAGTAGTTCTAACTTTGCTGAAACTCTAGTGAATTTAACATGGCGGTGTCGCGCAAAATAAGTAGTTTTTTTTACATTTTTTAAGTACATATAAAGTAGTACTCCTACTGTTGTCATAGTTTAAGTTTTTGTATGTAAAGTTTAATTACATCTTTAAGATCACTATTTAAGAGCATTTTTGCACTACTTAAAAAGCGTATTTTTAGAATTCATTAGGAAGTAGATTTAGTAAGCGATTCTGACGATGCCAATGTTCTAATAACATTACTTAACATCGAAAATGCGACTGGGACGCGACCTTATACACTTGATTACATTAGTTCTGCTGGTCAAAAATCCGGTCTCCGCACTTTTCCATCACATCTGGTTTTTGAGAAAATTGTGGTCAAAGTTTAAAAAAATCGCCGTTTTGGTCATTTTTGGAAACTCATAGCGGATGAACCCGATGTGATGGCGACTTCAAACTAAGTCGAGGGTTAAGCTAAAACTTTCCTCTTTAAGATGCAGAACTCATTTGGTTAGTCGCCTTAACTTTTTGGGCACCAATTGTATTTCAATGCTGTCATATCAAAAAAAAAAGTTTTTGGGGGAAAACACTTTATTAAAAGACAATTGGTGCTCCAAAGGTTGAAGCGACTGATGAATTGAGTTATAAGTCTTTAAGAGCAATGTTTGAGCTTTACCCTTAAAAAGTATGGAGACCGGATTTGTGACCAGGAGAATAATTGTAATCATGTTTATAAGCCATATACTATAAGGTGGCGTTCCATTCGAATAAGTTTTTTTTTTTATATATGATTTGTAGCGGCAAAAATCGTTTTTTGGGAACAAGACATCATTGAGAGACAATTGGTGCCCTAGGGGTTGAGGCGACTGACCAAAAGAGTTCAAAATCCTTAAGAGCAATGTTTAAGCTTTAGCCTCGACTTATTTTCAAGTCGCTATCATATCTGGTTCATCCGCTATGATTTGGCAAAAATTAACAAAACGGCGATTTTTTTTTTTAACTTTGACATCAATTTTCCCAAAAACTTGATGTGATGGAAAAGTTTGGAGACCAGATTTGTGGTGAGTAGAACAATTGCAATTAACTGTGTAAGGTCGCGACCCAGTCGCGATATAATTATCATTTGAGGGTATAATATAAAAGTTTAAAAAAAATATATATTCCTGGGGAAGTTTTAGAAATTGCATTTGGTGCGTGAACTTTTTTTCACCAAAATGAATTAAAGAAAAGATTTTTATTATCAGTACAACATTGCCCATCGCGTGGTTGGATGATCTTTTTTTTGACATAAAAAAGTTATAACACTATTATACATATTTACGCCCACAAAAGTGTTCGTACCTCAAAAAATCGGGTCCAAGTTCAGGACTTTATATTTCATCCGACATAAAATTGTTTCATTTGCTTGACAAAAAAACAATGATCGCTAAAAAATTGCGTTGTAGAGGTTGGTTCGCTTCTCCAAGGTGAAACTTTTCCCCTCCGGTCTGATTTTAACCTACCTAGGACTATAAAAAATATTTGTACCAAACGTCAGGTGGATAGCTGTTTTATTTTGGACTACATCGTGTTACACACAGACAGACGGAGGGATGTTCATAGAACTTCTCAGAATCGATCACTGATCAATATAATATATCGTCACCAAAAATCCAACACACTTTGATTTTTTAAAGTAGCAGCGAAAAACGTTGTGAAACATTAATTTTGTTCATTTTTCATCGGATAGGTCTGAATTTTTGGAAATGGTTTCAGGTAATGAATTGTATCACAACTAGCAAATCACATTTTGATAATTTTATAGGGGGACAATGCATCACAATCAATAACTTGATTTTAAAAAAAGTGTTGTCACTTTGTATTGCATTTTAGGCGACGATTCTCTTTATGGGGAATGACAAAGTGATTGTACCGCCTATACTGTAGTTAAAAGGTATAAAAACAAAATCAGTTTACACCAAATTTAAGATTAAACAAATTAAAAATAAAAAAATGTTTTTATTCCTGGAATTGTAACCTATCAAATATTAACTTTTTCCTTTCAATTATATATAAAACTATAGTTTAGACTACAACTCTATTAAATAAATTTAAATAAATATGTTCTTTTCATTACGTTTGAAAAATATTAAAAAAAAACTCATTCCGACTATAGTGTTCTAAAGTAGTGGAATCCATATTATTTTCCTTCTTATTGACATATTTGGATGTTATTTTAAACTACTTTTTTGCAACAAAAAATATTCACTAATTGCTACTTTTTATGTAGTTTAAGTCTACTTCGTTTTGAACTACTTCGAGTTTTTTTTGCTGGGATGGTAAACTTTTACAAAATTTCTGATTTTAATTTATTTAATTATTTCTTTATACCTTTTTTACCAATAGAAAATATTTTTTTGTGTAAAAATGCCACTGCAGTTTTTTTATTATGAAATGTGCAAGGTGAATAAGGGTTCTATAGTCAAAAAGTCGATTAATTGACTTTTTGTATAATAAAAATCAAAATGGACTTTTTCTTCCGACTTTTTAGTTTTTTCACTTGGTGGCAGATGAAAAAAAAATCTTTTCAAAAAAATTTACCAAAAGAAAATACCAAAAAAAGCTGCAACTTTTTTGTTTCTGACAATTTTTATATTAAATTTTGGTAGAAATCGAAATATTAAATAAAAAAATATCGCATTCTTATGTGTGAACCCCCTTATTCTTTGGCGGCTCGTTGTTACCATGAAGAAGAAAGTGTTTAGTGGATTTTTTAATACCCTCCAACTACAGTATGGAGTGTAACGCATCAAAATATCGGTCTAGGACCCCATACAGTATATATATTTATGATCAGTGATCGATTCATTCTAGCGATGTCCGTCCGTCTGTCTGTCCGTCTGTAGTTAACACGATGCAGTCCAAAATAAAAGCTAGACTCCCAAAATTTAGCACGAATATGTCTTATGTTTCTAGGCAGGTTAAGTTCGTAAATCAGCAAAATCAGACCAGGGAAAAAAGTTTCCCCTTGAAGAACTTAACCAACCTCTGAAAAATACCATGTTTTTACATGATTTTTTGTGTTGCAACATTTTTATGCTACAAGAACTTCAAAGTTGTTTAAATAATGATACCCAGCAAAACTTTTCGGAGTCATTCAAAAATAACTAGTTCTAGAAGTCCTTCAAAGGTTGTCACGATAGGTTCTCAAAGAGCATCCTGGAACTAGTGATGTCGCAACTACTTCTAGAAGTGATCCAAAAGAGTAATATTGTGATTCCAAAGAGCTTTTTTGGAGTAGTTTGGGAACTAGTGATTTGGAACTAGTCGTACATGACTTCTGCACCACTTCCATGAAGCAAATACTGGTTCTCAAATAACATCTTGGAAGCTGTTTCAAAAACTTATAATTTTTTTCAAAAAAGAAAAAAATATATATTTGATTACGCATTTCTCTGTTGCATCTTCTATTTTGAAAAAGTCAAACTTTTTGAAATATGTACAGAGGGGCTAAAAATATTATTAAGTATGCTCCAGTGGGAGTTAGAGGAACATATATATATATATTGGGTAATTTGTTTGGTATTATTAAGTATTGGGGCATTAGTGCAAATAGGTTTTTATAGATCAATTCAATTACCGTATTACAATCTGCAATATACTACTTTATTTTATACAGCTGAATTTTTTTATTACAAAAAGTAAACAAAACTTTCCAATTGTAGCAAAATTAGTAAGCAATTTTCTTTGCCATCTTTAATTTTGAAAAATATGTATTGTTTATTATTAATATGTTACGAGTATACCCTAAAATTTTACATTTCTCGTCAGTTAGTGGTTATCTTGTTTCTTGATTATACTAATTTGTTTCCGTTTTTTGTGAACTAAACTTTATTTGTTGTTTTTTAGTTTGCTATTTTAAAATTTGAATTAAAACTATTTTAATGAATTTGTTGAGAAAAAAATTAATAATTTTTTAGTATTTAAACTGGTTACACATTTATGCTCGAACTAGTTTTATATAGTAAAATAGAATTAGTGAATACACAACTTCTAGAATGCAATCCTGAAGTACTTCCACATTCATGCCACAATAGCTTCTTGGAAGTAGTTCCTGTCGTGATTATTTCAAAGAAAAATCATGGGTTAAAGAATGGGATAAAGAACTGGTTCTAGAACTAGTTCTGGTGGTGACAATTTCAAACAAAAATCATGGGTTACAGAATGGGATAAACAATTGGTTCTAGAATGACTTATGGAACCGTTCCAGTGAAGGTGTGATTGTTCCTAGACTACTTCCCAAGAACTAGTTCTGAGGGTGACAATTTCAAACAAAAATCATGACTCTGAGAACGAGATAGAGAACTAGTCGAGCTAAAAAGAAGGACTCTAGCACTAGTTCTGGAAGTCCTCCAAGTTTTGCTGGGATTAAAAAAAATAAAAAAAAATTATTTTGAAAAATTTCTATTTATTTAAAATTTTTTTATATACTGTATTTCTAATATAAAACACCCCAAAATAGCACCGAAAAAATGTCGAAATAATAATATTCAGTGTTGTCTTTGAATACCATCCTAAGGTCATAAACTTATTATTACAATGTAATTTTAATCCAGTAAATTTGATTTTTTGGTGTTCTGCCGACGTCGGAAACAAAAGTCAGGCGATTGTTTTTTGGCGTTATCATTTCAATGTTATAGTAACACCATAAATTTTGTAAATAGGACCTCACTTTGGTGTTGGAATGCCCTCCGCCAACTCTATTCTGACGTTATTCCGATTGCATTTTTCTGCCTGGGGTGTTTTGAAAAATAAATTGTCGCCCGAATTAAAACTACCCCGGCAGAAAAATACAATCGCAACAGTTTTGTTTAATCATTGTGGACGGTTGTACGAGCGTTCTGTATACTATCTTTAAGTGCTTTCAAAAGATCAGAATGATAACATCGTCCAATGAAAACCTTAGTAAATAATTAAACATTTTATTGCCAAAAAAATTGTTGAGGTCTAAAAAAAATTTCGGAACTTTTCAAATTTCTTTTTCCCAAAAGTATTTTTAGAGTAGTATTTTAAGAAATAAATGTTCAAGCTCGAGGTCATTATTTTTTAATTTTTTTTTTATTTATTTAAATATTTCAAAAAGTCAGAATGATAACATCGTTCAATGAAAACCCAAGTAAATAATAATAATAATGAAAACCTTAGTAAATAATTAAACATTTTATTGCCAAAATAAATTGTTGAGGACTAAAAAAAATTTCGGAACTTTTC
Source organism: Pegoplata infirma (assembly GCA_963921195.1). Classification (NCBI taxonomy): domain Eukaryota; kingdom Metazoa; phylum Arthropoda; class Insecta; order Diptera; family Anthomyiidae; genus Pegoplata; species Pegoplata infirma. The sequence continues at coordinate 43,452,357 of OY992537.1, forward strand.
AAATTTCTTTTTCCCAAAAGCATTTTTAATAAATTTTTTACTCAAAAATATTTTTCGGATTTTTTAAAGAAATAAATATTCAAGCTAGAGGTCATTATTTTTTTTAATGTTTTTTTTTTATTTATTTAAATATTTTCGTTGAATAGCATCATCAGGGACAGTTAAATTTTAAAAAACCACAACTAAATTCTTGTTAACTATGTAGTGTGTACTACCATCGTCATGATCTCATTCTTGCAATGACCTCGAGCTTAAATATTTATTTCTTTGAAATCATATAAAGAAAAGGTCGAATAAAAAACAACTTTTATTATTTTTTCGGAACTTTAAAAATTTATATTTTTTTTTTTTCTAAAATCAATTAATTGAAATTCTTCAGTCAAAAACACAAAGGCCCTTACCACAAGAAAACAAAAAGTCTATTTTAACAAAAGTTTTATTTTAAATTTCAAATTTTCAATACATTTTTTGAAAGTCGATTTTAAAAACAAAAACAATTTGTATGGAAATAAAATTAAAAGCTGATTTTAAATATATTTTATTTTTCTATGGTAAGGCTGAAAGAATATTGTGTCTTGGAATTAAAAAACTATTTATGTTTTGGAACAATCATATATTCTGTAAATAAAGTACTCTTAAAATACTTATCAAAATCACAAAGCATTCGAAAATAGAGCTTAGACGTGATTTTTATTATTACAGTTAAACAATTAAAAACGGGTGTTTCAAAGAAGTCTAAATCAAAACTTCAAGGATTAAAAATCATATCTTTAAATAAAATTTGTTTTGAACTTCCATAACATTCTTTTTAATTTAACTATATAACATACATATTTAAAATGCAAATAGCTTTTTTCACATCACTGCTATAAAAAATTTGTTGTTTGTATCGGCTTATCGGCTTTTCTATAAGTTAATAATGGCCCACGCTATATTTTATCAAAAAGGATACCCTTATGATAACTTAAAAATCCTTTAGTAACTCCACTATACTCTATTAATTTCAGATATTGTTGTTTTTTATAAAATACCCGATAATATTTCAAAACTCGCACTTTTGTAGAGATTTTTTATATAAATAATTTTAATAAAACTGTATTTTTAAAGTATATTTTCCATTTAACAAAAAAAAAAATCAATTGCTAGAATTGTAGAGTACCATTTATACAGGATAAAAAGGAGGTAATTTCAAAGAAAATTAAATGTATTACAAAAAATCCAATTGGCCCATATGTGTGTAAATATATTTAAAAAAATTGGTAAAATTTTTTTGTAAAACATGGAATGCTTAAAATATAAAGAGTAAAATAATAAAATGCATGCTTTATTACGAATTGATGATACTAAAAAAAACTTATACTAAATTCTTATATTTTTTATGTTATTTTATTTTATAAATGCATTTTGTTTATAATTTATAATTTCATGTTCAATTAATAATTAATTTGTTTTGATTTCTTAGGGTACTGCTACTGATTTAGTAGTGCAAATTGTTTTAATTGCTGAATCTATGCGCCTACAAGCAATGATGGCCACTTATGGTATACAAACTCAAACACCACATGAGGTAAGTTTTATAATAACTTAATTTTTAGAGTTCTAAGTATGGTGTAGCGCGTCCCGAATTTGGCTTTTTTCGAATTTGAAAATGCTTGTCCCTTATATGATGGGGTCTTGGGACCCTTCTACAAGAAAAATAACAAAAAAGAATTTGGACAAAACCAGCAGCTAAATATTGCAACCTTAGTCCATTTGAAAATAAATTTTTTTGTTTTTCAAAAAATTGGTGCTAAAAGTTGCGCGATATAGAGTTCATTATAAATTTATCAAAATAATCGAGATAGAAATTTCAAAAAAACGATAGATTTTCCAGAAGCGCGTCCCGAATTTGGCTTTTTTTCGAATTTGAAAATGCTTGCCCCCTTATATGATGGGGATTTGGGACCCTTTTACGGGAAAAATAACAAAAAATCATTTGGCTACCAGCAGCTAAAGATTGCAACCTTAGTCCATTTGGATTTTTTTTTGGTTTTCAAAAAATTGACACTAAAAGTTGTGCGATATAGAGTTCATTATAAATTTATCAAAATAATCGAGATAGAAATTTCAAAAAACGATCGATTTTCCATCACATCTTCACCAAATTTTGGCTTGAAGTCACTGATGCCAACTTTTTTTGACAAAAACCCTCTAAATCAGGAAAAAAAATCTCCAGAAAACACCAGATTCAAAAATAGAAAATAAATTTAGCTATTTAATAGCTAAATGTCATGAAATTTGAAATGTAACGGTTTTTTGAAAAATATAACGGTTTTTTAAATAATGTTATAAAAATGCTATAAAACGAGTTTTTTTTAACATAGCAAGAGAGAGCGTGACACGAATTTTTCGTGATTCACGCGTGATCGTGAGTGAAATTTGATTTGACTCACGTGATCGAGAGTCCGCGTGATTAGAAAAAATATGTTCGTACGTGAGCGTGCGTGAGTAACTTTTGTTTCGTGACTTTTCGTGATAGTTTTGTTTAAATAAATTTTTATAATTATTTTAAGGAAATTAAATACTTTTTGTAAAAGAAATCGCAAACAGTAAAATAAAAATTTGTTAATTTAAATTTCGTCTTCGTGAGCATGTGGAAAATTTTAGTTACTCACGTGAGAGTGCGTGAACGTGATCAGAAAAATCAATTTCGTGCGTGATCGTGTGTGAGCAATATTTTGATTTCATGATACCCTCCACAATTTCAAAAAGATAATGGCAAAAAACTTTATGTAAAAGGAAAATACTTTTGAAAAAAAAAATTTGAAAAAAAAATTTCCGGGAAAAAAAATTTTGGTAAAAAAAAATCCGCGATTTTTTTCTCTTTTTGTCAAAAAATATGTTCGTACTTGTTTAAATACCATTTGGTGTTCAATTATGTTCACATATGTCAACCAGAAGCCAATTTAAAGCATTTTGTATTTTGAGGTTATGTTGAATGTGCTGAAATTTTTGAGGTGTCCTTACATTTTCGTTCATAACTATTAAACCGCTGAACCGATATCGCTCAAATGCAATACCAAACTTCTCGGGAGAACTTCCAAAAAATATGTTAAGTTTCAGTCATCTCTGTGCGATATTTTGTCCGTGAGAGCATTTTCCACAGACAGACAGACGGACATCGCTAGAATGTCTTAAAATCGATCGGGCATCATGAATATATATACTTTATGGGGTCCCAGACCAAAATTTCAATGAGTTACAAACGGAATGACAAACTTATATATACCCTCTATCACTAACAAGGGAAGTATCTCAACCCTTATGAACCGATTTGCCTGAAACTTAAAATATATATTAAAGAGACGATTTTAAGGTTGGGGTGTATCGGCTTATCGGTGTTTAAAAATTTCGTTGTCCCCTTATGAAACCATGTGGACCTTCGGGAAAATTTTGATAACTTCCGAACTAACAGGAATATCGTGTAGGGCAAAAATACGGGTCGACTTAAATTTAATAAAGATTGTTTCTTATCCATATGGATATCGTAGGTCTTTGTCTTCACATAAGTACCCCCAAAATTTACACATTTTCCTGAAAAAAATATTTAAAAAAGCCGAATTTTTACAAGGTTATGCCACCATTGGATAGTCATTAAAAAATCTTTCTTCTCATATGAAAACATCATATAGTTTCTTAAAAAGAAATGGCTGAAAAATCCAAAAAACGATTTTTTCGCCATTTTTTGACCCATGTTTTGAACCCCTAAATTCCTGATATGGCCGATAAGCCGAGACACCCCAACCTTAGAATTGTCTCTTTGATATATATTTTAAGTTTCAGGCAAATCGGTTCATAAGGGTTGAGATACTTCCCTTGTAAGTGGATGGTATAAAAAAATACAGAATCGAATACAACTGTTTTGGCCATACCAAATATTCGGTAAAATTGTTACTATACAACCAAAACCGAATCCGAATAATAAAAACAATTATTTATGTAGGAAAAACAAGCGAAAGAGTTAAATTAGACTTACAAGGGAGGTCTCCCTGGTTCACCCTCCAATCTTCATGAAATTTGGATATGTATTTTTTTAGCGGCCCAAATTAAAAGGTATTTAAAAGACCTGCTCTTGGTGCTAACAATGTGACAAAAATGTCAAAAGACACACGTATTTTTTTTAACCGGTCCAAATTCAGGTTTCGTGGGTGAAAATGAGGTGGGAAGAAACAGTAATTTTGTTTCGCATATGTCACGCCTAATGCAAAGAAACCTAGTCATATATGTATATTAAATGTAAGGTTTTTGGAAAACCTATCCAAGTCTGTAAAGAACGTGTCCAAACATGGGCATTTTTCGTCATATTGAGGGAAATACCAAAGTTTTTGTAAATAAGTATTTTTTGGCATGTTGTTAGCACTAGAAGATAGGTATTTTAAATGCCTTTAATCTGATACCAAATATGCCTATGTTAATTTTGATTAAATATGCGTAAATCGTAAAAAACCGAAAAAGGTAAAATATACAAATGACGATAAAAACGCTCATCTGAACGGCTCTTTAATAAAAACAAAAAAATCAAAACTGTGAAAAATTTTAAGTTTTTTTATTGTTAAGTTGTGGCTGGTAAAAATCGCTAGATTTCCCGCTGCCCGCTAAATCACTTTTTTCCCCGCTAGACGCAAAAAAAAAACGCTAGTTTTAGCGGGAAAAACACTAAATTGGCAACAGTGCTTGAAGTGGCACTAAATGCCAACTAAATAAAGGGCATTTCCACCTCAAACCACACAGCATTCGGATTTGTCACCTTCGATTTAAACAAAATTTGACAAATATATTGCAAATGGATAAAATCATTACCTTTCTGGCTCCAAAACCTTTCGGTTTTCGAAATATGGCGTCTTGAAAATTGGCAAAAACGTCAAATTTTCAATAAGGCGCACATACAAAGTCACCCATAACTTTAAAACTATAAAACCCACAATTACCAAATAGGTATCATTTGAAAGCTGAAAGGATTACCTTATAAGTGACATGCACAATTTTTTCTTGTAACGAAAGGTCAAAGGTCATATTTCAAGGTCTAATGTTCAAAGACCTATATCTCAAAATCCGATATTTTTAAAATTCTCAAAAAAATATATGATAACAATCAAGTCTTTCCCTACATTTGTATCAAAATTTCAGGGTGGACACTCATATGGTTCCAAAGTTACAGAGGAAAACGTGCTTGAAGTCAAGATTTTCTCTACGAGTTCATATGCAAAAGCTTACACACACGAAGCAGCATAGCATGCTGCTAGCAGTAAATAAACAATGGGACGGACCTAAAAATTGAACCCATTATTTATTAATATTTTGACCTCCTGAATTTGATTTAACTATCAAAACTCAATTTTATCTTAGGGTTTTCTTGTTTTCTTACAAGAAAAATCTTCAAAGTGAACATTCGTAATTTCTTTGAAATTTATGCCCATGAAAGACAACAAATATCTAACATCGACGTGTCTGAGCTTATTGGTCTTAATTTAGTTTTAAAGGGTTAAACGGGAGTCAAAAATTACCGACTTTATCAGATCCGTTTCATTTAAAAAAAAAATTGGCGTCTGTTTGAGACATTTTATTTGTTGCATATTGTTTTTGTTAAAAATGTATAGTTTTTGTAAAACAAATTCATTGTTGGTACTATTTCTATTTAAATTAAGCAATCACATGAATTTTTTATTGGCAGTTTTTCTTACTGGTCGGGTTTCATCCGAATTAAAAAAAAAATTATCTTTATTAGTGTGTCCAAAATAAAATAAGGCAAAAATTCAAAGAAGTTCGAAACATTAGTGTTTCCATTTCTACACCATTTTTATGCTTGATTATATTCTTGTTTATGAGCTTTATTCCGCTTTGAACATACGGTTCCCCCACCCCATTCCTATTTCCCTACTATGGAAGAATTTAGGTTTCGAATGAAACCGGTCTGTTATATGTGGCATCAATATAAAGTACCTAAACTTTAAAATAACTGAAAATGGGTAATTTTTAACCACGTTTAACCTGAATTTAGGCCGACAAGCTCAGACTGGTTGATTTTAGATTTATTTTTTCTAGCTTGTGTATAAATTTTAAAGAAATCAGGTATATTCACTTTCGAGGACTTTCCTTGTAAAAGAACAAGAAACCCCCTACAATATAACTCAAAATACATAAAAAGTTTTAAGCCTTGTTCTAGGCCCGCACCTTTGTTTACGACTATCTAATAGATAGTATCTACATATATTGTTTTGTTTGTACAATATTTTTTATATGAACTCGTAGAAAAAACCTTGCCTTCGAATACGTTTTCTTCTGTAACTTTGGAACCATATGAGTGTCCACCCTGAAATTTTGATGCAAATGTAGGGAAAGACTTGATTCTTATCATATCTTTTTTTGAGAATTTAAAAAATATCGGATTTTGAGATATAGGTCTTTGAACATTAGACATTGAAATATGACCTTTGACCTTTCATTACAAGAAAAAATTGTGCATGTCACTTTTAAGGTAATCCTTTCAGCTTTCAAATGATACCTATTTGGTAATTGTGGGTTTTATAGTTTTAAAGTTATGGGTGACTTTGTATGTGCACCTTATTGAAAATTTTACGTTTTTGCCAATTTTCAAGACGCCATATTTCGAAAACTAAAAATTTTTGGAGCCTGCAAGGTAATCATTTTATGAAATCAACGCATGTGAAATATTTTTTGGGAATTTCATTAAAATCGGAGGTGACAAATCCGAAAATCACAGTTTTCTGTGCGGTTTGACATGGAATCACCCTAAAGCCGAAATTAAAAATTGAACCATTGAACAAATTCATAGAAATTCGCACTCCCATGAATCAGAATACACCAATTAATTATATAGATTTTGACCCCCTGATTCCAAATATGCCTTCCAAATTTTTCTATCACGCATGGTTTTTAATTTTGCGTTAATTCGCGTTTGAATATTTAAAAAAAGGCTAATTTAGAACTTTTTGGGTTTCCTCTGTAACGTATTCTTAGTTGCTCACACAAAATAGGACTATATTTAGTATAATTGAGACCTTTTGATTCTGAATCTGGCATCCAAATTGTTCTAGCTTGTACAGTTTTTGAATTATTGGCGTTTGAAAAAGTCAAACTCCAGTGTTACGCATTTATATTCTTTATATATCACACTAAAATTTTCAAACGCGAATATCTCGAAAACGGAACTTGCTAGTATATTTGGATTGCAGTTTTGGAATCAGGAGGTCTATTTTATATAAAATGAAGTCATATTTTGTGAAAGCAACGTAAGAATACGTAACAGTGGACCCCCAAAAATGTTAAAATATTGTTTTTTTTTTGCCTTTTTACAGCGAATATCTCAAAAAAGGTACGAGCTAGAAAAATTTTTATGTCAGATTTAGACATTTCACCGAAAGTTTTTTGTTGTCGAACACTTTCGAGGCTCCTCTAACGACCCACTATAAAGTTTAGAATTTGGTACTGAAAGTACCCAAAAAAGGTGATGACATTGTTTTTGGCAGGGGATACTCCCATTAGAGATGGGCGCGTGAGTGGATTTGGACTCACACTCACTCACGCTCACGCAAAAAATAATCGAATCACTCACTTATCACTCACGAAAACTTTTTTTACACACGCTCACTCACTATTCACGTGAGTAATAAATAATTCATTCACGCTAACGCGTGAGTCACGCAAAATCCAATCAAGCTCACGCGTGAATCATGCAAAATCTACTCACGCAATAAAATTTTCTTACCAAAAAAAAAAAAAAACACTCCTAAAAAATATTTTTTTCAAGAAATGAAAAAAAAACTAAACAAGTAAGCAGAGCTTCGAAGGATTTCATTCCTTAATTTTTTTTTTTTTTTTCGATTTGTCATTCTGAGTGAAAATTTAGTGATTGCATTCCCCAATCACATCTTAGCGAATTGAATGAATTCACTTTAGACTCATTCAATTTATAAATATCGAATGCATTCGTTTTATTTTTCATTCGACTTTAAAAATCGAATGCATTAGATTTTTTTTCATTCGACTTTTAAAAATCGAATGCATTCACTTGCGAATGCAATCGATTTTCTTTTCATTCAATTTGAAAAATCGAATGGCTTATTCATTCATTGCATTCAAAACTTAAAAAAACTAACCAAGATAGAGCGAAACGGAGCCAATTTTTTGTCCATAGTATCGCTAACACTCTTCACATTTTTTTTGTCGTATAGGCATTTAATATGTGCATTTTTAAAATTTTCGGGAACACCAATTTTTTTGGATTCAAAATTAGACCCCATTAGGGTCATCGTATGTAAAGAGAGTAGGCGATACAATGGACCAAAATTTTGCTCCGTTTTGGTCTATATATTTAAAAAATCGATTGCATTCGCAGTGGAATGATAAAAAATCGAATGCATTCGATTTTTCTAAATCGAATGAACAAGAAATCGAATGCATTCATTTTTATTCATTCAATCGAATGAATTCCAAGGACTGCATTCAATGTGATTTATGAAATCGAATGCATTCACTGACTATGAAAATTGAATGGATTTTTTTGAAAATTCATTAGAAAAGGATTTCATTCTTCGAAGCTCTGCATGTAAGTCAAATCAAAAAATCAAATCACGCAATCTCACGCCAAAAATAAATGACTCACGCAGATTTTTTTTCAACTCACGCTCACTCAAAATCACGTGATTGAAATGAAAATCACTCACAATAACGCATGATTCACGCGTGATTCACGTGAATTACGCAAATCACGTGACCAACGCCTATCTCTAACTAGTATTTTTTAGTATTTTTTTTTGTAAATTTTTCAAAACAAATTTTACAGAATTTTTTTTTCACGTAAAAAGTTTGGTTAAGCCTTCGAAAGATTTTTTTTACAATTTAAAAAACTACAAATAAAATAAATTTTCATTTAATTCATTTAATTTCAGGTTGAACCTGTTCAAATTTGGTCATCTACCGAATTAATAAAAGTCTATCAACACTTGGGCGTCAATAATAAAGTTGGTTTATCTGGTCGTCCACCCAGACCGGTTGGTTCATTGGGTACCAGTAAAGTGTATCGTATCTGTGGCATGACTGTTCTCTGTTATCCTTTAATCTTTGAAGTATCTGATTTTTATCTTTATCGTGATATGGCTTTGCTAATAGATGACATAAAAACTGAACTACAATTTGTTGGTAAATATTGGCGTTTATCTGGAAGACCGACAGTGTGTTTACTAATTCGTGAAGAACATATGCGTGATCCTCAATTTAAGGAAATGTTAGATCTGCTGGCCATGCTTAAGAAAGGTTATTGTGATGGCATGAAAGTACGTATTGGAAGATTGCAAAATCTTATTAGTAGTTCCTGTACAGGTAAGATTTTGTCTTAATAAAACTCAACAACATTTTTTTATTTATAATTTTCTCTTAACAGAACATTTAGATTTTATGAATCCGAATGATTTGTCAGAGAAAGAAAATGCTTTTGCTCAAATTAATCACGAGTACATAGGCTATCAATCTTTGACAGATGTACCCAAAGCTCTTACATACACAGAAGATAAAATATCTGTAGAGGTAAGATAATATTTTAAAACTGAAAAATAAATTGGGTCAAATTTAAAAATGGCACCGATAGTCATTTAAATCAATTATAACTGTTCTTGGAAATTGGAGACATTTTTCTGTAGATTCTACTTGTCAGTGATGCATCTTTTGAAATATTATATTAATACGTTTTTTTATATTTCCTCTTAGCACTACAGTCACAAACCTACTCATGAAATTATCGATGCTCTGCGCAATACTGAATCTATTTTTTGTCTCTGCCAATTGTGGGGTATTCTATTAAACCGTGAAGGCTCCAATTTTGAAGTTAATGGTTTGTCTGTACATATGGCTTTAACACAACTTTACCATCGTGCTGGTTCTTTACGTTATTGGCGTGCTGTACGTTATTGTTCCTCTCTACTCCATCATATTGTCGATTCTATAAGCCCTTTTATTACCACCGTATTGGTAAATGGCAAAGAACTGACCGTGGGTGTTATTGGCCAGAAAGAAACGGTTTTCGATAAGCCTATGACACCGGCCGAAATTCAAGATGTTATGTATAATAGTGTTCAGAATTATAATGTTATACAAGCTGTATTACAACAGGAGGTAGTGTTATATTGTGGTCGTTTAATTGCAACCAACCCCTCAATGTTTAGAGGTATTTTAAAGGTGAGTTTTTTTTGTTTAAACGTTTTTACTCTTTTAGTATTTTTCTTTTTTGTCAAAACGAAATTAAAAAGTTAAGGGACTTGAACTCGGGACCACCGAATATAGATACACCATCCACAATGTAAATAAATAATAAAAAAATAAAGTTGGCCATGCCGAATACATTGATACTTGCACAATGTACGTTGGGGCAGCCTAAGGGGATCTCCAGCAAAAAGTCCAATTTTAAATCTTCGAATTTTTTCACATTATTTGGCAAATTTTATAGACATTTCCGAAACTAGTTCTGTTTTGCTTTTTTTTAAGATATTCCATTTGACGAGATAATTTTTATAATAAAAAAAAAAGAAAATGTTTCATATTTATGAAACATTAGAGTGGCACTTAAAAATTAAATTTTCGAATTTCAAAATGCGCGGGTCGGAATATTGTGTAATTGCGTCTAAAAATGATTGTGTAAAAATTTCAGGAAAATCGAATAACTTTAACCCGTGCCGCTTTGAGGTCAGAGTTTCGGGTTTTTGGGGAAAAAGGACGATGATTTGAAAAAAAAAATAAAAAAAAGTTTTTATGAAATTAATTAAAATAATTTTTTTTTATTTAGCTTTTACTCAAAACTACTTGGAAAAAATTATGTCAACTTTGTATGACATCATTAACCCGTTAAAAATTTTAAGCTAAAAATTACCATGAATTTAGGGGGGTACTTCAAATGAGTATTTTCGATTTTTTAAAAATTTTATTAAACAAAATTTTTAAATTCAACATTTCTATACAAGTCACTTATAAAAAACATCCTAAAGATTAAATATTAAAAAAATTGGGGATATACACCGACTCAATTTGTTTTTGGAGCCGTTTGATTTTTGTGGATTTCAAGGAAATTAGAATTTTGTGTAAATTTTTTTTTATGAAAATCGATTTTCGAATAAACTGACCAAATTTAAATTTTTTGTTGCTTCTTTTGATCAAATTAATTCAGTTAAAAACTTTTAAATTTATTAGACATCGTTAACCCATATTGGCAGGGGGCAAATGTGACCCAAGCAGCAAATTCAAAGTTTGTTTCTAGAATTTTAAGAATTTTATTGTTTCAAAATCATTTTGGTGGTCTATTACATACTAATTTATAGTGTCCGACCGAATATTTGGCTTCGGCATTGGCCAAAGAGCAGCACTCGGCCAGTATTCGGCTTCGGCTACATTTTTGGCCAAATATGGCCTTATACCGAATAATTATTTAAAACTTGTACGAACGTGTTAAAAAATGTTTTTGTGGAAAAAACAAACACTAAAAAAAAGTCTTGTACTCAAAAAAAAATTTTTACTCAAAACAGGTTTTACACTCGAAAAAATGTGCACTCAAAAAAAAATTATTTTTACAAAAATTACTAAAAAAAACATTTATGGATTCGGTCAAATTTAACTTCTTTTTTTGTTTTTACTATTTAAATATATTTTGATCGAGTCCATAAATGTTTTTTTTTATTAATTTTTGTAAAAATAATTTTTTTTTGAGTGCACATTTTTTCGAGTGTGAAACCTGTTTTGGGTAAAAACTTTTTTTTGAGTGCAAGACTTTTTTTTAGTGTTTGTTTTTTCCAAAAAAACATTTTTTAACACGTTCGTACAAGTTTTATATAATTATTCGGTATAAGGCCATATTTGGCCAAAATGTAGCCGAAGCCGAATACTGGCCGAGTGCTGCTCTTTGGCCAATGCCGAAGCCAAATATTCGGTCGGACACTATAAATTAGTATGTAATAGACCACCAAAATGATTTTGAAACAATAAAATTCTTAAAATTCTAGAAACAAACTTTGAATTTGCTGCTTGGGTCACATTTGCCCCCTGCCAATATGGGTTAACGATGTCTAATAAATTTAAAAGTTTTTAACTGAATTAATTTGATCAAAAGAAGCAACAAAAAATTTAAATTTGGTCGGCTTTTGGCCAATGCCGAAGCCAAATATTCGGTCGGACACTATAAATTAGTATGTAATAGACCACCAAAATGATTTTGAAACAAACTTTAAATTTGCTGCTTGGGTCACATTTGTCCCCTGCCAATATGGGTTAACGATGTCTAATAAAGTTAATAGTTCTTAACTGAATTAATTTGATAAAAAAAATCAACAAAAAATTTAAATTTGGTCAGTTTATTTGAAAATCGATTTTCATAAAAAAAAATTTACACAAAATTCTAATTTCCTTGAAATCCACAAAAATCAAACGGCTCCAAAAACAAATTGAGTCGGTGTATATTATTTTGCTTATTTTTCCAGGTACTGCAATTGAGGGCCCAATAGGGTCTTGAGAATTTTAGAAACTGAATAACTAAAAAACTATTGCCCTGAGGGTTTTCTAGTATTGGCAGACGAGTTCTAGAAACCAAGAGCTACAAAAATGCTTTTAGACTTTTTGTTGTGTCACCAATATTTACCGAGATATAAGCATTTTTAAATTTTCCGGAATCCCAAATTTTTTGGATTCAAAGTTAGGACCCATTGGGGTCCACACATGTGAATAGGACCCGCGAAAGTATGGAGATTCTAAGAACCAAAAATGCCCTCCATTTTGCTCTATCTGGCTTAGTTTTCGAGATATCGCCATTTAAAGTTTAAAAAAAATATATATTTGTTGTAAAAAATGCTTTTTTTATCAATTGTAAATAGTTTTTTTAGGCATTTGTGCCGTTTCATTGGCATTAGTACAAACAATGCCAATGCCAAAAAATTTCATTGGCAATAAATGCTAATGCTTTTTTTTGGCATTGGCATTAGTTCCAACTAATGCCAATGAAAATTCAATGCCAATTAAAAATTCCCATGTATGTTGAAAACACAGGCTAAAGCCTGAATTACTTTAAACGTGCGTCAAACGTAGGCCCTTTAACAAAATTCAGTAAGTAAAAATAGTACAGAATATTTTTATTTATGTTTTGTTTTTGTCCAACGAATTGTATTTTTTGTCACGTTGAACCGTAGAGAAATTCTATTTTCAACAGAATTTCAATACGTTTTGACGTGACAAAAAATACAATGCGTTAGACACAAACAAAACATAAATAAAAATGTTCTGTACTATTTTTACTTACTAAGTTTTGTCTAAGAGTCTACGTTTTATGCACGTTTAAACTAATTCAGGCTTAAGTGGAGATGCCAATAGGTTTTCGGAAGTATTCCATCATCAGCACTTTTCGATTGTCACACTCAATATGTGTCAGATTAAAATCAACTATTTAAATGAACTTTTGATGAATTTTTGAAATAAAATATAAATTTCGGAAACATAATTGGACATTTTTGACATATATTTGGAAATTTTTTTAATAAAAATGGAAATTTTTCAAATATTTTTGAAAATTTTTAAAATATAATTGGAAATTTTTGAAATATTAATGGAAATTTCTGAAATATAATTGGAAATTTTTGAAATACAATTTGTATACAAATATATGTATTCTGAAATACAATTGGAAATGGTTTTTTATAAAATTTTAATAAATTTTTTTTACATGTGTTCTAAATGTTTTAGTCATTGTGGAGGTGTGTTCATGGATTTGGCCAAGTTGACTTTAACTTTTTTACTTGTTTTTTTTTTTTTTTATAAAATTCTGTATTATCTATTGCAGATCCGTATCGGTTGGGTTTTGGAAGCCATGCGTATCTATTTACAAATATCCGGTCAAGAATCCATAGATGTCGATAATTTATCACCTTTTCAAGTACGCATATTATTACAAAAAGTTCTCACTGTTAGTGAATGGGCAACAGAAGAGAGGTATTAAAAAAAACAATGAAATTTTTAATTACAATTTAAATTAATTTCACAGTGCAACAAAAAGTCGGAATGGGATGAAACCAAAAGCAAATGAAAGTTGACGTATTCCGTAACAAAACACTCAATGTTTTTTTAGTTCAGCGCTATATTATTTTACACGCATTTGAAGTTGGTGAACTTTTATTATAATTATAAAAAAATACAGTCAAACTCGGTTATAACGAATTCTCGGTTATAACGAACTAATTCCAAAGTCCCGACGGTTTGGCAACAATTTTCACACTAAATACTTTTTTTATAACGAACTCGGTTATAACGAATCCTCGGTTTTAACGAACTACTTATTATGGTCCCACGAACACAATTTCATGTATATTTACTTTTTTATAACGAACTCCCATAAATATTTTGAAATGTGCCTCAATTGTATTTACCAAACTCACAAAAAGATAGAAATTTTGATAAAATTTCTTTATATTTTTACGTCCTAATTCATAAAAAATAAAAGCGTTTAATAACAGGTTTATTAAATACAATAATGCTGGAACTTTTTTTTGGAAATTAAACTAGGTTGGTATAAATTATACTCCGCTTATAGCGAACTTCGCTTATAACGAACTATTTTTACTGGTCCCTCGGAGTTCGTTATAACCGGGTTCGACTGTAATTGCTTACAAACTGTATAAGGCGAATGATTAATTTTGTAATTGCCTTTAAATAACAATCATACGCAACGATGCACAGTGGATTATTTTTAATAATTTGGCTATTCAGTAAGTATACTTACTCACCTTAGGTACTGAATCAATTGCAACGTAATTTCAAACTTTAGTTTGGACCAGTGGCCCATAAAGTAGGATATCTTTAGTACACAAAAACTTTAAAATCACCAACTTTAAATGCGTGTAAAAAATAAACCTGCGCTGAACTAAAAAAACGCCTTGAGGGGTTTGTTATGTAAAATGTCAACTTTCATTTGCTTTTGGTTTCGTCCCATTCTGATTCCAAAAGTTCGATTTTGTATCACTGTGTGTTTTTTTCTAAATTATAGACTTACTACACTACAAAGACGTCAATTGGAGGGTTGTTTATGTAGAGTACCAAAACATTTTTATAATAAAATTTGGGAAATTTTGCTAAAAACACCTTTGGGCATAACTACGCAAGGACATTTATTGCCTGCCACACCCACCTTAACCAATATGAGTAGAGGTGAATTGAATTTTTCACTATTGGTGGAAGAGACGCTAATTTGTATATTAAAACCAGAAAGGCGACAAATTACAGTGGAATTATTATGTATTATAGCTACAATTTTAAGCAGGTTGGTTGCGCATATTTTACTTTTCCAATACAATATCGATAAAAATTTAAATTCTTTAATAGAAATCCTGAATTACATTTTAAACAAGCTTTGGATTTGGATGAAATATTATTGGAATCATTTTTAATGTATTGCAAGGTAATTTTTGAATTATTAAATATTAACAAAAATATTGCGTGACAATTTCAATTTTTTCATTTAATTTTTGTTTTCAGGATAATAATATACAAGATCATAACAACGATATGACACCATTTTATTCATTGGTTTATAATGAAACCACTGGTTATTTAGCCAGAGCTGCGGTAAATAAAGTTTTACAAGGCGGTGCCTTTTCAACACAAGGTGACGATTTTAATGATGAAAATTTACATGATGAAACATGCAAAGTTTCTTAGTTTATAAATTTATAAATATATATTTTGTATTATATGAAATTTTCAGTTTTAACCCTCCTCCTTCACCCCACCCACTATTTTATTAACTTTTCATATACTCACTTTCGCCCTCTAATATTTATTTTTTTAAAACATGACAAAAAATGCTCTTCTGTTTTGTTTTTTTTTTTAAGTTATATTATTTTCAAAATTATTTTGATATTATGAAGTTCCTTTCTAAGATAATATTTAAATTTTAAACCCTTGACAACAAAACACCATGAAATTCTAAAATGCACTTTTAAACTCGAAAGTTTTACAACACCCCACCCCAACATTTTAATGTTTAGATAAGTTTTAAAAGAAAATTATACAATTTATGGAATAAAGTCTTAAATGTATGTGTAAAATGAGTTTTTATTGTAAATGTAAAATCTAGAGTTTTAAAAGAAAAATCATGATGATAAAAAAGCATGTTTCCAAAATTTGAGAATTTTTTTAAGCGAAAAATTTATTCAGAAATTTAGAATTTTCTATACAGAAAATTTTTTTTTTAGAATCTGAGAATTTTTCTATACGGAAAATGTTTCAGAGATTCTGATAATTTTTCCACGCAGAAAAATGCATTTTAAAACATGTTTTAGGATCTAAGAATTTTTCTGCACGGCAATATGTCTCAGAATCTAAGAATTTTTTGATATGGGAAAAATGTCTCACTTTTCTATTCGAAATATGTTCTCAAAATCTAGCGATTTTCATTTTGCTTCTTTACGAAAGAACTTTGCAGAATCTCCGATTTTTCCTATACAGAAAAATGTCTCAGAATCAGATTTTTTATGCTGAAAAATGTCAACGAAAAATTATTCAGAATTTTTCTATACACGAAAAATGTCTCAGAGTTAGAAATTTAAATAATGCGGAAATATATCACCGAATCTAAGAGTTTATCTACACCATCTACAGACGTAATTCGAGCAAGATCAATTGTAATTCGAAGATTCTACTTGTAATTCGAAAATTCAATTTGTAATTCGAAGATTTCATTTGTAATTCAAAAATTCCAATTGTAATTTGAAAAACATCTACTAAGTTTAAATTGATGTTTTTAGAATTTGAATCGGAATTTTCAAAATACAAATGAAATATTCGAATTACATGTAAAATCTTTGAATTACAAATGGAGTCTTCGAATTTCAATTAGAATCTTAAATTTGCTAATGGATTTTTTAAATTAAAAATGGAATTTTCGAATTACAATTGATGTTTTTTGAATTACATCTGTAAATGGTGTAAATGAAAAATTGTGGCAGATTCTGAAAAATTTTCAGAGGAATTTTTTCGTTTAGAATCTGGGAATATTTTGAAACAGAAAACTTTTCATCTACAAAATTTTCTGTACTGAAAAATATCTGAACATTTTTCTTTACGGAAAATTATCCAGCATTCGGAAATTTCCCATACGTAAAAATGTCTCAAAATTTAGGAACTTTTCTATACGGAAATATATCTCAGAATCTGAAAAAAATTTGGGAAAGAAAAATTGTCGCAGAATCCGAGATTTTTTGTAGAAAAAATTTCTCAGAATCTGAGAATTTTTCTATATAGAAAAAATGTCTCAGAATCTGAGATTTTTTCTATGTAGAAAAAATGTCTCAGAATCTGAGATTTTTCTATATAGAAAAAATGTCTCAGAATCTGAAATTTTTTCTATATAGAAAAAATGTCTCAGAATCTGAGATTTTTTCTATATAGAAAAAATGTCTCAGAATGTGAGATTTTTTCTGAGATTTTTTCTATATAGAAAAAATGTCTCAGAATCTGAGATTTTTTCTATATAGAAAAAATGTCTCAGAATCTGAGATTTTTTCTATATAGAAAAAATGTCTTAGAATCTGAGATTTTTTCTATATAGAAAAAATGTCTCAGAATCTGAGATTTTTTCTATATAGAATAAATGTCTCAGAATCTGAGATTTTTTCTATATAGAAAAAATGTCTCAGAATCTGAGACTTTTTCTATATAGAAAAAATGTCTCAGAATCTGAGACTTTTTCTATATAAAAAAAATGTCTCAGAATCTGAGACTTTCTATATAGAAAAAATGTCTCAGAATCTGAGACTTTTTCTATGTAGAAAAAATGTCTCAGAATCTGAGATTTTTCTATATAGAAAAAATGTCTCAGAATCTGAAATTTTTTCTATATAGAAAAAATGTCTCAGAATCGGAGATTTTTTCTATATAGAAAAAATGTCTCAGAATCTGAGATTTTTTCTATATAGAAAAAATGTCTCAGAATCTGAGATTTTTTCTATATAGAAAAAATGTCTCAGAATCTGAGATTTTTTCTATATAGAAAAAATGTCTCAGAATCTGAGACTTTTTCTATATAGAAAAAATGTCTCAGAATCTGAGATTTTTTCTATATAGAAAAAATGTCTCAGAATCTGAGATTTTTTCTATATAGAAAAAATGTCTCAGAATCTGAGATTTTTTCTATATAGAAAAAATGTCTCAGAATCTGAGATTTTTTCTATATAGAAAAAATGTCTCAGAATCTGAGACTTTTTCTATATAGAAAAAATGTCTCAGAATCTGAGACTTTTTCTATATAGAAAAAATGTCTCAGAATCTGAGACTTTTTCTATATAGAAAAAATGTCTCAGAATCTGAGACTTTTTCTATATAGAAAAAATGTCTCAGAATCTGAGACTTTTTCTATATAGAAAAAATGTCTCAGAATTTGAGACTTTTCTATATAGAAAAAATGTCTCAGAATCTGAGACTTTTTCTATATAGAAAAAATGTCTCAGAATCTGAGACTTTTTCTATATAGAAAAAATGTCTCAGAATCTGAGACTTTTTCTATATAGAAAAAATGTCTCAGAATCTGAGACTTTTTCTATATAAAAAAAATGTCTCAGAATCTGAGACTTTCTATATAGAAAAAATGTCTCAGAATCTGAGACTTTTTCTATATAGAAAAAATGTCTCAGAATCTAAGACTTTTTCTATATAAAAAAAATGTCTCAGAATCTGAGATTTTTTCTATGTAGAAAAAATGTCTCAGAATCTGAGATTTTTTCTATATAGAAAAAATATCTCAGAATCTGAGATGTCTACGAATAGAAAAACTTCTAAGATTTGTTTACAAAAAAATGTTTCTATACGGAAAAATGTCTCTGGCTATCAAGGACCATTGAAGCGTTTGTTTTCTAATATACTATATCAAACCTTGCATTGATAATGTTTTAGTAGAAACCTTATAGCTGTTAAGTAAGTAACAGCCTTGAACCTTTCATAAAATGTTAATGATTTTTTTCAATATACAAAATAACAAATCTGTGGAAAACCACAAACATAAAATTAAAAAAATATATGTATGTAGTTTGAAAACAAATCGATAATAGACGTTAGACACAAAAACACCCTTTTTTTGGACAAGGGATTACAATTGTAGGTTTTATGTAAACAAAATTTTACAACAGCAAAACAAAATTAAAAAAAACATGCAAACTATTGAAACCCAACAACTAATAAGAACTATAAAATTACCGCACTAGCAGTGAAACAAATTTAGTATTTTTGAAAACCTCAAAGCGAGCTAACGCAACTTTTTCAAATAAACAAAAAACAACGTTAAACATTATGGGAGCTTCTTCTGTACACAAATGGATGACAAATGAAATGGAACGTTTATCCTCGAAATGGGAACGTTATAAACCAGCTGGATCTGGCTATAATCGCATAAATTCGATACGCCTTTCAAAAAGTGTTACACATATGCTGAATAATCCTTTGCCACCAGAGGATCGTTTGGGTAAACCACCACAAAGGAAATTATCACAGGGTGCAAAAAGTGTTTTAGGACATACCCAAACAGAATTGGAAGAAGTTTATCCCAATGTTAGTTACCAACGCCAACAAAGTCAGGTTGATGATTCCTGCCCACAACAATTTGCCTATTATCGTAATTGTTCTTCGAGAATTACATAAATTAAAAAAAAAAAAAAAAATCCCTTTAATTGTTAAAGAAAGTGAAATTCGTTTTTTTTGTATTATTGATTTGTTTGTTAAAAAGTCCAATGTCTTTTAATGACATTGAAATTATTATAAATTATTTATAATTAAGTATGTATTTATAGTATAGTTTTAAACGAATTAGTGGCCTAAATCTAAAATTTTGTGATCTGCACAAAATACAAAAATTTCGAATTAGAATAAAGGCCGTTAATCTAAATATTTTTTTGTAAAATCGTAATTTTTTTTATAGAAAATTTTCAGATTGTAAAGAGATTTTTTTTTGTAATACGACAAATTTGTCCGTTAATCGAATTAAAACAAATTTGGGGAATTTTTATTATATAAAAATCCTCTACGATAATAATTTTCACTTCAGTGTGTTTTTTTTAATATTATATGAACAAAAAAATTTAATAAAATTGGCTACAACTGAGCAAAAAAAATATGATGTTATGAGTTTAAATTTTTTGATTTGGTTAAAGGTGAGTATTTGGGATTGTATTAATAACACTGCCTGACAAAAATGAAAAAAGTCGTTAAGCACGATCTGGATAATATACGTTTGAAACTAGAGACTAAATGTAGTAAAACCCCATTTACAGTTTTTCTTTTCGTGATCCTGTTTCCTTTTAAAAGGGCTTCAAAGTTTTAGAGGATTAAATTTAAAAAATATTTAATTTTAATATTTAATACTTGTACTTGTCCTAGGATGCCAGTAGTGATAGAAAATGAAAGAGGAGGATCTCCCCTAATTTTCCCATTTTATTTTTACATATCAGGAAAAAGGAGGTTAGTTACGTCCTTTCAAAAATGTTTCCTTCAATATCATTAAAAAATTTCAACAAAATATTTTGATAAAGGTTTTAAATGACTTTATTCATATCCTTTTATCCTGATATGGCAAAAAAAATGGAAAATTTAGGTGAGATCCTCCTCTTTCATTTGCCAGTATCATCATAGGACAAGTACAAATATTTCAAAAATATTTTTCAAAATGTATCCTTTAAAACTTTGAAACCCTTTGAAAAGCAAACAGGATCACGAAAAGAAAAACTGTAAATGCAGTTTTACTTCACTTGATCTCTACTCTTAGACGTATATCAACGGGTTTATGTTTAATATTGGCTGTCGGACGGTGTAATAACAAAGGGTTTTTTTGTTTTTGGATTTATAAAACACTTTTCTGTATAAAAAATTTTTAGATATAAAATTTTCCTCAGATTCTGAGACATTTTTTCTATATAGAAAAAAATTTCAGATTCTGAGACATTTTTTCTATATAGAAAAAATCTCAGATTCTGAGACATTTTTTCTAACCTACGTAAAAAATCTCAGATTCTGAGACATTTTGCGCAGAAATACTTTCAAGTAAAAAAAAATATTAATTTTGGGGATTATGACCAACTAGTATAGAAGACATAATCCCCATAATGGGGATTATGGACATTTGTTACGTGGTCATTATCCCCATAAATCTGGGAACATAGTCCCCACTACTATTATTGGGATTATCACCGAAATGAATTTGGTCATAATCCCCATAACGGAAATGGGGATTATGTCCGTGAGGATTATGTCATGTCACCTAAAAAATCTCAGATTCTGAGCCATTTTTTCTCTAATTGTGAGACATTTTTTCTATATAGAAAAAATCTCGGATTGTGAGACATTTTTTCTATATAGAAAAAATCTCAGATTGTGAGACAGAATCTCAGATTCTGAGACATCTTTTCTATATAGAAAAAATCTCAGATTCTTAGACATTTTTTCTATAAAGAAAAAATCTCAGATTCTGAGACATTTTTTCTATATAGAAAAAATCTCAGATTCTTAGACATTTTTTCTATAAAGAAAAAATCTCAGATTCTGAGACATTTTTTCTATAAAGAAAAAATCTCAGATTCTGAGACATTTTTTCTATATAGAAAAAATCTCAGATTCTAAAACATTTTTTCTATATAGAAAAAATCTCAGATTCTGAGACATTTTTTCTATCCTACGTAAAAAATCTCAGATTCTGAGACATTTTGCGCAGAAATACTTTTAAGTAAAAAAAAAATATTAATTTTGGGGATTATGACCAACTAGTATAGAAGACATAATCCCCATAATGGGGATTATGGACATTTGTTACGTGGTCATTATCCCCATAAATCTGGGAATTATGTCCGTTTTTTATTGGGATTCTGTCGAAATAATTTTCGGTCATAGTCCCCACTACTATTATTGGGATTATGACCGAAATGAATTTGGTCATAATCCCCATAACGGAAATGGGGATTATGTCCGTGAGGATTATGTCATGTCACCTAAAAAATCTCAGATTCTGAGCCAATTTTTCTCTAATTGTGAGACATTTTTTCTATATAGAAAAAATCTCAGATTGTGAGACATTTTTTCTACATAGAAAAAATCTTAGATTCTGAGACATTTTTTCTATATAGAAAAAATCTCAGATTGTGAGACAGAATCTCAGATTCTGAGACATTTTTTCTATATAGAAAAAAATCTCAGATTCTTAGACATTTTTTCTATAAAGAAAAAATCTCAGATTCTGAGACATTTTTTCTATAAAGAAAAATCTCATATTCTGAGACATTTTTTCAATATAGAAAAAATCTCAGATTCTGAGACATTTTTTCTATAAAGAAAAATCTCATATTCTGAGACATTTTTTCTATATAGAAAAAATCTCAGATTCTGAGACATTTTTTCTATATAGAAAAAATCTCAGATTCTGAGACATTTTTTCTATATAGAAAAAATCTCAGATTCTGAGACATTTTTTCTATATAGAAAAAATCTCAGATTCTGAGACATTTTTTCTATATAGAAAAAATCTCAGATTCTGAGACATTTTTTCTATATAGAAAAAATCTCAGATTCTGAGACATTTTTTCTATATAGAAAAAATCTCAGATTCTGAGACATTTTTTCTATATAGAAAAAATCTCAGATTCTGAGACATTTTTTCTATATAGAAAAAATCTCAGATTCTGAGACATTTTTTCTATATAGAAAAAATCTCAGATTCTGAGACATTTTTTCTATATAGAAAAAATCTCAGATTCTGAGACATTTTTTCTATATAGAAAAAATCTCAGATTCTGAGACATTTTTTCTATATAGAAAAAATCTCAGATTCTGAGACATTTTACGCAGAAATACTTTTAAGTAAAAAAAAAATATCCCAAGCAGAAATTGACGACGGTTTTAAAAAAAAAGCGTTCTGAAAGCACTGTAACAAAAAAAGAACGTTCTCAAAACGTTATTTTCGAACGCTTTGCGAGCGTTTTCGAAAAGCGTTCTGAAAGCACTGTAACAAAAAAAAAAGCATTCTCAAAACGCTTTATTCGAACGCCTTGAGAGCGTTTTCGAAAAGCGTTTTGAAAGCACTTTATTAACAAAATACATGTTCGTTTCAAAATTAAATGGTTTTAAAGCAGTTTTTGCAAACGTTTTTAAATTTTTTTCGTATTACATACAAGTATAGTATTTTTTAGATTATACTCACCCAAGCAGAAATTGACGACGGTTATAAAAAAAAAAGCGTTCTGAAAGCACTGTAACAAAAAAAGAACGTTCTCAAAACGTTATTTTCGAACGCTTTGCGAGCGTTTTCGAAAAGCGTTCTGAAAGCACTGTAACAAAAAAAAAAAGCATTATCAAAACGCTTTATTCGAACGCCTTGAGAGCGTTTTCGAAAAGCGTTTTGAAAGCACTTTATTAACAAAATACATGTTCGTTTCAAAATTAAATGGTTTTAAAACAGTTTTTGCAAACGTTTTTAAATTTTTTTCGTAGTACATACAAGTATAGTATTTTTTTAGATTATACTCAATTTTAAACAAATTGTTATAAAAACATTTTGTTAAATCAAATTAAATAATTTTTCCCTACCACCACATTGAAAACGCAAAATTTTTAAAACATAAAACATTTTTTAATTTGTAAATCTATTTTAAGTTTTATTATTATCATTTATTCAAAAGAGTTATAGCAATAGTTTCGTTATAAAATTTACAAATAATGCATTTAACTTCTGGGTCAGTCTTAGTGAAATCAATCAAAAATAGCTAAAAATTTTCGTGACCCCCTCCGATTTTGATGAAATTTGGTTTAGTTGTAACACTAAGTGATTAACTAATGTACACTTATTTTCAGCCCTCTAAGTGAACAGTGGGCAAAAAGACGGAGGGTCAAAATTTCCCCCAAAATCTCCCAGTCGCGACACTTTGCACCGTAAAAACTTAATATCGTTGGTTCTATTATAGCTAGAAAGCCCATTTTTGGTTTGTTTTGAAGCTCATAATATGCTCTACAAGACCTACCGTAACCAAAAAATTTGCGAAAAAAATAAGGGTTACCTCCCTTATTTTAAGGTCGTGATATACGGAGGAGAAAATGGGGAGGATGGTATCCCCCGATTTTTTTTTTACTTGATAATCTTATAGAGAAAGTCCTAAAGAATATGTTCTAAAATTTTTAAGTTGGGACAACAATGGGATCGCTCAAAATCAAAATTTTTCACAATTTTCCCCAAAATCTTCAAATCGCAACACTCTTTAACCTTAAAAATTTAATGTCATAAGTGCTTTTGTAGCTACAGAGCCAATTTTTTTTTGTTTTAAAGCTTATAATACGCTCTACAAGACATACCAAAACCAAAAAATTTTCCAAAAAAAAGGAATTGGTGCCCCCCTTATTTGAAGGTCGTGGCAAAGGGTGGAGGAAATGGGGGGAAAGTATCCCCCGATTTTTTTTTTACTTGGGATTCTCAAAGTGCAAATCCTAATGAACATAGTCTACAATTTTTATGTTGGGACAACAATGGGATCGACCAAAATCAAAATTTTTCAAAATTTTCCCCCAAAATCATCAAATCGCGACATTCTTGCGCCTCCCATTGGAGTCCCAAGATAAAAATTTCAGGATATGCTCTCTAGAACTTACTCTTTTAAAAAAAAAAGATAAAAAAAATTGGGGGATACTATCCCCCGATTTCCCCCACCCCTTGCCACGATCTTTTAATACAAGAGGCACCCCTAATTTTTTTTATTTTTTTTTTTTTTTTTGTAATAGTAATATTGTAGGGCATATTAAGAGCTTTAAAACAAACCAAAAATGGACTCTGTAGCTACAATACAGTCCACGATATTAAGTTTGTAATGGGCAAGAGTGTCGCGATTTGGAGATTTTGGGGGAAATTGTGAAAAATTTTGATTTTGGTCGATCTGATTGTTGTCCCAACATACAAATTTTAGGATATGTTCATTAGGACTTGCAATTTGAGAATACCAAGTAAAAAAAAAATCGGGGGATGCTTTCCCCCCATTTCCTCCAGCCTTTGCCACGACCTTTAAATAAGGGGAGCACCCTTCCTTTTTTTCTAAAATTTTTTGGTTAAGGTAGGTATTTTAGAGCGTACTATAAGCTTTAAAACAAACAAAAATGGACTCTGTAGCTACAACAGCACATATGATATTAAATTTTTAAGGTTCAAGAGTGTTGCGATTTGGAGATTTTAGGGGAAATTGTGAAAAATTTTGATTGTGAGTTATCCCATTGTTGTCCCAACTTAAAAATTTTAGAACATATTCTTTAGGACTTTCTCTATAAGATTATCAAGTAAAAAAAAAATCGGGGGATACCATCATCCCCATTTTCTCCTCCCTTTATCATGACCTTAAAATAAGGGAGGTAACCCTTATTTTTTTCGAAAATTTTTTAGTTATGGTAGGTCTTATAGAGCATATTATGAGCTTCAAAACAAACCAAAAATGGGCTTTCTAGCTATAATAGAACCAACGATATTAAGTTTTTACGGTGTAAAGTGTCGCGACTGGGAGATTTTGGGGGAAGTTTTGACCCTCCGTATCTTCGGCCCCTGTTGACTTAGAGGGCTGAAAATTTGCATTTGTTAGTTTTTTACATAGTTTAAGAACTTTACCAAATTTCATCAATATCGGAGGGGGTCAAGAATATTCATGATTGATTTCACTAATAATGACCCTTCTACAATATGCACACTGGCTTCAATAACATCTTCACGTAAATTTTCAACGTTATAAAGTCCTATTTCTTTTGATGGAATTGGATAGACAAAATAATCGTTTATTTCATTAAAGATGTTGCCATTTAAATATATATTATCACATGTGTGTTTAGATCGATTTGTACTAAAAATTTGGTTTACTATCATAATATTTCCATTACTAAGTAGAATTGCGTTATCAGGATGGGATGCAGTAATTTTGACACCATGAATATTAATAAAAGAAAACACAACTTTTGTTTCAGTGGATTCCATTACTTTGCCAAGAGAATACTTTTTGTTTTTAAAGAGAGGATATACCAATGGAGCTTTATTTGGAGAGTTAACGGTATGAAAAACATGCAATTTTCGTTGAATTTCAGCAATAGGATTGTTCCAAGAGTTAACAATCGCTGGAAAATATCTTTAATTTTTGTATTTAAGCTCTTTATAAGTGCTTTACTTTTGGGTTTTAAAGCGCTTTCATGACTTTTAACAAAACGTTCTGAAAGCACTTTTTTAAAACGCTTTTAAAACGCTTTAAACCTAGCGTAGATCGATGTTATCATTCGGATCATCTGAAAGCGGTTTCAAGATGGTAAATGGAACGCTTGTAGAACCTTTTACAACGCTTTCACAGCGCTTTTGCGATTGTATTTTTCTGACTGGGCAATTTTAAACAAATTGTTATAAAAACATTTTGTTAAATCAAGTTAAATAATTTTTCCCTACCACCATATTGAAAGCGCAAAATTTTGAAAACATAAAACATTTTTTAATTTGTAAATCTATTTTAAGTAAGTACTGTTTTTTCTTATTTCAATCGCTGGAAATATCTTTAATTTTTGTATTTAAGCTCTTTATAAGTGCTTTACTTTTGGTTTTTAAAGCGCTTTTATGACTTTAAACAAAACGTTCTGAAAGCACTTTTTTAAAACGCTTTTAAAACGCTTTAAACCTAGCGTAGATCGATGTTATCATTCGGATCATCTGAAAGCGCTTTGAAGATGGTAATTGGAACGCTTGTTGAACCGTCCACAACGCTTTCACAACGCTTTAGCGATTGTATTTTTCTGACTGGGATTATTTTTGGGGATTATGACCAACTAGTATAGAAGACATAATCCCCATAATGGGGATTATGGACATTTGTTACGTGGTCATTATCCCCATAAATCTGGGAATTATGTCCGTTTTTATTGGGATTATGTCCAAATAATTTTCGGTCATAGTCCCCACTACTATTATTGGGATTATGACCGAAATGAATTTGGTCATAATCCCCATAATGTCACCGAAAAAATCTCAGATTCTGAGCCATTTTTTCTCTAATTGTGAGACATTTTTTCTATATAGAAAAAATCTCAGATTCTGAAACATTTTTTCTATATAGAAAAAATCTCAGATTCTGAGACATTTTTTCTATATAGAAAAAATCTCAGTTTCTGAGACATTTTTTCTATATAGAAAAAATCTCAGATTCTGAGACATTTTTTCTATATAGAAAAAATCTCAGATTCTGAGACATTTTTTCTATTCCAGATTCTGAGACATTTTTTAGAAAAAATTCTAGATTCTGAGACATTTTTCCTATATAAAAAAAGTTTCAGATTCTGAGACATATTTCTATATAGAAAAAATCTCAGATTCTGTGACACTTTTTCTGTAAAAAATCTCAGATTCGGAGATTTTTTCATAGTACAATTTTTTACAGTTTCTGTCAATCCAACTTTTCATCCCTCCTGGCCTTTAAAAAATAATGAAAAAACATTTATTTTTTAATTAAATAATTTATTGAAAAAATACAAACTTTTTTTTTTTTGATTTCTTGTTACACTTTACGTAATTAAATAAAATTCTAAATTTTGTTTTTGTTTTGATTTTAAATTTTACTAATATTAAACATTAAAATAGGTACCATTTTGTTTTTGTAATTAATTATTAGTCAATAAAGGTAAAAAAACATTAAATTTTTATTTTCAAATTTTTTTATATTACTTTATAAACAATTATTATTTTATATGGTTTGTTTTTTTGTTTAATACATATATTAGTGGTATAAAAAAATCTTTATATAAAAAATTCCTAATAACTAAACAAAAATTATTAATTTTTAGGATATACAAATTTATTTGTTGTTCGTTTTTTAGCTTAAATGTGACTTTTTCATTTGCAAAAAAAAAATCAATTCCAATTAGAAAAATATGTATGAAATTTTTTAATAATTTATGATATGAATGAAAATTTTTCAAAATGATTTTATTTTTTGTAAGAATTTATAAAATTTTAATAATTGCCAATTTTGTATTAAGCTTATTTCGTTTGATATGATATGAAAATTATGATATTTGAATTTTTTTTTTTAGAATATATTTTTAGACATTTATGTTTTGATGTGTACATTATATGGTATGCAAGCAATTTAAGATTGTTGTTGTTTTTTTTTTATAATATTCATTTTTATATACTTTTTTTAAATTACAACACTTAAGGCATTTTTTTTATAAAATATTTTGGCATTTTCTATAAAAAAAAAATAAATCGGTTATATTATTATTGAAATATTTTTTTACACTGGGTTTTCAAGGACCTTAAGGACTTCTTTTATCAGCATTTTTCTTTATAAAGAAATTTTTTCAGAGTCTAAGAATTTTTCTATACAGAAATATGTCTCAGAATTTGAAAATTTTTCTATATAGAAAAAATGTCTCAGAATCTGAGACTTTTTCTATATAGTGACAATATCACAGAATCCGAGACTTTCTCCATATAGGAAAAACGTCTCAGAATCTGAGACTTTTTCTATATAAGAAAAATGTCTCAGAATCTGAGACTTTTTCTATATAAGAAAAATGTCTCAGAATCTGAGACTTTTTCTATATAAGAAAAATGTCTCAGAATCTGAGACTTTTTCTATATAAGAAAAATGTCTCAGAATCTGAGACTTTTTCTATATAAGAAAAATGTCTCAGAATCTGAGACTTTTTCTATATAAGAAAAATGTCTCAGAATCTAAAACTTTTTCTATATAGTAAAAATGCCTCAGAATCTAAAACTTTTTCTATATAGGAAAAATGTCTCAGAATCTGAAATTTATTCTATATAGGAAAAATGTCTCAGAATCTGAGACTTTTTCTATATAGGAAAAATGTCTCAACATCTGAGACTTTTTCTATATAGCAAAAATGTCTCAGAATCTGAGATTTTTTCCATACAGCAAAAATGTCTCAGAATCTGAGACTTTTTCTTTATAGGAAAAATGTCTCAGAATCTGTGATTTTTCTATATAGCAAAAATATCTCAAAATCTGAGACTTTTTCTATTTGAGAAAAATGTGTTAGAATCTGAGATTATTTCTATATAGGAAAAATGTCTCAAAATCTAAGACTTTTTTAAATAGGAAAAATGTTTCAAAATCTCGTACTGTTTTTTAAATAGAAAAAATTTCTCAAAATCTAATACTTTTTCAAAATAGGAAAAATGCATATCTGATTTTACAGTATTTTATTTCGTGATCCTGTTTCCTTTTAAAATAACTTCAAAGTTTAAGAGGAGCACATTTTTGTAAAATATTTTTTACTTGCACTATGGGGTCACTTGTGATGGCAAATGAAAAAGGAGAATCTCTGCTAATTTTCCCATTTTATTATTTTGACATATCAAGAAAAAGGAGGTAAGTAATGTCCTTTCAAAACTTCATCCCTCAATATCATTTAAAACTTTTTAACAAAATATGTTGATAAAGTTTTGTAAGGATATTATTCACATCCTTTTTCCTGATATGGCAAAATAAAAAAATTAGCGAAGTTTCTCATATTTCATTTGGCATTAATAGTGACATTAAAATTTAAGTACCAATATTTAAAAAAAAACATTTTACAAAATGTCCCTTAAAACTTTAAAGTCCTTTTAAAAGGAAACAGGATTACGAAAGGAAAAACTGTTAATGCAGGTTTACTTCATTTGGGTCACTCGTGTCTGTCATGACTTTCACATCCACGTGAAAGTGAAACACTTCCGAATATTTTGGTGTCCTGGGTTTCACTTCCGAATTTTTTTTTCGTTTTACTTTCGTGTGCAAAAAGCTAACTGAAAGTAATTAGAATGGACTTTTTCCCCTATAAATATTAACTTAAAAATAAAAAACCCATGTTTAATTTATAATTTGATATATATTCTTTTTATTTTCATTAAAAAATCAACATTTTGTTAAGACTAAATATATGTAAAAATTATTTTAAAAACACTCCATAATTTATCGAAATTTTGTTCGGAAGTTGTGCAAAAACAACAACAAAAGTATACAAATTAAAAAAATCACATATTTCAATAACTACACGTTTTCCCGGCTGAGAAATACTTTCAAAAGAAAGAGCACAAAATTTTATATTTTTTAATGCACAACACTTTTAGTTTAACTCACTTAAAATACTTAAAAATTGTAAAAATAAATTAATTATAAAATTTTACAAAATTCAACATGGCGTTGTTTATCTTCGAAAAATTTTCGATAAATGGTGATGCCAATCCATGGTGTTGCCAGTTATTATTACTATTGAAAAGTACTACATTTTACAACTGGGGTTTATTACCATATGTTCATAGAATTATCAAGATGCGAAACATTGTTGAGTTTAAGGTACATCAGAGTAATTTATTCAACTCATATTCGTGAATATATATTATTTAATGAGAAATTCAATGATAAATTGGTGTTAAATATATATTTTTGTTTAAAAATTGTGCAAAACTTTTTTATTTATTTATTTTATTTAATTTTATTTATTTTTAAACAAAAGTCCGTGTTTCGCATCTAGCATATCTTAGTAAAATTTTTCGAACATATAATTAGGAAATATGTGATTTGGAAACACCAAATATTTTTTTATGTGATTCGAAAATTTTCGCTCTAATTGAAAACGTTCTGAAGTCATGACAGACACGACTGTTCCAAAAAAAGTAATTCACATAAAAAATGTGAAAATGAAAATTTCCGAATTTTTTTGGTGTTCTAGATTTCACATCCGAATTTCTTTTTCGTTTTGTTTCACATAAATAAAATTTGGTGAAAGTAAAACGAATGCACTTTTTTCCTTATAATTTTTAAAATTTTAATTATTCGATTTCAACTTCGAATGAAAACGTGATCAAAAAAACACTAATCTTGATTTCATGTGATTCGGAAATTTTCATGTGAATTGAAAAGTTGTGAAAGGCAGAACAGAGGCCTTGATCTCTACATTTAGACGTATATTATCCGGTTTATGTTTAATATTGGCTGTCGGACGGTGTTATCCTCTACTCCAGTGTAAAATATATTGTTTTCATTTTATAGCTAATCAATAATAAACTTAAGCATTTTAATAATATATTGCAATTACAAAAATAAAATATTTACCAAAATTATATAAAAAATACAAATTAAAACAAAAATATATATATTTTATCACTTATTAAGAATAACTTTAGTTGTTTTGTTATTAAACATATAAATTGTTTATCTAACTTTTTAATTTAAAACATTTTATATTGGTTTTCTTTTTTAATTAATGTTTTTTTTTTTGTATCAAAAAAATGCTTAAAATCCCTGAATATGAGTTCACATTTTATTACATTTATAGTTTACAAATATATATATTATTAAAAAATAGTTTATTTTTTTTTAATTAATACCTTAATTCACAATCAAATAAAATCTAATTTGTTTCAATTAAGAAAATTAAATTAAATTTCATTATGAACCAGGAAGGGGGTTAGTTAGTATTTCTTTTGTTTATAATATTCTTTTCATTTTGTTTATAACTAAAGATTATATGACTTGAATGTATGTAAAGAAGGCAGAATTATGAAAGACTTTGGAAAAAAAGTTTAGTTTTCTTTTATAAATTAAAAAAATATGAAAATTGTCATACAAAAAAAAATCTGTCATGTATTTTAAGTTTCCTATTTAGATCGCATCATCTGTATTTGGTGTTATTTAAGTAACAAAAAAGCTTTTCCTTACTTAAGTTTAGATATTTAAAGATAAACTTTAAAAAAGCTTTTGTTGTCATAAGTTTAATTGTGAAAATGAACCCTGCAGGAAGAAGCATTTGTCAAAAATACTTATCCGCGACCAAAAACAATAGGAAATATAAAAAGTCCCGATTTTTTTTTTTTTTTTTTCAAAAAGTCCCAGACACAAAATTTTATTTTGCGTTTTTGAGTACAGAATTTCATTAAGAATGATTTTATAAAAAAAACAAGTGGGAGTGTTGAATTTGAATGTGCAAAATTTTTTATACCCTCCAAAAAAAAAAATAACGGGGATTTTTTTGGTACGGGTTGTGTCGTCGGGGGACTTTGGGAGACACATTTTTTCTCTCGATAAATGTTAAAAATTATTTATTACAAAATTTGCACTTAAGTAATTAAATAAATTAATCTAATAAATTATGTCTACGCCAACAAAAGGGGGCGGGCCGAAAAAATTTAATTTTTTAGTCCCAGTGTAGGATTTCGAACTTATTCTGACACAATAATATTTCATTTGCTTAGCAAAAGTATAAAAAAAACATGTAAAAAACAGTCAGACGGACGGACATCGCTAGAATGCCTTAGAATCGATCATTGATCAATACTTTATGGGGTCCTAAACCAATATTTGAATGAGTTACACACGGAATAACAAATTGAGTATACCTCATTTTCAAAAAAAAAAAAAATTTTTAAAAACTTAAGTTTCAAATATTTTTAAAAGTCACGGACCAACAATTTTTTGGTGTTTTTAAGTAAAAAAAATATTTAAAAGCTTTTAGAAAAAAAATTCGATTTTTTTTAAAACATTTTTTGGTAATTTTTTTGTCCAAGTTTTGGAGTAAAAAAACTCATTAAATATACCCTTCACCATGTGAAAAAGATTATTAAATAAACCTTCAATTGACAAAATCGTCGGAAAAAGAATTTGAAAAAAAATTCAGCGGATTTTTTTTTTGTAAAATGAGAAAAAAAAGTTTTTTTTGGTAAAAAAAAATAGTTTTTTTTAGTAAAAAAAATTTCCCGAACATTTTTTTGCAAAAAATATGCTTTCACTTGTTTAAATACCATTCGGTATCCAATTCTGTTCACATATGTATGTTTACTAGAACTGATAAAAACCATTTTGTATTTTTATACCCTACACCACACTGTGGTAAAGGGTATAATGAGTTTGGGCTGATGTTTGTAACTACCCGAAATATTGGTCCTAGACCCACCTTTAAGTATACCGATCGACTCAGAATCACTTTTTGAGTCGATTTGGCAATGTCCGTCCGTCCGTCTGCCTGTCTGTCTGTCCATGTAAACGGTGTAAACACGATACAGGTCGCAATTTTTAGTCAATTGACTTGAAATTTGAAACTTAAGCCTATTTCGACTCAAGGACGAAGCCTATTGAAATTGAAAAAAATCGGTCAATATTTAGACCTAGCCCCCATACAAAGGTCCTTTTTAGTGTTGGCTCAAATGACTATAATAACCGTGTTACAATAGGTAACACGTTGGCAGGTAAACGTGTTTTGTCTTCACAAATCACCATTCCGAATTTTAAAGAAATCGGACCAGTTCTTCTTGTAGCCCCCATACAAACCACCTTCCCGATTTTCACACAAATCTCTCAAATTTCATGAAAATAGAAAATATTGAATTAAAATTTTGTTTGTGTATGTTAAACGCGTACTTAACCTTATCAAATCTGAAATCATCGGACCAGTTTTGGACTTAGGCCCCTTGTGAAAATTTCAACCGATATTCAGTTAAAGCGGTTTATTGTCAACAAATAGAACCCTTTTTCACTCAAACTTGATTTGTGAGTGTTTTTTACACTTTTTAAAGATTTGACAAAATATAGATCTATCGGTCCATCGGACCCGTTTTCCGGAAAACTCTGATGTAGGGTATTATATGGTCGGTCTTGACCGACTATAATTTTCTTACTTGTTAGATTATGTGGATATACCAAAATGTTCGATCATAACTAAACCGAAATGTCTCTAATGCAATACCAATCTTCTCAGGGCAACAACAAGTTAATGTGAAAAGTTTCCGTCATATCTGTGTAATGTTTAGGCCACGATTTCATTCACAAACATTTTTTGACAACTTTTTTTGTGGTTTGGAGTAAAAAATTCATTAAAAATGCTTTGAGGAAAAAGAAAATTTTCGAAGTTCCTAAATTTTTTTTTAGTTTTTCTCTGGCACAAAACTTTTTGACAATTTTTATTTTTGTGGTTTATATAAAAAAAAATATTAAAAATGCTTTAAGGAAAAGAAAATTTTTAAAAAAATATTCAAAGTACCGATTTTTTTTTCGTTAAAAAGCTTTTTTTTGAAAAATTTTCGAAGTTCCGAAAATTTTCAACGTTTTGGGCACAAACATTTTTTAGTAACTAAAAATGCTTTAAAGAAAACGAAAATTTTAAAAATATTCAAAGTTCCGTAAAAAATTTTGAAAATTTTCTAACTCCACGAAAAAAATTCATTAAAATCGCTTTTAGAACAAATTTATAGTGTCCGACCGAATATTCGGCTTTGGCCAAAAAGCACTATTCGGCCACTATTCGGCTTCGGCCACATTTTTGGCCGAATACCGAATAATTGTGTAAAAGTTGTACTCACGTGGTGAAAAACGCACTAAACACACTTTGAATTACATTAGTAAGTCACAAAAACATTTTGTTAAGTGTTTTTAAAGTTAAAACAAGATTTTACACTTAAAAAAATGTTTCGATCGAAAAAAATTACACTCAAAAAAATTTTTATTTACAAAAATGTCTAAAAAAGGGTTTTTTTGTTTAAAATAAATCGTTCTAGACAACATTTTTATACATTTGTGTATTCCGCCAAGTCGAGTTTTAATTTTTTCTTGTTTTTACTAAAAAAATATTTTTTTTTTTAATATTCGGCTTCGGTTTCGGCCGAATATTCGGCTTCGGCTTCGGCCAAAAAAGGTGTATTCGGTCGGACACTACAAATTTTTTGAAAAAAAATTTTAAAATTTTCAAAGTCTCTGGCCGCTGTTCCAAAAAAAGTAATTCACATAAAAAATGTGAAAATGAAAATTTCCGAATTTTTTTGGTGTTCTAGATTTCACATCCAAATTTCTTTTTCGTTTTGTTTCACATAAATAAAATTTTGTGAAAGTAAAACGTATGCACTTTTTTCCTTATATTTTTTTAAATTTTAATTATTCGATTTCTACTTCGAATGAAAACGTGATCAAAAAAACACTAAACTTGATTTCATGTGATTCGGAAATTTTCATGTGAATTGAAAAGTTGTGAAAGACAGAACAGAGGCCTCTGGCACAATTTTTTTTTGGGCATTTTGGAGTTTAAAATGCTTTAAGGAAAAAGCAAATTTTTAAAATATATTTGAAATTCCGAAATTTTTTTTTGAAAATTTTTTGAAAATTTTGTTTTAACAAATATCGAAGCCCTGAAAAAACTGTGATATGTTGTGACAGGTTCAGAGACATGTCACCAGGGTTGAGACATTTCCTTACATAAGTGACAGGTGTCAAGTTTTGTGATAAATCATTTGGATCCGTGTGACATGTCACGTGACC
The DNA here is from genome assembly GCA_963921195.1 of Pegoplata infirma. Taxonomy (NCBI): domain Eukaryota; kingdom Metazoa; phylum Arthropoda; class Insecta; order Diptera; family Anthomyiidae; genus Pegoplata; species Pegoplata infirma. Next base: position 43,487,711 of record OY992537.1, read on the forward strand.
TATTAAGGACCGGTCACTTTTCATGCAGGGAAAGCTTAAATGTGACAATTTTGTAAGACAATTGTCATGATTTCTTTTTTTTTTGTTATCAATACGTGAAGCTTTTTTAAAGTTAATTTTAATTCTGCTTTTTTTAATTTGTGAACTATTTTAAACACAATAAAATTATTATTCTTTTTGCATTTTTTGTTTTTCTTTCAAAAAAAAATATCAAAAAATTTTTTGCTTAAATTCTACAAAAAAAAAAATTCTTAACATAATTTTTTTTCTCATCATAATTACAATTATAAAAATTAGTAATAAATATTAATAATATCAACAATACAATCATACATACATATATAATCAAATCAAAAAGTTATAATAATTTGTCGGCAGTTCTTAAGTTTTGATTGTGTACAATTGAAAAGAAAAAAAAATTTCGAAATCTTAAAAATATTGAAAAAAAAATTTTAAGAATTAAAATGTTTAGCTTAATTTGTGTGTTTTTCATTTTCTTAAATTTTAAGACACAGTCAATTATTGTTATTGTATATGGGGAACTGGTGGCTGAGGTTGTTGATGTGGTTGATGCGGCTGATCATTACGTCGCCCACTAATGCGGCTTCGTACTGAATCACTATCAGTTTCATCATCTGCAATTTCTTCACGTGGTCGTGTCCATTTAATCATGGTCTCCGGTGAACGATACAGGAAGATTAATTTGGCAAACAAATCTTCTTCAAGCATAAATTCTAATGCTTCTCTTACCTGTGAATCGGAGAAAAAATAATTAATAAATTTGATAAAATTTCAAATTTTATTTTTAATCTATCGGAAGAGAACTATTAAAATTTTGTTTTTATTTTTCTTTAAAAAAAATAGGTAAATTGGTAAAAATTAATAATAATTAAATAATAACTCTACTGAACATTTTGAAAAAAAAAACTTGATGCGACTGGGAAGCAACCTTACACAGTTTTTTTTATTTTTATTTTATTAAGAATTACCATATAATTACAAATCATATACTAATTTTACCTAACCGAGAACTGGTAACAAAGACCTTCGTCTCGTTGTAGCGAAACAGACCAAGGCCTCTGGTGGGAATCGAACCCACGACCCCCGACTCATAGGCTAGCACGCTACCAACTAGCCTACTGGGGCGCCGCTTTCCTTACACAGTTAATTGCAACTGTTCTAGTGTTCACAAATCTGGTCTCCAAACTTTTCCTTCATATCAGGTTTTTGAAAAAATTGAGGGCAAAGTTCAAAAAAATCGCAGTTTTGGGTAATTTTGACAACTCGTAAGGCGACTGACCAAATGAGTTTTGTATATTAAAGAATAATGTTTAAGCTTCATCCTCAATTTATTTTGAAGCCGCCATCACATCGGGTTCATCCGCTATGACTTTCCAAAAACATAAATTTTTTTTGAACTTTGACCTCAAATTTCTCAAAACCCTGATGTGATGGAAAAGTTTGCAGAACGGATTTTTACCCACCAGCAGAACTATTGCTATCAAGTGTATAAGGTCGCGTCCGGACGCGTCCCAGTCGCATTTTCGATGTTTAGTAGTGTAAATAATAATGATTAGAATCTGACTGTAATTTTTTTGGTGTAAAATATAATTTTGTTTTATTTTTTATAATTTTATTCTATTTTGAGTAGGGTTATTATAGCTCGAGGTCATTCTTCTTTATTTATTACACCATGATATTCTCATAGAATAATTTTTCAAGAAAATAATTTTTCTGTTTTAAAGCAATTTATGTACGTGTTTCGATGTCTTCAAAATCAAGAATAATTAGCAAAAAATTATCATTTTATTCTTTAAACTTACCAAATAAATATCTAGGCACAATTGTAAAACTCTATCAACATTTGGCAAATCTTCATGCATAATTCTTCTTGTTTGACCACCCAGGAAATTCTTCAAAAATCTCGAGGCCAATAAAACAAATGTAGTATACAAACCGATGATGCTATAAAAATCAAATAGAAATTGATTACTAAAATCTTTTTTTTTCATCATGCTGACAAACTTACCCTCCACCAGTTAAGAAAGTCCATGTTGAGGGGAATTTTTTATCATTGAACGTATAAAAAACAATACCCGATGCACAATCATATAATGGTAATTTCTTAAATGAGGCTATTATTTTTTCTTTAGCTTTATCAGTTTCAGTATCAGAACCACAATAATCTGTTACTTCCCACCATTGACTGGTGTTGCCAACCGAGTTCATAGATATGCTCATGTTTTGGAAATCTTAAAAAAAACAAGAAAATAGTTAAAATACTTTAAAAGAAAATTTAAATGATTACACGGTGCTACAGAGGATTTATAGTTTTGATGTGACCTAGTGTAGGTTGATAATTTCGTTGAGTAGATCACAAAAATGCACATTAAACCTGCCAGACATTCTTAAATTAAGTCTTCATATAAACTTTGACTTTAACAGCCAAAACCACCACGATGTGTAAGACTTACGTCAAAATTTGTATGAGGGAAATGTTTGTCTTCTTATTCTGCAAAAAACGCTTATACAGCATTTTTTGGTAAAAACGTAAATTTTAAGAGATATGGCGCTTTTAAACTGTGAATTGGTTTAAGTTCACTTTTAGGGTCAAAAGTTCAAAGTGACTGGCCTGTATGCAACCGAGAGATTCAGTTTTTGTACAGATATTAGCCCCGTTTTCGCATAACCGTATATATGTTAACATTAACCGTTAATCTAAAACGCATCCACGTTTAACAAAATTTACTTGGCATCACTGTTATTGTGTGTTAAAATTTATTAAGATTTATGGCTATTTTAATAAAAATGTGAAGTTGGCTTCACTTTTATCGAAGCTTACAATTAACGTCGATAACTTTTGGAAAAATAATAAAAATTTAAAAAAACCGGGATCACGAAAATCACGGGATTAAAAATCCGCCGAACGGGATTGTAGCAAGCCCTAATTATACCCTAGGTCATTTCAAAAGTATAAACAATTTTGTTCCTTTTTGCAGCACAATTTTGATTAATACTACTCCAAAAACTTACCTGAGACTTTAGTTATATTGCTTTTGGGTAATAGCGACGATATATATGTGGGATTACCAGAGTTCAAAACTTTAATAAATTTCGGTACCATATAAGGTATGGTGACATCTGTATCATTTTGATTACCCGTACTTATCATATCATGTAATTTTTTTCGTTCCTCATATTCTTCAGTCATATCCCAAGTTATTTCGGACCCAACAGTACCAACTTGATTTTTAACCGGTGGTATTCGAGTTAATTCATAGGATAAACGTACAACTAATGTAACATCTAAAATTGAAAAAGAAAACATAAAAATAATTAGTTTTCTATAAAAAAAAACGTATTTTGTTTTTAAAATATTACAACTTACTGCTTTCCAATTCTAATAATAATCTCTGCTTATCCGGTGGTGCTATATTCCATAAAGATGGAGAATTTCGACTTAATTTAATGGCAGCTACATCGGAAGCATCATAGTTAAGTAAAAATGCATAAGCCTCTTTATCCTGAATATAAGCTTGTTTCATGGTCGCAAACATATCCTCATCAAATACAAATGTACTTTCACGAGTGCTAGTAACATAAATAGGATCATATGAACCAATACGTATGTTAACCTTCACTTCGGTCGGTACATTCGATTGTCCCACAGCACCAGAGAGAGCAAACAAAGTCAACGGGCCCCATAGAGCAAAAACAATTATAAGAATAGCTGAACCACCCATTAATAATTTCATAAATGTGGCCTTTTTCTGGGCTCTAACGGCTGGAAAATCAGTTTCCATTTGTCGCAAACATTTCAAAGAATATATATTGGCAAAAATATCTTCCATTTTTAACCAATCGAATAGAGTCATAGTGGTATCCGTACATAACCAATCCAAAATAGTACGCAGTTCATACAGGAATGGTACAAGCATGTATCTGGAAATGATAAATCATGAAAATAATATTAGTTTTTGAATTTTATATTTTTGAATGGCGGATTTTAACAAAACTTACAATTTAAACGATATCATATTAATCATTGAGAAACTCTTGGTTAAGAAATTTCCCAGAATACGATTAGGATAACCACATTTAATTTGATAACTCGATAGCAGTAAATAGAAACATTTGATAATATAAAATATTATTGGCGGTGCGGTGGCATAAAAACTTCTTTCTGTTACCGCCGGTACTATGAAAAACATCCAAACGTGTATACCCACCACTGATATAAAGTGGAACACTATTTTATAAATAAGAGCCTTGCGTAGATATAAAGCACGATCTATTACGATTAAGGCAAATTGCACCAGTAACATAATAAGGAAGGGTATAGGTACTTTATTTTCAGCCAAATATGTTTTAACACCACCATCAGCTTGTTTAGACTGAAAAATAAAAAAAAGTTGAAATTAGATACAAAATTAGTTATCAACATGATCAATTTTTCTAAAAAGACACTCAGATATTGAAAAACAAAAAAAAAAAATCCTGAAGACGCTTTCTGAAAATTGTACCTATCACTAAACTGTCGCAAAAATGCTTATCTCGTGACCGGAGACAATAGATTGGATAGTCCATAGCGCAACTACAATGATTCCTCAGCGACGCTGATAGAACGCGTTAATCGCGATTTGTTTTATTTGCCTAAGGTCGACATTCAAAAACTCCAATTATTATCAAAATTTTCGCAGACACATTTTTTTGCGTTTTGGGCAAATATTTTCACTAAATATGATTTTAAAAATTGTTTGGTAAATAAAAATATTTTTAGGAAAAAAATTTTATTTCCAAATTTGAAAAGTCCCGAAAATTTATTTAAAACTTGTCCAAGTCACGGAAACAACATTTTTGTAGTATTTTTTTTGCGTGAGAGTGTTAAATTCTTCAATTCTTCTTCCCCCTGATCTGATTTTTCTCATTTCCAAATTTAATCAGGCACACACCTCTCTTCAAGAAAGTTAAGGTTGAGATAAAATGGTGACAAAATCGACATTTCACTCCTCTTTATTTTGAACTTTAAAAATCGTTAACACGAAAATCCTAGCTGATCCTGTTTTCGAGTTATTGCTAAATAATTACACTGTTCGATGGCAAGTCTGCCATCCAATTTTTTCTAGCACGTACCGTTTTTGAGATATTCGCTGTAAAATAGTAAAAATAACAATAAATTCGGACTTTTGGAGGTCCACTGTTACAGATTCTTCCAAAAATATGACTTGATTTCATATAAAATGGACCGACCTCCTGATTTCAAAGCTGCAATCAAAATATTTTTAAAATGTTTCGTTTTCGAGATATTCGCGTTTGAAACTTTTTCCATGCGAATATCTTGAAAAGGGAACATGCTAAAACAATTTGGATTGCAGTTTTGGAATCTGGAGGTCCAATTTATATGAAATCAAGTCCTATTTGTTGGAAGAAACATAACAGTGGACCCCCAAATGTGAAATTATTGTTTTTTTTTACTTTTTAATAGCGAATATCTCACAAATAAGAACTGAGTGCGCCCATCCTAAAGAAATATAATGAAGCGATTCTCAGCCAGCCTTCAAAGGATCCAAAACACACCCGAGCGTTGCTCTGAATTAAGCATGTATTGCTAGAGATAAAGAAAAGTTGGCAAATAGTTGGCCCCAAGGTGAGCGCCACTTTCATTGTCATCTTGCTTTCGAAGTGGTCTGTTCACACGCTATTCCTTGACACTAACGGAGGGGTGGTTCTTGTGGAAGATAAAGAATTTTAACCAACTCGAATACTGAAGAGTATTCATGCATATAGATTAGATTAAAGTGGCCCTATGCACTGCGACCAGAAAGATCTATTGTGCAGCCTAAAAAGGTGTGCAGCCTAAAAAGGGTGCCCTAAATGCTTCTAATAAAGCTGAAAATCCTATTTGGCAGGGAGTTCCACACGTCGGTCGGAGATAATAAGTGTTCCCCTAGATGTTGAAATCTTCTACCAGTCAGTCTTGGGCATTTCGCAGAATCTGCACGTGTTCGTGTCAGATAGATTTTTCTTTCTAATTTGGTAACGTAGGTAACAATGTCCAGTTAGGTAGGACGTTAGGATTCGAAGATCTTTTTGTCTAAAGACAGTAATCGTTTAGATACGGTGTTGGATGGAATTATGAATCTTTTTGCCTGCCGCTGCCCAGCGCAATAGTTCCAATGCTCCATGAACTTAGATTCACTCCATATTTTGAGTTTTTCCCTAACATGTCCCGAAGGCAAACCAAAGAATGGTTCAGGGCCAATAAAGGGTCGTCTGGCACCGCAATTTGCCAAACAGTCAGCGCGTTCGTTTCCCTCATGTCCCGGAATCCATACGAGTGTGAGGTCATTATGTCGTCCTAGTTCATTAAGTGACTCAAAACAGCTCATTACCAGTTCGGATGTCACCCCATATTCAGGCATATAACTGAGAAAGCAAAACCAAAGAAATAGAACATAAAGTTGGAAGATTTGAGGCTATCTGGCGTTCGCAAATTATTTGCAATCATTATAGCATAGAGCTAAAGAAAAACCTGGTTAAGAGCAAAATAGCGATTTTTGCTCTTTTAAGAATTTTTAACGAATTGACCCATTTTTGGGAGTTATTTGTCTATGCCAGTAGTAGCATAGAAATGTTCAAAATTTAAATTTGTTACGATTTTTTGTCTTCCAAAAGATCCATCCTTACGCTCTTGCCAATGGATGGGCTGTTTTCGAACCCCCTCGAAAAGAAAATGAGAACAAAAGTGGCGCCCAGCATGGGGCCAATGTTCTGCAACGATCAAAAGCCCGCCTACCTCAGAGCAAAACAATTTCTAAAGGATTTAGATGTTTTCAGGACTCTTTGGGTATATGTTTAAAATATTTTTTTGGGAAAAATTATGAAAACATAAAAAATTTTAGTTCCCGAAAAAATGGTTTAAAATGTTTTTAAGTCGCAGAAGGGAAGTTATGTGATGTTTCACAAGGTAGGTCACTGTGACGTGTCCCTATTAAAACGGCAAGACGCAAATGTAACAAGTTATTTATCCAGGTTTGAGACATTTCCTCACAAAATTGACAGGTGTATTTATATGAAAGGTGTCAAGTGTGTGATAGGTCATTTGGATCCATGTGATATGTCACGTAACATATCAAGAACCGGGCACTTTATCTGCAGGGTAAATACAATATTTCCAACCACTATCACCAAATAGTAGAGTTATAATTTAAAAATAATTTTTTTAAACCATTTTCAAATACTTACACTAAAAGCGGTAAAACCAAACAGCAATACAAAGAAGTTAATAAAATCACACAAAAACATAAGAGCATAAACATCTGTGGGTAATCTAGCTTTATGTACCAAATTATGGAAAAATTTCGTTAAACCACCTAAATATTTATTACGCCTAAAAGAAAAAACGAAATATTTAATAACGGTAAAACAAATTAAGAAAAAAACTAAAACTTACTGTAAGTTACCAACACGTTTAACTAATTCATTTGGAGAGGACGTCAAACGATCAGCAGTGCTACGACGAGTTTCAGAACCAGCCGATTGGCGATGTTCAGAATTACCATCCTCATCATCAGGATTTGAATCGTTGCTAAAAAAAAATAAAACAAATATACATGATTGTATTTAGAATAAAAATTTAAAAATTTAATAAATGGATTCCTTAAGCAAAGAGAATACCTTTTATATGATTTTTTAAATTGATCTTTAAGTTGTTTCAATTCTATATTGGAATTTAAAACTGTTTTATATGAATTTTTAAATCTAACTTTCTTTTTTAATTTAATTTTCCTAACCCATTTTTCGAAACGATTATATGCTAAAGACGAAGAGGTGGATGTATCGTCATTATTTTTAGTAGATGATTGGGAATCGGAAAAACTTGAATTAATTGCGTGTGGCCTTTCAAATTTCTTTGACCAAATAGGAGTTTTTATTTCTTTAGTTACATCATCTAATTGTTTTAAAGAATCTGCACTTGAACTATCGTCGAGAGATGTATTTGTATATTTATCTACTTTAGAATTTCTAAAGACTACTTCAAGTCTCATTTTTATTTTCTTGAGAAGTTCTTGTAAAAATATTTTTTTTATCAAATTTAAAATCTTGATTTGATTAAACTAAAATAAAACCTAACTGCTCTAAAAATAATAATAATGCTTAAAAGAATTCATATAAAATTGTATTCACTTAAAACAAACGGAAAAAATACTTACAGTGTGGATTTGGAACCATAGTCGTCATCATCATTGAATATAACAATGGGCTTGTACATATCAATTTTCCATAAACCGTGAGATTTAAGAATGAATCTAGAAAGAAAAATTAAATATAAGATAGAAAGGAAAAATTTATAGTTAAAATTGTAATTAATTAAGGCGCCTAGTCTTAAAAAGAGTCTGAACTGAATTTTTTCTATGTGGGGGACATTTTTCCCCCAGGTCCAATTCTGCCCATTTACGAACTTAACCAGTCTATGGCCATTAGACATATTCGTGGCAAACTATAGTAGTCTAGCTCTATTATTTTGAACTGTATCGTGACTTCCACAGACGGACGGACATCGCTAGAATGTCCTATATTTGATCAAGGATCAAAAATATATACATATATGTGGTTGATGGGGTCATCGATCGATATTACGACGCTTTACATACGGAATGACAAAGTGAGGATACCCCCATCCTGTGGTTAAAGAGAATAATAATTTTATTTGAACGATTTAGGAATGCATGAAATATGCACGAAATTAATGCATATCGTAAGCGGTAGGGAAAAATAATGCATATTTTTTAATTTTTTTTGGCTATGCATTACAAAAATTTCCATTTTTAAGGTTACCAATTACACATAGCGATACAAATGGAACTTTCCGAATCGGAATGTGATGATACCAAAAGCAAATGAAAGTTGACATTTTCCATAACAAAACGCTCAAGGCTTTTTTAGTTTAGTGCTAGATTTTTTTACATGCATTTGAAGTTGGTGATTTTAAAGCATTTAAAGCTTTTGTTATATATCCTACTTAATAGGCCCCTGGTGGTGGCTTTATTGACATGTGAGGTCCAGCGTCCAAACTTAAGCTAGAAATTACGTTAGCTATAACCGGTATGAATTTCGCTGCAATCTGTCCTGTACTACGGAATGGACGTTGCGTATGTTTATTATTTAAAAACCATTACAAAATTAAGTATACGCCTCTTATTTAGTTTTCAAGTAATTATAATTTTAATATTAGTTCATCAACTTCAAATGCGTTAAATTTGACAATAAACTAAAAAAGCCTTGAGGGGTTGTTAAAGAAATTGTCAAATTTCATTTGCTTTTGGTTTCATCCCATTCCGATTTTGGTTGTTGCACTGTGCTATCGAAGTGTGTGTTTGACGGTTTTGATTTTAGCTTCTTAAGCCCTTAACCGATTTCGCTGAAATTCAATATCAATCTAGAAAAATTACAAATATTTGTGTTAAGTTTCAGTAGCCACTTTCGAAAGTTAAAGTGCTTTCAATAGACAGACAAACGGACGGACGGTCATAAATATTCTTTAAATCGAAGAAAGTTTTAAGAGGAATCGATTTGTATGTGTGGGAACTGTATTTTTTTTGTTGTTCAAACTTACCTATGGAAGAATAAAACCAACAGCAATAACAAATCATATGTTGCATAATCGGATGACACTGCAATACCAAATAATTTTTGTATACCCAAGGGATTATTCGGTAAATTATACTGATAATTCGACCAGATCAATTTGTATTGGAAGATACATTTTATAAGTACTATAGCCTGGGTATAAGCAATCAGCGTAACCCAAAATGTTTTTGTAGGTCGTGGCAACGATAAGGTACCCCAGAGGAAGACCATCAAGGGAAGAGGTAATGATATTAAACTAGCATTTACCACCTAAAAAAAAAAAAAAAAAAACGATAAATTAATTAAATTTAATATTAAAGCAAGCTACAAAATGACGGTGTTCTATAGAGTGGATTTTACTCCTTTCTCTCTCGCACTTTCACATTTTTTTTGTATTATGTCATCTTTATTTCTAGAGATGGTACTTACAAGGGAAGTCTCCCTGGTGTCACCCTCCGATCTTCATGAAATTTGGATATGTTGTTAAGAACGAAAATTAATTCGACACGTATTTTTTTTTAGCGGCCAAAACTCATTATTAGGGGGGGTCGATTTGTATGGGGGGAAATTGACCTTTTTCAGTTTTCTACGATTTACGCCTATTTAAACAAAATTAATATAGGCATGTGTGGTATCAGATTAAAGGTATTTAAAATACCTATCTAGTGAAGCTAACATAGGGCCAAAGAAGTTATTATTTTTCGACTTATTAACAAATATGTCCTGAAATTTTGGTATTTTACTCAATATGACAAAAAGTTGTGCATGTTTGGACACGTTCCTAGCACACGTAGATAGGTTTTCCAAAGACCTTTCATTTGGTGTGTAACATGACTAGGTTTCTTTGCATAATATAGGAGATAAACGAAAAAAACTGAAAAATGGCCTTGTCTTCCCCCTGCTTTTAACCAACTAAATATGAATTTGGGCCACTAAAAAAAATACGTGTCTCTTTATTATTTCTGCTCTACAAAATAAAACCAATTCCATAAAGATCAGCGGGTGACAGTAGTAAAAAGTGCTCTAAAAAAAATTTTTCCAATGAACGACTTTCATAGTATTTATAAACAAATTCATACAATTTATTAACTTTTTCTTAATATTTATAAACTTTTTCATAGTATCTATGAATAAATCATAATATGTGAAATTTATGAACTATTTAATATTTTTCATAAATACTATGAAACTTTATAAAAAGTTTCTTGACAATTTTCAAGAAACTTTATAAAAAGTTTCTTGAAAATTGTTACTTTGACAATATCATCGTAACGATTAGTAAAAGAAATATGACCTTGAGCTAGAATAATCTTTCTCAAAATAGAATTTTTAAAGGTCGAATAATAAATAATAAAACAGAATTTAAACAAAAGGATAGCACGCCTCACTTCTGTTCATATTATGAATAACAGTGGCGGGTACAGCTTTTGGGTTTGGGGGGGGAACATTTTTTTTTTTACTTCGAAAAAAATCATAAATTCTCCTTTGTTGACGAGCAAAAAAAAGGGATACGTTTTTTTTTTACAAAAAAAAAAGTGATGGGATAGCTATAAAATCATCAAATTTCTTTTTCATGGTCATATTTCGTTTAGATCATTTTTTTTAATTTGTTTTTAATGAAAATTGTATATTTTTCGTATACATAAGAAGAAAACTTCAGATGTTGAGACATTTTTCGTGAAAAAATTATTTTTTATAGGGAAACTGTCTTAGAATGACTAAATGTCTCAGAATCTGAGACTATTTTCGTATAGAAAAGTTTTCGGATGTTTAAAAGAAATTTAAAAGAAAGTTGTATATTTTTAGTATACATAAGAAGAGTCTAAATCTGAGAATTTAATAGAAGAAATTCTTTTACATAGAAAATATCAGATTTTGAGACATTTTTCGTAAAAAATTTATTTTATAGGGAACATGTCTCAGAATATCAGACCTCTTCTTAACGAAAAATGTCTCAGAATCTGAGACTTTTTTCGTATAGAAAAATTTTCAGGTTCTAAGAATTTTTTTCCACAGAAAAAGTCTCAGATTCTAAGACATTTTACTGTAGAAAAAGTCTCATATTTTAAAGCATTACTGAAACATTTTTCCTATAGAGAGGTCTCTGATTATTAGATTTGTTTCGTACTGAAAAAATTTTAGATTCTGAGACCTTTTTTCTATAGAAAAAGTCTTAGATTCTTCGACCTTTTTCCAATAGAAAAAGTCTCAGATTCTAAGACCTTTTTCCTAAAGAAAAAGTTTCAAATTCTGAGATCTTATTCCTAAAGAATAAGGCTCAGATTCGCACCCATTTTTCCTAAAGAAAAAGTCTCAAATTCTGAGAACTTTTTCTTATATAGAAAAAGTTTAAGATTCTGGCCCTTTTTTTCTAAAGAAGAAGAAGTGACAGATTCTGCGACCTGTTTCTGATTCTGAAATCTTTTCTGATTCTAAGACACTTTTCCTATAGAAAACGTCCTAAGTAGTCGGAAATGTTTTTCCTATACAAAACGTCTCAGACTTTAAGACCTTTTTCCTATAGAAAGGTCAAAGATTCTGAGACCTGTTTCCTATAGAAAAAGTCTGAGATTCTGAGACATTTTTCTGAGATTATTCTTACATTCTAAGACCCTTTTCCCGTTGAAAAGTCTTAGATTCTGCGACCTTCTACCAATTCAGTTAGTTTCAACTTCTGAGACTATTTTTCAACAATAAAAAGTCTCAGACTTTGAGACCTTTTTCTTCTTAAAAGACTCAGATTCTGATACCTTTTTCCTTAAAATAAATCTCAAATTCAGAAATTCTGAGACTTTTTTCCCATAAAAAAATTCTTCTGCAACCTTTTTCCTATAAATAAGTTTTTGAGACCTTTTTTACATAAAAAAGTCTCAGATTCTGAGAATGTTTTCTTTAGAAAAAAGTTAATTTAAAAAAAAAAAAATAAAATAGTTTTACAAATGTAAGTTCGACTATCAACATTTTTAATTTTCAGATTGATTCACTTTTTCCTTAAAAAATTTAAAAATTTTTCCTTTTAAAATTTTCAGATCTTTTTCTATGAAAAATTTTTGAACTTCGAAATTTTTTTAGAAAATTTCCTTCTTTCTTTTTCTTCTTTTTCTTTCCTTTTCTTTCTTTTTTCCTTTTTTTTCTTCTTTTTTTTCTTTTTTTCCTTTTTTTTCTTTTCGAAATTTGGTCTGGGGGGGGAAATTTCCCCTTTTTCCCCCCCCCTTGTACCCGCGCATGTGAATAAGAAGGAATACAACAAAAGCAGTGAACATCTTACTCGCGTAAGAAATCTACTGTCTGTATGTATATACTAGCATGTAATACAAGCTGTATATATGAAGGTATGTTTGAATTAAATAGTGATGGTTTGGTTTTGACTTTTCGTTTGAAATTTAGAGCTGTATTATGTTATGTATTTAGTACATTTCTCGTTATGACTATTTACATACGAATATAAGTCTTTATGTTTTGCCACAAAACGATTGTCAATTTGCTAAATACTCTTGATAATGGAATTTGACGAATTCCGAAACACGTGTCGAGTAAGTCTTGCAAAATGACCAAACCAATCAATTTAAAACAAACAACTTTATAAAAAGTTTCTTGAAAATTGTTACTTTGACAATATCATCGTAACGATTAGTAAAAGAAATATGACCTTGAGCTAGAATAATCTTTCTCAAAAATAGAATTTTTAAAGGTCGAATAATAAATAATTTTTATTAATTTAAAAATTAAAACAGAATTTACTATGAAAAAGTTTATAAGTATTATGAAAAAGTTAATATATTGTATGAATTTGTTCATAAATACTATGAAAATCGTTCATTGGATTTTTTTTTTTGTGTGTAAGCACTTGTTATGTTAATTCATTACGAGGAACATCAATGACCTCGAGCTAGAATAAACTTAATTTTCTCATGATATTAATATCTTAAAACTAAATACTTACTTGATTTATAAAGACAACTATATAGCATATCAAATCTGTATTCGAGAGTATCGCATACCAGGCGGATATTAAAACTTCTACAATAATATTATGATCACGTGCTGTAAAATCTTCATCATCAAATGCAATTTCGCTGCTGTAAAATTAAAAAAAAAAAAAAATGGAAAGAAAACCAAACAAATTTTAAATTAATTGTTATTACTGAATAATTCAGTTTAAATCTGGATTTCGTTAAAGTGAAATTAAAATTTTTTATGATTTGGCGGTCGTACGTATAACAACTAGTGTCCGACCGAATACACCTTTTTTGGCCGAAGCCGAAGCCGAATATTCGGCCAAATTTTTACTATTCGGCCAAACCGAAGCCGAAGCCGAATATTAAAAAAAATATGTTTTTAGTTGCAAAAACACTTAAGTGCGTATGATACTTGCTTGTTTCAAGTTACTTGTTGCTGCATTTATTAGGGTTTTTCTATAAAAATTTCGATAACTTTAACCAAAAATTTTGAATTTATCGAAATTCCCATAGAAAAACCCTAATAAATGCAGCAACAAGTAACTTGAAACAAGTTAGTATCATAAAGGCATTAGCAAAATGTTTTTGTGGCTTACTAATGTGATTCAAAGTTAGTTTAGTGTGTTTTTCAACACGTGAGCACAAATATTATACAATTATTCGCTATTCGGCCTATTGGCCGAAGCCGAAGCCGAATATTCGGTCGGACACTAATAACAACCTCTCTATATAAACTACCCAAAAGTTTTTACATTTTTGAAAATAAGGACTTAACGAAGCCGAATTTAGACACGACCGATACACCGTTGTATAGGCCTTCAAAAAACCTTTCGATCTGTATAAAATGCTCATATAGTTTCTTTTGAAGAAATGTAAAAAATCCTCAAAAAACGAAAAAATCCCGTTTTTCCCCTTCCCTTTGACCCGCTAAATGTGAGATTACGCAGCTAAGAAAAAACTGGTAACTCTTTTTTTCCTCCCCTCCTTCCAATACACAAAAAGAATTTGAAACGAATTTCAATCAACAAAAACGCGCATTCAATAAATTTTTTGATTGAAATTCCTCCAATTAAGAAAATTGTAATACCAATCATCAAATTGTAGGTGATTGATTGAAAATTTTTTCGATTTTGATAAAAAATTTGATGAATTTTTTATTCATATCACAATAATGATTGATTTAACGAATGAATTGTAAGCTTATTACAAAATTATCAAAAAATTCATAATTTTTGCTTTCCAATATGTTCACAAAAAAAAAAAAAAAACGAATTGTTATATTGACCCCCATATTTGTGAATACAATTGATTTTTTTACTGAAAGTGCTCCTATACGGAAATTTGTAATATCAACAAAAGTTTGTAAATTTTGATTGTTGAAAAAATAATTGATAAATGAGATTGTTATAGTTCTCTTTAATTATTATTTCTATTGACAAACGAACAAAATCTTAAATTTTTTTTTTCAACAAAGAAATTCAACAAACACAAACACAATTTATTGATCTGACAAACGTAAAAAATCTTATTATTTTTTTCAACAAAGAAATTCAACAAACACAAAAACTATTTGTTGGCATGATAAAATAATTTTGAAATAAAATTACTTGACTGAGTTTGTTGAAAACAAAATCGAAGTTTTGTATTATAGACTAACAGGAGGCCGTTTTTACTAAATGTTTGGTTGATATCATGTTTGGTTGATTTACAATTGCTGTTTGTTGATTTAAATTTGACGATTTTATATTCTGTGTTGCCAACAATAAAAAAAAGTAAAACCCAATTATTTTGTATATTTTTGAATTAATCTATTCAAATAAATTAAAGCGAAAAAAAAATCTGGTTTGTTGAAAATTTGTAATTCGACAGTTAAAGAAAATAACAAAAATTTTAATCAAAACATTGATTGACTTATTTAAATTTTGTTGATCAATAGATTTAATTCAACATTTTTAGCCAATAATTTTTTGTGTGTATCGAAGTTCTAGGACAATCGGTGGGTGCCCTCTGAAAGACCTCCCTCGTAAGAACATGTATTAATCTGTGAAAAAACATGAAGAAGTGTAATTGGCAAAAGAAAATAATTCTGACAAGAAAAAAATTTTAAAACGTTTTTGAAACGGAAAATTTTGCAGGAAATAAGAGGGGGATATAAAAAACCTGAAGTCAATACATTTATTATGTTTTAAAAATTAATTTAAAATTTTTTTCACTTTGAAACCCAGAAAAAACTGAATGTTTATTTCTTCTTCTATAAACTGCCTATAATAGTGTTAATAATTTTTAGCTACATGACTAATAAAATATATTAAATAAAAATATAGTTATACACAAAATATATTATTTTATAAAATAAATACAAAAAATATGCTGTAATTTCACACTAGAATAAAATTTTCTAAAATTTTAGATTAATTACATTTTAAACTATATATGGGGCATTCCATGTCAAATTTTAGATTTTCCCAATTTGTTTACAGTTGTTAGTACCCTTTGAAAACTCCTTCGTGGTAAATTTTAAAATTTTTTTGATGACCCGTTCAAAAGATATCGAATTTTTAAAAATTGGTAGTTTGTTCCTTTACTCAGACTTCTTTTACTTATAACTTTTTCAATAATGGTCCTAATTTCAATTTTTTTTTCTTCAAAATTTTTGTTTTTTCACGTACTTTAAAAAAAATCCAGAAAAAAACTTAAAAGCGCTCCAGTATGCGATTTTTAAGTTTTAAAATTTTAATCTTATTTTTGAAAATGTTTGTACTCTTCGATTTTTTTGAAATTTTTTTGTGTAAAACTTCTATCGATTCTACAAATTTTTTGCCCAGGAGGATCGTGGAGGACGATTATTATTATTTTTTTTAAAATATTTTGAAAAAAAAAATATTGTAATTTTCCAATCTTAAAATAATTTCTACTGCTCCAATGGTGCGTCATAGAGAGGTCATTTATAAGACCCACCCCAATTAATTTTTACGTCTTAACATTTCTTTGGAACAAACTAATACCCTATCTCCAATTTCTAAGGGGGCTCCACCACAAAACGAAATTTTTTTAAAATTTGCTCCAACCCCTCTAACTGCCCTAATAATGCCCTTGCTCTAAGGGCACTATTAGGGCAGTTAGAGCGGTTGTAGCAAATTTAAAAAAAATTTCGTTTTGTGTGGGAGCTCCCTTAGAAATTGGAGATGGGGTATTACTTTGCTCCAAAGAAATGTTAAGACGTAAAAATTAATGGGGTCGGTCTTATAAATGACACCTCCAAGACACACCATTGGACCAGTAGACATGATTTTAAGATTGGAAAATTACAATAAAATTTTTTCAAAAAATTTAAAAAAATAGTAATAATCGTTATCCCACGATCCTCCTGGGCAAAAAATTTGTAGAATCGATAGAAGTTTTACACAAAAAAATTTCAAAAACATCGAAGAGTACAAACATTTTCAAAAATGAGATTTAAATTTTAAAACTTAAAAATCTCATACTAGAGCGGTTTTAAGATTTTTTTTTGGATTTTTTTTAAAGTACGTAAAAAAACAAAAATTTTGAAAAAAAAATGAAATTTTGACCATTATTGAAGAAGTTATAAGTAAAAGAAGTTTAAGTTAAGGAAAAAACTACCAATTTTCAAAAATCCGATATCTTTTGAACGGGTCATCAAAAAAATCTGAAAATTTACCACGAAGGAGTTTTCGAAGGGTACTAAAAACTGTAAAGAAATTGGGAAAATCTAAAAAAAAAATTTTCAAGGTGTCCGATTTGACATGCCCCATATATAAGTAAATGAAACTAACCAGAATTAAAAATAATAATTCAAGTACAGTGGCCGCCAAAAGTCTACGTACAACTATATAGTAGATGTAATTCGTTAACGACAAAGTTAACAATAATATATCTAATTATTATCAAACAAGTATTTTTGTAAAAAGTGCTGTGTAGGTAATTTATCAAGCTTTAATTTAAACTTAATGGCGTTCAGATTGATTAAATACTAAATGTTTCGACGTTTGCAGCACATTTATTATTTACTCAATCTGGACGCCATTAAGCTTTAACTAAAGCTTAATAAATTACCTTGGATAGTTAACTTTGCCGTTAACGAATTACTACTACTACTACACTCAAAAAATTTCATGCATAAAAATACGAAGTATTATTTCGTAAAATTTTTTTCGTACATATTACGAAATTTTTGTACATATTACGAAATTTTTGTAGTTTTACGAAAACTTGGAATTTCGTAAAAATACAAATTTCGTTTATTTTACGAAGTACATTTCGTAGCCAAAAAAATACGAAATACTTCTTATCTTAACGAAATATTTCGTAATTTAACAAAATATTTTTCGGGAAAAAAAAAAAATCACAAAATCTAGGGTTTTGATTTATTTATCTGAATTACTAGATTTAACAGATTTAACAATTAAAAAAATGGAATAACAAAAATTTGTTCCTTCTCTTTTTAATTTTTGTTTACGGTTTCTAATTTTAAATTATTTTCAGCATAACACAAAGTCAAATCACCCAAGATATATTTTTCAATGCAGTCTGTTAGGTGTTGCGACATTAGTGAAAAGTTATACGGGCATGCCACCGAGTCAATTCCGTTTAGAAATGGAATTGAATGTTTGCTCGGGAAACTATTTTTTTTCGTAAAGAATCCGCTTTAAATTACAGTGAATATTTGGAAGTGTTTTGATTCCGAAAAAATATTTTGTTTTACGTTTTTAAAAATATTCGATCCCACTTCCGGACGGAATGTACTCAATGAATGTACTCAAATTTCGTAATTATACAAAATAAACATAATTCGTATTTCCAAAAAAAAAAACTTCGTAATATGTACAAAATATTTTGTATGTTTACAAAATATTTCGTAATTATACAAAATATTTCGTATTTATACAAAATATTTCGTAACTTTACAAAATATTTTCGTTAAACTAAACATAATTCGTATTTACAAAAAAAAACTTCGCAAAAATATTTTGTATTTTTACGAAATATTTCGTAATTATACAAAATATTTCGTAGTTATACAAAATATTTCGTAACTTTACGAAATATTTTCGTAAAAATAAACATAATTCGTATTTACAAAAACAAAACTTCGTAATATGTACGAAAATATTTAGTATTTTTACGAAATATTTCGTAGTTATACTAAATATTTCGTAAATTTACGAAATATTTTCGTATTTATTTCGTAAATATCACTAAAAAAACTTCGTAATATTTACGAAATGCCATAGGTAAATATTACGAAATATTTCGTTCCGGCAAAACCACGAAATATTTCGTACAATGTACGAAGTATTTCGTTCATTTTACCTATGAAATTTTTTGAGTGTATGTGGTCGTACGTAGACTTTTGTTGGCCACTGTATGTATAGTTAAAAAGGTCAAAATATTTTTTTTGTAATTGAAACTTGACTAACTTTAGACTAGTACAGTTTTGTCTAATCAAATTGTTTCTCGAATTCTACTCAAAAATTTAAATAAAATAAGCAATCACATTTACAAAACAAAAATTCTCTTTTCTTACAAATCTAAAACTTTTTCAGAATTCTGAACATTTTCAAAATATTACAATACATAGTGCTTACAAAATCACACAAATTATTGAAAATGTGTGCATAATGGTTCTGAAATTTTAAACTAATATTTATTTTTTTATTTATAAAAATCGACTAAACATGCGAAATATTGTAATTTTTTTTTTTTGATTTTCATAAAAATTAAACAATCATACCATAAAATTGTGCAATATTTAAAAAAAGTAAAATTTAAATTGAATATCAAGCATAAAAGCACAAGGACAAAAAAGTATTGATAAAAAATATATTTTTTATAAAAATTTACATGACTTAAGGAAACAGTTTTGGTAAAGTCTTAAAAAAATGAAAGTGAAAGTTTAAAAACTATTGTAGCGATAAATTACAAAAAAATAAGTGATCGGAAATGAGACAAAAAACATACGCTACATTAAAATGAAAATATATGCTACAATGTATATATTTTTTTTTTGAAAAATATTGTTTTGATTTTGATTGTTTAATAAAATGCTAAGCTACCTGTTAATTTTATCTTCAGACCATTGTTTACTTATTAAAGAACCACGATGACCGCGATCAAACGATGGAGCCTTTATACGTATTTCTGGTAAAGGCTCAGATTTACGTCTATATTTATTTTAATATTTTGTTAAAGTTGTGAGAAACACAAAAGCCAAAAGCAAACACCAATAATTGAAATTTATAAAAAATACATAATTTTTTTAAATATAAACAAGAATATGAGGAAATGTTATACAAATTGTTTTTAATGAAGGCGATAGTTAAGTTGTTAGAAAAATAAAATAATAACAATAAAGAGCGATAATTGTATTTTAAAGTCGGAAAGTTTGTTTTTAAGCTGGGTAATTTTAATTTTTTTCGTAAAACCAAACGATGTCTTTTTTAAATCTCAAAATTTTAAAACTTCGCAGTATCTTAGATTTTTCTACAAATAGCAAAATTCGACAAATGCCGAATAAATTGATACCATCTACAATGCAAAAAGGATTATTGCAAAAACTTTTTTTGAAAAAGGAAATTTGGTATAAAAAAAAAATTGAACGAAATTTTTCTGATGTAAAAATGCTTGTACTTGTTAAAATACCATTTGTTATCAAATTCTGTTCGCATAAGTCCAACAGATTGTATTTTTAGGTTATCTGGAATGTATTAAAATATCGGATGAAATTTTTATATGGGGTCTAAGTCCTACAATGGTCCAATTATATTCATATTTGGTCCAATTATAATCATGAATTTTAAGGGATTTATGTAAATATCGGGAGGATGGTTTGTATGGAGACTACAAGAAGTAGTTCGATTGTTTGTATGGCGGCTAGGTCTTAGCATGGACCGATTTTTTTCAATTTCAATAGGCTTTGTCCTTGAGCCAAAGGAATTTATAATATACAATTCAATTTATAATATCTATACTAAATCGTCTCAGAAAGTGATTCTAAATCGATCGGTTTGCTTGAAAGTGGGTCTAGGACTGATATTTCGAATAGTTAAAAACATCAGCACAAACTCATTATACCCTGTACCACAGAGTGGTGTGTAGAGTTGTCAATTATTCGCCTTTTAAATTTGTTCGAATAATTCAAATGATTGTTTTTGTTCGTTCGATCAAACGATTTAATCTAAAGAAATATTCGATTAATCGACGAGAATAACGAATAAAAAAAGTGGTTATTAATAAATATTTTTATTAAGCTTTAAGTTTTTTAAGTTGGGGTAATGGGCGGGGGACGTTGGAGGACACCTTTTCCCTCTTCACATAAATGTTTACAAATTCATTCATTTATTACGATATTTACTCCTAAAACACACTTTTGTCATTATTTTGTATTATTTTCTATAAACACACCCTAAAAAGTGAGCGGGCCGAAAAAATAGCATTTCCCTATCATGTTGGTCCAAATGTAGGTCAATGAACTTCATTTGACATAAAAATATTTAATTTGTTGAACAATATGGAAAAAAACATGTAAAAAACATTGTTTTTCTGGAATGCTTTAGTTCTTTAAGGGGGAACATATTCCCCCCCCCCCCACCTCGCCTTACTTTGGGTCCGAACATAACCAGACTATGACCATAATATATAATCGTGCCTAACTTCAGGAGTATAGCTCTTTTATTTTGGACTGTATCGTGCCCTCCACAGACGAACGGACAGACGGACATCGATTGAATGTCTTAGAATCGATCACTGATCAATAATATATATATTTTATGGGGTCCTAGGCCGATATTTCGATACTGTAGTTGGAGTGTAAAAAAAAATAATTGCTCGATTAATTGACATAAATAAATCGATTTATTCGTTATTCGAAAATCGTCATTTTTAAATTAATCGAACAAGAGTTTGGTTTTGTTTGATCGATTAATCGAACTATTCTTAATCGGTTGACAACTCTAGTGGTGTAGGGTATAAAAATCCTAAACCATGGTTCTGTTCCGTTTGCCACAACCAGTTACACAGGAGCCTAATTCTGTGTCACGGCTGCAAAGGGGGGGGGGTTCACCTCCGGCAGAAAAACAACTGCTCTGGCCTTAGTCATCATAGGGATGGGATAGTACCTATCAGGGCGTTTATGAAACCAATGCGGATTGGTTTGACAACACTTTTTCACGAAAATCAGCCGTGTGTGTTTATGAATCCAATCCAATTCCAATCAAAGAGAAAATGAAAAAATTTTCGTTCGAAAACGAAAATGTGCGTTCATTAATTCCATTCAGTTGGATTGACAGTTGGAAAATTTTCGTCAACGTTTTGCTTCGGGGATTTGTAAGAAAAGATGGAAATAATTAATTTAAAGAAATTTAGAAACAAAAGTTAAATGAAAAAATATGAGTAACATGTTTTTTTTTTATTTTAGACTTTTTTAAAAATATTTTTTCTCTTTTTATTTTATACGGGGAAGTTACAAAATTAATGAGCAAAATGCAGTTAGTTCTTCATGAGATTTGTCTTTTAAGCGCCTAAAATATAAACTGAAAACTATAAACATATGCACTTAAAAAAAGTGCATTTAAACTTTTTTGGAAAAAGAAATCTCCATACATTCCAATATTTGTTTCGGTTATTATTTAATATTATTTTACTTTGTCCGCTCTTTCAACAAAGTAATTCACATTAAAAAATGTGAAAATGAAAATTTCTGAATTTTTTGGTGTTCCAGATTTTACTTCCGTGAAACGAATGCACTTTTTCACTATAATTTCAAAATTTTAGTTATTCGATATTAACTTTGAATGAAAACGTAAACAACGGAACACCATATAGGATTTCAGGTGATTTGGAAAATGTGAATTGAAATCACTACTTTTCAATAACATAGGCCTTTGTTAAGTGTGTATGATACTTCCTCGTTTAAGAAACTTTTTCAAAGGATTTTCTACAAAAATTTTATAACTTCAAACAATAATTTTTAATTTACAAGCTTTTTGCAGAAAAGCCTTGATAAAATTTTTGAAAAAAGTATCATACACATTTTAGCTTATTAACAAAAAAATTTCAGTCGGAGAAGTATTTCGATTCCGAAATTGGCAAGTTACCGATGTTTTAAAAATAGTTCATTAAAAAAGGAACAAGCTAAAACTTTATACAAAATATGATCCAGAAATATGCAGAATATGCAAAACATGCATTTTCACCAAAATATGCATTACCCAGGAAAATTTTTTGGAACAAATTCCTGGTTCAATGGATTCTTGAATACATTCTACGGTAATCACAACAAAATTTTCTATATAAAATTATTTTTCAAAAAAACTATTTGCTCTAAAAAACGATTGCTTTCGAGACAATTTCAAACAAAAATCAATAGTGGTATTCAGAGTCTCGCTTGCCAGCCCTGGCACTGGTGGTAAAAGAGCACTTTTCAAAATTACTTTTCAAAATACATGTATTTTTTGATAGAAGTACTCTTTTGCTACATTGCCAGGGCTGGCAACAAGACTCTGAATACCTCTATTGATTCTGGAATGTTAAGTAGAACCGGTTGCAGGGTAGTTTGATACGTTCTGGAACCAATTATTTGGAACATAAAATTTTGGTGGGTAACAAATCGATGCCTTTTAAAAAGCAAATTCTTTAATGTGCGAAGATATTTTTCCTGAGCCAATGAAATATGTAGAAGAAACTGGTATTTTTCATACAAAAGTAATGACAGATACTAAGTATTGGCAATGCTGTCCTTAGTCTTGTTTTCCTTAAGGAAAACAAAAAATAGATTTGTATAAAACTCCTTACCTTAATGGATGAATAACTAAAAAAATGTAATTCAAAAGAAATACCTGACAGGTTGTTATTTGTTAAAATTTTTTTTTACTAACTGCCTTATTATAACAACTCTGACTTTGACTTTCTAACAGAGTTGATATAAAATACGACTCTGTATTTGTAAAAACAGATTCGTATTTTGTAAATACATACATTTATTTACAACAAAAAAATGTGTCTCTGCTAAGTTCGAACGAAATAGATGTTTTTTTTCGAACAAAGCACTTTCGTCACGGTTTCATAAACGCTTCGAAAATTGGAAACGGAAATTAATTTCGTTTCCAATCCAATTTCGTTGTGGATTCATGAACGGCCTGTATATTACACTATTAAGCTTAAATAGGCAACGTAACCCTGGGTGGCGTTGTCATCGGCATCCTCGGTGACGTCGATATCATTGTCATTCTACGGTACACCGCCTTTCCCTCCCCAACAGCAACAAAAACCGCAGTAACAGCAGCCACAATTAACTCCCCAGGCCAGAGGTGATATCCATAATGCAGCTAAACTGAAACGGTCTCCAGGAAAGGACCATAGAGATGACGAACTTTATGCAACACAAAATCGTGGTCGCGGCGGTCCAAGAAACCAAGCTGAGCAACAACTTTAGCATCCAGAGTTGTAATGGTTACGACTGCCCTTGGACCGCACAAGAAGCGGAGGAGGAGATTTCGCGTTCATGATTTTGCCTGACCGTATCGTCAATGACAAATTCCTTGAACACATTGCTGTCCGGTCAGGAGCTGCAGAGATAGAGCTGTAAAACGTTTTCATGCCGCACATTGAACGAAGATGCCTCCACCAGGATTGTGGGACTATGAGCTAGCTTGAAAGACATCACCATTGCAAGCGTAGGTTTAATAAATAATGCAACATGGCAAGCAGTGGCCTCATTTACATCAGAGAACCTTTCTATAATCATCACGCTTTTGTAATTTCTGAGCTCAGAACCCATGTAAATCAAAAAAAGGCAGACTGGGTCGGCTTTAAAAAATATACTAAGTGATCTATCCACCCCCTCCGACGTACTCTCCGCGGAGAAGTTGTGAACGTGACGATATTCGTAGGACCAACCCCGGCGATCCCACACATAGAAAATGAATGCAGTTACTACATGACGTTTTTTTGGGTAGTAAGTAGTAGTTGTTTTCAACTACAATTTCAGTTGTTTTTGTATGAAAAATCTCAAAAAACTATTTCTTGTAGTCGTTTTAAAAAATAAATACTAAACATTACTACAATGAAGTAACAGTTGTTGTATGTTGTTAATTTTAGTCTATAAAAAACATGTATTTTTCTAGAAGTTTTAAGAAAAACGAATGTGTTCAACAAGTTGGAAGTGTCAGATGCAGCAGGAATTATTACCAAACAATTTAAACCGTTTTTAATGTTTTTGAAGTTTTTTTGGGAATAAAAAGTTCAGACAGTTTAAGTTACAGTAAAAACAACTGTAATTTGAAGATGTTTTTTTTCCGTTTTTTGTAGTTGTTAATCAATAGTGAAAAATAACAAATATTTGGTTGATTTTACAGTAAAATGTAGTAGCCGCCTAAACCACAACAAATGTAGTTGTTTTAGCTGTCTTTTTTTAGTGGAATATACCGTCATAATTTTTTGTGTGCACACTCGGCCAACTAAATCTAGAGATTAGCAAATTGGTCAACGAGTATAGGAACAAGTGGATAGATCACCTGAAGAACTACAACCACAGCTCTGGAGCTAGAAAACTGTGGTCGACAGTCAAAGCTGTTTCGCATCCTACGAAGGTAGAGGATAGGGTCGCAAAAACATTCGGCAACAGCACGTTATTGGATCCTAAGCAGTACCGAATTTTTTGGCCGCCAATTCATAGAGCACTGCGAAACGAAGTGTTGTTAGGAATGTACACAACCAGTCATTGACGGACCAACAGCTTTTCTGCCAAGTGAAGTTGCAGATGGTATCAAAAACGCGAAACCATTCAAAACGTTAGGACCCGACGAAATTTCGATGCTGATGCTTAAGCATCGAAATTTCGTCGATGCTTAAGCACAGTACATAACCAAAGTCCTCAACTTGTCGCTAACCACTCTGGTTATACCCGAAGTCTGGAAAATGTGGTTTTCCTTTTCGTTTAAAAAAAGGTGTCAGCATGTGAATTTTTTATCAGATTCAAACTTTTCGACTTTAAACTTAAAATATGTTTTGAATTACATTAAAATATTTAATAATTTTGAAAAGCAACATAAAAACTATTACAAAAATTTTATATTATAAAATATATTTTTAATTTTTGTTAAAATAATGGATATTTTTTTGAAAAAATATTTAAAACACAAAAAATTGATTTACAATTATTAAAAAAAAAAAAAACGAATATTATAAACAAATAAAACAATTTAAACAAAACTTACCCTCTTGCAACTTTGTTACTCTTTTCCACAATACTTTCTTTGCTTCTATAATAAAAATTGAACATGAAAAAAATGCATAAAAAATTTTGAAATTTTAAAATATGAAAAATTTTGAATTTGGAATAGATTTTTTTTTTTTTTTTTTTGAAAATTATAAGTTAATTTTAAATAAAATTTATGAATCTAAAAAATAAAAATAATAAAAGAAATGATAATTGTTTTTACCTAGCATCAACGACATCTAATGAATCTATGACTTCATCATTATACGGTTGTATATCAGATGATGGTATGATATTGGTGGCAGTGGTGGCAAGTGGAGGTTGTGATGTTGGCAGTGGTGGTGGTGGATTGTTTTGTGATTGCATAGGTTCATAAGTATTATTGTGATTGGTTTGTGAATTTTGTTGTTGTTGTTGAATGTTTTTAATATTATTAAGTGCATTAATAGAATTCCGTTTAGATGATGTTGAAGGAGGAGCTGCAGCATCTTCATCTTCATCACTACTCAGATAATCATCAATAATAAAATACAAAATCAAAAACCCATACAAACAAATAAAAAAATGCAAACGTAACAAGTTACGAAACGTAAGAAAATAATAATACGTAAAAACGTAACGTAACGACAGAAAAACATAACAATGATTACGATGAATTTTTATGTTGTTTTATGTGTTGATGGTGTAAATTATTTTTTTTTGATTGATTGATTGATTCGGAAGGTGGTGGGGGTAGAGCAAACGATAAATGTAGCAATAAAATAAAATATGCAAGAAAAAGATAATAAAGAAAAATTAAAATTTAAGAAAAAAAATAAATTTAAAAATAAATTACAAAACTAAAAAAAAAAATTAAAATGAAATTGAAATTTATAGGCATATTTAGAGTTGTGACTGTCATAAGACAATATTTTAGAAGAACTCATTATAATATTAATATTTTTTTAAACAAATCAACAAATTAATTAAAAAAATTTAAATTCTAAAACCTGTTATCGCGACGAAATTTGATTTGTTCATTTTTTTTTTATTGGTTGGAATATAAAATATTGATATTATGACGAAAAATGGACTTATGCCACAGCTAGACATAGTTCTGAACAGACCCGTTATATTTAAAAATTATAGTAAAGAATTGTGTTCAACATTTTCAATTGTTTTATTCTATCCCTGCAGGAAAAGGGTATCGGTCAATACGAAATCACACTTAGAAAATTATTGCATTTACTACATGATGGTCATTTGTGTAGTAAGCAGTAGTTGTTACAATTTCAGTTGTTTTTGTATGAAAAATCTCAAACAACTATTTTTTGTAGTCAAATAACTATTTTTTGTAGTCGTTTTAAAAATTAAATACAAAAAATTACTACATTTTAGTAACAGTTGTTGTAGTCTATAAAAAAACTTATAATTTTCTAGAAATTTTTCGAAAAACGGATGTGTTAAACGAGTTGGAAGTTTCAGATGCATCAGGAATTATTACCACATAATTTTAACCGTTTTTGACGCTTAGAACTTTTTTTTTTGTTAGTAAAAAAAATTCAGACAATTTGAGTTACAGTAAAAACAACTGTTATTTGAAGTTGTTTTTACCATTTATTGTAGTTGTTAATCAATAGTTAAAAACAACAACAATTTTTGGATGATTTTGCCGTAAAATGTAGTGGACGCCTATACAACAACAAATGTAAATGTTTTAACTGTCTTTTGTAGTGGAATCTAACGTCATAATTTTTTGAGTGCAACTATCCCGTGAGTGGGAAAATCGAGACACATCACTAAAATGTTTTTAAATGCTTATCACATGAAAGGTAAAATTAAACTTATCACTTAATAGTCTCGAAAATACTTAGCCCGTGACCAGCGACTAAAAGATATATCAACATTTTGTAAACCCGAAAAACATTCGAAAACTTTCTAACAAGGGAAGTCTCCCTAGTGTCACCCGCGGATCTTTATGGAATTGGTTTTATTTTGTAGATCAGAAAAAATAAAGGGACACGTATTTTTTTTTAGCGGCCCAAATTCATATTTAGGGGGTAAAAAGGAGGGGGGAAGACAAGTCCATTTTTCAGTTTTTTTCGTTTATCTCCTATATTATGTAAAGAAACCCAGTCATGTTATATACCAAATGAAAGGTCTTTGGAAAACTTATCTACGTGTGCTAAGAACGTGTCCAAACATGCACAACTTTTCGTCATATTGAGTAAAATACCAAAATTTTTGGACACTTTTGTTAATAAGTCGAAAAATATTAACTTCTGTGGCCCGATGTTAGCACCACGAGATAGGTATTTTAAATACCTTTAATCTGATACCACATATGCATATATTAATTTTGTTTAAGTAGGCGTAAAACGTAAAAAACTGAAAAAGGTCAATTTCCCATACAAATCGACCCCCCCTAAAAATGAGTTTGGGCCGCAACATATTAACAACATATCCAAATTTCATGAAGATCGGAGGGTGACACCAGGGAGACTTCCCTTGTAAGTCCCAGACACATTTTTTGCCTTTTGTAGTAAAGAATATCATTAAAAATGATTTTAGAATTTTTTTTACAAATTTTGAAAAATTTTCCAATTCTCAAAAATTTGTTTGAAAATTTTTTAAATTTCGGGAAAATTTGTTTGGGTTTTGAATTAAAAAATTCATTAAAAATGCTTTTTTTGTACATGTTTTTGTGGTTTGGATAAAAAAAATCTTAAAAAACGTATGCAGGTTCTTTTTTTTTTTTTGAAAAGTCGCAAACATTTTTTTGAAAATTTTCTAAAAAGGGAAGTCTTTTAATGGGCACCTAGCGATTGTCCTAAAACTTGCATACAGAAAAGGCGGAAGAAAAATTAGTGTTACTTTTTTTTAGCTGCTTAATCTTTATCTAAGTAAAATTCGGTTTTGCTGAATGTAATGTAAAACAAGTAAAAAAGTTAAATTCGGCCTTGCCGAATGTAGTGATACCCTCCACAATTTCAAAAAGATTATTGCAAAAAACTTTATTTGAAAGGAAATTACTTTTGAAAAAAAAAAAATTTTTTTGAAAAAAAAAATTTCCGCGAAAAAAATGTTGGTAAAAAAAATCCGCGATTTTTTTCTTTTTTTGTGTTCGTACTTTTTTAAATACCATTTGGTGTTCAATAATGTTCACATATGCCAACCAGAAGCCGAATTAAAGCATTTTGTATTTTTAGGTTATGTTGAATGTACTGAAATTTTTGAGGTGTGCTTACATTTTCGTTCATAACTTTTGAACCGCTGAACCGATATCGCTCAAATGCAATACCAAACTTCTCGGGAGAACTTCCAATAAAAATGTTAAGTTTCAGTCATCTCTGTGCAATATTTTGTCCGCGACAGCATTTTCCACAGAGAGGCAGACAGACGGACATCGCTAGAATGTCTTAAAATCGATCGGGCATCATGAATATATATACTTTATGGGGTCCCAGATCAATATTTCGATGAGTTACAAACAGAATGACAAACTTATTTATACCCTCTATCACTAAGTGGAGGGTATAAAAATATTATTTAAAAAAACAAAAATTTTAAAAAATTTCAATGGAACATTTTTTTGACACTAGGGAAACTTTCCTTGTAAGTTAAGGGTATAAAAATCATTAAAAATGCTTATTGGAAATTTTGTTTTTAAATTTTTTTAAGTCCCGATAAAAGCCTTTGATGTGTTCTGTGACATATCACTATTAAACCGGCACGGATTGTGTTCTTAAAGGTCCGATCCAGTGACAGGTATAACTTATCGATACCTTTATTCAAAAACATGCTAAGTCGACATGGCATGTTTATATCGGAACAACATTGTTATATTGGCATTGTTCGGAGAACCCATTCTAAAAATAACAAGGAAAAATGTACTGCAACCAACTAAAACTCAAAACTTTGAAGGTTTACATACATTTCAAAAATGCACTTAAAAGACTTAGCCCATTTTAGCATGCCATCTTAATATGTAGTAAAAATTTCAATTTCAAAATATATATTTCTTTTAAATTTTGTAACGTAAAACTTATAATAAAAACAAAACAAGAAAAAAACTATAAAAAGTATGTTTTAAAAATTTTAAATAATGTAACAACTAAAAGTAGGCTTTAAAAATTTTACTATTTCTCTAATACAAAAAACAAAAGATTTTGATTATACTTTCAAGTATTATGCAATTTTACTTTTACAATTCTTTGAAATTTTCATCTTTTCAAGTCATTAAGCAAAACTTAAAATGAACGTGTTATAAATACCTGGCTATATTACGTTTTAGTATACCAAATAATGTAGCAGCATCTTTAGTACTAAAACGTCCTTTAAACATATACAAATTATTCGATTCCTTGAGAGCCTTCTTTTCTTCGGCCAAAATCTTATTGACATAACGATAATTGCGTGAAAAACGATTTAGACGTATGGTTAAGGAAACTAGGAAAGCTTCCATTAAACGTATTATAGGATTGGCTTCAAAATCTTTAAGAGTGGGGCGAAAAAGTCAAATAAATATTAAGAAACATTAGGATTTGTTAGAAAAATGGACTTACCTTCATCTGAATCTTTTTCTGTAACATCACCACTATCAACTTCAGTTTTTTGTTTAGCTGCATCACTGGCATGTAGTTTTGCTGAATGTTCACCGGCTTTACTTGTCGAGGGGCCCATATCGGTTTGTGTGTCCTTAATAGCCTTAGGTTTTTGGCTCTCCTTTAAAAAAGAAAATACAAAGACGGAAGGGGTTTAAATATGTTTGAAAATACCTTTTTTACAAAATAAAATACATATTCTGAAGAAGATGAATACATAGTAAACATCAATAAAAATATCGGCAAATTGTAAGTTAAGCTTGCTATGACGTAATATTTACGTTAAGTATAACAAAACGTATAACAAAATACATAATGTAGCGTATAACGAAATACATAATGTAGCGTGTATATCTTCACATATTACCTAAAGTATAACGTAACGTTAAAAGTTACATATATCGTAACGTATTACATAAACTATAACGTAACGTATAACGTAACATATTACGTAACATATAACGTAACGTATAACGTGACGTATAACGTAACATATAACGTAACGTATAACGTAACGTATAACAACGTATAACGTAACGTATACCGTAACGTATAACGTAGCGTATACCGTAGCGTATACCGTAACGTATAACGACACATATATCGACACGTGTAATGTATAACAAAACGTGTAACGTAACGAATACCGAAGCGAATACATCTGATACATTTTTTGTATAGAATAATTTCGTTAAAAACAAGTAAGAAAGTTAGTCTGTCAAGACCGACCATATATTACCAGTGTTTCCCCGAAAATGGGTAATGTAACCTATAACGTAACATATAACGTAACGTATAACGACGCATATATCGACACGTGTAACGTATAACAAAACGTATAACGTAACGAATACCGAAACGAATACATCTGATACATTTTTTGTATAGAATAATTTCGTTAAAATTCGTTAAAACAAGTAAGAAAGTTATAGTCGGTCAACACCGAGTGTTTCCCCGAAAATGGGTAATGTAACGTATAACGTAACATATAACGTAACGTATAACGACACATATATCGACACTTGTGACGTATAACAAAACGTATAACGTAACGAATACCGAAACGAATACATCTGATACATTTTTTGTATAGAATAATTTCGTTAAAATTCGTTAAAAACATGTAAGATAGTTATAGTAGGTTCGTTCAACTGTTGACAAGTGTGGACGTGTTTTAATTTATCTCCGTGCTATTAATTGAATTTTTGAAATTGTTCGTAATAGGTATTTTTGTAATATTTTCATGACCACATCCAGGAAAATGAAAATATGGACACAAATGATACGATTTAATTCGAGGCTCTGCCTCACCGACTGGTGCTGGTCCTAGCACTGGTCTTAGGGTTGCGACCTTGAAGTCCGACCTTGATTCTGGTAGGGGTGCTCAGCCTAATATTGGTGGTAAAAAGAAAAAGAAACTTAAACCATCAAAGGTCAGGCACAACCAGAGACGGCTTTGTTTGAAAATAATTAACAGACTAAGCCAACTTGATGGAACGAAGCTCTCCGAACGTGAGAGGGCGTCGCTATCATGGGCGAAAGGAGTCATTGAAGAACAGGACAAACTTTCGGCAATGCGCGCATCTGACAAACAGAGCGCTGTTTCGGCCTCGTCATCGAAGTCTGGTAAAAGGTTGCGCTCGCCCGACGAGAAACCTTTACCTAAGAGATCTAAGGTGACCGGCAACGTCTGGACTCAGTCTTTTAGTGAAGTGGTTAAAGGTAACTTCGTTAGGGCTGTGATAAACAGGCAAAATGGGGATTGTAGTATTCCAAGGGACAAGTGGAGTTTAGTTGAAACTAAACTAAATGAAATCTACTATAGGCTCCTTGAGAGTATGCCTGATTTTCTACCTACTACTGTCAACGCAGGTTGGTATCAGGGGCGAGTAAAACTCGTTGCTTTTGGGAACGAAAGATCAGCAGCCGTGTTTAAGGTTGCCATTAGCCAAGTGGGAGAGTTATGGCCTGGAGCCAGACTGGACGTAGTGGAAAAACATGATATCCCCTCGCAACCCAGAGCTCATGCATGGATCCCAATGGCTACAAATGACACTGCGGTGATTCTTAAGATGATAAAAGTCTGCAATCCTGACCTTCCAACTCAGAATTGGCAAATTGCCAGATTGGGTGAGATGGAGGACGCTCGTCGTCAAGCAGTGGTCTTGGTTAATGAGGAATCGCTTCCGCTTTTAGCCAGGACTGACGGCATTATTAGATTTGGATTTTTTCATATAAGAGTCAATGTCTACAAGGGCGACCAGAAGACTATTTTGGACGCAGACAAGCCAGTGGCAGAGTCGGCTGGGGAGGAGAATCTGGAAAAGCTTGATATTCAGCTGGCCGATTCTAGGCTGATGGGAGATGCATCTGGCATTTTTGAAACCGAATCTGGTAACGAATGCGACCTCTGTGATGGCATGGAGGATAAAGCCGATGCCACGATGGGT
Source organism: Pegoplata infirma (assembly GCA_963921195.1). NCBI lineage: Eukaryota > Metazoa > Arthropoda > Insecta > Diptera > Anthomyiidae > Pegoplata > Pegoplata infirma. The sequence goes on from OY992537.1 coordinate 43,520,568, forward strand.
GACATTCAGGACGAGGCCCATGCAGTGAGGAATTCGGAGAGTTCTGTTGCCTCCGATTCAGAACAGATGGGATATATATCTGGCTTATTCGAAACCGAATCTGGGGACGAATGCGACCTCTATGATAACACGGAGGATGAAGCCAATAACACGGTGGTGGAAAGGATGATGGAAAAAAAGCAAGATGTTGCGGTTCCTACAAATAAACCTCCATCACTGTAAGGCAGCCTCAGCTGCACTCTTGCTGCGCCTGACGACAGGAGCAGTTGACTTGGTTTTTATCCAAGAGCCCTGGGTGGGGGGTGGCAGGGTTTGCGGATTGAAGACCCCTGGGTTTAAGTTGGTGGTTGCCAAAGGTGAGGGCTCACCAAGAGCCTGCATCTTGGCAAAAAATGGCTTAAATATATTCTTTTTATCAACTTTTAGTGATATGGATGATACAGCGGCTAGCTTAGAGCTTCATGGGAAGTCTATTTGGCTCGCCTCTGCGTATTTTCCTAATCCGGGGTCAATACCCCCGGAGAAGGTTGTCGGTCTAATTCGGGAGTCTGAATCTAGGGGACACCAGTTAGTAGTGTGTTGTGATGCTAATGCACATCATTCGATATGGGGAAGTACAGACACAAATGATAGAGGCGAATCACTTTTGGAGTTTTTGTTAAGCACTAACCTCTATATTTGTAACAAGGGTGGTGAACCAACTTTCGTTACAAGTACGCGGCAAGAGGTTCTTGACGTAACACTTGTATCAGATACATTGTCTGATAGAATTGATGACTGGAGAGTTTTGGAAGAGCATTCTTTCTCAGATCATCGCTACATTGAGTTTTTACTCAGGGAGCGTGCCCCGGTTGAGACAGTCTCTAGAAATCTGAGGAGAACAAACTGGGTGAAATATAGGGAGACTTTTTCTTTGCTTTTGGATGAAGTACCCTTATCTAAACCACATAGTTTGGCGCAAATTGACTGTCTGGTTGACCATATAACAAATGTTTGTAATAGGTGCCTGGCTGCGTCTTGCCCTTCTGCAAAGCCTAGAGGGAAAAAAAAGCCACCTTGGTGGTCAAATGAGTTGCAGACGAGCAGAGATTCCTGCAGAAAGCTCTTTAATAAGGCTAAATTTTCAAGAGCGGACGAGGACTGGTCTGCATACAGGCTGCAACTTAAGAGTTATAAAAAGATGATCAGAAATGCAAAATGTGATTCTTGGAAAAACTTCTGTGGAAACATAGAAGACGTTTCTGAGGCATCCAGGCTGCGCAAGGTTCTGGCTTCTTCTCCTTGCACCCTGGGATACCTGAAAGATCCTAATGGGGTGTGGTCTTCCTCCAGTGGAGAGTCGCTGGATCTCCTTTTAAACACGCATTTTCCGGGCAATTCCATGACGCCGTTTCAAGCTTTGGAACGTTCTGACGCCCAAGCATCTGAAATTGCTTCGGAAATAATAAATATGCCAACATTAATCTGGGCGATAAAAAGCTTCAGGCTCTATAAATCCCCGGGACCTGATGGTATAATCCCGGCTGAGTTGCAGCAAGTGTCGGACTATATAGCCCCGTTGCTGTATAATCTATACACAGCATGCATCAACTGGTCGTACATTCCTTTAAAATGGAGGGATACCAGAGTCGTATTTATCCCGAAGGCTGGGAAAAGTTCCCACACAGCTCCGAAGGATTTCAGACCAATTAGTCTGTCTTCTTTTTTGTTAAAGACAATGGAACGAATGATAGACTCATATTTGCGTAGAGTGATTGACCCGAGGTTGCTTTCGACAAAGCAACATGCATACAGCAAGGGACGATCAACGGAAACAGCTCTTCATGAGCTCGTTGGTACCATCGAGAGATCGCTTTCGGTAAAGGAGTACACTATGGTGGCCTTTCTTGATATTGAGGGGGCTTTTAATAATGTCATCCCAGAATCGATAATATTGGCATTGTCTGGTCTGGGAGTAAAGCGTGGAATCGTTTTAATGGTGGAAAGCCTACTTGCCAGTAGACGTATAACGTCTGAATTGGGAGCGTCCGTCATATCTCGATTTGTCAATAGGGGCACACCACAAGGAGGTGTTCTTTCGCCGCTTCTTTGGAACCTGGCACTGAATTCAATGCTACTATCTCTAGAAGCACGTGGTTGTCATGTTGTCGCATATGCTGACGATGTCGCGATAGCGGTAAAGGGGAAGCATCTGCCAACATTGCGGGACATTCTTCAGGGTTCTCTGAAAGATCTGTCTAAATGGGCAAGAGACTGTGGTCTAGGAGTTAATCCTAGTAAAACAGAGCTTGTTTTATTTACAAGGAAAAATAAGATTCCTGCTTTTGATCCTATTTCTCTGGACGGTACTGAAATCACCTTCTCAGATGGAGCCAAGTATCTTGGAGTATTTCTAGATAGGAAGCTGAATTTCAGGCGTAATATTGAGGAACGGGTGAGAAAAGCAACGATTGCTTTGTATTCCTGTAAAAGGGCCATTGGAAAACGATGGGGTTTTAGCCCTCAAGTCGTTCATTGGATCTATACAGCAGTGGTGCGTCCAATTTTGCTGTATGGAATCATTGTCTGGTGGCCTGCTTTAGAAACAAAATCGAACTGTGTCTTTATCACGAAGGTACAGAGAATGGCGTCAATGTGCATCACTGGTGCTCTTCGTACTACACCTACGGCTGCATTAGAAATCCTCCTTCACCTGATACCCTTGGACATATTGGGTAGGCAGTATGCAGCTGCGTCGGCAATTCGACTTAATAGCACGCTGCAATGGAGGAGCAGCGATTGTGGCCATAGCGCGATCTTGAAAAAGATAACAATACCACAAAATGTGGATTGTGCTCCCTCTTTGAGCCTCTTTGAGCGCCACTTTACCACTATGATACCATCCAGGGAGTCTTGGATGGGGGATACTCCGGGAAGTGGAGCTACCATAAATTTTTACACAGATGGATCGAGGCTGCACGAACAAGTGGGCTTTGGGGTCTATTCGGAAGAGCTTGGATTGAGCCTGGCTCGTAGATTGCCAGATCATTGCAGTGTCTACCAGGCAGAGATGCTGGCAATAAAGGAAGTGGCTGACTGGTTGAGCTGCAATGTCTTGTCTACAACCGCAGTCAACATCTATACTGACAGTCAAGCCGCGGTCAAGTCCCTGGATTCAATGTTTCTGAAAACAAGATCTGCCCTTAACTGCCGCACGTCTTTAAATGAGATGGCCAAGCAGTTTAACATACGACTCATATGGGTCCCAGGGCACAGAGACATTCCAGGGAATTGCAAAGCCGATGAGCTTGCAAGACTAGGAACTACCTTACAGGTTCCAACAGAATTGGAATGTGTTGGTATGCCTCTAGAAACTTGCAAGCAAAACCTACGGCTTTGTTCTGCGACGGAGACTAATCAAAGATGGGCAAATGGATGGACGTGTGAGACAACACGACTGATTTGGCCTTCTCTTAATCAGGGGCGCACAAGTGAGCTGATATCGCTTCCAAGAGGAGAGATTTCGACGGTGGTTTCTATAATTACCGGACACTGTCTTATAGGGAAGCACGCAGAGCGGTTAAATGTGCCGTCGAATGACTTTTGCCGAAGTTGCATGGATGAAGAGGAGTTGGAAACTATCGAACACTTTATTTGCCATTGCCCGGCACTTTCTGGTCAGCGACTTGCTTCACTGGGATCTAGGGAGCTGTACGATCTTTCAGATTTGTCGGATGTCAAAATTCAACATCTAAGGAGTTTCATAAGAAGCTCAAACTGGTTTAACGACAGGGACTAGTAGGGAAACCTATTACGATCCCGTGGTATCACAATGGACCTCAGAGTCTACGTGTGTTGACGTAAAACGTCAGCAGCCACTTACAACCTAACCTAACCTAACCTATAGTCGGTTAAGACCGACCATATATTACCCTACACCAGTGTTTCCCGGAAAATGGGTCGCAAGTTCAAACATGGACCGATTGGATCCATCTTTTATAAGTGTTAAAAATACTCACAAACAAAATTTGAGTGAAATGGGCTTCTTTTTGTTGCGAATAAACCGATTTAACTGAATATCTGTGAATTTTTCATATAGGGCCTAAGTCCAAAAATGGTCTGATTATTATCAGATTTGATTAGGTTATTCAAGTATGCTTTAAACACACACAAACAAAATTTAAATTTAATTTAAAATACGGAATGGTGATTTGCTGCCAAATTTCGAAAGGGAATACTCTAATGAGTCATTTGAGCCAAAATTAAAGAGGACCGTTGTATGGAGGCCAGATCTAAAAATAGACCGATTTTTTCCAATTTCAATAGGTTTCGTACTTGGAGCACGAGAGGCCCACATTTCAAGTAAATCGATTAAAAATTGAGACCTGTATCGTGCTTACACCGTTTACATGAAGAGACAGACAGAAGACGGACGGACATCTCTAGATTGATTCAAAAAGTGTGTGCTACATAATTATGTTAGGTTAGATCTCCATTTTTTGTGCATTTTTTTTCTACTTGCCCAAAAACGTATGTGGTACAAATTTGAGGCCAATCGGATTAAATTAACCCATGGTGCCCGACGATCAATGTTTCGAATTTTTGGAACTTTAAAAAAAAGATGCCTTGAGAAACATCATACTTATTATTTTTTATTTAATTTTCAGTGCATCTGAACCGAACATCAAAAAATTTTAAAAACTTGTCGAACGGTTTTCAACATATTTATTTGAGGATTTATTTAAAAAAAAAATCACAAAATTTGATCCCTTGACCCTTGCAAAGAGTTAAGACAATCTTTTTTTAAAAATAAATTTTGGCCATATCCGGAAATTTTAACCCGTTGCGACTTTCGATCAAAGTTTTCGAAAATTTGAGTTCTTAAAAATTAAAAAAAAAAACATGTCTTGCGATACATTATTTTTATTAATTTTGACATGCTGAATACCCATTTGAAAAATTTTCTGATATCGGTCGAGCGGTTATCGAGATATCGCCATTTGAAATTTATCAAAAATTTTCCAAAAATGGTAAATTTTTCTACGTTCCAGAAATTAAAAAAAAAAAGTTTCAAAATTGATTTCCAACGACTAATTCAATGGTTCTCAAATGGTGGGTCGCGACCCCCTAGGGGGTCGCGGAAGAGTTTCAGGGGGGGTCGCGAACAATTTTGTTAAAACCTTAAATTTAAAACACATGTTTTTATTGTTGTGTTATAAAAATATACAAATACTTTTATTAAAGAAATAATTGTTTTCCATCACTAAGGGTCCGTCCGTAATCACTGTGCAGTTGGTAATTTCTCGGAATGCCCAACACTGACTTGTGAAGTTTTTCGGCTGAGTCTGGTATCTGACAGTTCGATTCCTATTAGTTTTTCGATGCTTATTCCGAATCTGGTTTTTTAGGTTTTTCGTATTCTTGTGCATGTTTAAGAGCTTTTTTTTTTGGATGCGTCTGGGACCTAATTTTGAAAGAGAACAATCATTACTCCAAATTGGACTTTAAATGCTTTCTTGGTAAACATTTCTTCATTTCTGACCAGGTTATACTAGAATTTTTCTTTTATTTTCGGAAATAACAAATAGATGACGATAGTAAGTTTCGGTATAAAATGCCGTAGCTCAAGACCAGGGGGTCTACTGCGTAACTCAAATCGAAACGAAAATCGATTCGAACAGAATTTTTATTTCTAAAATAATGTAATAAAAAATATTTTTATTCAAGAAAAATTACTTGGAACTTGTAAGCGCTTCTCCAGACAATGTAAAAAGAGAAAAATATAAAAATTTACATACACGGTTGTATTGTTTTTAAAGGGTTAAAAATTTCCGAATTCGAACGCTTTCTTTCGATTCGAATTACGCAGTAAGCCCCCAGGACTGTGATCACGTAAAACGATAGCTGACTATCGTCGATTTTCTGTGTCTTGTTGCTCCAAACCTATACAATTTGTTTCCATATTTTTTAATGTTTCTGGATTAAACAACACTCTTTAATAATATAATAAAGAAAAACTTTTAAATTTCCCCCCAAAACGATATGTATTTTGATGTAGTTTATGCATCGTCAACCGTTTTCGTGTTACGTGATTCGCCCCCCTGGTTACCCAATTTTTGAGGCCAAAGTTCACAAAAATTGTGTTTTTTTTTTATTTTTTAGAAGTTTTTTTACTTAAAATTTTTGGAATGCATCTGGGATCGGACCACAAGGCTTCGAGTAATCTTTCAATGCTGCTTTTGAATTTGGTTTCCAAATTTTTCCATTAATTCAGGTTTTTGAAAAAAACTGAGGTCAAAGGTCGCGAAAAAATTTAAATATTTATAAGGGGTCGCCAAGCAAAAGTTAGTAAGAAGCTCTGGACTAATTTATAAAGATTGAGACAAACTTTCATTTAAACTTAGTTTAAGCCAAATCAGACGATTTTAACCCATGGCACCCTTTGCCCAAATATAAGAGTTTTTGGTAAAAATTTTATAAAAAACCAAAACTTTGATCGAATGGCGCAAAGAGTTCACAGGATTGCATTTAGCACAACTTATTTTTAAATTAATGTTTGTCTCAAGCTATTAAAGGATCAAAGAAAATAATTTGAGATGTTTTCTCTATAATCATTCGACCGATTTAATTTTTTTTTGACATTCGTGTTCAGCTCATCAAAATTAATAAATATGATGCATCGCAATGGACCATCCGGTTTATGTGAGAAGGCTTTGACTCTGCCACCTCTAAACTAATGCATATTTTTTTATTTTTTTTTTTAATTTTCAAAAATCCAAAACTTTGATCGCCGGGCGTAATGGGTTAAATTTATCCGATTGGATCTAATTTTTGTACTACATAATTTTTGGTTTAGTAGAATAAAAATTTGCCCGAACACTTGGGAAAATCAAAAGTTAAAGAAATATGCCACTCTAGTGTCAGGTGTAGCCGGGGAGTTAAATTTAAATTCATAAAAATTTAAATTAAATTTATAAATTCATAAAATGTTATCTACAGTAGCGCGTGTAGCACAATTTTTTCGTGAGTAACGTGTTAACGTCACTGGTATTTTCTTAAATTTACGTGATTGTAGCAAACAATGTAGAAAAATACACTTTCACTTTTTTTTGGGAGTTTCACATAATTTTTTTTGCACATTGCATTTATTGCACATACAAATTGCGGTGGTCAGAGGGGGATATATTTTTTATACCCTCCAACTACAGTATGGGGGTATACTCACTTTGTCATTCCGTGTGTAACGCAAGAGACATTCTAGCGATGTCCGTCCGTCCATCCGTCTGTAGTTAACACGATACAGTCCAAAATAAAAGAGCTAGGCTCCTCAAGTTTGGCATAAATATGTCTTATGGTCCCAGGCAGGTTAAGTTCGGAAATGGGCAAAATCGGACCAGTGGGAAAAAAATTCCCCCTTGAAGAACTAAACCAACCTCTGAAAAATATAATTTTTTTACATGATTTTTATGCTACAAGAAGTGCAAAGTCCTTCATTTGGATCCTGAGAATTAGAAAATGTCGTTTTTTCGGTGCGCCCCCCTTTTATGGGCGTCGAATAAAAAAAATTTAAATTATGATAAACTTGGAAAAAGCATAAGAATGAATTTTTAAACACATATTCGAGAGGAAATTTGCCCCTCCAATACCCACGACCCCCCCCCCCACAAAAAAAAACGCCCCTGCATTTTTAATTTTTTTTTGCATGTTGGAGGGTATAAAAGATTCGGCACAGCCGAATTTAACACTCTCACATGTTTTAATTGCAGAAAGATTTTGTAACATTCGTAACAAAATATACCTGAAATTTCACCTTCATACATACATAAATTTTTTTTTGAAAAAGGTGATCTCTACTGTTTGAAAAATCGAACAGTGGAACAAAATGGGTTAATTTTTAAAAACCCAAAACTTTGATCGCCGGGCGTAATGGGTTAATTTTATCAGATTGGCTATAATTTGTACCAAATAATTTTTGGTGTAGTACAATAACAATTTTTCACAGACACTTGGGAAAATCGAAAGTTAAAGAAAAAATGCCACTCTAATGTTAGGTGTAGCCGGGGAGTTAACCTTAAATTCATAAAAATGTTCATTAATATGTTGAATATTCAACACCACAACGAAGATTTGTCCCATGTTGAACCTTTCAATTTTGGACGACCATAACAAATTGCTATCTTCACTTTCATTTTTTTATTTGAGAGTTTCACATAATTTTTTCCACCCAAAATTGTACTCTGATTTTTATACCCTCCACTTAATGATAGAGGGTATATATAAGTTTGTCATTCCGTTTGTAACTCATCGAAATATCGGTCTGGGACCCCATAAAGTATATATATTCATGATGCCCGATCGATTTTAAGACATTCTAGCGATGTCCGTCTGTCTGTCTGTCTGTGGAAAATGCTGTCACGGACAAAATATTGCACGGAGATGACTGAAACTTAACATATTTATTGGAAGTTTTCCCGAGAAGTTTGGTATTGCATTTGAGCGATATCGGTTCAGCGGTTCAAAAGTTATGAACGAAAATGTAAGCACACCTAAAAAATTTCAGTACATTCAACATAACCTAAAAATAGAAAATGCTTTAATTCGGCTTCTGGTTGACATATGTGAACATAATTGAACACCAAATGGTATTTAAACAAGTACGAACATATTTTTTGGCAAAAAAAGAAAAAAATCGCGGATTTTTTTTAACAAAATTTTTTTCGCGGATTTTTTTTTTTAATAAAATTTTTTTTTTCAAAAGTAATTTCCTTTTAAATAAAGTTTTTTGCAATAATCTTTTTGAAATTGTGGAGGGTATCACTACATTCGGCAAGGCCGAATTTAACTTTTTTACTTGTTTTTTTTTTTTTTCAATTTAAAATTTTGCATAAAAAAGTCTGAAAAAATCACAAAATAAACTTTTGCCACTCTGATCAGCTGTTTTGTTCTATAATGAAAAATTTTGATATTTTGAGGTATTAATTCCTATAGAAAAAATTTCAGATTTCAAAGATTTTTTTTAGACTTTAAGACATTTTAGAAAGATAATATTTTTCAGGTTCTCCGACATTTATCCGTTAAAAAATTGATGCTTTATTAATATTTCAGTTGTAGGCTACATTATACAGTACATTGCATTTAGCTTCACTTACGTTCAAGACTTCTAAAATTAAAATATTCAATTCTGTTTGAGTTTTATAATTTTTTTAACTAAAATTTATTTAAATATATGGTTAAATAATTTTGGTGTTAGGTGTTTTTTATAAATATTTAATAGATATTAGTGTGTATTAAAAGTGTAAAAAGTTACATCGAAAAAAAATTTCCAAAAAAAAAATTGAAAAAAACTTGAAAAATTTCGAAGTATAAAACAAAAACTCACAAAATATTCACTTGTTGAACGTAGAGCATAACATAAAGGTTCAGAAATTGTAGATACACGATTACCTATAGCCAAATAATTATCATCTGTTTGCTGTTCATCAAACAGTAAACCAATGTGAGAAGGAGGTGCTGAGGCATAAGAACGTTGTCTTAAATAAATCTGTCGACGATATTGGACACTACTAATATCCTTCCAAACCTTTTTGTATTCATTTGTTAATATGTTAGTGTAAATTTCAATATGTTTTGTTTTTGTTTGTATGTTTTACAATTCAAACAATATCCAATGCATGCAAAAATTTTGAAAATTTTTTAAATAAATTTTCGAAATTAAAAATGTTTTTTTGTTAGATAAATTAAAATTTCGACAACATTTTTTTTTTAAAGATAAACTTAAAGATTAGAATAGTTTTCAGGAAAATTTGGCTTATACTTACATCATATAAAGTTTTACGACGACTCATTTTAATTTCACTATCGGTTATATTTTCATTATCAGTATCGAATAATCCCTCCGCATCGGTAATAACTTCTAGTTCAAATTTATCATCGACATCTTCGAACATATAATAATCACCAGCTCGTACAGCTATTTATTATACAAGATAAATTAAAATATTATTACATCAAGAAAATAATTAATAATAAAACAAAATTACACAACAATAAAAAGTTAAAAAATATAGTAATAAATATTTTACAAATAAAATAAAAAAAACATATTAATGTTATTCACTTAAGAAATTTTTACCCTTGCAAAAGTGCAAGATTGCAACTTTTTTTAAAAGAAGTTAAATCAGAAAAGTGTAAAACTACTTTTCCATTATCTTTTACATGAGGCGTGATTGCAAAAAAATATTCGAAAATTTCTTCAACAGTAGTATTACAGCCAGCTCTTTACAAAACATTGCTTAAGTATTATTGCAATTTTGCAATTTCGCATTTTTGCAAGACTAAAATTACTGACGTGAATTCCATTGTTACTACTAACTGTTAAAACAATTTCAAAACTAAGAAAGGTATTATTTTTTTGTTGTTATTTATAATTAGTAGGTATGTATTTCAATAGGTATTTTGTTTAAGGCTTTTCTAATTTTTTTATTTACAAAAAGTTATTTTGTTGTCAATTAAATTAAAAAGCCACATTTATATTATTCTTTTTACATTGACGGTATTCACGTCAGAATTTTTTTAACCCTTGCAAAGTGCGAAATGCAATATTTATTACAACAAACACACATAAAATTATTTAGGTTTTTATTTCATCCTATGTGTTTGTTGTAAACAATTTTGCATTTCGCACTTTGCAAGGGTAAAAATTGCTAATGTGAATGCCACTATTATTGATAACTGAAGTACTACATACTTGCATTTTTGTATAAGAGAAAATATAAATGTTCTAGAAAATCATGTGTCAAATCTGGTTTAAAATCTAGAAAAATTTTTACAAAATATACAAGTTTTATTAAAGCAAAAATTTAAAATAAACTTTCTCGAAAATGTCTGCGTACATACACTTAAAAAAAAGATATAACTAAAATTCGGGATAAAACTTTCTTCAAAATAGTTCAAAAATTTTCCTAAAATTTAATAAAATTTTACTAATAAATGGGAAATTTTCCTAAATATAAGGAAAAAAAACTTAAGTTTATATACTTGAAAATAGTTCATAGTTTTCTTAAAATGGAGGTCTCTAATCACACCCCTCTTCAAGCAAGTTTAGGTTTAGTAAAAATGGTGATAAAAGTGGGTAATGGCATTTCATTCCGCTTTATTTAGAGCTTTAAAAATCGTTACCACGAAAATCCTAGCTGATTCTGTTTTCGAGTTATTGCTAAATAATTGCACTGTTCAACAACAAAAACCTACCAGTAAAATATTCAACTAGATTTTGCTCACCTGATTCCAAATCTGCAACCGAAATTTTTCTAGCACGTACCGTATTTGAGATATTCGCTGTTAAAAAGTCAAAAACCAAAATTTGACGGTTCGTCCACTGTTACGTGTTATTACGTTGCTTTCATAAAAAAAATGGACCTCCTGATTCCAAAACTACAATCCAAATTTGTGTAGCATGTTCCGTTTTTGAGATATTCGCGTTTGAGATATTCGCGTGAAAAAATTTTTTAAACGCGAATATCTTTAAAACGGATAATGCTATAGAAATTTGGATTGCAGTTTTGGAATCAGGAGGTTTATTTTATATGAAATCAAGTCCTATTTTTTGGAAGCAAAGTAAGAATATGTAACACTGGACCTCCAAATTATTGTTTTTTTTTACTTTTTAACACCGAATATCTCAAAAACGGTACGTGCTAGAAAAATTTGGATGACAGATTAGGATATAAGAATCATGCTTGAGAGGGGTGTTTAATAAATGGAAGAAATTCTTAACGCCAAAGAAATTTTTCACAAATCCGTTTTCCTCAGTTTTAGGAGAGTGGGGTGACCAACTGATTTGTCACAATCATCTCCTAGACCACATCACTGAAGCCGGAGACTTAAAATTAAAAAAATATGTTCGCCTCCCGAAAAAACCGGTAAAAAGGGGTCAAGAAGTCTACTTTGGTAGTTTTTTTATTTTAACCCTAGAAAAAAAAAATATTCTGAAAAAAGTACTTTTTGAAGAATCCAGTTTGAAGGGGATAAAATAGGGTAAAAAGTGTAAATTGGTACTTTTTCTATATCTTAAAATAATGATTAAATAAACTTGAAGTTTAAAATGTAGGATCCTCCAGCAAAAAAATCAGAAAATGTGCCTTTAAGAAATTCCGAATGTAATGGTCAAAAAATTGTACTTTGGTACATGAAATTATTAGATTAGAAAAACTTGGGCCTTACCACAAGAAAACAAAAAGTCTATTTTAACAAAAGTTTTTTTTTAAATTTCAAATTTTTTTTTTTTTAAATTTCAAATTTTCAATAAATTTTTTGAAAGTCGATTTTATAAACATCAACAATTTGTGTGGAAATAAAATTTTAAACTCATTTTAAATTTATTTTATTTTCTTGTGGTAGGGCTGTTGAATTTTAAAATGTAGGATCCTCCAGCAAAAAAAATCAGAAAATGTGCCTTTTAAAAATTCCGAATGTAATGGGAAAAAATTACTTTTGTACATGAAATTAGGGAAAAAACTCCTTTTTGGAAAATCCGATTTTAAGGTTGTAAAATGTGGTAAAAAAGTACACTTCGGTACTTTTTCTATCTCCTAAAATAGTGGTTATAAAGTCCAGAAGTTTAAAATGTAAGTGGTAAAAAAGGGCACTTTGGTACTTTTTTGATCTCTATAATACTTATAAAAATTCGAGTAAAAAAAACATTAAATAACATACTTTTAGGACGTTTTGATTCTTAGAGGGTAAAAAGGGCTACTTTGGTACTTTTTCGATCTTTAAAAACAGTGGTCATAAAAATTTGAAATTTTTAATATGGGATTCTTAATTGAAAAAACATGTTTGTTTGTAGTAAAAGTAGTTTTTGTAAATTTCGGAAAAAGTTCAAAAGGAGAAAATGTGGTACTTTTTAAAAAGGACTTTTAAGTACTTTGGTACTTTTTCGATCTTCTAAAATAGTGCTCATACAAATTTGACGTTTGGGATATACGGAACAAAATATTCTGAAAAGCAAACTCTTAGGCAATTTTGACTCTTTGAGAGTATTTTTTGGAAAATATGTACTTTGGTACATTTTTTGCTCTTCCAATATAATGCTGATGCATTTAATATTTGAAATTCGTTAGCGGAAAACCCATATAAGTACCGAAGTATGTTTTAAAAAATGTTTGATATTTTATAGGTAAAAATGTGTGTTTTGGTAGTTTTTCGATCTTCTAAAACAGCGACAGGCAAAAGCACTACGCGGCGTTTTTACTCTCACACCTACATGCTCTCACTCATTAAACAAAATCAAAAAAACACAATTTTCTCCTCTCTTCTTGCTTAAAATATACTTAGAGAAATAATCAATAAAGAATTTTAATGTCAAGTTCTTGTTTAAGGAACATTTTTTTGGTAAACCAGAATGCTTAGTTTGTCACTTTTCACTAAATATTACAGTGCTAGACATTTTAACCAATGTCATTTATTATCTTTTTTATTTTTTAAATGGTTAAATGTATTATTATTTTTACCATAAGTTTCTTTAAGTGCATTGAGTATGAGAGTGCTACATGTTACACACACAACGACAAAATATGAATGTATATGTTTGCCTGTCGCTGTTCTAAAATAATGCTCACACTTTAAGAATATCATAATTAGAGGGTTAAAAGATGTAAACAATTGAACTTTGGTACTTTTCGATCTCGTAAGAACTTTTAACTTTAAATCTAAGTAGAAACCACCAGTAAAAAAACAAATTGAAAAAAAAGAAGTGTTTGGATTTAAAGGGCGCAAACAGAAAAAGAAAATTTGTAATTTTTAAATAAATTGGTACTTTTTTAAAGAAATTGGTACTTTTTTTTAAAAGTTGGTACTTTTTGTAACTACTGAACTTATGACCCGAGAATTTAAAAAATTTGGCATGTAGGAACCTCCAGCAAAGTTAACATCCAAGAGAATGACATATCGCTCATTTACTTGTATAGTGTCATAACTCAAAATGTTTGATTTTAAAGAAAACCTGTTTAAAGATTACAATTGAGACTTGGTTTACGTACATAGAAAATATTATACTGGCGTGTTTTCTTCTCAAACGGTGAGTTTAAAAGATATTAATACGAATTTTTGACACAATGTAAAGAAGGATATAACAAATAATTCTGTATTGTTTACCCAAAAACGACATATTTTGAGTTATGACATATATGGATATATTAAAATTCAATTTTTTAAAAAGTGGTACAGGGTAAAAATTTGCTAAATTGGGACTTTTTATATATATTCAGCTAAAGACCATTTTTTATTTCTTTAATGCATGTTATCCGGAAAGATCACTCACTGTGTGTTATGATGAAGAATGAAGAATATAGTAAAATAAAGAAAAATTTAATATGTGGTAAGCAAAACTCTTAATTCATGCTTTTTGAAAACAGAAAAACCGTACCTAAAAAAGGAAAAGTTTTTAAAAAAAAGCTTAAAGCAATAGATAAAAAAACAAAGGACAATTTTAGAACAATTAAAAAAAAAACATGCTGTAAAATAACCAAAAAAACTGTGCTAACTTTTTAATAAACTACGAAAAATAACTTAAAAATAAAACAATTTGTAGGGCAAACAAGGATTTCACATCTAATCTTTTGAAAACGCGTTATTTTTATTCTGATACTAATATAAGTAGTATTGGTAATAAAAAAAACGCTTAAAAAATAGATTTAACATCCTTATTCGCACTACTCATTTAAATAAAAAATAAATTAAATAAAGAAATTACCCTGTGGATGCAATTTTATTTCTTTCCTTTTATGAGGTCTTGAGCCATAAATGGGATTTCCATGTTCTATAATAAAATATTAAAAAAAAAAATATTTTTTTGAACAAAAATAAAAAATTAAGGCAAAATAAAAAAATATTTATAATAAAGCGGAATATAAAAAAATCAATGCTGGTTTTGTTTCAAGATCCAGTTTTGAGAAAAAAAAATTTTATAATCTATAGTAGTAAGTTTTTCAGATAAATTTTAAACCTATTTATGAAAAAAATTTCAGGAAAATTAACACTGAGAAGATAAGAATTAAAAAAAAAAACGGTTCATAAGGGCGCATTCAAATTTTTTATATTTTTTACACAGGTTTTCTAGATTTTGGTAATAACATTTTCAAGTTTGTTTAAGAAAATTTTTGGGTAGACATAATAAACTTAAAAAGTTATTGTTGAAAAATTATTTTTGGTACAAATTTGAGGCCAAACGGATTCAATTAACCAGTGGCGCCCGGCGATCAAAGTTTTGATTTTTTCAATATTTTTAAAAATAAAAATATGTCTTGCAACACATCATATTTATAAATTTTAATGTGCTAAACACGAATATAAAAAAAAATAAAATCGGTGAAACGGTTTTCGAGATATCGCTATTTGTAATTTGAAAAAATGATGGTTTTTTGCTACATTCAAGAAATTTAAAAAAAAAAAATTAAATTTCCTTTCCTTGACCTTTTCACAAAGCTTGAGATTTCATTTCAACCTAATTTAAGAAATACAAATCCGATTATTTTAACCCGTGGCGACTTTAGATCAAAGTTTTAGATTTAAAAAAAAAATTCCAACAAAATTTTTAATTTTAAAATTATAAAAATTATCTTGCGACACAATATTTTTTAATTAATATTATTCTTAATTTGAATATCAAAAAATTTCTGAAATCGATGGATCAGTTTTCGAAACATCGCCATTTAAAATTTGTCAAACATTTTTTAAAAATGGCGGTGTTTTTTACGTTCAAGAGATGGCGGTGTTTTTTACGTAAAGAGCTTGAGACAAACGTTCATTTAAACGTATTTTGAGCTAAATCAGAACATTTAAACTCATAGCGCCCTTCAATCAAAGTTTAAAGTTTTTGGTAAAAGTTTTCTTAAAAACCAAAGCTTTGTCGAAAGGCGCGACCGGCTAAAATGATCGGATTTGGTTAAAATTAAGTTTAAATGAAATACTGGCTCAAGCTCTATGGAAAAGTCAAGGAAAAGAAATTTTGAGTTTTTTTTTATTTTTTTTTAATTTAGGCGATATCTTGAAAACCGTTTGAACGTTTTCATCAAAATTATTTTTATACCCTACACGACTCTGTGGTACAGGGTATAATGAGTTTGTGCTGATGTTTGTAACTACCCAAAATATTGGCCCTAGACCACCCACCTTCAAGTATACCGATCGACTTAGAATCACTTTTTGAGTCGATTTAGCAATGTCCGTCTGTCTGTCCATGTAACGGTGTAAACACGATACAGGTCGGAACTAACAACCGATTTGACTGAAATTTTAAACTCAAGTTTATTTTGGTCCAAGGATAATGTCTATTGAAATTGGAAAAAATCGGTCCATGTTTTGACCTAGCCCACATACAAACGTCCACTTTTAATTTTCCTCAAATAACTCTAACAACGGTTTTAAAAAAGGTAACCTATCGAAATTTGGCAGGTAATCGTGTTTTGAAGTCACTAAATGCCGAATTTTAAAGCAATCGGACCAGTTCTTTTTGTAGCCCCCATACAAACCACCTTCCCGATATTCACAAAAATCTCTCAAGTTTCATGAAAATCAAAAAATTTTATTAAAATTTTGCTTGCATGTATTAAACGCGTACTTTAACAACCTTATCAAATCTGATTATTATTGGACCATTTTTGGAACTAGACCCATTTAAAAATTTCGCCCGATATTCAGTTAAAGCGGTGTAATTGAAACAAATAGAAGCCTAATTCACTAAAACTTGGTTTGTGGGTGTTTTTTTACACTTATTAAAGATTTAACAAAATAAAGATACCATCGGTCCATGTTTGAACTTGGGACCCATAACGGGGTTTCCCGGAAAATGGGCCGGTCTTGACCGACTATAACTTTCTTACTTGTTATACCCTACACTACTCTGTGGTACAGGGTATAATGAGTTTGTGCTGATGTTTGTAACTACCCAAAATATTGGCCCTAGACCACCCACCTTCAAGTATACCGATCGACTTAGAATCACTTTTTGAGTCGATTTAGCAATGTCCGTCTGTCTGTCCATGTAACGGTGTAAACAAGATACAGGTCGTAATTATCAAATTTTGACTGAAATAGTGTTTATAAAAAACCGACATTTTGGAAAACCGGTTTCTCGGTTAACCGAAAATCAGCTTTTTCGGTTAACCGGTTTTCTCGGTTAAACCGGAATTAAAAAACCGGTTAACCGGTTTTTTTTCTTTAACTGAAAAAACCAACAAATACTTGAAAATACCGGTTTTTTATAAAAAAAATTAAAGCGAATATAGCTAAAGTTAACATATTTGTTTCTTTCAGCAAGGTTTGCAACTATTACGCTATAAAAAAGCGATATTTAAATAATGTACTTTAATTGCCCATATTCCCTAGAACTTCAATTTAATTTTTATTGGTTTTATTTAGAAAAATACATTTATTCGTTATAAGTAAATTTCAGTTCCGAACTTTATTTTTATTTTCTTTTATTGACATTTTCGCCATTAACAGGGATTTTAGTATCTGGTTAACAGTCACTTATTAAGTTTTTCATGAAATGTTCAAAAAAACGCTGACAACGGTGAGTATTTCAAATTTTTATCAGTTTCGGAAAAAAATTCCTATTTAGAAAATAATTTCTTAAAGACAAAAAATATTTTAGACGTTCTTTCTCGCGGATTTTTAATTTGCTTTCAACGAAATTTTGAAAATATCATAAAAAAATAAGTGTAAACCCTTAATAATTGCGAAAATATTCCGTTTTGAATGTATTTAAAAAACCGGTTAACCGACAGAAAAAAACCAGTTTTCGGTGCACCGGAAATCTTTAATTCCGGTTAACCGGTTTGCAAAAAAACCGAAAATTTAGGAAAAAACCGGTTTTTCGGTTAACCCGTTAACCGGTTTATAAACACTAGACTGAAATTTTAAACTTAAGCTTCTTTTGGCCCAAGGACGAAGCCTATTGAAATTGGAAAAAAAATCGGTCCATGTTTTGAACTAGCCCCCATACAAACGTCCCCTTTTAATTTCCCTCAAATTACTCTAACAACGGTTTTATAAAAGGTATCGTATCGAAATTTAGGAGGTAATCGTGTTTTGTATTCACAAATCACCATGCCGAGTTTTTAAGCAATCGGACCAGTTCTTCTTATAGCCCCTATACAAACCACCTTCCAATATTCACAAAAATCTCTCAAATTTCATGAAAATCAAAAAATATTTTATTGACATTAAGTTTGTATGTATTAAACGCCTACTTTAATAACCTAATCAAATCTGATTATTGTCGGCCCATTTTTGGACCTAGACCCATATTAAAATTTCGCCCGATATTCAGTTAAAGCGGTATATTTGCAACAAATAGAAGCCTTATTCGCTAAAACTTGGTTTGTGGTTGTTGTTTTAAACTTATTAAAGATTTAACAAAAGATAAATCCCATCGTTCCATGTTTCCCATTTTCCTGGAAACAGCGGTGTAGGGTATTATATTGCCGGTCTTGACCGATTATAATTTTCTTACTTGTTTTTTTTTTTTTTGTAAATTTTCAAAAATCCAAAACTTTGATCGCCAGGTGCCTCCGGTTTATTTTATCCGATTGGACTCAATTTTGTACCACATAAGTTTTAGGCCTAGGAGAATAAAAATTTTCCCGTACGTTCAAAACCGGAAGAAAAATTTTTTGACATAAAAAAATGCCACTGCCCAAAAAAATGCGAAAAGTCCAAAAATTCATAATTAAAAATTTAAAGATGCTTGGGGAATTTAATGGACATTTTAGTGATCAACCTACACTAGGCCAAAACAAAAGTTTAAATCCACTGTAGCACCGAGTAATTTGAAATCTAAGTCAAGCCTATATTATGTTGCCTTGTTTAAGATATTTCCAGGCCTTTTTGCAGAGTTTTTTTTACAAAAATTAAAAAAAAAATACTTATTAATAATTTGATTTTTAAATTTTTTTATAAAAATAAAAAAAGAAGAAAAACATTTTAAAAAAAGACAACATCATACTGGCATTTGTATTTTTTATTCAAAATTTCAAGAAAAAAGTTTATAACTTTCTAAAACCTACTTGAAAATGATTTTTACCACCAGTTTCCTTAACACTAACAGTTTAGAAGAACGAAGAAATTTAAAACATTAATTGTTCGTTAGTTTAAAACGTTCGTGTTACAAAAACTGGGTGTTCGAATTTGTTGTCAACTTCTTTTTTAAGAATTTTTCATATGTAATTATTATTAAGAAAAGACAAAAAAAAAATAAAATAACCAGGTCAATAAAAGTTGTGTTATTTACAATAAAATTAAAGGTGAAATATTTTTAATTTTTATAAAAAATTTTATTTCAATTTTTATATAAAAAATTTATTAAAAAAATTCTATTATTTATAAGAAAAATATCACAAAATCCATTAAGAAAAAATAGTGAAAAGAAAAAAAAAATACATTGTCCATGCAACAAACGTAGATCACAGCAGGCATTCTGGTACAGCATAGAAGAGTCCATAGCATATAAATCCGTACCCACAGGACCCCAACTATTGGGTCTTTGTGCATTACGCATAACCGCTTCTTCTTGGGCCCACCATAAATTACTCGAACGTCTATTAGAATCTTGAGATTTTTGCAAAGAATCTTCATTGGAATATTTAGCATTTCCAACACTTTGATGACGACGATGTAATAATTTTTTGCGCATTGTAACATAAGGTTCTTCGGAAATTTTCAAAGGCTTTAAGTGGGATGAAGGACATTTTATAGATACAGTATCATTCCAAGAAACAGCATTTACAGAAGATTGTCTACGTTGGCCAGCTGTATTTAATGAAGATCTACGATCACATGTTATATTGGAAGATATAAATGAACCATTTGTACTTTGAACTATATCAGCTTGTAAAGTTTTGGCCGATAATAGAAGAGGTGAAGGTTGTGGGGGATTTGTCTATAAGAAAATTTGATTTAATAATTTTCTACACCAATTATAGATGTAATTAGAAAAGAGAACAATTAAAACTCGAAGATTCCTTTTGTAATTCGAGGATTCTACTTGAAATTCAAAGATTTCATTTGTAATTCGAAGATTCTACTTGTAACTCGAATATTCCATTTGTTAATCGATTCAATTGTAATTCGAAAAGAGATTAATTGAAATTCGAGGATTCCTTTGAAATTCGAAGATTTCATTTGTAATTCCTTTAGTAATTTGAAGATTCTACTTGTAATTCGAATATTTAATTTCTTAATCGAAAATTCCAATTGTAATTCGAAGATTTCAATTGGGGCTACAAGAAGAACTGGTCCGATTTCTTTAAAATTCGGAATGGTGATTTGTGGGGATGAAACATGATTACCTGTCAAATTTCGAAACTATACCTATTAAAATGCAGCTATTAGAGTTATTTGAGCCAAAACTAAAGAGGACCTTTTTATAGGGGCTATGTCTAAATATGGACCGATTTTTTCCACTTTCGTCCTTGGGCCAAAAGAGGCTTAAGTTTCAAATTTCAATTCATTGATTAAAAATTGCGACCTGTATCGTGTTTACACCGTTTACATGGACAGAGAGACGGACGGACGGACAACGCTAAATCGACTCAAAAAGTGATTCTAAGTCGATCGTTATACTTAAAAGTGGGTCTAGGACCAATATTTTGGGTAGTTACAAACATCAGCACAAACTCATTATAACCTGTACCACAGTGTGTTGTAGGGTATAAAAAGGTCAATTTTAATTCGTAAAATATCAATTATAATTCGAAAAAGATCAAATTTAATTTAAAGAAGAACAATTGTAATTCGAAAAAGATCAATTTAAATAAGAAAAAGATCAACTGTAATTCGAAAAAGATTAATTGTGTTTAATTTCAAAAATATCAACCGAATCTTTTTCAAATTACAATTGATTGATCTTTTTGAATTACAATTGATCTTTTTCGAATTACAGTTGGGATCTTCAAGTTACAATTGTTCTTCTTTAAATTAAAATTTATCTTTTTCGAATTATAAATGATCTTTAACGAATTAAAATTGACCTTTTTTGAATTACAATTGATTTTTTTCGAATAACAATTGATCGTTTTCGATTTAAAATGAATCATTTTCGAATTACAATTTATCTTTTTCGAATAACAATTGATTTTTCGAAATACAATTGATTTTTTTCGATAAAATTTATCTTTTTTGAATTTCAATTGATCTTTTTTTTTTTTTAATTACAATTGATCTTTTTAAAATTACAATAAATCTTTTACGAATTACAATTGACCTTTTTCGAATAACAATTGATCTTTTTTGAATTACAATTGATCTCTTTCGAATTACAATTGAAATCTTTGAATTACAATTGGAGTTTCGAATTACAAATAGAATTTTCGAATAACAAGTAGAATCTTCCTCTAACAAATGGTATCTTTGAATTACAAACGGAATCTTCGAATTACAAATGAAATCTTTGAATTACAAATGGAAATTTCAAATTTCAAGTAAAATCTTTAAATTACAATTAATCTCCTTCTAATTACATCTAAAAATGGTGTAGTTACAAAAAAAATAAAAAATTTTGTTAATACCCCATAAAACACTTCATTTGATCCTTCTGATATATCATATTTGGGTTGCGATAAATCTGAAGGAGTATTCCGAGAATGCATCGATAATCTGGGAGCTTCTAAGAATCCTTCAATTGGTATAGTTATAGCCTCCGAGGTAGGTGTAAAAGGCTTAATTTTTTTTTTTTTGGGAAATAAAATCATTAATAAAGAAATTTAGAATTTAAAATTTCAATATGTGTTGAATTCAAATACCTGTGTATGAGATTCAATTTCAATTTCTGGTAAATTTTTAAAATGCTTTTTATTTTTATTTATATTTTCGCTATAATCACTTATGGATTTAATATCGGCGTAATGATGATTTTTATACATTTTATTAAAGTCCTCCTCATCCGACAAATTATTGCTACTGCATGTCGATGTACAGGTTGAGGTCATTAGATTACGATGCTCTTCTTCTTCTTCTGGTGTATGATAACCAGATCCTAGACATGATAGGAATGAGTTGCAATGGGCCAGAGGTGCTAATTTTGAAGCAGCCGGTTTTTTGTCTAATATTTAAAATTTACTTTTTTTTAACACTTCAAATCAAATTTTCCACTCAATTTTTTTTTTTTATAGTAAAATAAAAATGAAAATAAAACGCGCTTAAAGAAATAAAGTTTAAAATAATTATAGTTGGACCTAGGCAGATATTTTTCGTATAAAAAACTTTCAGATTCTGAGAAATTTTGGTTATAATTTTTTATAAAAAATATTTAAGAAATTTTTTTTTATATTTTTTTCCTAAGACTCTCGGTCTAAAATCGATTGTCGTAATTTTTCCAAAAGTGAAAGTGGGTCACTCGATGTTAAGTACAATAATTATGTATTATAAACAAATAAGTTAGATTCGGTCTCGCCAAATATATTGACACCCTCCACAATGCAAAAACAAAAAATGCAAAAAAAAATTAATTTGGAAATTTTGATTCTATTTTATAAGTACCAAAGTACTTTTTATAACATTTCGATTCTAAAAGGGTAAAAATAGCAGTTTGGTACCTTTTCGATTTTTTGAAATAATGCTCATATAAATTTTATAATTGGAAAGTATAATACTTAAGCGGAAAAAAAATCTGAAAAACAGACTTTAGGAAGTGTACTTGAAATTTTGATCTAGGATACTCCTGTGGAAATAAATTTTTTAAAACAGTAGTGTTTGGAGATTTTGATTTGCGGCAAAAAAAAATATAAAAAACGAAAATTGGTACTTTTTTTAAAGTTGGTACTTTTTTTATAAGATTGGTACTTTTTTTAAAATTAGTACTTTTTTATAACTTTTGAACTAATGACCCCAGAATTTCAAAAGTTGACATGTAGGACCCTCTAGCAAAACTAACATTTAAGAGAAGAAGATATTTGAATATTTAATTTTTAAGTGTAAAAAGTGGCCAACAATTGTCAAAAGTGGGGTAAATAAGTACTTTTATGTCTATTGTTCTTTATCTTGAGATAAAGAACCATTTTTATTTATTTAACGTATTTATCCGGAAAAAGGTAAGCAATTGTACTTGAAATTTTGTTTTTAGGATCGTCCAGTGAAAACAACATTCTGAAACAGTTAATTTTTGGAAATTTTGAATTTATGGGAAAAAACATAACAAGGGAAAAGTTGTACTTTTTTGTAAAATTGCTACCATTTTTTTTTTAATTGGTTTTTTTTTTAAAAATTGGTACTTTTTTAAAAAATTGGTACTTTTTTATAACTTTTAAAGTAATGACCACAGAATTTAAAAAATTGACATGTAGGATCCTCCAGCAAAATTAACAACTTTATTGTTAAAAATGGTACTTTTTATATCTATTGTGATAAAAGACCATTTTTATTCATTTAACACATCTTTGCAGAAAGATCAAGCACAGTGTGTAGTACACGGAATGAAGAATTAAAAAAGAAATTGTCGGAATTGTGTGAATAAAAGCACTTTTAAAAAAAGTAGTGTTTGGAAAGTTTTATTTTCGGGGAAAAAATATAAAAAAGGGAAACTTGGTACTTTTTTATTACTATTGGACTGATGACCCCAGAGTTTCAAAAGTGGACATGTAGAATCCTCCAGCAAAATTACCACCAAGGAGAAAGACAAATTTAAATATTTCACTTTTTAAGTTTAAAAAGTGGTCAACAATGGGTAAAAGTGTGATAAATTAGTACTTTTTATATCTATTGGGATTAAAACCCATTTTTATTTCTTTAACACAATTATCCGAAAAGATCACGAAATGAAGAAGTGAACATAAATTTTTTGAAAATATAGAAAGAATTCTCTTCAGTGAAAAAAACATTCCGGAAAAATTTGTGTTGGAAAATTTTGATTTTCGGGCTAAAAAAATATAAAAATGAAAAATTGGTACTTTTTTTATAAAGTTGGTGCTTTTTTAATAAGATTGGTACTTTTTTTATAAAACCGGTACTTTTTAAAAAAATTGGTGCTTTTCTAAAAAACTGGTACTTTTTAAAAAAATTTGTACTTTTTTAAAAAAATTGGTACTTTTTTAAAAAATTGGTACTTTTTTATAAAATTTGTACTTTTTTTATAAAATTGGTACTTTTTTGTAATTACATGTAGGATCATCCAGCAAAATAAACATTTAAGAGAAGAACATTTTTGGAAATTCTATTTTTTAAGGGTAAAAAGTGGTAAACGTGGGGTAAATTGGTACTTTTTGAGATAAAGGCAGATTTTTATTTCTTTAACGTATTTATCCGGAAAGATAACACATAGTGTGTTATACGAGGAATGAAGAAGTGTAAAAGAAATTGTGGGAAAGACAATTGGTAAATATTTTTATACCCTCCACTTAGTGATAGAGGGTATATATAAGTTTGTCATTCCGTTTGTAACTCATCGAAATATCGATCTGGGACCCCATAAAGTATATATATTCATGATGCCCGATCGATTTTAAGACATTCTAGCGATGTCCATCTGTCTGTCTGTCTGTCTGTCTGTCTATCTGTCTGTGGAAAATGCTGTCGCGGACAAAATATTGCACAGAGATGACTGAAACTTAACATATTTATTGGAAGTTCTCCCGAGAAGTTTGGTATTGCATTTGAGCGATATCGGTTTAGAGGTTCAAAAGTTATGAACGAAAATGTAAGCACACCTCAAAAATTTCAGTACATTCAACATAACCTAAAAACACAAAATGCTTTAATTCGTCTTCTAGTTGGCATATGTGAACATAATTGAACACCAAATGGTATTTAAACAAGTATGAACATATTTTTTGACAAAAGAAGAAAAAAATCGCGGATTTTTTTTACCAAAATTTTTTTTCGCGGAAATTTTTTTTTCAAAAAAATTTTTAATTTCCTTTTAAATAAAGTTTTTTGCAATAATCTTTTTGAAATTGTGGAGGGTATCACTACATTCGGCAAGGCCGAATTTAACTTTTTTACTTGTTATTTTTAAGTTAAATTTGAAAAATGATCTATTGAAATTCAAAAACAATCTTTTGAAATGTGTAAACAATCAATTGAAATTCGGAAAAGATCAACCGAAATTCTAGAAAGGTCAATTCGAAAGTGATCGTCTGAAATTTGAAATAAATAAATTCAAAATTTGGAATTTTGACTTTTTGAAATTTAAATTGAACCCCTTTAAATTTTAATTGAGAAATTTGTGAATTTTAATTGATTTTTTCTCTTCGCTTATTTTAAATTTCTAATAATCTTTTACGAAATTTAATTGAATTTTCGATAATTACAATAAATGTTTTCCAATTTCAATTGAACCGTTTCGAATTTTTCCATAAGAAAAATTGTGTTTAAATTTGAGAATTTTACTAGTAAACATCGAAAATGCGACAAAATAAGTCGAGGGAAAAAGCTTAAACATTACTCTTTAAGATGCAGAACTCTTTTGCTCAGTAGCCTTAACCCTTTGGGCACCAATTATCTTTCAATGATGTCTTATCAAAAAAAAAAATATGTTTTAGGGGGAAATACCTTATTAAAAGACAATTGGTGCTCCAACGGTTAAAGCTACTGATTAAATAAGTTAAACATCTTAAAGAGCAATGTTTGAGCTTTAACCTTAACTTATTTTGAAGGCGTCAAAACATCGGCTTCAGTTGTCAAATATGTCTGAAAATGCAATTTTTTGTATTTCAAATTTCTCAAAAACCTGATGAAATAGAAAAGTTTGGAGGCCGAATTTATGACCAGGAGAATAACTGTAACCATGTGTAAAAGGTGGCGTTCCATTCGCATAACTTTTTTTTCGTGCTTTATTGCGGATAAATCGTATTTTGGGATAAAAACATCATTGAGAGGCAATTGGTGCCCTAAGTGTTAAGGCAACTGACCAAATGAGTTCAAAATCCTTAAGAGTAATTTTTAAGCTTTAACCTCGATTTATTTTTAATTCACTATCACATCGGATTCATTCGCTATGAGTTGTCAAAAAACCCCAAAACGGCTATTTTTTTGAACCTTGACCTCAATTTCTCAAAAACCGAATGTGATGGAAAAGTTTGGTGACCAGATTTGTGCGCACTAGAACAGTTGCAATTAACTGTGTAAGGTCGCCTCCCAGTCGCATTAAGTTTTTTTTTTTTCAAAATGTTCAGTAGGGTTATCTTTAAGAAAAATATCTCGAAACTTGAGAGTTATTTTAAACGAAAATTGTCCTAGAATCTGAAAATTTTACTATACGAAAAATAGTTACCAAATTTCTTGAAACTTGCATATGTTGGAGAGAGCAAACATTTATTAGACTTTTTGATCTGTTACATTTTTTATTAAGGCGGGTGAAAGGAGTTCCTATACCAGTTCATATTCCATGTCAAAACATGCTAAATTGCTCGAGTTTTTCAATAAAACGAAAATTTGAGTGGGTTTTTTTAACAAAAATTACAAGAAACCAATAGAACCTATTTTCCATGGAATATGTACCGCTAAATGGGTCTCTGAAACCCCCTTGCAACAGCTAAAAAACACGTGTATTTCGTCCTAAATAGCATATGAAAGTTTCAAGAAAGTTTCGGAGGGGACCTCTAGGATATATCCCATGTCAATACCCTTTTCCTGTCTGAGTTAATTTAAAATTATAAAAAAAGCAAATAATAAAATTTAAAAATCTTATTTCGAGTTTATCAAGACTTTCTTTTTAGAATAAAATTTCTTAAAATTTATATTTTTCAATAACTTCCACACGAATTTCGTTTAAAATTTTTAAAACACTTTATGTAAATATTTCGTTTTATTGGCAAACAATTTAACTTACCATCAAAATGTGAGGGTTTTTCTAATGGCCTTAACATTTTCTGTTGTGTAGCTCTGATCTTTTCCATTTTACGTTTGATTTTATGTAAAACTTCATTTTCATAGTCCTGACGTTTGTCGATTTGTTTTTGACGCAAACGTTCTATAATTTCGGCACCTCTGCAAAAAAAAAAGAAAAACATTTAAAAAAAAAATGCAAGAAAACACATTATTTTTCTTAACTACCTACGCCCATTAAAAGTGGGCGTAGACAAACAAACTGACAGTTGCATTAAATTTAAACTTACCTTGATGCTAAAATATTATTAGCTCTTGTATCGGTGATAATATGACAGAAATAATGAGATTTAAATATTCTCAATTGGAAGATTAGGAAAGCAAAACATATAGCATCCCACAATAACACCGACTGTACCGTTATGGCAGGACATTCATTAACCGCTAACGTATCAGTACTGGCAACAGCTGTATCATCTTTGCTACTACAACTAATGCCCAACAAATGTACGGCCCAACAACAATTTTGTGTTAAAGTTTCCATAAATAAACAACCCACCAGTTGTAAACTGGTCTTTATAACAATATTGGCCACATTATAAGCCAGTAGCCATTTCCAACGTGTTGTTATTGAACGTATAGGTCTTAGATAGAAATCAGAACCTTCCCAGAGAAACAGGAAGGCACCTATCAGATATCCAATGGCCAAAAAGTCTGAAATATTTGTACCGGCCAGGAAAACTACAGCTAAAGTGACCCAATAAAAGCCACATAGAACGGCATGTTTAAAAATATCCAAATAATTGCGTATGTGGGAGAGAAAATCATGAGTTGGATTTTCAAATTCAACTTTGCCTAAATCGGCAATATCTTTTATCACAGATTTATTACTGCCACCGGGATAGTTAGGAACATTTTCTAGAGTAAATACGCGGTGTTGACGATTCACCAGCAGCAGGAGTACAAAATCAAATATAATTTTTTTCGTGTGATCATAGTGTAAGTCACCGGGTAGCATGGCCCATCTTTGAACAGCTTCGGAATATTTTGAATTAGTCCACATGTATTCTAAAAAGGAAAGCAAGGAAATTTATATATTTTTTGTTTATGCTAAGCCAAGACTTAGGGATGCCCAACTGATGAACTGCATTGGGTGTCCAAAAGTTTATTTAAAAGTTTAAATAAAGTAGGAAAAATTGAGTAAAATTTAAAATTTTTGTGAATTATGAAATTTAACAGTTTAAAGTTAATTTCGAAAATTCAAAGTTAAGTCCAAAAATTCGAATTTTCGAAAAATCAAATTTAACTTTTAACTGGCAAATTTGAATTGTCAAATTCAGTTTTAAGTATACGAAAACCTCAATTAAATTCTCGAAAATTAATTCGAATTTTCAAACCTAAATTCCATCTTTACTTCAAATTTTCAGACATTAATTTGAATTTTGAACTTAAATTCGAATTTTCTATAATTCGAATTTTCGATATTTCTCTAATTCGAACTTTTGAACTTAGCCTCGAATTTTCGAACTTAACTTCGAAAATCTAATCTAAGGTAGTCTACACCATTTCCAATTGCATTTTTAAATTTTCCAAATGTATTTTAAAATTGTCCAAATATATTTTAAAATTGTCCAAATGAATTTTAAAATTATCCAAATGAATTTTAAAATTGTCCAAATGTATTTTAAAATTGTCCAAATGTATTTAAAAATTGTCCTAATATATATAAATTGTCCAAATTAATTTAAAAATTGTCCAAATGTATTTTGAAATCGTCCAAATATATTTTAAAATTGTCCAAATGTATTTTAGAATTGTCCAAATGTAGTTTAAAATTTTCCAAATGTATTTTAAATTGTCCAAATATATTTCAAAATTGTCCAAATTACATTTGGACAATTTTAAATACATTTGGTCAATTTAAAAAATCCATTCGGACAATTTTAAATTACATTTGGACAATTTTAAAATATATTTGTACAATATTAAAATACATTTGGACAATTCTAAATTAATTTGGACAATTTTAAAATTCATTTGGACAATTTTAAAATTCATTTGGACAATTTTAAAATTCATTTGGACAATTTTAAAATTAGTTTAGACAACTTTAAAATATATTTGGACAACTTTCAAATACATTTGGACAACTTTTAAATACATTTGGGCAATTTTATAATACATTTGGACAATTTTAAAATATATTTGGACAATTTTGAATACATTTGGACAATTTTAAAATATATTTGGACAATTTTAAAATACATTTGGACAATTTTAAAATACATTTGGACAATTTTAAAATACATTTGGACAATTTTAAAATTAATTTGGACAATTTTAAAATGTATTTGGACAATTTTAAAATACATTTGGACAATTTTAAAATTCATTTGGACAATTTTAAAATATATTTGGACAATTTTGAAATACATTTGGACAATTTTAAAATTCATTTGGAAAATTTTAAAATATATTTGGACAATTTTGAAATACATTTGGACAATTTTAAAATTCATTTGGAAAATTTTAAAATAAAATTGGAAATGGTGTAAAATTGAAGTAATGTTTGACAACTCGAAGTTAGGTTTGAAAACTTGAACTCAAGTTTGAAAATTTGAACTCAAGTTTGAAAATTTAACCTCAAGTTTGAAAATTTGAAGTTAAGTTCGAAAATTAAATTAGAGATCGAAAATTCGAACTTAAGTTTGAAAATTTGAATTTATATTTGAAAATTCAAAAATTCGAATTAAGTTCTATAAATCGAATTTAAATTGAATTCAAATTTAAGAAATTTATATTTAAAACTAAATTTGAAAATTCGAAGTAAGGTTGACAGTTTGAAGTAACTTTCGAAAATTCGAAGTTAAGTTCAACAGTGTGAAATAAATTCGCAAATTCAAAGTTAAAATTTGAAAATTCGAATTTTAATTTGAAAAATTTTAATTTACTTGAAAACTCGCAAATTGGAAGTTAATTTTGAAAATTCGAATTTTAGTTCAACAAATCTAAATTTACTTCGAAAACTCGAATTTAACTTCGAAAAATTAAATCAATGCTAAAATTTATTTTAAAGTTCGAATATTCGAATTTAATGAGAGAAAATTAAGCAAAATTAAATTTTCAGCGTATTATGATATTTTCGTATATTTGAAAATAAATTCTAACTTCGAAATTCGGTTTGATAACTGGAAGATGAGATCAAAATTAGAACTTAAGTTCGAAAATTTCATAGTAGGTCAAAAATTCTAATTTAAGTTCGGAAATTCAAATTAATTTTCGAGTACACCAATACCCCGGTTTGCGTCGTTAATTGGGACCGGAGAAACGCGACGCAAACCGAAACGACGCAAACCGAAGCACGATTTTCCATACATTTGCTTTGATTTTCATTTAATTGGTTCCGAGATTCATAATTTTTTCAGAAAAATTAGATTTTTCAATAAAAAATTCAATTTTTTTGTATTTTTTTTTTTTTTTGAAAACAGTTTTAATTAAAATAAAAATATAACAATTCATGAGAAAAACGTAAAAATATTAAGATAAAAATATAAATATTTTGTGAGGATGTTTATTCTGGCTCGAGGTCATTATTTTCTTTACTAATTAAAACCATGATATTCTCATAGTATAATTTTCAAGAAAAATTATTTTTTGTTTTAAATTTATTTATGTTGGTCATTTTTGCAAGACTTAATCGACACGTGTTTCGGAATTTGTCAAGATTCCATTGTCAAGATTATTTAGCAAAAATAGAAACGATATACTACAAAGTAGCAAACGAGTCTAATGACAAATCGTTTTTGCACAAACTAAAACATTAATACATATTCGACTCTATCCACAATGTGAATTAGAAAGACGAAGAAATTGTACTATGCTAGTAAGTAACAATTGTCAATAACCAACAAAAATATTTAAAACATTTTACATACGATAGTCCATTGGACTACAACAATATGTTCTTTGTTGCTGTGAATGAAATTATACCATTATTAGGGCTATTCATCACTATGGCGTGCCAACCATTATGTTCAAATTCTGATTAATTTTTAATTTTTAATGACCAACATAAATAAATTTAAAACAAAAAATAATTTTTCTTGAAAATTATACTATGAGAATATCATGGTTTTAATTAGTAAAGAAAATAATGACCTCGAGCCAGAATAAACATCCTCACAAAATATAATATTTTAAAGGTCGAATAAAACAATTTTTATTTATTAATAAAAATTAATCAGAATTTGATAAAAATATAAATAAAAAATTCATAGTATAAAAGCAAGTATAAAAGCAAGCATGGTATACACATTTTCATATTAACGACGCAAATCGAAGCACTAACGACGCAACTTCGAAGTCATGCTACGCAAACTGAAATATAAACGGGAAATCCCCTTATTTTGTTTTAGCTTTGCACACACATTTTTATATCAACGACGCAAATCGAAGCACTGGCAACGCAACTTCGAAGCCATGCGACGCAAACTGAAACCAAAACGACGCTACTTCGAAATCACAGAAATTCGAAAACGACGCAACTTCGAAACGACGCAAACAGAAGCGACGCAAACCGGGGTATTGGTGTATTCTAAAAAAGATCGAAAAATTAAATTTAAGCAAAAAATTCGAATTTAACTTCGAAAATTTTATTCAAATTTTCGTATATTTAAAACTAAATTTGACAATTCTCGAATTTAAGTTCAGAAATTCAAATTAATCTAATAAAGATCAAAAGAATTGAATTTAAGTTCAAAATTCGAATTTAACTTCGAAAATTTAATTTAAATTTTCGTATATTTAAAACTAAATTTGACAATTCGTAGTAACGTTATACAGTTTGAAATTAATTTAAAAACTTCAAAGTTAAGTTCGAAAATTCACAAATTCGAATTAAAGTTCAAAAATTTGAATTTATGTTCGAAAAATCAAATTTAACTTTGAGATCTCGAATTTAATTTCAAAAATTTAAATTTAAGCTGAAAATTAGAAAAAATTGCGAAAATTCGAATTTACTGAGAAAAAATTAAGTCATATTAAATTATCGGTGAATTATGTAATTTGAAAGTAAATTAAAAATTTCGAAAGTCAGCTCGAAGTTACATAAGTCTGAAAATTATAACTTCTTCTTTGTCATCACCCTTTTGCCTTTTAAAGCGTAGAGGGGGGTGGGGGGCTGCAATAAACTTTCTCCAATACATTTGGTTTTTCGCAATTCTCTTCATTTCATTAAAAAAATTTAGAACTTAATTTCGAAAATTCAAATTTAAAGAGAAAAAATAATGTAAATTCAAAATTTTTGGTAAACTATAAAATTTTTGTATATTTGAGACTAAATTCTAAGTTAGGTTCAACAATTCAAAGTTCGGTCCGTCTCTAAAATAATTTCAAATATTTAACTTACCTATACACATTGATGGAGGAAACTGTACTAACAGTACATATTGCACACATATTGAAGTTAAAATAAATATTTGTAAAATTCCCCATATATGGGCATTCTTTTTTCTCTTAAACAACAGCAACAATATCAGCCAAACCGAATATGCCACTGCTACAATATCTTGACGATATGTTATGGTCGATACCAAAGCAATCATTGAGATTTCATAACCAAATTTATAATAACCATAATTGATGAGATATTTAATCATGCCTTCCAGTTTCTTTTCGGCATCTTCGCGACCCACTCCCGGAAAGGCGACCTTTGGTACAGGATCATTTTGGGTACCCCTCAAGCGACGCATTTGATATTGACGTAGACTTATCACAGCATGTAAGGTGGCAATAACCATATAGATTATATATCTTTTAAGTAAGCCCATAAGACCGGATTCTGGACTGGCTTTGTAGAGACCAAACCATTCGGCATTATTACCCTTAAATGGACCATTTTCATCGGGACAATGAATATCGTATTTTGTATGATTTAAATAGGCAATTTGATAGATCATTTTGGTTAAGACAATAAGAGTGACTACCAGTGATATGACACGACTAAAGAAAACTTTCATGCGTACATTTGAAATAACGCCCATGACACAGAGTGCCACAAAGGGAACATGTAAAAGGGAAACCTGTGAAGAGAAAAAGAAAAAATTAATAGGAAATGAGGCACATTTGAGTTTCGAAAATTCTTTAAAACTAAATGTTGATGAACTGAAAATACATAAAGTAAAATTGAGACAAATCAAGAATTCCAAAGAATTTTGCAATTTTTGAATATTTAAAACTAATTTCCAATGTTCGAAATTAAGTTCGAAAATTCGAAATTAAGTTCAAAAGTTCGAAATTAAGTTCGAAAATACGAAATTATGTTCGAAAATGTTACATAAAACTAAATTCAAATCAGGGCCGTTTTAAGATATGACGGTGCCCCTTGGGCCCAAAAGAATTTGGAACCCCGCTGGAAAGTAAAAAGTCACATGACAAAAAAAAAACATTCTTGTGGTACAAATTAAATTCACTACTTTCCAATGTTCGAAAATAAGAAATTAAGTTTGAAAATATGAAATTAATGTTCGAAAATGTTACATAAAACTAATTTCCAATCAGGGCCGCTTTAAGGCATGGCGGGGCCTCTGGACATACAAGAATTTGGTGCCCCGGTGGAAAGAAAAATGTCGCATGACAAAAAAACATTCTTTTGGTACAAATTAAATTCACTACTTTCCAATGTTCGAAAATTCGAAATTAAGTTCGAAAATACGAAATTATGTTCGAAAATGATACAAAAAACTAGTTTCCAATCAGGGGCACTTTAAGGTATAGCGGGGAGCCTGGGCACACAAGAATTTAGGGCTGGAAAGTAAAAAGTCGCATGACAAAAAAAATTATGTTTTCAGAAAAAGAAACTAAAAAAAAAATATTTTAAGTAGGGAAATCCTAGCTCGAGGTTATTTTTTTTACTAATTAAAACCATGATATTCGTGTAGAACAATTTGGTTTTAATGAGACCTTTTCTATCTCAGAATCTGAGACTTTTCCAATACGAAAAATTTCTCAGAATCTGAAACTTTTTCTAGTATTTGAGATTTGTTTTATACGAAAAATTTTTCAGATCTAAGACTTCTTCAATACGAAAAATGTCTCAGAATCTATCTACCCGAAAAATGTCTCAGAATCTAAGACATTTTCTATATGAAAAATCGTCTCAGAATCTGAGACGTTTTCTATACGAAAAATGTCTCAGAATTTTTTCGAAACATAAAATGTCTCAAAATCTGATACTTTTTCTCTAAAAAATATGTCTCAGAATCTGAGACTTTTTCTATAAGAAAAAAATCTCAGAGTTTAAGATTTTTTCCAGACTAATGTCTAAATTTACGAAAAATGTCTGAGAAAGTGAGATTTTTTCTATTTATTCGAAAAATGTTTCAGAATCTAAGGCATTGCATACGATAAGTGTCTCAAAATCTGAGATTTTTTATTTAAGAAATACTTATATGAACTTTAGACTTCAGAATCTGAAACTTTTTCTTTTCGAAAAATACATTTCTATGAATTTGAGACTTTTGATAAGGGACAAATTTTTCCTATAGAAAAAGTCTTAGATGTATACGAAAAATCTGTTAGATTCTGAGAACTTTTCTGTAAGAAAATGTGATATTTGCTTTAAAAACAAATTAAACAAAAAATGTTGCTCCATTTTCATATAATGTTTAAAACGGTACTGTTTTCAATGTTCGAAATATTGTTAGAAAAATCAAAATTAATATGAAATATTTAAAGTTTTTAAGTGTTTTTTTAAATTTTAAAATTCTAAATCTAAATTATTTTATTTTATCAATCTCACCTCACTAACAGCACACACAAATGCCGTTACATAAACCACCTTTATCCAATGCAATTCCAAAAGTCTCCATATAACACCCTTAAAATGTTTAAAGAAAAATTCAGCCTTATGACGACAACGTTTAAGGAAAAGACGTATTAAATTGCCAGCGGATTCAACAAATTCCAAACCTTCCGATTCGGTAACACGAGAAGTAGTACGAGCTTTATGTCTAACACGATCACTTTCCTCGGAATCACGTTCCTGAACAACTGTGGGTTGATTCATTGAGGCAATAAAGCGTTTATGGAAATAATGAACCTGAATCACAGTTAAGATGACAATGATGGTGGGTGAAACTAAATGCAAAAATAAATCTTTGGTTTTATAACGTTCTAAACCAATATCGGTTTGTCTGGAAATGGAGAAAAAGAAAACAGAGACAATTATAAATGATTCTTCTATAAGACAATTTTTTTGAAATACTTACAAAGTTTGTGAAATATTAAGATAATCATTCCAATATTGATCAAATTTATCAAATTGATACGTATATATCAATATCAGTATGGACATGGCATAAAATATTAAAAACAACCAAAATCCATACATAAGCTTAACCCAAGCTTTCGATGATGATTGAAATACCAATAGGAAGAATAGAAATAGACCCATGTAGCAAATACGAAAAGCAGTCATTTTATCGCCGGTCATGGCACACAGAAATATAACCAAAACCAACAGCCAGATCCATAATCTGACCAAGAGATTCTTAATAACAATGCCAGTCTTTTTCAGGAACTTGGAAGTTTTTTTACCACCACTACCATCTGCATTATCAACGATAGAGTGTCCAACACTTAGTTGCAGGGGTGCAAATATATCGGCCAAAGTACTATCACGCCTCTTGTCAGTTTTTTCTTTGAAAAATTGACGCAGCGTTACCCAAAACATCAAAAGAAATGATGTTTTTACTATCAGAGGAACACAGGGTTGCATACCATTTTCTTGGGGACGATCGAAACCGATTTGATTTAAATTAATGCCGGTTATCTGAAAGAGTTAGGTTATGTTTTTAAAATGTTCTTGGAACTAAAAGTTTAAGTTTTTTGACTTACATTAACTTTGGAAGGTAATTCATCATTATTTAAATCCATGCCATAAATATACTGAGCTATCAGTAGTAATTCACCATAGATAACAATGAAGGGACTAGAACGCATCATAGCTTTCCGTTGATTCGGTATCATCCACAAGACATTGGCCCATAGCAGTAAAACAAATGTTAACCAACTGTGATAAACTATGGACCAGGCCTAGAAAATAAATTTTAAAAATTAAACTTTAAATGTAAGAGAACAGGACATATTAAAATTATCTAAGTCCCGAAAATAATTTTAAAAATTCTAAGTAAAGAATTTTATTAAAAATAACATTACAGAATATTTTGAACAAAAATTTATGCGACTGGGACTCGACCTTACACAGTTAATTGCAATTGTTCTAGTGGTCACAAATCTGTTCGCCGAACTTTTCAATCACATCAGGTTTTTTTTAGAAAATTGAGGTAAAAGTTAAAAAAATCGCAGTTTTTGGCATTTTGGACAACTCATAGCGGATGAACCCGATGTGATAACGACTTAAAAATAAGTCGAGGACATTGCTCAAAGATTTCTCTTAAGGAAGCTGAACTCATTTGGTCAGTCACCTTAGCTCTTAGGGCACAAATTGTCTCTCAATGTTGTCTTATTCCCAAAAACTGTTTTTTCCGCTACAAATCATGAAAAAAAAACTTGATACTAATGGAACACCACCATATAAACATGTTTACAATTATTATTCTGATCACAAATCCGGTCTCCAAACTTTTCCATTACATTAAGTTTTCAAAAAATTTGAAATATAAAAACATCGCGTTTCCATTTGATCAGTTGCTTTAACCGTTGAAGCGCCAAATGTCTTTTAATAAGGGCTTGTCCCCCAAAAAGTTTTTTTCGATACAATTGGTCCCAAAGGGTTAAGGTGACGGACAAAATTAGTTCTGCATTTTAAAGAGTAATGTTTAAGCTTTACCCTTGACTTATTTTGAAGTCGCCATCACATAGCGGATGAACCCGCTATAAGTTTCCAAAACGCCCAAAACGTCAATTTTCTCAAAAACCTGATGAGCTAGAAAAATTTGGAGACCGAATTTTGAACCAGCAGAACTATTATTAAGTGTATGAGGTCGCGTCTCAGTCGTATTTTCGATGTTTAGTAGTGTTATAAAAATAAATCGCGGAAACATTTTTTTTGCGTTTAAGGACAAAAAACAAATTTGGAAAATTTCTGACTTTCCACTTTCGAACGGAATTGACATGGCCCAAAATTATTTTTGCCAATTTTTATTCGTTTTAGAGAAACAAAGGAAGACTTGCATATAGAAAAGGGGGAGTAAAATAAGAGTTCCCTGTTTTTTTTTAGCTGCCCAATCTCATATTTAGGGGGTTAAATGGGAGGGGAAAAAACAGGATTTTTGAAGGCCTATGCATTGGCGTGTCGCTCGTGTCCTATTTCTGCTTCGTTAAGATCGGTATCAGATTTTCCCAAAAGCCCATGTTTTTGCATAAGATGGCAACCATTTTTTTAATTATAGATTGGGCAGCTAAAAAAACAGGTAACTCTTTTTTTCCTTCTCAATCCCATATTTAAGTTTCAGGACAATAGGTGGGTGCCCTCTGAAAGACCTCCCCTGTAAGTTAGGTTAGTTTTTAAGTGGGTGCTGATGCTTTAACTCAGCACACATAGACTCTAAGGTCCATTGATACCACGGGACAAGTTCCTGCGCTTAAATCAATGAAACCTCTAAGATATTAAATTTATGAAACTTCTAAGATATTAAATTTTGATATACGATAAATCAGAAAGATCGTGCAGCTCCCTTGATCTTAGTGAAGCAAGTCTATGACCAGATAGTGCCGGGCAATGGCAGATAATGTGTTCGATAGTTTTCAACTCCTTATCATCCATGCAACTCCGGCAAAAGTCATCTGACGGCACATTTAAACGGTAATTATAGCGACCACCGTGGAAATCTCTTCTCTTAGATGCGATATCAGTTCACTTGTGCGCTTATGATTGTGAGAGAAGGCCAAATCTGTCGTGTAGTTTCACACGTCCATCTATGTGCCCACCTCCGTAGATATTGCTTGCTAGTTTCTAAAGGCATACCAACACATTTCATTTCCGTTTGAACCTGTAAGTTAGTTCCCAGTCTTGCAGGCTCATCGGCTTTGCAATTTCCTGGAATATATTTGTGCCCTGAGACCCATATGAGTCGTATGTCAAACTGCTTGGCCATCTTATTTAAAGTCGTGAGTGAGGTACATTACACGGCAGATAAGCGCAGATCTTGTTTTCAGAAACCTTGACTCTAGAACAGTGGTCGGCACCCATTGCACGCTGGAGCCGAACACAATCGGTTATTCACATGTATACAACACGAATGTCAACAAAAAATCAACAAAGAGCATAAAAAGAACAAATATTTTATTCAGTAGCAAGCTTACTTTCTTCAAAGCAGGTTGATGTCGCTTTGTTGAAGAAATACACCAACACATGCATATTTTTATTAAAACACAAATACTTTCATATGCCTCTTTCTGCCGACCACTGCTCTAGAATTTTTCAGAATAGATGTTGACTGCGGTTGCTGACAAGACATTGCAACTCAAACAATCAGCCACTTCCTTTACTGTCAGCATCTTTGCCTGGTAAACACTGCAAGGATCGGGCAATTTTCGAGCCAGGTTCAACCCAAGCTCTTCCGAATAGACTTCGAAGCCCACTTGTTCGTGTAGCTTCGATCCATCCGCCTCCACCACCCGGAATGCCCCTCATCCAAGACTCTCTGGATGGTATCATAATAGTAAAATGGCGCTCAAAAAGGTTCATAGAGGGAGCACAGTTCACATTTTGTGGTAGTATTTAACTTCCTATCTAGATATACTTCAAAATACTTGGCTCCATCTGAGAAGGCGATTTCAGTGCCGTCCAGACAAATAGTATACAAAACAAGCACTTGTTTACGTGGATTAATTACCATACCCAGTATATTGCCCATTTAGACAGATATTTCAGAGAGCTGTGAAAAATGTCCCTCAATGAATGCAGTGTCAGGTTCCAAATATGCGGCGAAAGATCACCTTCCTATGCTGTGCCCCTATTGACAAATCGAGATATGACAGAGGCTCACATTTCAGACGTTATGCGTCTATTGGCAACTCCGAGACCAGACAATGCCATAATTATTGAGTCTGGGATGAAATTATTAAAAGCCCCCTCTATATCAAGAAAGGCCACTATAGTGTATTCGTTTACCGAAAGCAATCTGTCGATGGTACCAACAAGCTCATGGAGAGCTGATTACGTTGATCTATATAGTTATTGTAATTGCTTTTAGAGGAAATACACAAAAGCCTGTCCAAGTTGTGGTACTTAAGGATAGGCTAAATGATATGTTACAAGTGATGTATAAAGGATTAGGAAATTTCGTAAAGGTGACAGGTGTTTTTATATAAAAAGATGTATGGACTGTGATAGGTCACAGGTAGGTAGTTCTGTAATGTGTCACAAGTTAGGTACACCGGTGATTTGTTCTCTGACACGTTACTATTGAACCGGGACGTTCCTTAGGGACAGGTCCCGTGACATGTCACAAGTTTCCAAATTTCCTCACAAAACTGACAGGTGTTTTAGGTGTGAAGTTTGACATGTGCCCTTTTCCTGCAGGGCAACTTTTAAAAATATTTTTTAAATCATTAAGTTCTTAATGCAGTGTTTAATTATTTTTAAATTAATAACAGTATTGTTTTTAAACCCAAGATACAACAATTTTGAGTAAAGCCCTCAAGTGGGCGCCAAATTTTGGAGTTAGTATTTTCAGTTTTAAAATAATTTTGTTTCTAAGATAAGATTTCATTCAAATATTTTTCAAACTTACCATCATTAAAACATTTGTAAATATATAACTATTTTGATATATAAATCCTCCGATTCCAGTTATACCATACCATATCTGATCGAATATACCAGATTTATATTCATCAGTTTGTCTGGCTGCATCTAGAGAGTTCAGAGGTATATCACTTGTGGGTTGTTGTTGTTGTTGTGGTGTATTACCACTATTATTGTCGGTTGGTTTACGGGTATTTGAACGCATAAGCTATAAAAAGTTGGGTTAAAAAGATATATTATAAAAAGTTGAAAATGTGTATATTCGCACACAGAAAAAAATAAATACTCAAACGAATTGTGATACAAGTTTTTAGTGAAACCGTGATAAACTTAATAAGATCTAATCTAATCTATGAAGATGTAGTATTAATTGTATATAATTGTATCCAGTCATATATGTAAGATCACGGTTAATATTTGTATTTGCATAGATTATTTAGCCCAAATTTGAGATCTATAATCAGACACAATTTTATAAAATATTGATTAGATCTTAACTGAGCAGAAGGCTAATTCTCAGAGTGTCAAAAGCGATCAAAATTCTACTCAAACGTGCGGTTTTTCTATTTTTCTGCATGCCTTAAATTATGCTTTAATAAATACAAGCTTTTTATATGTTTCTTTTACAAAACTGGAACATGAAAAATAATACAGAATGCTTGTACAGGGTGGGCCAAAAGAAACCAAGGGGTGTAAAATTTTAATAACTTTTTCGTTTATTAATTTTTTTTTATTTTTTCTTTCAGATTATATAGACAACACTTGGAGAATTTATAATGGAGATGTTCACAACTGAACAGAGAACCAGAACAATAGAATTTTATTATTTAATGAATTTATTATTTAAATGAAGCTCATTTTCATTTGAATGGCTTTGTTAATAAGCAGAACTGTAGGTTCTGGGGTTCACAAAATCCAAGAGCCATTCATCAACGCCAATTGCACCCCATCAGGTGTACAGTATGGTGTGGGATCACATCTGAAAATGTCATTGGGCCTTACTTCTTCGGGAATGAAGATGGAAGTGCTGTAACCGTAAATGGAGAGCGGTATCGGCTTATGATAGAAAATTTTTTACGCCCTGCTCTTGAAAACAGACCTGGTATGTGGTTTCAGCAGGACGGAGCCACTGCCCATACTGCCCGAGACACAATGGCACTTTTAAGTCAAATTTTTGGATGGCGAATAATTTCCAGAAATTCGGAAATTATTTGGCCAGCGCGATCGCCAGATTTGACAGCACCCGACTATTTTCTTTGGGGTTATTTGAAGGAGCGAGTGTATGTGAACAAGCCAGAGACAATCCTTGAACTCAAGGCAAACATTGTTGCAGAAATTCGAACGCTACAGCCACAAGTTTTGAAAGATGTTATGGAAAATGCTCTAAAAAGAGCCCATCAGTGCGAAGCTGAAAATGGTGGTCATTTAAGAGACATCATTTTTCATACTTAGTGTAAAAAAGTTTCCCTTTTGTATATTATATAATCTGAAAGAAAAAATAAAAAAAAATTAATAAACGAAAAAGTTATTAAACTTTTACACCCCTTGGTTTCTTTTGGCCCACCCTGTATTTATTAAAGCATAATTTTAAGGCAAAACTAAAAATCCCACGTTTGAGTAGAATTTCGAGTGCTATCGACTTCGAGAATCAGCCTCCAGATCTTATAAACTTTTACACCGAATTCGAAAGCTTCATTACAATTCGATTGTTTAAATTTTTCTCTGTGTGTTTTAAATATTGGTAGACAAGACATTATGTGGATTTGGACGTAGTTTTTTTTTACAAAAACAAATGTTAATGAAACATAAACTAATTCAAAATTATTATGTAAATAGTAACAGAAACACAAGTTATTGAATTTTTTTTTTTTAAATAAATATAAAAACAGAATACAAATTTTTGAATGGTGTAATATTTGGTTAAAAATTTTTCGACTAAACTATGAAATTTCTTAAAATCTAGATTAATTAAAGCTAGTATGGTAGAAAATGTATGATTTATAGTACAGGAGTATCTAATATGAATTGTAATAGTTTAAAAGGTTAACATATTTGAGATCTAATTGTAAGTTGCAGTTTCAATGTTAATAATCATATTTTAAAAACAAAATTTGGTCCTTCGAACCAAAAGTTAGGCAATAACATATTTGACATTTTAAGGCAATCAGAACCAAACCACGAACGAATTCAATTCATACACGCAAATTAGTTATGGTCAAGGGAAGGTCGAACCCAAAAAATGGTCTGATTATAATCAGATTAAGTATGAATACCGAATTCACGTTAACAACGCAAACCAATATTTAATTTAATATCTTCCATTTTTCATGTATTTTGAAAGATATATAAATATCGGGATGGTGGTTTATATTGGGAGTAGAATTTAAAATGGTCCGATTCCGCTAAAAAGGGTGGTCAACATACATTTTTTTTTTCTTAATTTGTTTTATTAAATTAGCTCCTACCGGCCCAATGGTGCCTCCTAGAGGGGTTATTAGTAGTGTCCGACCGAATACACCTTTTTTGGCCGAAGTCGAATATACGGCCAAATTTTCACTATTCGGCCAAACCGATGCCGAAGCCGAATATTAAAAA
The DNA here is from genome assembly GCA_963921195.1 of Pegoplata infirma. NCBI lineage: Eukaryota > Metazoa > Arthropoda > Insecta > Diptera > Anthomyiidae > Pegoplata > Pegoplata infirma. The sequence continues at coordinate 43,562,731 of OY992537.1, forward strand.
AAAAAATATTTTTGTAGTAAAAACAAGAAAAAAATAAAACTCGACTCGGCGGGATACTCAAATGCATGTAAATGTTGTGTTGAATGATTTTATTTTAAGCAAAAAATTTTTTTTTACATTTTTGTAAAAACATTTATTTTAGAGTGTAAATTTTTTTCGACCGAAAAATTTTTTTTAATGTAAAAAATGTTTTTAGTTGCAAAAACACTTATTAAAATGTTTTTGTGGCTTACTAACGTGATTCATAGTTTAGTGTGTTTTTCAACACGGGAGTTAAAATATTATAAAATTTTTCGGTATTTGGCCTATTCGGCCAAAATTGTGTCCGAAGCCGAATAGTGGCCGAATAGTGCTTTTTAGCCGAAGCCGAATATTCGGTCGGACACTAGTTATTAGCAAGACCGACCCACATTTAATTTTAACCCCCAACATTTCTTCTGAATATACCACTTCCCTATCTCCAATTCCTAGGAGACCCCTCTACTCAAAGTGACATTTTTATAAAATTTGCTCACACCGCTCTAACTGGCGCAAGGGTGACCTTAGAGAAGTTACATGTATGACTGACCCCCAATATTTTTCAGCCCCAACATTTTCCCCAAATAAACCTACCCACTATTTTTAAGCCTTAAGGGGGTCTCAACACGTTTTTTTTATTTTTTTTATAAAATCAGATTTTATCGCTCCCTTAGGGATAGGGGATGCAGATTTACCCCCATTCGTTTTTCCCCCACATTGGGTTCCAGTACCATTACGAATTTGGTTTTTCTAAGGGGAACACTCTTACAAAGTGGAAATACGGCGTAGGTATGTTGGGAAAAAATATAGTGGGAAAAAATTAATAGGGGTCAGTCAGCATTTCCCGTTCCTAAGAGGCACCATGAGAGCGGTAAGAGCTGATTTTATAAATAAAAATTATAAAAAAAATGTATGGGGACCCCCTTAAGGCTTAAAAAAAGAGGGTAGATTTGTTTGGGGTAAATGTTGGGGGTGAAAAAATATTGGGAGTCAGTTATACATTTAACTTCTCCTGCATCATCCCTGCGCCAGTTAGAGTGGTGGGAGAAAATTTTATAAAAATGTCATTTTGTGTGGGAGACCCCTTAGGAATTGGAGATAGTGAATTAGTATGTTCAGATGAAATGTTGGGGGTCGGTCTTACTAATGACCCCTCTAGGAGGCACCATTTGACCGGTAGCGGCTGATTTAATAAAACAAATTAAGAAGAAATAAAAAAAAATGTATTGAGACCACCCTAAGGGTTGAAGATAGAGGGCAGGAATGTTCTAAGAAAATGTTGGGGATGGAAAAATATTGGGGGTCGGTCGTATATAGGATTCCTCTAGGGTCACTTCTAGGACAGATAGAGAAGTAGGAGCAAATATTTTTAAACATTGAACTTTTGTATGGGAGCCATCTTAAGGAGAGGAGATAGGGCTTAGGTATGTTTGGAAATAGTGTTTGGGGGGAACAAATAATTGAAGCCGGCCTCACATTTGACCCCTCTAGCGGCAAAACCAGGGGAGTTGTGGGGCTTTTTGGATTTTTTTCCCATTTACGCCCAACTTTGACCCCCATGAGCGACCCCTAGGTCCTATCCGACCTCCCTTATTTTTTGGCTCCCCTAGTAAAAAAGTTTTGATATAATGATATATAATTTGATACAATCATATTAAATTATATATGACTTTTTATATGTTCAAATATAGATTTATCTAAGATTTATTGCAGCTTTATTTTCTTATCTGAGATTATACATAAATATATCTGACTTTATGTAATTATATTAATCTATATTAATTTATATAAAATAAGATCAAGTGGATTTATTTTGATGTAACCAAAATTCGGATCTAATTGTATCATTTTTTATATTTTTGTATCTAAAATAATACAATTAGATCAATATGATCCAACTTGATACAGCCAATTTTGAGATCAATTTAGATCTTAAGTCTTTTTTTTACTCGGGTCATACACTTACGAACCTCACAAAATGAGCGGTTCTCAAATACTGCTGCTTAAAATCTCACACAACACTATCCCACCCTTAATACAATATTCACTGAATCAATTAAAAAATTAATTAAAAATTTTGTGAATTTAACAAAAAATATTATTGCATTTTTTCCTTTGAACATTATTTGTTTATGGACTTTTGAAGTTTTTATACTTATGTTAAAAAGTGAATGAATTAAGTCGAAAATGTGTTTAAAGCTTTATAGAGTTTGGGCGGATTGTGAGTATTTTTGTGGTTGAACGTTTCAACTACGTATTTTCCCCTAAGGGTCACTTTAAGCAATTCGAAAATTAGCAATGGCCTAACCTTTGAAAATTATATATTTTGACTTTTCCTACACAGAAAGAATTGTTGATCACAATGAGGCAATGAATTTTTTCATTAGATAAATGATTTTGTTCATAATGACTAGAATTTTTTCATAAAATTAATGAAAAATTTCATTACACTTATAAAAAATAAAAATTAATTTTTTGAATTTTTTTTTTTTCATATGAAACTTTTTTGAAATGTATGAACTTTTTCATTATTGCAATGAAAAAAGTGTTAAATTCGGCTATGCCGAATCTTTTATACCCTCCAACATGCAAAAATATAAAAAAAATTGCAGGGTCGTTTTTTTTGGTGGAGGGGGGGGGAGGGGTCGGTAGTGGTTATTGGGGGGGGGGGCAAATTTCCTCTCGAATATGTGTTAAAAAACTCATTTTTATGCTTTTTGCACTAAAGAAATACAAGTTTATTGTTAAAAAAAAAATGTATTCCACGGGGGGCGGACCGAAAAAAACGAAATTCATTATTATGCTTTTTGCACTAAAGAATTACAAGTTTATTGTTAAAAAAAATGTATTCCACGCCCATAAAAGGGGGGGCGGACCGAAAAAAACGACATTTTCTAATTCTCTGGGTCCAAATGCAGGGCTTTGAACTTCTTGTAGCATAAAAATGTGGCATTTGTTAAACAAAAACACAAAAAATCATGTAAAAAAGTAATACTTTCAGAGGTTGGTTTGGTTCTTCAAGGGGGAACTTTTTTCCCCTGGTCCGATTTTGCTCATTTACGAATCTAACCTGCCTAGGAACATAAGACATATGCGTGCCAAATGTCGGGAGTCTAGCTCTTTTATTTTGGACTGCATTGTGTTAACTACAGACGGACGGACGGACAGAAAATCTTCTTGATTTCATTCCTCCAATATTTCCTTATTCATGGAATAACATCCTCAGGGACAGTAAAAAAAAATATTATAAGCTAGTGCGTTGCTGGTGCTGCTATCGTCGTCATAATAGTACTCTTATGACGACTATTATTACTATTATGACGACGATAGCAGCAACAGAAACGTACTAGTTTATAAGGATTTTTTTGTACTGTCCCTGAGGATGTTATTCAATGAATAACAAAATATTTGAGGAATGAAATAAAGAAGATTTTTAAATAAAAGAAAGACCTCGAGCTTGATTATTTACTACTAATTATATTGTATGAACACTTTCATAATTATAATTAACAACTATCTTTTAGAATCTTGTCTTGCACTGAAAGAATTATTATTAATTTTTCACTAAAAGTGAAAAAAAATAAATTATTTCATAAAGTTTATGAAGTTTTTCTTAATTATAAGAAACATTTCATAGTATTAATGAAAATTCCTATTTCTGAAACATACCTAAAATAAAATTCTTTACAAATTTAAAAAAAAAAATATCATTAATTTAATGAAGAAATTTCATTAGCGTTTTATAAAAAAACTTCATTAATATAATGAACTAAATTTTTTCGGTGAAACCATGTGCTGAAAAATGTAGCTTTCATAAATGACCGAATTTAGGTGCTGTTAAGGGTTTAACATTAAATTCTATTAAAATTAATTTAAAATACTACAACTTAACTAATATTATGCACTTGTGTTTAACTGTTTGAAAAAAAAAACTTTTCTTTGTTTTGTTGTTTGTAAAATTTATGAAAAATGAACTTAAAAAACCATAAAAAGTGCTTAGGAATTTTTTTAATGAAACTAATTAAATACCTAAAAATCCCGACACCATCATACATAAAAAACACTCTAAAAGGACCTTTACACATAATACAAATGTTACAGATCCTTTTGCAAAAAAAGTTGATGTTTTTTTTTTGCTAAAGCTAAGTAAGTTGTTCACCGGTGAAAAAAAATGTTTCGAAACATCAATTAATTTGTAGCGAAAATTTGACAGTCATATGTTTGGTTATGTTTTGCGCGTCAGAATACATAAAATAACTTTAAATAATATTTTTTGGTAAGTTATGTGATATTATTAATGTTTACAGTCCCAAACACTTATAATTACTTCATTTTACATCTGAATGTTAAATTTCACCGCTTTTTAAATGGTCTGTACAATTTAAAAAAATGTTGCTTATAGTGTTGATGCGTATTGATGCAACATATACCGGGTTAATTTGCCGGTTTTTCACCAGTGAACAGAATACCTCTTCAGCGAAATTTTTACGCTTTTGTAAAGCCAGTGTGAAATTTAGGTTTTTTTTATATGGAGTTTGACAGATTTTCACGTGAAAACCGAGCAACTTACCCACCTTAAGAGCAAAAATAACACAAACACACATATCGCACACATATGACACTTTTACACAAAACACACACACAGAAACATATAAAGGATTTGGAGAAAAAAAAAATATGAAAGGACACATACAAACACAAATAATAATAACACAAACACAGAAATGGTTAGAACAGACACACACATACATATTAAGTAGACAACGAATGTTATTTTAGGAGGTTAATTAGTAACACATTATGAAAGAGATACGATTTGAAGTTCTACATTACACCATTTCTAAAAAAAAATGTTTTTTTTTTTTATTCGGGAACAGTCGAGTACCGGTCCTAGAAAGGTATTTATACCCTACACCACACTGTGGTACAGGTTATAATGAGTTTGTGCTGATGTTTGTAACTACCCGAAATATTGGTCCTAGACCCACCTTTAAGTATACCGATCGACTCAGAATCACTTTTTGAGTCGATTTAGCGATGTCCGTCCGTCCGTCCGTCTGTCCGTCCGTCTGTCTGTCTGTCCATGTAAACGGTGTAAACACGATACAGGTCGCAATTTTTAATCAATTGACTTGAAATTTGAAACTTAAGCCTCTCTTGGCCCAAGGACGAAGCCTATTGAAATTGGAAAAAATCGGTCCATATTTGGACCTAGCCCCCATACAAAGGTCCTCTTTAATTTTGGCTCAAATGACTCTAATAACCGTATTATAACAGGTATCTTTTTGAAATTTGGAAGGTAAACATGTTTTTTCTTCACAAATCACCATTCCGAATTTCAAAGAAATCAGACAATTTCTTCTTGTAGCCCCCATACAAACCACCTTCCCGATTTTCACATAAATGTCTCAAATTTCATGAAAATAGAAAATATTTAATTAAAATTTTGTTTGTGTATGTTAAACGCGTACTTAAATAACCTTATCAAACCTGATAATCATCGGATCAGTTTTGGACTCAGGACCCTTGTGAAAATTTCGCCCGATATTCAGTTAAAGCGGTTTATTTTCAACAAACTGAAGCCTATTTCACTCAAATTTGAATTGTGAGTGTTTTTTACACTTATTAAAGATTTGACAACATATAGATCTAATCGGTCCATGGGACACATTTTCCGGGAAACTCTGGTGTAGGGTATTATATGGTCGGTCTTGACCGACTATAATTTTCTTACTTGTTTTGTATGAAAGAGACCTGTCTCTTTTACATGGCAAGATCTGGATGAATTAACACATTGTAACAAGTCACAGGACTAGTCGCGAACTGGTCTTTCAAATAAATTGACAAGTTTTTACTGGTCATAGAACTCGTATTGTAAGACCAGTCCGCGTTGAACCAGTCATAGGATAGGGTTTTTCAGATCAATTGGTCATGTAGGCCAACCAATATCCCGCAGGCCAGTTATGGCTGGCCATGACAGTCATAAGTCGTGGATTATTAACGTCATAATATCTATATTTTGCCATATACAGTCGAACCCGGTTATAACGAACTCCGAGGGACCAGTCAAAATAGTTCGTTATAAGCGAAGTTCGCTATAAGCGGGGAATATTTTTTATCAACCTAGTTTAATTTCCAAAAATATATATCCAATTTTGTTTTATTTGATGTTTTTTCGTAAATAAACTACTTATTGAGAAGAAATCATTAAAAATATATATAAATTTTATCAAAATTATTATATAAACCAAAGAGTTCCAACCTTTTGTTGGCTTGATAAACATAATTGCCATATATTGAAAAATATTTATGGGAGTTCGTTATAAAAAGGTAAATATACATGAAATTGTGTTCGTGGGACCATAATAAGAAGTTCGTTTTAACCGAGGATTCGTTTTAACCGAGTTCGTTATAAAAGAAGTATTTTGTGTGAAAACTGATGCTAAAACGTTGGGACTTTAGAATAAGTTCGTTATAACCGAGAATTCGTTATAACCGAGTTCGTTATAACCGAGAATTCGTTATAACCGAGTTCGTTATAACCGAGTTAGACTGTACATAAAAATACCAAAAAAAATTTACCAAAAATTTTTCAAGAAAATGGCGCCCAGGCTGGGGCACGATCCCGTATGGGAAAACGGAAACATAGAAACCAACTGCAACCATGGAGAGATGGGAAATCTTTATGACAGCAACAAAAATAATTCAATAATTTGTTAACAAACATTGAGAACTCATTTATGTACTCGGAATGTATTGAAGTAAGCTTCTAACCAGACATGTGCACGGATATATTCGTTTCTTCGCTTACACGGAGTCATAACATCGTGTTGTAGAATATTTTTAATATACACTGAGCACTTAAAACAAGTAAGAAAGTTATAGTCGGTCAAGACCGACCATATAATGGGACCAAGTTCAAAAATGGACCGATTAAATCTATATTTTGTCAACTATTTAATAAGTGTAAAAAACACTCACAAATCAAATTTGAGTGAAATAGGCTTCTTTTTGTTGACAATAAACCGCTTTAACTGAATATCTGGCGAAACTTTCACATGGGCCTGAGTTAAAAAATGGTCAGATGATAATCAGATTTGATAATTTTATTAAAGTTCGCGTTTAACATACATAAAACGAATTTAATAAAATATTTTCTTTTTTCATGAAGTTTGATAGATTTATGTGAAAATCGGGAAGGTGATTTGTATGGGGGCTACAAGAAGAACTGTTCCGATTTCTTTAAAATTCGGAATGGTGATTTGTGTAGATGAAACATGACTACCTGCCAAATTTCGAATGGATACCTATTATAATGCGGTTATAAGAGTCATTTGCGTCAAAACTAATGAGAACCTTTGAATGGGGGCTAGGTAAAAATATGGACCGATTTTTTCCAATTTCAATAGGATTTGTCCTTGGGCCAAGAGAGGCTTAAGTTTCAAATTTTAAGTCAATTTGTTAAAAATTACGAACTGTATCGTGTTTACACCGTTTACATGGACAGACAGACGGACGGACAGACGGACGGACATCGCTAAATTGACTTAAATATGGGTCTAGAACCAATATTTCGGGTAATTACAAACATCAGCACAAACTCATTACACCCTGTACCACAGTGTGGTGTAGGGTATAAATATTTAAAAAAAAAACTATTTTTTTTTTTTAAAAAAAGTTCATGTTGTTATTTGAAAAAAATATTTTTCAAAAAACACCCGAAAGCAGTTCGAACAAAAAACTTCAAGTTATTTAAGTTTCAAATATATTTAACCTATTGGGTCCTAAAAATAAATATCTCGAAAACTAAACAAGATAGAGCAAAACCGAGCAAAATTTCGGATCAAAATCGATGGGCGACCGTAAAGGGAAAGTTAACTTCTTCACATGTCTGGACAATATTGGGTCCTAATCAAAAAATTTTAATTCCCGGAAATTTTAAAATGTTCATATCTCGGTAACTACCGCCGATACGACAAAAAGTTGTAAAGCAATTTTATCGCTCTTGGATCGTAAAACAAGACCACCGAGAGCAATCCGAGCTTTTGGGTTATTTTAGTGTGTTTTTGATCCGAAATTTTGCTTCTATTTGCTCCATCTTACATAGTTTTTGAGATATGGCAATTTTAGTTTTAAGACTTTATTTTTAGGACCCAACAGGTTTAACACATTTAACAGTCAGTAAATATACGATATTAAAAAAAAAATTCTCAAAAAATATTTTTTTTTCTTGAAAAAATCATTTGATTTATTCGCTTCAGAGTACAGTATTTTAGAATATTTCTAATTCTAAAATATTGTACTCGTTTTTTTTTCGTTTTTTTTTTTTTTTTTATATTGCAAGCAATAGAATAGTGTCTTTCATTCTAAATTTTTAGAATGTCTCTAAACGACTTTTAAATGCATTCATGCACATGTCTACTTCTAACACAGTTAATACAGAAAATACAAATAAAACTGGTTTAAGGATCAACATAAAGAGGCAATGAAAACAGAAAAGAAAGTTTCCTTTTCAGAATTAACTGTGTAAGGTTTTGACAGCATCAAGTTTATTTTTTAAATGTTCAGTAGTGTTATTAATTATTAGGCCGAGCTTTTGAGATACGGATTAAGTTTAAACTTGTCTGCAGCCGGCGAAATGTGGTGTGATTTGCGCTATTTCAGTAGAGTCTAATATTTAAAGCTAAATTAATCCGGTCCGCCAAAATTTTGTTTACAAACTCGTTAATGCCAAGTTTAACTAAGATCCCAAAAGCTCGGTCTTAGAGTTTCTAAAAAATTCGTACACTCGATTACCGTTTCTAAATAACAAAGGCCAACAAATTTTTAACCCATAGACCAGAGGTTAGTTTTCTAAGAGTTTGAGTTGCGCTGAATCCAAATCTGGTCTCAGACTTTGCCTATCACATCAGGTTTTTGACATATCTTAGCTAGAAGTTGAAAAAAAAAACGGTTTTTCGCCATATTCGAGACGTTATAACTGCAAAAATTCACCTTTATTTATAAAACCTGATATGTCGTCTGAAAGTCCTACAAATTACCTTTAAAATGGATGTTTAACCTTTATAATACATTGTTTCATCTCTGAGATATCTAAACCTGAAATTTTTCTAGTTTCGAGACTCTGGATGCGGCAGAAACTAAACACATCATATAAATTTCAAATATTGGGAATTAAAAACTCCTATAATTTCGTCGTAAAATAAAGGCAAATTCGCCTTTCATAGGAAAAATACCGTGAATATAGCGAAAATCTGAATTTTTTAAACTTCATTTTTGGATATCTCAGAGAAGAAACAAGATATTACAGAGGTTAAACATTTATTTTAAAGGTATTAAGTAGGACTTTCAGACTACATATCAGATTTTATAAAGAAAGGTGAATTCGCGAAGTTATGACGTCTCGAAAATGTTGATGTGATAGAGAAATTCTGAGTACAGATACGGATTTAGCGCAGCTCAAGCCCTTAGAAAAGTAACCTCCTAAAAGTATATTCCAGACCCGGGGTTTTGACCTTTTTCAAATTTTGTTTGCCTGTGTAATTTTTACATTCGATTACCGCAGTTTCGATTTCCTTAAACTGAGTGGTTTCCGTTTTTTACTTGGTTTTGACAATTTAAAAAATTGGCTTACAGAATTTTCAAGAAAATGGCGCCCAGGCTGGGGCCGATTCCGAATGGGAAAACGGAAACACAAAAACCAACTGCAACCATGGAAAGATGGAAAAACTTTATGACAGCAACCAAAACTATTCAAAAATTTGGTAACAAACATTGAGAACCGATTTATGTACTCGGTTGGGGCTATTTATTTAGAAGGGAACAATAGGCGGAACAGTGTCAACTGTTAATGGATTTAACACAGTTAATACAGAAAATACGAATTGAGACTGCTTTGAGGAAGGATTAACATAAAGAGTCAAAGAAAATAGAAAATAAAGTTTCCATTCCAGAAAAAACTTTGGCAGTATCTCTTCGCATTCAACTGCGGATTCAAGGATACTACAAAAAATTCTACACTTCATCAATTTGTGGGGAGAAAAACAATTCTAACATTGATTTTAAATAGAAAACATTTCTCAAAAAAAAAAGAAAAAAAACTTAGAAATGGTGTAGTAGAAAAAAAAAAACGAAACGGAATACAAAATACACTTCTAAATAATTGTTATTGTTTTTAAGCTTAACAAAGAACATTAGGAATGATAAGCTTAAAGTGTTATTATTAGTATGTAGTTAGTTAAATACTATCTATCTAATGGGACGACACTAGAATAAAAATATATATTTTTTTATAAGTTTAAACCATTATCCATTACAACTAAAACTACTGTTGATTTTAACACAGGATACAGATTGTATAGCTTCCGTATCCGTTTTGGAAATGTTAAAACTATAGTAGTTCTAAGCATGAAGTAGAAAATAGAAGAAGTAGGAGTTAGTTAATTACGTACAGGCGTCGTTTCAGTCGGTTCAGTTATAATTTGAGGACGTTGTTGATCACGGCGCAAAGTAACCTAAAGCGGAAGTAAAAAAAGAGCAACATACAAAAAATATAATACTTATAATAAAAAAAGTTAATTCAAAACATAAAAAATAATAAAAAATAATAAATGCAAAATAAAAATATTTAAAAGAGATAGAAAATTATTTGAGGTATTCAAATTTTAAGGAGATTTAAAACTTTGGGTATTTTTAGGAGTACAACTCTGATGTCTTACAAACAGTGTTTATGTTTCCGCTCTATTCTTGAAATCATTTCAAGATTATTTCTTCAGAAAAAGTCATGTAAGAAGTCCGAAACGTTCTTCTTACGCCAAAATTCATCAGATTCTAACTTTTTTACAGAAAGTACCTGAGTTTAAAAAATTGTAAATTTTAATGTTTTTTTAAATTTTTTGAGGCAATTTTCTAGGTTCTGAGACATTTTTACTGTAGTAAATAAAAATATATTTATTCATAGAAAAGTCTCAGATTTTGAAACATTTTGTTTATAGAAAAAATCTTAGAATCTAAGAGACATTTTTTATAAAAAGTATCAAATTCTATGACATTTTTGGAATAAAAAAAGTTTTAGATTCTAAAACATTTTCTTAGATTCTAACACATTTTTGATTTAAAAAATATAAATTGTTTCTTTAGAAAAAGTCTCAGACTCTAACATATTTTTCCTATAAAAAAATTTTCAGATTCTAAAACATTTATGCCATATAAAAAGTCCGTCTGTGGAAATGGTGATCACGGCCAAAGTATTAAACAAATATGACTGAGACTTAGCAAATTAACTTGTTGTTGTCCTAAGTAGTTTGGTATTGCATTTGAGCGAAATTGGTTCAGCGGTTTAAAAGTTATGAACTAAAATGTAAGAACACCTCGAAAATTTTGGTATATTCTACATAACCTAAAAATACAAAATGCTTCAAATTGGCTGCTGGTTGGCATATGTGAACAATTGGACACAGAATTGAATTTTTACAAGTACAAACCAATTTTTTTATAAAAAAAAAAAATTCGCGGAATTTATTTTTTCACCAAAAAATTTTTTCCGCGGAATTTTTTTTTCAAAAAAAATTTTTTTTTTTGTAAATAATCTTTTATTACATTGTGGAGGAAATCAATACATTCGGCAAAGCCGAATTAAACTTTTTTACTTGTTTCTACATAAAATGTCTCAGAATTTGAGAAACTCTGAGAAGTTTTCCTATAAAAAAGTTTCAGATTCTGAAACATTTTTACTATAGGAAAAGTCACAGATTCTGAGAGATTTTTTTTTTTTTTCTATAGAAAAAGTTTCAGCTTCCAAGACATTTTTGCGATAGTAAAAATTTCAGATTCTAAGAAATTTTTTCTATAGTAAAAATTTCAGACAGAAAACACCTCTTCATGTGTTCGTTGGTAACACCGAGAGATCACTTTCGGTAAAGGAGTACACTATGGTGGCCTTTCTTAATATAGAGGGGACTTTTAATAATGTCATTCCAGACTCGATAACTGTCTGAGAGTAAAGCGTGGTATCGTTTTAATGGTGGAAAATCTACTTGCCAAAAGACGCATAACGTCTGAATTGGGACAGACGCCATATCTCGATTTCTCAATAGAGGCACACCACAGGGAGATGTTCTTTTGCCGCTTCTTTGGAGCCTGGCACTGACTTCAATGCTGCTCTATCTAGAAGTACGTGGTTGTAATGTTGTCGCATATGCTCGCGATATCGCGATAGAGGTAAAGGGAAAGCATCTATCAACATTGAGGGACATTCTTCGGAGTTCTCTGAAAGATCTGTCTAAATGGGTAAGAGGCTGTGGTCTGGGAGTTAATCAAAGTAAAACAGAACTTGTCTTGTTTACAAGGAAAAATAAGATTCCTGTTTTTGATCCTATTTCCCTGGACGGCACTTAAATCGCCTTCTCAGATGGAGCCAAGTATCTTGGAGTATTTCTAGATTGGAAAATGAATTTCAGGCTGTATGGAATCATTGTCTGGTGGCCTGCTTTAGAGATAAAAGGGAACTGTGTCTTAATCAAGAAGATATAGAGAATGGCGTCGATGTGCATCACTGGTGCTCTTCGTACTATACCTACGGCTGCATTAGAAATTCTTCTTCACCTGATACCATTGGACATTAGGGGTAAAACCAAAATAAGAACCTATCATACCGGTATGGGCAATGTTTTACTGATAACAAAAAACGTTATCCGGGGTCATTTTGGTCAAAAAACCTTCGGCGCCGATTGCATTTTCTAAAACACCACAAATTTTAATTTTTTTATGTTTTGTGGTGGGAATCCTTCCCTTCAACGGTTTTGTGGGTTTTTGTCGTTTTACAACATAAATGAAATGAAAATAAAATAACAGTATGGTTTTCCACTTAAGAAATATGGGTTGCCTGAATAATTGAAAAATATTAACGAAAACTTCATCGCGATCGGTGCCGAACCTTTTTTAACATTCGCGGAAAAAAAGAGCTCACATTTCTTATTGATTTTTCATGTACTTTCTCACTATGATTGGTCCTTTTTGATATTTGCAAAAAAATGCAAATGGTTATGTCCCTATTGGACATATTGGGTAGGCAGAATGCGATTACGTCGGCAATTCGACTGAATAGCACACAGCAATGGAACATCATGGACTGTGCCCAAAGCGCAATGTTAAAGAAGATAACAATGTGGACTGTGTTTCTTCTGAGGTTTATTGGGCTCCACTTTACCACTATGATTCCATCCATGGAGTCTTGGATGAGGGGCATTCTGGGTAGTGGAGATTTCATAGATATTTACACGGATGGATCGAGGCTGCACGAACAAGTGGGCTTTGAAGACTATTCGGAAGAGCTTGGATTGAGCCTGGCTTGAAGATTGAAAGATCATTGTAGTGTTTACAAGACTGAGATGCTGGCAATAAAGAAAATGGCTGACTGGTTGTGTTGAAATGTCTTGTCAACAACCACAGTCAACATCTATTGTGACAGTCAAGCCGCGGTCAAGTCCCTGAATGTTTCTGAAAACAAGATCTACCCTTTACTTCTACACGTCTTTAAATAAGATGGCCAATCAGTTTGGCATACGACTCATATGGGTCCCAGGGCACAGAGACATTCCAGGGAATTGCAAAGCCGATACGCTTGCAAGACTAGGAATTACCTTACAGGTTACAACAGAATTGAAAGCAAAATCTACGGCTTTGTTCCGCGCCGGAGACTAATCAAAGATGGTCAAATAAATGGCCGTGTGAGACAACACGACTGATTTGGCCTTCTCCTGATTTGGCCTTCTCCTAACTCAAATTGTCTGAGTTTTCTTCCAAACGTCTAAACGGTTAAAATTATTTGGAAATAGTTCCTGCTGCACCTGATACTTCCAACTCGTTCAACACATCCGTTTCTCTAAAAATGTCTAGAAAACTATAAGTTTTTTATAGACTAAAAACAACTTCATAAAATAACTGTTACTACAATATAGTCATTTTTGTATGTATATTTTAAAACGACTACAAAAAATAGCTGTTTGAGATTTGTCATACAAAAACAACTGAAGTTGAAAACAACAACTACTACTTGTTACACAAATGACCGGCAAATTTCAGAATCAAGAGACATTTTTCCTATTAAAAAAGTCTCAGATTTTCAGACATTTTCATATAAAAAAATTTTGAGGTTCAGAAACAGTCTCAGATTCTGTTTAATTTTTTCTATAGAAAAATTCTCAACTTTTTCCTAAAGAAAATATTCAGATTTTTCGGTAAAAAGCTTTTCTCTTTTAGAAAAATTTAAATATTTCGAGACATTTTTTCTTATTAGATTTTTCCTATAGAAAAATTCACAGATTTCCGATTTAAACTTTTTTTTTAAGATTTTGAAACTATTTTCCTTTAGAATTTTTTTTTTTTTTAATTCTTGTACATTCTCCTAGAAACAAATAATTTCCTTTTCTGTTCCCCATCTCCTTTCCATTTTTCGAATTCGGTTGTGGAAAGGGGGGGGGGGAAGGAAAAAACTTTCCGTGGATCCGCGCCTGCCTCCTAATCTTGTTTTTATATTAAATCCTTATCCAAGTTATTGAAAAGTATAGCTTATATTATTTATATATTTTTAAATGTGTATTGGAATTTAATTAAAGCGCACATTTCAGAATAGAGCTTATTATTCTTATTTAATTTCTCCTAGATTATAAATATCCTTAGAATTGAATACCATTTTAAGGTCTGTTTAAATTAAAACACTTTGACGTGTTATTTGCTACGTTGCAACGCGTTGTATTCGTAAAAAGTAAGTTGTTTTTATAGCATAAATTTAGGCTGGAGAAAAAAAGAACTATGATTATTTGAAGAGTGGCTAACAGATTTCGTTATGAAATCTTTTTAAAAAATAACAGATAAATTTGTTTAAAAATAAATCATAAGTAGGGCAACAGAAAACAAGCAGTTATGAATTTATTTTGAGGCCTAAAACTATGCTGTACAAAATAAGTGTATCATAAAATTAAATAAATGAAAGCAAATGTTTTTAGTTGAAGTAAGACATCCTAAAACCTTCAAGAGTAGGAAATCAGGACAATCATTCATAATTCTTTATTGTTTTAAATCAAATTTCAATAAAAGTATGTTTGATTTCTGACTTGCGTTTGGATTATTTTGTTGCATACTTATAGGCCTCAAAATAAATTCATAACTGCTAGTTTTCTGTTGCCTTAATTATAAAATAAAGGAATTTAAACACTTTTTAAATTATTATATATTTATTTTCTATGCCTTAACTTATGCAATAAAAAAAAATTATATAAAAACCAGCGCAGATATTACGAAAAAGTGTTGTAGTTTTAAAAAGACCTTTAGTTTTGTTTCAACAAATAAAGGGATTTGGTTCGTATTTAAAGGATCAAATATTTTTATAAAAAAAATATTTTATTTAAGGTTGTAGGAATTAAAAAAGCTTGTAATTTTTTTTAACTTCAAATAACCATAACTTATTAAATAGTTTATCGTGTTTTAAAACCACTCCATAATTTTCCATAGTATCTGTTTGTATTTACAGTTTTGGTTTGTTAAATTTTTAGTATGTAGTTTTTATTTTAATAAAGTTTGTAGTTTTATAGGACATGCATACAAATTCTTTCTAGAAGATCAATAACTTGCTCCAACCAGGGTAAGGAATGGCTTATGTGGGCACAACTGAAATGTGACAGTGCCAAATGTGACATGTGCTCATGTCACATTTCAGATGTGCCATGTGCCGGTAGCATGGTACATCTGAAATGTGTCGTGTGCCATTTTAGGGCACATGGCCCAGTTCATTATGACCTGTCATTGCAGACACAAATAAAGGGATTTGCATAATTATATCGGAGACATGCCCAATGGCGAAATATTTTTTCAAAATTGATTTGTAATTTTTTATAGATTTTCTAATTTTACTTTGGCAAATTTTAAAGTGGGCAAATTCAATCAAAAAATAAAATAACAAATTAAAAAACCTTTTTTAAAATTTAAAATTTTCCATTTTTCAAATAGGTTTGCATTTCGCACTTTGCAAGGGTCAAAATTTTTGACGTGAATGCCATGAATCTAAAAGTTAAACCCCACGGGTGGTCCGAGACAGTTTCAACATAAAAATATGAATACAATTTTTTTTTATATGTATTTGGGATGTGTAGGACAAATTTAGCTACAAAAACCAAAATCTTCGATCGAGCACTTTTTGCAAAAATCGCGTTTAACTTGCAAAAAAATAAAAAAATTCACTCTTCAAAATTCAAATATATGGACTTAATAGATTTTTACCTCCTGATTCCAAATCAGGTCTCAAAATTTTTGTAGCATACACCGTTTTCGAGATATTCGCTTTTGCAGATTCCAAAACCGCTATTTTATTACTTTCTGTTGTTCCACTGTAATAGATAATAGATTTTGACCTCCTGATTCCAAATCTGCTTTCAAAATTTTTGTAGCATACGTTTTCGAGATATTCGCATTTGCAGATTCCAAAAACCGCAATTTTAGTACTTTTTGTTGTTCCACTGTAACGTTTTCTAAAGTCGGTAACAACAAATTTTATAGTAAATGGACCCCTGAATCCGAATCAACCATCAAAACATTTCTAGGAATATCCATTTTCAAGATATTCGCGCTTAAATACTACAAAAAAAAAAGTGAATTTTGTTGTTTTTAAGACTGAACTGCAACGGTGTTGTAGGTAATTTCTCTATAGATTTTCGTTTTCGAGATATTCACGATTGAAATTTAAAAAATGCTATTTATAAGGTTTTTGTGGCTCCACTGTTATACAGGGTGATTACGTCACGGCCCGCCGAATTTCACCAGCGTATTCTTTGACTTATTTTATGAAAAAATGTCCCAACGACCACCCCCGAAAATGCAAGTGTGCGAAATGTCAGCGGTTTGAAAGTTTTCGGATTGGTGGTCGGAGGAAAGTAGGGTAAAATTGTTTTTTTGATATCTCTCATAGTTTTCGAGAAAATTCAAATATTGTTATTTTTTTCAATTCAACCGCGATTTTTGCAAAAAAGTGCAAAAAGCTCGAAGATTGAGCACTTGCTAAATTATGCTTAGACATCCCAAATACATATTTTAAAACTGTCTCGGACCACCCGTGACCCTTCAAAATTTCCATTTTTTATGATGAAATAAAAATATAAAAAAAAAGTAGTAAAAGGGAAACCAAAAAAGTGTATTAGAATCTTACATTCAAACGTTGGGATTTACTCCTTCTACTACTACCATCCTTTTTACTATGACGTGATGATTGTGTAATCAGCGATATTTGACGTTGTATTTTATGGGTACTACTGTTATCAACTTCATGACCAAAAGCAGTGGCTGGTTTAGCAATGATCTGTTTTGTTGTGTGAATATTAGGTATTTGAAATTTTATTTTTGCGAAAGGGGAAAACAGAAAAATTTTTAAGGAATGTTTTTTGGTTTAAAGTCGGTGGTCAGTGTTTCAAAAAATAATCAAGTTAGAAAAGGCAGCAGTTTAAGCAGCATTTTTTAAAAAGAGTAGGAAAAAAAGAAATGTTTTGTATAGTGTTAGTTTTTTTTAATTATTAATTGTTTTATTTAAAATAAAGTTAAGTAAATTAAATACCCGAGTAAAAATAAACATATATTACAATATATAACTTGATACAAACATATTAAATCATATATTATTATACATCGCGTGAGATCTTTTCTAAATTATTTAAATGCAGTCATATGTAGTTATATATAATTTAATCATGATTCGGATTAAAAGGTGTACGGTTGATATAATTATATAAAATTATATGAGGGTCAATACAAAATTTGTTTTTCTGTATAATTTAACATAAAATTATATATAGCTTATGCTGTTCCATATAAAACTATATACGTTTCCAATTAACCAAAAATTTTCTAAGTTTTTTAGACAAAGTATAAGAAACTTTTTAAAATGTTCCTAAACATTTCTTGTTAGGGTTATGTATATCACCTATCTGGTTCGAAGCGTACCCAAACATTTAAATGTTTGGTGAATGTATCGTTGACCTGTGGTGTATCTCAACCCAAACCAAAAAACACCAGGATTTTATATTTTTTTATGCAATTAGATCTAATTAGATCCACCAATATATGGCAATGTCTGGTCAAAACTCGGATGAAATCAAATCATATTTTATACAAGTTGATCTTTTTTAATGCAAACGCATCCACCATTATTCGGATCAAATTGCGTTTAAATATATATTGTGTTACATATCATTATATATTGCATCATATCAAAATTTTTACTCGGGTATTAAAAAAAAACAAAAAAAAAATTAAAACCACGTTTTAGTCAAAATATTTATGTATGTTTTTGTTTAAATTGTATGTCCAGGGTTAAAAACTGATAAAAAATTTGTTTAAATAAGAAAACTAAAAAAAAAAAGGTTTTGTACTTACCCTAGCTTTAATGAGATTCTTGGTGGTCAAGGCTAATGCATAATAGGTAAAGAATAAAACTATGGGATTTAGGAATGAATCAGCTTTAAATTGTGTATCATAGACAATTATTCTGATATCATTGGCACAGCTTGATGAAATCAATGGTTCTAAACCAATTAATCTGAAAGGAAAATTACAAAAAAAAAAATTAAATTTAAAAAAATATGCAATTTAAAATTAGTAACGAATACGAAACCATAAATCAGTATTTTTATTATTGAGGTTAAGACATAATGAGTCTTAGATTTTTTGAAATTTTATTCATAATAATGCAGCATTCACATTTTATTTACTTAAAAAAATTGTGTACTTTAATTAAATATGCAGAAAAAAACTAAAAATATGCATTTATAAAAAAAAAAATATGCAAAATCATGCGATTATATGCAACTACTATCAATGTGTTGCAAATTTATTGATTTAGAAATATTTTTTTATATTAAAAAGAATCGAGTAAAAACATGCATTTGCATGAAAATTGTTGCCCTACACATACACTCAAAAATAATAATTAGGTAAAGTTACTGAAATTTTTTTTATTTCTGGTAATTTTAAGTACATTTTTTTTGAAATTGACCTTTAGCTTAATATTTAGTTCTGTAATTTACAAATATTATAATTTACATTTTTTGCTTATAACACTTGGGGGGAGGGCAGTGGGGGACACCTTCCCCTCTCGAAAATTTTTTACTAATTTATTATGCTTTTTGCACTAAAGTTATACAATTTTATCATTATTTAAACTATTTTTTATATCCACGCCCTAAAAAGGGGGGCGTGGATATAAAAGAGTACTGCATCCGGTCTTGGTGCAGTACTCTGAACTTCTTCTTCTTGCATAAACTTTTTTCATTTGTTTAACAAAAATATAAAAAACACGTAAAAAATATCGTATTTTTCAGAGGTTGGTTTAGTTCCTCAAGGGGGAACTTTTTCCCCCTGGTTCGATTTTGCCCAGTTACGAAATTAATCTACCTAGGACCATAAGACATATTCGTGCCAAATTTCAGGAGGCTAGCTGTTTTATTTTGGACTGCATCGTGCTATCTACAGAAGGACGGACGGACGGACATTCACAGAATGTCTTAGAATCGATCATGGATCAATAATATATATGGGGCATTCCATGTGAAATGGGACACTTTGAAAAACTTTTTTTTTAGATTTTCCCAATTTGTTTACAGTTTTTAGTACCCTTCGAAAACTCCTTCGTGGTAAATTTTCAGATTTTTTTGATGACCCCTTCAAAAGATATCGAATTTTTAAAAATTGGTAGTTTGTTCCTTTACTCAAACTTCTTTTAATCATAACTTCTTCAATAATGGTCCAAATTTCAAATTTTTTTTTTTCAAAATTTTTGTTTTTTACGTACTTTTTAAAAAAAATCCCAAAAAATTCTTAAAAGCGCTCTAGTATGCGATTTTTAAGTTTTAAACTTTAAATCTCATTTTTGAAAATGTTTGTACTCTTTGATTTCTTTTTAATTTTTTTGTGTAAAACTTCTATCAATTCTACAAATTTTTTGCCCAGGAGGATCGTGGGATAACGATTATTACTATTTTTAAAAATTTTTTGAAAAATTTTTATTGTAATTTTCCAATCTTAAAATCATTTCTACTGCTCCAATGGTACGTCATAGGGGGGTCCTTTATAAGACCGACCCCCATTAATTTTTACGTCTTAACATTTCTTTGGAACAAACTTATACCCTATCTCCAATTTCTAAGGGGGCTCCCACACAAAACGACATTTTTAAAAATTTGTTCCAACCGCTCTAACTGCCCTAATAGTGCCCTTAAAGGACCCCTCTATGACGCACCATTGGAGCAGTAGAAATGATTTTAAGATTGGAAAATTACAATAAAAATTTTTCAAAAAATTTAAAAAAAAAGTAATAATCGTTATCCCACGATCCTCCTGGGCAAAAATTTGTAGAATTGATAGAAGTTTTACACAAAAAAATTTCAAAAAAATCGAAGAGTACAAACATTTTCAAAAATGAGATTTAAATTTTAAAACTTAAAAATCGCATACTAGAGCGATTTTAAGAATTTTTTGGGATTTTTTTTTTAAAGTACGTAAAAAAACAAAAATTTTGAAAAAAAAAATTTTAAATTTGGACCATTATTGAAGAAGTTATGGTTAAAAGAAGTTTGAGTAAAGGAACAAACTACCAATTTTTAAAAATTCGATATCTTTTGAACGGGTCATCAAAAAAATCTGAAAATTTACCACGAAGGAGTTTTCGAAGGGTACTAAAAACTGTAAACAAATTGGGAAAATCTAAAAAAAAAGTTTTTCAAAGTGTCCGATTTCACATGGAATGCCCCATATATACTTTATGGGGTCCCCGACCGATATTTCGATGCGTTACAAACGGAATGACAAAGTGAGTATACCCCCATACTTTGGTTGGAGGGTATAAAAAAAAAATTAATGAAAAACAAGTGAGAGTGTTAAATTCGGCTGTGCCGAATCTTGCATACCCTCCAACGTTTAAAAAAACAATAAAAAAAATTGCAGGGGCATTTTGTTTTGGGGGGGGGGGCTTGTCGGGGGTCCTTGGAGACACCTTCTCTCTTGTCAAAAATGTTTACAAATTTAATTACTATGTTTTTTGTACAAAAGATATAAAATTTCATCATTATATAAATTATTTTTTAATATCCACGCCCACAAAAGGGGGCGGACCAAAAAAAGTAATTTTCAAATCCCCTGGGTCCAAGTCCAAGACTTTGAACTTTTTCAAGCATAAAAATGTTTCATTTGTTTAACAAAAATACAAAAAACCTATAAAAAGTTACCTTTTTTCATGGGTTGGTTTACTTCGTCAAGGGGGAACTTTTTCCCCCCTCGTCCGATTTTGCCCATCTTCGAACTTAACGAGCCTATGAACATAAGACATATATGTGCCAAATTTCAGAAGTCTAGGACTTTTGTTTTGGACTGTATCGTGTCTTCCACAGACGGACATCGCTAGAATGTCTTAGAATCGATCACTGCCCAGGCAGAAACTGCCAACCGTTCCAAAGAAAAAGGCTCGGCAAAGCACTTAATTTTTTGTGTAGAAGGTAGTATGAATTCGAAAAAGTGCTTTCCAAGCGCTTTGCCAATGTTTTTCTATTTAAATCCGTTCAAAATGTAAATTTTATATTAAAATTTATTAATTTTCATAACAATTGGAATATTTTTTATTTCCCTGCAGGATTAGTGGCCGGTCCTTGATAGTTTTCATGATATGTCACTTATACATAATGACCCACATATTACAAACTTGACACCTTTTATATAAAAACACCTGTTTCTTTCGTGAGGAAGTGTCTTAAACTTCAGATATGAAATGTCACTGGATCTATCCCTTTGGAACACAAGCCGTTTCGGTTCAATACACCACTTTTTTTCGGGACTTTTCCAAAATTTTTCCTAAAAGCATTTTTAATAAATTTTTTATTCCAAAACGCAAAGAAAACGGAAAACAAAATTTTCCAGGCAAATATTTCAAAGTTGTTCGAAATTGTTTTTATCCTAATAAATTAGTCAATCAATTTTTTATCCTAATTTAATAAATTTCTTTATTCAAATAAACACAAAAAAAAATGTGTGTCTTATGGACTTATACAATTAAGAAACGTCCCATTTTTTTCTTCTAAAAGTGCTATAATAGTACCATATTTTTAGTTTTTAAAGCGCTTTCAAAGCGCTTAAAAATAGCAACGGCATACCGTTTACCGTGGTTATCATTTTGGACGCTGGGAGAGTACTAAACTGTGATGCTTTCCCAGCACTCAAGCGACCATAAAAAGTACTTTGCCAGCGCTCTCCCGTTCGTATTTTTCTGCCTGGGTGATCATTAATATATATATATTTATGGGGTCCTAGACCGATATTTCGATGCGTTACACACGCATCAGGAAGTCTTTTAGACTTCCTGGGGCACAACTAACTCGTTTACCGAAGAGCAGTTATAAAATCGTATACCCTTTTGTATACCGGAGCATTCCGCTTGTCCTATCTTTTAGAATTACTTTGAAATATCAGAAATTTTGATTCAGCATTTCAAAAGTTGTTTACGAAAATATAAGGAAACTTTGAAAATTTTTGTTCATTCCACATAAGCTTAAAATACAAAATGATTCAATTCGGCTGAAGATGGACAAATGCGAACGGAATTTAATACACCGAAGTTAGCAAACAAATTTTTGTTTTTTTGTGTAACTTACACTACAATAGAACAGGGAATGAAGTGAAATGGAAAAGAAAACAAAATAAAAGGAATTTTTTTTTTTTTTAATTTTTTTAACTCAAAAATTGTTTTTCACTTTGTGTAACTAACAGCAATCAATCGATTTTTAAAACAATAAAAAAAAATTAAAATATTATTAACATTCAATGGAATAAACTTACCTTGCAGTTAAACTTGTTTTATCTAAATGACTTTGCATCCATGGTGTTTGATATGCAACTATACTAATGGTATGGGCAACAATGATTGCCATAACAAAACGTAATAGCATGGCAAATTTTCTGTTGCAAAAAAAGAATAAAATAAAAAAAAAAATAATAAAAAATAAGGTTAACAAAATTTACGAAAATTTTTCTTTAGTTTCTTCTATAAATTGATTTTCATTTGTTATCTTTACCTTTGCAATGTTTGGAAAGTTGCCCAATATGATCCAGATAGTAAAAATATTAAAAAATAAAAACCACCTGGCACACTTGGTCTTAAAACAGCCGAAAAGAATAATGTAGCCAAACAAAATAAGGGTGCTGTAATTTATCATTTTTAATTAGATTTTAGTTTATTTTTGTCGCTTAAGAAAATTCAAATTAGTACTTTTTTTGTTTTTTAGTACACTTACATATTTTAATTAGTCCATCAAAATTTGGCTTATCATTATCTGGCAATTGTAGCTTACGTGTTATATCATTATTAACTTTGACTGCAGTTAATTCTCCGGCTGCGGCAGCACCTCCTGTTTCTAAGGACACTTCCATGTCCTGAGCATCAACATCACCATTTTCTATTTGTGGTTCTACTCGTTGGGTAATTTTTTTCGTTACCAAATAGACAACAATTGAGGTAATGAAAACTACCACCTCTGGTGCTAACCATTCAACAATGGCAAATGCTCTGAAAGGGAGAGAGTTAATTATAAATTTAAAATAGATTTTTAATTAAAATAAGCTTTATTAATAAAATTTCTACATTTGGGCGGTAATGTCGCCGGAAAATTATTATTAAATTAAGGGAAAAAATTAAACAAATGTAGTAAAAACAGCTACGGAACCCCAAAACCCTTTTAAAAAGTACCAAAATAGTACTGTTTTATATACTGTTTTGGTACTTTTATATTTTTAAAAAAAGTACCTTTTAAAAAAAACTTACTTTTTATACACAAAACTCAATTTTATAAAAAGTACTATTTTGGTAATTTTTATAAAAAAGTACTAGTTTGGTACTTTTTATGGAAAAGTACTATTTTGGTACTTTTTATA
The DNA here is from genome assembly GCA_963921195.1 of Pegoplata infirma. Classification (NCBI taxonomy): domain Eukaryota; kingdom Metazoa; phylum Arthropoda; class Insecta; order Diptera; family Anthomyiidae; genus Pegoplata; species Pegoplata infirma. The sequence goes on from OY992537.1 coordinate 43,586,704, forward strand.
AAAACGTAGTGAATAGTTGTTATATACTCATGTTATTTCTTTATCCAACACTAATTGAAAAAAGTACTATTTTTGGTATTATTTATGAAAAAGTACTATTTTTAATACTTTTTATGAAAAAGTTATATTTTTGGTACTTTTTATAAAAAAGTACTATTTTGGTACTTTTTATAAAAATGTAGTACATAGTACTTTTATACCAAAATAATATTTTGGTATCTTTAAAAAATATATATATAAAACCTCTTTTAGAAAAAGTACTATTTTTGGTACTTATTATAAAAAAGCAGTATTTTTGTACTTTTGATAAAAAAAGATTTTGCTACATTTGTCAGTTGTTTTGTTTAGTTTTCCGGAGATTTTACCGCCCAAATTCTTAAAGTGCACATTTAAATTTAATAAAAAAAAAATGTTTGAATTTTTAATTTAATTTTTAAGGATTTTATATAAAAACGTACCAATTTTTTTTAAGATACCAAAAAAGTACTTGTACTACATTTTTATAAAAAGTACCAAAATAGTACTTTTTTATAAAAAGTACCAAAATAGTACTTTTTATAAAAAGTACTGTTTTGTTACTTTTTTAAAAAAGGGACTTTTTGGATACTTTTTATAAAAAGGTACTATTTTTGGTACTTTTTATGGAAATGTACCATTTTGGTACTTTTTAAAAAAAGTACTAGTTTTGGTATTTTATGAAAAACTTCTATTTTGGTACTTTTTTATTAAAAAAAAGTGAAAAAAAATATTTTTTACCTTTCTATAAAAATACCAAAATAGTACATTAAAAAACACAAATGAGAGTGTTAAAGTCAGATGTGCTAAATATTTTACACAAAGCAAAAAGTTTTGCAGGCTTTTTTTGGAGGGGCGGGGTCAGCGGGAATTATTAGGGGACACCTTCACCCTCGCGATAATTGTTGCCAAATAGATAAATAAAGGTTTTTATCCTTATTCAATAAAACTTTATCATAATTTTAATACACAGAAAAAAATATGAGGAAAAACAATTTGAGTAATCACTTGTTTAAATTTAAAAAAAGTTTTGAGTAATTTTTTAATTGACGCAATTAAAAATTTACTCAAAAATTTAATAACAAATTGAGTAAATAATTTAATAAGAATTTAATAGCTTTTTTAATTTTTTTTTGGAATTTTCTTAGTTTTTTTAATTCTCGTTTAGTTTATAGTTTTTTGTATATATACATGAAAGTTTGTAATCATATTTATAAAATTTTTTTATGTCTTTAAGACAAAAATATATTTGGTAAAGTTTGAAAAAACATGTTTTTTTTCTTTGTAAAAAAATATGAAATTTTTTTAAACTTTGTTTTTTTTAGAGTAGAAACAGAATAAGCCCGGCACGACTTTTTCCATACGGTTTGGTAGATTAAACCGGTGGCCGGCACCGATGTGAAATAAAACTTGTTCTGTTTTTAAAAGGTGGTGCTTCTTGTTCTGTTCCTGCACTTAATAGTGTCAATTAAAAATTTACTCAAATTTTTTTGGCAAACATTTAATAAATTTTTATTAAAAATTTACTCAATACTATTAAATCGTTTACTGGTGGAAAATTGAGTAATTTTTTACTCAATAGTATTAAAAATTTACTCAAATTTTTTTTTTATTTCTTTCTGTGTATCCACGCCTTTAAAAGGGCGGGTTGAAAAAATTTCGTTCCCCTTGGTCCAAGTGCACGTCGATGGTCTTCATATGGCATAAAAATTTTTCATTTATGGGGCAAATTTTCAATAAACAAATGTGTTTTTTTGGGGTAGTTTTAGTTCTTTAAGATGGAACTATTTTCTCCTGGTCCGATTTTGCCCATATACAAACTTGACCAGCCTATTACCATAAGACATATGCGTGCCAATCTTGAGGGGTCTAGCTCTTTGGCTCAGACTACATCATGGTTTCTACAGACAGACGAATATTCATGAAATGTCTTAGAAATTCTAAGACGGTTTGTGTCAAACAAGGGAAGTCTCCCTAGTGTCACCCGCGGATCTTTATGGGATTGTTTTTACTTTGTAGAGCAGAAAAAATAAAGGGACACGTTTTTTTTTAGCGGCCCAAATTCATATTTAGGGGGTAAAAAGGAGGGGGGAAGACAAGGCCATTTTTCAGTTTTTTTCGTTTATCTCCTATATTATGCAAACAAAACTTGTTATGTTATAAACCAAATGAAAGGTCTTTGGAAAACCTATCTACGTGTACTAAGAACGTGTCCAAACATGCACCTTAATACCTTTAATTTGATACCACACATGCCTATATTAATTGTGTTTAAATAGGCGTAAATCGGAAAAAACTGAAAAAGGTAAATTTCCCCCCATACAGATCGACCCCCCCCCCCCCCTAAAAATGAGTTTGGGCCGCTAAAAAAAAATACGTGTCGAATTAATTTTCGTTCTTAAATTTCATGAAGATCGGAGGGTGACACCAGGGAGACTTGCCTTGTAAGATAGAATCGACCAGGGATCAATAATATATTCTTTGAGAGATACCCGACCGATATTTGGATGCGTTACACTCGGATTGACAAAGTGAATATACCCCCATACTGTGGTTGGAGGGTATAAAAAGATAACAAAATAACAATTTTTCTTAAAAAGTACCAAAATTGTACTATTATTTAATAAACGAACCATACCAAAAAATAATACTATTTTATAAAAAGTACCAAACAGTTCTTTTTTATCAAAAGTACCAAAATAGTACTCTTTTATGAAAAGTACCAGGGTGGTACTTTTTTATAAAAAGTAACTAAATAGTGATTTCTTCTTATAAAAACTACTATGTTGGTAAAAAATTACTTTTGACAAAAACTTACTTTTTATATAAAATACACTATTTTGGTACTTTTTATATAAAAACCACTTTTTTGGTACTTTTAATAAAAAAAGTACTATTTTGGAATATTTTAAAAAAGTACTGTTATTGGTCATTTTTTACAGAAGTAATATTTTTGGTACTTTTTATAAAAAAGCTATTTTTGGTATATTTTATAAAAAAAAAACTATTTTGGTACTTTTTATAAAAAACTACTTTTTTAATTTTTTTTTTTTTTTTAACGTAGAACATAGCACTTTATTACAAATAAAAAAATACTATTTTGGTATAAAATAATACCAAAATAAAACTTTTTCTTAATAAGAACCAAAGTAGTACATATAAAAAATAGTACTATTTTAAAAATAAAAATACCAAAAAAAATACTTTTATTAAGTACCAAATGGTAACTTTTTTATAAAAAGTTCAAAAAAAGGTATTATTATAAAAAGTACTAAAATAGTATTTTTGTTATAATACTATTTTAGTAGTTGATAAAAAGTACTTTTTTACATAAGCATATAAGATTTTTATACAAAAAGCACTATTTTGGTACTTTTAATAAAAAGTTACTATTATGATACTTTTTATAAAAAGTACTATTTTGATACTTTTAAAAAAGTACTATGTTGGAACTTTTTAAAAAAAGTACTATCTTGGAACTTTTGAAAAGCGGACTATTATTTGTACTTGAATAATATTTTTGGTACTTGAAAAAGTATGAAAAAGTAATTTTAATATTTTTATAAAAACGTACTTTATTACAACGTATTGTTTTGGTACATTTAAAAAAAAAATACTATTTTGGTATAAAATGATACTAAAATAAAACTTTTTCTTAATAAGAACCAAATATCTTCTTTTTTTTAACAAACGAACTATGTAAAAAATAGTACTATTTTATAAAAAAAAGTACCAAAATGGTTCCTTTTTTACAAAAAGTTCCAAAATAGTTTTTTTGGTAAAACGTACTTTTTACAAAAAAGTACTTTTTATACAAAAAACACTATTTTGGTACTTTCTGTAAAAAAGTAGTATTGTGATACTTTTTTCAAAAAAATACTATTTTAGTACTTTTTTAAATAAAAGATTTTGGTACTTTTAGTACTTTTTATAAAAAGTACTATTTTTGGTACATTTAATAAAAAATTGCTATTTTGGTACTTTTTTATAAAAACGTAATACATAGTACTTTTATTACAAAGTATTATTTTGGTGCTTTTTATATAAAAGTACTATATTGGCACTGCTTTATAAAAAAAGTACTAATTTGGCACTGTTTTTATTAAAAGTACGTATTTCTTTAGTATTTTTTGTAAAAAAAATTTATTTTGGTATTTTTTTATAAAAAAAAAGTTTTTTGTAGTTACATATTTATAGGGTTGCCATCCGTCCTCTTTTCCCCGGACACCGTCCTCTTTTTTAGGGCGTCCGGGGCAGTCCTACTTCTTTTTTAGAAAGTGTCCGGGGTTGTCCTACTTTTTGCACTTTACCCGATAACATTTTTTTTATTACTTTTAAACTTTTGAATTATTTTCATCGCCATATTTTCGCTTATCAGCAGTAATGTCAACTTTTTGAGAACGAAACGCACAAAAATTAAAAAAAAAAACGCTTCAAATTAATTATATTTCGAGTAAAAATTCACTCTAGGTAGTGCGAAAATAACTACGTTAACATCAATTCTTATCAGCTGTTGTGTGTCTTAAAGTTTGCTCTCCGAAAAAATATTTGTATATCAAAAATTTCCATTACAAATTTAAAAAATATAATAATTTTAAGAAAATTCCTTTGAATTTCCAAAAATTCCATTTGTATTTCAGAAATTTCAAATTGTATTTCAAAAGTTTCCAGTTGTATTTTAAAAATTTCTAAATGCTTTTCAGAAATATCCGTTTCAGAAATTTCCAATCTAATTTAAAAAATGTTCATTTATATTTCAAAAATGTCTAAATGCTTTTCAGAAAATTCCAAAAATTTATATTTCTATTCAAAATTTTTCAAATGCTTTGCAGAAAATTTTGATATATAGAAATAAAAATTTTTTAAAAGCAATTAGATAATTATATATTGAGTAGGTTTTTTTCTAGCTCGAGGTCATTAAAACTATGATAATCTCATATAATAATTTTCAAGAAAAAATTTTTCTGTTTTAAATTTATTTATGTTGGTCATTTTTTGCAAGATTTAATTGACACGTGTTTCGGGATTTGTCTAATCCCATTGTCAAGATTATTTAGCAAAAAATAAAAACGAACTTAAGCAATAATTTAGATGTTCGGTAACCGAACGTTCGGCCGAATTGAAAAAAGTTCGGTTACCGAACTTCGAAATTGCGGCTTAACTTCGTGCTCGTTCTTAAATTTTACACTCAGAATCGTCTTCCATCGCGCCAACAGTCCTACCCCATATAAAAAAAGTGGTTGAAAGTACTTCCTTATACCAAATTTTTGATTAAATGACGTTTTTTGGCCGAACTGTTCGGTCGAACCCTAGTCTTTAATGACAATTGTTAATGATCAAAATAAAATAAAAATACATATTCGACTCTATTTCCATTGGGAATTAGAAGACGAAATTTGTACCATCGTAGTAAGATCACGATCATCATCTCAAAACACGTGTCGACCAAGTCTTGCAACAAATTACCTACATAATAAATTTAAAACAGAAAAATAATTTTCTTGAAAATTATTGTATGAGAATATCATAGTTTTAATTAGTAAAGGAAATAATGACCTCGAGCTAGAAAAAAACCTATTTAAAATATAATATTTTAAAGGTCGAGTACAACAATTTTAATTTTTTAATAAAAATTAATCAGAATTTGAACATTTAGATAATTTTTAAATAAAAATGGACATTTCTGAAATACAATTAAATTATCTAAAATTCCAATTGAATTTATTTAAATTCAAAAGTAATTTTCTTAAAATCATTGAGAAAATTTTTAAATGGAAATGTTTAAAATACAATTGGAATTTTCTGAAATCATTTAGAAAATTATGAATTACAAATAGAAAATTCTGATATACAATTAAAATTTTTGAATTATAATTGTACATTTTTTTAAATTAACCAAACATTTTTGAATTAAAAATGAATATTTCTCATATATAATTGGAAATATAGTTAAACATTTTTTAAAATTGAAAATTTTTGAAATATAATTGGTACTTTCTGAAATAAAATCTAAAGATTTTCTTTTATGTATTTTTGTGATTTTTTTAATGGAAATGAAAATTGTTTCCTTAATAAAAATGTATTTTTTTTATAAAAATGCAGTTTACTTTTTTTAAATTAATTTATTAAAAAAAATTGTCCTCTTTTTTGGGTCAAATGTCCTCCTTTTTTGAGGTTGGCGTCCTCTTTTTCTCAAAATGGAAATGGCAACCCTACATATTTATAAAAAAATGACACAGTGCAACAATCAAAATCAAATGAAATTTGCCTTAAAAAAATTTTACACACGTGTTAGAAATCACACTAAACACATTTTGAATCACATTAGTAAGCCACAAAAACTTTTTACAAAATTTTTTTGCACCTAAAAAAATTTTTACCCTCAAAAAAGTTTTCCGGTCGAAAAAAATTTAAAGCTCAAAAAATTTTTTTTTTACAAAAAAAAGTTTTTTTCTTGAAATAAAATCATTTAGACAACGTTTTTATACATTTGTATATTCCGCCAAGTCGAATTTTACTTTTTTTCTTGTTTGTACTTTTTTTTTTTGAATATTCGGCTTCAGCTTCGGTTTCGGCCGAATATTGAAAATTGGGCCGAATATTCGGCTACGGCCAAAAAAGGTGTATTCGGTCGGAAACTAACTATTATTACAATTATAATTATTTGAAAACTGTATAAGAGGCGTATACTTAATTTTGTAATTGACTTTAAATAACAATCATTCGCAACAGTGCACAGTGGTATATTTTTAATAATTCGGCCGTTCAGTATGTAAGTACTGGACAGATTGAAGCGAAATTCATACCGGTTTTAGATAACGTTTTTTCGAGTTTAAGTTTGGACGCTAGACCCCACATGTTCAATAAGGACACCACCAGGGGCCTCTAAAGTAGAACATAAGCAAAAAACTTTAAATGCTTTAAAATCACCAACTTCAAATGCGTGTTAAAAAAAACCTTGACGGTTTTGTAACGGAAAATGTCAACTTTCATTTGCTTTTGGTTCCATCCCATTCCGATTCGGAAAGTTTGATCTTGTATCACTGTCTATTTTCACATTTTTTTGTTAAAAATTTGTTAATTTTTATAAATTTTCTCATCATACTTACTTCAAATTTTGAAAACCAATAAATCCAACATGCCTCAGTAACTGTTCCGTCACCGAGCATGTTCCAAACATTGTGCCTATATCTAGGGCTAATATGGATACTTGTAGACCTATATGACATAGTAGTAAAATTGTACTTAATGCTAATAAAATTATAAAATATGCTGTAACAGATCCCTTGAAGTTCTGCTTTGTTGCCACTGGTACAAATGGTGAAATGAAAAACATCAACAGGTACACAAATGATATACCAACGGGACGATATAATGCAGCTAAAAATAGAAGAAAAGAGGGGAAGAAACAAGAGAGGGAAACATTTTAGATACTAGATACAAAAAATATCATTAGGAAAAAATTTTTATGAACTTAACATTAATTTCTTCATTGTTAAGAGTAATTAAAACTAGAAAAAATTAATATTTCATTAACATGCAAAATTTTATATCAACGTAGTTTCAATTAGAATAATGTTGCCTAAGGGTGCCTTCAACGCCTTAGTTGATTTACACAAACTATTTTTGTAGGTTAACTTACCTAATACCAAAACAATTGGTAGTACTACACGTTGTAGTGTAAGGCAGGCGTAACTGAATGCCATTCTGGTGTTGTCGTTTTGTTTTTATTGTATACGGGATAAAATGGAAGAGATTACGACGTCGTTGTAATTATTACGACAGGATTTACTGTAGTAATTACCGTAGTAAGAGCTGCTTAACTTTTAGAGGTCATTATTATATTATTACAGCCAGCTCACACACACACACAAACAAAAGTAGCAGCAGCAACAGTTTAGAGCCAAAAATTTAACATTGTTTTGAAAGAAAGGAAAAAAAGTCTGTAAAAAAACAAAAGAAAGATAAATTGGTTAAAAACAATAAGAAGAATTAAAATTTAGAGAATTATTTCATTAGTCAAGATTTTTTTCAAATGGAATTAATGTTAAACGGTTTATACAAACAATAGCGGGTTTCCGCATTATCAGAAACATATTCATTATAATGAAGAAAAATTACATCAATATTATGAAATGTAACTTATCATTATGAAAAAGGGGATTTAACTGAAATCTGAGAAACATTTTAAACTTGTGCTAAAATCGGAGAAGCTATGTTAAGTACTACAACATAAAAGTACTAAAATCAAATAACCTCAATTTTTTTTTTTAAGTACTAAAATCAAATAATCATGGATTTTTTTAAAGTACTAAAATCAAATAATCGTACATTTTCTTAAGTACTAAAATTAAATAACCGTAGATTTTTCAAAAGTGCTAAACCTAAAGCCAATAATCGTGGATTTTTTATAAGTACTAAAATCAAATAATCGAACATTTTATTGAAGTACTAAAATCAAAGAATCGTAGATTTTTTAGAAGTACTAAACCTAAAGCAAATAATTGTGGATTTTTTATAAGTACTAAAATCAAAAAATCGTACATTTTCTTAAAGTACTAAAATTAAATAATCGTGGATTTTTTAAAAGTACTAAAAGTACTAAATTTTCTTAAAGTACTAAACTCAAATAATCGTGAATTTTAAAACAAAAAAATCTTTAAAATTAAATAATCGTAACTTTCCTTAAAGTACTAAACTCAAATAATCGTGGATTTTTTAAAAGTACTAAACCTAAAGCAAATAATCGTGGATTTTTCAAAAGTACTTAAATCAAATAGTCGTAAATTTCCTTAAAGTACTAAAATCAAATTATGGTGGATTTTTAAAAAGATCTAAACCTAAACAAATAATCATGGATTTTTTAAAAGTACTAAAATAAAAAAATCGTACATTTTCTAAAAGTACTATTCCTAAAGCAAATAATCATGGATTTTTTAAAAGTACTAAAATAAAAAAAATGTACATTTACTAAATCTAAGCAAATAATCGTGGATTTTTCAAAAGTACTTAATTCAAATAATCGTACATTTTCATAAAGTAAAAAAATCAAATAATCGTACATTTTCTTAAAGTACTAAAATCAACTAATCGTGGATTTTTCAAAAGTACTAAAATCAAAAAAATTTACATTTTCTTAAAGTACTAAATCTAAGCAAATAATCGTGGATATTTTAAAAGTACTAAAATCAAAAAAATTTACATTTTCTTAAAGTACTAAATCTAAGCAAATAATCGTGGATATTTTAAAAGTACTAAAATCAAATATTCGTACTTTGTCTTAAAGTACTAAAATTAAATAACCGTAGATTTTTCAAAAGAACTAAACCTTAAGCAAATAAACATGGATTTTTTAAAAGTACTAAAATCAAATAATCGTACATTTTCTTAAAGTACTAAAATTAAATAACCGTAGATTTTCCAAAAGTACTAAACTTAAGCAAATAATCGTGTATTTTTTAAAAGTACCAAAATCAAATAATCGTAGATTTTCCTAATGTACTAAAATTAAATAATCGTGGATTTAAAAAAAATTAAAATCAAATAATTGTAAATTTTCTTAAAGTACTAAAATAAAATAATCGAGTATTTCAAAAAGTACTTAAATTTGAAGTACTAAAATAAATTTTCGAGAATTTTCCAGAAGTACTAAATTCAAATAATTGTGGATTTCCAAAAAGTACTAAAATCAAATAATCGTACATTTTCTTAAAGAACTAAAATCAAATAATCGTGAATTTTTCAAAAGTACTAAACCTAAAACAAATAATCATGGACTTTTACAAAGTACTAAAATCAAATTAACAAACATTTTCTTAAAGTACTAAAAGTTAAATAATCGTAGATTTTTTAAAAAGTAGTAAACCTAAAGTAAATAATTGTGGATTTTTTTAAAGTACTAAAAACCAAATGATCGCACATTTTCTTAAAGCACTATTATCACTCAAATTAACTTTGATTTTCTAAAAGTACTAAAATTTTCTATTTTTCTATAAGTACCAATAATCGTTGAATTTCTAAAAGTACTAAAACGTGTATTTCAAAAAAGTACTAAAATCAAATAATCGAACATTTTTTACAAGTACTAAAATCAAAGAATCGTTGATTTTTTAAAAGTACTAAACCTAAAGCAATGTGGATTTTTTAAAATTACTAAAATTAAAAAAATCGTACATTTTCTTATAGTACTAAAATTAAATAATCGTGGATTTAAAAAAATCTTTAAAATCAAATTATCGTAAAGTTTTTTTTAAAGTACTAAACTCAAATAATCGTAGATTTTTTTAAAGTACTAAAATCAAATAATCGTGGATTTTTTAAAAGTACTAAACCTAGAATCAAATAATTGTAAATTTTCGTAAAGTACTAAAATTAAATAACCCTAAATTTTTTTTAAAAGTACTAAACCTAACGCAAATAAACATGGATTTTTTAAAAGTACTAAAATCAAATAATCGTACATTTTCTTAAAGTACTAAAATTAAATAACCGTAGATTTTTCAAAAGTACTAAACCTAAAGCAAGTAATCGTGTATTTTTTAAAAGTACCAAAATCAAATAATCATAGATTTTCCTAATGTACTAAAATCAAATAATCGTGGATTTAAAAAAAAAGATACAATCAAGTAATCTGCAATTTTCTTAAAGTACTAAAATAAAATAATCCTGTATTTAAAAAAGTATTTAAATCTGAAGTACTAAAAAACATTTTCGTCAATTTTCCAGAAGTACTAAATTCAAATAATTGTGGATTTCCAAAAAGTACTAAACTCAAATAAGCGTACATTTTCTTAAAGAACTAAAATCAAATAATCGTGAGTTTTTCAAAAGTACTAAACCTAAAGCAAATAATCATGGATTTTTACTAAGTACTAAAATCAAATAAACGTACATTTTCTTAAAGTACTAAAAATTAAATAACCGTCGATTTTTTAAAAGTAACAAATCTAAATCAAATAATCGTGTATATTTTAAAAGTACTAAATCAAATAATCGTACATTTTCTTAAAGTACTTACCTTAAGAAAATATTGGTAGATTTTTGAAAGTACTAAAATCAAATTATCGCACACTTTCTTAAAGTACTAAAATCAAATAAACGTAAATTTTCTTAAAGTACTAAAATCAAATAATCGTGGATTTTTAAGAAGTACTAAAATCAAATAATCGTACAATTTCTTAAAGTACTAAACCTAAAGCAAATAATCATAGATTTTTTAAAAGTACCAAAATCAAATAATCGTACATTTTCCTTAAGTACTAAAATTAAATAACCGTAGATTTTTTAAAAGTACTAAACCTAAAACAAATAATCGTTGATACTATAAAAGTACTAAAATCAAATAATTGTAGATTTCTTAAAGTACATAAATCAAATAATTGTACATTTTCTTAAAGTACTAAAGCTGAAGCAAATAATCGTGGATTTTTTGAATGTACTAAAATCAAGTAATCGCACATTTTCTTAAAACACTAATTGTAAATTAAATAATCGTGGATTTTTTTAAGGTACTAAAATGAATTAATCGTACACTTTCATAAAGTACTAAAATTAAATAATCGTGGATTTTTCAAAAGTACTAAAATCAATTAACCGTGTTTTTTTTTTAAGTAGTAAAACCAAACAATAGTGTATTTTTTTAAAGTACTAAATATAAAGCAAATAATCATGGATTTTTTATTAGTACTAAAATCAAATAATCGTATATTTTCTTAAAGTACTAAAATTTAATAACCGTAGATTTTTTTAAGGTACTAAAATCAAATAATCGTACATTTTCACCAAGTACTAAAATCAAATAATCGTGGATTTTTCAAAAGTGCTAAACTTAAAGCAAATAATCATGTATTTTTTAAAAAGTAATAAAATCAAATAATCGTACATTTTCTTAAAGTACTAAAATCAAATAATCATACATTTTCGTAAAGTACAAAAATTTAATAACCGTAATTTTTTTAAAAGTACTAAACCTTAAGCAAATAATGGAGGATAGTTTAAAAGTATTAAAATAATTGTACATTTTCTTAAAGTACTACATCAAATAATCGTGGATTTTGCTAAAGTACTAAAACTTAAACAAATAATCGTAGAATTTTTAAAAGTACTTAAATCAAATAATCGTAGATTTTTTAAAAAGTAGTAGTAGTAGTAGTAGTAGTAGTAGTAGTAGTAATAATTGTGGATTTTTTGAAAGTACTAAAATCCAATAATCGCACATTTTCATAAAGCACTAAATCAAATAATCGTGGATTTTTTAAACAAAAACCATGGATTTTCTAAGTGTATTAACTAAAAATAAATCAAATTATCGGTAATTTTCTATAAGTACTAAGATCAAATAAACGTTGATTTTCTAAAAGTACTAAAATTTTCTATTTTTCTATAAGTACCAATAATCGTTGAATTTCTTAAAGTACTAAAACAAATAAATCTAATAATCCTGCATTTTCCAAAAGTACTAAAATCAAATAATCGTGTATTTCAAAAAAGTACTTAAATCTGAAATACTAAAATGAATTTTCGCGAATTTTCCAGAAGTACTAAATTCAAATAATTGTAGATTTCCAAAAAGTAGTTAAATTTAAAATTATAAAATTAATTTATCGTGGATTTTTCAAAAGTACTTAAATCAAATAATCGTTGATTTTTAGAGTCCGACCGAATATTCGGTTTCGGTCTCGGTTTCGGCCGAATAATGGGGTTTCGGCCTCTATTCGGTATTCGGCAAAATTTTGGCCGAATATTAGCCGAAACCGAAACTTTTTGGTATTTTAAAAAATATGTAAAAAAGTCGGTGAATTTTTTGATTTCGTATTTCATTACACTTGTTTCAGTTCAATTGAAGAAAATGTTACAAGTTTATGCAGTAAATGTAAAACTGTTTCAGTTCAAAAATTATTTTCTCCTAATCTGCAAATGAAATATACAATTTTTTTGTAAGTTTTTTAAAAAACATATTTTTTTTTCAAAAATACAACAATTCCTATGGTTTAAAAGCATTATATGGTGTATATTAATCTTTAACAACTTTTTAATCATTTTATTCATGCCCGGTGGTAATTTTTTTAAAGTTTCGGTTTCGGTTCGGTTTCGGCCGAATATTACTTTTTTGGCCGAATATTCGGTTCGGTTTCGGTTCGGCCTCGAAAACTGGTTTCGGTCGGACTCTATTGATTTTCAAAAAGTACTTAAATCAAATAATCGTGGATTTTCAAAAATTACTTAAATCTAAAATACTAAAATCAATTTATCGTAAAAAGTACTAAAATCAATTTACCGTTGCTTTTCCAAAATTATTAAAGCTAAAAAAAAATCGTGGATTTTCTTAAAATATTGAAATCATTTTACGTGAATCACCCAATCCATCCATAAAAAAATTAAAAATCAAAGACAAACAATCGTGCCTTAAAGAAAAGAAACAAAATCCTAGGCAAACAGTTTAAAAATTTTAGTTGTTGTTAAATTTAAGCTCTTTAAAAAATAATTCTTCAATAATTTAGCACTCCAACAAATTTTCTGTTGCAAAAAAAAAACTCAAGTTCATAATTAGTTTTACAACTAATTTACTGAAAACAATTCCTCTGTTACCAAAACTTTTTTTTATATATAAAATTTGTAATTAAATTTTCTGTTCTCTTTTAATTGAAATGAAAATTACATTTCCTAAAGCTTTATACATGAAATTTTCATTATTTTATTTCCACTTTTTTTTTTTTTTTGGTTGCATTGTGTCATAATTTCCCTGTTGCAGCACAAAAAAAATCGTATAAAAGAACGAAAAATTTGTATACGTTTCCATTTGACTGACTACAATTTTATGAACGTAGTTTTTTTTTCTGCTGTTGCATTCTCTGTGCTAAATTGTTAGCAACAAAATTTAAATTGTCAACATTTTCCATTTAATATTTTAACCTTTATGGTATGATTTTTGTATAGGTACCATCCTCTAAGTGATAGAGGGTAGGTATATATTAGTTTATCATTCCGTTTGTAAGTAATTAAAAACTTGTAGATTTGCTAAAAGTACTAAAATTAAATAATCGTGGATTTTTTAAAAGTACTGTGGATTTTTTAAGAGTACTAAAATCAAACCGTGATTTTGTAAGAGTACTAAAATTAAATATTCGCGATTATTCTCAAAGTACTAAAGCCAAACAATCGCGGAGTTCCTATAAGTACTAAAATCTAATAATAGTGGATTTTTTGTAAGTACTAAAATCAAATAATCGCGGATTTTATTAAAGTACTAAAATCAAATAATCCTGAAATTTCTTAAAGTACTTAAATCAAATAATCGTGGATTTTCAAAAAGTACTAAAATCAATTAATTGTGAATTTTCTAAAAGTACTTAAATCAAATAATCGTGGATATACTAAAAGTACTAAAACTAAATAATCGTGGATTTTTTAAAGAACTAAAATTAAATAATCGCAGATTTTCTAAAAGTACTAAAATCAAATAATTGTGGATATTCTAAAAGTACTAAAATCAAATAATCGTAGATTTTTGAAAAGTTCTAAAATCAAATAAACGTTGTTTTTCTAAAAGTACTAAAGTCAAATAATCGTAGATTTTTTTTTAAAGTAGATTTTTTTTAAATTAATCGAATAATCATAGATTTTTTAAAAGTACTAAACTAAAAACGTGGATTTTTTATGAGTACTAAAACTAAATGAATTAAAATGTGCTTAAATCAAATAATCTTGGATTTTCTTAGAGTACTAAACTAAAAATTAATCAAATAATCGTAGATTTTCTAAAAGTACTACATACACTAAAAATAAATCGAATGATCGTGGATTTTCGAATAGTACGTTAACCAGATAATCGTGGATAACCTAAAAGTACTAAAATCAAATAATCGCGAATTTTCTAAAAGTTCCAAATCAAATAATCGTGGATTTTCTGAAAGTACTAAAATCAAATAAACGTGAACTTTCTTAAAGTAATAAACTAAAACTAAATCAAATCTAAAAGTACTAAAATCAAATAATCGTGGATTTTCTTAAAGTAGTTAAATAAATTAATCGTGGATTTTGTTAAAGTACTAAAATCAAATAATCGCGGATATCCTAAAATTACTAAAATCAAATAATTGTGGATTTCCAAAAAGTACTAAAACCAAATAATTGTGAATTTTGTAAAAGTAATAAAATTGAATAATCGTGGATTTTTTAAAAGTACAAAATTAAATAACTGTGGATTTTCTTGAAGTACTGAACTCAAAATAAATAAAATAATCGTAGATTTTCTAAAAGTACTAAAATCAAATAATGGTTGATCTTCTTAAAATACTAAATCGAAAAATCGTAGATTTTCTAAAAGTACTAAATCTAATATTCGTAGATTTTCTAAAAGTACTAAATCTAATATTCGTAGATTTTCTAAAAGTACTAAATCTAATATTCGTAGATTTTCTAAAAGTACTAAACTAAAAGTAAAACAATTACTCGTGGACTTTCTAACAAAAACCAAATGATCGCACATATTCTCAAAGTACTAAAACCAAATAATCTTGGATTTTTGAGTACTAAACTAAAAATAAATCAACTAATTGTCAATTTTATAATTGTACTAAAACCAAATGATTGTGCATATTCTGAAAGTACTAAAATCAAATAATCATGGACTTCTCAGAGTGCTTAAATGAAATAATTGTGGGTTTTCTAAAAGTGCTAAAATCAAATAATTGTGAATTTTCTAAAAGTAATAAAATCAAATAATTGTGAATTTTCTTAAAGTACTCAAATTAAATAATAATGGATTTCTTAAAATACTAAAATCAAATAATCGTGGATTTTTTAAAAGTACTAAAATCAAATAATCGTGAATTGTCAAAAAGTACTGAAATTAAATAATAGTGTATTTTCTAAAAGTATTCAAATCAAATAATCGTGGAGTTTCTTAAAGTACTAAAATCAAATAATCGTGAATTTTCTAAAAGTACTAAAATGAAATTACAGTGGATTTTTAAAAGTACTAAAATCAAATAAAAGTGGATTTTCTTTAGGTACTTAACTAAAAACTAATCGAATAATCGTGAATTTTCTTAAAGTACTAAAATCAAATAATCAAAGGTTTTCTTAAAGTACTAAAATCAAATAATCGTGGAATTTATTAAAGTACTAAACTAAAAAAACGAGTATTCGTGGATTTTCTTAAAATAATAAAATCAAATAAATGTGGATTTTCTTAAGGTACTAAACTAATAGAAAATCGAATAATTGCGGATTTTCTAAAAGAACCAAATTCAAATAATCGTGAATTTTTAAAGTTCCAAATACAAATAATCGTGATTTTAATCGAATAATCGTGAATTTTTTTAAAGTACTTAAATCAAATAATCGTCAATTTTATTAAAGTACTAAACTAAAAAAACGATTAATAGTGGATTTTCTTAAACTACAAAACCAAAAATTAATCAATTAATCGTGGATTTTATTAAAGTACTAAATTCAAATAATCATGGTTATTCTAAAAGTCCTAAAATCAAATAATCGTGGATTTTCTAAAAGTACAAAATTCAAATAATCGTGGTTATTCTAAAAGTACTAAAATCAAATAATTGTGGATTTTCTAAAAGTACTAAAATCAAATAATAGTGAATTTTTTTAAAGTAATAAACTAAAACAAAACCGATTTGTAGTGGATTTTCTAAAAGTACCAAATTCAAATAATCGTAGATTTTCTAAAAGTACCAAATTCAAAAAATCGTGGATTTTCTTTAGGTACTAAACTAAAAATTAATCGAATAATCGTGAATTTTCTTAAAGTACTAAAATCAAATAATCAAAGATTTTCTTAAAGTACTAAAATCAAATAATCGTGGATTTTATTTTACTAAACTAAACTAAAAAAAACGATTAATCGTGGATTTTCTTACACTACAAAACTAAAAAAAAAAAAAAAACGGAACAATCGCGGATTTTGTAAAAGTATTAAAATCAAATAAGTGTGGATTTTTCTAAAAGTACTAAAGTTGATTTTCTTAAAGCACTAAACTAAAGCAAATCGTGAATTTTCTAAAAATACTAAAATCAAATAATCGTGGATTTTCTTAAAGTACTAAACTCAAAATAAATCAAATAATCGCAGATTTTATAAAAGTACAAAAATCAAATAATCGTGGATTTTCTAAAAGTACTAAAATCAAATAATCGTGCATTTTTTTAAAGTACTAAACCTAAAATAAATCAAATGATCGTAGATTTTTTAAAATTACCAAAATCAAATAATCGTGGATTTTCTAAAAGTACCAAAATCAAATAATCGTGGATTTTCTTGAGTACTAAAATTAAATAATTGTGGATTTTCTTAGAGTACTAAACTCATAATAAATCAAATAAAAGTTTTTTTTTTTTCAGTTTCATAAATATATTTTTAATTTACTTAAGTTGAGTAGAGTACCATACGATTCGGCAAGGTCGAATTTATCTATTTAACTTTTTTTCGTTTTTTTTTTCTTTTTGCACCCATTATAAGAGCAACAAATAATTGCAAAAATAAAAGAAATTCTATGAAAATGAATATATAAAGCTGTATAAAAAAAAGCATTCAAAGCCTAGTCATGTCTGTCTATCTGCCTTTAGAGTCACTGGCTGACTGATATACAGTCAGGGACATGGAAACCCCTAGCGCACTGACAATGAATGCAACAAGAAAAAATTACAACACACCTAATTTAGTACGTACACGTAGTAGAACGTATACTTTTTAAACACTATTTACATTACACTTAACTATTTTGAACAGCAGTAAAGTAAAACGATAATTAATTATTTTAAATGTGAAACTCGAAAAATTGTGGGTTTCAAAAAGTACCAAAATCTGCCAATTTTTTTAAAAAGTACTAAAACTTGAGAAACTTGTCAAATAATCGTAAAGTATAAAAATTCTTGTGGATTTCTAAATTACAAAAATTTTGAAAGGTACAAAAATTCTTGTGGATTTTTGAAAGATTACAATTTTTTGTAGATTTTTTAAAACATTCAAAAAAACGAATTTTTGGAAATGGTGTATTTATTTTACCATCCATTTGTGTGCGCTCTACAATTATTGTAAGTACATGAGTGTTTAAGTTTCTGAGTGTATAAATAAACGTAGGATAGTCATAATAGCTTTTTACTATTTTTCCGCTATTTTACAGATTTTTCCCCGTCTTTTTTTAAAACAAATTATATTCCAACACTTTGGTTATTTATTTTCTCTTGAATTATAGTTTTTCCAAGTTTCCTTACACAAAAATATAGCAAAAAAAATCTGTAAAGAGTCTAAGAGATTTTTTTTTTTTATTATTTTGGCAACGGTCGTCCTTGAACTTTTTCTTTATGAGTTTCAGTTGGGTTTTATTATTTTTTTTAATTTTAATAGCTAAAAGTATGTATTTAATAGTTAGCTAGCTATAATGGGTAGGGAGTTTTTCAAAGTTGACTAATTAAATATTATTCAATTTACAATAATTTAATACAATAGATTTTATTTCAGAATTTATTCCAACAAGGATGAGTTTTTTTAAAGGTATAATGAGAGACATGTGGGGTAGGGCGGAGCAAGAAATACTTTTTTGCGAATTTCGTTTAAGCGCTATGCGGGACTGGTAAAAAATTTTTTCACAAAGTTTCACAAAATCATTATTATACCCTCCACTTAGTGTTAGAAAGTATATGGGGCATTCCATGTCAAATCGGACACTTTGGAATTTTTTTTTTTAGATTTTCCTAATTTGTTTACAGTTTTTAGTACCCTTCGAAAACTCCTTCGTGGTAAATTTTCAAATTTTTTTGATGACCCGTTCAAAAGATATCGAATTTTTAAAAATTGGTAGTTTGCTCCTTTACTCAAACTTCTCTTAATCATAACTTCTTCAATAATGGTCCAAATTTCAAATTGTTTTTTTTTTTCAAAATTTTTGTTTTTTTACGTACTTTTTAAAAAAAAATCCCAAAAAATTCTTAAAAGCGCTCTAGTATGCGATTTTTTAGTTTTAAAATTTAAATATCATTTTTGAAAATGTTTGTACTCTTCGATTTTTATACCCTCCACTTAGTGATAGAGGGTATATATAAGTTTGTCATTCCGTTTGTAACTCATCGAAATATCGGTCTGGGACCCCATAAAGTATATATATTCATGATGCCCGATCGATTTTAAGACATTCTAGCGATGTCCGTCTGTCCGTCTGTATGTCTGTGGAAATGGTGATCACGGACAAAATATTGGACAGAGATGACTGTAACTTAACATATTTATTAGAAGTTCTCCTGAGAAGTTTGGTATTGCATTTGAGCGATATCGGTTCAGCGGTTAAAAAGTTATGAACGAAAATGTAAGCACACCTCAAAAATTTCAGTACATTCAACATAACCTAAAAATACAAAATGCTTTAATTCGCCTGCTGGTTGACATATGTGAACATAATTGAACACCAAATGGTATTTAAACAAGTACGAACATATTTTTTTACAAAAAAAGACAAAAATCGCGGATTTTTTTTGTTGTCAAAAGTAAATTCGTTTTAAATAATGTTTTTTGCAATAATCTACATTCGGCAAGGCCGAATTTAACTTTTTTACTTGTTTTACTTGTTCTTTTCTGTCCGTGCAACAAAGTCTGTTTTAATATCCCCCATTACAAAATAAACAAATCAAATTCAAAAGGACATAAAGTATATAAAACATGCAAAAAAAAAACAAAAAACAAAAAAGTATGATACCACTAACCTATCCCTTTATGTCATACACTATTCCACACCATAAATTATATTCTAAAATATCAGCAAACGACAAAAGAAACCAGGGGCAAACAAAATAGGTAGGGTAAGGTCGTGTTATGCATGTTGATTTTTTTTTTTTTTGCTTGTCTGTGTGTTTAATGGTTTGTTTGTATTGTAAATATATTTTGTACTTTGGCTATATGATCAGTGTTACCGTTGATAATTTTTAAAAAGTCGCACAAAAAGTCGTTTTTTACAAAAAAAGTCGCACAAAAAAGTCGTTTTTCGAAATAAAAGTCGCACATTTCTTAACGGTTGAAGATTTTGTATTATATTGTTGTTTTCGTATAAAAGCTCCCTTAGGGAGTAGAGATAGGGCTTAGGTTTGTTTGGAAAAAAATTTAGGGTAAAAAATCTTACATATTTTTTGCTCTTTTTTGGGACTCCGGGGCAGTTGTGGGCCTTTTTGTGAATTTTTACACCTACACGCCTAAACAGAGATAAATGTGAGATCGACCCCCATTAATTTTTCCTCCCTAAAATTTTTTTCAAATATATCTAAGCCCTATCTTATTCCATACAAGGATAACTAAGATAATATTTCTCCTACCTCTAACTGTCCCAAGGTGCTTCTGGAGGAGTCAAATGTATGACCCCCAATAGTTTTTCAACCCCAACATTTTTTCAGAACATACTTACCCTCTATATTCAACCCATAAGGCGGTCCCCATACAATGCTTTTTATTTTTTACAACTTTTTTTATTAAATCCGCTCCAAGGGGGCGTAAAAATTGAGACCGACCCTCATTAATTTTAACCCCCTAACATTTTTTCTGAACATACCAACAATCCATCTCCATTTCATAAGGGTGTTTCCATGCAATATTTCAGATATTATCTTATGAAATGGGTAAAATGTTATAGAATATAGAATACATATTTTTAGCGTAATTCTGTTTTTTGATATTTTTTTGATTTGACCATTTTAATGCATTTTAACAATTCAAATAATTTAAAAATCTAAAATTCAAACATTTACGTAAAAAAGCCTAAAAATTCAAAAGTTTCAAAAAAATATTTGAAATATGTGTAATTTTGCAGTATATATCTTTAAAAAGAAAAAAATATTTCACTTAACAAAAAAAGGGGAAAAAAGTCGCACAAAGTTGGAAAAAGTTGCAAAATTAGACAAGTTTAAAAAAGTCGCACAAAAAGTCTCAGAGCGTCAAAAAGGTTGCAAATTGCAACTAAAGTCGCACAACGGTAACACTGTATATGATATCCTTCCGTCCTTCCTTGCTTGCTTGCTCATTGACTGAGTGACTTGTGGCTTGTCTTAAACTGCCAACATAGACGCCACTAGCAGGAGAAACTGTGGAACAGTAGTTTTTTTTTTCTTTTCATTGTATTATTGTAACTACCACAAGCAAGTGCCGCCGCCACATACCATTTATGTTGTCTGTTCGTTCAACACATGCATACAATGAAAAGTGGCATAATTTTTTTTGCAAAGGCTTTTTCCTCCTTTTTCCCAAAAGCTAATACACTTACACACACTTAAACAGGCATATACCACAAGATATATGATTAGGGTAATAATATTTTTAGTTTTGGAACTTTTATTGCATTGATGAAAAGCTTGATTTTATTGATTACATAGTGCAACAACCAAAACTGGAATGGGATGAAACCAAAATCAAAAAAAGTTGACATTTTCCAGAACAAAACCGACTTTTTTAAATTCAGTGCTAGATTTTTTTTACACGCATTAGAAGTTGGTAAACTTTTATTATAATTATTAGGGCAAGTACTTTCATGCATCTAAAAATCGAAAATATGTGCCTATAATATGCATCTAAAAATCCAAAATATGCACTAAAAATTTAAAAAATATGCATTTAAAAATTATTGTTCTACCAAAAAAAATAATGTTGTTAACATAAAATAGGGGTTTTTTAAACATTTGATGTCCCCCACAATTTTTAAAAAAGTTTTTGTTACTGTAAACCATTTTTAACTGGTAAAACATCTTGTTTCATAGACACATTTTGTGATGTGTCTATAAAACAAAAATTTCCGTTCCAAATATTTGGTTCTAGAACGCAACATATTACCCTGCAGCTGATTCTACACACAAAAAAAAAAATTTCAATTTCAATAAAAAAATTCACGAATTCAATAAATAAATTAACTAAAAAAGCCGTGGTGAAGATTTTCACGAATTCAATAAACGCATTTGTAAGTCGTTTGCTGAAAATAATTTCAATGAAGGGATTTCAAGATTCAATAAAAAAGTTTATTGGTTTATATTTTTTTTTTTTTATATTTTTAGAACTAAAGAAAAAAAATATTTTTTGTTTTATTTATTTTTATTTTATTATTTTATTCTTTTATTTATTATACTCTTCTTAATTGTCATTGTTTCCAACAAGCTTTGAACACAGCATACCTCCTGCTTACAATGCTTGCCGTTTATCCAACTGAGCTACAACATGTCAACAAGTTACTACGCATAAAATCATTTTGTTTTTAAATAAAAGTAAACAATAATTCTGGAACACTCACTTAATTTTGTCAGTAATGGTAACAGTAGAAATTATCAGTTGAAATTAAAACAAAAAAAAAATACTGACAAATTTAGTTGAGTGCATCACTTTCATTCTCTAACTTATAACAGTAAAAATATTTAACACACAACTATACACACACACACGCATTCACAAACAAATTGTGCTTTTATTTCTTTTTTGTTCTTGCTTGTAAGCAGATGACAGAATTTAGCCGTCAAAACTATAACACTGTTTTGGCGTTATGCGTTAAGCGGTGGATAAACTTATTACTTTTTTTTGGGGGTCGTTGGTTCGAATCCCCATCAGACCCAACTTTTTTTTTTTTTTTAATATTTTTTGTTTCTTTTTTTATGTTATTTCTTTATTTGAAATTACTATGTGTGAAAAAAAGAAACACAACAAAACTTGCCGACGGAATGATTTGAACATAGTTTTTTTTTTAATTTCAATAAATTTTTTTATTGATACAATAAAAAATTTTATTAAAAATATTTTTATTTTTAATAAACGTGTTTATTAAAATTTTCTTAAATATTTTTTTTTCTGTGTACTTAATATTTCAGAATCGATGATTTAATATTCCTGGGGCGCAAAAAAAAATTTAGTCATTTTTGTAAAAAAAAAATTGAGGTAATTTTTTTTTTTTTGAGTTTATAAAAACGGAATGACAAACTTATTTACATAAAACTTCCCAGAAAAATTTTCCGTTTAAAACAATTAGTTCCAGAACCCAGTATATTATCTTGAAATCGATTATACTTATCGTTCCAGAATCAATGATTTTTTTAAATTGTCAAAAAAGCATTCGCTTGAATAGGTATTTCAGAAACATTTTTTTTGTTAATTTGTAAATGTTTCAAAATAAGAAAATTTAAAATTTTAATATGGGAAAAAATTCTCAGAATCTAAAAACTTTTTTACCTGAATCCAATTTTTGCAAGAAATGCCTCAGAATATCATTTCTATAACAAAAAATAATTTTTCTACAAAAAAAGTTGATAGAAATAGATTTTTTCTAAGGTGAGTTTTGAAAAAAGTGATAAAAATTAAGCAAAAAGTGCAATTTGTATGAAAATATGCAAAAATATGCATTTATACCAAAATATGCAAAAATATGCAACTACAAATCGATGCCATTTTATTGCAAATTTCTTGATTCGGATAGATATTTAGTTTGTTGTATGATAAAAGTGACGAGTAAAAATATGCATTTTCATGAAAGTACTTGCCCTAATAATTATAATTATAATAATAATTACTTGATAACTGTATAAGTGGCGTATACTTAATTTTGTAATTGCCTTTAAATAACAATCATACGCAACGGTGCACAGTGAACCGATTACAGCGAAATTCATACTGGTTATAGCTAACATAATTTCGAGCATAAGTTTGGACGCTGGACCCCACAGTCCAATAAGAGCACCACCAGGGGCCCCTAAAATAAGATATAGTAGTATTTAGTATACAAAAACTTTAAATGCACTCTAAAAAGTCCTTGTAAAAATACTACTATAAAGTGGGTAAATTTTTATGTAAAATAACACACAACGCCTAAAATTGAGCACCAAGTGTTTAAATTTTTAGTTTACACACAAAAATTTTAATATTACGCACATTATATAGTATTTTGTGAATTTATAAATATTTTTATAAAATTATAAACACAAGAATTTTAAATTTACACATTTAATGTTTATTGTAAACATTTAGTGTTTAATTTTTGATATTAAACATTAAATGCGTAATGTTCAACAATTTTAAAATTGTCAAAATAAAATAAAAAGAAAAATATAATCAAAAATTTTTGTTGTGCTCGCAATTAAACTTAAATAACGCGAAAAAACATAAAATAAAAGCAAATAAAGTAAAAAATAGTGAAAACATTAACGAACGTTTCAATGCTACGTAAAATTTCAAAGAGGCTGGTCAAAGAAAAAATAGTATATTGTTAATTTCATGTTTTTCTTAAATATTTGCAATTATAAATTAGAAAGGTAAGTACCACAAATGACTTGGATTTTCTATTATTCTTTACAAAAATGTCTTGATATCAGAATCTGATAACATTTTTTATAAAGAAAAAGTGTCTCAGATTATGAGAATTAATCTACAGAAAAAAAAGTTTCAAATCCTTACCAGATTCTGGGAATATTTCAATAAAAATTTTAAGATTGTTACAGACTTTTTTCTGCAGAAAAAATGGATCAGATTCTGCGAATTTTTCTAGAAAAAAAATATTTCAGATTCTGAGAATTATTCTATAGAAGAAATATCTCAGATTCTGCGAACTTTTCTGTAGAAAAAATATCTCAGATTGTAAGAAAATATTGATAGAATTCTGAGACATTTTCTGTAGAAAAAATATATTAGATTATGAGAAATTTTCTATTGAAAAAATATATCAGATTCTGAAAAATTTCCTATTAAAAAATGTATCGGATTCTAAGAATTTTTCTATAGAAAAACCAAACAAGATACTGAGCATGTTTCTATAGAATAAATATATCAGATTCCAAGAATTTTTCTATAGAAAAAATAACTCGATTCTAAGAATTTTTCTATAGAAAAATATCTCTGAAAATTTTTCCATTATAAAATATCTCAGATTCTGAGAATTTTTCTGTAGAAAAATTAATTCAGATTTCAATAATTATTTAATAGAAAAATATCCCAGATTTTGAGAAGTTTTCTATAGAAAAAATATCTCACATTCTGAGAATTTTACTATAGAAAATATATTTCAGATTCTTATATTTTTTTCTATAGAAAAAATATATCAGATTCTGAGAATTTTTCTATAGAAAAAATATCTCAGATTCTGAGAATTTTTCTATTAAAAAAAATATCTCAGATTTTGATAATTTTTGTAAAGAAAAGAATATCTTAGGTAATGACAAAAAATATTTCAGAATCTTATATTATTTTTATAGAAAAAATATCTCAGATTCTGAGAATTTTTCTATAGAAAAAGTATCTCAGATTCTGATTTTTTTATATTAAAAAAAAAATATCTCAGATTCTAAGGATTTTTCTATAGAAAAAATATTTCAGATTGTTATATTTTTTCTATAAAAAAATATATCAGATTCTGAGAATTTTTCTAAAGAAAAAATATTTCAGATTCTTATATTTTTTCTATAGAAAAAATATATCAGGTTCTGAGAATTTTTCTATAGAAAAATATCTCAAATTCTAAGAATTTTTCAATAGAAAAAAATATCTTAGATTCTCAGATTCTGAGAAATTTTCTATAGCAGATTCTGAAAATTTTTCTATAGAAAAAATATCTCAGATTCTGAGAATTTTTTAATAGAAAAAATATTTCTAAGTCTGAAAATTTTTCTATAGAAAAAATATCTAAGATTCTTATATTTTTTCTATATAAAAATATAATTATCAGATTCTGAAAATTTTTCTAATGTAAAATATCTCAGATCCTTGGAAATTTTTTATGGAAAAAAATGTCTAAGGTTCTGATATGTTTTCTATAGAAAAATTATCTTGAATTCTGAGAATTTGTCTATAGAAAAAACTTTTTAGATTCTGGGAATTTTCTGTAGAAATATAACTCAGATTCTGAAAATATTCCCTTGTACGATTTAAATATCAGTAATATCTTGTAAATAATGTGAAATTTTTTTTATACTTGCAGTTTGAGACAACAATTAATGAAAAGAAAAATCAAGTTCCAACGAATTAAAAGAAAGCACTAATGGGCAAAATGGTGGATATTTTATCCACTGAACCAGAGTCATAGAGTAGTCCAACAAATGGCGTTTGAAAAAGTAGTAAACAAAAACCATATGGTATTGTTTACGAAATTTTATCACAAATCGAAATGTGAGCGAGATGGAAGATACCAGTTTTACAGTGAGAATGCAGATTGTTTTTTGTCTCTCTTTGCTTTGCGTTTGAACTTTAGTTTGGCATTGCCAGAATTTTCCAATTATCTTTGGGGATGCCAGATCTACAAAACGGTCGATGGATTACTATGTCACTATGCACTGAACTAAGTGTTTTTTGTTTATGTTACATTAAACATTTTTATCCTGTTGAAATCTGTCAGACGATGGATTTTTATTTGTTAATTCTATCTCCAAAAAATAAGAGGCGCCAAGAAATAATAGTAATGTAAAAAAAATCAATTCTTAAATTTAACAAATTGTATCTTTTACGTAGTTATTGTAACGTATAATTTTTAATTTGTTATTTATCTTTAGCTTACGTTACAAATAATTTTATAAACACAAAAAAAGTTGCATTTAAATTGTAATTTATGAATAATATATTTGACTATTATACCTAATTTCACTTTAGTTTAAATAAAAACTATAAAAATAATAATAAAAATGCATTTTGGTTTCATTTTTTTATAGGAATAAATTTTTTAGCAGGTTGTTAAAAATCAAGCACTTTTTGTGTAAAAGATAACATTTAAGATGCAATTTTGAACATTTTAAATCTATTTTTGAGCACAATTAAGCTAAAATTACACATTTTGTGTGTACTGCCAGAGAATTTTGAAAGCAGTTGATATGTAGTTTTACACACAAAATGTTTATTAGTTGTACACACTTTGTGTGCAAATGTTGAAATTTAAACACATAGAGTATTTTTACCCACTTTATTGTAGGAGAACAGTTACCTACAATAAAGTGGGTAAATTTCAACAAAAATTTATAAGAGTGTGCTTTAAAAGTTGGCAGCAACGATTAATTAAAAAAACAAGCAATTTTTTATACCCTCCAAAATGTTAAAAAAAATTGTTCAGGGACTTTTTTGGCTGAAGGGGTTTAGCGGTGTTGGAGAATGACACCGACCCACTGTGGGCCAGCATCCCTGAATTTTAACCATAAATACACTCAAAAAAATACGTTAGTAGATTTACTATTTTTTTTTTTGCTAGTGCTAGTTAGCTAACTTTTAACAAATTTTTTGCTGAAATTTGCATGTTAGCAAAAATATCTTGTAAACATAATTTAGCGCATTAGCAATTTTAAACAAACTTTGAACTAATTTTTATACCCTACACCAGGGGGTACGCGAAACTGTCCGCGGAGGTACGCAAAATTTTAGTAATTTGGACATTTCTTTTATAGATTAACCTTTCAATGCTGGTTCCGCATTCAAAGTTTACAAAAAACGTATTTTTGTGCAATTTAGAGAGAATTTTTTGCGATATTTTGAGATCTGACCACTTGTTTTCGATTAACCTTTCGATGCTGATCCAAATGGGGTTTCCAAATTTTTCTATGATCTCAGGTTTTTGAGAAAATGTATGTCAAAGTTCTCAAAAAACGTGTATTTGGGCATTTTTGAGACGGTTTCTGATAGAGTGGAAATTTTGGTACCATTTTGTTAAGCTCAAAATGTCATTTCATTCATACGGGGGTGTTTCATTCGAAAACTCACGGAATTGTTGATCTGCCCTTGTATTAGAAAAACTAAACATAAAAAAAATCGAAAAATCTGTGATGTGTTTTTGGAACTTTTTTTAAAAGTTCAAAAAACGTCCGTTGTTTTAAATTTTCTCTGCAGAAAAATCAGCTCAAAATTCGCGTTTTCAGATGCATTAAACAACACCAAGGAGCGAACATTTTTCCGAAAAAATACCACCATTGTTTTGATCTCCCCTAAAGCCGTCAAAAAAATGATAATACCTGCAGATCAAAAATTTCAAAATTACCTCTAATATTTATATGAGAAGTTTTTTAACGAAAACAAAAAACTCGTTAGGGGGTACGCGGCTGACAAAATTTAAAATTAGTGGTACGCGAGCTAAAAAGGTTGGTAATCGCTGCCCTACACCACACTGTGGTACAGGGTAGAGATGGGCGCGTGAGTGAATTTTGACTCACACTCACTCACGCTCACGACAGGAATTTTTGAATCACGCACACTCACTCACTCACGAGCATATTTTTTTCTACTCACACTCACTCACAATCACGTGAGTAAATTTAATACAACTCACGTTCACGTGCACTCACGCAAGCTTCACTCACACTCACGTTGACTCACACTAACGAAACTCTTATTTATACAAAAAAAAATGCAAAAACTTAAATTTCAATAATCTTTCAAAAAAAAGGTTCAGCGAAATTTTAAATTTTTTTTTCGGTACGCAAGCAAAAGTTAAGCCAAATTTGACCATTTTTGTTGTTGCTTTTTTTGGTATGTAAGGAAATATGAAGAGAAAATAAATCACGCAAACTCACGCAAAAAAATCCACTCACGCACACTTACGCAAATATCCTACTTACGAATTCAGTCACAATCACGCGTGATCACGCGTGAATCACGCTCTAATCTGCTCATGTGCCCATCTCTAGTACAGGGTATAATGAGATTGTGCTGATGTTTGTAACTACCCGAAATATTAGTCCTAGACCCACATTTATGTATACCGTTCGACTCAGAATCACTTTTTGAGTCGATTAGCGATGTCCGTCCGTCCGTCTGTTTGTCTGTCCATGTAAACGGTGTAAACACGATACAGGTCGTAATTTTTAACCAATTGACTTGAAATTTGAAACTTCCTATTGAAAATGGAAAAAATCGGTCCATAGTTAGACCTAGCTCCCATACAAAGGTCCTCTTTAGTTTTGGCACAAATGAATCTAATAGCCGCATTTTAATAGGTATCTTTTCTTTTGGCAGGTAATCATGTTTCATCCACACAAATCACCATTCCGAATTTTAAAGAAATCGGACCAGTTCTTCTTGTAGCCCCCATACAAACCACCTTCCCGATTTTCAAATAAATCTCTCAAATTACATGAAAATAGAAAATATTTTATTAAAATTTTGTTTGTGTATGTTAAACGCGTACTTAAACAACCTTATCAAATCTGATTACCATCGGACCATTTTTGGACTTAGGCCCCATGTGAAAATTTCGCCCGATATTTACTTAAAGCTGTTTATTGGCAACAAATCGAAACCTATTTCACTCAAATTTGATTTGTAAGTGTTTTTTACACTTATTAAATATTTGACAAAATATAGATCTAATCGGCCCATTTTTTAACTTGGGACCCATTTTTCGGGAAAGTCTGGTGTAGGGTATTATATGGTCGGTCTTGACCGACTATAATTTTCTTACTTGTTTTTAATAAATACAACCATTCCTATGGTTTAAAAACATTAAGTTCTATAAAAAAAATTATAATAATTTTTTTTAAGCCAGATAATTATTTTGTTCTTAAGTTTCGGTTCGGTTTCGGGCGAATATTGATTTTTTTGCCGATTCGGCCTCGAAAAACTGGTTTCGGTCGGACTCTAGAAACCAACAAAACCAAAATATCAAACAAATTTTGAACTTCCAAGTTAGGGCATTTCTAAACGTACACTCAAAAAAAAAACCTGGTCAAATTACTAGAAAAAGCCTAGTTATCCCATTTTACTAATATTTGACAGTTTTCCTTGTTTTTTAACAAAAAATTTTCGATCGAAATTAATATTTTTTTTTTGTAATTTTACAGTTTTTTTTTTGTAATTTTACAAATTTCCAACATTTTTTCTTGTGAGAAAAATCTAGTAAATTCACGAGTTTTCCTTGTAAGTTTTATTGTGCTAAAAATGTTTTAAATTTACAATTTTATTGGTAAAAATCTTGTTAAATTACAAAAAAGCTGGTAATTTTAACTAGGAATTCTCGTATAATAGGAGGTAGCAAAAAATCTAGTAAAGCTACGAAACCTCCTTGTAAGTTCTATCGCGTGAAAAAAATTATAAATTTACAATTTTATTGGTAAAAAGCTTGTAAAATTACAAAACTATTGGTAAAAAGCTTGAAAAATTATAAGGAATTGTTGTCAAATACAAATACCGACCCGCATTGCTGTTTAACTCTTAACATTTTTTCTGAATAAACGTATGCTCTATCACCAATTCCTAAGATGGCTCCCATACGAAATGAAATTTCTTAAAATTTTTTCTAACCGCTCAAACAACCAAAAGAGTGCCCCTAGAGGGGCACGTTTGTGCCCCTCAAGAACCGCTAGACCGGTTGACACCAATATATTGGTTAAGTCTACACTCAAAAAAATACGTTAGTAGATTTACTAATTTTTTTTTGCTAATGCTAGTTAGCTAACTTTTAGCAAATTTTTAGTTGAGATTAGCATGTTAGCAAAAAATTCTTGTAAACTTCATTTAGCACATTAGCAATTTTAAACAAACGTTGAACTAATTTCTTTTGCTAAGATTTGAAATTGAGTTGACAACATTTTTACAAGATTTTTTGCTAACATTAGCAAAAATAATGGTAAATTTTTTTTTATTTTCAGAAAACTTAAAATGGCTCTATCTCGGAAACTAAGCCAGATAGAGCAAAATGGAGGGCATTTTTGGTTCTTAGAATCTCCATACTTTCGCGGGTCCTCTTCACATGTGTGGACCCTAATGGGCCCTAACTTTGGATCCAAAAAAGTTAGCATTCCCGAAAATTTTAAAATGCTCATATCTCGGTAAATATTGCCGACACAACAAAAAGTCCAAAAGCATTTTTGTAGCCCTCAATACGTAGAACAAGAACGCAAAATAGTCAAAAGCTCTCCGAGTAATATTTTTGAAGTTATCGAGTTTTTTAATTCTCAAGACCCCAGTGGTCCCCTATAATCACGTATCTCAGAAACTAAGCAAGGTAGAGCGAAACGGACACAAATTTTGGATCAAAAACTGTGACGATTTTTAAGGAACCCAACTAGGTCTGTGCCCATCGGGGTCTGGACCTATCGGGTCCGAACCCAATGGGGTCCTCAAATGTGTCAAAAAAAAAAATTTTTTGTTAACTAATTATTGGCAAAACATTTTTGCTAACTTTAGCAAAAAAATTGTGGGTTCAAAATCAGCAAATTTTCTTGTAGGTTTACAAGCTTTTTTTGCTAACATTACAGTTTTTTTTTTTTGAGTGTAGAGTTAGGCTTCTCTTAAATTTAATCTCGATAGGTGGTGCTGTTGTCGCAATATTTAAATTTTTTGTATTTATGTTACGATTTGACTGAAATTCACTAAATATATTTATGAAACAAAAACAAATTTCCTGATAAAATTTGGACCCGATAGATGGCGTTAAGTTATTAAAAAAAATCTTTATTTCTGTAAAACTTTACAGCACTTGAATCTGCGTGGTCTTAATTGATCCATAATTAGAGTTGTGTCGTTCACGAACTAGTTCAATTGAACTATTCACTTAACTGAGCGGTTTCTCTAGTTCGTTCATTTCAGCTCTTTTAGGTATTTTCGTTCATTCAGCTCAAATTGGTCATTACTTCATTTTGATCTTTCAGTTCGGTCCTTCATTTTTTTTTTGTTAATTTTGTCATGGTATTAGTTTTCTCTCCTCGTGTGGCACGTTTTCTCAGCAGACATGTTTTTTACAAAATTATTTTTTTTTTTGTTTTAATTATAATTCCTTATTTTTTAAAAATATCTGTTTTTCATGTAGTGATCATAATGTTTTTTTATTCAACATTTTTGTATTTTTGAATAAAAACCAAAACAACAGATGATCAAAATGATTCGTTCATGAACTGTTGAACTAAAACAAAAATTGACCGATTTGAACTAGATGAACCAACAACAGACATGATCAAAATGATTCGTTCACGAACTGTTGAACGCAAAAATGAGCGTTTGAACTAGATGAATGATCTAGGACTTTTATCTGAAATGAACGAAAATGAGCGCTCACTCAATTTAACGATTAAGCACAAGTCTAATCCATAATCATTCGATTCCTTATCCTAACATCGCGTAAGTTTTTCATGTCAAGAAAATACAACAGGCGTGCCTTGGCATAGAGTACTTTAGTTTTGTTTTCTTTAACACAGGACACTCTCGGTAAATGTTAAAATGTGCAAAAAATTATAGTTCTTGTCAGGGCGTTTGTAGTGTTGTAAATGTTTTTCACCATTAACATTCAAGTTTTTATTTTTTTTTTCTCAAGTGTCGTCTCCTGCTGTTGTTTATGTGGTGAAGATGAGAAGAACGGTGGTAGTGGTTTGTTCGTAATTGTTGACTTAAGTGTAATTAAAAGTGTGTCAATGTTTTGTTTCCTACAAATTAGTTATTTTCAAAAGGATAGGATAATTGGTAAATTATAACAACAAAAAAATTGTTTTTAAAAAGTTTACAAGAATAAAGCAATATTTCAAAGAGATTTATTAAAGATTCGAAGACGAGGAGGGGTTTAAAAACTAAACATTTTGTAACAGAAGAAAGATTAAAATATTTTTTAATTACAAAATTTGTTGAGTCAAACAAAATAATAATTGATTTCGGAGTTATAACAAAATGTGTTGAACAAGTGGGTGCTGAAACTCAGAAAAGCCAATTTGAAATTTATAAAAGACTAATAAAAATTTAGAAGAAACCAAATGCAATTCAGAAAAGCCTAACTGAAATTCAGAATAGCACAATTGAAATTCAGAAATTCTAATTGAAAACCAGACAAACAGAATATAAATTCAGAAAAGCAGAATTTGACTGCATGGAGTCATAAATATCCTGCACCATATAATAAACAGAAATTCAGAAAAACTTAATTGAAACTCAGCAAAACACAATTGAAATTCAGATAAGCCCAACTGAATTTCAATTGATCTTTCCGGCTATCACGATACTAAAATACTTAGGTATTTATTCCCTTTTTTATGCTTTTGAATATAAATCGAAAATTTCTTAAATATTCTTAAACATTGTAATTCCTTTTAAGTGTATACTTAATTCTGCAATAAAATATTTTTATTATGTATAAATTCTAAAGAAGTATTCTTTTGTAAGTAAGTAAAATTTTAATATCCTTGTTAAAAGGATGTTTACATTATATTTTTATTTTATTAACAACGAACTTAACTTTCAATAAGGATAATGTTTTTTTTATTTTCATTGAAATGGTTTTTAATGAATATGCATGAATAGATTAAGAAAAGGTTAAGAAAATAGCAAAATAGTTAAAGAAATAAAAATAAACAAGTAAAAAAAGTTAAATTCGGCCTTGCCGAATGTAGTGATACCCTCCACAATTTCAAAAAGATTATTGCAAAAAACTTTATTTAAAAGGAAATTACTTTTGAAAAAAAAAAAATTTTAAAAAAAAATTTCAGCGAAAAAAAATTTTGGTAAAAAAAATCCGCGATTTTTTTCTTTTTTTGTCAAAAAATATGTTCGTACTTGTTTGAACACCATTTGGTGTTCAATTATGTTCACATATGTCAACCAGAAGCCGAATTAAAGCATTTTGTATTTTTAGGTTATGTTGAATGTACTGAAATTTTTGAGGTGTGCTTACATTTTCGTTCATAACTTTTGAACCGCTGAACCGATATCGCTCAAATGCAATACCAAACTTCTCGGGAGAACTTCCAATAAATATGTTAAGTTTCAGTCACCTTTGTGCAATATTTTGTCCGTGACAGCATTTTCCACAGACAGACAGACGGACATCGCTAGAATGTCTTTAAATCGATCGGGCATCATGAATATAATACTTTATGGGGTCCCAGATCGATATTTCGATGAGTTACAAACGGAATGACAAACTTATATATACCCTCTATCACTAAGTGGAGGGTATAAAAACACTCAAAATAATATAAGTTAGCTTCACTGAAAATAAAATCGTTAAATTAAAATCAACAAACATCAATTGTAAATCAACCAAACATGATATCAACTAAAAATTTAGTAGAAACGGCGCCTGCTAGTCCATAATACAAAACTTCGATTTTGTTTTCAACAAACTCAGTCAAGTAATTTTATTTCAAAATTCTTTTATCATGTCAACAAATAGTGTTTGTGTTTGTTAAATTTCTTTGTTGAAAAAAAAAAATCATTTTTCAGATCAACAAATTCTGTTTGTTGAAAAAAAATAAGATTTTTTACTTTTGTCAGATCAACAAATTGTGTTTTTGATTGTTGAATTTCTTTGTTGAAAAAAACAAAATTAATTTTTCAACAACACAGAAAAAATTTGAAACGAATTTCAATCAACAAAAACGCGGATTCAATCAATTTTTTTGATTGAAATTCCACCAATTAAAAAAATTGTTATACCAATCATTAATTGTAGGTGGAAACTTTTTCAATCAAACATTTTTTCGATTTTGATCAAAAATTTGATTAATTTTTTATTTATAGTCAATCAAAATAATGATTGATTTAACAAATGAATTGTAAGCTTATGAAAAAATTATCAAAAAATTCATCTTCTTTGCTTTCTAATATGTTGCCAACAATAAAAAAGTAAAACCCGAATATTTTGTATATTTTTGAATTAATCTATTCAAATAAATTAAAGCGAAAAACGGGTATATCGAAAATTTGTAATTCGATAGTTAAAGAAAATAAGAAAAATTTTAATCAAAACATTGATTGACTTTTTTAAATTTTGTTGATCAATAGATTTAATTGAAAATTTTTAGCCATTAATTTTTTGTGTGAATCAAAATTTACAAACGTTTGTTGATAATACAAATTTCGGTATATTAGCACTTTCAGTAAAAAAAATTATTGTATTCTTAAATATGGGGGTCAATATAACAATTCGTTTTTTTCTGTGTACACAGAAAATAAAATCGTTAAATTTAAATCAACAAACATCAATTGTAAATGAACCCAACATGATATCAACCAAAAATTTAGTAGAAACGGCCGCTTATTAGTACATAATACAAAACTTCGATTTTGTTTTCAACAAACTTAGTCAAGTAATTTTATTTCAAAGTTCTTTTATCATGTGAACAAAAAGCGTTTGTGTTTGTTACATTATCTTTGTTGAAAAAAAAATCATTTGTCAGATCAACAAATTGTGTTTGTTGAATTTCTTTGTTGAAAAAAAATTAAGATTTTTTACTTTTGTCATATCAA
Organism: Pegoplata infirma; assembly: GCA_963921195.1. Taxonomy (NCBI): domain Eukaryota; kingdom Metazoa; phylum Arthropoda; class Insecta; order Diptera; family Anthomyiidae; genus Pegoplata; species Pegoplata infirma. Next base: position 43,621,877 of record OY992537.1, read on the forward strand.
CAAATTGTGTTTTTGATTGTTGAATTTCTTTGTTGAAAAAAACAAACTTCTTTTTTTAACAATCAAAATTTACAAACGTTTGTTGATATTACAAACTTCCATATAGGAGCACTTTCAGTGAACAAAATTATTGTATTCATAAATTTGGGGGTCAATATAAAAATTCGTTTTTTTCTAAGTATCATTAAAAAGAAGTAAAATAAAAAAAGTCATTGAAATGTATAAAGAACGTGCATGCGCGGGTACAAGGGGGGGGAAAAAGGGGAAATTTCCCCCCCCAGACCAAATTTCAAAAAGAAAAAAATAGGAAAAAAAGAAAAAAAAAAGAAAAAAAGAAAGAAAAAGAAAGAAAAAGAAAAAAAAAAGAAAAGAAGAAAGACGGAAATTTTCTAAAAAAAATTTCCGAAAAAACAAATCTCGTAATCCGAAAATTTTCCAAAGACAAAAAAAATCAGGAAATTTTCATAGGGAAATTTTTAAAATTTCTGAAGGGAAAATGTGACTTAATCTGAAAATTTTCTGTGAAAAAATATCAGTCAATTCTATTATACATTTTATGAAAATGTAACTCATGCGTTATTAGTACTTATAATTTTTTTTTTTTTTTTATTTTGGAATTCAACAAAAATTCGTAACAGAAAATGTTTTAGGATTGAAAAATTTTTCTTTCTGAAAAATCCGAGACTTTTTCCATAGAAAAAAGTCTTGGAATTTGAGACTTATTCTATAGGAAACAGGTTCTATATTAAAAAGGTCGCAGAATCTGAGACTTTTTTTTATAGAAAAAGATGAAAAAACTATACAATTTTTAACATCTCCAAACATTTTATTTTTCGGATTTTTTTGAGAAGAATTCCCAAATTCTAAAAGTCTCGGAACCTAAGACGTTTTGTAAAGGAAAAAGATCTTATAATTAAAAAAAAAAAATATGGAAAAAGTTCTAAAAATTTTAGATTTTTTTTTACACTCCAAAAAAAACCTTGTAACTTTTTTTGTTTACTACCTCCTATTTGACAAAAATTTCCTAGTAACTTTACAAGATTTTTACCAATAATTTTGAAATTTAACAAGGTTTTTAGCAATAAAATTGTAAATTTACAAATTTTTGACAAGATAAAATTTACAAAGAGGTTTCGCAATTTTACAAGATTTTTTGCTACCTCCTATTTTACAAGAATTCCTAGTAATTTTACAAGTTGTTTACCAAAAATTTTGTAATTTTACAAGGTTTTTACCAATAAAATTGTAAATTTACAGTTTTTCGACGCAATTAAAATTACAAGAAATTCTAGTGAATTTACTAGATTTTTTTGTAAAATTTGGAAATTTGTAAAATTTCAAAAAAAAATTGTAAAATTACAAAAAAAAAATTAATTTCGAAAACTGTCAAATATTGGTAAAATGGGATTACGAGACTTTTCCTAGTAATTTGACAAAGTTTTTTTTTGTGTGTAGGAAAAAGGTCACAGAATCTGAGACTTTTTCGATAGGAAAAAGGTTTAAGAATCAAAGACTTTTCTATAGGAAAACGGTCTAAATTTCTGAATTTGAGATTTTTTTAAAGAAAAAGGTCTCAGATTTTCGCAGAAACTTAAACTTTTTCTTTAGTGAAAAAAGTGCCAGCATTTTAGACTTCTTCTATATAAGAAACCTTTTAGAATCTGACTTTTTCTATAGGAAAAAGGTCTAAGAATCTGAGACTTTTGTTAAGGAATAAGAATCTTACGAATAAGAATCTCAGAATCTGAGACTTTTTTATAGGAAAAGGGTATAAGAATCTGAGACTTTTTCTACAAAAAACGACCTAAGAGTCTCAGACTTTTTCTATAGGAAAGAGGTCTGAGAATGTGAAAATTTTTCTTAGAAAAAGCGTCTTAGAATCTGAGACTTTTTGTATAGGAAAAAGGTCAAAAATTCCAAGACTTTTTTTAATAGAAAAAAAGGTCTCAGAATCTAAAATTTTTTTCAGTACGAAAAAAGTAATAATCTGAGACCTTTTCTATAGTAAAAATATCTCAAAAATGTTTTAAAATATGAAACTTTTTCTATAGTAAAAGGTATCAGAATCTGAGACTTTTTTGTGGAAGAAGTTCTTAGAATTTAAAATTTTCTCTGTACGAAAAAAATATAATAATCTGAGACCTTTTCTATAGGAAAAATATTAAAATATGAGACTTTTTTTATAGTAAAAGGTCTCAGAATCTGAGACTTTTTCTGTGGAAAAAGTTCTTAGAATCTGAAAATTTTTCTGTACGAAAAAAGTCTCAGACATTTTTCGAAAATAAGACGTCTTAGATTCGAAGACATGTTTCAACATCTGAAATTTTCTATGTAGGAAGAATTTCTTCAGAGATTTCGACTTTTCTGTACGTCAAATGTGTTAGAAACTGAGACTTTTCTATGTATAGGAAAATGTACAATTTTCTTTTAAAACAAATTAAAAAAAAATGATCTAAACGAAATATTATCGTGAAAACAAACCTCCTTCGGCCAAAACTAATAAAATTGTAGATTATTTTGCAAAAAAAACGGATCCCTGTTTTTGCTCGTCCGACAAAGGTGAATTTATGATTTTTTTTTTTTGGAAGTAAAAAAAAAAAAGTTTCCCCCCCCAAACCCAAAAGCTGTACCCGCCACCCGAGAACGTGTTATCCTACATTTCAAATTAATAAAATTAAAAGCCTCAAAATATATGTTACCTGTAATAAAAATAATAAAAACGTAACATACATTTACTTAATCATATTACATTTATTATATTTAGTTTGCAAAAAAAAAGTTTAACGAAATATTTTAAAAGGATGTAACATTAACCGGAATGAAAAATTTTATAATAAGTACTTCGTTGCGGTTGAAAGCAGAGGTTCTAAGCATTTTAATCGTGGAATTATGTAAAAATGTTTTTTTAATTCTTATTAATTTTTAATAAAAAATAAAAATTGTTTTATTCGAACTTTTAAATATTATATTTTTTGAGTAGGTTTATTCTAGCTCGAGGTCATAATTTCCTTTACTAATTAAAACTAGGATATTCTCATAGAATTAGTTTCAAGAAAATTATTTTTCTGTTATTAATTTATTAATGTTGGTCATTTTTGCAAGACTTAGCCGACACATGTTTCAGAATTTGTCAGATTCCATTGTCAAGACTATTTAGCAAACATAGAAATCCTACACACAAAAAATTATTGGCTAAAAAATTTCAATTAAATCTATTGATCAACAAAATTTAAATGAGTCAATTATTGTTTTGATCAACATTTTTGTTATTTTCTTTAACTATCAAATTACAAATGTTCAACATACCAGACTTTTTTTCGCTTCAATTTATTTGAATACATTAATTCAAAAATATACTTTATTTATACTAGCGTTTTACTTTTTTTATTGTCGGCAACATATTGGAAAGCAAAAAATATGAATTTCTTCATAATTTTTCCATAAGCTTGAAATTATTTGTTAAATCAATCATTATTTTAATTGACTTTTATTAAAAAATTTATCAAATTTTTGATCAAAATCGAAAAAATGATTAGTTGAAATAAAAATCAATTAATCACATACAATTTGATGATTGTTATAACAATTTTCTTTATCGGAGGAGTTTCAATTTAAAAATTAATTGAATCCTCGTTTTTGTTGATTGACTTTCGTTTGCAATTCATTCTGTGTTTAATAAAAATTGTTTTATTCGACTTTTAAAATATATTTTGAGTAGGTTTATTCTAGCTCGACACTTTTCCTTAACTAATTAAAACTATGATATTCTCATGGAATAATTTTCAAGAAAATTATTTTTCTGTTTTTAATTCATTTATGTTGGTAAGTTTTGCAAGACTTAGCCGATTTATGTCGCGGAATTTGTCAGATTCCATTGTCTTGACTATTTAGCAAACATAAAAACCCTTTATTATAAATAGCATAGAGAATTTAAATGACAAATCGCTAATGTTAAAAAAAAATATATTAATACAATTTTTTTCTTATAACTCTTAATGAGGGTAGAGTTGAATATGTATTAATATTTTAGTTTAAACATTAGAGATTTGTCGTTAAAATTCCCTTTGCTACTTGTAGTGTAGGGTTATTATAATTGATAAATAATCTTGACAATGTAATCTGACAAATTCCGAAACACGTGACGATTAATAGCCGTAATTTCAACAAGCAGATAACTATCAGTGCATAGATATCTACCGTGTAAGTAAAGTTTCGAAAACTTAACTCTTAGGTAACTTTAATTTTCAATGTTAATTTACCGGCTAGGTAAAGATATCTATTAGGTATTTTACACCCGTAGGTACCTACTTGTTGAAATTACGAGCATAAGTCTAGCAAAAATTACCAACATAAATAAATTTAAAATAGGAAAATAATTCTCTTGAAAATTTTTCTATTAGAGTATCATAGTTTTAATTAGTAAAGGAAATAATGATCTCGAGCTAGAATAAACCTACTCAAAATATAATATTTTAAAGGTCGAATAAAAGATTTTTATACCCTCCACTTAGTGATAGAGGGTATATATAAGTTTGTCATTCTGTTTGTAACTCATCGAAATATCGATCTGGGACCCCATAAAGTATATATACTCATGATGCCCGATCGATTTTAAGACATTCTAGCGATGTCCGTCTGTCTGTCTGTGGAAAATGCTGTCGCGAACAAAATATTGCACAGAGATGACACTTAACATATTTATTGGAGATGAAACTTAACATATTTATTGGAAGTTCTCCCGAGAAGTTTGGTATTGCATTTGAGAGATATCGGTTCAGCGGTTCAAAAGTTATGAACGAAAATGTAAGCACGCCTCAAAAATTTCAGTACATTCAACATAACCTAAAAATACAAAATGCTTTAATTCGGCTTCTGGTTGACATATTTGAACATAATTGAACACCCAATGGTATTTAAACAAGTATGAACATATTTTTTGACAAAAAAAAAAAAAAAAATCGCGGATTTTTTTTACCAAAATTTTTTTTCGCGGAAATTTTTTTCCCAAAAAAACTTTTTTTTCAAAAGTAATTTTCTTTTAAATAAAGTTTTTTTGCAATAATCTTTTTGAAATTGTGGAGGGTATCACTACATTCGGCAAGGCCGAATTTAACCTTTTTACTTGTTTTTTAATAAAAATTAATCAGAATTATTTAAAACAAGTGAGAGTGTTAAATTCGGCTGTGCTCTCCAAAATGTAAGAAAATATAAAAAAAATTGTCAGGGACGTTTTTTTTTTTTTTTTTGGGAGGGGGGGGCTGATGGTGACAGTGGAGAACGTTGAGAGCACCTTCCGATCGCGATAAATATACCAAATGTTTTATTTATTAAACAAAAATACAAAAAAAAAAACATGTAAAAAAGTGCATTTTTTCAGAGGTTGTTTCAGTTCTTCAAGGGGGAACTTTTTTCCCTAGTCCAATTTTGCCCATTTCCGAACTTAACCTGCCGAGGACCATAAGACATATTCGTGACAAATTTCAGGAGGATAGCTCTTTTATTTTGGACTGAATCGTGCCATCTACAGACAAACGGACGGACGGACAGACAGATGGACATTCACAGAATGTCTTAGAATCGATCATGGATCAATAATATATATACCTTATGGGGTCCCCCACCGATATTTCGATGCGTTACAAACGGAATGACAAAGTATAGAAAAATTATTCAATGAAACATATTTCGAATATAAAAACTCTATAAAAATAATTTCACTTCAGAAAAATTCACATGAAACCTTTTTTCAATAGAAAAATTCTCACATGAAACATTTATTGTACAGAAAAATGCGACAATTTTCGAATAGAAAAATAGGAAACTGTTGACATAGAAAAAATTCTCACATGAGACATTTTATGTATAAAAAATTCTCACACCATACAAAAAAATTATCATGAGAAATTTACAGAAAAATTCAACATTTTTCATATAGAAATATTCTCAGGAGAGAAATATTTTGTATAGAAAAAATTCGCACAGGAGACATTTTTTATAAAGAAAAATTCTTCGTAAAACATATTTCGAATATAAAAACTTCAGAAAGACAATTGTAAAATGGAAAAATTCTCACTTAAGGCACTATTCGTTTTACGAAATTCTTACATGAGAGATTTTTCGTAAAGAAAAATTCTCAAATAAGACATTTTTCGTAAAGAAAAATTTTCAAATGACCCATTTTTCGTATAGAAAAATTTTTAAATAAGACATTCTTCACATGGGACATTTTTATTAAGAAAAATTCTCATATGTAAAATTGTTAGCATAGAAATATGATACATTTTTCGTATAGAAAATTAACTCATAATTCGTAAAAAAAAATTATCAGAAGAAGTTTTTCATACAGAAAAATTCCAACATGAGACTTTTTTATTGTACACTCAAAAAAATAACTTAGTCAAAATATTAGTAAAAGGTGTTGTAATTTACTTCAACCAAACTTTAGCAAAAAAAATTGTAAAAATTTAACTTTTACAGTTTTTTTGGCAATTTACTATTGGTAAAATACAACAATTTTTTGGTACTTTTACTAAATTTTCTTGCTAGTTTTTTTTTTTTTTATTTTACTATAATAACTGAATTTTTATTTAGTTCGGTTTGAGTCCATATTAATTATTTCTGAGAAATAATAATTGTTGTACAATGAGAAAATCTGAAAAAAAATCAAGTGACAACACAGGCTAAGTGGAGATGTCGACAGCTTTCGGAAGATGCCACCCTTCCATCATCAGCACTCCTTCGATTGCCACACACTTAATGTGTGTCAGATTAAGATTAGCCATTTAAATGAAACTTTTGAAGAAATTAAGAATTGGAATTACTCCTCTTTGTGTTGAATAACCCCTATTCACCATTAATTCGTGTTGTATTCATTTGGCAGAAACTTAATCCATCTTAACTTTTAACAGAGTTGTATTTTTCCCATTGTTAACCCTTAGTAGGACTTTTCAAATCTTGAAAAATGTCCGTTAGGTTTGAATTTTTGTTTCATATTTCTAATTCTTAGAAATATTACTAAATTGCAATGTACCTTATGAGTTGTGTATTAATTGTGTTTATATATTGTTGGACTGTATATTTTATAACTGAATTTTTATTTAGTTCGGTTTGAGTCCATATTAATTATTTCTGAGAAATAATAATTGTTGTACAATGAGAAAATCTGAAAAAAAAATCAAGTGACAACACAGGCTAAGTGGAGATGTCGACAGCTTTCGGAAGATGCCACCCTTCCATCATCAGCACTCCTTCGATTGCCACACACTTAATGTGTGTCAGATTAAGATTAGCCATTTAAATGAAACTTTTGAAGAAATTAAGAATTGGAATTACTCCTCTTTGTGTTGAATAACCCCTATTCACCATTAATTCGTGTTGTATTCATTTGGCAGAAACTTAATCCATCTTAACTTTTAACAGAGTTGTATTTTTCCCATTGTTAACCCTTAGTAGGACTTTTCAAATCTTGAAAAATGTCCGTTAGGTTTGAATTTTTGTTTCATATTTCTAATTCTTAGAAATATTACTAAATTGCAATGTACCTTATGAGTTGTGTATTAATTGTGTTTATATATTGTTGGACTGTATATTTTATAACTGAATTTTTATTTAGTTCGGTTTGAGTCCATATTAATTATTTCTGATTCTGATTCCAATTCTTAATTTCTTCAAAAGTTTCATTTAAATGGCTAATCTTAATCTGACACACATTAAGTGTGTGGCAATCGAAGGAGTGCTGATGATGGAAGGGTGGCATCTTCCGAAAGCTGTCGACATCTCCACTTAGCCTGTGTTGTCACTTGATTTTTTTCAGATTTTCTCATTGTACAACAATTATTATTTCTCAGATTCCAATTCTTAATTTCTTCAAAAGTTTCATTTAAATGGCTAATCTTAATCTGACACACATTAAGTGTGTGGCAATCGAAGGAGTGCTGATGATGGAAGGGTGGCATCTTCCGAAAGCTGTCGACATCTCCACTTAGCCTGTGTTGTCACTTGATTTTTTTTTCAGATTTTCTCATTGTACAACAATTATTATTTCTCAGAAATAATTAATATGGACTCAAACCGAACTAAATAAAAATTCAGTTATAAAATATACAGTCCAACAATATATAAACACAATTAATACACAACTCATAAGGTACATTGCAATTTAGTAATATTTCTAAGAATTAGAAATATGAAACAAAAATTCAAACCTAACGGACATTTTTCAAGATTTGAAAAGTCCTACTAAGGGTTAACAATGGGAAAAATACAACTCTGTTAAAAGTTAAGATGGATTAAGTTTCTGCCAAATGAATACAACACGAATTAATGGTGAATAGGGGTTATTCAGCACAAAGAGGAGTAATTCCAATTCTTAATTTCTTCAAAAGTTTCATTTAAATGGCTAATCTTAATCTGACACACATTAAGTGTGTGGCAATCGAAGGAGTGCTGATGATGGAAGGGTGGCATCTTCCGAAAGCTGTCGACATCTCCACTTAGCCTGTGTTGTCACTTGATTTTTTTTTCAGATTTTCTCATTGTACAACAATTATTATTTCTCAGAAATAATTAATATGGACTCAAACCGAACTAAATAAAAATTCAGTTATAAAATATACAGTCCAACAATATATAAACACAATTAATACACATTTTACTATAATTTTAGCAAAAATATTAGTATTTTCGTTAAAGAAATGGTAATACTTTTTATTTATTTTTTTTTTTCTTAGTTTTAAGAAAAAAAAATTGTTTAAAGTGTTCTAGTGTGAACAAAAAATCATTGCAGATTGATGATGCTGCCAACACCATAGCAAAGTAGCCATCCATCAACTGAGTGTGCGCTCAAAAATAGGCTACACAATTTTTAGTATTTTTTACCATATTTTTTTGCTAATTTTACCATATTTTTTGCTAATTATATATGAAAATTTTTTAAAATTTGCCAACTTAATTGTTAATAAAAAGTTGATAATTTTGAAAAATTATTTTTTTTTAAATTTTAACACATAGTTAGATATCTAATCTTCAATATCCAAAAGTTTTTTTTTTATTTTTTTTTAAATACATATGAAAAAAATTAAAAATTCGAAAAAAAATTGTTAATTTTTTACAAATTTTACCTGAAAATGTAAGAAATTTCTTGTGTAGACTACTACGCAATTCTCATTTGTTCTACTTAAGCTAAAAAAAATTACGCAAAAAAATAAAAAAGTGAAGTGTTGTTCTTTAAATTTTTTGTTTAAAGTGTTTAAGTGAAAAAAAAAATCATTTTGGATTTTGATGTTGTTGGAAGTCCAGTTACTGTAACTACAGCTGCTGAGAAGAAGGCAAAAGAAGATGCTGTCACCATCAAGCCGAAGAAACCACCCAACAACTGAAGTAATAGTTGATGCTGCTATTACTACATTTAAAGAACGTGGTGCTCAAAAACAGGCAAAATTTTTTTTAGTATATTCACCAAATTTTAAATCAGCTAATCAGAGAAAAAAAATTACTAAATAAAACAGTTTTTTTTACCAAATTACAAATTTTTTTTATCTATTTCAATTTTACCATTATTTTTTGGTAATTTTACCATATTTTTTGATAATTTTACAAGGTTGATTTTTTACAAAAATAAAATGGTATTCTTGTAATTTTACCATTTTTTTCTAATTTTTTGATTAGCAAAATGGTTTTGCTAATATTACCAAAATTTTTGCAACGTCCAAAACTACAGTTTTTTTTGCTAATTTTAACCATTTTTTGCTAGTTTTACAATATTTTTTTTTTTGAGTGTATATAAAAATTCTCATATAAAACATTTTTGGTATAAAAAAATCTCCTATGCAACATTTTTTGCATAAAAAAATTCTAACATTTTTGTTATATAAAAAAATTACATATTTCTCGTATAAAAAAAATTTAGGAAATTTCTCACATGAAACGTTTTATTTCAAAAAAATTCTCACATAACACATTTTCATACAAAAATTCTCAATTAAGACATTTTTCGTAAAGAAAAACTCTCACATGCTAAATTTTTCGTATTGAAAAATTCTCGCATGTCACATTTTTCGTATTGAAAAATTCTCACAAGAGATATTTGTTGTAAAAAAATTTACACATTTTTCTTGCAAAAAAATTCTCACATAGAAATTTTGCGTTAAAAAATTTTCACATAAGACGTGTTTCGTATTGAAAAATTCTCATATGAGACATTTTTCATATAAAAAATTCGTAAAAGATCAATTGTAATTTCCATTGATATTTTTCGAATCACAATTGGAATCTTTGAATTACAATTGATCTTTTACGAATTACAATTGATCTTTTACGAATTACAATTGATCTTTTTCGAATTACAATTGATCTTTTTCGAATTACAATTGATCTTTTTCGAATTACAATTGGAATCTTCGAATTACAAATGGAATCTTCGAATTACAATTGGAGTATTCGAATTACAAATGGAATCTTCGAATCACAAATGGAATCTTCGAATTACAAATGGAATCTTCGAATTACAAATAGAATCTTCGAATTACAATTGATCTTTTTCGAATTACATCTGTAAATGGTGTATATGGGATGTGTGTCATAGTTACACTAAAGTTTTGAAAATAAGCCCACCCCAAAAAAACAGTTTAGGAACCTCTGCCAATGATATCTAAAAAGACAAGAAATTTACTTGCCTGTAAATGACATTTACAGGCATTTAAAATTTTTTACATGATGGTGCGTGTTAAAAAATTATCACCACTCTTGTTGCCACCGCCACGTTTAACGGTGGTGTAATATACATGTAAAATGATAAAAATCATAAAATATTTTTTTTTATTCCGCTTCTTTTTTTTATAGTTGTTTTTTATGAAACATGTACGTGAATTTATATTTTTTACAAAAATTCATTCATATTTTTATAAATACTTAGGGCTAAATGATGTTAGTAAACATTTTATATTAGATTCTAATTATTCGAGTAGGGTATTATACTAGTTCGAGGCCCAAAAATTATATTTATGATATTCTCATAAGAAATTATTTATATATTGAATTAAAAAAGTAACACATCTTATAGTACATCTGTACAAATCTGTTTTACCCTTACTAAGGGACTATCAGCAGATTTTAGAGAATCAAATATTTCACAAGTTCAATGAGAAATACAGAAGTCGTACTATTACAATATCTCAAAAATAAATACAAAATTATCCCACACGTGTTTAGCTCATTTTATATGCGTGCGATCTAGCGGAATTTCGTAAAAAAAAAAAAACTTTTTAATTTAGATCTTTAACCCCTTTACAATTGTAAAAAAAATGTACAATTCTTTGCCAAGAACCATTTTTTTTTTTTTAGATAATTTTTTTTTTTTTGTTTCGTGTGTCTCATTATTTCATTCATAGTACCAAAATGTATAAAATAAATACACATTATAATAAAAATGACGTAATTTTTTCACTTAAATACTTAAAAATAAATTTTATTATAAAAAGCAGCAAAAAACCAAACTACACCACAAAACATATAAAAACGATTAAAATATAAAACAAAAAAAATATAAAACTTTTAAATGTTTTTTGCTATTTTTATTTTTTTTTTAAACAATATGGTTTAGTACACTTGAAACAATAAAAAATAAAACAAGTGAAAACAAAACACCAAAAATTCTATATTCGACTGAGCCGAATTAAAAGTACCATAAAAAATTTTTTGTCAGATGTTTTCTAAATTTTACTGAGTTTTTTAAAATATTCCTGAACTTTTTTCTGCATTTTCCAAAAGCCGGGAAAAACTTCATTATATATGATCTGATCTGTTGAGATCTAATTATATCAATTGTATCTGATTAGATCTAATCTCGTATCTAGATTTGTCTCCATTTTCGGGATCTGTTTTTTTTTTTAAACAAATTAAAATTAGATCTGGTCAGATACAAATATATGGGGCATTCCATGTCAAATCGACACTTTGAAAATTTTTTTTTTTAGATTTTCCCAATTTGTTTACAGTTTTTAGTACCCTTCGAAAACTCCTTCGTGGTAAATTTTCAGATTTTTTTGATGACCCGTTCAAAAGATATCGAATTTTTAAAAATTGGTAGTTTGTTCCTTTACTCAAACTTCTTTTCCTCATAACTTCTTCAATAATAGTCCAAATTTAATTTTTTTTTTCTCAAATTTTTTGTTTTTTGGTACTTTAAAAAAAAAATCCTAAAAAATTCTTAAAAGCGCTCTAATATGCGATTTTTAAGTTTTCAAATTTAAATCTCATTTTTGAAAATGTTTGTACTCTTCGATTTTTTTGAAATTTTTTTGTGTAAAACTTCTATCGATTCTACAGGATGATCGTGGGATAGCGATTATTACTATTTTTTTAAATTTTTTGAAAAAAATTTTATTGCAATTTTCCAATCATAAAATTATTTCTACTGCTCGAATTGTGCGTAATAGAGGGGTTCTTTATAAGACCAACCCCCATTAATTTTTACGTCTTAACATTTCATTGGAACAAAGTAATACCCTATCTCCAATTTCTAAGGGGGCTCCTACACAAAACGACATTTTTTTAAATTTGTTCAAACCGCTCTAACTGCCCTAATAGTGCCCATAGAGCAACAAAATGTATGACCGACATTTTCTCTGAACACACCTACCCTCTATCTTTAACTGTTAAGGCGGTCCCCATACAATTTGTTTTATTTTTTGTAAATTTGTTTTATTTAATCAGCTTCTACCGGTCCAATGGTGCGTCCGAGAGGGGTCATTAGTTAGACCGACCCCCATTTATTTTTACCCTACATCATTTTTTCAAAACATACCTACGCCCTATCTCCATTCCCTAAGTAGGCTCCCATACAAATAACAGTTGGAGCAAATTTTATAAAAATTTAATTTTGTATGGGAGCCTACTTAGGGAGTTGAGATAGGGCGTAGGTATATTTAAAAAAAATGTTGTAGGGTAAAAATAAATGGGGGTCGGTCTCACTAATGACCCCTCTCGGACGCACCATTGGACCGGTAGAAACTGATTAAATAAAACAAATTTACAAAAAATAAAAAATAAATGTATGGGGACCGCCTTAAAAATTAGAGATAGAGGGTAGGTGTGTTCAGAAAAAATGTTTGGACTAAAAAAATATTGTGAGTCATTCATACATTTTGTTGGTCTAAGGGCACTATTAGGGCAGTTAGAGCGGTTGGAGCAAATTTTAAAAAATGTCGTTTTGTGTGGGAGCCCCCTTAGAAATTCGAGATAGGGTATTAATTTGTTCCAGAGAAAGGTTAAGACGAAAAAATTAATGGGGGTCGGTCTTATAAAGGATCCCTCTATGACGCACCATTGAAGCAGTAGAAATGATTTTAAGTTTGGAAAATTACAATAACATTTTTTCAAAAAAATTTAAAAAATAGTAATAATCGTTATCCCACGATCCTCCTTGGCAAAAAATTTGTAGAATCGATAGATGTTTTACACAAAAAAATTTCAAAAAAATCGAAGAGTACAAACATTTTCAAAAATGAGATTTAAATTTTAAAACTTAAAAATCGCATACTTTTAAGAATTTTTTGGGATTTTTTTTTTTAAAAGTACGTTAAAAAACAAAAATTTTGAAAAAAAAAATTTAAATTTGGACCATTATTGAAGAAGTTATGAGTAAAAGAAGTTTGAGTAAAGGAACAAAATAACAATTTTTAAAAATTTGATATCTTTTGAACGGGTCATCAAAAAAATCTGAAAATTTACCACGAAGGAGTTTTCGAAGGGTACTAAAAACTGTTAACAAATTGGGAACATCTAAAAAAAAAAAATTTCAAAGTGTCCGATTTGACATGGAATGCCCCATATACAATTAATTATGATTAGATCCAAACAAATTGTTTTAGATCTAGTCGATTTTTTCAAAAGAATTTTTCCAAAACTTTTTAAATTATTTCTAAAATTAACTGAACTATCCAAAAAAAAGTTTAAAATTTTCCTGAATGTTTAGATTTTTTTCCAGATCGGAGAGTGACAGTAGGGGCCCAGTTGGAAAATGTGTCACTGAGGAAATTTCCACAGTGATTCCTTGAGGAAATGTCTTCAGGTTCTGACAAATCATAGGCAATCCTTGATGACATTTCCTAACATTTTCAGCACTGAATGTTTGCTTTAAGAGTGTGGACAATTCCTCTAAGACGTCTAAAAGGAAATGTCTTCAGAATAGCAGTATATTAAATTAGAATTTTAAATCTGGGCAACTCTTTAATTTCCAAGAAAAAGATGGCAATATTATCGACTTAATTAAAATAAAATCGAAATCTAAAAAGTAGAATAAAAGTAATAAATTGACAAACAATTTAAAAAAAAAAGTTTGGAACAAGTGGTTAGGTGTGGGACTAATAAACTGGAGGTTCCAGGTTCAAATCCAGTTGGGACTAAAAAAGGCGAAAAGTTTTTTCTAAATATGAGAAAGATAATTTATAAAAGAAAATGGATAAAAGTAAAAACTAAAGGAAATACGAAAATTTTTTGTATTTTCGCATGACCTATGTCAGACATTTCCCCAAAGAAGTCTTAGGTGACATGTCCCCAGAAGGTCAGCCCTGACCACTGCTGACTTTGAGTGAGGACATTTTGAAAATTTGTGTGAAACTGTCCTCAACCCAGTACATAGAGATGTCTTGTGGATGTCAGGTGTGACTCTGACATGTCATCGCTCCGTCACTGAGGATGGCTCGAGGACGTTGCCAACTGGGGAGACTTCCCTTGTGAGACCTGCAGTTGTAATTATTGTCGTTTGTGGGCGTGGATGTAAAAAATAATGTAAATAATGATAAAATTGTATTACTCATCGCAGCCGAATTCAACACTTACACTTGTTTTGTTTTTTTCTGATTTTTTTTAAATTTTAAAAATTGTTTAACTCTTTTGGAAATTTTTCTGAATTTTGCTAATTGTTTTTCAGATTTCATAAATTTTCTAAGTTTTTTTGAGTTTTTTTAAATTATTTATGAAATTTTCCGAAATACCTGAAATTTTTTTCAAGTTTTCATTCAATTTTTCGTACAACATTATAATTTCTGATTAATTTTTATTAAAAAATAAAAATTGTTTTAGTCGACCTTTGAAATGTTATATTTTGAAAACCCGAGTAAAAAAAAAACTTTTTAATATCTAATTTGATCTCAAAATTGGCTGTATCAAGTTGTATCAAATAATTATCTAATTGTATTATTTTAGATACACAAATATAAAAAATGATACAATTAGATCCGAATTTTGGTCACATCCAAATAAATAAAGTTGATCTTATTTTATGTAAATAAATGTAGATTTATACAATTATATGAAGTCATATATATTTATGTATAACGTTAGATAAAGAAATGGAGTCATGTTAAATCTTTCATAGAATTAGATCTGACCATATAAAAACTCATATATATTTTAATATGATTGTATCAAATTATATATTATTATATCAAAACTTTTTTACTAGGGAAGGTTTATTTTAACTCGAGGTATTATTTCCTTTACTAATTAAAACTATGATATTCTCATAGAATAATTTTCAAGAAAAATATTTTTCTGTTTTAAATTTATTTTGGTAATTTTTGCAAGACTTAATCGACAGTATTTCGGAATTTGTCAGATTCCATTGTCAAGATTATTTATCAAACATAAAAACCCTATACTACAAGTAGCAGAGGGAATTTAAATGACAAATCGCTAATGTTAAAACTAAAATATTAATAGATATTCGACTCTATTCCCATTGAGAATTAGAAGACGAAAATTGTAATATCATAGTACCCATCAAAAGCTGTATTACCTTTCTGATTTCTGTTCCCACTACACTTATACTTTTGTACGATGGTACAATTTTCGTCTTCTTATTCTCAATGGGAGTTATATTATAGGGTTTTATGACAAAATCCGAAACACGTGCCGATTAAGTCTTGCAAAAATGACCAACATAAATAAATTTAAAACAGAAAAATAATTTTCTTGAAAATCATTCTATTAGAATATCATAGTTTTAATTATTAAAGAAAATAATGACCTCGAGCTAGAATAAACCTACCCCAAATATAACATTATAATGTTTAGCATCTTTTCCGATTTTTTTTTTTTAATTTCCAGAGTTTTACTTATCTTCCTGATTTTTTGTAGTTACACAGAAAAAAAAAATGAATTGTTATATTGACCCCCATATTTGTGAATACAATTAATTTTTTCACTGAAAGTGCTCCTATACGGAAATTTGTTATATCAACAAACGTTTATAAATTTTGATTGTTGAAAAAAGAATTTTGTTTTTTTTTCAACAAAGAAATTAAACAACACAATTTATTGATTTGACAAAAGTAAAAAATCCTATTTTTTTTTTCAACAAAGAAACTTAACAAACACAATTTGTTGATCTGACAAATGAAAATTTTTTTCAACAAAGAAATTTAACAAACACAAACATTATCTATTGACATGATAAAATAATTTTGAAATAAAATTACTTGACTGAGTTTGTTGAAAACAAAATAGAAGTTTTGTATTATGGACTAGCAGGCGGACATTTTTACTAAATGTTTGGTTGATTTACAATTGATGTTTGTTAATTAAAATTTCTGTGTTATATTTTTACTTTTTTCGTCTGAACCACTTCATAAGTCAAACACTTTTCTGATTCAAGTTTTAATTTTTCAAACATTAGCTTAAAATTTAAATATCCTTTTGTAGGGTATTATAACTAAGAATTATAACAAAAAAACTAAATAAAAAAAAAAAATAAATAAACCCTTCTAGCCTCAAGTCATGCTAATACTTTTTCATTCAGTTTTTTTTCTATTGTTTGTTCGAGACATAAACAAAAAATTGTTGAAACATTTTACTATAGACCAAAAACAGAAAATAGTAAAAAAAAAAATTCTAAAAGATTCACGTCTTAGAATTATAGTCTGATTGTGTGTATTTTGATGACAAAAACATGTTTTTGTTTGGAATTAATTTCAGTTTTTTTTTTTATTTAATTTTTGTTTGGCTATTTGCTATGGAATTTAAGTTTAAATATTTGTTTATTCCAAGTATTTTTAGTGAGAAAGGAAGTTGAAAGCTTAAAACGAAATAATATTGTATTATGACAGACCATAAAGTTATTTGAGGTAGATTAACCCTTCTACAAATTATTATTTTTTTTTTTTTTTTAATTTAGGTGAAAAGATTTTTAAAGGCCCAAAAACTTAAGAAAAATTAGCAACTCAAAGGGTCTGGGTTCGAAACCCGTGTTGTGCCACCTAAAAACTAAAGAAATCTAAAGTAACAGTGGTAAATTTGGTTGTGCTGAATCTTTAATGTTCTCGAAAATGTAAAAAAAAAATAAAATAAACACAAAACAAATTGACGGGACGTCTTTTTGAAGGGGAGGTTGGCGGAAGGCGTTGGGTACACTATCCCCTCGCAATAAATGTTGGCAAATGAGATTGTTATAATTTCCGCACTTAAAACAATTTTTATATATCCACGCCCACAAAAGGGGAGTGGGCCGAAAAAAATTGCATTTTCTAGTCCCCTGAGCTCAAGTGCTGGACTTTGAAATTCTGTTGACATCAAAATGTTTCATTTTTATAACAAAAATTCAAAAAAATCTATAAAAACATACGTTTTTTTGAGGTCTCTTTAGTTCTTTAAGGGGATCTTTTTCCCCATTTCCGTACTTAACCAGTCTATGGCTAACCAGTTCGTCCCAAACTACTTTGGTTTAGTTCTTTTAATTTGGAGTGCATTGTTCTTTCCACAAACAGACGGACGGACACCGCCAGAATGTCATATAATCTATTATGGATCAATAATATTATTCATTAATTCGGCCAAATCAAATCATGAAGATCATGAGATCCTTCCCCTGATTATGACCAACAAAAATGTGTCATCACAACTGTCATGAAAATACTAACTGTTGCGTGTGTTATTAATGAAAAATGTTGGTTTATTATAAAAAAATATATAAATCCTCCCCAAAAAGATATAAAAAAAAGTACCTACTATGTGAAAATGGTCATGCAAAGTATATCATAATAATATTTTGTTTTAAGAGGGCAATGATATATGGTGATATATGTGTTTTTGGCACATTTAAAAACTATAAAAGCGAGTAATTAAACAACACAATATCAAACTCATTCTATGCGGAGATGATTTTTTAAAGAGCACCCACGTGAAAAAAATTTATAAAAAAAAATTATTAAAACTGAACAAAATAAATTGTTAAGAGTCAGACCGAATATTCGGTATTGACCAAAAATATGGTTTCCCGTGTAAAAAAATATTTATATCAAAACATATCTCCTTTGATAAAAATACATATGGATCATATCTAAATAGATATAATCCAAGGTTGGTAATCGATACCCACCCAGAATAACGGTATTTGGCTATTACGTACGTACGGCAACCAATAAAGATATGGACATTATTAAAAGCGAAATCAATAAAGATATGGACATTTTTAAATGCGATTACGAAAGTCGATTAAATTTCTAGTATTTTTGATGTGTTACTTCGTGTTTGTACGGGTTCATTTTCGTTATAGAAATTTAATCGACTTTCGTAATCGCTTTTAAAAATGTCCATATCTTTATTGATTTCGGTACAATAGCCAAATACCGTTGTTATGGGTGGGTATCGATTGCCAACCTTGATATAATCAGATCTAGTCCATATATACTCATATCTGCTTCTATATATGGAGTAGATCTGATTAGATCCATTTATATATGATCCATATATGTTTTTATCAAATGAGATATGTTTTGATATAATTATTTTTTTACACGGGTTTGATTAAAATTCAGAATTCGACTAAAATTTAGCCAAAACAAAGCCGAACAAAAACATTTTCACATTTTGTCAAATAAACCAAATCACCGAAGGAATTAGGAAAGTTTTTTTGAATTTCATTTTTATGGCCCACTAAAGTTTTTTTCTAAAAATTAAGCAAAATTAGGGATTTAAACCCAAAGTCTATATTTAGTTGAACATTTCCTTTTTGGCCGAATATTCGGTATTGGTTCGGCTGAAACGGGTGCAACCAACCGTTGACATTTTCTTCGAAAAATGTCTATAAAGTTTATTAAATGGCAGGTTTTGTTTAAACTTATAAATGTGTGTTTTTCTATTAATATTATAAAATTGTCAATTTTATTGTATTTTTATGATTTTTTAGACATTAATTTTTAGTTTATAGGATTTAAAATACACTTTTGACATTTTTTTTATAAAAAATTTCCATTTAGTTTGGTTCAAAACGGTTCTACATATTTTTACACCCAACGACATTGAAATCTCTGCATTTAATTCGTGCCTAAACTTTCCACGTTAGTCACTGAAAATATTCCAATCTTAATTTTGAGGTTGTCACAACCGCAGTAAATGTTCGATCCACCCTTTCGGTGAGAGTAAGTTGGTTGCTCTGGATATTTCCAAGGCTTTTGATTGTGTATGGCACGGTGCGCTTGTATCCAAGCTTAATGCTTTTATGTCGGCAATGACTTCTCTCGATTTATTTCGAGTTTCCTCAGAGATCGTTCTATGCGTGTTGTTATAGATGGGTTCTTATCGGATGCGTCTCAGCTTCAATCAGAGGTACCGCAAGGTTCTGTTTCTTAACGACCTTCTAATTGTAAGTCAAACTTTAAATCCTATCAACTCTTTTGCAGATGACAGCAACATTTGTCATTAATTTTCCTTTGATCGTAGGCCAAGCCTTGTTGAGGTTGAGGGCAAAAGGCAGATTATGAATGACACAATTAATCAAGACCTGTTGACAATCTCCGAGTGGGATCTTGCGAATAGGGTGAAGTTTAATGCACGCAAGACTCAATGTTGTATGTTGACACACAGGAATGTGGAATCAACAGCGTCATCTGTACATATGGGTGGTATAAGTATCGAGGAATCTGACACTTCTGAGTTCTGGGCATGAAAATTAAGTGTGGTGTCCGTTGGAATAAGCACGTATTCAAGTGTCGAAAGAAGCATTCAAGTTTCTCGGTTTTTTAAACCGGTGTAAGAAGATTTCACCTCATCAGATCTCCTTACTATTTATACCACCTACATTCGACCA
This sequence comes from Pegoplata infirma, assembly GCA_963921195.1. Taxonomy (NCBI): domain Eukaryota; kingdom Metazoa; phylum Arthropoda; class Insecta; order Diptera; family Anthomyiidae; genus Pegoplata; species Pegoplata infirma. Next base: position 43,641,960 of record OY992537.1, read on the forward strand.
GAGATAGAATACAACTCCCATATATGGGCAGGGGCTTCAAAGTCTATTTTGAAGATCTTGAACCGTGTGCAAAGGAGGGCGTTGATGCTTATCAATGACAATAGGGTGTCCAACTCTATTCACTCATTGGAGCATCGTCGGAATGTGGGTTGTGTGACTCTATTCTATCGATATTACCATGGAAAGTGTTCTGCTGAGATAAGGAACTTATCCCTAGAGCCCGAGTTGTTCGCAACAGTCGGTTGTCTAGTAGATCACATCCATTTGTTGTCGATTGTCCAGTTGATCGCACAGCGCATTACAGGGAAGGTTCGTTCATCAGTCGCACTAGCCGTATGTGGAATAATCTTCCCGCAGAGGTCTTCCCAGTCTCTTTCAATGTAGATAAATTTAAGTCAAATATCCACAAACACTACTCCCTCTTTCCTCCTCCTCATAATATATTTTCCTGATATCAACACAATGCACTGCATTAATAGGGGCATTGCCTGAGTGTTGGTTCAACGTAAAAATAAAAAAACCCCCTTGGTCGATTTCGCTACAACGAGACGACGGTAATCGTTACCTCTCGGTTAGGTTGAAATTATTAAAATTTATTTGTATTGAATTGATATCCAAAACTTTGATCGCCGGGCGTCAGGCAAAACATAATAAAAACTTCAAAAATAATTTTCTAATGGACAAAAATTTGTTTGTCACTGACTGTAGATTTTTCTTTTCTCTTTTGCCTTCACGCATCAAGTGTTTATTTTATTTTTATTATAATTTTTCTTTCGTTTTCAGCCACTAAACACTATTAGCCCTGATGACTAGCAGTTATTGTTAATTTAAAAAAAAAAAATAAATAAAAATGTTTAAGTTGTATATTTTAATTCTAACAATAAATTGTGAATTTATGGCCTAAAGACATTTCACAGCAACATGTGTGAGAATAATAGAAATACTGGATATAAATGTTCAACAATATGCGTCGTAAGATATTATGGTGATGATTAAAAAGAGAACTATCTACTAAATTATAAAAATATATAATTTTAAGATATTTAAAAAAAATAAAATTGTTGGAAAATCTAATTTTAGGATTTTTATGAATAAATGTCAATGGACCGGAGGAAATATAAAATATTTTTAAAACAAATAGTTTTCCATACAATGTTTCGTATTTGGAACTTAATTTTAGTTTTTAGTCCACAATTTTAAAATCTTTCTCATGTCGAATTCTAATTATATATTGAAAATCCTAAATTTCATATTAAAAACAAGTGAGAGTGTTAAATTCGGCTGTGCCGAATCTTTTATACCCTCCAACACGTAAAAAAAACAGGGGCGTCTTTTTTTTTTTTGGGGGGGGGGGGGTAAAGTTGGTTGGACACAACCTCCCTGGATCCAACTGCAAGACTATGAACTTCTTTTGACATAACAATGTTTCGTTTGCTAAGCAAAAGTACAAAAAACCTTTAAAAAATGGATTTTTTTAGAGTTTTTTTTAGTTCTTACGAGGGGAACTTTTTTCCCCCTGAACCGATTTTGCCCATGTTCGAACTTAACCAGCCCAATACCATGAGACATCTTCGTGCCAAATTTCAGGAGTCTAGCGCTTTTACTTTGGACTGTATCGTGTCTTCCACAGACGGACGGACGGACGGACGGACAGACGGACATCGCTAGAATGTCTTAGAATGGTTCACTGATCAATAATATATATACTTTATGGGGTCCTAGACCGATATTTCGATGCGTTACACACGGAATGACAAAGTGAGTATACCCCCATACTGTGGTTGGAGGGTATAAAAATGTGTATATAAAGACTGTCCAAAAACTAGTCATTAAAATTTATATTTAACACATCTCCTAAGAGTATGCAATATAATTTAACAAATTAGCACTATTAAAGTATGCAACGTAAATTTTAAAAGCTTAACACTAAAACTATGCTATGTAGTATTATTAAGGAAAAAATAAATTTTCAATACAATATTTCGTATTTCAAATTCTATTTCATTTTTCATCCCATAAGTAAAAAATCTTTCCCCTGTGAAATTCTAATTTTTGTATACTTTCGCATTGAAATCCCAAATTTCAAATTAATTTCACAAAATTTTATTTAAAAACTGTCTAAAAACTAGTTTTTCAAATTTATATTTAAATCATCTCCTAAATTTGTGCATTATAATTTAATTAAATATCACCCCCAAAGTATGCAACCGAAATTTTAAATGATTAACACCTAAAACTATGCATTATTTATATTCGTTTAAAAGTATGCTACCGATATTCACATTGATAAAAAGTTAACACCCATATCACGGGGGATTTGTGATATATTTTTTTTTTTTTTGTTTATTAAAGTATCAAACATGTTAGCATTTGATTTAATAAAATATTTATTTGATAAACTAATAACAATAACTGATTTTTATTTAATACCATTTGTCAATTGTAAACATTTGCTTTTAACTATATGTATTGATAATTCAACTAAAACAAATTTATCAAATAAACGTCATGCCATAATAAACAAAAGAAAATCATTATTTGATTAAACTGCTTTTTTTAAGGGGATGGTTTCACAGTAGAGAGTTAAAAAACCAAAAGAGAAAACCCACAACTTAAAACACCACAACTAAAACAAAAAAAGATTGTGGCATATTTTCAGGCTTCTGGTCATTCTTGTATTCGAGATATAGAATCTTTAAAATTGGAAAAATCGTATATATTTGACAAAAGTATTTTGACATAAATGCCATTATCTCAAAAAGTACTCAAGATACAAGTCTTATTCATGATTACTTTTTATACCCTACACCACTCTGTGGTACAGGGTATAATGTGTTTGTACTGATGTTTGTAACTACCCGAAATATTGGTCCTAGATCTACCTTCAAGTATACCGATCGACTCAGAATTACTTTTTGAGTCGATTTAGCGATGTCCGTCCGTCCGTCTGTCCATCTATCGGTTTACACGATACAGGTCGCAATTTTTCATCAATTGACTTGAAATTTGAAACTTAAGTATCTTTTGGTCCAAGGACGAAGCCTATTGAAACTGGAGAAAATCGGTTCATGTTAAGTCCTAGCCCCCATACAAACGCCCCCTTTGGATTCGGCTCAAATACTCTTATAACCGTATTAAAATAGATATCGCGTTTAAATTCAGCAGGTAATCAAATTTTATATGCACAAATCACCATTCCAAATTTCAAAGGAATCGGTTCAGTCCTTCTGGTAGTCCCCATACAAAACACCTTTCCGATATTCACATAATTCCCTCAAAATTCATAAAAATGGAAATATTTGATAAAAATTTTATTTTTAGGTGTTAAACGTGTACTTCAGTAACCAAATCAAATCGGAATATAATTGGACCATTTTTGGACTTATTGTTAGTCCCCAATATAAAAATTTCGACCAATATTCAGTTAAATTGGTTTATTGACAAAAAATAAACCAATTCCACTAAAATTAGATCTGTGTGTGTTTTCTGCACTAAATAAATTTCTTACAAAAGACAGATACAATCGGTCCATGTTTGGACTTGGGACCCATTTTCCGGAAAACACTGGTGTAGGTATCATATGGTCGGTCTTGACCGACGATAACTTTCTTACTTTTTTTTCTTTTTCTTTTGAATTTTAAGCAGAGTCTTCTCTTTTGAGAAGAACTAAAGAATGGGAAAATTAACTAAATTCAAGGAAAATTGTAATTATTTAGTTCCACAGCCATGTTTTCCTTCTTTTAAGTTCATATTTTTCTTTATTTTAAGAAAAAAAAAAATATTTATTTCATGTCAATTTAACAAAAAAAAAAAGAAAAAAATTTCATTTCAATTTAGTTTCCACACATTTGAGGCCGATAAGGTGAAGATCCCATTTGGTCCAGACTCCAAAGGGCCCAGACCCAGTTGAGTCCCTTAAGGATCGTTATAGTTTTTGATTATAATGTTTGTCAGTTTCGCTTGCTTAGTTTTGGAGATACGTGAATTTAAGGGCCCAATAGGGTCTTGAGAACTAAAACTATAACTCGGAAGACTTTTGGTTATTTGGCGGTGTCTACTGAGAACTACAAAAATGTCTTTCGAGTTTTGTGCCCCAAAATTTTTTTAGATCTGTGTAAGGATCGTTATAGTTTTTGATTAAAATGTTTGTCAGTTTCGCTTGCTTAGTTTTGGAGATACGTGAATTTAAGGGCCCAATAGGGTCTTGAGAACTAAAACTATAACTCGGAAGACTTTTGGTTATTTGGCGGTGTCTACTGAGAACTACAAAAATGTCTTTCGAGTTTTGTGCCCCAAAATTTTTTTAGATCTGTGTAAGTTAAAACTATGGTTAACTTTCAACGATAAAACTTTCCCTCATTACAAAATAAAACATGGCCATCACATTGATAATTTCAAATTGAATAAATATGGAAAATATAATACTCGACGGAAAAACCTTTTAAAGATTTTTTATACCCTCCAACCACAGTATGGGGGTATACTCACTTTGTCATTCCGTGTGTAACGCATCGAAATATCGGTCTAGGACCTCATAAAGTATATATATTATTGATCAGTGATCCATTCTATCCATTCTAAGACATTCTAGCGATGTCCGTCTGTCCGTCCGTCCGTCCGTCCGTCTGTGGAAGACACGATACAGTCCAAAGTAGAAGAGCTAGACTCCTGAAATTTGGCACGAATATGTCTTATGGTATTGGGCTAGTTAAGTTCGAACATGAGCAAAATCGGATCAGGGGGAAAAAAGTTCCCCTCTTAAGAACTAAACAAACCTCTAAAAAAAGCCATTTTTTATAGGTTTTTTGAACTTTTGCTTAGCAAACGAAACATTTTTATGTCTAAAGAAGTTCAAAGTCTTGCAGTTGGTTCCAGGAAGATTGTCTCCCACCGACGTTAACCCCCCCCCCCCCCCCCAAAAAAAAAAAGACGCCCCTGTTTTTTTTTTTTTTTTACGTGTTGGAGGGTATAAAAGATTCGGCACAGCCGAATTTAACACTCTCACTTGTTTATTTTAACGTGTTATATCAGAAAATTATATTTATTTTTATTTAATAACACTGTGCAACACGATTTTGTATTTTGAATGGGACTAAAAATAAATGAATGTATGCCATTAGTAAGTAGACCCAAGCCCTCGAAGGGTTTGGAAAACTTTGCTCGAGTTTTTTTATGGCCCTTTAAAGATTTTATTTTTTTAGAAGGCTTCTTTCTACCACTCCTGAGCTTAATAATGTTCATATATGTCTTCAGTGAAATTTGATGGCGGTTTTTTTTTAAGAACATATAAACCCTCTGTCTCTTGTTTTAGGGATCAATTTAGTCCTTTTTTTAAATATCCACTAAAACGTGCGTTTAAAGTGTTAAAAATGTGTACAAAAATGTTCTAGCTTTTGCTTATATCGCAAGAAAATTTGGCCATTCAACAGCTCTTGGAAAAATAATTAAAATTTCAGAGGGCCATAAAAAAAACTCAAGCTAAGTTTTCAAAACCTTTCAGAGTATACTAATGATATACTTTAATATTTTTCCCCATTCATAGTACATTCGGTGACCTCAAATTTGTTGCACAGTGTAATTGAACAAAAACGAAAAAACATTGAAAATGCGTTCTGCTCCAAATAAATTATGATATGCTATAAATTGTACTTGGAAAATTTAATTAAAATGTGTTTATATCTCAAAAAAAACTACATGGTTTTAAAAAACTGCATAAATATTCCAAACATAAGTAAAAATATGCATGCAAGTGAGAAATAGCATTAACCCTGAAGCACCGTGAGAAAATCTTTGAGGTGTAAAGAATTTTTTCTATACGAAAAATATCTCAGAATTTAAGAATTTTTCTATATAAAATTTGTGTCAAATCTAAAAATTTTTTAAATCAAAAATATCTCAGAATTTTAGACTTTTTCTTAACGAAATATGTGTCAGAATCAGAAAATTTTTCTTTACGAAAAATATCTCAGAATCTTCGAATTTTTCTTAACCAAATATGTGTCAGAATCTGAGAATTTTTCTTACGAAGAATTCCTTAAAATCTGTTATTAAAAAAAATAACAAAAAATTGTGAACGTGCTATTGTGTAAGTTACCTAAGTTCTTTAAAGTAAAAACTTAGGAAATTTATGCAAAACTCACAAAAAAAATTTTTGTGATAAGTAATCTTTTATACGAAAAATCAAGAATTCTATACGAAAAATGTTTCCGAATTTTTTTAACCTACACCAAAAAAAATTAGAAAATTTTAAATCGGTGAAGATCGACCACACAATAAATACCCTTCACCTGTGCTGTACCAAAAATGGGTCACAAGTCCAAACATGGACCGATTAAATTTATATTTCGTTAGATCTTTTATTAGTGCAGAAAACACACACAAACCAAATTTCAGTGAAATAGGCTTCATTTTGCTGCCAATAGACTGATTTAACTGAATGTCGGCAACATTTTTGTATTGGGACTAACAATAAGTTCAAAAATGGTCCAATTGTAATCAGATTTGATAAATTTACCAAAATATACATTTAGCACGAACAAACAAAATTTTAATCAGATATATCCTATTTTCATGAATTTAAGAGATTTATGAGAATTTCGGTATGGTCGTTTGTATGGGGCCTACAAGTAGAACTGGTCAAGCAAGTAAAAAATTGCACTTTTAGAGGTTGGTTTATATCAAAGGGAAACTTTTACCCCTGGTCCAATTTTGCCCACACAGGAAAAATTTGAAACGAATTTCAATCAACAAAAACGCGGATTCAATCAATTTTTTTATTGAAATTCCTCCAATTAAAAAAATTGTTATACCAATCATCAAATTGTAGGTGATTGATTGAAAATGTTTTCAATCAAACATTTTTTTGATTTTGATCAAAAATTTTTAGAGTCCGACCGAATATTCGGTTTCGGTCTCGGTTTCGGCCGAATAATGGGGTTTCGGCCTCTATTCGGTTTTCGGCAAAATTTTGGCCGAATATTAGCCGAAACCGAAACTTTTTGGTATTTAAAAAAATATGTAAAAAAAGTCTGTGAATTTTTTGATTTCTTATTTCATTACACTTGTTTCAGTTCAATTGAAGAAAATGTTACAAGTTTATGCAATAAATGTAAAACTGTTTCAGTTCAAAAATTATTTTCTCCAAATCTGCCAATGAAATATACAATTTTTTTGTAAGTTTTTAAAAAAACATATTTTTTTTTCAAAAATACAACAATTCCTATGGTTTAAGAGCATTATATGCTGTATATAAATCTTTAACAACTTTTTAATAATTTTATTCATGCCAGGTGGTAATTTTTTTAAGTTTCGGTTTCGGTTCGGTTTCGGCCGAATATTACTTTTTTGGCCGAATATTCGGTTCGGTTTCGGTTCGGCCTAGAAAACTGGTTTCGGTCGGACTCTAAAAATTTTATCAATTTTTTATTTATAGTCAATCAAAATATTGATTGATTTAACAAATGAATTGTAAGCTTATGACAAAATTACCAAAAAATCATCTTTTTGCTTTCCAATATGTTGCCAACAATAAAAAAAGTAAAACCAGATTATTTTGTATATTTTTGAATTTATCTATTCAAATAAATTAAAGCGAAAAAAAATCTGGTATGTTGAAAATTTGTAATTCGACAGTTAAAGAAAATAACAAAAATTTTAATCAAAGCATTGATTGACTCTTTTGAATTTTGTTGATCAATAGATTTAATTGAAAATTTTTAGCCAATAATTTTTTGTGTGCATTTACGAACTTAACCGGCATGGGACCATGAGACATTAGACTGGCATTTTTCTATATGGCAAAATTTTTTTCTCCGATTTTTTAAGTCGAAGCATTTTTTTATTCTACAAGGCCTAAACCTTATGTGGTACCAATTTGAGGCCAATCGGATTAAACTAACCCGTGGCGCCCCACGGTCAAAGTTTTGGATTTTTGAAAAATTAAAAAATAAATATATCTTTCGGCACATTATATTTGTTAATTTTAGTGTACTGAGCACGAATATACAAATAATTTTAAAATCGGTCGAACAGGTTTCGAGATATTGCTATTTGAAATTTGCAAAAAAAAAAATGGCGGTTTTTTCCTACGTTTAAGAATTTTTTTAAAAAAGTCTCAAAATTTTATTCCGCCGACCCTTTTGTAGACCTTGAGAAAATATTTCACTTAAAACAAATTTGAGACAAATTCGATAATTTTAACCCGTGGCTCCCTTCGATCAAAGTTTTGGACATTTGGAAAATTTCCACCAAAATTTTGGATTTTTGAAAATGAAAAAATAAAAATAACTTGCGATACAATATTTTCATTAATTTTAGCATGCTGAATGCGAATATCAAAAAATTTATAAAATCGGTCGGGAGGATTTCGAGATATCGCCATTTGAAATTTATCAAAAAATAAGGGCGGTTTTTTCCTTTGTTAAAGAACTTTTTTTTTTAAATCTCAAAATTTTTTTACCTTAACCCTTTCATAGAGCTTGATATAGTCTTTAATTTGAGCCTTATTTGAGCCAAATCCAATCCTTTTAACCCGTGGCGCTTTTCGATCAAAGTTTAGAGTTTTTGGTAAAAAGTTTCTAAACAGCCAAATCTTTGATCGATGGGGGCCACGGATTAAAATGATCGGATTTGGCTTAAATTAAGTTTTAATGAAATACCATTTTAAGCTTTACGAAAGGGTCAACGCAAAGAAGTTTTGAGACTTTTATTAAAAAATTTCATCAACGTAGGAAAAAAACGCCATTTTTTACAAATTTAAAATGGCAATATCTCAAAAACCGATTGAGCGATTTTAAAATTTGTTTTGCCGAAAGATATATTTTTTATACCCTCCACTCTAGTTTTAAAGGGTATATAAGTTTGTCATTCCGTTTGTAACACATCGAATTGTTGGTCTAGGACCCCATAAAGTGTATATATTCATGATCCTCGATCGATTTTAAGTCGATCTAGCGATGTCCGTCCGTCCATCTGTCTGTCTGTCCATAGAAAACACTCTAACTTTTGAAAGACTTTACATAGGCTACTGAAGTTTGGCTTATATGTTGGTCATTTATCTGGTCATTGCAATCCAGCCAAATCGGTCCAGTGGTTCAAAAGTTATTAACAAAAGAGTAAATTTCGGAAAGGGTGTTTCGCGAATTTACGAGATAAAAAACACGATAACTTTCGAAGGACAATAATCTGTATCTTTGCCGTTCCCCACACTCAAAAAAAACCATTAACTTAAACTTTGGAAAAATTTTCTTCAAAATAGTTTATAAATTTTCCCACAATTTAGTTAAATTTAACTAAAATTTTGGAAATTTTCCCAACTTTTAGGAAAAAATTTTAGTTCATGGACTGTTAAATAGGCCATAATTTTCCTTAAATGGAATTCCCTAATACATGGAAGAAATTCTTACCGCCAAAGAAATTTTCCCTAAATAATTGAAAAAAAGTCTTTATTTATAAGACATATTTCTAAAAACAAAATTTAGTTAAAAAAATTCAGTTTTAGGACGTAATTTCCTACCAATTAGTTCATCATATTTATCTTCTTTAATTTAAGGAAGTTTTTTCCACAAGTTTAGTAAATTTTTCATAACATGAAATTGTTTAGTTGATTTTTTTTTTTTTCATGCTTGCTTGTAGTTCACATTTTGTTTATTAATTGTGGTACATGATTTATTTTTTTTTTTCATGCTTGCTTGTAGTTCACATTTTGTTTATTAATTGCAGTGTTGCCATAAGATAATTTTGAAAAAATGCTAAATAGCAGAAAAAAAAGTGCTAAAATGCTCTACAGTTAAAAAAAAAAGTGCTAGATTTTTTTTTTTAATTTTTTCTTTTATAAAATCCACAAACAATATTTTTTGATAATAACTGTACACATATTTTCTTAGTATTAATTAGGTTTTCTGAATTTCAATTTATTTTTTTTTTAATTTCAATTGCGTTTTCTTAATTTCATTGAAAATTTTTGAATTTTAATTAATCACTTCTTAATTATAATTTGGATTTCTGAATTTCCAATGGTCTTCTAAATTTTAATTGGTTTTTCTGAATTTCAAAAAGGTTTTCTGTTTTTCAATTGGGTTTTCTAAATTTAAATTATTTTTTTTTTAATCTTCTGAATTTCAAGTGGGATTTCTAAATTTCAATTGGGTTTCTGAATTTCAAATTGGGATTTTTTAATTAGTCTTTTATTAATTTCAATTTCTGAATTTCAATTGGGTTTTCTGAATTTTAACTGGGCACCATGAAATAAGTTCCATGAAAAAAATTAAATATGGCCCAAAAATCTATACGATTTGGGAGTGTTTTTTATTTTGAAATAACTCCCAAATCTGCTAGACCTATTTAATTTTTTGAAAGTTGTTACATTTTTAATTTTGAGAGTTATTTCATTATGAAATAACTCCCAAATTTGTGTAACAATTTGTCTCAACAATTTTTAATTATGCAAATAGAATTTATTTACTTTGAAATTTTTGAACCATTGTGTAAATTCAGAACAATCATTATTCATAATTACAATAATGTCAATCAATATCAGTAGAAAATATAACATTTTCTGCAATGCGAAATGCACACCGCGAGTAATTGCTAAAAATGTCGATCTCTTCAAAACAAATATTATGTCTAACTAAACCCACAACCTAGTAAGAAAAATTTTTAGGGTCCTGGAAGTTGGGCACGCGCATTAAATTATTAAAAGTGTAAGAGAAATGGACTTTGAAAAATTAGCTTTCGGTTTGTCTGCTCTTCTTAATTATAAAATTGATGTTATTGGAATGTGATGGTTCTTTTGAAAAGATTTGAATACATATGAGTGTAATGATAGCGCCGCAGGCTAAAATGTTTACAAAAGATTTTAACAAAAATTAAAATGTTGAAAAAAAAAAAAATGCTAAAAATGCCAAACAATTTTAAAAAAGTGCTAAGTTAGCACTTGGCACTTTTTTTCAAAAATTTAGTGCTAAGTCCAAAGAAAAAGTGCTAGATCTAGCACTAAAAGTGCTAAAATGGCATCACTGATTAATTGTGGTACATGAATACAAAAGGTTTGGTCTTTTGTGACAAGTAATAAATTTAACGTATACATTTTTTTTACACATGTATGTGTTAGGAAAAAAATAATATTTTAATCACAACAAAGGCCTTGGCTTTGGCGTGTTTTCCCATAGTCTGGGAACAAACGTTAAATACAAAGTCTTTGTTGTAATTTAACTTTAAAAACTAATGAAATTTATTACTTGACCATAAGAAACGAACGTTTTTTTTATATTTTAAATAAAATATGTACATAATGAGAATTCTGTGTGTATGAAATTAACTAACTTTTAGGAAAAATTTCCTCATCAAAAATGTTTTTTTTAACTCAAAAATGGGAAATTTGTTCCCACTTTCTAGTTTAAATTGGTCCTAATTTTTAAGAAAAATATGGACTAAAAAATAGGAATACATGGCAATGGAGCTAAATCATTATCAATTTTCATTTTTACAGTAAAAAAAAAACATTACACCCGAAAAAAAATTTTACACTCAAAAAAAATTAGTATTTTTTTTTTTTAATGACTAAAAAAGAGTTTTTTACTCAAAATAAGATATTTCTAATCAAAATTGTTAATTTTTTCACATTAAAAAATTTAAAAAATGAATTGTGGAGGGTATTCATAGATTCGGCAATGTCGAATTTAACTTTTCTACTTGTTTTTAATTTTATTTTTTAAAAATCCAAAACTTTGACCGCTGGGCGCCACGGGTTAATTTAATTCGATTGACCTCAAGTTTGTACCACATAAGTTTTAGACCTATGTAGGACAATAAAAATTTTCCCGGACAACTGGGAAAATCGAAAGTTGTAAAAAAAAACTGCCAGTCTAATGAGACATATTCGTACAAAGCTGCAGGAGTCTAGCTCTATTATTTTGGACTGAATCGTGTTTAATACAGACGGTCGGACGGCCAGACATTTATAAGAACGTCTTCGAATCGATCATGGATCAATAATATATTCAATGTGTTACACACGGAATATAGTGAATATACCCCCATATTCGGGTTGGAGCGTACAAAAAATATGTAAAATTTGTTGCAAGAGTGTTGCTGTTGCTGCTGCTGTTGTTGCTCATAAATAGTTTTTGACCACAAGTGTATCAGTAAAAAAGTATCCAAAAACTTTGTATGTGTTTTTGTTGACCAAAAGCTTATATGTATTGCATATTAAATGTGCAGACAGGCAGGCAGGAAAACTGATATTGTGTATGGTCTTTATCAGCAATAGGTCTTTATGTTCGATGGACTATAAGCTCAATAATAATGTTCCAAATAGTTTACACACATATAAATTAAGGCCTGTTTATTACACAATATTTTCTTTTATTTTTATTTTCAATATTATTTTTGGCATGTTCATTCATGTTCACACATACACAAATGTTGTGTAGATATTTTACGATTTGTTTATTTTACTTTTGGGATAATTTAAAATTGATTTTTATTTTTTGTTTAAAGAACAACAGAAAGATTTTACAAAGTGTTATTGATATGATTTTATATTGATTGGAAATTGGAACTAATTTTTGAGGAAAATGATTTTAAAATCAAATTGGTTATTTAAATTATAAGCAAAGAGAAGCAGCATACTTTTAGTAGCTAGAAGGAATGTTAAAAGTGTTGCATACTTGTAGGATGTTTAAAGAAAAAAAATGAAAAAAAGCACACATTTAGCAATAAATTGTTTTAATCCTTAGATTTATCCTTTGACAGCATGAGACATGATAAATTTTAATAACAAAATAAATGAAAGCATACTTTTAGGAGCAAATTGTTTTAACTGTTAACTGTGTGTCATATTAAAAAAAAATAAAAAATACAGAAATTATTTTATTTATATTCATTTTATATCCAAAAATGTTTAAGTCAATAAAGAAAATTGTTTTTTTCAACCGCATGCCATCCATCATTCTAATGTAAATATACAACAAATCACTCATATGTGGGAACATGTACGATTCTCATAATAAAACAAATAAACAATAATGCATTTGTAAAATGCACATTAAAATAATTATTACAATCAACAACAAAAATATTAATGGGAATTTAGCACATGGTCGCTACATTTGAATTGAAATACACTAAAAAAAATATTAAAATCAAGCAGAAACAACTTTAAAATAAGTATAAAACATTGACGAATATAACAACGCTTGTTTATACTTATTTTAAATAAAATATTATATTCAAATTCTGATTAATTTTTATTAAACAATAAAAATTGTTTTATTCGACCTTTAAAATATTATATTTTGAGGATGTTTATTCTGGCTCGAGGTTAAATTAAGGAAAAATTATTCAGAATTTGAACATAATGGTTGGCATGCCATAGTGATGAATAACCCTAATGTGGTATTATTACACTCACAACAACAAAAACATATTGTTGTAGTCCAATGGACTATCATATGTAAATGTCAACCCATGGAAGATGCTTAAATATATTAGGCTAAGTAAACTCGATGAGACATATGTGGAGACATAAATCATCATTTACCAGGAAGGCAGTAGTGAATTATGATTAATATGTAAAGCAGCCAACAACAAAAACCAACCCCCCCCCTTTCGAGGTATCACTTTGGATCAGGAACTGGTCTTGTGGACATTACGTCAACCTCTTAACCTAACCTATCATATGTAAAAATGTTTTAAATATTTTTGTTGGTTATTGACAATCGCTGCCTTACTAGTATAGTACAATTTCTTCGTCTTTCTAATTCACATTGTGGATAGATAGAGTCGAATATGTATTTACTACCTTAATTTGTGCACAAACGATTTTTCATTAGACTCGTTTGCTACTTTGTAGTAAATCGTTTCTATTTTTGCTAAATAATTTTGACAATGGAATCTGACAAATTCCGAAACACGTGTCGATTAAGTCTTGCAAAAATGACCAACATAAATAAATTTAAAACAAAAAAAAATATTTTCTTGAAAATTATGCTATGAGAATATCATGGTTTTAATGAGTAAAGAAAATAATGACCTCGAGCCAGAATAAACATCCTCAAAATATAAAATATTATATTTATTCGACTTTTATAGTATCTTCAATTCTATATTAATAGACAAGCTCGAGGCCACAGTTATTTTTAATATTTTCATGATTATTTTTAAAATTACCAAATAAATGTTATAATTTTAAAATTAATGTTGTTCCACTTTAATTTAAAATTGAAATCAATTTTGATTTAAGGCGAGCGACTACATCCAGATATGGCGAAAATCGAAAGACGACATCAGGGATTTTGGGACGAGGACGTGATGAGCGACTATTGTTGGACTCTAATGCATTAAACAGATCCAATACAAACGACTCTGTTAAGACTGTTCCTTATTTCCATATTTTCACTTTTTATTGAATAAAATGGACATTGTCAAAAATTGAAAAAAAAATATTTTATTCAATATCTTGAAAACTAGAACCAATCTTAGAAAAATGAGTGCATATATTTTTTTTTTTTATACCCTCCAACCACAGTATGGGGGTATACTCACTTTGTCATTCCGTGTGTAACGCATCGAAATATCGGTCTAAGACCCCATAAAGTATATATATTATTGATCAGTGATCGATTCTAAGACATTCTAGCGATGTCCGTCCGTCCGTCTGTCCGTCTGTAGAGGACACGATACAGTCCAAAATAAAAGAGCTAGACTTCCGAAGTTTGGCACGAATATGTCTTATATTCCTAGGCAGGTTAAGTTCGGAAATGGGCAAAATCGGACCAAGGGGAAAAAAGTTCCCCCTTGGAGAACTAAACCAACCCAAGAAAAACCGCATTTTTTGCAGAGTTTTTTGTACCTTTGGTAAGCAAATGCAACATTCTTATCTCAGAAGAAGTTCAAAATCGCAAGGGGAAGGAGCCTCCTAACGTCTCCCACCAACCCCCCCCCCCCCCAAAAAAAAAGACGCCCCTGAATTTTTTTTTATATTTTTTTTACATTTTGGAGGGTATAAAAGATTCGGCACAGCCGAATGTAACACTCTAACTTGTTTTTTTTATTTTATTAAGAATTACCATATAATTACAAATTACATACTAATTTTACCTAACCGAGAACTGGTAACAATGACCTTCGTCTCGTTGTAGCGAATCAGACCAAGGCCTCTGGTGGGAATCGAACCCACGACCCCCAGACTCATAGGCTAGCACGCTACCAACTAGCCTACTGGGGCGCCTAAGAGTGCATATACGAATTTAGCGTCCCAAATAGAATTCGAAATAACTTTCAGTTGCTCTGATCCAAAACCATGAGCAGAAAAAATTTGAAATGTAAAATTTGAAATGCGGATTCAATAAATTTTTTGATTGAAATTCCTCCAACTAAGAAAATTTTTATACCAATCATCAAATTGTAGGTGATTGATTGAAAATTTTGTCAATCAAACCTTTTTTTGATTTTGATCAAAAATTTGATCAATTTTTTATTTATACACAGAAAGAATTGAAGACGAATTTCAATCAACAAAAACGCGGATTGAATTAATTTTTTGATTGAAACTCCTCCGATGAAGAAAATTGTTATATCAATCATCAAATTGTGGGTGATTAATTGATTTTTTTTCAATCACTTTTTCGATTTTGATCAAAAATTTTATCATTTTTTTATTTAAAGTCAATTAAAATAATGATTGATTTAACAAATGAATTTTAAGCTTATGACAAAATTATGAAGAAATTCCTATTTTTTGCTTTCCAATATGTTGCCGACAGTAAAAAAAGTAAAACCCGAGTATAAAGTATATTATACCCTCCAACCACAGTATGGGGGTATACGCACTTTGTCATTCCATTTGAAACGCATCGAAATATCGGTCGGGGACTCCATAAAGTATATATATTATTGATCCATGATCGATTCTAAGACATTTTGTGAATGTCCGTCTGTCCGTCTGTCTGTAGATGGCACGATGCAGTCCAAAATAAAAGAGCTAGCCTCCTGCAATTTGGCATAAATATATTTTATGGTCCTATGCAGGTTAAGTTCGTAAATGGGCAAAATCTGCTCAGTGGGAAAAAAGTTCCCCCTTGAAGAACTGAACCAACCTCTGAAAAAATACACTTTTTTTACATGTTTTTTTGTTAAATATATGAAATATTTGTTATATTTATCGGGATGGAAAGGTGCTTTCAACGTCTGACTGACTCCTATCACCACCCCCCCCCCCCCCCTCCCCCACCCAAAACAAACGCCCCTCACTTACTTTTTTTACATTTTGAAAAGTATAAAAGATTCGGCACATCCGAATTTAACACTCTCACTTGTTTTTTAATTAATCTATTCAAATAAATTAAATCGAAAAAAATCTGGTATTTTGAAAATTTGTAATTCGACAGTTAAAATTTTTTCCACAATTTTATAAAATTGAACTAAAAGTTGGGAAATTTTCTTAACTTTAACAAAAAAAACTTAAGAGCATGTGCTGTTAAAGAGTTCATGATTTTCCATTAATGAAATTCTTTAACACATGCACAAAAAAATGGTAAAATTAACCACACATTGTAAAATTAGCTTAAAAATGGTAAAATTAACTAAGAAAATGTTAAATTCAACTAAAAAATGGTAAAATTAACTAAAAAATGGTCAAATTAACTTAAAAATGGTAATTTACTAAAGAATGGTAAAAATGGTAAAATTAACTAAAAAATGGTAAAACTCTCCAGATTTTGATATTTGGGAATTAAGGGTCTTGAGAATCTTAAAAACGGAATAACTATTGCTACACTCAAAATAATAACTCTGTTAAATTACAGAGATACTCTGCTGAGCCAGCAGAAAAAACCATAGATTTCCAACCGGCAAGATTTTTTGTTATTTTACGAAGAAACTCTGTAAAATGATTTCAACAAAAAAACTGTAAATTTACAGAATTATCTGTAAAATATTGATAAAACCGAAAAGAATTTTACCAAAAAACTCTGTAAATTTACAAAGTTTTATTTAAATGCTTTTTTTTTTATTTTTTTTTATTTTAGAAATTACCACATAATTACAAATTATATACTAATTTTACCTAACCGAGAACTGGTAACAATGACCTTCGTCTCGTTGTAGCGAAACAGACCAAGGCCTCTGGTGGGAATCGAACCCACGACCCCCAGACTCATAGGCTAGCACGCTACCAACTAGCCTACTGGGGCGCCTAAATAAATGCTTTTTATTAGTTCAAAATTTTCCAAAAAAAAAAAACTCTGTAAATTTACAAAGTTTTAGTTAAATCCATTTTATGAGTAAAACTTTTCTGCTTCAAAATATTAATTAAAATTAAAAAATTTAAATTAATTAAAATTAAAATTTTGTTAAATTTGCCCGCTTTAATGCTTCCAAATTGTAAATTTACTTTTTTATTTTTGTGAATATTACGAGTTTTTAACGAGTAACTCCATTTTTACAAAATTTTGTTTTTCGGTCACAAGAAAATACAAAGTATTTTGTTTTTAAATCTGTATTTCGACAGATAACTTTGTCAAATATCTGTCGAATTGAGATTACAGTAATTTTACAAAATATTTAACAGAATAATTGTTTTGAGTCTAGAAGGGCTTCTGAGGTCGTGTTCTACGTATTAGGAACACGAAAGAAATTCTTACCGCCAAAGATACTTTTCCTAAATATATCAACAAAATCTTTATTTTTATGACAATAAGTTTATCAAAAAAGCTGTTTTACACAGTTTTAGTAAATTTTTCATAACTTGAAAAAAAAAATTTTTTTTCAAAAAACTTTAAATCTCGAAAACTAAGCTAGATAGAGCAAACTGAAGGAAATTTTTTGGTTCTTTGGATCACCATAGTATCGCCGGTCCCCTTCACATGTTAGGACCCAAAGGGGTTCTTATTAGAGATGGGCACATGAGCAGATAAGAGTGTTATTCACGTGATTCACGCGTGATCACGCGTGAGTGTGACCGAATTCAATTTTTTCACGTGATTGTAAGTGAGTGGAGAAAAAAATTGCGTGAGTGAGTGTGCGTGAGTAAGATTTTTGCGTGAGTGAGTCGATTTTTTTGCTTTAGTACCAAAAAAAGCAATAAAAAATTGGTCAAATTTGGCTTAACTTGAATTTTCGTTCCGAAAAAAGCAAAAAAAAAAATAATTTAAAATTTCGCTGAACTTTAAATTTTGCTTAATATTTTCAAAGATTTTTGAAATTTTAGTTTTTAAAAATTTGTTTTTGTATAAATAAGAGTTTCGTGAGTGTGATTCAACGTGAGTGTGAGTGAAGCTTGCGTAAGTGCACTTGAGTGTGGGTTGTATTAAATTTACTCACGTGATTGTGAGTGAGTGTGAGTAGTAGCGTCCATCTCTAGTTCTTACCTTAAATCTGAAAAATGCCCAAAAATTTAAAAATGCTAATATGTCGGTAAAAATTGCCAACACAACAAAAACCCAAAGCATTTTTGTAGCTCCCAACACATAAAACACGACTCCCAAAAGCTCTCCGATGAAATAGTTTTTAAGTTATCCGGTTTTAAAAATTCTCAAGATCCTATTAGACCTCTAAGACTCCGTATCTTAAAAACTAAGTAAGGTTGAGCCAAACGGATAAAAATTGTGGATCAAAAGCTGTGACAATTCTGTAGGGAACCAACTGGGTCTAGGTCCAACGGGGTGTGAACCTATATGGTCCTCTAATGTTTATAAACTAAATTGAAATAATTTGTTCCCCCATTTTCTAGTTCAAATTGGCATTAGAGTGAATTTTTTTTTTTTTGTTTTCTTATTTTTAAAAAAATATGAACTAAAAAGATAGAAAACATGGTAATAAAACTAATTCATTTTCAATTTTCCTTAAATTTAGTTAATTTTCTCATTATTAAGTTATTTTTGTTTTAAGTGTGATTAATTTTTACAAGGAAAGTTTTTAGCAGATTATTTGGTTAATTTTAGAGAAATATTTAAAGTTACAGATTTTTCAGTTCGCAATTCAGATTAAAAGATTTAACTAACAGAATCTGCAGAATTCAGCAAAATTCTTATATGGCTTAAACTTTTGTGATTTGACATAGATTACCAAATCGTGTCAGCTAAAATCAGAAGATTTTGTTGTGAAATTATAAGTTTATATGCTGCATTTTAAATTAAACCAGCTGATTTTTCAGCTCACTGAATACATGTTTTTGCATAAATCTGTGATTTAACACAGTTTTTATTTTAAGTGTACCAATTCACAAAAATATCAACAAAATGAAAAAATTATTTAATAATAAAAAAACCAGAATATTTCACAACAAATGTTAATTTAAAATTAAGAAGCAAAAAAAAGAACACAAAATCAAACAAAAAATTCTTATGAATGAATCTGTGTCAACTTCCTTAAAAATGCTTTCGATTTCTCATTAAAAAAAAAAATATGTATTTAAAAAATTAGTCATTCATTTGTAGAAAGAACCTTAAAATAACGTCATTTGCTATTTAAAACTCAAGTGCTACTTTTGCTATTTAAAACGAATTTGTTGCTTTACATGTTTAAAATGCAAAATCTTAAATTATATATTTAAAAATAGATTTTTTTCTTTATCAAAATTAACATGGAGTTGCAATATTTCTTGTTTTTTTCTGGATATTCTTTTGTTATGCGAAAATTTATGCATCAGTGATTTGATTTTGTTTTCTGGCTTTTGCTATGTTAAACTTGAATTTTTTACATTTTTATATATGAAAATAGAAACGCAGAATAATTTATTAGTGGTTCAAAAAAAAATTTTTTTTTGATTTTTTTTAATGAATATTCATTTTTAAAGTTTTATATTAAAAATTTTGTTTAAATTGGCAATTTGTTTAAAATGTTAAAACATGAAAAATGTTCTTTAAACTTTTTTTAAAGAAACATTTTGTGGTGTTTTCCTAAAAGTATGCAATAAAATCTAGCAACTAAAAGTATGCAGTTATATGATTATGATATTATGGACAGTTTTTATAAAATCAACCATCGATTTAATTGCTTTAATATTCTTTATTATTTTCGACGATTTTTTTGTCAAAACCCACTTTTAAATAGGTAAGAGGGTGGTTCACAAAAACAAAAGTTAGATATTTGTACGGGCCATTCGGAATATAGCGAGATTTTAGGACAACAAGGTTCTATGTGTTTTTTTTTAAGCAATAGAAGAATGTATTACCAAGAGCTATTAAAGACCTATTATATAATCACAACTAGAACAAGTAGAAAAGTTAAATTCGACTTGGACGAATCTATGAATACCCTCCACAATGCCCTTGTAATAGTGCCCTTGTGATAGTAAATTTTCTAACGTGAAAAAATAACATTTTTGGTAGGAAATATTTTACTTTGTGTAAAAATACTTTTTTTTAGTAATTTTTTAAAAAAAAAAAAAATTTTTTGAGTGTAAAATTTTTTTTGAGTGTATTTTTTTTTGTTTTAGTGTCAAAATATTTTTGAGTGACAAAAATACCTTGTAAAATTTTTTTGTGACTCACAAATGTTTTTAAATTTAAGGTGAAACCAATCTGAAATTTACGGTTTTGCTAATAACTTTTGAACCACTGGATCGATTTGACTGAAATTTAAAACGAACCGGGTCAGAGGAACGAAAAATATATATGCCACACTTCAGCACCCTCAGAATTGCCGTTCGAAAGCTACCGTGCGTTTTATCTCGTAAATTCCAGAAAAACCCTTGCCGAAATTCACTCATTTGCTTATAACTTTTGAACCACTGGACCGATTTCGCTGGATTGCAATACCAACCTGACCAGGTAAATGCCCAACATATATGCCAAACTTCAGGAGCCTCCGTAAAGTCTTTCAAAAGTAAGCGTGTTTTCAACAGACAGACAGACAGACGGACAGACGGACAGACGGACGGACGGACGGACGGACATCGCTAGATCGTCTTAAAATCGGTCGAGGATCATGAATATATATACTTTATGGTGTCCTAGACCAATATTTCGAGGTGTTACAAACGGAATGACAAACTTATATATACCCTCTATCACTAGAGTGGAGGGTATAAAAATGAAAATTGTAGAAAAATTTTTGAGTAAGACCACAACTATCCTAATTTTTTTTTATGGTGACTTTTGATACTTGTCCGACAAAAATTAAACTTTTTGTGTTAAATAAGCTAATTTAGCTAAATTACAATAAAAATTGTGTAAATTTTATTTTGTAAGGTCCAAAGTTTAGGGCCCGGTAGCGACCCTTAATGAAAAAAATTTAAATAAATCACGTGTTATTTTCTCACAGTGCCTTAATTTTAATAAATTATTTAAAACAAGAGCGTTAAATTCAGCTGTGCCGAATCTGTTATACCCTCCATAATTTAAAATAAAAGAAACAAGTAGAAAAGTTAAATTCGACTTGGCCGAATCTATGAATACCCTACACAATACCCTTTTTAAGTGATAGTAAATTTTCTAATGTGAAAAAAATAACAATTTTGATTAGAATTATTTTATTTTGTGTAAAAAAACTTTTTTTTAGTAATTTTTTTGAGTGTAACATTTTTTTTGAGTGTAAAATTTTTTTGAGTGAAAATTTTTTTTGAGTGTAAAATTTTTTTCGAGTGTAGTTTTTTTAAAATTAAAATATTGTTGAGTGACAAAAATACATTGTAAAATATTTTTGTGACTTACCAATGTTTTTAAAACCAGCTTAGCGGTTTTTCAACACGTGAATTTAAGGTGAAACAAATCTGAAATTCATGGTTTTGCTAATAAATTTTGAACCACTGGATCGATTTAGCTGAAATGCAATACCAATCAGACCAGAGGAACGAAAAATATATATGCCAAGGTTTAGTAGCCTCAGAATTGTCTTTCGAAACTTAGCGTGTTTTTTTATCTCGCAAATTCGCGTAAAACCCTTGCCGAAATTCACTCTTTTGTTTATAACTTTTGAACCACTAGACCGATTACGCTGAATTGCACTACCAACATGACTAGGTAAATGTACAACATATATGCTAAATTTCAGGAGCCTCAGTAAAGTCTAGCGTATTTTCAAAAGACAGAAGTGGTGATCACGGACAAAGTATTATATAGATGTGGCTAAGACTTAGCATATTTACTTGTTGTTCTCCAAGGCAGTTTGGTACTGCATTTGAGCAAAATCGGTTCAGCGGTTCAAAAGTTATGAAAGAAAATGTAAGGACACCTCGAAAATTTTGGTACATTCAACATAACCTAAAAATAAAAAAGCTTTAATTCGGCTGCTGGTTGACACATGTGATCAGAATTGATCACCAAATGGTATTTTAACATGTACAAACATATTTTTCTACAAAAAAAAGTCCCCGAAATTTTTTTTTTCACCAAAATTTTTTTTCGCGGGTTTTTATTTTCGAGAAAATTTTTTTTTGTTTTTTGCAAATTAATTTTTTTACATTGTGAAGGGTATCAATACATTCGACAAGGTCGAATATAACTTCTTTACTTGTTTTTTTTTTATCTCATATTTTCACTCACTAAAATATTAAATTTTAATATGCTAATATCTCGAAAACTAAGCAAGATACAGAAAAACGGAGCAAAATTTTGGATCAAAATTGATGGCGACCCTTTAGGGAAAGTCGTTTTCTCCACACATGTGAAGAAAACGACCTAACTTTGAATCAAAAATTTCGAATTCCCGAAAATTTAAAAATCCTCATATCTCGGAACTACCGCCAACGCGACAGTTGTAAAGCAATTGTGTAGATCTTGGATCGTAGAACAATACCACCAAACATTCGAAAGCAATTCGAGCAATAGTTTTCGAGTTATTTAAGTTTCAAATGAGTTAAACCTATTGGGTCCTAAAAATAAATTCTAAGCAAGATAGTCAAAACGGATCAAAATTTCTGATCAAAATCGATGGCGACCCTTTAGGGGAGATTTAACCTCTTCACATGTGTGAACACCATCGGGTCCTAACTTAGAATCAAAAAATTAGAATTCCCGGAAATTTTAAAATGCTCATATCTCGCTAACTACCGCCAACACGACAACAAGTTGCGATTCAATTTTGTAGCTCTTGGGTCGTAGATTTCGGGTATTCGACGAAATTTTCATTTCGTTGTTACTCATCATTCGTTACGAGAACTTGCAGATGCTGTGTCTACACAACCAGGTTAATTTATTATGGGTACCAGGGCACAACGGAATACAGGGAAATGAAAAGGCAGATGAACTCGCTAAACTTGGAGCTGATGGTTTAGGTACCATGGTGCCAGTTTTACCACCACTTCAACACTATAAACTTAAACGGAATTCCATCAATGTTGCAAAGGCAAACAGGAGGTGGAGAGAACTGACAACATGCAAAATCAGCAGAACTTTGTGGCCAACTTATGATCAAGGGAAAACTAAATATCTACTATAACTTACGAGAAGGGAATGCCGAGCACTGACTGGGATAATAACTGGTTATTGTCTTATCGGCATCCATGCCAAGAATATTGGACTTATTTCAGGCGCTAGTTGTATAAGATGCGCTTCACCAGGAGTAGATGAAACGATGGAACACATACTTTTTCACTGCCCAGCTGTGGCAAGGAGTTGCCGATCCATTACCGGTCAGATAAGTTTCGGTAATTTGGAGGATATAACGCAAATGGATCTTAGGATATTGAAAATATTCGCAATGACTTTAAACGTGTTTAACTTGCACCGCTAGCGGAAGAAGTTTTGTGGTACCGCTATGGACCAAGAGGTCTATGCGAGGTGTCAATCGGACACCGCCACCCTAACCTAATCTACTCATCATTCTAAACATTCTAATTCGCAAACACTGTACTCTAAAAGTGGTGTACTCTGAAGCGAATGACTCGGTGTAAGCGAAGAAACGAATATATTCGTGCACATGTCTGGTGTGTATTAGTGAAATTAACGAATTTATCGAAGCAAACGACGAAAAATGTTTCTCCACGGGAATAAAACTCCTGTCCCTCAACCTGTTCATGGGAAGTCTTTTATAAGACGTCTTTGACAAATCCGATAATTTTTATTCGTGGGGATCTTCGATCAAAGTTTGGGCTATTCGGAAAAAGTTTCCAAAATTTTGATTTTTTGAAAAATGAAAAAAAAATAAAATATCTTACGATACAGTATTTTTATTGGTTCTGGCATGCTAAATACGAACATCAAAAAATTTCTAAATTCGGTCAAGCGGTTTTCGGTTTTTTTCCTCTCTCCTTTCATGGAGCTTAAGACAATCTTTCATTTAAACTTAATTTAATCAAATCAGATCCTTTTTACCCGTGGCGCCCTTCGATCAAAGTTTTGAATTTTTTCGATACATTATTTTTATTAATTAATACGAATATCAAAAAATTTCTGAAATATGTCAAGCGGTTTTCGAGATATCGCTATTTAAAATTTGTCAAAAAAGTTTCCGAATATGGCGTTTTTTCCTACGTTCAAGATTTTTTTTTTAATAAATTTCAACATCTTTTTCCATTGACTATTTCAAAGAGCTTAAGACAAACTTTCATTTAAAAATAATTTGGGCCAGAACTATATTTCGAGGTGTTACAAACGGAACGATAAACTTATATGTAAATACACCCTTTTTCCATAATTTTGTGTAAAATAATATAACTCATTATACCGCAATTGATTTGTTTATCAATTATAAATTATTACTAATAATTTGATTTGTATGTACTTATTTTGTTATTTCGTTTATCTTTGCCCTCTTGAGTTTTGCATTATATTGTCATTATTGTGGTTTTGTATATTTATCGATGTTGTCATATTTTCCAAGTATTTAAATAAAATTATTTTAATTGATGTTTGTCAATTTAAACAATTTTCAATTAGATTATTGAAATTAAAAACCTTTTAAATTGATTGCCCATTTAAAAATCAAAATTTTAAAATTTCAAAATGATATGCAAATTTGAAGAATTAAAAATCAGGCATTAAAGTATTCAAGAGATAGTCAAAAGATTTTAAAACAATTTAAAAAAAAAAATCCTTATTTATACGAAGTACATGGAAATGTATAATTAACTAAGTGAAGTGTGACCATTTCTTTAAATTTCTTTGTATTTTCTTTTAACTAGCACACGAAAATTTTTGTCATATTAACAACAAAAATAATTGCATTGACAAAGCAAATAATTGAATATTCATTTAACAACACACTTGTTCAATACAATTAAATTGTTTATTAATATAACAAAATTATAATTCAAAATTAACCAAACATACAATAAAAAATCTGTTTAGCCTTTGGCTGCGGAGGTCTTAGAATACGCCGTCCGACAAAAAGAAGAAATGGCGTTAAACACAAACTGGATAATATACGTTTAAAACTAGAGAATAAATGTCGTAAAACTGCATTTATAGTTTGTCATTTCGTGACCCTGTTTCTTTTTAAAATAACTTCAAAGTTTCAGAGGATTCAATTTTTGCAAAATATTTTTGTAAATATTTGTACTTGCCCTAGGATGCCACTTGTGATGGCAAATGAAAGAGGAGGATCTGCGCAAATTTTCCCATTTTATTATTTTGACATATCAGGAAAAAAGTAGTTAAGTAATGTCCTTGAAAAACTTTATCCTTCAATATCATTTAAAATTTTTAACAAAATATTTTAATAATGTTTTGAAAAGACATTATTCACATCCTTTTTCCTGAAATGGCAAAATATGACAAAAAAAAAAATGGAAAAAATAGCGAAGATTCTCCTCTTTCATTTGCCATCAAAAGTAGGGTGACCATTTTTTTCTGAACTCAAATCAGTACGCCCAAGCTATTACGTTTAAATTTTCGTGAAATACCTCTCTAAAAACTCTTTTCTATGGCAAAACACATATAATTTTTTCAACACTCAAAAAAATTCGGTTAAACTAACAAACTTGGGACAGTTAGTATTTCAATAAAAACAACTGTTTGAAAAGAGATGTTTAAAAAGAAAGGTTTAAAAACAACTGCCTTAAACTGTTGTCGTTATTTTGTTTCAGTGCAGAAATTATAACAAAAACCCACAGGTTTTGAGTTAAAAAAAATCCCTCAAATTCTGAGGGCTTTTTTCCATAAGTTTTGATAAATCTGACTTTTATAAAACTTCCCAGATAAAGAGCACATGTTTTTTAAATATCGGCTGATGTTCTGAGTGATTTGTCCAATAAATTCTGAAGACATTACCTCATCGAACATCTCAGAATGAATTGAATTGGTGCAATTACATTATCTTTCTAAAAATATAAAAAATCCATCTTCCCGACTAAAAAAAAAATAATACGGCGCCATATATCATTTGATCCCAAAAATGGAGGATCCAAAAATATATGGTTATATCTTATTAGATCAAATTTGATATAATTAGATATAATTTGATCCCAAAAATGGAACGGTAAATAATATCTAATTTGATATTATAAAAAATTAGATCTAATAAGATATAATAATATATAATTATATCATATTAGATCTAATATGATCTTCAATATCAAATTGGATGAAATTTACCGTTCCATTTTTGGGATCAAATTATATCTAATTATATCAAATTTGTTCTAATAAGGTATAATCATATATGTTTAGATCCTTCATTTTTGGGATCAAATGATAGATCAATTTATATATAATTATATTAAAAATTATATGATTACATCAAAACTTTTTTACTCGGGTTCCCGTAAACTTTTCGCTTAGAAACGAAGATTATGGGCGCCTTTTCATATAAACCCTTTCATGTTTATAGGATCCCGAACTCTGAACTTTTAAGAATTGTTTTAACTCAAATTATCTCTTTGTCATACTAAAGTTATAAAAAAAACTATTCCGATGACTTATTTAATGGAAATTCAAGTTTTTGTATACAATTTTCGAACAAAATTATTTTTATACCCTCCACTTAGTGATAGAGGGTATATATAAGTTTGTCATTCCGTTTGTAACTCATCGAAATATCGATCTGGGACCCCATAAAGTATATATATTCATGATGCCCGATCGATTTTAAGACATTCTAGCGATGTCCGTCTGTCCGTCTGTCTGTGGAAAATGCTGTCGCGGACAAAATATTGCACAGAGATTACTGAAACTTAACATATTTATTGGAAGTTCCCCCGAGAAGTTTGGTATTGCATTTGAGCGATATCGGTTCAGCGGTTCAAAAGTTATGAACGAAAATGTAAGCACACCTCAAAAATTTCAGTACATTCAACATAACCTAAAAATACAAAATGGTTTAATTCGGCTTCTGGTTGAAATATGTGAACATAATTGAACACCAAATGGTATTTAAACAAGTACGAACATATTTTTTGACAAAAAAAGAAAATAATCGCGGATTTTTTTTTACCAAAATTTTTTTTCGCGGAAATTTTTTTTCAAAAATTTTTTTTTTAAAGTAATTTCCTTTTAAATAAAGTTCTTTGTAATAATCTTTTTGAAATTGTGGAGGGTATCACTACATTCGGCAAGGCCGAATTTAACTTTTTTACTTGTTTATGTTGAAATGTTCAAAAATCAGTACAATCAGTACATATTTCAAAAAATCAGTACAAATCAGCACAACGCCATTTGATCAGTACACGTGATCAAAAATCAGTACATGTACTGATCAAATCAGTCCGTAGTATGGTCAGCCTAATAAAAAGTGACTTTATAAGACAAGCAGAAATATTGAAAAAAATATTTTTAAAAATGTAATCCTGTAAAACTTTGAAGTCCTTTCAAATATTGGGTGTTCGACGGTAATATATTTCCAACAGAGAGAGGGGTTGGTGTCCGAAACACTTTTCTCAGCATGTAAATAAATAAAAATCCTTCCAAAAAAATCTTAAATTATAAAAAAAATTATCGTTTTCATATCTCTCTTACCTTATCTCCTTCTTTTAAAAAGATTACAAAATTTCACAATCTGCAATAAAACAAAAAAAATAATTATATTAATAAATATTGCATACCTTAAGGCTTTAAAGTTATATTGATTTTATAGTCTATATTTAGGTAAGTTTAAATAACAAAAATTGTTGCATATGTTATGGAGTATATAAATAAAAAAGTTATAATATAAACTTGTTTGAAAAAAAAAAAAAATCAAAATCAAAATTAAAAGCAATAACAATAACAATATAATAACAACAAATTGGGCTAGTTGGTAGCGTGCTAGCCTTTCAACGTGGGGGTCGTGGGTTCGATTCCCACCAGAACCCTTGGTTTTTTCGCTACAACGAGACGACGGTCATTGTTACCAGTTCTCGGTTAGGTGGAATTTATTAAAAATGAGTTGTAAATAAATATAAAGAATAAATAAAATAATTGATCATGTGATCAAAAAACTTAATAACAACAAAAATAAACAAACTTCGAAAGCTCAAGGCCGAAACGACTTAAAATTCTTATTTTTATATGAAAATGAAAAAATAACAACACCAGAAACGTGTGTATAAAGAAACAGTATTTTTATTTTACTCAAAAATAAACATATTTTACTTTTGGCATATAGACAAAAAACCAACAACAACATTCAATATTAAATATTTGTTTCTTCTTCTTCCACGAGGGTAAAATGCAATTAAGTAATATTTTTTTATCGTTTGTGGGGGTATCAAAAATCTGAAATATTTTACTTGAATAATTAAAAAAAAAGTTCATTTTAATTTTTTTCTATTAAAACTAACATAAAATACAAAAAATAGTGTTTAAATTGTTCTTTTTTGCATATAAGCTTTTTCCTAGACTTTATATACAGTGACTCACACTTTATTTCGTGCAATTCGTTAAAGACAAATTTAACTAAAACTTTTTATAATCCAACGAGTGCTATTTATGTAAAACAAATAAGAAAATTATAGTCGGCCTAGATCAGTCATATAATGCCCTACACCAGTATTTTCCGGAAAATGGGGCACAAGTCCAAACTTGGATCGATTGGATCCATGTTTTGTGAGATCTTAAAATAGTATAGAAACACACAAAATCAAAATTTGAGTGAAATAGTCTTCTTTTTGTTGCCAATAGACTGATTTTACTAACTATCGGTCGAAATTTTAATGTGGGGTTTAATTCAAAAAATGGTCTAATTACAATCAGATAATTTACACATTTAACATTTTAAATTTTGACATTTTAAATTTTGAAACCGTTATTAGAGTCATTTGAGCTAAATTTTTAAGGGACGTTTGTATTGAAACTAGGTTTAAACATGGACCGATTTTTTTTTCAAATCGACTAAATCGACTAAAAAAGTGATTCTGCTTTGTCTTTAGCGAATTGCTACACGAAATAAAGTTTAAGTTACTGTACATACATTTTATGTGGTATTTAATAGAAGAAATTTATGTACGACGAGACTCTCGTTATTATAATAATAGTTTGATCACATGATCAATTATTTTTTTTATTTATTCTATCAATTTATTTACAACTCATTTTTAATAAATTCCACCTAACCGAGAACTGGTAACAATGACCGTCGTCTCGTTGTAGCGAAAAAACCAAGGGTTCTGGTGGGAATCGAACCCACGACCCCCACGTTGAAAGGCTAGCACGCTACCAACTAGCCTACGGGGGCCCCCTTCTCGTTATTATAAAATCAGACTATGTCATTGCAAGTGGGTGTGTAGTCCGCAATTGCTGTTAGTATTTAGTTCTTGCTACGAATGAGTGTATTTTTAGATGTCAGAACAAGCAAACACAAAAAAAATATACGTATAATATCGCCGTAGTCTTCTCTGCATTACTACAAGTGAGGGCAATTCTATAAAGACCTACATATTTTTTTTGTGCAATTTTTTTTTTGGTGGCAGTGAAAAAATGACATAAAACTTGAGTAAACTGGAATATATTAATAGGTCGACTTAAAAAGTGCCCTTTTGTCAAATTACACTTAAAAACAAAAATTTTAAAATTACTTAATCAAAAAACCCTGCAATTAGTATGGAACAGTAGAGTGACTTTTTTGCTACAACTTTTGATTTTCTCAAGTGTGCGGGCAAATTTTTTTTTTACTATACCTAAAAGGTATGTGACAAAAATTTGAAAACTGTACACCACTCCGTAGTACAGGGTATAATGCGTTTGTGCTGATGTCTATAACTATCTGAAATATTGGTCCTAGACCCACCGTAAAGTATACCAATATACTCAAAATCACTTTCTGAGACGATTTAGCGAAGTCAGTCCGTTCGTCCGTCCGTCTGTCCAATCGATTTAATAAAACTTTAAATTTAAGCTTTCTTTGGCTCAAAGACGAAGCCTATTCAAATTGGAAATATCGGTCCATGTTTAGATCAAGCCCCCAAACCTCCCTTTGAAATTTGGCTCAAATGACTCTTATAACAGTATTATGACATGTATCCTTTCGAAATTGGAAGGTAAGCCTGCTTGTATTCACAAATCCACATTCCAAATTTTAAAAGAATCGGACCAGTTCTTTAAGTCCCTATGAATTTCGACCGATATTTAGTCAAATCGGTCCATTGGCAACAAAAATAATCCAATTTCACTTAAATTTGTTTCATGTGTGTTTTCTACACTAAATAAAGATCTAACGGATGATAGATCAAATCGATCCAGGTTTGGACTGGGGACCCATTTTCCGAAAAACACTGGTTTAGGGTATCATATGGTCGGTCTTTGACGACTACATGATGTTAACTTGTTAATATTTATTTTGATGCGCTTAACACGAAAATCATAAACAAATTAAAATCGGTCTAAAGGTTTTCGAGATATTACAAAAAATTGTGTTTTTTTTTTACGTTGAAGAAATTTAAAAAGAAAGCTCAAATTTCATTTCCTTGACAATTTCCAGGAGCTTGAGGCAAACTTCAGCAATTTGAGCTAAATCCTATAATTTTAACCCATGGCGCTCTTCGACCAAAGTTTTGGTTTATTATAAAGTTTTGTGAAAAAAATTCAGTGGAAAAAATGTTGAGACTTTGTTTTAAATTTAAAAATTTCTTATATGTAGATAAAAACCGCCATTTTTGAAAATTTGTTAACAAATTTCAAATAGAGATATCTCGAAAACCGCTCTTACCGGCTTCAGAACTTTTCATATTCGTATTTAGCATGCCAAAAATAGTAATAATAATGAACGTAAGATTTTTTTTTTTGTTTTTTTACTTTTTTAATTCAAAATTTTGATGCAAATTTTCCAAAAGTTTAATCGAAAAGCGCCACAGGTTAAAATGATCGGATTTGATCATTCAAAGCTCTATTAAAGGGCCATGGCATTTTAAAAAAAAAATTTTTGAACGTCATTTTTGCAAATTTCAAATAGCGATATCTTGAAAAACCTTCGACCGGTTTTATTTTTTTTCATATTCGTGTTCAGCGCATCAACATTATTATGATTTTATGATAACATGGTGTGTCGCCAGCGTGGCGGGAAAAATATCTTACAATTTAAGAATCTGAATGTTTCAAGATTTGAGCCTTTTTCTATGTAAAAATTGTTTCAGAATCCGAAATTTT
The DNA here is from genome assembly GCA_963921195.1 of Pegoplata infirma. Lineage (NCBI taxonomy): Eukaryota > Metazoa > Arthropoda > Insecta > Diptera > Anthomyiidae > Pegoplata > Pegoplata infirma. The sequence continues at coordinate 43,673,396 of OY992537.1, forward strand.
TGCTTTAGTAAATGTCACAGAATTTGATACTTTTTCTCCAGGCAAAAGGACCCAGAATTTGCGACTTTTTCTACACAGAAAGAATTTGAAACAACCCGAGTAAAAATTTTTATATGATGCAATATATATTGATATGTAATACAATATATAATTAAACGCAATTTGATCCGAAAAATGGTGGATGTTTTTGCATTAAAAAAGATCAATTTGTATAAAATATGATTTGATTTCATCCGAGTTTTGACCAGACATTGCCATATATTAGTGGATCTAATTAGATCTAATTGCATAAAAACATGTAAAATCCTGGTGTTTTTTGGTTTGGGTTGAGTTACACCACAGGTCAACGATACATTCACCAAACATATAATTTTCTTAAAAAAAAAAAATGTTCGGGTACGCTTCGAACCAGATAGGTGATATACATAACCCTAACAAGGAAATGTTTAGGAACATTTTAAAAAGTTTCTTATAATTTGCCTTAAAAACTTAGAAAATTGTTGGTTAAATGGAAACATATATTGTTATATATGGAACAGAATAGGATATATATAATTTTATATTAAATTATACAGAAAAACAAATTTTGTATTGACCCTCATATAATTTTATATAATTATATCAACCGTACACCTTTTAATCCGAATCATGATTCAATTATATATAACTACATATGACTGCATTTAAAAAATTTTGAAAATATCTTATGCGATGTATAATCATTAGGGCAAGTACTTTCATGAAAATGCATGTTTTTACTCAGCATTGTAAACATAACATAAATTAAATATCTATCCGAATCAATAAATTTGCAGTAAAATGGCATCGATTTGTAGATGCATATTTTTGCATATTTTGGTATAAATGCATATTTTTGCACATTTTCATATAAATTGGACTTTTTTTGTTATTCTTTATCAATATTTTTTTCAAAACTTCCTTAGCAAAATACAAAACTATCCCCTATTTCTTACAGAAAAAGAAATTATTTATAGAAATCATATTCTGAGTATTTCTTATAGAAAACTAATTCTGAAAGTATTATTTTTAGATTCTGAGAAATGTTTCCGATTTAAAATTCTTCTGCTCTTAGACATTTTACTAATCGTAAAGAAAACCCTTTCGAATTTAAGATTTTTCGACAGGAAAATTGATTTTTTTATTTTGCTTAGAGTCAGGGTGGGGACTTTTGCCCTTAAGTGAATTTTTAAACTTGAAAAACGGAAATTTCTAAAAAATCGGAAAAAAATATTTTAAAATTTACTTGTTTTAGAACAATGTTGTACTAAAATTTTTTTTTCTAAATTTATTTCCTCCAGAATTATTTATTGAGTTAAAGAAAAAAACTTCTCATGTAAATTTGTTCAATTAAAAATATTTTTATCACAAAATGTGTCTATAAAACAATATTTTACTAATTAAAAATTGTGTTAGAATTGTCGAGGGCCTAAAAGTTTTTGACCAAGCCTAATTTATCTTGACAAACCTATTTGTTTAGTAAAAAAATATTTTTAAATGCATATTTTTGAAGTTTTTAGTGCATATTTTGGATTTTTAGACGCATATTATAGGCACATATTTTCGATTTTTAGATGCATGAAAGTACTTGCCCTAATAATCATATATGATTTATTATGTTTGCATCTGGTTATATATTGTTATATATGTTTATTTTTACTCGGGAAAGTTCAATCAAAAAAAATGCGGATTCAATAAATTTTTTTTTATTGAAATTCCTCCAATAAAAAAATTGTTATACCAATCATCAATTGTAGGTGATTAGGTTAGGTTAGGTTGGATGGGCGTCCACCAATTTGGCGAATTCACTCGGAGGCCATAAGGCCCATTGTGATTCCCCTAAAGTTGTCTTCCTACTCCCCTGATATACAAAATTCTACTTCTCAAACCACCCCGATTCCCTAAGGTATTCTGCTAGAGATGTCAATGGGACACTGTTTAGGCAATCTAGGTCATCAAAAAATCGTTGCCCCAAATACTTAAGACGACGTTTCATCAGACCCGGACATTCACACAACAAGTGCCTCACTGACTCCTCCTCCACCTCTCCACAACTTCTGCAAAATTCGTAGGTGATTAATTGAATATTTTTTCAATCAAACATTTTTTTGATTTTGATCACAACTTTGATAAATTTTTTATTTATAGTCAATTAAAATAATGATTGATTTAACGAATGAATTTTAAGCTTATGACAAAATTATGAAAAAATTCATCTTTTTAGCTTTCCAATATGTACCAACAATAAAAAAAAAGCAAAACCTGATTATTTTGTATTAGATTTATTTGCAAATTTTTAGACAATAATTTTTTGTGTGTATTGAAAAATGTAACAGATTCTTATACTTTTTGTACAGGAAAAATATCTTAAAATCTGACTTTTTCTATAGAAAAAATGACTTTGAATCTTAGAGAAAAATGTTTCGGAATCCAATATTTTTTCTATGTGAAAAATGTTTCAGAATCTGGCACTTTTTCCATAGGAAAAGTGTCTTAAATTTGCAACATTTTTTATAGAAAATAATTTTAAAATCTGAGACTTTTTCTTAAGGGTTCATGTTACAGAATCTGACTTTTTCTTTAGAAATGTCTCAGAATAAGATGCTTTTTCTATACCAAAAATAAAGTCTGTCCCTTTTTCTTGAGGAAGAATGTCTTAGAATCTAACACTTTTTCTATAGGAAAAATGTCTTAGAGTCTGGACTTTTTCTATAAAAAATTTATCACAATCTCAGGCTTTTTTCATAGAAAAAATGTTTTCAGGAAAGATGTCCTAGAACTATTTTCTATAGAAAAAATATCTAAAAATCTGCCCTTTTGTCTTAGAATCTGAGACTTTTTCTATAAAAAGATGTCTCAGAATCAAAGACCTCTCTACAGAAAAAATATCTAAAAATTATTATTTTGATTAAAGTTGTTTTTATTCGACCTTTCTATTTATAAATAAAAATGCTTTTATTTCGAGCTCGAGGTTAGTATTGGAAATAAATTTTATTCTTATTCGATATTCAAAGAGTATCGAAATATCGGCAACGAATAAAAATAAAATTTATTTTCAATACTGGACTCGAGTTTGAAATAAAAACATTTTTATTTAATTATTATTAAAAATTTAGCTCGAAATAAAAGCATTTTTAAGCCGCTGCACAGTGCCACATTTGGCCAATATAGGACGACAAAAATCCAATGTTATTTATATTGACTGGAAATTCGGTTTAAATGTTCGTTTTGACTTCAAAAACAACATTATGGAAAATATGGGAGGCCAATTAACGGCCACGCCCACTTTTTAAAAAAAATGTAATTTTGGTTGTAATTTCTTTAAACTTGGTATATATACTCTGAAGGACTGTAGAAATAATATCACAAAAAAAGGGGGCGGTCAGACAACTGCCACGCCCACTTTTTTAAAATATGTTTAAAAAGTATGTAAAAACAAGGTTTACATATCACCCCACTGTAGTCGGCGTCGCAGACGGTCTCAAAAGTTAGCCGTTGAAATAAGTACTATGGATATTGGTGAATATGTCTGAAAAAGTCCGGCGACCAATAGAGACCAAACACAAAAGTTCTATTCCATCAAAAAAAATAAATATATAATTTTCTTTTCAAAAATTTTTATTATTTTAAAAATTTAATAAAAAATAGAAAAAAAATTTAAAAAAAGAAGAAAAGATATGACATAAAGCCTTTAAATATCCTTTAAAATTACCAAAAAAAAGAGTGTATAAATATCTTTTTTTGTTAAAAAGTTACAAAAGTTTAAAATCGACTTAATTAATGCGAAATAATGAACACTACTTTCAGGATTTTACAAGATGCAACTTTATGCACCCACATCTTAATAACGAATAGAATTATAGTTCTTATATGAGTATTTCCGTGTCATTAGGAATGTTTTATAATACATACAAACAAATCATAAAATACTTTATTTTTTATTTTTGTCGTGCTAGATTGGCCAAATGTGGCACTGCGTGCGCTGTTCCAAAAAAAGTAATTCACATAAAAAATGTGAAAGTGAAATTTCCGAATTTTTTTGGTGTTCTAGGTTTCACATCCGAATTTCTTTTTCGTTTTTTTTTTCACATAAATAAAATTTGGTGAAAGTAAAACGAATGCACTTTTTTCCTTATAATTTTTAAAATTTTTATTATTCGATTTCAGTTTCGAATGAAAACGTGATCAACAAAACACTACACTTGATTTCATGTGATTTGGAAATTTTCATGTGAATTGAAAAGTTGTGAAAGACAGAACAGAGGTTTTATTTAATTATTATTTTGTATAAAAAATATCTAGAAAAATTCTGGTATTTCCATTTTACAGTTTATCTTGATTCCAAGGTAATTAAACAAAAAAAATCTAGTATTCACGAGAATTCCTTGCAATTTAATCGCGTCAAAAAAGTGGTTAATTTACAATTTTATTGGTAAACAGCTTGTTTAATTACAAAAAAGGTTGTAATTCTTACTAAAAATTCTCGTAAAAAAGGAGGTAGCACAAAATCTAGTAAAGTCACGAGAATTCCTTGTGCTATCGTGACAACTAACCTTTTGAAAAATGTATGTGCAACAATACGACAAACTTATTATACCTTCTCAGCAAGTAGTGGTCCATAAACAATTTTTTTTTTTGTTGTCATGGTCTTACTTTGTGTAGGTAAATAGTTTCAAGTGATTAAAATCCATCTATATAAAAAGTTAAATGGGTTAAGCTAAAAATACACTATTTTTAAACGACCACTTTTCAACCCGATTCATTTGGAACAAGCAATTTTTACCAGAAGATGTTTGACCCTTTAATATTTCTTAAACACGCCATATGTTAAACACAATATCAAAACAATTATTTATAATTTAATATAAATTAAATTCAAATATGTGTGTTTCTTGTTCTTTTTACGATATTTGATATTTTCTGGCGGTGCCAATTAAAATTCTTTGAACAAATTTGTTCACTCAATATATGGTCACGACCCACTGGCGTTTCTTACTCAATTGCATTATTTTCAACAATTTAAATGACATTTAAGAGTTCATTAAACCCCTTGTTATAATTGAATTTATTAATCTTTTAGAGTGTAGTTTCACAGTTGACCGTAGAATTTTTTTTTTTTAAGATATTTTATGAGGCATGAACAATAGGGCGTCCCGTTAAATCTAAACTTTTTTAACTTCGTGTCGTATACCAGCCGAATGATGGCTATGGAAAAGGTAATTGTGGGAAAATTTATGAAAAAATTAAGCTGATTTTTGGACCCTTACAAAATTTTTTCATAAATTTTCCACGATCACTTATTCCGTGGCCATCGTTCGTCAGGTATTGCAACACGAATTTCGAAAGTTTCGATTTGACGGGACGCCCTAATGAACAAGAAAAAAACCCTTATGTGTTGTCACATGTGGAATTTTTCCTTTTGACTTTTCAGAGTTTAAGCGTTAAATAGGAAGGGTGTTTAAATAATAGATTATGTATTTAATAACAAAATAGTGGTGGTCTTTAGTGTTAGGAACTTTTTACAAACAAAATGGATGACATAGTAAAAACAAGTAAAAAAGTTAAATTCGGCCTTGCCGAATGTAGTGATACCCTCCACAATTTCAAAAAGATTATTGAAAAAAACTTTATTTAAAAGGAAATTACTTTTGAAAATTGAAAAAAAAAATTTCCGCGAAAAAAATTTTGGTAAAAAAAAAACAAAAATCCGCGATTATTTTTCTTTTTTTGTCAAAAAATATGTTAGTACTTGTTTAAATACCATTTGGTGTTCAATTATGTTCACATATGTCAACCAGAAGCCGAATTAAAGCATTTTGTATTTTTAGGTTATGTTGAATGTACTCAAATTTTTGAGGTGTGCTTACATTTTCGTTCATAACTTTTGAACCGCTGAATTGATATCGCTCAAATGCAATACCAAACTTCTCGGGAGAACTTCCAATAAATATGTCAAGTTTCAGTCATCTCTGTGCAATATTTTGTCCGTGATAGCATTTTCCACAGACAGACAGACGGACATCGCTAGAATGTCTTAAAATCGATCGGGCATCATGAATATGTATACTTTATGGGGTCCCAGACCGATATTTCGATGAGTTACAAACGGAATGACAAACTTATATATACCCTCTATCACTAAGTGGAGGGTAAAAAAAGGTGGAAATGAGCTAGATGAAAATAATTTTTAAACAGCAAAAAGTCTATCTATTAATTTATATAGAATATTTAGTTTTATTATTCTGCGGTTAAAAATATGCAAGTTTTTAAATTTTAAAAAATGTCCTAAAAGTATGCAATGTTTTTCATTTAATTAATTTTTACATAAAGGCTTTTGTAGCTTTAAAAAGTCCATGATTTTTTATTAAAAAAACACAAAATAAACACTTAATCCGTTTATTTCGATCTCATAAAAACCATGGATTATTAATTTGCCAACCATTTGGCATAATAATAGAACCTTAGTCAGAAACAAAAATTGTATTTCAATTTTAATTTTTTGGGTGCAAAATAACCATAAAATTCTTGGAGAAAAAACCTTATTTATCCAAAAGTTTAAATAATTAAATATAGATTTTCTGATTACTAAATTTTTGCACACCAAAAATTCTGTACAAAATTCTTAAAAATATTTCATTTTATTATTCTGCACTTTTCAATTACACATTTCTGCGGTTAAAAGTATGCAGTATTAAAGATTTTAATAAATGTCCTAAAAGTATGCAGGGTTTTATATTTAATAAACTTTTGCATAACCTTATAAAGGTTTTGAAATAAGTTCAACTTGTTTAGTAAAAAACAAGTATAAATTTGATAACAGTTCTTTACAGGAAAAGGTATAAGTACTTAACCACACAGAAAAAAATATGAAGGAAACGAATTTGAGTAATCACTTGTTTAAAATTAAAAACAGAAATTGAGTAACTTTTTAATTGACGCAATTAAAAATTTATTAAAAATTTTAAAAACAATTTAAGTAAATAATTTAAACTGTCATATTTTTTTGAATTCTCGTTTAGTTTATAGTTTTTTGTATATGAATATGAAAGTTTGTATTTATAAAATTTTCCTATGTTTTTGAGACATAAATATGTTTGGTAAAGTTTGAAAAAAAAAAGTTTTTTGTTTTTTTTTTTGTTGTTAAAAATTCAAAACTTTTTTAAACTTTTTTAAAAAATAAATAGGTAAATTTTGATTGACACAATTAAAAATTTACTCAAATTTTTTTTCAAACATTTAATAAATTTTTATTAAAAATTTACTCAATACTATTAAATCGTTTACTGGTGCAAAATTGAGTAAATTTTTACTCAATAGTATTAAAAATTTACTCAAATAATTTTTTTATTTTTTTCTGTGCATGTTATTATCAATGGACTATTTTTTAGAAAATGCTACATAAAGCAATTTTCAAGCTTTCATTTGAGCTTGGTAGCGTCCAGATTGAGGAAATTTTAAATGAAACACGAGGGTCGCACTGGAAAAGAAAATTATTAAAAGAAAATTTTTAAAAAATATTTTTAAATAAATTTTTTCCAAGTCCAAACTCCAAAAAAAATTTAAAAATGATCACCTTGTTTAGTAAAAAAAACAGCATATATTTGATAGCAGTTCTTTATAGGAAAAGTTATAAATACTTAACCATATTATTATCAATCGACTATTTTTGTAGAAAATGTTATACGGGAAATTTTTTAAGCTTTCATTTAAGCTTGATAGCGTCCAGATTGAGCAAATATTAAATGAAACACGAGGGTCGCACTGTAAAAGAAAATTATTTAAAGATATTTTTTAGAAAATTTTTAAATAATATTTCTAACAAGGGAAGTCTCCCTAGTGTCACCCGCGGATCTTTATGGAATTGGTTTTATTTTGTAGAGCAGAAAAAAATAAAGGGACACGTATTTTTGTTTAGCGGCCCAAATTCATATTTAGGGGGTAAAAAGGAGGGGGGGAAACAAGGCAATTTTTCAGTTTTCTTCGTTTATCTCCTATATTATGCAAAGAAACCTAGTCATGTTGCATACCAAATGAAAGGTCTTTGGAAACCCTATCTACGTGTGCTAAGAATGTGTCCAAACATGCAAAACTGTTCGTCATACTGAGTAAAATACCAATTTTAGGACATTTTTGGTAATAAGTCGAAAAATATTAACTTCTTTGGCCTGTTGTCAGCACCACGGGATAGGTATTTTTAATACCTTTAATCTGATACCACACATGCCCATATTAATTTTGTTTAAATATGCGTAAATCGTAAAAAACTGAAAAAGGTCAATTTCCCCCCATACAAATCGACCCCTCTAAAAATGAGTTTGGGCCGCTAAAAAAAATACGTGTCGAATTAATTTTCGTTCTTAACATATCCAAATTTCATGAAGATCGGAGGGTGACACCATGGAGACTTCTAAAGGGAGACTAAAAATCTAAAAAATGATTTAGTAATTTTTATTCAGTTAAGGTAAAATATCCTCTATTTTAGGAAAAGTATAACAGTATTGGAGACTTTTTCTATAGGGAATATGTCTCAAAGTTTTGAGGGAGTAAAAATGTCTTAAAATTATGTCCGAATTATTCCAAACAAAAATAATCTCAGAATATAAGATTTTCACCTAATGACAAATTTTCGAGAATCTTAATCTTAAAATATCTTGGAAACAGAAACTTTTTCTATAGAAAATACGTCTGGATAAGTGAAACTTTTTGTATAAGACAATGTTTCATTTGAGACTTTTCATATGAAAATTATAACGAATAATGTTTCAGAATCTCACGAAATTTTCTATAGAAGAAAATGTCTCGGAATTAAGACTTTTTTATATAAAAAATCTCTCAGACATTTGTTATATAAAAAGTCAATAGGAAAACAAATTAAAAATCTAGAAACTGTTTTTCAAGAACAACACACGGAAAAAAATTAACAAAAGTCAAGGAAAATTGATAATAATTTAGCACTATTGCCATGTTTTCCTTCTTTTAAGTTCATATTTTTCTTTGAACTAAAAAATAAGAAAAATGTTAACTAAAAAATGGTAAAAATCTTATATCAGTTTAGTTCACATAAATTTGAGGACCCGATTGGGTAAAGATTCCATTGCGTTCTGAACCGATTGGACCAGACCCCGAAGTGCAGAGACCACAATAGTTCCAGAGCCAGTTGGGTCCCGTAAGAATCGTCATAGTTTTTGATCTAAAATTGTTGTCCGTTTCCCTCTTAGTTTTTGAGATACGTAAATTTAGGGGCCCAATAGGGTCTTGAGCATTTTAAACACTGGATAACTTTAAAACTTTTACTCGAAGAGCCATAGTATTTTTAGCGAGGTGGAATAAAAATCTGGTATAAAGCGTTAGAGTAGAATTGAACTATGATCTCAAATATATGATCAAAAAAATATGAAGTTGTTGCACTATTTTTGGCCAAACATGTATTTAAAAAAAACACTGTGAAAAAAATTAGAAAAAGCACCATTTTTAAAAGGCTCTAAAACAAAAACCAGATGATCAATCTTTACTGTGATGAGCTCAAAATTTAGGCAAAAGTTCATTCCTTCTTATAGACTTTTAAACCCATTAAAGATATCGTCCGGTTTATACGAAAAATAACACAGAAAACTTAAATTTGGAAAATATTTATTTTTTTAGTTTTTCTTTGAAAAATATAAAAAAAAACTAAGGTACCTTACCTTTTTTACAGAAATGGTAATTTTAAAAGTATCATTTTAAAACGCAAGTGTAACCCAACCAAACGCAATAATTAGAAAAAAATAGTTTTCTATGTTGGAGACCATAGAGAAATTATACTTTTGCGCTTTATACCAGATTTGTGTTCCACTGAATGGCTGCTGTGCAGGCTTTCAAATAATGAAAAAATCGCCATTTTTCGCATTTTCAACCGTGAATAACTAAAAGTCTGGACGTGATGGAAAAATTTGGAGAACAGATTTGGAATCAGGAGATCAAAGTCTACTAAAATTGATCACCAGACTTTAAACCGGAAAATGAGTTTTGAGCGGTGTAATTGTACGATAATATGTTAATAGCAATTATAAAATTTTTGTAGCAATCATATTATGGTCCTAAACAATAATTTTACGATTATTTAGAATCATAACATTATTGCTGCAAAAATGTTGTGGTTACTACAAATAATGATAACATTTTCAATAATAACATGACACTCTTAATAATTTATGGTTGCCACAATCATATCTCTTCCCTGCGTGTAGGACCCATGGGGGTGAAGAGGACTGGCTATGGACATTCTGAGAAACAAAATGGGATCTATTTTGCTCTATATGACTTAGTTTTCGAGATATCGCACTTTTAAGTTTTTTGTTCCTCAAGTAGGAAACTATTTTTAAGGTAGTTGTGTCCCAATTTTTTTTTTTTTTAGTAACGGGGTAAAAGAGTAAAAAAGTGTACTTTTGTTAATTTTTTATATTTCTTAAAATTAAAGTCGTTTAGTTTGGAATGCAGGATTCTTCGATAAAAAAAAACATTCTTAAAAAAATACTTTTTGAGCCAGTATGTTTTTTAAATTCCGTTTCAAAAGGAATAAAAAAGGGTACTTTTGGTACCTTACATGTATATTTATTAGTGTTTCCAATTCGGTTAATCGATTAACCGATTCCTCGATTAATAGCCTCTGTTTCGGTTAATGTCGAAACAAATAATTTAAAACGCAAATAATTATTCGACCCGATTAATCGGTTAAAATGGTTCGATTAACCGGTTAATATTATTTTCTCTATATTCTACTATAATTTGTTTGAAAAACTTCTTTTTTTTACAAACACTTCCGAAAAAAGTCAAAAGTCCAGAAAAAAAATATTCAGAAACCAGAAGACATAATTTAAGAAGACATAATTTAAAACTCAGAAATCCTAATTAAAGTTTTCAAACGCCATATTGAAAACCCCAATTAAAATTCAGGAAATCCCAATTTAAATTCAGAAAAGCTAATTCAAATTCAGAAATCCCAATTGAAATTCAGAAATCCAAATCGGAATTCAGAAACGCCAATTAAAATTTACGAAAGCGCAATCCAAATTCAGAAAAGCTTATTGAAATTTGGAAATCGTAATTGATATTTAGAAACTCCCAATTTCACAAAATTGAATTTTACAGAACCTACTGAAATAAAGAAATCTGAATTGAAATTTTGAAAAGCAAAATTGAAATTTAAAAATTCTAAATTAAATTCAGAAAAGATAATTCAGTTCCTGAAGGGCTAATTAAATCCAGAAATCTCAATTGAAATCCCAATTGAAATTCAGAAAATTGAAATCAAAATATATAAATCAAAATAAATATTTAGAAGATACCAATTAAAATTCTGAAAAGCAAAATTAAAATTCAATAATCCCAATTGAAATTAAGAAATACTAATTGAAATTTAGAAAAGCCAAGTGAAATTCAGAAATCTGAATAGATATTCATAGTTTAGAAAACCAAATTTAGTAAATTGAAATTTTGAAATCCCAATTGAAAAACCGAAATGGCCAATAGAAACTCAGTAATCCCGATTGAAATTTAGAAAATTCCAAATTAAATTTAGAAATTTTTATAATATCTAAATTTCAATTAGTTGCGTTTTGGTTTGTCCCTTTTAAAACTGCACACAAAAAATTTTAAAGAAAAAATTTTAATTAAAAATTTTAAAAAGTTCGATTTTGTTTTTAATAATTTTTTTAATTGATATGATTAAATTTTTTAATAGATTTCGAAAATTTCCGTGAATTGAGAATAAATGCACGGTTGCGATATTAAACTCTTACAAATTTTAGTAATTAATACTATTACTTTCGTGATAGGTGCAAAAATACTTTAATTTTTTGTTACATTACTTTTAAAAAATCGTTTAAAATTAATTTTTCATTTTTTGACGATTAATCGATTAATCGCCACTTTTTCCGATTAATCGACCCGAATAACCGGTTAACCAATTTTCGTCAATTTTCGAATAATGCCCTAACCGGTTAACCGGCAGTGTCGAATAATTGGAAACACTAATATTTATAACAATAATGGTCCTAGAAAATTGAATTTTAAATGTAGGATCTTTCGGAAACAAAAACATTCTGGAAAAGGTACTTTTTTTTATATTCCGTTTCTAAAGGTATACAAAAGTTTACTTTTGGTACTTTTTAAATGGTCCTAGAAACTTGAAGTTTTGAATGTATGATTATTCGGTGAAAAAAAAAAAAGTACTTTTTGGAAATTGCGTTCTAAGGTCGTAAAAGGTGTAAAAAGTGTATTTTTCTTACTTTTTATATATATTGATCCCGGAAGCTTAAAATTTTTTGAAACTTTTTGTACTTTTTATATACCTTCAAATAGTAATTATACGCATCTGCAATTTTGAATGTAGGCTCCTTCAGTGAAGAAAACATTTCCAAACAGTACCTTTTGGAAATTCCGTTTCTTAAGGTTGTAAAAGGGGTAAAAATGTGTAAATTTGATACTTTTTATAATTCCTGAAATAATGGCCCTAGAAACTTGATATTTTGAAACTAGAATTACCAGGAAAAAAAAACATTCTGAAAAAAAATTATTTTTGGAAAATTAAATTCTAAGGGGGCAAAAAAGGAAAATGTTTTTTTTTTAATGCATATTGAACTAAAAACCCCTGAATCTCAAAATTTGTCATGTAGAATTCTACAGCAGAAAAAACATGCAAGAGAAGGGCATATTTTGAAATTTAAAATTGTAGGGTAAAACGGGGTACCTAAATTTAAAAATGGAGTAAAATAGCACTTTTTATATCTATAACATAAGGACTTTGGAGTTTTCTTATTTTTTTAAAGCATGCTTCACGGAAAGTAATAAAACTGACATGGAACGAAATGTAATCGAGTTAGGAACGAAATGAAATAGAACGGGGAACGAAATTGAATGAAGCAGGTAACGGCATAGAATGATACTGATGTTTTTACTTTTTTCGATGCGTTACACACGGAATGATGAAGTGGGTATACCCCCATACTGTGGTTGGAGGGCGTACAATATATTAAAGTCTACAGTTTAATATCTTGGGACAAATGGTAAGAAACAAAGCATTAACAATTTGCCAAGAATTAACACAGATATCCCCAATTACAAGTTCGTTTAGATTATTATAAACTAAATACTATCATCATCATTATGCTCATCAACATCATACATTCATATTTTGCAGACAAACAAATTACAACAGATTTTCCCTTCAAAAGTGGCTCATTGTCAAAGTAAAATGGTTAAATTTTTTTTTCTATCTTTTCCTTTATTTTAAATTTTTTTTTTTTCATTTTCAAAATCATCATTATGATGTTTGTAGCACCCTTGTAAATTTTTGTATTTGTTTTTTTTTTTTTTGTACACTCAAACAAAATAACTAATAGAAATACCAAACATATTTTCTAAAGGTCAATTGTCTCGATAAGACTGAATAAAAGGATTTTCGATGATTTGTGTAAAAAATTAAAAGGAGTGCATACTTTTAGGACTAAAGGATAAATTTAAATTACGTATGGTTTTTGACATTTTTAAAAAATGTTCTACAAATGTTGATAATCATTTGAATCAGTTTTTCTTTTGATTGCAAAAAAAAAATGGAAAAAGTTCAAAGCATTTTAAAGTTATATATGTATATGATTTTTATCTCCGCCTAAATATATGCTTTAAAAAAATCTTAGTTTTTTACAAATAATTTTGAAAATACATAATATAGTAAATCTTATCGTGACAATTGGCCTTAAGTAAAACATGTTTCTCATAGAAATTATTATTTTTTAAAAGAACATTTAAAATATTTGATGAAAATTAGCTTTTTTGATTTTAAAGATACTTAATTATTATTTTTTTTTATTTATTTTCTATGGGTGTAGTTTAGCCTAGTCTTCTGGTTTCTAATACTATTGTACATACTACAAAAAAACTGAAAACAAATTCAAAACAAATTTAAAACACATGTGGAGGGAAGCATTCATGTCTATGGGGCTTTTAAAATTTGTTTATTTGTATGGTTGTATGTGAGTGTTGTTTAGAAACAAATTGTTAATATCATAGATGGGAAATTTTCTACACAAACTAATTTAACTAATATTTTAAGCACCCGGCTAAAAATGAATTGTATATGAGCATATATGAGCACATCTGACCATACATCATTAATTCGAAAACATATATTATCATATATGAACATATATTAGAATTGGCGCTTATTCAATATATGACCATATATGGTAAAACATATGATAATATGCGATCATATATTGGCCCATCCTTAACATAAATTATCATATATGACCGTACATGAGCTTGTATACATTATTTTTAGCCGGGCAAACAAAAAAAGTTAAAAATTTTTTTGTTTTCACTTTCTTCGGAACTTTCCGATTTTCAAGTTAAAAAAGGAACCCAAAAGCCAGGGCTGCCAGATAACTTTTGTAAAATAATCGTCAAATTTCCGATATTTTTGAAAAAAAATCGTCAAATCGATTAAAATCAATCGTCAAAATAAAATTGCACGACTTTTTTAAACATTATGAAATTTTAATCCCGCTTCTTACAAGGAAAGTCTTCCTGATGTCACCTTCCAATCTTCATGAAATTTGGATATGTTGTTCTGAACGAAAATTAATTAGACAAAGTACTGTTTCTTCCCCCCTAATTTTCTCCACCTAAATATGAATTTGGGCCACTAACAAAAAATACGTGTTCCTTTATTTTTTCTACTCTACAAAATAAAACCTATGTCAAAAAGATCGGCGGGTGACACTTGTTAGTGAAAGAGGGTATATTTATGGAAATTTCGATCTGGGATCCCATAAAATATAAATTTTCATAATCCTCGGTCGATTCTAAGACGTTCTTGTGATGTCCGTCTGGTTGTCTATTTTACAAAGTGCTATTGTCAAAAAAAAAAAATTACATCAATTTTCTTTCTACAGAAATGACTAAAAATATTTTTACTCAAAACAAAAGTTTCTAGTCAAAATTCTTATAATTTTTTTATCGTTTAAAAATAACAAGTGCACTTAAAATAATAATTCTGTAAAATGACTGTAATCTCAATTCAACAGACATTTGACAGAGTTTTCTGTAAAAACATCGATTTAAAGAAAATACTTTGTATATTGTTGTGACAAAAACAACAAAGTTTTATCTGTTATATTACTTTTAACTTTTATTTTACAGATAATTAACAGAGTTTTCTGCTAAAAATACAGATTACTGCAAAATATTTTGTATTTTTTGTAACCAAAAAACAAAGTTTTTTTTTTTTTTTTTTATTTTATTAATATTTATTCAAATTATAAATTTACATATTAAAATTATGCCTCCGCGCCATAGTGGCTTTTAAAGAGGCTAGTTTGCTTTTTACAATGTTATCTTAATTGCAGAGTTAAAAAATGATTTTTCTTTTTTTTTTGAGAAAAAAATTAAGAAATACCAAAAAAATTTATCAAAAAAAAATCTTTTCAGAAATCTAATAAAAATTTTGCAAAATACATGCATTTAACTAAACTCTGTAAATTTACAGAGTTTTATTCAATAAATTGTTGGTTGCATCAAATGCATTTTACGAATATATGTAAAATTACAGAGTTTCTTTGTTAAATAGTGCTATAATTAACCAATATTTTACTAGAAACTCTGTCCAAATCATTTTACAGAGTTTTATAGTAAAATTACCAAGAAATGTTGCTAGCTGCAAAAGTATGGTGTACTCTGTTAAATTAGCAGAGTTTTTCTGTAATTTAACAGAGTTATTATTTTGAGTGTATAAATTACACCCTCGGAAAAATTTAACTGTTTCTTACAAATTTTGGAATATGCTCCGTTAAATCGGCAGCTAACAAGGAAGGTCTTTTAGAGGGCATCCCCCCGATTGTCCTGAAACTTGCATACAGAGTTATAGAGTAGGATAAGAAATGGCGTTTGAAAAAGTAGTAAACAAAAATCATATGGTATTGTTTACAAAATTTTATCATAAATCGAAATGTGAGCGAGATGGAAGATACCAGTTTTATAGTGAGAATGCAGATTGTTTATTGTCTCTCTTTGCTGTACGTTTGAACTTTAGTTTGGCATTGCCAGAATTTTCCAATTATCTATGGTGATGCCAGATCTACAAAACGGTCGATGTATTACTCCATAACTCTGCTTGCATATGGAAATAAGGGAAGAAAAATAAGAGTTACCAGTTTTTTTAGCTGCCCAATCTAAAAATTAAAAAAGTATTGCCAACTTATGAAAAAATGTGGTCTTTCGAGAAAATCCGATTAAGGGCCCAACAATGTTCCAAGTTTCATCACTCAAAAAATTATGTCATTAACTGTTTGTAGTTTATTTAAAAAGTTTTCCGTTTAGTCGTTTTTAAAAGAAAAAACATTTGTTTGATGTTCAGTTTTTATTAATGATTACTTCAGTCCTTTGTTTCAAAAATGACACACTAAAAAATACAGACTTTCATTAGCATTTAATTTTTAAAGTCATTTATTTTTGTTCTGTAAGTAAAAACTACTGATTATTCTTTTGATTTTTAATGATTTGTGTAAGTAATTTTTTTTAAATTGTTGGTATTTTTTAATGAAATATCATTAGTTTTTACCTACACAAGTAGGTTATTTTTTTGTAGAAAAAAAAATCAAAAAATTATTTATAGAAATATAAAAACATGTTTGTATCAAGTGACTTTGGCATGATGGGTAGAGTGTCTGGCCAGAATGTAGTTGATTGCGGGATCGATTCACCAAAAATTTTATTAAAAATTTAAAAAAAAATATTTCAATAAAAAATTGTAAAAAATTACCTACGAAATCATTAATTTTTATTGTTTTCGTAGGTTATTTTTTTGAAATTTGTTGGTAAAAATAACAGAACTATCATTAATTTTTAATGTTTTCGTAGGTTATTTTTTTCGAATTTGTTGGTAAAAAAGAATGAAAAAAACTTAATTTTTTAATGTTTAATGTTATTTATTTTAGAAAATTTTGTCAACAGTGAAAAATAAATGTTGATGTTTGTTAAAACAAATGAATAATTACTGGGATGGTTTTCAATTGTTTATTCACTGGTTTTAAGTGTGTTTTTCATTTGTTTTTGCCTACAAAATATTTTGAGTGATCAAATTCAAAAGGGATAAGGTCAAAAATGCTCCTTTTTTTTGGTTCAATTGAGGTGTTTTAACTCAAGTGTATATTAAGTAATAAGTCCTAAAAATAAACATGTCCTTCGAAAGAATAAGAGAAATAAAGTTCAACATGCCTAATTTGAAAGGTAATTTAAATACTTATTAAATGATATCAATTTGGTCCCTATCGAATTACAAATATTGCAGAAATAGTCAATTGTGATTACAAAATTTGGCAATAAAATCCCGGTATTAAAAAAAAAAAAATCTCGGGACTTGTAATTTGTCAATCCCGAAAAATCCCGGGATTTCTGGATTTGCCGTTTATCCTTCCCAATAAAAATACATAATAAAAAGTGTTTTTTCTAACTTGTTTACGGATATAGGCCTTACTTATTTATTATTCCCATCTATGTGGATTGCGGTGATGATGAGAAAAATGATTCAGTTTATTTTTTTTTTTTTGTTTTGTTAGGAATTTGTTTTTAAAAGCCTCATGTGTGCGTGTGATTTTATAAAATAAAAGAACAACAAAAAACTTTTGAAAAAAAAATTTAGTTGATGTATAATAAATAGAATGAAAAATCTTAAAAAAAAAATTTAAAATTTAATAATTTGTAATGTGCTTTAAGATTAATCGGTATGAAATCAGAAAAATATAATTTAATTCTTTTTTGTCTTAGAAAAAAATGTTAAATGAAATTAGAATTCTTGTTTCTGCCGGAAGAAGTTTGGATAAGAGTTATAGAGAAGTATAACAAATGGCGTTTGAAAAAGTAGTAAACGAAAACCATATGGTATTGTTTACGAAATGTTATCACAAATCGAAATGTGAGCGAGATGGAAGATACCAGTTTTACAGTGAGAATGCAGATTGTTTTTGTCTCTCTTTGCTTTACGTTTGAACTTTAGTTTGGCATTGCCAGAATTTTCCAATTATCTTTGGTGATGACAGATCTACAAAACGGTCGATGTATTACTTTATAACTTTGGTTTGGATATTGAGATCAAAGTTATAAAGTAATACATCGACCGTTTTTTAGATCTGGCATCACCAAAGATAATTGGAAAATTCTGGCCAAAGTTATAAAGTAATCCATCAACCGTTTTGTAGATCTGGCATCACCAAAGATAATTGGAAAATTCTGGCAATGCGAAACTAAAGTTCAAACGTAAAGCAAAGAGAGACAAAAAACAATCTGCATTCTCACTGTAAAACTGGTATCTTCCATCTCGCTCACATTTCGATTTGTGATAAAATTTCGTAAACAATACCATATGGTTTTTGTTTACTACTTTTTCAAACGCCATTTGTTATCCTACTATAGCCCTGTTTTCGCATAACCGTATACATGTTAACATTAACCGATTAACCGAAAACGCATCCACGTTTAACAAAATTTACTTGGCATCACTTCTGTGAAAAAGGTTTGTGTATTTGCTATTAACAAAGAAAAAGGTTTGTGTCTTTGACATTTCAATAAAAATGTGAACTTGGCATCACTTTTTATCGAAGCTTTATTTTACCGCCGATAATTATACAAGTTAAAAATAAGCGTGGATAAATTAAAATTTGTATGGGTAAGCGTATATACGGTTATGCGAAAACAGGGCTTATGTAACTATGATTCTGGCTATGCCAAACTAAAGTTCAAACGTAAAGCAAAGAGAGACAAAAAACAATCTGCATTCTCACTGTAAAACTGGTATCTTCCATCTCGCTCACATTTCGATTTGTGATAAAATTTTGTAAACAATACCATATGGTTTTTGTTTACTACGTTTTCAAACGCCATTTGTTATCCTACTCTATGACTCTGATTGAGATGATAGTCCAGAGTTATAGAGTAATGTATCGGCTGTTTTGTAGATCTGGCATCGCCAAGAATAGTAGCCAAAATCTGGTAATACCACACCAAAATTCAAACGTAAAACAAAGAGAGACAAAACAACATCTGCATTCTCACTGTATATCTGGCGAAAAATTTGGGTTTTTTATGGATTTTCAACAAAGAAAAAAATAAAAACAAATAGATTTGTTTGACTGTATAACATAGTCAATTCCTAACAAAACTACCTCTTTTGAAATAAATTTAAAATTAATTTAAAATCTATTTATGTTCTATATAAATAAAAAAACATGTGTAAACAATTGATTTGTTTTGAAATAAAACACCATCTCTTATTTATTAGTGTTTGCAATGTAAATAAATAGACAGTAAAAATAATCAACAAATACAAATAACATGGGAGGAGTGACAAAACAATACTTACTACACTCAAAAAAATAAAATTTGTAAAGGGTGTTGTAATTCCATTTTACTGATATTTTATAATTTTTTGTTTGTTTTTAAACCAAAAATATTTGGTGTTTTGGACGAATGAAGTTTTTAACCCTTTAACGACCATATATTTCTGCCGAAGCGATTTTCATTTTCTGTTTATTGTCGTGATCTTTGACCTACTAATATTTTTCTTGGTGAAAAAAATGTCCTTTGACGATTATGAAGTTCTGGCCAAAGTTATTTACTTTTCGCTGTAATTTTTAAGATCTGGAACTCAACAATAGTTACTCTACAGTAATTTGGGCATCTAAGTTCCCTTCTTTCCCCTGATTTTGCTCGATAAGAAAAGATCCTTTTGTGCCTAAAATAGAGATTATTATTTTACAAACTTTGAGGGCTTACTTTGAGTAAGTGGATCAAGTTAGAGACTTACTAGACTTTTATAGCCCAAACATTAGTCTATAATTCATCTTTTAGCACATTTACCCTATCTTTTACCCGAACAAAAATAATCGTCAAAAACTCTTTGGCAAGTATACTTGCATGTGGTCGTTAAAAACAGTATGGGGCTGTACTTGCATTGTCATTCCGTGTGAACCATATCGAAATATCGGTCGGGGACCCCATAAATAATATGTTACAATCCATGATAGATTCTAAGAACGCCTAATGATAGCCGTCGTTCCGTCTGTGGCACAATTCAGTCCAAACTAAAGGACTCTAAAATTTGGCACGAATATGTCTTATGGTCATAGGCTGCACTCAAAATAATCACTCTGTTAAATTACAGAGATACTCTGCTGAGCCAGC
Organism: Pegoplata infirma; assembly: GCA_963921195.1. Lineage (NCBI taxonomy): Eukaryota > Metazoa > Arthropoda > Insecta > Diptera > Anthomyiidae > Pegoplata > Pegoplata infirma. The sequence continues at coordinate 43,693,625 of OY992537.1, forward strand.
AGAAAATACCATAGATTTCCAACCAGCAAGATTTTTTGTTATTTCACGAAGAAAACTCTGTAAAATGATTTCGATAAAAACTGTAAATTTACAAAATTATCTGTAAAATGTTGATAAAAGCAACTATGTTCATTTGCTTCGACTGTAATGCACAAGAAGCATGGATAAGTAATAACTTGACACAAAATAAAGACAATTGCCATCATTTAAATGCGCCCGCTTAAATGTTTCGCACGTTTAACTTTGTAGAAATTATTTAATAACTCGCTAGATATTCTCACGTTTTTTTGTCATAACCTTCTCATTTTCAGTGTCACATGTGAGCAGGGTCATTCCAATAAACACCTTTATAAAATTAAAGGGAAATCGTTTAAGAATACCTTGACTTTCTTATATATTTTTTTAAACCGCTTGATATTTTACGTAAATTTGCCCGCTTTAATACTTCCAAATTGTAAATTTACTTTTTTTGGGGGAAATAACGAGTTTTTAACGAGTACCTCCAAGTTTACCAGCTTTTATTGTAATTTAAGACACTTTTTTAAGAGGGGTTAAAATATTTGGAAGTTTTTTGAAGACCTTTTTATTTAAAAACTGTATTACAGAGCAATAAGTAAAACTATAAATAAAATTTAGTATTTTGGTTACAAAAAAAATTTTCTAAAATCTGTAATTAAACAAAAAAATCTGTTGATTATCTGTAAAATAGTGATTACAAATTAAAATTACAGATACAGTTTTGTTTTTCGGCCACAAGAAAATACAAAGTATTTTATTAAAATCTGTATTTCGGCAGATAACTTTGTCAAATATCTGTCGAATTAATATTACAGTCATTTTACAGAGTATTTAACAGAGTAATTATTTTGAGTGTGGTTAAGTTCGGAAAGAGCCAAATCGGAACGGGTAAAAAATGTTTAATCTTGAAGAACAAAACCAACCTTTAAAAAACACCATTTTTTAAAGGTTTTTTTGGAGTTTTGTAACAAAATTTGTTCATGATCCTCCACCAAGAAAACTGTTCGAATAATGATAAAATTGTATTACATAATTGCAAAAATCATAATAAATCCATTTAACAACATTTATCGCAAGGGGAAAGGTCTCCCCCAAAGCCTTGGAACAACCTTTTGCTACCTCCTATTCCACAATTTTTCTTTTAAGTGTACTTGAAAATCAAAGTCGATATTTTAACAACAAAAATAAATTTAAAATAAAAACAACAATTAACAACTAGGTCTTGCTATGATTCATAATGTTTGTTTTTTTATTCTTTTTTAACTTTATTAAAAAGCCGGTCGCTAAAAAAAACAAAATCAGAAACTCAAGTGATAAGGAATTCTGTGAATTTAAAAAAATAAACAATAATTTACTTTAAATATGACATATTCAATAGGGGGTTTTCACGATATCGTACTTTTCAGTGTGCTAATTGGGAAAATATTTTCCACCATTTTTTTTGCTACATATCTTGAGCGCACTTTGTGTAAATATTTTGCATACCATATGCGAACAGAATTCTTCTTTTTTTATGTTAATACTTTTTGGCATTGAAAATTTAAAAATAAACAGAAATAATCTGTAATTTTCGTTTTTCTGGAAGAATTTGTGCCGCGTTTGAAATTTTAACATAAACAATCACAGCTGTTTTTGTTTTTTTTTTGCGCTTTGGTCAAAGGCAAATAAAAAAAAAAATCTTGCTCAAATTGGCAAATTTTTTGACGTTTTGTTAATTTTATTGACGTTTGTCAATTTTGCCGATTACCACACTAAAAAGCTCCAGATCGTGAAAATCTCTAATGTTCATATTTCTCGAATTATTTTATTTAAAAAAAAGAAACTAATTAATATTCAAATTTAATTAAAAAGATAAAAAAAAGCAATTTAGTATTAAAATCAATGTTGGCAATCGATACCTTTTCAATACCGTTATCCGTTTCAAAACCCTTTAAATTGAATACCGGTACCAATACCAATACCGAAACTCGGTTTTGGTATCGGATACCGGTATCCAAAAACCTTTTCTTTCGGTATCGGTACGTACCGGTATTGAAACGGTTTTTCTGAAAAACCATGTTTTGAAAAAAAAAAATTAATAGAAAGTTTGTAAATTTTTTGGTTTTTGTAAATAAAAAATCGTACTCCAAATGCCTCACCGAAGTCTCATAAGAATCAAAAAAATCTTTTGGCACCCACATCCTGAATTAAATAAAAATTTCAAAAAATCCATACTACAACCGCGATGCGAGAGCAAAAGAAAGTTATTGATTTTCACGAAATTTTTATGGATTGATTTTGACTCCCAATAGAAACTTTCTGGACCCCTTTTGTATAGTATAGTTTTTTTGGGGATTTTTATTTAATCCGTGATGTGGGTGTCTAAGGATTTTTTTGATATTTACAGGACTTTGGGGAAGGCATTTGGAATACTAGCAAGAGGTTTTCCACCATAGCATAATTTTTTGAAGTGGCTTAACTCGTAGAAATCGTCCATAAAGGTCCCATAATTCGCGAAAAAAATTGTTTGCAATATTTTTGAATGTGATCTTGTCTAGACAGGGAATACCTATTTTTTCCAAATAGATAACACCACCAAAAAAATTGGTTGCCTAGAAATAAGATGAAATATGTAATTTGTTGGGGTTCTTACACTCAAAATAATCACTCTGTTAAAATACAGAGATACTCTGCTGAGCCAGCAGAAAATACCATAGATTTCCAACCAGCAAGATTTTTTGTTATTTTACGAAGAAAACTCTGTAAAATGATTTCGATAAAAAAGCTGCAGATTTACAGAATTATCTGTAAAATATTGATGAAAGCGACCAAGAAGCGTGGATAGTAATAACTTCACACAAAATAAAGGCATACTATCATTTAAATGCGCCCTCTTAAATGTTTCGCACGCGAATGCTTAACTTTGTAAAAATTAATTATGAACTCGCTTGATGTTCTCACGGTTTTTTTTTTTTCATAAACTTCTCATTTTCAGTTCCACATTTGAGCGGGGTCATTCCGGTAAACACTTTTCTAAAATTAAAGGGAAATCTTTGAAAAATGCCTTGACTTTCTTATATATCTTTTTAATGCGCTTGGAATGGCTTTTACACAATGGTCACTATTTGATTCCTGATGAATTTCTCCTTCCGTAATGTGCAAGTTGTGTTGACAATTGGGAAATGCCATCGTGTAAATTTTCCCGCTTTAATGCTTCCAAATTGTAAATTTACTTTTTTTATTTTTGTGAAAATTACGCTTTTTAAAGAGGGGTTGAAATACTTGGAATTTTTTTCAAGAAATTTTAATTTAAAAACCGTATTACAGAGCAATAGTAAAAAGAAAAAAGTAAAATTACAGATAAAATTTTTGTTTTTCGGTCACAAGAAAATACAAAGTATTTTTTTTTAAATCTGTATTTCGGCAGATAACTTTGTCAAATATCTGTCGAATTGAGATTGCAGTCATTTGACAGAGTATTTAACAGAGTAATTATTTTGAGTATACTTTAACCGCGATGCGGGAGGGAAATATATTTTATGGAAACATTTTGACACCCAATAGAAACTTATTGGACCCTTTTCAGCTCAAACAAAAAAGAAAACCAAAAATTTATACGGCCTTATATTTATGTACTAAAGACATAGGAAAATGTCCAGCAAAAGCGGTTCAGAGCTTCAAAAATTATGAGCAAAAGACTGAATTTCGGCAACGGTTTTTAGTGAATTTTCGAGATAAAAAAACACGCTAACTTTCGAAAGGGATTCCTAAAGATGCTGAAGCTTGGCATATATATTTTCCGTTCCCCTGGCCTGGTTCGTATTGAATTTCAGCCAAATCGGTACAGTGGTTCAAAAGTTATTAAGAAAACCGTGATTTCAGATTGGTTTCACCTTAAATTCACTTGTTGAAAAAACCGTTAAACCAGTTTTAAAAAAATTGATGAGTCAGGAAAATATTTTACAAAGTATTCTTGTCACTAACAAAAATTTTTGTACTAAAACAAAAAAAACTTACACTCGAAAAAAAATTTACGCTCAAAAAAAAATTTTGCCTTTTTTTCAAAAATTACTAAAAAAAGTTTTTTACTCAAAATAAAATATTTCTAATCAAAATTGTTAATTTGATTCACGTTAGAAAATTAACTATCAATTTAGATGGCCATTGTGGAGGGTGTTGATGGATTCGTCCAAGTCTAATTTAACTTTACTATTAGTTTTTACAAATTTTTTTAAAGTTTTTATACGTTTTTTTATTTTTTTTAGCATTTTTTTGATAATACCGGTACGTACCAGTATTGACGTTTCGGTATCGGTAATACCGTAACTGATTCATCTGAAATACCGTAACCGATACCGATACCGAAATAAATAAAAAAACGATACCAATACCGATATCGATACCGTTATTCGTTTCGATTGCCAACCTTGATTAAAATTTTATTAAAAAGATAAAAAAAACTTAAGAAATAGTTTAATATTAAAATCTTGTGTTAAGAAATTACTTTTTGTTTAATAATCTTTAGCAATAGCTTTTGCCAGATTAGCCAAATGTGGATGGAACTTAACGTTTGGTTTATATACAAGTTAAAAAGTTAAGTTCGGCCTTGCCGAATGTATTGATACCATCCACAATTTCAAAAAGATTATTGCAAAAAAACTTTATTTAAAAGGAAATTACTTAAAAAAAAAAAATTAAAAAATTTACGCTAAAAAAAATTTGGTACAAAAAAATCCGTGATTTTTTTTTGTCAAAAAATATGTTCGTCCTTGTTTACATACCATTCGATGTTCAATTATGTTCACATACATATGTCAACCAGCAGCCGAATTAAAGCATTTTGTATTTTTAGGTTATGTTGAACGTACCAAAATTTATGAGGTGTCTTTACATTTTCGTTCTTAACTTTTGAACCGCTGAACCGATATCGCTCAAATGCTAGAGCTGCAAAACTATCGATGGTCGTCCCATTCGATATTTTCGATAGTTTGTTTTTAAACTATCGATACTATCGATAGTATCGGATATTTTAAAGAATTGTAAGATTTTGTTTAAAATTACGTTTTTTTCATTGCAACTTGGTACTTCACAAATGACAGTTTTTTGCCGTTCAAAGCCATTCCAGTCTATTTTTAATCACTTCGGCGATCTTCCATCATGTCGTGCTTGTTCTGTTCGGACCATAGAAAAGATTAGAAGGTACGCAGTGTTGTGTTTGATGTATTTTCCAATATGGTGGCAAAATGCTTGTTCTTCCTCATCTCACACGTATTTAATATCAAATTAGATTCTTTGTTTATAAAAAATGGAATGTGTCTGTCATTTAATTAAATTTATTATTTATTTTGCTTTATTCAACGTTTTTTTTTAAAGATAGTACGCACTATTGATAGTTTAAAAACTTTTTTTCTCTTTTGTTTGCTTTGTTTCTGTTCTCCTTTATGTTGCATTGTTTTTATTAAACGTCAAAAGTTACATAATGTGCTGTCACTAATACTTATTCAAGCGAAATACGACTCTGTTTCATTTCTATTTTTTTTCTATGGTTCGGACCTTAAATTTCGCAATAACATTAACACAAGATTACTATCATTGCTTTAATACTTTAAAAAGTAGAATTATTCCAAAATGATATAAAGATTTTAAAAACTGTTCACTTTTTGATTAATTTTTCAGCAAGTGACAATCTTTTTGAAGCTAATGTTTTTTCGGCGATAATATCGTTATCGGGTAAAAACTATCGATAGTCCTTTTAAAATAAAACTATCGATACTATCGATAGTACCATCGATAGTTTTGCAGCTCTATCAAATGCAATACCAAACTGCTCAAGAGAACTTCCAATAAACATGTTAAGTTTCAGTCATCTCCGTGTAATATTTTGGCCGTGATCACCATTTCCACAGACAGACGGACAGACAGACATCGCTAGAATGTCTTAAAATCTATCACTGCACAGTGGTCCCATTGCAGGTCTATGAACTTCATTTGGCATAAAAATTATTCATGTTTACCAAAAACACGCGAATTTTTCATTTTATTAACACAATTTTATTACTATATTCAAATTTTAATAAATTTTGTATTAAAAAAAAAATTGTTTTATTCGACCTTAAAAATAAATTTTGAGTATTCTAGCTCGAGGTATTTTTTCCTTTACTAATTAAAACCATGATATTCTCATAGAATTATTTTCAAGAAAATTAATTTCCTGTTTTAAATTTATTTATCTTGGTCATTTTTGCAACTTAGCCGAAACGTGTTTCGGAATTTGTCAGATTCTATTGTCGAGACTATTTAGAAGCATTAGAAGAAGAGAAAATACTATCTCTTAATATAACCACAATTATCAAAATACCAAAAAAAAATATTAAAATTTCTCGGTTCTAGATATATTCCCGGGAATACCGGTATTTCCGTTTCTGATCCTGGTACCGGTTCTCAAAAAACAAACAAATACTATACCATAAAATATTTAAATTACACCATTTAATTAGTATTTCAGAAATATTTAGTTGTACATATTTATAAAATTATTTAAAAATCATGTCACTATTTTTTCTTTAATTCATAAAAAAATGGAAATTGTGATTTTCACATGTTTTGTACTTTTTTGGTAAAATCGAAGAAAAAATTTTAATTGCACAAAATTTTACAAACTATTAACACCGGTAGTCCCGGGAATACCAGTTATACCGTCAGAACCGGAACCGGGAATAGCGGAAATATTTCAAGAACCGGGAAACCCGTTTCATTTCCTGGTAATACCGAGAACCGGGAATACCGGTACTACGGTACTGACCGTAGGCACTAGAAAAATACGTTTTAGTGGTAATTGGAATTTTTTTTTTTGGTCTCTACAAAAATGTAATTTGTTTACCTTCCGTCAACGCTCGATTAATCCGGTCTTTATTAATTAATCCGGTCTTTATTAATTACTGTTTCATTTCCTGGTGATACCGAGAACCGGGAATACCGGTACTACGGTACTGACCGTAGGCACTAGAAAAATACGTTTTAGTGGTAATTCGATTTTTATTTTTGGTCTCTACAAAAATGTAATTTGTTTACCTTCCGTCAACGCTCGATTAATCCGGTCTTTAGTAATTTTTTTGTGCGGCTACTTAAGTGTGATTACATTCACACCTAGATTTTTTTGTTTTTTATTTATTTATTTAGTTTCAATATTTGTTTGCAAATGCCTCTTCAAATTTAAAGGTTAGGCATATTTACATTTCAGAATTTATAAAATAGCAAATACTTCATCTTATGTGCTACTTGTATTTAAAATCATATATGTATGTACAACAAATTCTATTTCTTATTATAATAAGGATATTCACGAAAAATTCGACAGCTGAACATTTCAAAAAATGTTCATCACATGAGATTTTTGAGAAATGTATGGTCAAAGTTCAATTTTTTTATTTTTTTTTAATTATTAAAAAAGGTTTTTTAATCATAATAAAATATTTTTCAATCACTAAAAAAGGGTATTGAGAAGGGTATTTAAAGATTTCGATTAAAAAGTCGAATTTAACTTTTCTAGTTGTTTTTTATTTCATTTTTTGAGTGCATATAAGAAATGTGGTTATTTCAGCAGACGCAATTTTATATTTTTACTTTGAAAGTCCTTTGTTCAGGGTATAAGATATTTATTTCAAGATTAAAATGATTTTCCTAAGTAGGCAAACCGATATAAAACAAATTAGTTCTAAAAATGTTTAAGCCAGATTGGGGTCTGCAATCAATTATCCGGATTATTGACTTTAATACCCTCAATATTTTTTTGTTTACAAAATTTCTTTATAAATTTGATATTCATTTAATGTTTTTTTGGCTGTCTGCTAGTTTCAAGCTACAAATGTAATTATAATTTTGCTCATGCTTCATTTTTTTTATATTTTTGTTCATATGATGATGTTAATTAACCGGAATTTCGTTATATGTGTTCAATAATTTTTTTGCTATTTGTACGCGTGTTTTGTACAATATTACGTATTATTTCAAATATTTGGATTGAAATAATTATTTTCCGTTTTTCTTTTAATGACTGAACTATGGAAAAACATAAAAAGAAAAATTTATTATAAATTTAATGCAATTTTTATGGATAAAAAACAGACATGGAAATTATGGATCAATTAAATTTTGGGTGTGGCAAATTCAATCAAATTTTTAGCAAATTCAAAAAAATGTTTAACTTAAATGATTTTTAGACAATAACTAATCAAATGTCAATTTATGTCTGAAATGACAGACGTCTGTGTACAGAAAATGACATTTGACGTTGGCGCCAGCCATCACTTATATTCTCTCAAATTTGTATATAAATTGCAGTGCCGTGATTATTCTGGGAAATCCCAAGTTTTATAAAATATCACAAATTTTATAAAAAAAAAATTAATAAATTTATTATTAACAAGAAGAGGACTTTTATACAAATGCATGTTTTTTCCTGTTAGGCTTAGAACAGCACAAACCAAATATCTTTGCATATCAAACAATTTGCTTTAAAATGGCATCGAATAGTTTGTGCATATTTTTGCAGATTTTGCTGAAAATGCATATTTTTGCATATTTTGTTAGTATTCTGCTATAAATGCATATTTTTTGGTCAAATTTTAGATTTTGCTTATTTTTTTCTATTTTTGATGATTTTTTTAAGTTTAAGTGCATATTTTTGTAGTTTTGTGCATATTTTAGGCGCTTAAAACATAGTTTTTCAGTGCATTAAGTTCCAGCCCTGGTTATTAAATTTTAAATATAATCTTGAAATCTTTTTAGTTTCTTTCTCTGCAACAAGTTTTTAATAAAATTTTTATTTTAATAAAATTAAATTATTTTTTTTGTTACAAACACTTATTACTAATGATGCAAATTTTAATTAAAAAATCTTTGGCAAAAGTTCAATAAATCAAATAAAAGAAAAAATGTCTAATATAAACTCTGGTCTATTTAATTAAAAAACTATTAAGACTTACAATTAGAAAGCAATATTTTGTAAAATGACACAAAATAAGAGGAAATTATAATTTATCAAAGATATCAGACCCAAATGATGTCAAAAAATAACATTTTTAGAGATTGGTTGGTTAGTGCACTTAGAAAAATCGTTGAATTTATGAAAACAGACTACAAATGTAAATGAAACACTCTTTAATACTTAATATAATTAAATAGTATTTTGAAATTTCACACCAAAACTATGTATAATGAAATGTCGTTTCTCAATTGGTTTACGTGATGAGCTTCCTGGTTTCATTTGATTAATGAAACTGGTGTCATTAAAGTTTCTTTTAACGAAAACTTACATGAAAATAACGAAAATATTCGAGAGCTTGTTTGTTCTATGAATTTCTTCATTAAATTAATGAAAGAATTCATTAAAATAGCAGTAGGTAAGTGAAGGAAAATTTAAACCTTAAATTGAAATTAATGAAAATGTTTATTAATAACAGTTTTTGGTGAGTCACGTGTAATCGCCGCTGCTGTTTTATTTAATTTACATGATTGTAGTATACATGGTAAAAAATACACTATCCCATTTTTTATGTTTTTACTTACAATGGAAGTATTCCAACCCATAGGAACCGATTTTCCTCAAACTTGAAATATACAGACAAAAAATGATTGGCTAAAAAAATTCAATTAAATCTAGTGATCAACAAAATTTAAATGAGTTGTTTTGATCAACATTTTTGTTATTTTCTTTAACTACACAGAAAGAATTGAACACGAATGGCAATCAACAAAAACGCGGATTCAATTAATTTTTTAATAGAAACTCCTTCGATGAAGAAAATTGTTTTATCAAATTGAAAGTGATTAATTGATTTTTTTTTTTTTTTCAATTAATCACTTTTTTCGATTTTGATCAAAAATTTGATTAATTTTTTATTTGAAGTCAATTAAAATAATGATTGATTTAACAAATAATTTTAATAGAAACTCCTTCGATGAAGAAATTGTTTTATCAAATTGAAAGTGATTAATTGATTTTTTTTTTTCAATTAATCACTTTTTTCGATTTTGATCAAAGATTTGATTAATTTTTTATTTAAAGTCAATTAAAATAATGATTGATTTAACAAATAAAAAACAGTTTTCATTGACAAGACAAACCGACATTTAAAATCCTACTGATGATGACACTAACTGGGGTGTTTGAAACCGGTATAGGAAATACCAGAAATGTCTATAATTTTTAGAAATTCAATTTTTCTTCTGCATTTTTTCAACATGAACCCTTATAACAAATATAATTAGAGTCCGTGCTCGATCTGTACTTACAGAAACAATCAAATAAATTTTAAGCTTATTGTAAAATTATGAAGAAATTCATATTTTTTTCTTTCCAATATGTTGCCGACAATAAAAAAAAAAAGGATAACCCTTTGAAAATTTGTAATTTGATAAAGAAAATAACAAAAATGTTGATCAAAACAATAATTGACTCATTTAAATTTTGTTGATCAATAGATTTACTTTAAATTTTTTAGCCAATAATATTTTGTGTGTATCAAATTACAAATTTTCAACTTACCAGATTTTTTCGCTTCAATTTATTTAAATACATTTATTAAAAAAATATACTTTATACTCGGGTTTTACTTTTTTTACTGTCGGCAACATATTGGAAAGCAAAAAATATGAATTTCTTTATAAGTTTGTCATAAGCTTAAAATTCATTTGTTAAATCAATCATTATTGTGATTGACTTTAAATTGATAAAATTTTTGATCAAAATCGAAAAAGTGATTGATTATAAAAAAATCAATTCATCACCTCCAATTTGATAATTGATATAACAATTTTCGTCATCGGAGGAGTTTCAATAAAAAAATTCGTTTTCCAATCTTTCTGTGTATAAAAATGAGAAAATTCTAAGGTTGGGGTGTCTCGGCTTTGGTCAATATCGGGGACTTAGGGGTTCAAAAATTGAATCAAAAAATGGCGAAAAAATCTTTTTTAGGATTTTCAGCCATTTTTTTCTTAAGAAACTATGTGATGTTTTCATATAAGAAGAAATGTACCTTGTAAAAATTATGTAAATTTTGGGGGGTATTTATGTAAAGACATAGACCTACACAGAAAAAAACGAATTGTTATATTGACCCCCATATTTGTGAATACAATTATTTTTTTCACTGAAAGTGCTCCTATACGGAAATTTGTAATATCAACAAACGTTTGTAAATTTTTATTGTTGAAAAAAGAATTTTGTTTTTTTTTTCAAAAAAGAAATTCAACAAACACAATTTATTGATGTGACAAAAGTAAAAAATCTTAATTTTTTTTTCAACAAAGAAATTGAGCAAACAAAAACACAATTTGTTGATCTGACAAATGAATTTTTTTTTTCAACATAGAAATTCAAAAAACACAAAAACTATTTATTGACATGATAAAAGAATTTTAAAATAACTTGACTGAGTTTGTTGAAAGCAAAATTGGAGTTTTGTATTATGGACTAACAGGCGGCTGTTTTTACTAAATGTTTGGATGATATCATGTTTGGTTGATTTACAATTAAAGTTTGTTGATTTAAATTTGACGATTTTATATTCTGTTTACGATATCCGTATGAATACGAAATAATCTTTATTAAATTTAAGTCAATACGATGAACCTCAGAGCCTACGTGTATTGACGTAAAACGTCAGCAGCCACTTACAACCTAAGTCGACACGTATTTTTGCTGTTAGTTTGGAAGTTATCGGAATTTTCCCGAAGGTCCACATTGTTTCATAAGGGGAAAACGAAATTTTCAAACTTCGCGGCATGTCACAGACTCAATTCCGTTTGGATTTGAAAAAAGTGGTTTACTCGTAAAACGCAAAACGAATATTATTTTTTCGGAATGAAATCACTTTCAAAAATCAAAGTGGAATTGAATTGCATAAAAGTGGTTTCATTCCGAAAAAAATATTCGCTTTGCGTTTTACGAGTAAACCACTTTTTTCAAATCCGAACGGAATTGAGGCTGTGACATGCCCCTTCATGTGTAATAATTTTTTTTTTATTTTTGGAATGACAAACAATTACTTAAACTAACAGAATTTGTTTAAATAAAAGTCCTATTTAGTGCTCTTTATCAAAAATTACTATTTTGGTACCTTTTTATTAAAAAGTGTTGGTACTATTATCAAAGAGTACTAATTTGGTACTTTTTATCAAAGAGTACTAATTTGGTACTTTTTATTTGGCACTTTTTATAAAAAGTAATTTTCTCGTCCTTTTTTAGCAGAAGTCAAAATATAAATTTTTAACCTAACTAATTAAACTGCAATTTTTATAAAAAGAACCAAAATATAACTTTTTAAAAAAAATCAAAATTAGTACTTTTTTATAAAATGCCACAACAATTTTAATAAAAAAGTAATATTGGCCCTTTTTATACATAGTACTTTTTTTGTACTTTTTATAAAAAAAGTACTTTTTTATTTTTTATTAAAAAAAATATTTTTAAAAAGTACTTTTTTACAGTTAGAAGGAAAGTACTTCAACCCTTATGTTCTTCGGGCATACCGTGGATTTAGTGGTTTGAAAAATAGGTAAAAAATTGCGATTTTTTTTTTTAATTTTTGAGCCATTTTATTTTTTTATAAAAAGTATTTTTTTATTAAAAGTACCAAAATATTTCTTTTTTATTAAAAGTACTTTATTATAGCAATAAAATTATATTTTTTATAAAAAAGTACATTTATTTTAAAAAGTACTCTTTTTAATAAAAAGTACTAAAATAGTACTTTCTTACAAAAAGTACGTTTTTATGAAAAGTTCTTTTTCACCAAAATAATACTTGTTTTAAGAATTACCAGAAAGCATATAAAAAAGTATTATTTTTTATTTTTGTTAAAAAAAAGTATTATTTTGGTACTTTTTTAAAATAACGACTATTTTGGTACTTTTTTTAAAATAAGGACTATTTTGATATTTTTTATTAAAAAATCCTGGTAAATATATACTTTTTGCCAAATAGTATTATTTTGGTACTTTTTGTAGAATCTACTTTTTTTATATTAATTCTAAAAAAGATTTTTTTGAGGTGAATAAAAATTTTAAATGTGTAATTTTAGGTTTCATTTATAATTTTGACTGCATCCATGTGTAGTTTTGAATACCTTTAGTGGCAACACTGACTAATATAAAAAAATATCTGATTTTATCCGAAAATACGCCCTTTTTTTCTAGGAAAGCTTAAAGTTTAACTAAAGCTTTTACAGTTAATGATAACCTGATATTAATTGTATTTCTCATTCAAACATTTTTTTGTTTGAAATATTCGTATTTATTCAAATTTTCCATTTTTTTATATTTTCTTACAAGAAAAACAAGTTTTTTTGTGAAACTTAAACAATATGATGATTTAGAAAACCAATTAATTTTGGTATTTATGGGTTTAAACAAACACACTTTCTAACTTTTCAAAATTGAAAAAAAAAACAAAACAAAATGTTAGATCATCATCAGCAGCATCAAATAATTTCATTGTTTATTTTTTTTTTTGTTTTTGACTCTTGAATACTTTTAAACAAATTTGGTAATACAGGTAGAAAATTCTAACATAAATTCTAAAAACAAACTAGTTTTTACAGCCGGTTAATGGCTGACTGGCTGTACAATCAAATAATTTGGCCTTAAATTTATTACCTGACTTTTTTTAGTTATTATTTGATAAAAGGTTATACTATCTATGTTGTATATGGTTTCAAACAGAGCTTCTCCATTGGTTTCGTAAGGGTTTTTCTTAAGATTAAAATTGATTGATGGCACTGGAAAAAATGTGACTTTGTTTCATTTAAGTCTACCCAAAGAAAAAGTTTCTTAATATTGATGAATCACTTATTTTTTTAATTTTGATGACATGTTTCATTATATTAAAGAAATGATTCATCAATATGATGAAATTTTTCATCAAATTTAATGACAGCAAGTGATGAAACCGTTTCATCAATATGATGAAGCATTTTTCTTTGAGTATATATAAAATAATATAAAAATTTCTTTAAAAATAGTTCATGTACCAGGCAGAAACTGCCAACCGTACAAAAAAAATCCCGGTAAAGCAAATTTTTTTGTGAATAAACAAGTACAAAATTATAATTTCGAAAAAGTGCTTTGTAAGTGCTTTGACAATGTTTATTTCATTTTAAGCCGTTTCGGACACAATAGACCTATCACAAACTTAACACCATTCAAATGAAAAATTCTGACTCTTTGTGAGGAAATTTGTCAACTCCGGTACATCACTTGTGACTGGCATTCCCGAGAATTTTAAAAATGGTAATATCTGGGTAAATACTGCGGATACGACAAAAAGTCCTGCATCCTTTTTGTAGCTCTTGACTTTTAGAACATGACCGCAAATCACCCAAAAACCCTTCGAGTAAAAATTTTAAGGTTATCCTATTTTTAATATTCTCAATACCCTATTTCCGTATTTCAAAAACTAAGCATGATAGAGCGAACCGGACATAATAAGCGAACCGGTCAAAATCTATGGTGACTCTTAAAGTATCGAATGGTTTCTGGAGCCTACGGGGTCTAGAGCCATTAGGTTCAGACCCTCAGGGGACTGGACCCAATCTATTCCTCAAATGCGTATAAACTAAATTGGAATAAATTCTCTCATTATACCCTACACCACACCGTGGTACAGGGTATGATGAGTTTGTGCTGATGTTTGTAACTACCCGAAATATTGGTCCTAGACCCACTTTTAAGTATACCGATCGACTCAGAATCACTTTTTGAGTCGATTTAGCGGTACAGGTCGCAATTTTTAATCAATTGACTTGAAATTTGAAACTTAAGGATATTTTGGCCCAAGGACGAAGCCTATTGAAATTGTAAGCAATCGGTCCATATTTAGATCTAGCCCCCATACAAAGGTCCCCTTTAGTTTTGGCTCAAATGACTCTAATAACCGCATTATAATAGGTATATTTTCGAAATCTGGCAGGTAATCATGATTTATCTACACAAATCATCATTCCAAATCATCATCACAAATTTTTAAGAAATCGGACCGGTTCTTCTTGTAGCCCCCATACAAACCACCTTCCAGATTTTCACATAAATCACTCAAATTTCATGAAAATAGAAAATATTTAATTAAAATTTTGTTTGGGTATGTTAAACGCGTACTTAAATAACCTTATCAAATCTGATAATTATCGGACCAGTTTTGGACTTGGGCCCGCCCATTTAAAAATTTTGCCTGATATTCAGTTAAAGCGGTATATTTATTGTCAACAGAAAAAAGCCTATTTCACTCAAATTTGATTTAAGAGTGTATTTTACACTTGTTAAAGATTTGACAAAATATAGATCTAATCACTCAATGTTTGAACTTGGAACCCATTTTCCGGGAAACTCTGGTGTAGGGTATTATATGGTCGGTCTTGACCGACTATAATTTTCTTACTTGTTTTTAAATAAAATTGTGTGAATTGTCTTAAATTTATTTACTCAAGTGTTCGTGAATGAGTGTGAGTAGGAAAAAAAAATATGCTCGTGAGTGAGTATGCGTGATTGAAAAAAAATCATGTCGTGAGTGTGAGTAAGTCAAAAGTTACTTATATAGACAATATTTTTACAAAAAAAAAACATACACATAGCCGAGTGGTTTGAGATAAACTATAGTTTTCTTTTTGCTTGTTTTTCAAAAACTATCTC
Organism: Pegoplata infirma; assembly: GCA_963921195.1. Classification (NCBI taxonomy): domain Eukaryota; kingdom Metazoa; phylum Arthropoda; class Insecta; order Diptera; family Anthomyiidae; genus Pegoplata; species Pegoplata infirma. The sequence goes on from OY992537.1 coordinate 43,709,306, forward strand.
CTTCTAGTGAGTGCATCTGTTGCCATTTTTGCATAAACAATTTTTAAACTATTGTCTTTTTGGAATTTTTTTTCTGGTTTATTGTACGACTAAACTGTTGGGGTTTATTCTACAGATATATCGCTTTTACTCGTATGTTTTTGTCATCAGTTTTTGTTTGAATTGAGTTTATTGAAATTTTTTGTTTGTTTTATTTTATTTGACATATTTTTTGGGCAACATTATGTTGCATACTTGTTCATATAGAAGAACAATGGAATTTATTGCAAGGTCAAATGTGCAGTAGGTTAGAGCAAATTTAGCTTTTTTTCGAATTTCGAAAACGTCGGGTTCGGGAAAGTTGCCTTCAAGGGTCGATATTAACACACAAAAATATTGGACCTGTAGGACAATGACTTTGGGTTCCTTTTTAAACTTAAAATTGGAAAGTTCTGAAGAAAGTGAAAAAAAAAATAGTTTTGCACTTTTTTTTTGTTTTGCTTTAAATATAAATTTATATTTAGTAAAAAATTTTATTTTATTTTTACGATTTTCAAGTCAAAACGGAACCCAAATCCATTGCCCTACAGGTTCAAAATTGTGATGGGTTAATATCGACCATAAAATGAAACATTCCCAACACCGACGTTTTCGAAATTAAAAAAAAAATCTAAATTTGCTTCACCCTAATGTGCAGGTATTGGAAATTTAGTTTTGTATCAATGAACAATGGGCGTTTTTTTTTTTGTTGAAAATGATGCAGTATGTATTTTGTTGAAATGACCAGAGGTTTTGTTTTAGGTTGTAAAGCCAGATAGATACAAAAAAAAAATTGTTATGCCCTCAACATGTAAGGATCACTCATGTTGCACACTTCGATCTTAAAAAAATTAAAAATTTTCCGGCAAAAAAAAATTCTGAAAAAAGAATTTTTGGAAATTTTTATTCTAAGGGGGCAAAAGGATGAAAAAAAGTGAAAATTAATATTTTTTAAAACTATTGAACTAAAGACCCCACACTCAAAATATTTTGTAGGCAAAAACAAAAGAAAAACACACTTAAAACCAGTGAATAAACAATTGAAAACCATCCCAGTAACTATTCATTTGTTTTAACAAACACCATCATTTATTTTTTACTGTTGACAAAATTTTCTAAAATAAATAACATTAAACATTAAAAAAATTACGGTTTTTTCATTCTTTTTTACCAACAAATTCGAAAAAAATAACCTACGAAAACATTAAAAATTAATGATAGTTCTGTTATTTTAACCAACAAATTCCAAAAAAATAACCTAAGAAAACATTAAAAATGAATGATTTCGTAGGTTATTTTTTACAATTTTCTATTGAAATATTTTTTTAAAAATTTTTTATAAAATTTTGGTGAATCGATCCCGCAATCAACTACATTCTGGCCAGGCACCCTACCCATCGTGCCAAAGTCACTTGATACAAACATGTTTTTACATTTCTATAAATAATATTTTGAATTTTTTTTTTTTTTTTTAAATAACCTACTTGTGTAGGTAAAAACTAATGATATCTCAATACCAACAATTTAAAAAAAATTGCTTACACAAATCAATAAAAATTTAAAGAATAATCAGTAGTTTTTACTTACAGAAGAAAAATAAATGACTTTAAAGATTAAATGTTAATGAAAGTCTTTATTTTTTAGTGTGTTAAGTATTTTTGAAACAAAGGACAGAAGTAGTCATTAATAAAAACTGAACATCAAACAAATGTTTTTTCTTTTAAAACCGACTAAACGGAAAACTTTTTAAATAACCCAGCAAAAAATAATCGAGATTGTGGAAGCAGTTCATAATTTTTCTGGCATACACAAGCGCTTCGTGTTCAGCACATAGATATTTTTGCCTTACAGTAGTGCATACTAGATGCACTACTGTAAGGCAGAGATAGAAATATAAATTTTTCGGTAAATCACGAATGTAAACAGACATTTTTAAATACATTCGCTTACAGTAGTGCATCTAGTATGCACTACGGTAAGGCAGAGAGAAAAAATTATGAATTATACGACGACTTACGAGCATCAAACAGCAAAACGAAAATTTGGATGACGCAATAAAAAAATTTAAATTCAGTTGATATTTTGTGGTTTTGTGAACGGACGTGTACGCATGTGCAAAAGTGAAAACAAAAGTTTCGACTACACACTATTCAGACATTAAAACTGTAGTGTTATTTGTGTGCCTACGAGGAGCACTTCCTTCATACAAACTTTTCATGCATGAAGACTTTAGTGATGGTAATACATTATTTTTGTGCTTTATTGGAGCAATGATTTCTGAGCATCCAATATGCTTACAAAAATGCACCTAGTAAGCTTCTAAGAAGGTATGATTTCATTACATTTTTATTGCGCTGAAATAAGCGCTCGGATGAAATGCTCTAAAGTGGGACATTGCGACCAAATATCATGCCATACGTAAGCAGGTTTGTAAGGGAATGGCAACTCAACATTCCCTTACAAACCTGCTTACGGCGAAGCAGTAGTTTTTGGTGGGAAACTACAAACAGTTAATGACATAATTTTTTGAGTGCATAATCTTAAATTTAAAATGATGGATCCTCCAGCAGAATTTACATCAAAGACAAGGATTTTTAAGGGGTAAACAATGGATTAAAATACGGTAAAATTTTACTTTTTTATACAGTGAATTAATTAATGTTTAAAGCAACAAAAAAAGTTAATTTTTTTTCACTTTGATCGGAACTTTCCAATTTTCAAGTCAAAAAAGGAACCCAAAGCCATTGTCCTACAGGCTCAATATTTTTGTATGTTTATATCGACCCTAGGTTAGGGGTGGTGGAGCCTAAAGTTCAGACTCCTCGCTGGTCCATAGCGAGGACTCCGGCTGGTCCATAGCGATACCACAATTTCCTTCAGCGACGAGGATAAAACGCGTTAGTCCATGTTGCGAACAGGTTTAGTTGCGTAAGGTCCGTAGCCGCGACCCTAAATGGCATTTTTCCCCACGCCGAAGTTTTCGAAATTCGAGAAAAAAATTTAAATTTGCTCTACCCTAATGTGCAGGTATTGGAAATTTCATTTTATTTAGATGAACAATGGGCGTTTTTTTTATTTTGAAAATGATGCAGTATGTATTTTGTTGAAATGACCAGAGATTTTGCTTTAGGTTGTGAAGCTAGATAGATACACATGAAAACTAGATTTTTCTTTTTTTTACACACTCCTCAACTTGTAAGGGTTCACTCATGTTGCACACTTCGATCTTAAAAAAATTTTTAAATTTATTCAGCATAAAAATTATTCTGAAAAAATAATTTTTGGAAATTTCGATTCTAGTCTAGGGGTGCAAAAGAGGGTTAAAAAGTAAAATTGAATAATTTTTTAAAACTATTGAACTAAAAACCCTAGAATCTCAAATTTATCATCTAAGAGAAGGATTTTTAAGGGGTATTTAAGTTTGTCATTCCGTTTGTAACTCATCAAAATATCGGTCTGAGACCCCATAATGTATATATTATTGATCAGTGATTGATAGCGACGTCCGTCTGTTGAAATGGTGATCACAGCCAAAGTATTACACAGCTTTGATTGAGACTTGACACATTTCTTTGTTGTTGTCCTGAGAAGTTTGGTATTGCATTTGAGCGATATCGGTTTAGCGGTTTAAAACTTTTGAACGAAAATGTAAAATAGCCTCGAACATTTTGGTATATTAAACATAACCTAACAATACAAAATGCTTTAATTCGACCGCGGTTGGCATATGCGAACAGAATTGGATAAAAAAAGGTATTAAACAAGTTCAAACATTTTTTTTAGCACAACATTTTTTTGCGAATTTTTTTCACAAAAAATTTTTTAAAAGAATTTTTTTGGGTTTTTAAAAATTCCAGAAAAAATATTAAATTAAAAATATGTCCTGCAATACATCATATTTAATAATTTTTATGCGCGAACACAAATATCGGTCTACCGGTTTTCAATATATCGCTGCTTAAAATTTGCTAAATTGGCGGTTTTTTCAAAGTTCAAGAAGTTTTTTTAAAAACACTCAAAATTTCTTTCCCTTGACTCTTTTAAAGTGTATGAAACAGACTTTCATTTAAAATTACTTTTTAACAAATCCCATCATCCCTGAGTCACGGGGACTTCTTTCGATCTGATGCATTATGTTATTTCGGGCCATACCCTTTGTCCTGTTTCACCCTCATTTGACATGGAGCTTTAAAATTGTAAATTGACATTTTGTATCGAATTAAGTTAGCATATGTTTAACAGAATCCAAAATGAGACATTTTTTAGTGTTAGGTTATATAGCAGGTGCCACGCCCCTTTATGATAAAACAACATTCAGTATACAATTTTGTTAGCATGTTGTTACATTTTATAACACATCTGCTTGGTGTTTTTAAACATCTTCAGTGCAGTTAGGGCTTTTTGTGTTTCTGAAAATTACAAGTTTGTGTGTTTTTACTAATATTTAAAAAATTTGTCATGAAAACTTTTATAGTTTTTATATAAACACGTTTTTTGCTTCTCCTGTAAAATTTATAAAATGTTAGATAGGGCGTTTTGCATTTTAGGTGACGATATACTTTATGGGGTCCTAGACCGATATTTCGATAAGTTCCAAAGGGAATGACAAACTTATATACCATCTATCACTAAGTGGAGTGTAAAATATTGTAGCCCAAAACATTTTTTTATTTTTTAAAAATCCAAAATTTGGGTGGAAATTTTTTAAAAACCTAAAAATTTGATCCAGTAAAAATTTCAATTTTTTATATGCATTTTAACAGATTTTCAAATGAAAACCGAGCAACTTACTTATCTTAAACATAAATGATAAATAATGGACTATTTTAAACATCAGATAACAAAATAAGTTCACTTACCCTATATAATTTTTATTGAAGTAACACCAACTGCTTAATCATTAAAAGAATAAATACGTATAAAAGATGTTCGTTGTAATTTTTATATCAATTTGCTATTTATATTCTATTTAGAATTTATTGCACTTTATTTATTCAACTTATTTTATTTTAATTATTTACACAATTTGAAAAAAGCCCCTTAAGATATTTTTAAAGACGTCCTTATCGGAATCAGAGGCGTCAATATCCAACACACCAGCAAATAAAATGAAAATCACACCACTTGTTTTAAATAGATTTTAAGTGTAGGTGGAGGTTACAGAGGGCATGTACATAGGTTTGTTTTAAATGTCCATGTGGAAGGGGGTCTTTTTTATAGGTTATTTGCTTATGATGGAAGAGAAGAACTGAAATTAACAAGAAAATTTGTTGAATTTGTTTAACTGCACTTACGCACTTTAGATAATTTTTTTTATTTTTTTTTTGTTTAAACAACACAATTTTTAAAGTAATGAGAAAATTTTGTAAACCGATTTTATAATCAAGCACTACAGGGGTTCCCAATTATTTCTGGCAGGTATTAAAAATTTAATTTTTTTTATTGGAAAAACAAAATTTAAATTTAATGTTGTGCAAAATGAGTAATTTTTTTTAATGTTATACCCAATAAACCAAACGATACTGTTTTGATATCGAGGCAATATCACTTAATCAGTACTTCAAGCATAACAAATCGTGGTTTTTTTTTTGATGACCCGTTCAAAAGATATCGAATTTTTAAAAATTGGTAGTTTGTTCCTTTACTAAAACTTCTTTTACTCATAACTTCTTCAATAATGGTCCAATTTTTTTTTTTTTTTAATTTTTTTTGTTTTTTTACGTACTTTTAAAAAAAATCCCAAAAAATTGTTAAAAGCGCTCTAGTATGCGATTTTTAAGCTTTAAAATTTAAATCTCATTTTTGAAAATGTTTGTACTCTTCGATTTTTTTGAAATTTTTTTTGCGTAAAGCATCTATCGATTCTACAAATTTTTTGCCCAGGAGGATCGTGGGATAACGATTATTACTATTTTTTTAAATTTTTTGAAAAAATTTTATTGTAATTTTTCAATCTTAAAATCATTTCTACTGCTCCAATGGTGCATCATAGAGGGGTCCTTTGTAAGACCGACCCCCATTAATTTGTACGTCTTAACATTTCTTTGGAACAAACTAATACCCTATCTCCAAGGGGGCTCCCACACAAAACGACATTTTTTTAAATTTGCTCCAACCGCTCTAACTGCCCTAATAATGCCCTTAGAGCAATGGTTCCCAACCTTTTTTACGCCACGCCCCACTTTTAAGTTAAAAAAATTGCCTTGTCCCCCTTACACTCAAGAAAAAATTGTTATTTTTCTAATTTTTGTTTCTAATGAAAAATTACTACTGGTTTAGCAGAGATTTTGTAAAAAAAGCATTTAAACTAAGTTTTTAGTGAACATTTTAAGCGATTAACAAAAATTTTGTAGTTAATTTTGCTAAGAAAAATTGTTTTTGTAGTTAATTTGACTAAAAAAAGTCTTGAAAATTTGCTCGTTGCCCCCCTGGAAGCTTCAAATTGCCCCCCAGTGGGGCGAGAATCAAAGGTTGGGAACCATTGCCTTAGAGCAACAAAATGTATGACCGACCCACAATATTTTTTTAGTCCAAACATTTTCTCTGAACACACCTACCCTCTATCTCTAATTGTTAAGGCGGTCCCCATACAATTTTTTTTATATTTTGTAAATTTGTTTTATTTTATCAGCTTCTACCGGTCCAATGGTGCGTCTGAGAGCGGTCATTAGTGAGACCGACCCCCATTTATTTTTACCCAACAACATTTTTTTAAAATATACCTACGCCCTATCTCCACTCCCTAAGTAGGCTCCCATACAAAATTACATTTTTATAAAATTTGATCCAACTGTTATTTGTATGGGAGCCTACAAGGAGTGGAGATAGGGCGTAGGTATGTTTTAAAAAATATTGTAGGGTAAAAATAAATGGGGGTCGGCCTCACTAATGACCCCACCCATACAAAAAAATTGTATGGGGACCGCCTTAACAGTTAAAGATAGAGGGTAGGTGTGTTTAGAGAAAATGTTTGGACTAAAAAAATATTGTGGGTCGATCATACATTTTGTTGCTCTAAGGGCACTATTAGGGCAGTTAGAGCGGATGGAGCAAATTTTAAAAAATGCCGTTTTGTGTGGGAGCCCCCTTAGAAATTCGAGATAGGGTATTAGTTTGTTCCAAAAAAATGTTAAGACAAAAAAATTAATAGGGGTTGGTCTTATAAAGGACCCATCTATGACGCACCATTCGAGCAGTAGAAATGATTTTAAGATTGGAAAATTACAATAAAATTTTTTCAAAAAACTTTAAAAAATAGTAATAATCGTTATCCCACGATCCTCTTGGGCAAAAAATTTGTAGAATCGATAGAAGTTTTACACAAAAAAAATTCAAAAAAATCGAAGAATACAAACATTTTCAAAAATGAGATTTAAATTTTAAAACTTAAATATCGCATACTAGATCGCTTTTAAGAATTTTTTGGGATTTTTTTTTTAAAGTACGCAAAAAAACAAAAATTTTGAAAAACAAAAATTTAAAATTTGGACCATTATTGAAGAACTTATGAGTAAAAGAAGTTTGAGTAAAGGAACAAACTACCAATTTTTTAAAATTCGATATCTTTTGAACGGGTAATCAAAAAAATCTGAAAATTTACCACGAAGGAGTTTTCGAAGGGTACTAAAAACTGTAAACAAATTGAGAAAATCTAAAAAAAAAATTTTGAAAGTGTCCGATTTGACATAGAATGCCCCATATGTACTTCCCCACAACAATAAAAAAATTTCAAAATATTTTTTCGGAACTTGGACAACTATTCAAATATCTTTTTATAGATTTTAATTAACATTTTTATTTTAAAAATTTTCAAAAAAAATTTAAAAAAAAAAATTTCAAAAAAAATTTCGAAAAAATTTTTTTTTTCAAAAGTACTTTTAAGATTTTATAACTGGAAGTTTTCAAAAATTACACCGTTCAACAGCCAATATTAGACATGTTCCGGATGATATACGTCTGAATGTAGAGATCAAATGGATTAAAACTGCATTTACAGTTTTTTTATTTCGTGGACCTGTTTCCTTTTAAAATCACTTCAAAGTTTTAAAGGATAATATTTTGTAAAATATTTTTTAAATATTTGTACTTGTCCTTTAATGTCACTATTGATGACAAATTAAAGAGAAGAGTCTTTGCTAATTATTCCATTTTTTCATTTTGGCATATACGGATAAAGGATGTGGATAATGTACTTTCAAAAATTTATCAAAATATTTTGTTAAACATTTTAAATGATATTAAGGGACAAAGTTTTGAAAGGACATTACTTAACTCCATTTTCCTGATATGTCAAAATAATAAAATGGGAAAATTATCAGAAATCCTCTTCTTTAAGTTGACATCAATAGTGGCATCTTAGGACAAGTACAAATATTTAAGAAATATTTTACAAAAATTAATTCTCTAAAACTTTGGAGGCCTTTTTAAAAGAAACAGAATCACGAAATGAACAATGTTTAGGGAATGTTTTGTCTTTTTGTCGGACGGTGTTATCAATAGAGTATAATTAAAAAAATTTGACATCCTACAGGACCACAACTCTAAACAATGGGCCACCGAAAACTTATGTTGGTAATATATTTTTGAATCAGATTAATATCGCTAAACTTCACTTTAGCCAAAAATAGGCCTTCTCGGCAAACAGCCTACTACAACCCGCTAAAATATGGGTCTATGGTTTGAGAATCCATGTTGTAATGATATCAGTTATCGTAACAATAAAAACTAGTGAAAAAACGAAACAAAAATATAAACAAAATAAAGAAAGAAACCATTTTTTTTTTGTTTAAATATATCGGACTTTTTACTTTCTTTATCATTAGTATTTTTTTTTTAATTCCCCTCCTATATTTTATAATCATTCCCCCGTTTTATAAAACAAAAAAAAATAAACTTGCACTTGATCTGTATTATTTTATTTAATTTCACTTATTTTATTTTTTTTTTAATTTTTGTTTGTTATTGTTGCTTTGTTTTTGTTGCCCGGTTATCGCGTTTTGTTTGTGCCTTCTTCATTTAGCCAAGAGCAGGGTGCTCCCCAACAAAAACAACAAAAAATTATGTTGCACATTCATTTTTTTTATTTTTCACTACACTACAAATTTTATTGAATTTTCCCTTAATTTTTTTTACTTTTATCATAATTTTTACGATTTTTTTTTTGTATTTTATTTTTCTGTTAAAATTTAAACAACTCACTTTTGCTTAAAGATTTTTTTCTTTAATTTTTTTCTCTTTTAGGATTAATTTCTTTGCTTTATTTTTCTTTAATTAAAATTATTTTTTTTAATTTTTCTTTGCAGCGTAAATATTTTCCGTGACAGTTCAACAGCTTTCAAAATTTCAAAATAAACTGAGTACAATTTTCAAAAGAGATTTATAAAATTTTGACATTTTGTGCAGCGCTGCAGGCAACGTTGCCAGATATTTTTTTCTGTGCGTCAACCTTACAAGAATGTGAACAAGATTGTTTTATTCTAATCCATTCCCTAAAAAAACTGATATATACACGCAAAAAAAATCTGTATCGGAGTGATAAAAATCTGTTATAAACATACACGCAAAAAAAAAATCTGTGTCGGAGTGAGCAAAAACCGACGAAGTAGTTTTCTAAATTTAGCCAAAACGCTTATGTAAAAAATTTTGAAGAAAATGCTAATGCTGTTTAAGCAAAAACTTGGTAGAAATATGGTGAAATATACCAAAATTATTAGAAAATGTGACTAAAAATAATGCTAAAAATTACCACATTTATTTTGGAGTGAGCAAAAGTCTGACATAATTTTACCAAAAATATGCTAAAACTACAACCGACGAAGTAGTTTTCTTAATTTAGCCAAAACGCTTATGTAAAAAATTTTGAAGAAAATGCTAATGCTGTTTAAGCAAAAACTTGGTAAAATATACCAAAAGAAATATGGTGAAATAAACGAAAATTATTAGAAAAGGTGACTAAAAATAATGCTAAAAATTACCACATTTATGCTAAAATAATTTTTTATTAAATTTTTGCAAAAATTTTATATTTGTTGAATTAAAAATTTTCGCACAATAAATCCATATTAATATAATAAATGTACACGCAAAAAAAATCTGTGTCGGAGTGAGCAAAAATCTGGCATAATTTTACCAAGAATATGCTAAAACTACAACCGACGAAGTAGTTTTCGTAATTTAGCCAAAACGCGTATGTAAAAAATTTTGAAAAAAATGCTAATGCTATTTAAGCAAAAACTTGGTAGAATATACCATAAGAGATATGGTGAAATATACCAAAATTATTAGAAAAGATGACTAAAAATAATGCTAAAAATTACCACATTTATGCTAAAATAAATTTTCAATAAATTTTTGTAAAAATTTGTATATTTTTTGAATTTAAAATTTGTGACGGTCACGACTATCCCGAGTATAATATGGACACAATTCCTAACCTTTTTTTTTTGTAGCAGTTTGTTGAAATTTCCTCGTAGTTTTTTTTTCAGCATTATTGTTGTGTGTTTCTCACACTTTCTTGCTTTAGTTGCACAACAATTTTTTTTTTCAGCACGATACACGAAAGGAAATAAGGCTAGCAATAAGATTGTAACTTTATTTAGTTCTCACCACCTTTTTCCTTACACAATCAAATTTTATTTATTTATTTTATAAGAATTTGTGTTTTTTTTAAATCACACAATTCCTGTTAAGAAAAATAAGAAGAAGCAAATGATAATTCACAATTGCGCAGTTTGACATTTCTGCAACATTTGAGTTATACAAAAGCTGAAAGTCATGAATAACGATATGGCAGCACAGAATAGAAGAACAAAGGTGATGGTTTATTCGTTCATTCATATTGGAATTTTGAAGTAACCACACGTGTGTTAATAAAATATTGAAATTTACGAGAAATTAAGTCACGAGGTGTAAAAGCCAAAGTAATTCATTTAAAATTTTAATATTCGTTGAAATAATAATTTTTGAAATAATTTTTTTTTATAAATTTTTTAGCAATTCAGTTAAAATTTCAATACGAATAAAATTTAGATTCAAAACGTAGAAAAAACTTGAATTAATCGAAATTGTTAAAAAACGAGGGGTAAGAATTTATATAATCAAGATATAATTTAAATGTGAATCTTTAATATATAATTTCGGCAGAGTTTGAAAAGAATTAGAAAATTAAAATTTGTATTTCCAAAGTTTAAGGCTCATTCAAATAAAGAAAAATACAAATTTTTAAACGTAACCTTAAACAATTTCACATAAGTTCCATGTGGGAAATTGTTTGCTTTTTATTCTCTTTTCTTTAAACAAGTGCGTTTTCCATTTTTTATTTGTTTTAATATTTAGGTAATATTCAATGAAAAAAAATATCTAATCTTTTTAAACTCTGATGAATATAACAAAATGTAATAAAAATAACAAAACTAATGCGATATTATTATCAAATTTATTAGGAATCAGGTTATATAATCAAGATTTAAGGCCTAGGTGTCACAAGTCCCATCTTTGCATTTTTAAGATTAGTGTTGACCAAAACCGGCATACAGAAGTAAAAAGCCAACAATAACCACGGACAGCGCCATAGCGGGAATTTCTATACACAATTGCTGCACTGTTTGGGCCACACGCTTATCGACCGCGTGGTAATTGCTGTTTAGAACAAGTTTTTTCTTGCAGTACAGGCAACAACCATACACTTCTGTTCTCATTCTCGTTAGTGGTGGTAAGTCTACCGTAAATAAAAAAATCGCCAGTGAGATTAAAGTCGCTAAGAAAAATTAACACTAATAACCTCAAAAGTAAAATCTGACCCCCAAGTCACATGCAATTTAGTCTAACCTAAAAACGTGTAATTTGACCTTCGGTCAACCCCTAACAATTAGTTACCCTAGTTTACTAATACTTTATGTGTATATACCACTTGATCTAGTTTACGATTCCCAAGAAAAAAAAAGAGAAATTTCTTGTAGCGAGTTTTGTGAACCCCCAGTTTTGAAATTAATCCATTGGGGACGGAAATTTAAAGCCATTGAGCTTATTTCCTTTTAACCTCTCTGGGAAAGCGTAAGCTACGGCCAAGTGGATACTTTTTGTTCTTAAATACAAAAAAAAAAGATTATTAAAATATATATAAATTTTGTTAATGATTAATAAGTAATAGGGAAATTTAGTAAAAAAAGGAAGAAAATCAAATATTGTAAAATCTAAACAAAAAAATAAAAATAAAATTATAAGAAAAAAATAATATTGTATTATACGTAAAATAAGGATCTACAACAACAAAAAAATAAGGAAACTTTATAAATTTAATTTAATAAATAAAAATAAATTAAAAAGAACAAAATTGACAAAAATCGAAAATCTCTAAAAAAAAAACAAAAATTTTAAAATCTCTAATAATATAAAATTTGGAATCTTAATTAATAAAAATAATTGTTAGTTTAATTAAAAATTTATTTTTAAACAAATCGTTGTTTAAAAATAATAAAATTTCAGCACTTTCTAAATTTATTAAACATATTTTTTTTTGTTGTTGTAAACCATTAAGACCCTGATTAATACCTATAGATTTAAGTAATTATGTTTAGGATTTATTGAAAACTTAATAATTTTTTTTTTTGTTAGCCTATATATAGTTTTTTTTAGATTTAAATAAAAATGATAATTTATGTTACAATGGAAAATATTTGTGTAATTATGTGCTAAAGAGGAAAATAGGTTGATGATGTAAGTGAAAGAGAAGTTTGGTAAGTGTGTCACTTTTAGGGATACTTTACAAAAATAGTCTACAGGAAGTTAAGGTATCATGGATGGTCGGAATCCGCCATAAAGGGGAGGGAACCTGAGGAGACAAAAGCCACCACTGTCTCCAACTTTTCAAATTCCAAATTCATAACCTTTCTAACGCATTTTACCGGATACTGTCGTATGTCTGTCTGTTTCCGTTTCCGGCATACCTCCAGCGTTTTGTGTTTGTGAATTGTTTTGTGTTTTTTTGTTGACAACCCCGGCACGAATTTTCAAATGTTTTCGAACGTTAGCAGAAAAGTTCCCACCAACATCCGACGAGCTAATGCCGTGCAACCACAAGCGTGCCTTCTGCTAGGTCTAACAAACCCGTTCGTCACATTTTGGCGCCCTAACGTACAGCGGTCTTCTTTTTTGCAGTACGATCTCGATGTTTAATTTCGTTTGTTTTTGACGTACGTCCTGGAAGGTAAAATAAATACCATGCCTGAGTAGCGACGACAGAAGCAGCGCCGTTAAATATTGAGGAACCAAATAATTTCGAATCAATTCATTCTGATAAAGGATGTCATGATCTAAACGGCTTCAAGTCTAATGTTCATTCGCAACTTATCAGTTATGAGGAGAAGACAAATTATGAGGTTCACTTAATGTTCAGTTTTGTCCTGTGTAATGTCCTTTAGTTTATCCGCCAGTATCCAAAGTAAAAATATATTTTTTTTAAATAACACCAAATTTAAGTCGTTAGAAATCTTTTATTTAATTATTGTTTTCATCTTAGGAAACATTTCTATTAAATTCACATATAATTGACATCCTTAAGTAGTACATTTACTAGTCTAAATTTTTTTTTAGATTTTAATTCAAATATAAAATACTTAAACACGATTGTTAAATTGATTTTGGAATTAGATAAAGCCATAACTGCCAACTTCTTACTATTTACTTGCATCAATCAATCTGATAAATATCCTGAAATTAAATACAAAAAAAAAATAATAAAAAAAAATATTTTTGTGTCTAGTAGTTAATGTGAGTACATGTTTTTTTTAATGTTCGTTTGAGTATATGTTAATAACAAAACTAATTAGTAGATTTTAGTAATTATTTCATACTGACTAAATACTAAAAAAATAATATAACCAATTAATATACATATATAATTTTTTTTTTTTTTGGTGAGCAAAGACTTTAAAAAGTTAATGTACATTGAGTGTCAAAACATTTTTTCTTTCACAAGGAAAAAAACCTATAAACACAAAAATCATTGAGAAAATCACCCTTCCAATCTGAATTCGTTAGCAACTTCTTTATTAACCCTAAACTTATTTGCAAAATATCCCAGTTAGAAATTAGTTAATTTAAATATTAAATAGACAATTTAGCATTAAAAAAAGAAAAAAATAAAAATAGTTACATAGTTCAGAGATCCCCAAACGGTTAGGTAGAAAATTTCTATAGGAAAGAGACAATTTTAAAATTAGTACTGTTGTTACAGAAAATTTAAGACATTACGTTGACTACTACAGGCAACTTGAATTACAAATTACTGCCATATTCTAGCATTTATTATAATAGTCAAGATGAGTTACAGAAGTTTAAGACCAAGAACACAAACTGGTTCCAATACGACCAATACTAATACCAACAATAATACTATACCTAGAACTACAACTACTACAACACCTAGCAACGTTGTCCCTTTAATGTCCTTAAATTTCAATCAACCACCGCCACCACTCAGCCAACAACAACAAATGCCTAGTGGCTCACGAAACACATCAGCAAATGATGGAACAATTGTTTCTCCAGAATACAGCAGCTTGACAGCGCGAGGAATTCGCCAAGAGTTACGTGGAGTTCCCGATATTGGCATTAGTCAACAAGTAGACCCTAATATGACCGTAAACAGTGATGGCTTGACTCTTCGTGAATATGTGAATGCATCAGTCGGCGTGGCGCAGGCCTCAATAATGAGAGACGTCCAACATAATGTAGCCCAGATGATACCACACATGATACGCGAGTCGTTAAGAACAGAGCTTAACGAGACTGAAGACTTTTTTGATGATATTGATGACGATCAACCAGAAAATGCTAGAAATAACCACTCCAGACTTCCACAACCACAAAATCAAGCAACGTATCAACCAATGAACAACCAACCTTTTCCACCGATGCACAACCAACCTTATCAACCGGTGAACAACCAACCTTATCAACCGGTGAACAACCAACCGTATCAACCGGTGAACAACCAACCTTATCAACCATTGAACAATCCACTTTTTCAATCGATGAATAACCAATCTTACCGACCCATGAATAACCAACCTTATCAACCTTTGAATAGCCGAAATTATTATCAACAACAACCACCTTACCAGCCACGTTTTCAACCTCAATTTATGCCTTCCAACCTGTCATATAAGCCCTATACTCCATTGGAACTACGGAAATGGAATATAAAATTTAGTGGAACGGAAAAACAGCCAATTGAAGATTTTTTTTTCCGCGTAGAATCAATGAAGGATGATAGTGGGTGCGACTGGTCAGACGTAATGAAAGGATTCCATCATTTGTTAGAAGGAAACGCGTATGAATGGTTTTGGAACTTTAGGCGTCAGAATCCGCACTGCAGTTGGGAACAACTGCAATATAACATGACCCGAAAATTCCGCAAATACCATAGTGACTTTGAGATAATACGAAGAATGTTAGAAAGACGACAGAATCAGACTGAATTAGTCGAGACATTTATAACAGAAGTTATATCGCTGAGAAATCAAATGAGGGTTCGTATGCCCGATCATGAATTAGTTAAAATAATTAAAGACAATTTAAAAGATGGGTTATTCGATCTAGTGTACGCCAATAGAATTACTACGTTAGAAAAATTATTAGAAGAGTGTAATAAGGCCGAAAGAAATTTAGCAAAAAGAAACCGTAATCGACCACCTATTAGTAACTTCAAAAAACTAAATGAGATCGATTATGCCGAAATGTTAACGGAAAATAACCACCTTTTAGAAGCGTTTAAGTTGAATAACACACCAGCTGAACAACTAAAATGCTGGAATTGTCAAAAGGTAGGGCACATATTTCTGGATTGTGATGTAGAACAGTCTCACCGATTCTGCTACAGATGTGGCTTAGATGGTTATATCACTCCTGAATGCCCCAAGTGCTCGGGAAACCGCAAAAAGAGCATGGTGAAGACTGGGCCAACATGCTCAAACACCAACCAGAACCAGTAAATGACAGGTGTGAAAAATGCAGAATTAGAAAGAATTTTAAAGATAATACAGAAACAAAGCTATACAATTTAGAAAACAATCGAACTATACCACTTGATATTTCAAACAATAGCAAAGTTAACTCAAGTTTGAGAACCACTGATAATAAATTTTTCCACCCCGCCGATAAACTCCAATTACAAAAAGCAGATCAAAATATTCTTGTTAACAATAGTACAATTTATTCAGGAAATAATAATACGACAAATTTAGAATTAAATAAAACAATTACAGATGAGGATAGAAAATTAGACCCAAAAATCGAGAAATTACATACAGTTCACCCTACTGAAAATTCTAACAAAAACAAACTTTTTAACATTCCAATTATCACAGTAACCGACTACTCCAATAGTAACACATTTCAAGAAATTAATATTCCTTTAAACAATAATACCCTTATTAGACATAACAATGGCAACTCAAATGACATTTTAGCTCTTCATAAATACAGACAAAATACCTTTTTTCAAAATAAAGACAAAAACGAAATTCAGTCACCCTACAGCAAAGTTCCAGATTCGCACCAAACGTTTAATGATAATACTCAAAACTACAAAAACGTTTCAATAAAGTCCAATGTTAAGAATTCTAGTAAATTTCCAATATCAAATCTACAGAAAAATAAAAGATTAAGACACATTATACCCTACGAAGAAAGATTGGAAAATTATAATCGAATTCGGGCGGAAATCTTTAAAGATTTTCCGGAAAATTTAAGTAAAAAAATTTTTAAGACCAGAGTGCGACACAGATTGCGAAAGGATGAGCGAAAAGAAATTTCTTCAGCTATAATACATACAGAAAATGATATACGCCCTTATATGGACTTGGTTTTGAATGGAATTAAGCTAAAAGGACTCATGGACAGTGGTGCCTCGGTAAGCTGTCTGGGAAAAAACTGTTTAGAAAATATTGCTAGAATGAACGTAGACATACACGATTTTAAATCTTCCATCAAAACAGCAGATGGTAGAAATCATTTGATCGTAGGCAAAGTATGGTTAGAAGCAAAAATAAACGATAAGGTAGAGAAAATAATGTTTTATTTAGTTCCAAATTTGCAGCAGGAGTTAATCCTCGGGTTTGACTTTTGGAAAATAATTGGTATAACCATAAACCTAAGCGACTCCATAATAAACGAAATATCAGTCCCAGAAGATAACAAAAATATGCATGAATTGACAAAAAGTCAAACTGCAAAGTTGGAACAGGCAAAACTTTATTTTCGCTGCTATACCAAATTCGGATTAGGAAAAACCACCTTGGAAACACATGTGATAGACACTGGAGATTCCTTGCCGAAAAAAATGAGGTATTACCCCGTCAGCCCCGCCATACAGAAACTAACTTTTGCTGAGCTTGACAGAATGTTAGAGCTGGACGTGATTGAGATAGCTACACAAGCAGAATGGAATAATCGAACGACACTTGTGATTAAGCCCAACAAAAATAGATTATGCTTAGACGCGAGGGAATTAAATAAGGTGACCCGAAAAGACGCATACCCCCTTCCAAATATAGATGGTTTACTGTCCCGATTAGGTGATACACACTATATATCAGCTATAGATCTTAAAGACGCATTTTGGCAGATTCCCTTAGAGGAATCTAGCAGGCCAAAAACAGCTTTTACCGTCCAAGGCAGGCCACATTACCAGTTCAAGGTCATGCCCTTCGGACTGTGTAATGCGGCCCAACGCCTGTGTCGTCTAATGGACAAGGTAATACCGTCTGAGCTAAAAGATCGTATTTTCGTTTACCTTGACGATCTGTTAGTCGTGTCATCAACTTTTGAGACCCATGTCGAAATGCTTAAAATAGTTGGACAAAAATTATCTGAGGCAGGCTTAACCATCAACATGCAAAAGTCCAAGTTCTGCTATAAAGAACTGAAGTACCTAGGCTATATAGTAGGGGGAGGGAAAATAAAGCCAGACAACAGTAAAATTGATGCGATTATGAGGATTACACCACCTAAATGTCCGAAGGATATTAGGAAATTTATCGGGACCGTAGGATGGTACCGCCGTTTTATTGTTGATTTTTCAACACTAACTGCACCTCTTACTGATTGCTTAAAAAAATCCGCTAAATTCGAACTTACTCCAGAGGCATTAAAAGCTTTCAACGAGTTAAAACAACGCCTGGTAACAAGCCCTGTTTTAACTAGCCCAGATTTCGACCGACCCTTTTACGTCCAGTGTGACGCCTCTAATGTAGGCGTGGGTGCTGTTTTGTTTCAGCGAGACGATAACGACGGCGAACACCCAATTGAGTATTTTTCCCGTAAATTAAATGCCGCCCAAAAAAATTACTCCACTACAGAAAAAGAGTGCCTAGCTGTAGTGTTGGCGATTGAGAAATTTAGGCAATATATCGAGTTAATGGACTTTACAGTTATAACCGACCATTCGAGCCTTAAATGGCTCATGAGCCAACAAGATCTTAACGGACGATTAGCTAGGTGGAGCTTAAAGCTCCAGGGATTTAAATTTAACATCGAACACCGTAAGGGTAGTAAAAATATCGTACCAGATATGTTGTCACGATTAGATATGGAGGAGCTACAACTATCTGATACAAATATTATAGATTTTAACGCTAGGGAATTTAAAGATGAGAAATACTCATCCCTTATAGATACCATCGAGCAAAATAAGGATCGGTTGCCAGATCTCAAAGTCTCCGAGGGCATAGTTTATAAAAGGACAAAATTTAATCAAGAAGGGGAAGAAGAAGAAAGTAGCTGCTGGAAAATTTGGTTGCCAGAGGAACTTACTCAAAAAGTGATAAGTAACTCTCATATTTCAAACACTTGCCATGGAGGCATAGCAAAAACACTTTACAACTTAAGAGAGTATTTTTACTGGCCTTCCATGGTCAAACACGTTAAAAATTATGTAAATCAGTGTGAAACTTGTAAAGAAATAAAACACCCTAAGCAAGTATTGAGACCTACAATGGGAAAGGAGGTGATTACACATAGGCCATTTCAAAAGGTCTATATTGACTTCTTGGGCCCCTACCCAAGAACGAAAAGTGGGAATACCCATATCTTCATTGTCCTTGACCACAAAACTAAGTTTGTGCTTCTCAAAGCCATGAATAAAGCCACGTCAAAAGCGGTTAACAAGTTTTTAATTACAGAAATATTTCATAAATTTGGCGTTCCAGAGCTTATACATTCAGACAATGGTAAGCAATTCACGTCTGAACTGTTTAAAGAAATGCTGAATCTGTACGGTATAAAACATATTAGAACGGCATTCCACGCTCCCCAATCAAATGCCAGTGAAAGAGTTAACCAGTCGATATTGTGTAGTATTCGTAGTTTCATTCAGTCAGATCAAACTCGTTGGGATGAAAATTTATCAAAAATTGAGTGCTCCCTACGTTTGACTATACATTCTTCGACTGGCGTATCACCCTACTTTGCGTTGACTGGGTACCATATGATAACTCATGCGGATGCATATGGAATCTTGCGAAAACTCGGCTCGATAGAAGATGGAGAGATCAACGTTTTGCCTAAATCTGCTCAAATGCAACTCATACATCAAAAAATTAAAGACAAATTACATGATGCCTATAATAAAAACGCCAGAGATTACAATAAACGAAGCAAATTAATAAGCTTTAAGCCAGGTCAAGAAGTCTTTAGAAAAAACTTCGTCCAAAGTAATTTCACAAAAGGCATCAATGCAAAATTATGCAAACCATGGCTTAAATGCAGAATAAGGAAACCGATTGGACAGAACCAGTACGAGGTTGAAAATTTAAAAGGACAGTTAATAGGAGTTATACATGCCCAACATTTGAAATATTAGAACAAAAACTAATTAAAATTAATTTATTCACGGTTATAAAAAAAAAAAAAAAAAAAATATTTAACGTTGAGTTTTGGAATTTGGAAAATTTAAAATTTTTTTTTTTGGACTCAGAAAAATTTTCAAAAGTTATTTCAAATCAGATGTTAAAGACTTGGATTTTTTTTTCTTAACTTTGCTTAAGGAAGATAATATATGATCAAAAAAGGTCGCATAAAGTTCTATATAAATTGTCTCAATATATTTTGTTATATTAAATTATACAAAAATAGGCAATTTTTTTTTTATTTCAGATGTACACAGAGGGAAATGAAAAAAAAGACTAAACGATTTAATAGTATTGAGTAAACAAAAAAAAAAAAAAATTATTGAATGCATACCAAAGGTTTCAGTAAATTTTTGATTGGCGCAAATGAAACTTTTGTTGGATTTTTTTTTTTTTGAGTAATCGTTTTTGTTGAGTCAAGTAGAAATTTACTTAAAATTTATCAAAAAAAATGTTTCCACACTTTTTTTGTTAAACAAGAGAAAAAAAAAAAAAACAAAAAAAAATGTTTAGTTTTCTTCAAATTTTACCAGATATATTTATGTCTTAAAGACATAGAAAATTTTTCATAAGGAGAGTTTCAAACTTTTATATACATATACAAAAAACAAAAAAAAGACCTATAAATAAGAATTTTTAAAACGAAGAAAAAAAAAATAAAACTAATTTAAAATCTTTTGGGTGAATTTTCGGTTGCGTCGATTGGAAAGATACTCAGATTTTTGAAATTGAAATTTAAACAAGTGATTATTTAGACTATTTTCCCTCACATTTTTTTCTGTGTATAAACCAACTAAACTCATACGTTATCATTTATAAGTCAACAATTTTTATTATATAACTTTGTATGAAAAAAAAAATTACAAAGTGTAAATATAGGTAATCTTATAGGATAATAGAACGATTTGTGTATAGATTTAATTTAGGAAATTATATAGATTTATGAAAAAAAAATGTATATTTATATACACATAATCTCTTTTACTCGGGTTTCCAAAAAGAAAAATTTTAAATCAAACGAATAGGAACTAACTTCATATTTAAAGGATTTGATTCGTTTTTTTTTAAAAAAGGAGAAATGTTTTTTGAAACAAATAATAAGCAAAACCTTTTTTTTTGGATTCTGAAATCTTTTTGTTATTAGTTTCTTATATAATGAAACAAGAAGAGTCAGGTAATTTTTTTTAGATCCGAAAAAAAAAGGGGAAAAAGTAGAATCTGATTTGTGAAAAAAAATCATTAAGTATTTATTTCATTTTGGAAAATATTAATTTGCCCTAAATCAATATTAAAGTCCCGTGAGCAAATACAAGTTATCAAACTTGATGGTTGCATTTGAAAGACACATTGATTGACCAATTTTATAGTGACCATTTGTTGCTTCCAATTTAGTTTCGTAAAATTATTCAGAAAACAGTTTTTTTTTAATTGTAATTTTTCTATATATATTTTTCTCTATTTTAAGGTTAGTTTCTTTTTCAGAAACTAAAAAAAATAAGAAAAAGAAAATTTTATAAACTCATATTGATAGCTGAACCTTACTAACCTATAATGGCAGAAGAATATACAAATAACGATCGAACAATCATATTACAAATGATGAAACGCGAACAAAATGAAAATGAGAGCGTAAATACTTTTGCTGGAGAAATTGTAAGCTTAAACCAGAAAATGAATATTCAGTTACCGGAAAGGGAGCTCATTGAAATTGTGATGGGAAATCTTAGAAAAGATTTATTATACATAGTATACCCCCAGAGATATAAAACCTTGCATGAACTATTAGGAGCTTGTAGGATAGCTGAGAGATATCTTACAAACAGACAAAACATTTAAACGGACAAACAAATCATAGGTGTGGGTTCGAGTTGTTAAATCCGAAAAAAAATTTACAACAACAGAGTGATCCTTTGGAAAACCAAATTTTTAACGTTTTGTTTACCATAAAAATAAATTAAACTCCTATGTGGTCTAGTAATTCTTATTTCAAAATCTTTTGTATATACTATATTGGAAATAATAAAAAAAAAACACCTTAACAAAATCAAAAGGCAAAACTTGTTATGATTATTCGTCCTTATAAGTGAGTATTCACTGTAGGAAAAATTTATATCGAAATACATGGTGTAATTGTGCTGATATATCACCACCACATACTATTAATAATTTCTTTAATAATGTATAAATTTTTTAGGAAGCGTTAACGACACCTTCTACTAGATGAATATTTAAACCACGCATTTAGATTTTACAATACACCTAATTCAATATTTTTTTTTTTTTCACCAACTTACCCTTATGAGTAATCTGGTTTGATCATAATCCCTTGATCACTTCCGGTCCAAACAGCCACAAAATCGCAAGAAAATTTAAATTTTGTTTGTTTATCATCAATAAACGAGCTTTCAACCAAAATATCCATAAACAAAAATTAAAGATCGATTTCAGCAAGATACTTTTTTTTTATTCAAGTAAAAACCAAAAATAAACATATGTTTAGATACGAGTTCATTAACCTTCAAAAAATCTGCAAAGAAAAAGTAGGTCACTTGTTTGTTTTGATTATGCCATTCGTTTAAATTGTTTTCAAGTTCAAGGTTAACAATGTTTTTGTGTTTACTTTTCACTTTCATTCTTAAATTTTTCTTTTGTAGCAGATATACATACCATGCTCCCGATTATGCTCCCAACTCTTGAGACTTCACAGGCTATGCCTCAAGAGCAGGCTTTGTGACGGTCACGACTATCCCGAGTATAATATGGACACAATTCCTAACCTTTTTTTTTTGTAGCAGTTTGTTGAAATTTCCTCGTAGTTTTTTTTTCAGCATTATTGTTGTGTGTTTCTCACACTTTCTTGCTTTAGTTGCACAACAATTTTTTTTTTCAGCACGATACACGAAAGGAAATAAGGCTAGCAATAAGATTGTAACTTTATTTAGTTCTCACCACCTTTTTCCTTACACAATCAAATTTTATTTATTTATTTTATAAGAATTTGTGTTTTTTTTAAATCACACAATTCCTGTTAAGAAAAATAAGAAGAAGCAAATGATAATTCACAATTGCGCAGTTTGACATTTCTGCAACATTTGAGTTATACAAAAGCTGAAAGTCATGAATAACGATATGGCAGCACAGAATAGAAGAACAAAGGTGATGGTTTATTCGTTCATTCATATTGGAATTTTGAAGTAACCACACGTGTGTTAATAAAATATTGAAATTTACGAGAAATTAAGTCACGAGGTGTAAAAGCCAAAGTAATTCATTTAAAATTTTAATATTCGTTGAAATAATAATTTTTGAAATAATTTTTTTTTATAAATTTTTTAGCAATTCAGTTAAAATTTCAATACGAATAAAATTTAGATTCAAAACGTAGAAAAAACTTGAATTAATCGAAATTGTTAAAAAACGAGGGGTAAGAATTTATATAATCAAGATATAATTTAAATGTGAATCTTTAATATATAATTTCGGCAGAGTTTGAAAAGAATTAGAAAATTAAAATTTGTATTTCCAAAGTTTAAGGCTCATTCAAATAAAGAAAAATACAAATTTTTAAACGTAACCTTAAACAATTTCACATAAGTTCCATGTGGGAAATTGTTTGCTTTTTATTCTCTTTTCTTTAAACAAGTGCGTTTTCCATTTTTTATTTGTTTTAATATTTAGGTAATATTCAATGAAAAAAAATATCTAATCTTTTTAAACTCTGATGAATATAACAAAATGTAATAAAAATAACAAAACTAATGCGATATTATTATCAAATTTATTAGGAATCAGGTTATATAATCAAGATTTAAGGCCTAGGTGTCACAAGTCCCATCTTTGCATTTTTAAGATTAGTGTTGACCAAAACCGGCATACAGAAGTAAAAAGCCAACAATAACCACGGACAGCGCCATAGCGGGAATTTCTATACACAATTGCTGCACTGTTTGGGCCACACGCTTATCGACCGCGTGGTAATTGCTGTTTAGAACAAGTTTTTTCTTGCAGTACAGGCAACAACCATACACTTCTGTTCTCATTCTCGTTAGTGGTGGTAAGTCTACCGTAAATAAAAAAATCGCCAGTGAGATTAAAGTCGCTAAGAAAAATTAACACTAATAACCTCAAAAGTAAAATCTGACCCCCAAGTCACATGCAATTTAGTCTAACCTAAAAACGTGTAATTTGACCTTCGGTCAACCCCTAACAATTAGTTACCCTAGTTTACTAATACTTTATGTGTATATACCACTTGATCTAGTTTACGATTCCCAAGAAAAAAAAAGAGAAATTTCTTGTAGCGAGTTTTGTGAACCCCCAGTTTTGAAATTAATCCATTGGGGACGGAAATTTAAAGCCATTGAGCTTATTTCCTTTTAACCTCTCTGGGAAAGCGTAAGCTACGGCCAAGTGGATACTTTTTGTTCTTAAATACAAAAAAAAAAGATTATTAAAATATATATAAATTTTGTTAATGATTAATAAGTAATAGGGAAATTTAGTAAAAAAAGGAAGAAAATCAAATATTGTAAAATCTAAACAAAAAAATAAAAATAAAATTATAAGAAAAAAATAATATTGTATTATACGTAAAATAAGGATCTACAACAACAAAAAAATAAGGAAACTTTATAAATTTAATTTAATAAATAAAAATAAATTAAAAAGAACAAAATTGACAAAAATCGAAAATCTCTAAAAAAAAAAACAAAAATTTTAAAATCTCTAATAATATAAAATTTGGAATCTTAATTAATAAAAATAATTGTTAGTTTAATTAAAAATTTATTTTTAAACAAATCGTTGTTTAAAAATAATAAAATTTCAGCACTTTCTAAATTTATTAAACATATTTTTTTTTGTTGTTGTAAACCATTAAGACCCTGATTAATACCTATAGATTTAAGTAATTATGTTTAGGATTTATTGAAAACTTAATAATTTTTTTTTTTGTTAGCCTATATATAGTTTTTTTTAGATTTAAATAAAAATGATAATTTATGTTACAATGGAAAATATTTGTGTAATTATGTGCTAAAGAGGAAAATAGGTTGATGATGTAAGTGAAAGAGAAGTTTGGTAAGTGTGTCACTTTTAGGGATACTTTACAAAAATAGTCTACAGGAAGTTAAGGTATCATGGATGGTCGGAATCCGCCATAAAGGGGAGGGAACCTGAGGAGACAAAAACCACCACTGTCTCCAACTTTTCAAATTCCAAATTCATAACCTTTCTAACGCATTTTACCGGATACTGTCGTATGTCTGTCTGTTTCCGTTTCCGGCATACCTCCAGCGTTTTGTGTTTGTGAATTGTTTTGTGTTTTTTTGTTGACAACCCCGGCACGAATTTTCAAATGTTTTCGAACGTTAGCAGAAAAGTTCCCACCAACATCCGACGAGCTAATGCCGTGCAACCACAAGCGTGCCTTCTGCTAGGTCTAACAAACCCGTTCGTCACAAATTTTTACAGAATAAATCCATATTAATATAATAAATGTTGTGTAGGATTTAATTTACCACCGTCCAACTGACCCTTTTTGTACAATTTCTCGAGTGACTGCTGCCTACGCTTCTTCTTAAGTAAAGGATCCGCTATAGCTTCACGAATTTATTTAAAAGTATCCTGTAAAAATAGAAAATTATTACAAAACATAAATTTTTAATTTAAAAAATTGGTTAACGCCATTGGTCTCTTGGTAAGGAGGAACACTTACTTTGTCATTAAATTTGTAACTCATCAAAACAGGTATGGACTGCCTTGGCTTTGGGTTTTTAGGTTTTAATTTTATAACTAAAGGCAGGATTGGTGTCCACGCTCTTTATTGTAGTGAAGGATTCTCCATAGCTTAAAAAATTTATTTAGCAGTACCCTGTAAAAATATAAAATTATTACCAAACACTAATTTTTAACTAAAAATCTATTAAACCTTATTGGTGTCTTCGGAATGCGGGTACACTCACTTTATCATTACATTTGTTATTCATCGCAACATACGTCTGGGACTCCATTGGTTTTTCTTATTGAATGGTGTTTTAAGTGATGAAAGCAAAATTAACTTTAACATTCTTTTATCTTACATTTATTTATCTTTTAGAAAACGAAATATTTATTTTTATTTATGTATTAATTTATTTGTATTTTATATATCAATTTCCTTTTTACGTTTTTATAACACAAAAAATAAACAAACAACGCACGCACACAAAAATGAAAATGGCGGTCTGTATTTGTTTTGTTTTTTTGTTGTTTTCTTTCGATAAATTTTTGTGCAGGTAATTTGCGTTATTGAGCAGGCTACTTGGTTATTTTACATAAAAAATGAATTATGTTACTTTAACATCGACAAGCATAATATTAGCAAAAATTTGGTAAACATTTTTTTTTGGTATGAAAAAAGTTTTACCAAGTAGGATTGCTCAATCTTACACAGATTTTTTTTTGCGTGTAGTGTAGAATTTAATTTACCGCCGACCAACTGACCCTTTCTGTACAATTTCCTCCAGTGACTGTTGCCTACGCTTTTTCTCGAAGTAAAGGATTCGCCACAGACTAATACAGACTCGACATAAGTGACAGGTGTCAAAAAAGTATTCTTTAACCATATGGTTAATTTTTTCAAATTATTCTACGAATTAGGTTAGAAAGAGAAAGCTGATATAACGCGCCATTAGAAAAATAGATGCCAGATCGGTTTTTGCTGTTTCACTCACTCCTACGTCGTAGAAAGTGTTGCCATGTTAGCGTAAAACGGACTAAAAACCGCTGTGTTTTCTCCTAAAATCGCTTAGTTTCCCCCCATTTTTTCTTATAAAACTCTACTGTCGAGTCTGTATATAGTCTGTGGATTCGCTATAGCTTCACAAATTCATTGAAAAGCACCCTGCAAAAATAGAAAATTATTACAAAACATAAATTTTTAATTTAAAAAACTAGTAAACCCCATTGGTCTTTGTTTGGGAGGAACACTAACTTTGTGATTCCATTTGTAAAGGTACACGCAAAAAAAAAATCTGTGTAAGATTGAGCAATCCTACTTGGTAAAACTTTTTTCATACCAAAAAAAATGTTTACCAAATTTTTGCTAATATTATGCTTGTCGATGTTAAAGTAACATAATTCATTTTTTATGTAAAATAACCAAGTAGCTTGCTCAATAACGCAAATTACCTGCACAAAAATTTATCGAAAGAAAACAACAAAAAAACAAAACAAATACAGACCGCCATTTTCATTTTGTATTTTTGTGTGCGTGCGTTGTTCGTTTATTTTTTGTGTTATAAAAACGTAAAAAGGAAATTGATATAAAAAATAAAAATAAATTAATACATAAATAAAAATAAATGATTAGTTTTCTAAAAGATAAATAAATGGAAGATAAAAGAATGTTAAAGTTAATTTTGCTTTCATCACTTAAAACACCATTCAATAAGAAAGACCAATGGAGTCCCAGACGTATGTTTCGATGAATAACAAATGTAATGATAAAGTGAGTATACCCGCATTCCGAAGACACCAATAATAGATTTTTAGTTAAAAATTAGTGTTTGGTAATAATTTTATATTTTTACAGGGTACTGCTAAATATATTTTTGAAGCTATGGCGAATCCTTCACTACAATAAAGAGCGTGGACACCAATCCTGCCTTTAGTTATAAAATTAAAACCTTAAACCCCAAAGCCAAGGGAGTCCATACCTGTTTTGATGAGTTACAAATGGAATGACAAAGTAAGTGTTCCTCCTTACCAAGATACCAATGGGGTTAACCAATTTTTTAAATTAAAAATTTATGTTTTGTAATAATTTTCTATTTTTACAGGATGCTTTTAAATAAATTCGTGAAGCTATAGCGGATCCTTTACTTCAAGAAGAAGCGTAGGCAGCAGTCACTCGAGAAAATTGTACAAAAAGGGTCAGTTGGTCGGTGGTAAATTAAATCCTACACAACATTTATTATATTAATATGGATTTATTTTGTGAAAATTTTAAATTCAACAAATATACAAATTTTTACAAAAATTTATTGAAAATTTATTTTAGCATAAATGTGGTAATTTTTAGCATTATTTTTAGTCAGCTTTTCAAATAATTTTGGTATATTTCACCATATTTCTTTTGGTATATTTTACCAAGTTTTTGCTTAAATAGCATTAGCATTTTCTTCAAAATTTTTTACATAAGTGTTTTGGCTAAATTACGAAAACTACTTCGTCGGTTGTAGTTTTAGCATATTTTTGGTAAAATTATGCCAGATTTTTGCTCACTCCGACACAAGTTTTTTTTTGCGTGTAGCTACACTCAACCGAAAATCATTGTATTCCCAAAGAAAATCGTTGTAAATTCAACAGAAATCATTGTTGATTTTGACCCTACAAATATTTATGTTGATTTCAATAAAAATTGTTGTCAGTTTTTGTAAAAGTTGATCAACTCGTTTTTTTGTAAATCAACTCGTATGTTTTGAAAACTCAACTCATATTTTTGTTGATATAAGAAATTTTATTATTAAAAAAAAAGCTTGTTGTTATTTGTAAATATTCTTTTATTAAGTATAAATCACAATATTTTTTAGAATTATCACCGGCTTTTAAAGCTGCAATATTTAAACACACGATTTTTACACACTCTTTGTTTTTTTATGTTATGCACTCGTAAGCCATTCTCCAGTTTTCTAATGACACCAAATCAAAAACCTTAAAAAAAAACAAAAAATATTTATAATATAGTATGAATACATAAAGTAATCAATGTATTTTATTACTTACCAAATATTTACAGATCAGAATCTGATCATCAGATCCTTTTTTTTATTTATTTTTATAATATTAAATATTTTATAATATTAAATATTTTTATAAGAAACAAACACATAAAATAATTTTATAAGAGACGAACAAATTTCAAACATTGCTACCAACTTGATAATACAAAAATGAACGAACAGGGTTGTTTTTTCTTTTTTTGGTTTTATCTATTGAATTCTGTACACCCAAAAAATTTCCCAGTTACTAGCTACTATTTTTTTAACTGAGTCCCAGTTAAAATACACCTAACTGAGTCCCAGTTATTCAAATTGGTTGACAATAACTAATATTTTTAAATATAGAAAACAACTATTGTCCAGTCAACGGGAACCAACATTTACGTTATTTTTAATTGTTATTTATAATCATTTGAAAAGTCAAAAAATAAATAAAGAACACCAACATTGATTATTTTTATTTCATATTTCCTTTATTTGATTTTATCTTAACATTTTATTTTCACTTGCACATCATACACATTTTTTTCTTGTTTAATTTTTGAATAGAGCATCGCCTTATGACTTTTTCCATTCCATGTTTTTCTTGGTCTCTGTCTGAAAATAATGATAATATTTAGCTCATTTTTGTAAAATATTTCTCTTAATCCAATAGATCAGTCTTACCTTATCAAAACAAAATATTTTAAAGTCCAAATTTTCCAATATTTATTTATTTGTTTATTTTTTTGGTTTGTATTTATTTTATTTTTTTTTAAATAATTTTGACAAAATGAAATAAATTGAAACACAGGGCAACTAAAACTCTGTTATAATTTACTGAAATCCCAGTTATTTAATACTACATTAGTTATTTGAACAGAATTGGGTTTTAACTGGGAAATTCTTTAACTATACGACTGGGAAATTTTTTCGGTGTATAAGCGTTGTAAATAGTTGATTCAAATTTACTGATTACACTGTGCAACAAATTTTGGGTCATCGCATTGAGCCTCAATGCCTTCAACGCCATATAAAAGTAGACCATCAAGTGGACAAAATCACCAAAGGGTTTTGCAAAGTCAGTTCGGATTTCTTTTTTATAGCCCACTGAAGTTTTCATTTTTTTATCAAAGGCGTTTGGAAAACGTCAAAAATACTATAATAAGAACACAGCTGAGCTTCAAACTATGATTTGATGTCTTCAGTGAAATTTTATGGCGGTTCTTTTCTTAGAACATTTTAACCCTCTAACTGCCATTTTAAGGGGTCATTTTAGTCCTTTTTCAAAAACTAAACACAGAAGTCTAATAAAACGTCCATTTAGAGGGTTAAAATGTTCTACAAATATTTTCCTCATAAAATTTCACTAGGGGTTGCCAAATGGTAAAAGTTTGTGCGACATGCGCAAAGTGCTTAAAAAGGGTCAAGTATAAATAATCAATGTTTGTTATTTTTTTTTTACCAAAGCAGTGTTAAAATATATCGACAAAAAACAGTGCAAATATACTTTTGAGCTAAAAATGATATTCTGATGTGTTTTATAAAATTTTATGATGATTCTTTTGTTTGACCAAATTAACCCTCTAGCTCCCGTTTTAATGGGTCATTTTTGTCCTTTTTTAAAAGAAATACAAAAAAAGTCTATAAAAAAGGCAGTTAGAGGGTTAAAATAATTTACAAATATTTTCTGCATCAAATTTTACAAGGGCACAACTAAGACAGAAAGTTCGTCCAGCATATAGAAAATGCTTAAGAATTTTAAAGTATTCAAATTTTTTTTTTTTTATTTTTTTTGGGCCGAAATAAAAAAAAAACAAATAAAAATGTTAAATTCGACTTTGTCGAATGCACTATGGTTCCAAATCCATTTTTTTTGGCAGAAATTAAAAAAATAAAATTTAACAAATTTTCAAAAGCTTATACATTTCCTTAATGTCAACACTATAAGCTATCAAGAAAGTATAATGAAAAAAATTTGGTGCCAATACTTTCAGTTTGCTAGGCTTTCAAAGTTGAAAGTTTTAAGACGTATAATAAAACCGGAATGAAATCAATATTACACTTATACAAACGGCAAATGGGAAAAACTAAAATTATAAAGTGGCTAAAGGGACAAATTGAAACCTAAGGATACTAGTTCTTGTTTAAAATTCCTATTTTACAGTTAATGCATCCTTGGCGTTATTCTTGGGTGTTTTGATTATGAGGATTTTGGAGCCAAAATAGCCTATATCTTTCGTGGACAAAAAGTTGTGTTTGGGCACGAACTTGCATGAGTCTTTAAACGTGAAAGTGTTTACAATATTGTATATTTAATATTAAAATTTACATCTTGCCAGCATTTTTTGGCAAACTCCCACAACTTTCATTTTAGTTTAGCACAAATTTCGGCCAAATTTGCTGTTTTTTGCGTGACACGGTATCACATTATTTTTTTTTTATAATTTTTCTGCCTTCCGTAAAGCTAATTAATTAAAAAAAATATATTTTTTTAAAAAAAAAAAGAAAAATTTTTTCCAAAAAAAAAAATTAAAAAAAAAAAATTTTTCAAAAAAAATTTTCAAAAAAAAAAATTTTTTTTTTTTTGACAATCGATTTTTGATTGCGCCAAGGGATAAAAATCATCCCAGAATTAATCCAAGTGACCTTGCTTCATTTTTTGAATATATGCCAAAAAAAATGCATTTGGAACCATAGTGGAATGTATTGATACCCTCCACAATGTAAAAAAGTTTACTTGCTAAAAAACAAAACAAACATTTAAAAAAAAAATCGACAAAAAAAATTCTTTGGTAAAAAAAAATATTCGACGAAAATATTTTTTTTTTTTGTAAAAAAATATGTTTGTACTTGCTTAAATACCATTCGGTGATCAATTCTGTTCACATGTGTTAAGCAGCAGCCGAATGAAAGCATTTTGAGTTTTTAGGTTATGTTGAATGTACCACAATTTTCGAGGTGTTCTTACATTTTTGTTCATAACTTTTGAACCGCTGAACCGATTTCGCTCAAATGTAATATCAAACTGCTTAGTTTGTTTTGGTATTGGTATACTTTGGCCGTGATCACCATATCAGATATCTTAGGAAAAAGTCGCGTGATGCCGTTCTAGCGGAAATTTGTTGGTGGAGCAAAAATATATTTGAGGCGAAGAAGAATTAGGTGGGGAAAACACCTAAGCTTTCTTTTGAGTCAAAAAAAGGGCCCGATTTGACAAAAAAGTCAAACAAGTTTTGGATTAAAAACAAAAAATCAAACTATTTTTTTTTATAATTTTTTTCGCAAGATTGAAGAAAAAGCTATCTAAACTGTTTGGGACACATTTTGCTAAAAATAATTGGTAAGAAGTTATATGGATGAGAATAAACACTTCTTGGCCAAAATGTCAAATTTCGACCCCTCTAACTCAGAGAGTCCTTGACAGATCTCGTTGAAAAATTGTGTCTGCACTGCTATCCAATAGGATAGTAGATCGGGATCAAAAGTTGTGTCAGTTGACACGAAAACCCCCATATATATTATTGATCAGTGATCGATTTTAAGACATTCTAGCTATGCCTGTCCGTCTGTGGAAATGGCTGTCACGGCCAAAGTATTAAACAGATATAAATAAGACTTAGCATATTTACTTGTTCTTGCCCTAAGTAGTTTGGTATTGTATTTGAGCGAAATCGGTTCAGCGGTTCAAAAGTTATGAACGAAAATATAAAAATACCTCGAAAATTGTGGTACATTCAACATAACCTAAAAATTCGGCTGCTGGTCGACACATGTGAACAGAATTGATCACCGAATGGTATTTAAACAAGTACAAACATATTAAAAAAAACATTTTCGTCGATTTTTTTCTTATCAAAAATTTTTTTTCGCGGTTTTTATTTTATTTTTGCAAATAAAGTTTTTACATCGTGGAGGGTATTAATACATTCGACAAAGTCGAATTTAACTTTGTTACTTGTTTTTTTTATATTTCGGCCCAAAAAAAATATAAAAAAAAAATTTGAATACTTTAAAATGTTTAAGCATTTTCTATATGCAGGGAGAACTTTCTGTCTTAGACGTTCCCTAGTAAAATTTGATGCAGAAAATATTTGTAAAACATTTTAACCCTCTAACTGCCTTTTTTAAAGACTTTTTTGTATTTCTTTAAAAAAAGGACAAAAATTACCCTTTAAAACGAGAGCTAGAGGGTTAATTTGGTCAAAGAAAAGAATCATCATAAAATTTTATAAAACACACCAGAACATAATTTTTAGCTCAAAAGTATATTCGCACTGTTTTTTGTCGATATTTTTTAACACTGCTTTGGTAAAAAAAAATAACAAACATTGATTATTTATACTTGACCCTTTTTAAGCACTTTGCGCATGTCGCACAAACTTTTACCATTTGACAACCCCTAGTGAAATTTTATGAGGAAAATATTTGTAGAACATTTTAACCCTCTAGATGGACGTTTTATTAGACTGCTGTGTTTAGTTTTTGAAAAAGGACTAAAATGACCCCTTAAAATGGCAGTTAGAGGGTTAAAATGTTCTAAGAAAAGAACCGCCATAAAATTTCACTGAAGACATCAAATCATATTTTGAAGCTCAGATGTGTTCTTATTACAGTATTTTTGACGTTTTCCAAACGCCTTTGATAAAAATATAAAAACTTCAGTGGGCTATAAAAAAGAAATCCGAACTGACTTTGCAAAACCCTTTGGTGATTTTGTTTACTTGATGGTCTACTTTCATGTGGCGTTGAAGCCATTGAGGCTCATTTTTCTTGTTGCACAGTGTTATTAAACGATATCAACATTAATTTATGTTGAATACGGCAATATTTTGTAAAACTTGATCTACAGTGGGTTTACTAATTTTTCTACTAAGATATTTCTATGAGTGTACAGACGACGCAATATTATGTACAATATTCAATTATATTGATGGTGTATGGGTAAGATTGACCATTGTACAATCGTCAATATTACCCACACACCATCAATATAATTGAATATTGTACATAATATTGCGTCGTCTGTAGGTACCTTAACTCATCAAAACAGGTCTGGACTCCATTGGCTTTGCTATATAAATGAGTTTTTAGGTTTTAATTTTATAACTTAAGGCAGGACTGGTGTCCACGCTCTTTATTGTAGTGAAGGATTCGCCATAGCTTCAAAAATTTATTTAGCAGTACCCTGTAAAAATAGAAAATTATTACAAAACACTAATTTTTAACTTAAAATCTATTAAACCTTATTGGTGACTTCGGAATGCGGGTATACTCACTATATCATTCCATTTGTTATTCATCGAAACATACGTCTGGGACTCCATTGGGTTTTCTTAATGAATGGTGTTTTAAGTGATGAAAGCAAAATTAACTTTAGCATTCTTTTATCTTACATTTATTTATCTTTTAAAAAACTAATTACATATTTATTTTTATTTATTAATTTATTTTAATTTTATTTATCAATTTCCTTTTTACGTTTTTATAACACAAAAAATAAACGAACAACGCACACAAAAATACAAAATGAAAATGGCGGTCTGTATTTGTTTTTTTTTTTTGTTGTTTTCTTTCGATAAATTTTTGTGCAAGTAATTTGCGTTATTGTGCAAGCTACTTGGTTATTTTACATAAAAAATGAATTATGTTCATAGAAAAAAATAGAAGTGTAACAGAGTCGTATTTCGCTTGAATAAGTATTAGTGACAGCACATTATGTAACTTTTGACGTTTAATAAAAACAATGCAACATAAAGGAGAACAACAACAAAGCAAAAAACAAAAGAGAAAAAAAAAGTTTTTAAACTATCAATAGTGCGTATTTTCTTAAAAAAAAAACGTTAATTAAAGCAAAATAAATAATAAATTTAACTAAATAAAAGACAAATTCCATTTTTTATAAACAAAGAATATAATTTGATATTAAATACGTGTGAGATGAGGAAGAACAAGCATTTTGCCACCATATTGGAAAATACATCAAATTCAACACTGCGTACCTTCTAATCTTTTCTACACTCAACCAAAAATCATTGTATTCCCAAAGAAAATCGTCGTAAATTCAACAGAAATCATTGTTGATTTTGACCCTACAAATATTTATGTTGATTTCAATAAAAAATGTTGTCAGTTTTTGTAAAAGTTAATCAACTCGTTTTTTTGTAAATCAACTCGTATTTTTTGTAAACTCAACTCATATTTTTGTTGATATAAGAAATTTTATTAATAAAAAAAAGCTTTTTGTAATTTGTAAATATTCTTTTATTAAGTATAAATCACAATATTTTTTAGAATTATCACCGGCATTTTAAGCTGCAATATTTAAACAAGATTTTCACACACACTTCGTTTATTTATGTTATGCACTCGTAAGCCATTCTCCAGTTTTCTAATGACACCAAATCAAAAACCTTAAAAAAAAAACAAAAAAAATTATAATATAGTATGAATACATAAAGTAACCAATGTATTTTATTACTTACCAAATATTTACAGATCAGAATCTGATCATCAGATCCTATTTTTATTTATTTTTATAATATTAAATATTTTTATAAGAAACAAACACATAAAATAATTTTATAAGAGACAAACAAATTTCACATTGCAGTGCATTGCTACCAACTTAATAATACAAAATTGAACGAACAGGGTTGATTTTTCTTTTTTGGTTTTATCTATTGAATTCTGTATAAGCGTTGTAAATAGTTGATTCAAATTTACTGATTATTCAACGATATCAACATTAATTTTTGTTGAATACGGCAATATTCTGTAAAACTTGATCTACAATGGGTTTACTAATTTTTCTACTAAGATATCAACTCTTTACATCGCTTATACAGAATTCAATAGATAAAACCAAAAAAGAAAAAACAACCCTGTTCGTTCATTTTTGTATTATCAAGTTGGTAGCAATGCATTATTAGGTTAGGTTAGGTTAGGTTGTAAGTGGCTGCTGACGTTTTACGTCAACACACGTAGACTCTGAGGTCCATTGTGATACCACGGGATCGTAATAGGTTTCCCTACTAGTCCCTGTCGTTAAACCAGTTTGAGCTTCTTATGAAACTCCTTAGATGTTGAATTTTGACATCCGACAAATCTGAAAGATCGTACAGCTCCCTAGATCCCAGTGAAGCAAGTCGCTGACCAGAAAGTGCCGGGCAATGGCAAATAAAGTGTTCGATAGTTTCCAACTCCTCTTCATCCATGCAACTTCGGCAAAAGTCATTCGACGGCACATTTAGCCGCTCTGCGTGCTTCCCTATAAGACAGTGTCCGGTAATTATAGAAACCACCGTTGAAATCTCTCCTCTTGGAAGCGATATCAGCTCACTTGTGCGCCCCTGATTAAGAGAAGGCCAAATCAGTCGTGTTGTCTCACACGTCCATCCATTTGCCCATCTTTGATTAGTCTCCGTCGCAGAACAAAGCCGTAGGTTTTGCTTGCAAGTTTCTAGAGGCATACCAACACATTCCAATTCTGTTGGAACCTGTAAGGTAGTTCCTAGTCTTGCAAGCCCATCGGCTTTGCAATTCCCTGGAATGTCTCTGTGCCCTGGGACCCATATGAGTCGTATGTTAAACTGCTTGGCCATCTCATTTAAAGACGTGCGGCAGTTAAGGACAGATCTTGTTTTCAGAAACATTGAATCCAGGGACTTGACCGCGGCTTGACTGTCAGTATAGATGTTGACTGCGGTTGTAGACAAGACATTGCAGCTCAACCAGTCAGCCACTTCCTTTATTGCCAGCATCTCTGCCTGGTAGACACTGCAATGATCTGGCAATCTACGAGCCAGGCTCAATCCAAGCTCTTCTGAATAGACCCCAAAGCCCACTTGTTCGTGCAGCCTCGATCCATCTGTGTAAAAATTTATGGTAGCTCCACTTCCCGGAGTATCCCCCATCCAAGACTCCCTGGATGGTATCATAGTGGTAAAGTGGCGCTCAAAGAGGCTCAAAGAGGGAGCACAATCCACATTTTGTGGTATTGTTATCTTTTTCAAGATCGCGCTATGGCCACAATCGCTGCTCCTCCATTGCAGCGTGCTATTAAGTCGAATTGCCGACGCAGCTGCATACTGCCTACCCAATATGTCCAAGGGTATTAGGTGAAGGAGGATTTCTAATGCAGCCGTAGGTGTAGTACGAAGAGCACCAGTGATGCACATTGACGCCATTCTCTGTACCTTCGTGATAAAGACACAGTTCGCTTTTGTTTCTAAAGCAGGCCACCAGACAATGATTCCATACAGCAAAATTGGACTTGAGGGCTAAAACCCCATCGTTTTCCAATGACCCTTTTACAGGAATACAAAGCAATCGTTGCTTTTCTCACCCGTTCCTCAATATTACGCCTGAAATTCAGCTTCCTATCTAGAAATACTCCAAGATACTTGGCTCCATCTGAGAAGGTGATCTCAGTACCGTCCAGAGAAATAGGATCAAAAGCAGGAATCTTATTTTTCCTTGTAAATAAAACAAGCTCTGTTTTACTAGGATTAACTCCTAGACCACAGTCTCTTGCCCATTTAGACAGATCTTTCAGAGAACCCTGAAGAATGTCCCGCAATGTTGGCAGATGCTTCCCCTTTACCGCTATCGCGACATCGTCAGCATATGCGACAACATGACAACCACGTGCTTCTAGAGATAGTAGCATTGAATTCAGTGCCAGGTTCCAAAGAAGCGGCGAAAGAACACCTCCTTGTGGTGTGCCCCTATTGACAAATCGAGATATGACGGACGCTCCCAATTCAGACGTTATACGTCTACTGGCAAGTAGGCTTTCCACCATTAAAACGATTTCACGCTTTACTCCCAGACCAGACAATGTCAATATTATCGATTCTGGGATGACATTATTAAAAGCCCCCTCAATATCAAGAAAGGCCACCATAGTGTACTCCTTTACCGAAAGCGATCTCTCGATGGTACCAACGAGCTCATGAAGAGCTGTTTCCGTTGATCGTCCCTTGCTGTATGCATGTTGCTTTGTCGAAAGCAACCTCGGGTCAATCACTCTACGCAAATATGAGTCTATCATTCGTTCCATTGTCTTTAACAAAAAAGAAGACAGACTAATTGGTCTGAAATCCTTCGGAGCTGTGTGGGAACTTTTCCCAGCCTTCGGGATAAATACGACTCTGGTATCCCTCCATTTTAAAGGAATGTACGACCAGTTGATGCATGCTGTGTATAGATTATACAGCAACGGGGCAATATAGTCCGACACTTGCTGCAACTCAGCCGGGATTATACCATCAGGTCCCGGGGATTTATAGGGCCTGAAGCTTTTTATCGCCCAGATTAATGTTGGCATATTTATTATTTCCGAAGCAATTTCAGATGCTTGGGCGTCAGAACGTTCCAAAGCTTGAAACGGCGTCATGGAATTGCCCGGAAAATGCGTGTTTAAAAGGAGATCCAGCGACTCTCCACTGGAGGAAGACCACACCCCATTAGGATCTTTCAGGTATCCCAGGGTGCAAGGAGAAGAAGCCAGAACCTTGCGCAGCCTGGATGCCTCAGAAACGTCTTCTATGTTTCCACAGAAGTTTTTCCAAGAATCACATTTTGCATTTCTGATCATCTTTTTATAACTCTTAAGTTGCAGCCTGTATGCAGACCAGTCCTCGTCCGCTCTTGAAAATTTAGCCTTATTAAAGAGCTTTCTGCAGGAATCTCTGCTCGTCTGCAACTCATTTGACCACCAAGGTGGCTTTTTTTTCCCTCTAGGCTTTGCAGAAGGGCAAGACGCATCCAATGCATTGCAATGTGAAATTTGTTTGTCTCTTATAAAATTATTTTATGTGTTTGTTTCTTATAAAAATATTTAATATTATAAAAATAAATTAAAATAGGATCTGATGATCAGATTCTGATCTGTAAATATTTGGTAAGTAATAAAATACATTAGTTACTTTATGTATTTATACTATATTATACTTTTGTTTGTTTTTTTTTTAAGGCTTTTGATTTGGTGTCATTAGAAATCTGGAGAATGGCTTACGACTCGTAAGTTACGAGTGCAAAACATAAATAAACGAAGTGTGTGAAAATCTTGTGGTGAAATATTGCAGCTTAAAAAGCCGGTGATAATTCTAAAAAATATTGTGATTTTTACTTAATAAAGAATATTAACAAATAACAACAAGGTTTTTTTTATTAATAATATTTCTTATATGTTATTTACATATACCCCGAAATCCACATAAATTTGGATTTCAAATCCAATTAAAATCTATACCGTTTACATATGCTTTTTTGACATTTAGCGGGATTTTGTTTGTACTAACTCTGTATTTTCTTTTGATTTGTGTACAGGGTTGTTAGTTGGAAAATTACCCAATTTTATAAATATTTCTAAAAACAATGATTTTTTTTGCCGGAGCCAATATTTTCAATCCCACTAGTATATGTTGGGACCACAATATCAAAAAATGTGTTTTTATGTAGAGCTGCTTCTTTAAATGCAAGAAAATTAACATTTTT
Source organism: Pegoplata infirma (assembly GCA_963921195.1). Lineage (NCBI taxonomy): Eukaryota > Metazoa > Arthropoda > Insecta > Diptera > Anthomyiidae > Pegoplata > Pegoplata infirma. Next base: position 43,748,475 of record OY992537.1, read on the forward strand.
GCCAAGTTTGGGGCCGCCACCATTGAGTGCTTTTCTTTGTTAGGAAGACCAAATTGGTCAACTAAATTGTGCGTTTACCATTTGCAATGGTAAATTTTAAATGAAACATTGTTAAACATTGTTTTTATTAATCTTTTAATAGTTTTAAAAAAATAAATTTTTATTGTTTTTTTACTTTATAAAAAACAACAACAGCTGATAAAAAATCGTGTGCAGCGTTGTAAAAAAAGCATTAGGGATGATTATTTTGGGAAAACCCATAGTTGTACAATTAAGTAGTAGAAATTTTTTAGATTTTAAATTGCGATTTTACGATTTTCCCAAAATCCAAGTTTTTTTTGTATGGGATTTGACATTTGAAATCCAAAAAAGTAATTGGATTTACTTGGATTTTCATTGAAATCCCACACCCAAAAAATTTCCCAGTTATTGGCTACTAAGAATTTAACTAAGTCCCAGTTAAAATACACCTAACTGAGCCCCAGTTGTTTTCACTCGGTTGATGGTAACTAATTTTATAAACAATTTTGAATTCAACTGAATTTCCAGTTACAGGCAACAGAATATTAGTTAAATTTGTGAAATCGTTGAAAATAGTTGCTAATAACTGGTTAATAAATAAAAATTGTCAATTGGAACTGCTTTTTTTTTAATTTCACCATAAAAAAAAAGTACTTTTAATTTTTAACAATATTATTTTATTAAAGATTCTAGTAAGATGTATTACATTGCACCAACCATTAAAAAGCCAGAGTTTGAATTCATATATCCCACTTTTAGATCACCAAATTTTACTCCTTAGCTCCTTCACACGATGCTTTTATATACATATCTATTTATTCTCCATCTGAAAAAATATTAGTTATTTTTTTATAAAGAAAAAGCCATAAATTAGAAAAATAAAACTTACAGTTTAAAAATAAAAATCCGTTTGAGGTTTTTCCTTTTTTTTATTTTTATAAAAACGATGTTGATTTTTAAAATTTGTAAACAAATAAATTAACAGGGTAACTGATAGATAGTTTAATTTAATTGAAAATCCAGTTGTTTGTTACTAACCCAGTTAATTTAAATTTATTTCAAATCAACTAATAATTTTCGTAACTATCTAACTGGGGAATTTTTTCGGTGCATTTTTTTTGGATTTCGAGGCATATGTAAATGGCCTATTATATCAACAAAAATATGAGTTGAGTTTACAAAAAATACGAGTTGATTTACAAAAAAACGAGATCAACTTTTACAAAAACTGACAACAATTTTTATTGAAATCAACATAAATATTTGTAGGGTCAAAATCAACAATGATTTCTGTTGAATTTACAATGATTTTCTTTGGGAATACAATGATTTTTGGTTGAGTGTATGAAAAAAGTTTTACCAAGTAGGATTGCTCAATCTTACACAGATTTTTTTTTGCGTGAATGGTGTTTTAAGTTATGACAGAAAAATTAACTTTAGCATTTTTTTTATCTTACATTTATTTATCTTTTAAAAAACCAATTATTTATTTCTATTTATTAATTTATTTTAATTTTATTTGTCAATTTCCTTTTTACGTTTTTATAACACAAAAAACTAACGAAGCACACACACAAAAATACAAAATGAAAATGGCGGTCTGTATTTGTTTTTTTTTTTTGTTGTTTTCTTTCGATAAATTTTTGTGCAAGTAAGTTGCATTATTGTGCAAGTTACTTGGTTATTTTACATAAAAAACTCATTATGTTACTTTAACATCGACAAGCATAATTTTAGCAAAAATTTGGTTAAAATTTTTTTTTGGTATGAAAAAAATTTTACCAAGTAGGATTGCTCACTCTGACACAGATTTGTATAAAATGTACACAGAAAAAATTTTTAAAACAAAAAAAAATTTTAAGATATCCCTTCCCTGGATGTCGCTATTAAAGAGGCGGCGGGTCGCTATAGCGGATGGCGTTTTTAGTTTTTTCGATTTTAGTTTAGTGTGCCCCATAAACTGCAATTTTGCATTTTTTTGTGTGTACTTCATCGGTTGTAGCCTTAGCATATTCTTGGTAAATTTATGCCAGATTTTTCCTCACTCCGACACAGATTTTGTTTGCGTGTACTGACTGGCAAAACCTTTTCTGAACCACCCACCCTAATGAACATTTTTTTTGGGTGTACTTTTTGGTGGTGCCAGATCTAAAAACACAATGTCTACTTGGCTCACTCTTTGTTCTATGCCATTACGTTTCCATTTTAAGTTTCAGTTGCTTACAGTTGTTTACAACTATTGGCAATCAGCTGTTCAGTTTAATTTTTTTTTGTTATCGTGTTTGATTAAAGAATTTGTTGCGGGATATATTATAAAAGAAAAAAATATTGCGAAATTCATTATAAATTATTGTCAAAAAAAAATCTGAACACTTCTTCATAAAAAGCTGGGAATCCCTTCCTTAAATTTTGAACAATATGTTACGAATTTTTAGTAACACCTCAAAATCTTTAAATGCCACAAAGGCTTTAAGCAAACAATGGCTTGCGGGCATAACCACAACAACAGCCGAACAAGGGCCACAACCCCAGGCAAATGTTTCATCATCAGAAGGTAAGACTGATAAAACAAATTAAATATAATTATAAACCAAGTCGTCAACTATCCTTTTATAACAAATTGAGGTTATGTAAGCTAATGATGCCGATTTTTGTTTATCTTATATGTAGAATTCAGACAGAAACGTATAAAATTTAATATAAAAACTGATAATGTGGAAGGAAGACCATTGTACTTAGATGCGCAAGCTACAACACCATTGGTAAATGACGAAAAGTCACTTGAGTTGAAATATAATTTGTTATTTACTTAATTTTCTTTAGGATCCCCGTGTATTGGATGCCATGCTGCCTTATTTAACTAATTATTATGGTAATCCACATTCTCGTACCCATGCCTATGGTTGGGAAACTGAAAAAGCTGTAGAAATTGCCCGTGAGCAAGTGGCCAATATAATTGGAGCAGAGCCTAAAGAAATTATTTTCACCTCTGGTGCAACTGAATCAAATAATATAGCTGTAAAAGGTGTGGCCAGGTAGGGTACATTTAAGCGCTTTTGATTTGAATGTTTCTATGGTCAATACTTTTTTATCTCAATAGATTTTATGGTTCCAAGAAAAAACATGTTATTACAACACAAACTGAGCACAAATGTGTTTTGGATTCTTGTCGTGCTTTAGAAAATGAAGGATTCCGTGTTACATATTTGCCTGTTAAATCCAATGGTATTGTCGATATGCAACTTTTAGATGAGGCTATGACACCCGATACGTCATTGGTATCTATAATGACAGTCAATAATGAAATTGGTAAGAATATTTATATTTCACAGATGCTAAGACATTTTTCTACTAAATCTTTGGCATAGTCATTTCGGAGGAAAAGAGAAGTGGTCTGCGGGGAACACTTCTCGCAATAAATGTTGGAAATAAATTTAAAATGATTTTTGCACTTAAGTAATACAATTTTATCATCAATTAAACTAATATTTTCAATTCAAACCCACCAAATGGGACGGACCGAAAAAAAATATGTTCTTATTCCATACTTGGGACCAAAGCATTGACGCATTAGTTTTTTTATGTAAAATGCCCATGAAATAGCAGGCATTGGCATAGTTTTTTCATACAAAAGTAATGCTAGGTCGCAAGTATGTCTTATTCTCTAGCTTCAAATGAGCTGATATAGCTTCCAAGAGGATATATTTCGACTGTGCTGGCTGTAATTACTAATCTAAGTGCCATTGTCTGGCACTTTCTGGTCAGAGTCATGCTTCACTGCGATCTTCTGATTTGTCGCATGTCAAAATTCAAAATCTTTGGGATTTCATAAGGAGCTCAAAATGGTTTAACGGCAGGGACCAGCAGGGGAACCTCATTACCGACCCGTGGTATTACAACGGACCTCGCAGTCTATTTGTGCTGACGTAAAACGTCAGCTGCCACTTACAACAAAACAACATATTCCCTAGGTAAATCAGACTGAACTTCTTTTGACATTAAAATGCTTCACTTAACAAATGTTATAAAAATTAAGTTCTTCAGAAGTGTGGCACGAATAAGTTTTATGGTCTTACGGTATGTCTGTTCAAAAATGGGCAAAATCGAACAAGGGGAAAAACGTCACCCTTGTAGAACTTAAACAACCTCCAAAAAAAATGGAATCATTTTTGATTTTTTTTAACAAATGAAACATTTTTTTGCGAGAAGAACGTCAGCGTTCTTTACATGAACCAAGGAGATAAGGAAAGACCACTTTTTGGGGGCGTGGATATAAAAAATTTTCGACGTTATATTGAATTTATTTTTTAGCAACGGAATTATATTTAGCGCCATAAAAACCGAATATATGTATACATATTAGATCCGCTATTTTCAAATATAAATTTTTTTAGGAAATAACTTTCTGGATGGACGTGTACATTTTATTTTTGTAGTGGTCGACAAACAAGTCCATATACCATCAAAATCGCACTTTCAACAAACAAATTGTGCAGTGCCGCCATTAGTTTATAATTCTCTATCATTTGATGATGATTCAGCAACGAATCTTACTCTTTATAAAAGTTTAAAACCTACTAGATACTAATTTTATTTTAAATCGCATCACTTTTACAAAATTTTGACGACTTATTGCATTCTCCATTTGAATTTTGTATTTTTGAGCTCATTTTAAATTTGTTGACACCAAAAACTTTAAGATTACAATTTGAAAATTTTTTATTCGAATCTCAATTTATTAAAGTTTTCGCAACCATATTGGATTCACCATTTTAAATTTTGTATTTTTGAGCATCGAATTTGGAATTAGCGACTATGAAAAATTCTAGACATAAATTTTCTTTTTAATCGCACCTCTTTTAAATATTTTCGACGCCATATTGGATCCGCCATTTTGAATTTTGTATTTTTGAGATCAGTTTTGAAATCGTTGACCCCGAAAACTTTAAGATACCAATTTTTAGCATGTTACGACAAGTGGAAAGACTTTTGGCCGGAAAATACTCTCTGCGTCCCAGTGTGAAATGGGGCAAAATCTGACAGGAGGAAAAAATTTTATTATTGAAAAACTATGCCTCTAAAAACGCCAATTTTTATTTTTTTTGTAATTTTGTTCAACAAATGATATTTTGGTGTCAGAAAAAGTTCAATTCCCGGACTTAAAACCAGGAGGTTAGAAAATCTATTTTTTATTTTGACCCGCCCCTTTTGTAGGCGTAGATTTAAAAAAAATATATAAAATAAAATTGCATTTCTTTAGTGAAAAATCATAATAAATGAATGTGTGAACATTTTTCGCGAAAAGAAAGTTTTTCCACAAAGTTTTGGAGGGCATAAAATATTTGTCTTATCCGAATTTAACACTCTTGTTTATTTTAACAAAATAACTTTACTTTTCAAGCATTCAAAGATAAAATAAACAATTTTTTTTAGGTGTTAAGCAACCCGTTGCTGATATTGGTGCTCTTTGCCGTTCCAAAAAAGTTTTCTTCCACACTGATGCCGCTCAAGCGGTTGGCAAAATACCACTTGATGTCAATTCTATGAACATTGATTTAATGTCAATTTCGGGTCATAAAATCTATGGTCCCAAGGGCATAGGTGCCCTATATGTGCGTAGACGTCCACGTGTACGTCTTGAACCCATTCAAAGTGGTGGTGGTCAAGAAAGAGGTTTACGTAGTGGCACCGTGCCAGCACCTTTAGTTGTTGGTTTGGGAGCTGCAGCAGAATTGTGTCAACATGAAATGGAATATGATTCGAAATGGATTAATTTCTTATCTAAACGTTTATTAGATCGTCTTACACAAGAATTACCACAGATTATACGTAATGGAGATCCAGTACATACTTATAATGGTTGTTTGAATCTTTCGTTCGCCTACGTAGAAGGCGAATCATTATTGATGGCTCTTAAGGATGTGGCGTTGTCTTCAGGTTCAGCTTGTACTTCCGCATCTTTAGAACCATCATATGTATTAAGAGCTATTGGCACCGATGAAGATTTAGCTCATAGTTCTATAAGGTAAATAACAAAAAAAATTACACTGCTTCATCAACATGGTGATGTATCTGCCTATTTTAAAATTAAAATTTGTAAAAGCCTGTCTTAATCTTAAAAAAATTTATGTAAAAATTTAATAATTGTATTTACAGATTTGGTATTGGCCGTTTTACAACAATTGAAGAGGTCGATTATACGGCAAATAAATGTATAAAACATGTAGAACGTTTACGTGAAATGTCTCCCTTGTGGGAAATGGTACAAGAAGGCATTGATATTAAAACCATTCAATGGTCTCAACATTAAGTGGTGTTAGAACAAAAAACATCAACGGCTTGTATAATTCGTTCTTTGGAAAATATATATTTCTTTGTTTTTAGCTTTATCAACTTAAAGTAGGACCTTTAAATTAAAAAGTTTTCATTAAATTTTTTAACTATGTTTTCCTTATAATTTAAGATTTACTAATTCATGTGTATTAATCATAATTTTAATTATTTTGTTATTAAGCAACTATAAATATGCAATAACGACTTTTAAAAAATAGTAGTATATCTTTTTCCAAATAAAAGAAGCAATCGATTCATATTTTTCAACACAAATCCATCGTATACAATTTCTAAAACATCAAAAATTCCCTAAAATAGAAATGTAAAAGTCTTTCCTGCAATGTTGTACTCATATATATATTAGTTTATTTAAGGTGAGTATATTTTTTTTTTTTTAATTTATTAATTTTAAGTTTTTAGCTAAGCACACTTTTTAATTCATATTTACATACATTTTTTTCCTTTCAGAATTCCTTTAACTATCTTTTTACGAGCTCGATGTTTTTATTCGATTAACTTTTTTAAATAATGCAGGTTAGTATTAAAGCGCATACTTTCATTTTTTGGATTATATCTCTTACATACACTTGTTCTTTTCAGAATTCTTTCAAAATCATCAAGTTATCCAGAAAATTTATGAAATGATAATTTATTTTTGTTCTCCATAAAATACTTACAAATCTTCTATTAAAATTAAGTAAGTAATATCGACATAATTCTTAAAATTTAAGCGTAGCTTAGAATATTGAATCACTTTAATTTATCAATCACACATTTTTGAGTATTATTTTATTCAGGACAACTTAATTTTCCGGCTTTTGCGACCGTTCTGCTAGGGTAGCCGATCTTTTAACCTTGAGTTAGTGGTACAGACAGTATAAGTTAGCGTTGTCCGTCTGTCTATTAAAATGGTGGTCAAAGCCACGAACGAAAATGTATGTACACCTTGAACATTTTACCATGATAATGTTTTTAGACTAGTGTCTAATTTTAAAAAGTTGCAGGACGCCACCTCAGTTTGACTATATAAGCTAACGATTAACAAAAAAGAAAATTGGAATTACTATTTTCATTTTCTTAAAACCAAAAATTTTTGTAACTTGGGTTTGTAACTTGGATAATAATTCACCTCGTGGGGAATAAAACAAATATTCACCAGCTAGTGAATAACACGTAACATAATTATTTTGCATCAATATTTTTTTTCTCAATAATTTTTTTTTTTTTTTCATCAATATTTTTTTTTTTTTCGTCAATATTGTTTTTTTCCTCAATATTTTTTTTTTTCATCAATATTTTTTTTTCCTCAATATTTTTTTTTTTTCATCAATATTTTTTTTTTTCATCAACATTTTTTTTTTTTTCATAATTTTTTTTTTCATCAAAATTCTTTTTTTTCATAATTTTTTTTTTTTTTTCATAAATATTTTTTATTTTCATCAATATTTTTTTTTTGATCAATATTTTTTTTTTTCATCCATTTTTTTTTATAAATTTTTTTTCATCAATATTTTTTTTTTCATCATAATTTTTTTTTTTATCAATATTTTTTTCATAAATTTTTTGACAAAAGTGCACATTACGGAGCACAAAAAATTTTTGGGGGAAACACGAAATTAATTTGGGGAAAACACGAAATTAAATAAAGGGGCTGGGCCCCGGATCGCGTTATTTTTTCTAGAAAAATTTTGCTTTAGAAAGATCACCTATTTATACAGCAAAACATTATCATGATTCAATGGTTTGGGAAAGAGTACAAATATCGCAGACATTTTTTCTACATAACCTAAAAATACAAAATGCTTTAATAATAATTTTTCACTAAAACTTTAATTTCACATAACTTTTTTTTGTTAAAATTGTATTCTTTTACCAACAACATTTTTTTACCAAAATTTCTTTTCCAAGTTAAAATTTTTCCAATAATCTTTTTTACATCAATAAATTTGGCAATTCCATTTTTTATACCCTCCAACCACATTGGCCTAGAACCCCATTAGGAATATATATTTTTATTCAGTGATGTATTCTAAGACATTTAAGCTATGTTCGTCTGTCCATTTATCTGTGGAATGCACGATACAGTCCAAAATATGTCGCGAGTAGGTCTTGTGTTCATAGACTGGTAAAGTAAAACTGGTGAAATGTCCAACATCAGATCTGGGGGGAAAAAGTTTATCATTCCAGAACTAAACTAACATCTGAAAAATGCAATAAAAAAAACTTAGAAAAGATATTTTGGTGAAAAAAAATTGTTTAAAAAATTTTTGATGAAAAAATAATTTATGATAAAAACAATAATTTTTGATGAAAAAAATTAATGAAAAAAAAAATTATAAAAAAAATGAAAAAAAAGCTTAATGAAAAAAAAAATTTATGATTTTTTTTTTTTTTTATAAAAAAAAATGTTTGATAAAAAATAATTATGGCCGCTGTTCCAAAAAAAGTAATTCACATAAAAAATGTCAAAATAAAAATTTTCGAATTTTTTTGGTGCTCTACATCTGAATTTTTTTCGGTTTACATAAATAAAATTTGGTGAAAGCAAAACAAATGTACTTTTTCCTTATAATTTTTTAAATTTTAATAATTCGATTTCAACTCCAAATGAAAACGTGATCAACAAAACACTAAACTTGATTTCATGTGATTCGGTAATTTTCATGTGAATTGAAAAATTGTGAGACAGAACAGAGGCCTATGTTACGTTTTATTTACCAAATAAAAAGTCAAAAGTTATCGTGTTTTAAACAGACAGACAAATGGACATACATAGCTAGATCGTCTTAAAATCGATCGAGGATCATGAATATATATGGGGCATTCCATGTGAAATCGGACACTTTGAATAACTTTTTTTTTTAGATTTTCCCAATTTGTTTACAGTTTTCAGTACCCTTCGAAAACTCCTTCGTGGTAAATTTTCAGATTTTTTTGATGACCCGTTCAAAGGATATCGAATTTTGAAAAATTGGTAGTTTGTTCCTTTACTCAAACTTCTTTTAATCATAACTTCTTCAATAATGGTCCAAATTTCAAATTTTTTTTTTTCAAAATGTTTGTTTTTTTGCGTACTTTTTAAAAAAAAATCCCAAAAAATTCTTAAAAGCGCTCTAGTATGCGATTTTTAAGTTTTAAAATTTAAATCTCATTTTTGAAAATGTTTGTACTCTTCGATTTTTTGAAATTTTTTTGTGTTAAACTTCTATCGATTATACAAATTTTTTGCCCAGCAAGATCGTGGGATAACGATTATTACTATTTTTTAAAATTTTTTGAAAAAAATTTATTGTATCTTAAAATCATTTCTACTGCTCCAATGGTGCGTCATAGAGAGGTAATTTATAAGACCGACCCCCATTAATTTTTACGTCTTAACATTTCTTTGGAACAAACTAATACCCTATCTCCAATTTCTAAGGGGGCTCCCACACAAAACGACATTTTTTTAAAATTTGTTCCAACCGCTCTAACTGCCCTAATAGTGCCCTTAGAGCAACAAAATGTATGACCAACCCACAATATTTTTTTAGTCCAAACATTTTCTCTGAACACACCTACCCTCTACCTTTAACTGTTAAGGCGGTCCCCATACAATTTTTTTTATTTTTTGTAAATTTGTTTTATTTAATCAGCTTCTACCGGTCCAATGGTGCATCCGAGAGGGGTCATTAGTGAGACCGACCCCCATTTATTTTTACCCTACAACATTTTTTCAAAACATACCTACGCCCTATCTCCACTCCCTAAGTAGGTCCCATACAAATAACTGTTGGAGCAAATTTTATAAAAATGTAATTTTGTATGGGAGCCTACTTAGGGAGTTCAGATAGGGCGTAGGTATATTTTGAAAAAATGTTGTAGGGTAAAAATAAATGTGAGTCGGTCTCACTAATGATCCCTCTCGGACACACCATTGGACCGGTAGAAGCTGATTAAATAAAACAAATTTACAAAAAATAAAAAAAATTGTATGGGGACCGCCTTAACAGTTAAAGATAGAGGGTAGGTGTGTTCAGAGAAAATGTTTGGACTAAAAAAATATTGTGGGTCGTTCATACATTTTGTTGCTATAAGGGCAGTTAGAGCAGTTGGAACAAATTTTAAAAAATGTCGTTTTGTTTGGGAGCCCCCTTAGAAATTGGAGATAGGGTATTAGTTTGTTCCAAAGAAATGTTAAGACGTAAAAATTAATGGGGGTCGGTCTTATAAAGGACCCCTCCATGACGCACCATTGGAGCAGTAGAAATGATTTTAAGATTGAAAAATTACAATAAAATTTTTTCAAAAAATTTTAAAAAATAGTAATAATCGTTATCCCACGATCCTCCTGGGCAAAAAAATTTGTAGAATTGATAGAAGTTATACACAAAAAAATTTCAAAAAAATCGAAGAGTACAAACATTTTCAAAAATGAGATTTAAATTTTAAAACTTAAAAATCGCATACTAGAGCGCTTTTAAGAATTTTTTTGGATTTTTTTTTTAAAAGTACGTAAAAAAACAAAAATTTTGAAAAAAAAAATTGAAATTTGAGCCATTATTGAAGAAGTTATGATTAAAAGAAGTTTGAGTAAAGGAACAAACTACCAATTTTTCAAAATTCGATATCTTTTGAACGGGTTATCAAAAAATCTGAAAATTTACCACGAAGGAGTTTTCGAAGGGTACTAAAAACTGTAAACAAATTGGGAAAATCTAAAAAAAAAAGTTTTTCAAAGTGTCCGATTTGACATGGAATGCCCCATATATACCTTCTATGACTAGAGTGGAGGGTAACACAAAATTTTTGATTAAAAATTTTTGTGATCAAAAAATAAATTTATTTTTAATGAAAAAAAAAAAATGTTGGTATACAAAAATTGATGAAATAAACATTTTAGATGAAAAAAAAAATGTTGATGAAAAAAATTTTTTTTGGTGAAGAATATTTTTGTCGTTTTATTCACCAGCTGGAGAACAATTTTTTTATTCACCAGCAGGTGAATTATTAGTGAGACCGACCCCCATTTATTTTTACCCTACAACATTTTTTCAAAACATACCTACGCCCTATCTCCACTCCCTAAGTAGGTCCCATACAAATAACTGTTGGAGCAAATTTTATAAAAATGTAATTTTGTATGGGAGCCTACTTAGGGAGTTGAGATAGGGCGTAGGTATATTTTGAAAAAATGTTGTAGGGTCAAAATAAATGTGAGTCGGTCTCACTAATGACCCCTCTCGGACACACCATTGGACCGGTAGAAGCTGATTAAATAAAACAAATTTATAAAAAAATAAAAAAAATTGTATGGGGACCGCCTTAACAGTTAAAGATAGAGGGTAGGTGTGTTCAGAGAAAATGTTTGGACTAAAAAAATATTGTGGGTCGTTCATACATTTTGTTGCTATAAGGGCATTATAAGGGCAGTTAGAGCAGTTGGAACAAATTTTAAAAAATGTCGTTTTGTGTGGGAGCCCCCTTAGAAATTGGAGATAGGGTATTAGTTTGTTCCAAAGAAATGTTAAGACGTAAAAATTAATGGGGGTCGGTCTTATAAAGGACCCCTCCATGACGCACCATTGGAGCAGTAGAAATGATTTTAAAATTGAAAAATTACAATAAATTTTTTTCAAAAAATTTTAAAAAATAGTAATAATCGTTATCCCACGATCCTCCTGGCCAAAAAAATTTGTAGAATTGATAGAAGTTTTACACAAAAAAATTTCAAAAAAATCGAAGAGTACAAACATTTTCAAAAATGAGATTTAAATTTTAAAACTTAAAAATCGCATACTAGAGCGCTTTTAAGAATTTTTTTGGATTTTTTTTTTTAAAGTACGTAAAAAAACAAAAATTTTGAAAAAAAAATTGAAATTTGGACCATTATTGAAGAAGTTATGATTAAAAGAAGTTTGAGTAAAGGAACAGACTACCAATTTTTCAAAATTCGATATCTTTTGAACGGGTTATCAAAAAATCTGAAAATTTACCACGAAGGAGTTTTCGAAGGGTACTAAAAACTGTAAACAAATTGGGAAAATCTAAAAAAAAAAGTTTTTCAAAGTATCCGATTTGACATGGAATGCCCCATATATACCTTCTATGACTAGAGTGGAGGGTAACACAAAATTTTTGATTAAACATTTTTGTGATCAAAAAATAAATTTATTTTTAATGAAAAAAAAAATGTTGGTATACAAAAATTGATGAAATAAACATTTTAGATGAAAAAAAAAAAAAATGTTGATGAAAAAAATTTTTTTTGGTGAAAAATATTTTTGTCGTTTTATTCACCAGCTGGAGAACAATTTTTTTATTCACCAGCAGGTGAATTATTGTCCAAATTTAAATTCACTCAAAAAACCCCGACTAACGCACACTCACTCATGCAAAAAAACTTACGCACACTCACGCAATTGTTTCCACCACTCACACTCAATTACGTGAGTTAAATTGAGTTTCAATCATACTCACGCATGATTTACGCCCTAATCTGGTCATCTCCACTTGAAACGTTTAAAAATGGAAGTAGTATGTTGTCATACACACACATATGGTTAAATAAAACAAGTTTTAATTTTTCTTTACAAAAAAAAATGTTTATTTAAAAATATACTACATCCAGCCACATTTGTAAACTTACAAACTAATATTTATTACTAAATCAAACAAATGACAAGAAATATTATAAAAAATGGAAATATTTGTATGTACCTATTCAGAAAAATACTAAAGCTCCAAACTTTTTAATTATATTCAAAACCTTTGAGTTTTTATTTGAATCAAAAGTAAATTAACTGCATATTTAAAACAAAATGAATTAATGAATACAAAGGTTGAATAAAATAAAAGCAAAAGGTGAAAAAAGAAAATACGAAATATTTGCGTAAATTATGTATAGATTGCAAAAAAACAAACTAAATAAATTATAATTTTGCAATAAACAAATATGAAATTAATGTTGAGATTAACAACAACAAAAAACAAAATTATATAAGTTTAGCCAAAAAGAAACTCATACACTATCATTAACAAAATTAATTAACTTTCTTAGATGATGGTTTAACTGTGCTAGCTCCACCTCCTAAGATCTTGCGACGTTGAGCAAACATATGCAAATACATTTGTGGGAAAAGTGGAATATACAGCAGCATAACAATCCATAATAATACAAAGTATGAGAAGGTGGCATTATAGATATTAGGCATTTCAATAGACCATAGACTGGAATTCTTTTTGGCATAACCTTGAGCCCACCAGAAACACAACAGCTCACCGGTAACGCCAATTGGATACAAAGCAATAAATGTTGTATAACGTAGAAATACCAAAATGTGTGGAACAAATTTTATAATATTAAAGGCATAGTAACCATAACGTATAATTTCTGTAACAGACCAAGCTAATAAGGCTATGGGTAAACCAGGTGATACCTTACCCGTAGGGGTAGCCATTACTACACCCACCACCACCATCATCCGACTTAAGACCTGGAAGGTTGTAATCACAGGATTTGATTTAACCAAACCGCAGGCAGCATTTATAATTTCCACAAAGGCTGCATTTTGGAATACGATAACTGCCAGTCTCGTATAGTCCCATAATGTTATATTTGCTCTAAATTCTGGTCCTTGTATTAAATAATAATTGGCCAACTGGTATAAAATGTAACACCAGCCCACCACTTGTATGGCATTGTATAGAAATAGATAACCCTTAACGATAACACTTTGTTCCTTGGCTGGTGCTTTTGTAGATTTTGGTGGTGCCATTATTGTGGATTGCTAACTACTGCTGATGTTTGTAAACGTTTCAGTGAACTTTCACCTCCAATACTTAACTAAAGACTAGTAAATGTTTAATAACTTTTGTGCCACTGATAACACGAACACTTTCACTAAATCACTAAAGGTGATTTCAGTTACTAAAATTTATACCCTCAGGTAATTAATGCACACAGACTAAACAGATGCAACAGTAGGGGTTTATTACATAAAATAGAAAAACTTCGATTTTGTATTTCCTCACAAAACATGGTATGTGCTAGAGTAGGCGCGTGAGTGATTTTTGACTCGCTCACGACAGGAAATTTTGAATCACACTTACTCACGAGCGTATTTATTTTACTCACAATCATGTGAGTAAATTTTATACAACTCAAACTCACATGCACTCACCACAGTACATGAGTAGTAGGTTCATAGAGTTGCATTTGATGTGTGTGAGTATTAGTGACAGCACACGGTGTAACTTTTGACGTTTTATACAAAACGTAAACAAACAACATAAATACATACACAAAAGCTCACATGTACAGGCACACATACACAAGGCAGCGATGATAATTCTGTACTGAAAACCATACCACCATATTGGAAAGTACGCAATTAGCACCATTGTTTGCATACTAGTCTGTACTGTGGCACTCACGCAAGCTTTCCTCACCCTCACGAAACTTTTATTTATACAAAAAAAAATCAAAAACTAAAATTTCAAAAATTCTTCAAAATTTTCAGCAAAATTTAAAGTTTAGCGAAATTTTATTTTTTTTTACTTTTTTCGGGATAAAATCTTAAGTTAGTACAAATAATATTTTTTTTTTTGGTACGAAAGAAAATATGAAGAGAAAATAAATCACGCAAAAAAACGACTCACGCACACTCACTCACGCAAAAATCTAACTTACGCACACTCACTCACGCAATTTTTTTCTCCACTCACACTCACAATCACGTGAGTAAAATTAAATTCATTCTCACGCGTGAATCACGCTCTAATCTTCTCATGTGCCTATCTGTAGTCGGTGCTTATAATGCAGCAAAAATTAAAAGTACTGGGTTGTGAAATTGTTAAGGTACACGCAAAAAAAAAATCTGTGTAAGATTGAGCAATCCTACTTGGTAAAACTTTTTTCATACCAAAAAAAAATTTTTAACAAATTTTTGCTAATATTATGCTTGTCGATGTTAAAGTAACATAATTCATTTTTTATGTAAAATAACCAAGTAGCTTGCTCAATAACGCAAATTACCTGCACAAAAATTTATCGAAAGAAAACAACAAAAAAACAAAACAAATACAGACCGCCATTTTCATTTTGGATTTTTGTGTGCGTGCGTTGTTCGTTTATTTTTTGTGTTATAAAAACGTAAAAAGGAAATTGATATATAAAATAAAAATAAATTAATACATAAATAAAAATAAAAAAAATAGTTTTCTAAAAGATAAATAAATGTAAGATAAAAGAATGTTAAAGTTAATTTTGCTTTCATCACTTAAAACATTATTCAATAAGAAAAACCAATGGAGTCCCAGACGTATGTTTCGATGAATAACAAATGGAATGATAAAGTGAGTATACCCGCATTCCGAAGACACCAATAAGGTTTAATAGATTTTTAGTTAAAAATTAGTGTTTGGTAATAGTTTTATATTTTTACAGGGTACTGCTAAATAAATTTTTGAAGCTATGGAGAATCCTTCACTACAATAAAGAGCGTGAACACCAATCCTGCCTTTAGTTATAAAATTAAAACATAAAAACCCAAAGCCAAGGGAGTCCATACCTGTTTTGATGAGTTACAAATGGAATGACAAAGTAAGTGTTCCTCCTTACCAAGAGACCAATGGGGTTAACCAATTTTTTAAATTAAAAATTTATGTTTTGTAATAATTTTCTATTTTTACAGGATGCTTTTAAATAAATTCGTGAAGCTATAGCGGATCCTTTACTTCAAGAAGAAGCGTAGGCAGCAGTCACTCGAGAAAATTGTACAAAAAGGGTCAGTTGGTCGGTGGTAAATTAAATACTACACAACATTTATTATATTAATATGGATTTATTCTGTGAAAATTTTAAATTCAACAAATATACAAATTTTTACAAAAATTTATTGAAAATTTATTTTACATAAATGTGGTAATTTTTAGCATTATTTTTAGTCAGCTTTTCAAATAATTTTGGAATATTTCACCATATTTCTTTTGGTATATTTTACCAAGTTTTTGCTTAAATAGCATTAGCAATTTCTTCAAAATTTTTTACATAAGTGTTTTGGCTAAATTACGAAAACTACTTCGTCGGTTGTAGTTTTAGCATATTTTTGGTAAAATTATGCCAGATTTTTGCTCACTCCGACACAAGTTTTTTTTTGCGTGTACCTACAGACGACGCAATATTATGTACAATATCCAATTATATTGATCGTGTGTGGGTTAGATTGACGATTGTACAATGGTCAATCTAACCCACACACGATCAATATAATTGCATATTGTACATAATATTGCGTCGTCTGTAGGTACCTTTAGAATTCGAAAATTTTAATCTGTTTTAAAAAAATCCCATAAAACCCGACTTACACCTCAGGTGAAATCTAGTTTAAACGAGATTTTAGCTCACATATGATCCACAACTGATATAAATATTTAGACAAAAAAGGTTTATATAACGCTAAAATATGTAGCAATAATTGCTTCGCATTTTGTCTGAGCAACTATTGCTGGCAATTAAACATCAAAATCTAACGTCATCTTTGTTTGGAATTCATTGAAATAGACGTAAGGTGTTTATTTTCTTCGTTCTGCCAATGTTATTGCTTATTGCCATAAAAAAATCAGGTGGCGACCAGGAGTCAGGTATAAATAGGTGTGTACAAAACGAAAAAATAACGATATATGGTTCAAGAATATTTTGTTAACATCTTTCATAAGTGTCGCGTCTGTTTAGTCTGTGTCACAGAGATGCAGTGCTGCCAGATATTTTTTCGTTGCCCCAAAAAATATAACAGAATAACCACAAACTAATACCACTTATACCAAAATCTGGTAATACACGATTTAAAGCCATATCGTTTGTGAATTATTGGTACGACCCAAAGACCATTTGCTTTGTTATGAGAAAAACGTAAAAGAAACTTTTCGTCAACGTTATTAAAAATCTATACGATAGATTTTTTGCTTTTGGTATCGATTGCTTAATATGTTTTAAGAAAAAATATAAATTTTTATGCATTTTCGCACAAGATATCAAGAGTTATTAAGATTTTGGCAGGATGCTTTCAAATAAATTCGTGAAGCTATAGCGGATCCTTCACTTCAAGAAAAAGCAGCAGTCACTGAAGAACATTGTACATAAAGGGTCAGTTGGTGGTAAATAAAATCCTACACAACATTTACTATAATAATATGGATTATTCTGTGAAAATTTTAAATTCAACATATATAAAAAATTTTATAGAAAATTTATTTTAGCATAAATGTGGTAATTTTCATTATTATTTGTAGTCACCTTTTCTACTAATTTTGGTATATTTAACCAAGTTTTTGCATAAATTTTTTTTTATAAGTGTTTCGGCTAAATTACGAAAACTACTTCGTCGGTTGTAGTTTTAGCATATTTTTGGTAAAATTATGCCAGATTTTTGCTCACTCTGACACAGTTTTTTTTGCGTGTGTAAAAGACCTTCATTGTAAGTTATGACTGAATATCTTTTGATTTATACGATGTATAAAAAAGTGGATTACAGATTTAGAGAGAGGACGTGTTAATTGATTCCGAACTCCCTTTTTCAAAAAATGGTCATTGGGTCGTACCAAAAATTAACAAATGATATATCTCGCGAAATATTTATCGCCGCTGCTTGATATTTGTTTCGTTGGATTCTCCTCAAAAAGAGATATTTCCAAAAAAAATTGAGGCAATGCCAGTATAACAGGGTGGTTCCTTAAAAAAAGAAATTCACTCTTCAGTGAAAAAAAAAATCGCAAAAAAAATTTGATGTTTTTTTAAATTTTTCTATCAATAGTGAAAACCCCTTATATATCTTTGAAATTTTCCACAGTATACACACTGCAATAAATCTGGCAGCATCTTTATTAGGAAGTGTTCGGAAATCCTTATGCTAAAAAAATTGTTTGTTGTTCTGCTTCTTTTCCACTAAATGGACAAATTTTTTGGATTTTATCAAAGGACGAGAAAAAATCAAATCAAAAAATGAATTCCACTAACAAATCGACCGATCTCGAGTTCATAAAACTAGTACAAAGTTATCCGATAATCTATGATAAGGAGCATTCACGTGGTCAAAAAAATTCGCAGATGAAAAATGATGCTTGGTCGGAGATATCTCAAATATTGAAAAAGTCTGAGGTGGCCTGCATAACACGTTGGAAATCTATAAGGGATCGTTTTGGCAAAGAATTTCGTCGTCAGCAAGAGAATTCAAAAGAAACTACAAATTGGGAACTGTTTCCACATCTATTGTTTTTAAAGGATCACTATAAGCATGGGTAAGTTAAAAGGGTTGATAAAATATGCTAGAAGCTTGTTTTAAAATCGTCATACACAAATATTTATAGAGCTGCACGAAATGAAACTATTGACGGTATCAAATATGAACCAAAATCACGCAAAAGTAAACCAAAAAAAAATTATGAAAGTGCTGAAGCTGACGGTGAAGATGATATCGATCCCGAAGAGTTGGCCTTAAATCAGAACATCATTGGTTTGGTTAAACAGCATGATATTCTATATGATCGAAAGAAAGTACGAGATTCCAAAAATTTAGCTGCTAAAAATGAAGCCTGGTCGATTATTGCAAATACTTTAGGTGTAACCGGTAATTATAAACATTATTTTATAGCTTCTACCAAAAAAAATATTAATTATTTATACTTATAACCAAAAAGTATAGAACTTTATTCCAAATAACAACTATATTTCGTACACTTTCAAGAAACTGTACTATTTATTTTTAGTTTAATTTTGATAAATGTGTACTTTTATTCGATTAATGTATTTTTAGATGTCCCCCAAGTAAAAATGGTATTTTTTTTATAATACATGTAATTAATAGCGTGTCCCGATTTTAGCCTACTGAAAGACATGTTTGGGCTGAAATGAGAATTTTGTTCTGAAAAGACCTTAAAAAACTTTTTTCCATCTATATAAATAAAAATCAATTGTCGTTCGTTGGTAACAGCATCAGTTGAGAACGGCTGGACCGATTTGATCAATTTTTTTTTTGAAATGTTCGCCATAGTCCAACTTAGGTTTTTACGTAATGAAAAATTGACCACGCCCACTTTTACGCCCACTTTTTTGATTTATCTAAAATCGAAAAACGGCTGCACCGATTTAGGTAATTTTTTACTTAAATGTTCATAGTAATCCAATTTAAGTTTTTACTAAAAGAAAAATTGACCACGCCCACTTTTACGCCCACTTTTTCAATTTATTTAAAATCTGAGAATGGCTGCACCGTTTTTACTATTTTTTTTTTAAATGAATTTTTATCATATTCGAACTTTGTTTTTTACGAAAAAAAGAAATTGACCACGCCCCCTTCGGCTAATTTTTATTGAAAATGTTTGCCATAATTTAACTATGGTTTTTATGGATATTAAAATTTCTATGTATCGAAAGTACATAGAAAACAATTTTTAAGGAAAGAAAAATTGTATATGTATATATGTATTTTAAATCGTGGAATGGCTGGATCAATTTGTCTTATTTTGTTTTTAATGTTCATCATAGTCGAACTGATATTTTTCGGATAGAACTATTTTCCATTTCTACGCCCACTTTTGAATGGATGGACCAAGTTGGTAAAATTCAAATAAGGTTTTTACGGTAAGAAAAGTTGTCCACCGACTTCTTTTTTCGATACATATAAATTTTGATCTATAGAAAAATAAAATATAGAATAATAAAATATAAATAAAAATCAAATGAAGTTCGTTGGTAATCGCATCACTTGAGAACTGACCGATATGGATAATATTTTTTTTTAAATGTCCGTCTTAGGTTTTTTGGAAAACACATTAATCACGCTCACCTTTACGCGTCCTTTATTCGATATATCTAAAATCGAAGAACGGCTGGATCGATTTGACTAAACTGACCGATGTGGATAATATTTTTTCTTAAATGTTCGTCTTAGGTTTTTTCGGAAAACAAATTAATCACGCTCACCTTTACGAGTCCTTTTTTTGATATATCTAAAATCGGAGATCGGCTGGATCGATTTGACTAAACTTTTTTTTTAAGTGTTCGTCATAGTCCAACGTAAATGAAAATAAAAATTTTTCACACCCACTTTTATTTCGATATATATAAAATAGAAGAACGGTATGGCCGATTTGGGTATTAGTAGTATTTGTTGACGTTCGTGATAGTACACAGAAAATAACGAATTGTTATATTGACCCCCATATTTGTGAATACAATTAACTTTTTCACTGAAAGTGCTCCTATACGGAAATTTGTGATATCAACTAACGTTTGTAAATATTGATTGTTGAAAAAAAATGTTAAAAAAAATTGATAAACGAGTTTGTAATAGTTCTCTAAAATTATTATTTGTATTGACAAACGTACAAAATCTTAAATTTTTTTTCAACAAAGAAATTCAACAAACACAATTTGTTGATCTGACAAACATAAAAAATCGTATTTTTTTCAACAAAGAAATTCAACAAAGGGCGTGTGTGAAACGGTAGCAAAGTATGCTGTCGGTAAATTTTTGACACTATTGAGGTGAAAAAAATTTCACTAGCCCATTGGGCTAGTAGAAATTTTGACATAAGATAAGAAATTTTTGAAATTTAAAAAATATAAAAACAAAAATAAACAATTTCAAAAAACAAAACAATTTAATTTTTGAAATTTGAGAAAAGAATTTATAAAAATAAAAAAACAATTTAAATGTTGAAAATATTTTTGATAAAAATTATAAGAGCTTTTATCTACATCGTTTTGATCATAGATGATCGGGATTGAGAGAGGCGATGGCAAAGATTCAAAATGTTGAAGAAAATTCATGCATATGCCAAGAATCATTCTTAATTTACAGCCGTGATGTGCGTGCATCAGAAGGTCATGTGATGCTAATATTTTGGATAAGATTTGGATTATGATGATTATTGCTTTGTCATATTTTTATGTGTCCAGAACATAAATTATTCTATGGTCCAGAATAAAATAAGTTTTTTATTAAAAATTTATGAGTTTTTATAAATACAATATTTGATGGAGACCCTTTAACTTTTTTAATAAAAATGTCCCAAAACCTGTGACTTATTGACAAGATTTATTAGAATCGGAGAAAGTTTTCCTAAAATAATAGGTGCGGATTCAGAAGCATTTTTGCTATAGGATAGTCCGAGATTCTGCGATATTTTTCCCACAGAAAGTCTCACATTTTAAGACATTTTTCCTACAGGAAAGACATTTAGAAAAATGGGTCAGAACCTGAGACTTTTCCAGTTTTGTAAAACAAAACAAATTATTTTATTAATTGCATCGCTTTTTGTTGTGAGTGAATTGCAACTAGCAAAGAACAAGGTTTCCTAAAAATATTCCGTATTTAAAACATTTTCTTTTTTTATTTTTTTTAACAACTTTCAAAATTTTACTATTGTCAAAAAAGATACCATTTCACACAGCAGAAATATGAAATTTGTTCACCATAGACAAAATATTATTTACCACAGCACTTTGCTACCGTTTCACACACACCCAAACACAAAAACTATTTGTTGACATGATAAAATAATTTTGAAATAAAATAACTTGACTGAGTTTGTTAAAAACACAATTGAAGTTTTGTATTATAGACTAACAGGCTGCCGTTTTTATTAAATGTTTGGTTGATATCATGTTTTGGTTGATTTACAATTCCTGTTTGTTGATTTAAATTTGACGATTTTATTTTCTGTGTACAACTAAGGTTTTTACGTAATGAAAATTTGTCCACTCCCACTTTTTTAATATATATCAAATCGGAGACACAAATTTTAACGAACAATTTTGTCTAAATATGTCAATTACTTATGACTGTACCGATTTTTTTATGTTAATTATAGTTCTAATTAGGTTTTTAAGCAAATGTAAATGAGAAAAGTGTCCCGGAAAAATGGAAAATTCGGAAAAACTATAACGGTTTGTTTGAACTCAAGATAATAGCTCACGATAAGAACGAACGATATGCGTAATTTATTTTTGTGTTGTTCGTAATGATACTAAAGAAGTTTTAAATTTGTACTGTTCGCAAATTCGAAGACATGGTGTTCTTTTTTTAGTTCCTAAAATATAATTTGAAGATGATTTTCTGCCTAATCGTGTCTTTAAAACCTCGCCCACAAATTTTTCTAAGCCAAGAAATTCATTACATTTTTTGCAAGGCTATATATTTGAAGCGAGGCGAAATATAACACTGATCTTATATTAGGGCCAGCAACGCGGACCGGGCCAGCTAGTTATATATATAATCTTGATCATTGAATTGTTAGATGTCGAAACTTTGGTGGACACGCCCTCTATAAAAAGGGCGGGATGGTTTTTAATAAATATTTCAACAACTACTTATCAGAACAAAATGGATATGGTATCATTTGAAATATTGATTAAATACCTTTCATATAAGATGCATGACCTAGTTGTACTAACCCGAAAAATTTTAACATTAACATTTTTTTACAAAGTATAGGTCTACATTTTTACAAAATGTAGACCTATACTTCAGAAATGTTTGAATTAAAAAAAAAAAATGCAGCGCCCTCTAGCGAAACTTTATTGAAGTAAAGCTAAAACTTTAACAGGCTATATCTCCCGAAACGGTAGGGATATTTCCGAAATTTAAATTTTATATTTTTTTGCAAATTTTTTCCAACAAAATCTACGATTTTGAGAATTTTTTTTAACATTTACATTCTTTTAGAAATTTTTTACGTTATTTTGAAAATTTAAATTCTGCAAACTAATATCGCTAATAAAACAATCTGATTTTGGAATTTATTCATCCAGAAACCTCTATCGTTAATCAATTTCATGTTCGAAAATCGAACTTCGAAAATTTCTAAAGTACAATTGGCTACCTTATTTCACCCTCTTTGAATAACCTTCCAAATATTTCCCATATACAAAGGACGACAATACATTGGAAACTTTTTTATAGTAAATGCAAATTGTTAAAAACAAAGTTAACAATACTAAACGTTATAACTATCACACGGGTATTCTTTTAAAAGTAGATAATTTATTAAGCTTTAATTTAAGCTTCATGGCATCCATATTGCGTAAATAATAAATGCGCTACGAGGGTCGATCTGAAAAAGGAAATTATTTATATTATATATATGTCTATAGACATTTTTTAAAAATATTTCCAAGTCGATTTTTTTCCAAGTTCAAACATTAAAAATTTAAAAAAAGATCCGATAGTTCTTCTTCAGTGATCATATAATTTTGAACTTCAATTCTTTTGATCCCCAATTTTTTGTAAGGGTACTAAATAAAAACTGTAAACAATTTGGGAAAATCTAAAAAAAAAAGTTTAGGGCCTCTGTTCTGTCTTTCACAACTTTTCAATTCACATGAAAATTTCCGAATCACATGAAATCAAGTTTAGTGATTATTTGATCACGTTTTCATTCAAAGTTGAAATCGAATAATTAAAATTTAAAAAATTATAAGGAAAAAAGTGCATTCGTTTTACTTTCACCAAATTTTATTTATGTGAAACAAAACGAAAAAGAAATTCGGATGTGAAATCTAGAACACCAAAAAAATTCGGAAATTTTCATTTTCACATTTTTTATGTGAATTACTTTTTTTGGAACAGCGGCCTAAGTGTCTGATTTTGCATTGAAAGCAAATCGATCTAGCAATGTCCGTCTGTCTGTTAAAAACACGCTTAATTTCAGCAAAATCGGTCCAGTGCACAGTGATTCGTTTCATTGGCAAAAATCAAAAAAAAAAAGTATGTCTTCAATGTTGATGATTTTTTGTATTTTTACAGTTTAATAGTAAACTAAAAGAAATATGTACTTTTCTGATTTTTAAGAAGTCATATGTTGCCACAAGAGGGCGCTAAAGTATGAAAATTCAACGCTATTGTGTTAAAACCTAAAAATTGATTTTTATAGGTTTACTAAAATAATTATGAAAAATCGAATTTTAAAGAAATCAACGACCTTTTTTTTGCAAAAGTTACTTTAATATATTAGCTAAATGTTGTTTTTGCATTTTTTTAGAATTAATCTTAAAATACATTTTTGTATTGCTCTGAAATCTATATTTTTTCTACCGAATTCCCAAAAATTGACAAATTTTGATGGAATGCATAAAAAAAGTTCGTGAGTCAAAAAATTATTTTTTTCGCTTTTTCGATAGCTCGGACTATGGTTCATAGGGCTAAACAATAAAAATAACTAAGTTTTTGTCTGAAGTTGGAAAAAAGTTAGGTTTTTTTTGTGTCTTTATTTAATTTTTTTCAAAAGCTATATTATGAATGGAAAAAATATTAGAAAAAAAATCCAATATTAAGTATTTTTTCTTTACACATTGATATGTTATATAGTATTCTGTAAAAATATAATAAAAAATCAGAAAAAAATATGCAGTACGTTGGCCGTTTTGCTTTAAAAGTTATCTATGACTTTTACTAAAATCCCCAAAATCACCAAATTTTAATGGCCTTCATAAAAAAAGTTCGTGAATAATTTTTTTTTTTTTTATTTTTTTTTGTAGCTTTAACTATGTTTTATAAGATCAAAAAATAAAAATAACTAAGTTTTTTTTTTTTAAGTTGAAAAAAAAAATTTTTAAAAAAAATCTAAAATTGGATTATTTTTTTTTTATTTATTTTATTTACTGTAAATAAATTTAAAAAATACATCAGCATTTTAGTGTTTTTTTTTTATATAAAGGGTTTTATTGTATTGTATACCATAAATTTATAGTAAATAATTAAATAAAATAAGTATACAGTGGGCCATTTTGCTTTAAAACCAGTATATGATTTTCGTTGGTATCCCTAATCAAAACCAAAATTTTTTTGAGATACATAAAAAAAGTTCGTGCTTATAAATTATTTTTTATTGATTTTTTTAACATCCTGGACTGTTTTCTATACGATCAAATAATAAAAATAACTAAGTTTTTGAAAAAAACCAAAAAAAAAAAAATTAAAATTTTAAGTACCCAAAAAAAATTTTTTTTTTCAAGTTTTTTTTGTTATTAACGGGGTATATACTTAGGAATAAAGCAAATATTAAACGAGTTTACTTAAAACTTATTTTGAATAAATTTATTTTCGTAATCCAATAGGAAATAAGTGTTGCGAATGTTTTGTTTTTGCAGTTATTATGAATTCTTATATTTTTGACTTTATTTAAAAAAAGGATATATTAACAGCTTTTTTGTTACCGCAAGCAACTCAACGAAATTTGGCACACTTATTAACGCCATTTGATGTAATCTATATTAAAAATTTGATAGCAATTGAAACATTTTTAAAATAGTTACAGCGATTTCAAGAAAAAGGATATGTGGCAGCCACGCGAGTCCTTGCTCAGATTAAAATACAAATGTTGTTCGTCGATAGTTATCTAAATTCCTAAGACAATAACTAAGTTTAGTAATTTTATAGCAAGTTTTTTGGCTAAAACTCCTCTTTTAAGTTTCAGGATATACGACAGGTACAAATGTCCTTCGACCGATTTGCTCAAAATTTTTATTTTTTTTCTACTAATTAATTTTGTGCTTGCGTACCAAATTTGGAAAATCGTTGACAACTCTTTCTATTTTATTTTTGTGAATAAACTATATTAACACTTTACTGCAATTTTTAAAAAGGATATGTAAATAACTTTTGTTTTACAGAACCGATTTCAGCGAAATTTGGCACACACATTGACATCACTTATTCAAATTTTTACAAAAAATTTCAAGTGTATCGAGTAATTTTTGAGCGATTTACAATATTTTTAAGAAAAAGGATATATGGCAGCCACACGAGTCCTTGCTTCAATCTAGAAAAAAATTTACACATAAAATACTATATCAAAATTGGTAACAATAACAAAGTTTTGGAATTTTGTGACCATTTTTGTAGTTTTAATCACATATTTAAATTTCAGGATATATGGGGGGTAGGCGTGTCCTTGCTCCGATTTTTCCAAAAACTCGTTTTTTTCTTGATTAGATAATTTAATGCTTGTGTACCAAATTTCAGAAATCTGCGACCAATATTCTATTTTTGCCCACTCGATATATGGGAACGAATCACTGTGCAGTGGTTCAAAAGTTATTAGCAAAATCGTGAATTTCAGAATGGTTTCACCTGAAAAAACCGTTAAACGCTTTAAAAATATTGTAAAATATTTTTGTCACTCAAAAAAACTTTACACTAAAAAAAAAATAAATGTTGCATCCGAAAAAAATTTAAACTCATAACCAATAATAAATTTTTTGTGTTTTTACAAAAGTTAAAAGCAATTAAAAAAAATCGATTTCGGCCTTGCCGAATGTATTGAGACCCTCCACAATTTCAAAACGATTATTGCAAAAAACTTTATCTAAAAGGAAATTAATTAAAAAAAAAAAAAAAATCGGCGAAAAAAAAATCTAAGATTTTTTTTTTTTTTTTGTCAAAAAATATGTTCGTACTTGTTGTATTATGTTCACATATGTCAACCAGCAGCCGAATTAAAGCATTTTGTATTTTTAGGTTATGTTGCATGTACCAACATTTTTGGGGTGTCCTTACATTTTCGTTCATAACTTTTGAACCGCTGAACCGATATCGCTCAAATGCAATACTAAACTGCTCTGGAGAACTTCCAATAAATATGTTAAATTTCAGTCATCTCCGTGTAATATTTTGGCCGTGATCACAATTTCTACAGACAGACATACGGACATTATATATGAAGGGCTTACTGCAATAACTTGATAAGCAACATTTTATTTTTTGGTGTTCTTCGTGTTCTACTGCTGTTCCACAGACAGATTTTTGGCAGAAGCCTAGCTTAAACCCTTCGTACAAGTATCTTGAGTATGAAAGTTTACTAAAGTTATATTTTCTACATTATTTCTAAAGTTTTAAGACAAAAATCACCATAAAATGAAATATTGCTTATCGAGTTTTTACAATAAGCCCTTCATATATACTTATGGGGTACCAGACCGATATTTCGATGAGTTAAAAACGGAATGACAAACTTATATATAGTGTCCGGCCGAATATTTGGCTTCGGCCAAAAATCACTATTCGGCCACTATTCGGCTTCGGCCACAATTTTGGTCGAATAGGCCGAATAATTGTATAATATTTGTGCTCTCGTGTTGAAAAACACACTAAACTAACTTTGAATCACATTAGTATGCCACAAAAACATTTTACTAAGTGTTTTTGCAACTAAAAACATTTTTTACATTAACAAAAAATTTTCGGTCGAAAAAAATTTCCACTCTACACGCAAAAAAATATTTTGTCAAGCGCTTGGGAGGAATCACGTTAAACAATATTTTTTCGTATATTATGCAAAAACTTATAACATTTTACCAAGCGTTTGCTTGTTTTATCTTAAAGTTAGTAAAATTATGCAAGCTCATGGGAAATTTCTTGAAACGTTTCCAAAGTTAGGTATAATTATGCAAGCGCTTGGTAAAATATTATGAGTTCTCGCATAATATACGCAAGAATCCTGTTTAATGTGATTCCTCCCAAGCGCTTGGTAAAATATTTTTTTGCGTGTAAAATATATTTTTTTACAAAAATGTCCAAAAAAATTTTTTGCTTAAAATAAAATCATTCTAGACAACATTCTCATGCATTTGAGTATCCCGCCGAGTCGAGTTTTATTTTTTTCTTGTTTTTACTAAATAAATATTTTTATACCCTCCACTTAGTGATAGAGGGTATATATAAGTTTGTCATTCCGTTTGTAACTCATCGAAATATCGATCTGGGACCCCATAAAGTATATATTATATTCATGATGCCCGATCGATTTTAAGACATTCTAGCGATATCCGTCTGTCTGTGGAAATGCTCTCGCGGACAAAATATTGCACAGAGATGACTGAAACTTAACATATATATTGGAAGTTCTCCCGAGAAGTTTGGTATTGCATTTGAGCGATATCGGTTCAGCGGTTCAAAAGTTATGAACGAAAATGTAAGCACACCTCAAAAATTTCAGTACATTCAACATAACCTAAAATTACAAAATGCTTTAATTCGGCTTCTGGTTGACATATGTGAACATAATTGAACACCAAATGGTGTTTAAACAAGTACGAACATATTTTTTGGAGAAAAAATCGCGGATTTTTTTTTACCAAAATTTTTCTTCGCGGATTTTTTTTTTTTTAAATTTTTTTTTTTCAAAAGTAGCTTTCTTTTAAATAAAGTTTTTTGCAATAATCTTTTTGAAATTGTGGAGGGTATCACTACATTCGGCAAGGCCGAATTTAACTTTTTTACTTGTTTTTTTTAATATTCGGCTTCGGTTTGGCCGAATAGTGAAAATTCGGCCGAATATTCGGCTTCAGCCAAAAAAGGTGTATTCTGTCGGACACTACTTATATATACCCTCTATCACTAAGTGGAGGCTACAAAAAGTCCACCAACGTCTTCGCTTTTTGGTATTTTTTTAATCCGATGACTTGTTAACGTTCCTAGTGATGCCAGACGTGACGATTTTTTGGGCAAATTTAAAAAAAAAAAAAAAAATTTTGAAAACTACTTTTTATTTAAAAAACGCAAATATAACAACTTCCCAGTCAGAAAAATACAAACGGGCCAACGTTGGAATGAAGTTGGCGGCGACGGTACCAACGTTGGCGAATCATACCCGTTTCTAAGTCTACGACGTCATTCCGACGTTGAAATGATAACAGTGGCCAACGATCGCTCGACTTTTGTTTTAACGTTGGGTTAACATTGATTTTACAAATTTACGACATTGGATTTAACTTTTGCTTAGGGATGTATTGAAAATCTCGATGTCGTGCTTTTAAGTTACCATTTTGTACAAATTGGTTGAAAAAGCAACTACTTAAGTGTTCACTTAGATTAAAGAGTTGAGGTCTATGTAAATCGAAAACTTTTTAAAAAAATAAAAATGTTAAACTTTTAAATTATAATCTATAGTATAGTGTTTTATGTAAACACAAAGTTGTGCCAACACAATATTTTTAGTAAAACTGTTTTACACTATACAATGTTGTATTTTTGTCTAGCCCGACATTGTACCAACACAAAATTTTTGGTACGGTTGGCAATTTCTGACTGGGTTGTTTTTCAATATTTAAAACTTTTTTAAAATGTAACAGTTATACTGTTGCCGCCGAAATCATATACTAATTTTTATTTTCAATCATTTTATTGTTTTAACATTTATTATTTACTTTAAACAAATTTATTTAAAAAATTACTTAAATGTTAATTCATTGATTAATATTGGGATACTTCCCACTAAATTCTTAAATTTGCAAACTTACAAACACACACATACATATGTATATAAAATTTGTCTGCCTAAACAGAAAAAAGAACATAAAAAGTTAGTTGCAGTATTTTTAATCACTTCTCTCTGGACAGTTGGTTTGAAAAGATCGCCATTGTCTGCGCTTTGTAAATTTGTAAATTTGATTGTAAATTTGATTGAAAGGTGTGATTTTTTTGTTGAAATCTGCCGTACTGATCGGGAAGGTGCTGATTATTAAGTAATATTAATCTATATTACGATAATTGTTTCAATTGTGAAGAGTGTAACACTCTTTGCGGATATATGGTGTTTTTGTGTAAACAAGAATAAAAGCTGTCATCAAGGTCGTGTTTGTTTGATGGTGGCTCTGAGCCGCCATCTTTGATAGTCACCCAGAATAGTTTTGAAAACTTTGTTGATAAATTTCAAAATGATATAATTGGATTTGATCCGGATTTATTGGTCAATATGGGTAAGTCTGCTGAAGACAAACCTATTGACCCTGCGTCTGCTGCTAGTGCAGGTAATGCCAGTGGTGGATCTGAGGAAAGGAAAAAGAGGAAGAAGAAAAAAGGGCAACGTTACAATCCATTAGCTTTGGAAGGTAATAAGGGAGTAAGTGATGGAAAGATTTCGGATGAAAAAGGTAAGACAATTGTTGATAATTTGAATATATCTATGGAGGTTGAAAGTGGCATGATGGTTGTAGATTCCAATACTTCTGCAACTGTAAGCGACTTTTCGCAGGCCCCTGTTATATACAATAATAAGAATCCTCAAACTGCTCAAGTGAATAGCGTACAGAGTGTGAGTGGCTTGCGGACCGTCAGTGACTCTCAAACTGCTACTAATGTAAATTCATCTACAACTACAAATAACACTGTAACTACACCTAACACTACAACTAACACAACTATTAATAATAATACACAGAATGCTCAAGGAAAGAATATGGTTGTTTTGTATCCCAGATGTTTTAAAGGGGATGCTGCTGTCTTGGCGGATACATCCATGGCAGAAGTGTGCTCTAACAGACGGGTGAAAAATGGTTTATATTTGTCTGAGAAAATATGGGACCTGAAAGTTCAAGGTATTAAAAATATTATTGCTGTTGGAGTTACCCTATATAAGGTCATATTTTTGAATAATGAAATGGCAAATAATTTTATCACAAACGAGAAACTTAGAGAAAGAGGAATCCGGCCTTTTGTTCCTGACTCATTGTTGGAAACATATGGCGTCATTAGAGATATTCCTGTTTTCTTTTCGGATGAAGAAATCCTTGCGGATCTTAAGGCTGAAATGCGAAACTCTGAACATAGAATTATGTCTGCTAGACGTTTTTTGAAGAAGACGGAAGATGGAGGATTAGAACCAACATATTCTGTTAAAGTTGGTTTCTCAGGTAATCAACTTCCCAATGAGCTGATTTTACGACATACAATATTAAGAGTGGACCATTATATACCATCGGTACGTCAGTGTGCAAATTGTGGCCGTTTAGGTCATACGAAAAAGTCGTGTAGATCGAGTAGACGCTGCTTAAATTGTGGTAAGTCGGAGGGATGCGATTTTGAGTGTAGAACTCTGAAATGCATATTATGCGGTAGTAATACTCATAAGTCAAATCAGAAAAAAGATTGTCCGAAATGGTTAGAAGAGGAGAACATTAAAAAAATCATGACTATCAAAAAACTTTCTAGAAGAGAGGTTGTACAATCTTATTCAGTCAGACCTGAGGGCAATCTTGTCAACTCTGGTAATCGTTTTGATATATTAAATGACTATGAAAATCAATTTCCGGCCATATCAAACAGAAAAAGTAACATACAGAATCCGGATACAGTGGTTAGCCGCATTTTGACACCGAAGAGATACAGTACGGTGGTTAGACCTGCTAGGGTCATTGAATTACCGAACCATAATATTCCACAACCGGACTTATGGCTGGCTGAGGCTGAGGGTAATGTACTCAAGAGGCCGAATGTGCATAAAGTATCGGAATTGGAAAGTGTTACCACAGAACTTTTAAAATTTATGTCAGAATATTTCCAAAAGGAAAATAATGTTAATGGAATAAATACAATTACACATTTTACTCAGAGAATTAATAAGATATGTCTTGATATTGATCACGATGTAATAACGAACCCAATTAGTAATAATGGCTATCAGGATATTGCAATATAACTGTCAATCACTTCAACACAACATACAAACCATTGAGTACTACTTAAACCACAACAACTTTGATATAGCTTGTCTTAGCGAAATTTTTTCGCACAATACCTTACCTGGAGTGTCAACATCTAGAGCGGCTGCTTCTAGGTTGACAAATTCCAGGCCTACAAAAATTTTTAATTTCAACATTTTAAGAAAATCAAATCGATCTGATGGATATGGAGGTGCTGCGATTGCTTTTAAGAGAAATATACAGTTTAAAAAAATTTCATATGTGTCTGATTACGATATTGTTATTGCAAAAACTACAAACATAACACCAAACTTTGTCATTTGTTCCGTATATTTTGAACCGAGCATGTCAATTCAAGTCTTTGAAGATGAGATGACTCGTTTGCTTGCTTTTTTGGAAAATCATCAAAACGTGATACTTGCTGGTGACTTTAATGCCAGGCTTATGGCTTGGGGTGACATCTGCGATCAGCAACGTGGTAAGAGACTGTCTGAATTAATTGATCGTTTTGGTTTCTGGTGTCTCAATGATGGATCTGCAACCTTTAGAGCTCGTGCTAATGGTGGTGGATCTGTCCTTGATTTGACATTTGTCAATTTTAATAATCGGGCTGTTTGGTCATCTCCTCCTATTTATTTAGGAGGCAGCCATCACCATCCAGTTTGTATAGATTTCTCTGGTGTGAGAGTAAGAGAATCTGGTTTTTTGGCTAAAAGGAAACTTTTAAACTCTCTTGGTAGGTTGGATTTGGAGGCAGATTGTGAAAGAATTGAGAGTGTATTGTCTGATGAAATACGTGATGCTACATACAAGGTTGATAGAAATAAAATTCCCAAATGTTGGTGGCATGATGGACTGAAGCCTCTATTTAGACAATATATTGCTTATACGAAAAAGAGCATTCAGTACCCGATACCTGAAAATTTTGCAGATGCTATTAAATTCAAGAAAATATGGAAAAGTGCTGTGTCAAAGGCAAAACGTGATAGTTTCAAAGAGAGACTTGATTTGTTGAATGAGCAACCGAATACAAGAGAAGCCTGGAGATTCATACGTAATATTGGTGGTAATAATCGTTTTGCTGAAGCAAATGTTTGGAACAGTGATAATGATGCTGCTTATTTAATGTTTTTAAAGGATCAAGTTCCTCCGGGTCCTGAAAATGCTAATGAGCTGGTTAAATTTCAGATTGATACGTCGTACAGATTTTCGTATGAGGAATTTGTAGGAGTTATTAATAATAAGGTTAAGCCTTCAGCTGGAGGTGATGATCGTATCACGTATGACATGATAAAAGCTCTGTCTGACGTTTCGAAAACTTCACTATTGACGGCCCTGAATGATGCTTTTTTGACATGTGTAATAAAGGATTCATGGAGGACTATTAAGATAGTACCAATTCCAAAAAAAAATCGTGATTTGAATCAATATCAGAACTTTAGGCCAATTTCACTTATATCAGTCATAATTAAAATAATTAATTTGATGATAAAGGAACGTATTGTTGCTCAGTTGGAGGATGATAAATTTTTACCAGCTCGCTGTTTTGCATATAGAAGGGGAAAATCTACGTCTATGTGTCTGAATGAACTCTTTCACAGGGTTGCTCTTTTGAAAAGTTTTGGTTATAAGGTGATTGTACTTGCGTTGGATATAAATAATGCCTATAATTGTGTGCAAGTTGCTAAATTGGTTAATATTTTGAAAAATGCTGATATTCCATTGATATATATTGCCTGGATACAAAATTTTCTGTCTAAAAGGTTTCTTAAGCTTGGTGTTGATATGATGGAGGTGAATGATGGATTACCTCAGGGTAGCTGTCTATCACCACTGCTCTTCAATATCTACACAAAAAATTTACACTCGATAGAGGATATAAATACTGATGTATATCAGTTCGCTGATGATTTTTTGATTGTATCCTATCACAAGGACTTTGAGTTGGCTGTGGCCAACATGAAGGTCAAGGTTCGGGCGTTTATGGACAAGTGTCGTTCAATTAACTTATCATTCAATATTGGAAAAACAAATCTGATATACCTGGCAAAGGGGAGTAAGAAAAAAGTTAAGATACGGATCAATAATCAAAATATTGAGCAGGTCAAAGCCCTTAAATTCCTTGGCAGAACTATAAACAACTCATTAACACTTGGTGAACATTATGATCGTGTGGTGCAGGATACGAAGAAAAGTACAAATATTATTAAAATGTTAACGTCTGTCAAAGGTGGTATTTTACCAAGAATATCAATAAATTTGTTTAGAAGCCTTGTGAGGTCTAAAATAGAATATTGTAGGACAACGGCAGCAAATACTCCAGCTTATATAAATAATAGAATCATGGTTTTTCAAAATCCTATTTTGAGAAGATGTTTAGGGGTTACACCCTCTACACCAGTTCACAACATTTACGCTCTTGCAAATGAACTGCCTCCTGCTGAACGTGGAAAATTATTAACGGCTAAGGAAATTATGAAACTGAAAGCATCTGGAAACGAATTGTATGATTTAATAGCGGAACAGAATAAGGTAAAGACAAGTTATAGTCATGTATACTATGAATTTAAACAAATTTTTGATAACATTGAGTGTGAGAGTACGACTTCTTTGTGCAATAGACTGATGGTAATTACGAATACAATTCCTGGTAAAAAACAGAATCTATCAAAGGAACTAATAAGGTCCATTTATTTTGAGAAATACAACAACTATTGTGATCAAGGTTTTACTGTGTTTTCTACTGACGCATCGGTGGTGGCGGAAGGTGCTGGTTGCGGTGTACATAATGTTAGGAGAAATCACAACTTTTATTTCAGCATAGATTTCAGGTGTTCAAGTATGTTTGCAGAGTTATGGGCGGTCCGCAAAGCCATTCAAATCGCTGCAGAGGATGGAGCCACAAAAATTGCTGTTTTTACTGACAGTTTGGTATCATGCAAGTTGTTACAGAAGGATAAATGTGATGACTATTGTGTTTCTGCTATTAATAATGTCTTATCTGATTTCAATATTGAGGAGTGTCACATTATATGGACACCTAGCCATGTGGGTGTCTCATTCAATGAGATTGCTGATGCATTGGCAAAGGATGCTGTAGATGTTGGTGCTCCCTTGTACGCTAAATATACTCCAAAGGAAGCCATAAGGGCTATTGAAAATAAATTGAAACAATCATGGAATTCTAGCTTTATTGAACAATCTCTTAATAAGGGAAAATCGTTTGCCAAAATATTTCCTAAAATCCCTGAAAAACCCTGGTATTATAAATCTAATCTTCCGGCTGATGGTGTTAAACTAATCAACCGATTGATGACTAATCATACTTATGATAAAAAATACCTTCATCAAATTGGTGCGATACGGTCAAATCGATGTACGTCGTGCAAGTGTGTGGAAACTGCTAATCATCTTATATTTGAATGCAATAAAAACTCACATTTTCGTTCTAATTACAACATTTTTCAAAAATTTACTTCAATTGGCGATTTACTTCAAGGCAAGAATATGGATGACTTTCGACAACTCATACTTTTTGTCAAGCAATGTAATATTGATATCTAAATACCTTTTACTACTGTAAACTTAATGGAGGGAAACCCTGGTCGTTTTTGCTTAGACATTGACCAACAAATTTTAGAATTAAAAAAAAAAAAAAAAAAAAAAAAAAAGTTAGTTGGTTTTCTAACATTGTAAAACACGGTTATTAACATTTTAATTTTAAAGCCCCTCTTTATTGTAAAAACTAAAATTAAATTTAATGTTTTAAATAAATTTAAAATCGGTAAATGAAAAAGAAAGGCTGTTAAAAAGTGTTTTATTTTACGCCGCACGCCAACATTTCTTTAAAATTAAAATACATTTGTAAAGAAAAAAAAGAAATAAATTTAAAATCTCGTCGCGCTACATTTATAAAATAAAAAATTTAAGTGATCAGTGAAAGGACAAAAATAAAAAAAATAATAAAATGTCTGAAAACGAAACAAATGAATATCACTGTAATAAATGTAGTGCAGTGGATAGTGATCGCATGGTACAATGCGACAAATGTGATCGGTGGTATCATTATGATTGTGCCGCAGTAAACAGCGGAGTTGCTGATGTAAGTTGGAGTTGTGAAGGTTGTAATTCCAACAACGGTGAAGCAACAGGGGGTGATACCACAGGTCGTGTTGGTAATAATCCAGCTATAGCCAATTCTATCGGTCTACCAAGGCAGCCGCAAGCAGCGTCGTCACCAACAACTTTAGGAGAGGCGCAGCAACTGGCGAGTACGATCGCAGCAGAAATCGGTAATAGGATTTTACCATTGGGCAATGCAGCTCCAACAACGTCGGTACCGAGCACACAAATAAGTGCACCACTTCAGCCTCAAGCTACATATGACATACAAGCGAAAAATAACAACACGAAAGTAATTCACTCTACAGGAGGACCGTTTTATGCAAAAACATTTTCAGCTACTGCTGCTACTGGTTTACCATTTCCATTTCAACAAAGCCAACAAAAGATTGTAAGGTTCCAATAATGAAAACGTTTAGTGATTGGATTTTTCAAATCGCCGATACTGCAAGCACAGTTGTTTCCGTTGCACCAACAGCTAAAAACGCGAGTATATATACACATACAGAAGAAAGACAACCATTTAAATTAAAGTGCTTTGTGTGTAATAGTGATCATAAAGTGTCAGTTTGTGAAGAATTTAAAAAGTTCTCATTAGAAAAAAAATGGGACATAGTGAAGAAAAATAATTTGTGTCGTAGTTGTTTAAATAAACACAAAGGTAAATGTTTCGCCAGAAGAGAATGTGGTATTGATAGCTGCAATATAAAACACCACAGATTGCTGCATAAATATTCCAATGAACCAACATCGTCTTCGCGACAAAACAACACTACACAACCAAATAACACTACCAGTGAAACAATTAACTCACACTCTACAACTGAGCAAAATCAAAAACAAATTTTTAGAATTTTGCCAATTCGTCTTTATAAAAAAAATGGTTTTATCGATACATATGCCTTTCTTGATGAGGGTTCTTCTGTGTCGTTAATCGAGAAGGAAATTTTTGATCTACTTGATCTTGATGGTGTGGAGCAATCGTTATGCTTAAGGTGGACTGGTAATACTACTCGTCAAGAAAATTCATCTGTAAAAACATCGCTAAATATTGCAAATATAAATAATGGTGATAAATTTAAACTTCAGTCTGTGCATACGGTTGAAAATTTGGATCTACCCCAGCAGACATTGAACATGAATGAAATGGTGGAGAAATATCCCTACTTGGGTGGACTGCCCATACAGTCTTTTAAAAACGTAAAACCTACTATTTTGATTGGTCTTAACAATTGGAGTGTCGCCGTGCCGCTAAAGATTCGTGAAGGACCGTGGAATCAACCGATTGCCACAAAAACGCGGTTAGGCTGGACAATCCAGGGCTATAGCGGACGCACTAGCCAAGGTGAATGGCTAAACATTCATCACTGTGATTGCGAAAAGCATTACAATGAATTGCATAAAATGGTTAAAGATAATTTTAACATAGAAGAATCTCCTCAAAGGTCGTTAGTTTCTTTGGAAGATAAGAAAGCGATGGAGATTTTAAAGACTACATGTCAAAAAGTTGATGGACACTACGAGGTAGGCCTATTGTGGAAAAACGATGTTCGCGTGTTACCTGAAAGCTACAATAACGCTTACAAGCGCCTCATGTGCCTAAATAAAAAAATGCTAAAAGAGCCAAACTTAAAAGCAACGCTGCAAAATCAAATTGATAATTTGCTGCAAAAAGGCTATGCCGTAAAGTTAAGTGAAGGCGAAATAAATAAAACTTCAGAACGTGTTTGGTATCTACCGATATTTATCATCAAAAATCCCAACAAACCCGGCAAGGTAAGAATGGTGTGGGATGCCGCTGCCAAATCTAATGGATTATGTCTCAACGACTTTATAAGCAGTGGACCCGACCTATTAAAATCGTTATCTGCTGTATTGCTTAGTTTTCGTGTGGGAAAAGTTGCAGTTTGCGGTGATATCGCCGAGATGTTCCACCAGATAAATGTTCGACACAGCGATATGCATTCTCAGAGATTTCTATGGTGGGATACAAATGATGACATTTATAAGCCAAGTGTTTATGTAATGCGGGCTTTGACGTTCGGTATCTCATGTGCTCCATGCATAGCACATTATGTGCGTGATTTCAATGCTGAACAATACAAAGAAAATTTTCCACGAGCGGTAGAATCAATTCAACATAACCACTACGTAGACGACTTCATCGACAGTGTAGACGACGATCAACAAGCCATCGAATTAGCTTCACAAGTTAAATCTATTCATGCTGCTGCAGGTTTCCACATTAGAAATTGGTCTTCAAATAGCAAGGAGGTCATCATGAATCTACAGGATGGTCATTCCCAAGATCAAACTCCAAAAGATCTAGCAGATACAGAAAAGGTTCTTGGTATGTATTGGGATCCTAATAAAGACTCCTTTGTCTATATTTTCAGATTTGCCAGACTTCGTCGTGAGGTATGCACTACCGAAATTACTCCCACAAAAAGAGAGCTACTTCAGGTGCTGATGTCAATTTTTGACCCACTTGGTCTAATATCATGCTACACGACTGCTTTAAAAATTCTTCTGCAAGAAGTCTGGCGATCTGGCATCGATTGGGATATGGAACTTGTTGACTCTCTTTTACCGAAATGGCAAAAATGGAAGACGGCTATTGCTCACATAGCTTCTGTTGAAATACCTCGATGCTATTCTCCCAACATTAATGAGGCGACTCATGTAGAGCTTCATACTTTTACTGATGCAGGTGAAGACGCTTATGCTGCAGTTTCTTATGTTCGAGTTGTGTACCAAGGCAACTATGACGTCACTATTGCTGCCGGCAAATCAAAAGTTGCTCCGTTAAATCCTATGTCAATACCAAGGCTGGAGCTACAAGCTGCTGTTGTGGGCGTAAGGCTGGCTAAAAAGGTTGAAAATATTGCACGTATAAATTTTACCGCCAAGTATTTTTGGTCTGATTCGAAAACCGTATTACAATGGCTTCGAATGGATCCGAAAAGGTTTCAACAATTTGTTATGCATCGCGTTGGCGAAATATTAGAATCAACAGAGGTAACGCAATGGCGATGGGTGCCATCTAAAATGAATCCGGCGGATCTAGCAACAAAGGTTCTCACATGATGGGACGTCTCCTCATGGTTTTCTGGTCCTAAATTTCTCCAAGAAGATATGTCTACATGGCCAACCTGCAATAATCTGGGCGAATGCAATAAAGAAGAAATAAGACATCATTTACTGCTCATCAATAAAGATGAAATGATCGTGACATTTAACGTTAAAGATTTTTCCAACTGGAGAAAGCTTTACCGAGCTGTAGCTACATTTATACTCTACTTGGGTAAACTTAAAGCAAAATGCGGAAAAAGTAAGCCACCTGAGGAAATTTCATTCGAAATGCTACAACAAGCTAGGTCAGCTTTGTACCGAAAAACACAGCAAAGCGAATTTCATGAAGAAATATGTTATTTAAAAAAGGATGACGAGGGCGTATTAAGACCCAAAGGCCGTGCATCATTCCTAAACTATGAGGATGTAATAATACTGCCTACAAATCACCATGTGACATTTTTGCTAGTTCGCCACGTACATGAAACATTTCATCAGATGTCACATGAAACCGTCATCAACAACATTAAAAGTAAATACTTCATACCCAAGTTACGAGTACTCTACAAAAGCGTAAGGAAATCCTGTCAAATGTGCAAAAACTCAAATGCCGTACCAGTTATGCCACAAATGTCTTCACTACCACCTGCTAGGTTAGCGAGCTTCGAAAGGCCGTTTACATTTGTGGGAATAGATTACTGAAGCCCTCATGGCAAAAGATGGTCAAGTACGTCAGGTGAAGGTTCAAACGAAAAATGGTATCTTTCAGCGACCAACAGTCAAGATAGCAAAACTAGACGTCGGCAATAATGAAGAGTAAAATCGTCCCACGGGCTCATTTACGAGGGGGAGAATGTTGCCGCCGAAATCATATACTAATTTTTATTTTTAATCATTTTATTGTTTTAACATTTATTATTTACTTTAAACAAATTTTTTTAAAAAATCACTTAAATGTTAATTCATTGATTAATATTGGGATACTTCCCACTAAATTCTTAAATTTGCAAACTTACAAACACACACATACATATGTATATAAAATTTGTCTGCCTAAACAGAAAAAAGAACATAAAAAGTTAGTTGGTTTTCTAACATTGTAAAACGCGGTTATTAACATTTTAATTTTAAAGCCCCTCTTTATTTATTGTAAAAACTAAAATTAAATTTAATGTTTTAAATAAATTTAAAATCGGTAAATGAAAAAGAAAGGCTGTTAAAAAGTGTTTTATTTTACGCCGCACGCCAACATATACCATATGTTTTCTTAAACTTTTGACGATTTTTTTTTTCTAATTTTTGGCACCCTTTTGGACCGAATTTATTTTGTTTTGCCTTTATTTGTTTAAACTTTCATTATACGATTTTTTTTTTTTGTAAATTTATTACAGAGGAAACTTGTTACATGAAATGGAAAAAATTAAGAGATCGTTTTTCCCGAGAATATCGTCAGTTGCAATTAAACCCTGAAAGACCGATTACTTGGATATATTTTAATGAATTAAGATTCTTGGAAAGTCATTATAGAAAGGGGTATGTATCAACATCATATAATTCAATTTAGATTTATTTTCAACTTATTCATATTTATGCCATTTTACCAATTTTTAGAATTCCCTTACCTGTAGATGAAATAAAACGTAAAGTTAAATTACCACCTGATGAAAATCCTTGGGGTGAAGAATTATCAAAATCATTTGGTTATTCTGGTAATGAAGATAACGATGACCATCATGACGATCATGACGTAGATAATCAGCATGATGATCTTATAACAGATGAAACAATTATGAGTAGTTTACCAGGACAATCATTTGATGAACTTTTATTTATACCACCAAAAAAACCGTGTCTAGCGAACAATGCAAATAACGCCTCCAATATACAAGTAACTTATCATGTTACCCACGACATGGATACTTCTAACAATATTAGTCAAACTTCGTATAATCATAATACGGTACTACAACCGTCAACTTCGGATGGATTAATGGGTAGTTCTGTAAATGCTGAAGAAAAACTTCACAATATCATTTTAAATATGGAATGCGTTTTACGACAATCTCAAGATTGTCTTAAAGCTGTTAAGCAGCAGAATAACCAGTATAAACAAGAACTATCGCAAAGAGATAATATAAATATGCAACCAGAAATGTTGCAAAAAGTTAATTTATTATTGGACGGCTTACAGGCGGATCAGCGCAACAAAGCAGAACGTAAAATACTACAATTTCTATGTGAATGTCAAATTAAGACCTTAAATAATGAAGAAATTAATGATGTGGAGCCTGTTAATATATATTAGGAACTTAATGTTTTTTATTAGATTTAGTAAATTATGATTATCTTCAATATACATAAGTACATATATTATTTAATTTTTTAACGAGATTTTTTTTTTGGTTATTGTGAAAAAATTGATAAATTGAACATAAAAATATGTACGTATTTTAAAATTTAGTATGTATATTAATTAAAATAATAAGCGATTCTAAACTAAAGGATTATTTGCTTACAGAATTCAAAGACATTTAAAAAAAAATTAAGTTCTGAACTAATAACACAAAAAAAATAAACCGGTTTGTTCGTCGAAGTTGGTGGGGACACCTGCACCCCCGCTATATATGTTTACAAATTATTTGTTTATGATATTTACGATTAAATAATAAATTTTTATAGTTATTTTTAATTAATTTCTATAACCACGCCCCCACAG
This sequence comes from Pegoplata infirma, assembly GCA_963921195.1. Taxonomy (NCBI): domain Eukaryota; kingdom Metazoa; phylum Arthropoda; class Insecta; order Diptera; family Anthomyiidae; genus Pegoplata; species Pegoplata infirma. Next base: position 43,790,198 of record OY992537.1, read on the forward strand.
GGGGGCGTCCTGAAAAAAATAAAATTTTCTAACCCATTTGGTTCAAGCGCGGGTCTATGAACATAATATGGCATACAAATGTTACATTTGTTGGGCAAAAATTAAAAAAAGCTTGTTAGAATATAGTATTTTTCAGGGGTCGTTTTAGTTCTTCAAGGGGGAACTTTTTTCCCCCTGGTCCGATTTTGCCCATCTTCGAACTTAACCTTACCAGTAACATAAGAGATATTCCTGCCCAATTTCAGGGGTCTAGCTCTTTTGGTTTGGACTGCATCGTTATTTCTACAGACAGACGGACATCGCTAGAATGTCTTAGATTCTATCATGGATCAATATTATATATACTTTGTGGGGTCGCCGACCGATATTTCGATGTGTTACACACGGAATGACAAAGTGAGTATACCCCCATACTGTGGTTGGAGGGTATAAAAAATTTGTGTGTATGGGGAAAACATTTGTTTAGGGCAAAACTTTAACCCCCCGAAGGCGCGGGTTAATTTTATCCGATTTTTCTAAAAATTTATTGCGATCGACGCAATTCGAAAAGTCATTATTTGTGCCACCCTCATGTAACTTTGGACGTTTCATACAAAACAAAAAAATAACGCAAATACAGATGTACAGGAAGAAGTATTCTAGTCAGAAAAGTAAATTATAGTATTTCAGATGTGTCCACATTAAAAGTACCAAAATAATCACGCTTGTTGCATGTCTATACGGTCTGTGTTTTAAAATCCAGACCACTGTTGCCAATTTGGTGTTTTTCCCGCTAAAACTAGCGTTTTTATTTTGCGTCTAGCGGGAAAAAAAGTGATTTAGCGGGCAGCGGGAAATCTAGCGATTTTTACCAGCCACAACTTAGCAATACAAAAATTAAAATTTTCCACACTTTTGATTTTTTGTTTTTATTAAAGTGCCTTTTAGATGAGCGGACTTTAAAGCGACCAGTCAAAAATTTTTGAATAAAAACAAATAAACAGTTTATGCGAACAAAGAAGAATGTACCATTTGTATAATGTAAATGACTATAAAAACGCAGTTAAAACTAATATTTTTGTGAACTTTTTTGCATTTATGCATTATGCAAAAATGTTGAAATAATAATAGTTTTTATCGTTTCCTGCGTTTTTATCGTCATTTGTAAAATTCGAATTGTACGGGAGGAAATTGACCTTTTTCAGTTTTTTACGATTTACGCATATTTAATCTAAATCAACATTTGCATATTTATTATAAGATAAAAGGTATTTAAAAGACCTATCTTGTGGTGCTAATAACATGAAAAAAATATTTTCTTTTTTTGATTTATTTACAAAAATGTAATGGTATTTTACTCAATATGTCGAAAAGTTGTCCATGTTTGGACACGTTCTTTACAGACTTGGATAGGTTTTCCAAAGACCTTTCATTTGATATGCAACTAGATTTCTTTACATAAGATGGGAAATAAGCGAAAAAAAACTAAAAAAATACTGTTTCTTTTTCCCCTCATTTGCACACCCGAAGCATGAATTTGGACCGGTTAAAAAAAATACTAGTCCCTTTATTTTTTCTGCTCTACAAAATAAAACCAATTCCATAAAGGTCCGCGGGTGACTTAAGGGATAATTCCCTTGTTAGTGTTGGCCAAACATGCACAGCTTTTCGTCATATTGAGTAAAGTAGCAACATTTTAAAACACTTTTGTTAATAAGTCGAAAATATTAACTTCTTTGGCACGTTGTTAGCACAAAGAGATATATCTTTTAAATACCTTTGAGCTTGGGCCGCTGAAAAAAAATACGTGTAGAATTAATTTTCGTTCTGAACAATATATCCAAATTACGCAAGTTTGGAGGGTGATCCAGAAAGACCTCGATTGTAAGTCAAATTTAATTTTTTGCTTGTTTTTTCTACATAAATATTTGTTTTTAATATTCGGTTTCGGCCGAATATTTGGCTATGGCCAAAACAGGTGTATTCGATTCTGTAATTTTTAAACTTCCTTTGTTAAAAAACTCTCGTTTTATAACATTTAGGCTGGATTACTACTCCGTTATAAAATAACTCTCCGTTAAATTTAACTTTTTCATACAAATTTTGACATTAGGCTCCGTTAAATCGGAGGTTAGCAGCTAACTTTTCATTGAGTAATCCGCCCTTAAACTGTTTTAACAGCAAATATATATATATATAATGTATACATTATTTAAAAAAAATCATTATATTTTTTAAAAAAACCGTTATATTTTTTTCAAAAAAACCGTTACATTTCAAATTTCATGATATTTAGCTATTAAATAGCTAAATTTATTTTTTGTTTTTGAATCTGGTGTTTTCTGGAGATTTTTTTTCCTGATTTAGCGGGTTTTTGTCAAAAAAAGTTGGCATCAGTGATCCAGACTTGCGAGAAGAAAAATTGCCTCCTATATACACTGTTGCCAAGTTGGAGGTTTTCCCGATAAATCTAGCGTTTTTTGTTTGGAATTTGGCGGGGGGAAATTGGTATTAGCGGGAACAGTGCTTTAGTGGGAAAATCTAGCGCTTTTTGTTCGGATTAAGTGGGGAAAAATTAGTTTTTTTTTACAATTTTTCTTTTTTTCAATCGAAAACGCCGAGTTTGTAGAATTTTAGCGGGAGAACTTTATATTTTCCCGCTAATTTTTTTCGGCGGTTTCTTGCGCGTTTTTAGTGAAAAGTCAATTTTCGTAGAAAAAATCATTTGGAGGTTTTTTTTAAATTTTTTTTGTCAATCAAAAATGCCAAGTTTTTCGGTTTTTAGCGCTTTTTAATTTAGCGGGAGAATTTTAAATTTGAAACGCTAAATTTATTTTTGGCGGTTTCTAGCGCTTTTTTGGTGAAATTTAGAGGTTTTTGGTTAAAAATAGTTGGCAACAGTGCCTATATACGTATGGGGACTACGTAAAAGTGTTTCGACGATTTTATAGATAAAATTTGCCGATTTTGCAGCAAAAACAGTTGGCAGCACTGCAAAGCATGACCGTTGTTTTTATTATTGCCAACTTAAAGCACAAAAATGAATTGCCAATTATATCCCACTACTATTTAAAATGAAAACTTCATTTTGTAAAATGACAGCAATTTTACTACTCTTAACATACACCTCTGTGACGTGAGTCAATTTTTTGTTCGAAGCACGCAGTGAAAAGAAATAAAATCTTTTAATCTTCATCACAATAATTTAATTGGAAAAACTAAATTTTAACTTAATTAAATTTAGTTAACTAAATACAAACTAGTCAAAAATATATAATTTTATAAACAATAGCAAAAATTATAAGATATACAATAGAAAAACGTCTGCTAAAAGAAAGAAAAAAAAGCAGAGGAGTAGCCGACGAAGTGCGTGTTTGTATAAGTTTGTGTGCGTGTGTATGTGTTGAGGTGTCTCAATTTTTTTTTTTTTGATGAAATGTATTAGTTGGTGTGCGCAAAAAAGTGCTGGAATTTCAATTTAAGCCAAAAAAGCCGACATCAGCAGCAGAGCAATATATAAAAAATATAGGTGGAATAATCACAAGACGTCAAGACAAAAAAAAAAATGTACAATTAGTGTTGGTGTGTGCAATTTGTTGTTGATTCATTAATTTCTTCTTCATTTATATTTTGGTGACAATAACAATACATCGTGTATCAAGTAAAAAGAAGTGACTAAAAAAGAGGGCGGTGTTGTCGAGTCTAAAGTAAAAACTAAATAAAAAACTCCAAGGAGGCCCCATAAAAAATTAAGAAAAACTAATTGCAGTGAACAACAACCACATGTGTTTGTTCCACAATTAAAGAGAGATTTTCATTTTATATCTATATAAAAAAGTACCGTTTTGCTTGCGTCTTTAACACCACTCCACCTACCATTCCATAAATAGAACAAAAGATATTTAAATCAAAAACAATTTTGTTAAATTTGGACCAATTGCGGCGTCTATATCTTTAAAGGGTTAAAAGAATCAAAATAATTTAATAAAAATGATTTTGTTGGAAATCAATAATCGAATAGTCGAGGAGACTTTATTGGTTAAATTCCGTAATGCTTTAGCTGGGTGAGTAATCATTTTGATAAAAATTTAATATTTCTTATCGCATTTTTTCATTTTTCTATTTTTTTTAATTTATGTTTTTTTTATATTCTTTTTATATAAATTCGGGTGTAGTTCAGTTATAAATTTTATTGTTTGTGTTGTTGCATTAGTTAAAATTGTTGTATTTGTACATGTTTGTTTTTCTCATTTTCGGGTTATTTTGACATTCGCTAAATAAATTTTGTATTAAGGTACCTACAGACGACGCAATATTATGCACAATATTTTTGACGTTTACCCACAAATGGCATACATAAAAATACTGTATAAAATATTGAAGTGAAAAAAATACATGCAGATTGTGCATAATATTGAATCGTCTGTAGAGGCCTTTAACGCTGTCATATTTATTTTTGAAATGCAGTACTTGAACTTTTCAGTCTCTGCCTCTGCTAGCGTTCTTTTTGTAGGTCGTTAGATTTTTTTTTTAATTACACGGTGCTACAGTGGTATTATAAATTTTTATATGGCCTAATGCAGGTTATATATTTCGTCGAGTACTTTACCAAAAACAATCATAAAAATTGTAAGATACACCAAAATAGTTTTTATACACTCCATATACTGACAAAGGCCACATATAAGTTTGTCATTCCGTGTGTAACTTATCGAAATATCGGTCTGTGACTCCCAAAAAATAAATTTTTTATAAAATTTATTCCTTCTGTAATTTGAGTGGGATCCCTCTTAGCAAAATTTTGAAGGGTAAAAACGAATGACCCCTTTAGGACGCACTATTTTTTATTTTTTTTACCCTTTGTAATTTTAACCCTTTTGTCTTAAGGGTTAAAGATAAATGGTAGGTATGTTTTGAGAAAATGTTTGGATTAAAAAAAATATTGTAAGTCGGTCGTACATTTGACTGCTCTACAGGCACTCTTAGGGCAGATTTTTTAAAATTTGATACCGGTTATGGTATGATTAAAAAGGCTAATTTAAGATCTTTCCAATGGTGTATAATATGACGTAGTTTAATAAACTCTTTAAGCGACAAAAATTGATTAAAAAAAATTTTAACTATACTTTTTTTACAAAATGATTAATATCTCAAAATCGCACCTATGTAAATTTTAATTACGGCCAAAATATTAGGCAGATATCGCTACCTCAAAATACGAATGTCGTATGTCATTTTTTTAGATTTTGAGATTATGATATAATAAATTTCGCACGATCTTTCTAATGGTGTTATCAGTTCCTTCATAAACCTTATAGTTTCTGAAATATTCAGAATGCATTTTGTCGTATGTAACAAAATTTTATAGTTTTGAGTATGTATTTTGTCGTATGTGCACAAATAATGGACATACGACATTTTTTGTAGGCAAAGTTATTATTTTCAATTGAAAATACAATTGTTGTATGTCATACATTTTTATACTAACAATGGAACTATTCCAACATTTATGAATAGATTCGCCTGAAACTTAAAATATATGTAAAAGAGACGATTTTAAGGTTGGGGCTTATCAGCCATATCAGTGTTTAAAAACTTTGTTGCCACCTTATGAAACAATGTGGACCTTCGGAAAAATTCCGATAACTTTCGAACTAACAGCAATATCGTCTGGGGAAAAAGTACATTTCGACTTAATTTTAGTAAAGAACATTTCATATTTATATGGATATCGTACGTCTATGTCTTCACATAAATACTCTCAAAATTTACAAATATTCGTGAACAAAATATTTAACGAAGACGAATTTTTACAAGGTTGTACCACCTTTAGATAAGTATTAAATCCCATATAGTTTCTTAAGAAAAAAATACACAAAAATCCATAAAAAATTATTTTTCCCTTTTTTGAACCTCTAACATGGCCAATAAGCCGAGACACCCTAACCAACCTAAGAATTGTCTCTTTTATATATATCATAAGTTTCGGGCAAATCGGTTCAAAAAATATTACTTCCCTGGTAAGTACGTACAACAAAGTAATAAAAAGATGATTTTGGAGAGTGCCTGTTTTTTGGGATAAAATCATATTTTTTTAAATATTTTCTGGTATCATTATATAATGATGATTTTAACGCAGGGAGTGATTAGAATTTTTATGAAGAATTATGCAAAAATACATAGATACAAATTTTATACCACACATATTTTTAAAAAAATTTTGAAGTTTTTGGTATTTATTTTATTATTCGTTGAATAACGAGTTTTTTGTTGTAATAATTTCCGATACTTAATTATATTTTTTAATGGTTTCTTCAAGGGTTAAATAAAAAATTTTGTCATTTTTCTTTATTAAATTATATGTTTTCAGTATGCTTTTTGTCGTATGTTCAAAGAAATTAACTTTATGTTTAAAAAATGTAACATACGACAAATGTATTCTAAAGCCAAAACGCTAATAACTTCTGTTTAATTACAGTAGTTTTGAAAATTTAAAACTATATTCAGTCCAAAACTGGAGAAAATCCATATGACCATTTTGAAGATATTTGATGTTAAACATTAAAAAGAGTCTCCTGAAAAGTTGAGTTTTGCTACATACGACATTCGTATTTTGAGGTAGCGATATGACTGAAACTTAATATAAATACATGTTGTTGCGCCGAGAAGTTTGGTATTGTATTTTTAGCGATATCGGTTTATCGGTTCAAAAGTTATGAATAAAAATGTAAGGACACCTCGAACATTTTGGTACATTCCACATAACCTAAAAATGATTAAATTTGGCTGCTATTTGACATACTTGAACAAAATTCGCCTAAACTTTAGAATTAGAATAACTCAAAATTTTTGCGATATTTCTTGCTGATCTTCTATTTTTTGTTTCGTGGTATTCTCTTGCAGAAGTTCTATTTAAAAAAAAAAAAAACAAAATTGGAGCAATACCAATTTAATAGAGTAGTTCCAAAAATTGGATACCGAAAGGTATTGGGTCTCTTTTTCTCCAGAAAGTTCCTTTGTAATCCTTTTATTTCTGTTAAGTTATATGACTTAATATAAGATAATAAATACTAAACCTGCAACGCATAAGGTCGATTTTAGGCGTCATTCTTTTCTTTGTTTATAAATATGCGTGAATTATAAAATAAAGTGAATTTGAAAACTAAATTAAGTAGGTAACAAAGCAATGCACAATATAAATCTGTTCAAAGTTAGCTTTCAAAATCGACCACTTTCTTGTTTGTAAGCAATGACGTTCAAACGTTACAAATAAATACCCAAGACCGCCTGAAAGCGTGCGTTAGAGGGTTAAATAAATTTAAAAAAATATGTAAGTGTACCAACATTTCATACAACTTTTATAAACTAGTTCATACAAAAATGATAAAACCCTATCTCTGATTTAAAATAGTATCCTATAAATATTAACAATTTACTTATACATGAACATATTTATTAATAAAATAAATCGTGCCTCCAAATTGCATTCATATTATTTTTTTATCAGAGTACAGAAATATTGAAAACACTTTTAAAAATTAGCATGTATGCACATAAGAGTGGCATTTTTTCATCAACTTTTGAATTTCCCGAATGTCCAGGCAAATTTTTATTCTACCAGACCTACAAATTATATGGTACAAATTTGAGGCCAATAACCAGTGAGGTCCACGGCAATAAAAGTTTTAGGCCGCTGTTCCAAAAAAAGTAATTCACATAAAAAATGTGCAAATGAAAATTTTCATTTTTTTTGGTGTTCTAGACAGAGACTCTATTATATAGAGATAAGACAAATTTATTTCTTTTACTACCTCCTAGGGGCGCATGTCTTAATAATAGCTCAAGAATATTCTTGAGCAAATACTAAAACTTAGTTAGGGCTCAATAACTCAGGAAATACTGCTCAGATAATTATGTAATTTTCCATACACTCGTATCAACTATCCAATATCTTACATATAAAATAAAATTTGAAAATTTTGCACGCAAAAGTTAGTTACAGAGTTTTTTTTTAATTTAGTGTGCTACTAAAGTCTCACTAGCGGGTGCTGCCATCGAGACAAAAGTAGACAACTTTTTTTCCGGTATTGCCGTAGAAGCAACCCAGCAAAAACATGGTAATGAGTTGTGAAAAGTAATCATTACCAAGTACATTATTTATAATGAGTACCCATTACCATTAACATTATTTTAAGCCCAAAAGTAACTACTTCTCAGTAATATGTTATAAAAGCACCTCTAAGTAATAATATCTTCTTGTACTTGCAGTTTTTAACCTTTACACATCAATTAACTTAAAAAGTAATTAAAAACTTAATAAAAATTACGCAATTTTTAAGTTTTAGTAAAAACAAGTTAAATTTTAAATGTTTTAATTAACTAAGGAGTGAGATCATAAAAATGTTAACACACATAAAGTTAAATAAAAAACAGACTACTGAATTTTAAGACTTCAAACCAAATTTTTATTAAATAAAATTTAATACAAAATCATAACAAAAAAACCGCATGGAACTCTAACCACTACGAACAAAGTTATCCACTTTTTCCGGAAACCCTCCCATTAAGGCTTTTATGGTAGTTTCTGTCACCTTTTTAGAGCAGGTGGTCCATCTACGTTTGAAATATTGCATGTCCTGGGAGACCTTTTTTGTGCCCTTTAATTCTTTTTTAACAAGAGCCCAATATCTCTCCACTGGCCTGAGCTCCGGGCAGTTTGGTGGATTTGCCTCTCTTGGTACAAAAACCACATTATTATCATTATACCACTCCAGCGCTTTCTTGCTGTAGTGACAAGATGCTAAATCGGGCCAAAAGTAAGTTGATACATTGTACTGACTCAAGAACGGAAGAAGTCTCTTCTGCAAACACTCCTTGATATAAATTTCGCTGTTTAGAGAGCCAGATGTCACAAATGACTGGCTTCTTTGGCCGCAGCTACATATGGCTTGCCATACTAGGAATTTTTTGGGGAATTTCGTTTGCTTTTTTGACCGAAATTTTTCCGCAACATTTCCTCGAACATCGGAAACATAAAATTCTTGACCAGGGAGCTGCGCAAAATCAGCCAGGACATAAGTTTCGTCGTCCATTACACAACAGTTGTATTTTTTTATAAAATTTGATTTCAATTTTCTAGCTCTGGTTTTGGCCTCCAAATTTTTAAAAGCGTTTCTATCGGGAACTTTTTGAACTTTGTAGGACTTTAGTCCCGCCTTACGTTTCACTTTACGTACAAAAAAGTCTGAGCATTGGGCTAACCGAGCTGTTTTTCTGCCAGATGTGTTAGGAGCTCTCTTAAGGATGCTTTTAACTTTATATGCCTTACCAATGTTACGATAACCAGTCGTTGTTCCTGTTCCCGGCTTCCTTTCAATTGTTAGGTGTTCCAGATACCTTTTTACCACTTTTGAAACTGTTTGGCGGCATACATTAGTTTCTTTGGCAATTTTTTTGTATGTCCATGTTTGGTTTTGTTGAAAATATTTAATTATTTTTGAACGCACTTTTCTTTCATCGTCCATTGTGTAAAAAATTGCAAATTAAAACTCATGATGTAAATTAATTTATTAACTGACATATTTTTAAAATGTAAACTGCCGAAAAAAAAAAAATTTGGAAGCTTTACACCAAAGTTGTAGGCAAAAATGTGTGTTAACATTTTTATGATCTCACTCCTTAATTATTTTACTTCTTATTGGTAATGGGGTTTTACTCCTTATTTGTAATCCGAGGCAGTAACTACTTATTTATCTCCATACTCTTCACTAGTTATTTTTGTCTCACGCCCTTGTTAAAATAATTAGTGTTTCATTCAATAAGTAACTACTTATTAACATCTGTTTCGGATTACAAAACCCATTACTAGTAATGCCAATTTTTGCTGGGAATGCCCTGGTTCTAGATTTCACTTTCAAAATTCTTTTTCGTTTTGTTTCACACAAATAAAGTTTGGTGAAAATAGAAAGAATGCCTTTCTTCCTTATAATTTTTTAAATTTTTGTTATTTGATTTCAACTTCGAATGAAAACGTGAAAACTCGATTTTATGTGATTCGAAAATTTTTATGTAATTTGAAAAGTTGTGAAAGACAGAACAGAGGCCTTAGATTTTTGAAAACTAAAAAATATGTCTTGCAATAAATCATATTTGTTAAAATTATTTTAAAATCGGTTTTTCGAGACAATGCTATTTGAAATAGCAGTCAAGAAATTTCATAGAGCTTAATACAAAGTTTCACTTAAAATTAATTTAAACCAAATCCACACAAGTAAAATTTAAATGAAAGTTTGTCTCAAGCTCTATGAAATAGTCAAAAATTTCTTAAACGTATGAAAAACGCCATTTTTAGAATTAGTTTTTATCTCGAAAACCGCTCTACCGATTTTTTTTAATATTTTAAATAACCCAAATTTTAGTGGAAATATTCGAAAAAACTTTTATCCAAAGTCGCTACGGACTTAAATTAAGAGATTTGGCTCAAATTAAGTTTAACTAAAAGATTGTCTCAAATAAAAAATTTAGAGAAAAATTGCTTAGACGTTCAATATCGGATGAAAAACTTTCTTGCCATACAAAATAATTCTGGTAAAATGCACATATAGTACATTTATAATTCTGTTAATTTTTTTATGTTTTTGTTTATATTTTATTAAGGCAACGCTCCTCTTTTTAATAAAACAACGTATTAATATGATGATTATTCACTTTAACTTGCATATGAACCCCATGTAGTATTTTGAACAATGTTTGAGTCATAGCACATTAGCCGCTTAATAAAATAATTTTATGTCAATGCTGTTTTATAAAAATTAAACGTTTGTTAATCGGGTACATGATATACTATTGTAAAGTATATTTTATGGTTATTTAAACATTAAAATAAATTTTTTAAACTGGAAGATAATATTAAAATAAAAAGGTCTATGAAATAGGACTTGGTTTTTTATAAATTGGATGCATTTTTTAACCGAATTATACAAAAACGAAACAAGCTGCAGCATTTTAGATAAAAGATTTTTGGCAGATTTTAACGCAATAATAAAGAACAGTGGAGCCTCAAAATGCGCTAATAAATAAAAAGTAATTATCTTTAATACAATAATCATAACAATTTTACCTGCTATAATTTTAAAAATAAAATTCTATTATAATTTTATAATTAATGACTAACGCCAATACACATATTTTTCTAATTGTTTATTATTTCTCTTTTACTTTATACCTTAGATTAAAACCAGAATCAATAGATGTCAAAGTAGCAGATTTTGATGGTGTTTTATTTCACATTTCCAATATAAATGGCGATAAGACTAAAGTTAGAGTAAGTTTTTTATTTTTTTTTATTTTTGTAATACCTTAACCACTGTGTTATTAATAATTATCTATTTTTTTTATACTTGTTTGTTTATGTATTCAGACCAGCATTTCTTTAAAATTTTATCAACAATTACAAGAACATGGTGCCGACGAATTGCTCAAGCGTGAATATGATAGTTTATTAACTGACACGGAAGATGGTTAGTATTAGTAATTTTAAAAGATAAGGAGAACAATATTTTTTCTATTATTAACAATATTATTTATTCATTTATTTGCCAACAGGTTATAATGTATCCGTACTTATTAATTTAGAAGATATACCCTCAGATTGGGAACAAGTTGCCAAAAAAATTGGCCTGTTAAAACGTAATTGTTTCGCTTCAGTTTTTGAAAAATATTTCGATTTTCAAGAACAAGGTGAGGAGGGACAAAAACGTGCTGTTATCAATTATAGAAATGATGAGACTTTGTAAGTATAAAAATGAAAAACATCAATTGTAATGCGAAAAAGTAAAAATTGTAATTCGAAAAAGATCAAGTGTACTTCTGTAAATATCAATTGTAATTCGAAAACTACCAAATGTAATTCAAAAAGATCAATTGTAATTTGGAAAAAAATAATTGTAAGTCGAAGATTCCAATTGGTTTTCTTTAAAGATCAATTATAATTAGAAAGAGATAAATTATAATTCGAAGATTCTAATTGTAATTTGTAAAAAATCATTTGTAATTCGAAAAAGATCAAAAAAGTTCTGTTTTATTTATTTTGTAGAATATTTAAAATATCTAGTGCCTGACAGCCAGATTTAAAATTTTGGATTTAAATAAAAAAAGACTCAAAAAATTAAAAAAAACACATACACACAAAAAAAAATCCAATGAACGACTTTCATAGTATTTATGAACAAATTCATAAAATTTATTAACTTTTTCATAATACGTATAAACTTTTTCATAGTATTTATGAATAAATCGTAATATGTGAAATTTAAGAACTATTTAACATTTGTTCATAAATACTATGAAAAACTTCAAAAATTAAGAAAAAGTTCATAATTTTTGTTCATAAATACAATGAATTTTGTTCATTGGCAAATATTTTTTTCTGTGTAAAAAATCGATCATTAAAAAATAAAAAAGTCTCAAAAAATGTCTTTGGAAATGTAATTGGAAGTTTTCGTATGAAATTTAACAAATATTGCACTACTATACATCGAAAATGCGATTGGAACGCAACCTTATACACTTGATTAAATTTGTTCTGCTGGTCCACAATACGCTCTCCAAACTTTTTCAGCACATCAGGCTTTTGAGAAAATCTAAAAACCGCCGTTTTTTAGATTTTCCCGATGTTATGGCGACTTAAAAATAAGTCGAGGATAAAGCTCAAACATTGCTCTTAAAGTTGCATTACTCATTTCATCAGTCGCTTTTACCGTTGCCTTTTAATGATGCCTTTTTCCCAAAAATGATTTTTGGGGAAAAATAACTCATTCCAATACAATTGGTGCTCCAGCGGCTAAAGTAACTGATCAAATGTGTCATGCATCTTAAAGAGCAATGCTTAAGCTTTACCTTAGTTTTTTTTTTTTTGATTCGTTAGCAAATCGGGTTCATCCGCTAAAGTTGTCAAATATGTCAATAAACTCAATTTTTTGAACTTTGACCTCTAATTTCTCAAAAATATGATGTAATGAAAAAGTTTTGAGACCAATTTTGTGATCACTAAAACAATTGCCGTGTGTAAGGTCACGTTCCATGTGCATCAAATTTTTATACCCTCTACTTAGTGATAGAGGGTATATATAAGTTTGTCATTCCGTTTGTAATTCATCGACATATCGGTCTGGGACCCCATCATCGGGCATCATCGATCGGGCATCGATGATGCCCGATCGATTTTAAGACATTCTAGCGATGTCCGTCTGTCTGTCTGTGGAAAATGCTATCACGGACAATATAATGCACAGAGATGATTGAAACTTAACATATTTATTGGAAGTTCTCCTGAGAAGTTTGGTATTGTATTTGAGCGATATCGGTTCAGCGGTTCAAAAGTTATGAACGAAAATGTAAGCACACCTCAAAAATTTCAGTACATTCAACATAACCTAAAAATACAAAATGCTTTAATTCGGCTTCTGGTTGACATATGTGAACATAATTGAACACCAAATGGTATTTAAACAAGTACGAACATATTTTTTGACAAAAAAAGAAAAAAATCGCAGATTTTTTTTTACCAACATTTTTTTTTGCGGAAATTTTTTTTTAAAAAACTTTTTTTTTTCAAAAGTAATTTCCTTTTAAATAAAGTTTTTTGCAATAATCTTTTTGAAATTGTGGAGGGTATCACTACATTCGGCAAGGCCGAATTTACCTTTTTACTTGTTTTAACATGATTTTTGTTTCATTAAAAAACAATTAACAATTTTTTTACTTGATCAGTAGCGTAAAAAAATATTTTTTTTGGGGAAAAAGATCTTATTAAAAGACAATTGGTACTGCAACAGTGTAAGCAACTGATTAAATGAGAAAGATACTCTATTTTAATATTTTTAAAATTTTAAAATTCAAAATTTAGTCAGCTTAAATTGCCAGGGTTGCCACTCAATTGATGTTGTGCAGCAAAACCGTCTAAACCGATTTTGATGAATTTTTTTTGAGTTGTAGATTATTAAATTCTCTTGTACATATCAAACATGGGACTATTTGAATAAATGAACTAATTCATTGACGATTTCATTAGCATTATATTGAAACTAATAACATGTTTATACCCTACACGACTCTGTGGTACAGGGTATAATGAGTTTGTGCGGATGTTTGTAACTACCCGAAATATTGGTCCTAGACCTACCCTCAAGTATACAGATCGAATCAGAATTACTTTTTGAGCCGATTTAGCGATGTCCGTCTGTCCGTCCGTTCGTCTGTCCATCTATTGGTTTAAGCACGATGCAGGTCGCAATTTTCAATCAATTGACTTGAAATTTGAAACTTAAGCATCTTTTGGCCCAAGGACGAAGCCTATTGGAGAAAATCGGTCAATGTTAAAACCTAGCCCCCATACAAACGCCCCCTTTGGATTCAGCTTAAATGACTCTAATAACCGTATTATAAAAGATATCGCTTTGAAATTTAGCAGGTAAACAAATATTGTATGCACGAATCACCATTTCAAATTTTAAAGGAATCGGGTCAGTCCTTCTGGTAGTCCCCATACAAACCACCCTCCCGATATTCACCCAAAGTTCATAAAAATGGAAATATTTGATAAAAAATTTATTTTTAGGTGTTAAACGTGCAAAAAACCTAATCAAATCGCAATATATTTGGAACATTTTTGGACTTAGTCCCCCATATAAAAATTTCGACCGATATTCAGTTAAATCGGTCTATTGACAAAAAAATAAACCAATTCCACTAAAATTTGATCTGTGTGTGTTTTCTACACTAAAAAAAGATCTAACAAGAGACAGATCCAATCGGTCCATGTTTGGCCTTGGGACCCATTTTCCGGAAAACACTGGTGTAGGGTATCATATGGTCGGTCTTGACCGACTATAACTTTCTTACTTGTTAGCATTGGAATTGTTTCAATCAAAACCAATGCCCGTTAAGGAATTTGTAGCATTACTAATGTAGCATATTAATGTTAATGGAAACATTTCATTAACAACGTCTTATATCCGTCGGCGTTTTTTTTTTTGTTTAAAACTTAAAATGGCTATATGTCAAAAACTAAGCCGGGTTGATTTTTTTTTAGAATCGCCATAGTTTCGTGGGTTTTCTTCACATGTGTGGACCCTTATGGACACAAATTTTGAATCTGTCTGTCTGTTGAAATGGCGAACACGGCCCAAAAAATTGTTTTACCAAAAATTTTATTTTATCAATTTTTTTTATAAAACATGTCTTTTTGTCAAAATTACTTTTTTCTATCAAATTGTATATTCGCCAATGCCGAATTTAACTTTTTATTTGTTTTAATTTTAATTGATATTTTTCCTATAACATTTGAAATTTATGTAGTTAAAAGACTACTGTGTTTTTTACTTTCTAGCTTTTAAAAAACTATTAATTTAAATACAAACACAATTCATTGTGATTCCTCCTATTGCGTTTATTAATAGTGTAAATGGTTTACATTGTTTTTTTTAGGTATGTTGAAGCCAAACCGGATCGTGTTACTGTTGTTTTTAGTACCATATTCCGCGATGAAGATGATGTTGTTATAGGTAAAGTTTTTATGCAAGAATTACGAGAAGGTCGGCGTGCATCGCATACTGCACCACAAGTGCTCTTTTCCCATCGTGAACCGCCATTGGAATTGGCTAATTCGGATGCTAAAGTTGGCGATAATATTGGCTATGTTACATTTGGTAAGTCTGCATAAATACTTGTTCGAATCCACGCAAAATCGGACACTTTAACAAAAATTTAGTTTTAGATTTTATAACTGAATTTTTATTTAGTTCGGATTGAGTTCATATTTATTATTTCTGAGAAATAATCTGAAAAAAAAATATTGACAACACATGCTAAGAGGAGATGTGATCGATTCTAAGACATTCTGGCGATGTCCGTCTGTATAAGACATGATACAGTCCAAAATAAAATAGCTAGACTCCTGAAGTTTAGCACTAAAATGTCTTATACTGGTTAAATTTGTTGATGGGCAAAATCGGTCCAGGGGAAAAAAGTTTCCCCTTTAACCTTTAAGGAACTAAACCAATCTCTAAAAAATGTCGTTTTTTATATTTTTGTTAATCAAATGTAACATTTTAAAGTCGGAAGAAGTTTTAAGTTATGCACTTGGACCCCAAGGATTAGAAAATGTGTTTTTTTTTGTCTGCCCTCTTTTGTGGGCGTGGATATTAAAAAAATATTTAAATAATGATAAAATTGTATTACTTAAGTGCGAAAAGTAAAATAAATGAATTTGTAAACGTAAACCCCGAGAAGGAAAGTGACCTCTAATGACCTGTATTTTTTTTAAAACTTTTTTAAAATGTTGGAGGGTATCAAAAATTCGACACAGCCGAATTTAAAACTCTTGCATGTTTGTGTTAATATTGACCCTAAAGGGCAACTTTTTGGAAAATCGAAAAAAGGAAAAACAGCTCTACCCTAATATGGACTCAAACCGAACTAAATAAAAATTAAGTTATAAAATATAAATTCCAACAATATAAAACACGATATATCAATTTATATCAGAAATTATCAGTTGATAACTTATTTTCTTCTAATTACAGTGCTCTTTCCACGTCATACTAATAAAGAAACTAGAGATAATACCATTAATTTAATACATATGTTCCGAGATTATTTACATTACCACATTAAGGTAAGCACACATATCATTTCAATTTTACTTTGAAATATATAAATTGATTATTATTTTATCTCAATTTTAGTGTTCAAAGGCTTATATACACTCTAGAATGCGTGCAAAAACTTCTGATTTCTTAAAAGTTCTTAATCGTGCAAGACCAGAAGCTAAAAATATGGAAAAGAAGACCATAACGTAAGTAGCATTTGAATTTAATTTGAATTTATCTCTCCAATGCATAACTTCTCAGCTACACCTAACATAATTATGTAAACATACAGCAACAAACACACACAAAACAATAACAGCAAGTAAAACAATTCTTATTGTTTTGTGTGTGTTTGTTGCTTTATGTCCACATAATTATGGAAGGTGTAGCTGAGAGGTAAGACCGATAAACGGCGGTGTTACTTTTTGTTGTTACTTTTAATTGGCATCACTTACAAACAATAGAGTGGTGGATTTTGAGAGCACATTGTAAATCTGTTAGCTTTCAAAATCAACCACTCTTTTGTTTGTAAGTGATATCAAACAAAAGATACAAGAAAATAAGTAAGACCGCCATAAAATGGACTTATGCAGTAGATGGTTAAATTCAAAAAATAGTTTTTTTGTCCAAAAAAATACCATTAAAAAATTATAATTATTTTATTTTCCAGGGGGAGAACATTTATACGCAAAGAATGATTTATGGACAATGTCTAGTTGTTTTTTTTTATATTAAATGTATTAATTTTGTATTATTAAACAAAAAGTAAAAAAATAAAGTGAAGAAAATTTAACAAAAGAACAAAATACATTTACCCTAAAATATTTTGAAAAGAAAAACAAAAAAATCGATCATCAAAAAAATATTGTCTGGAACTAAAATATAACAACAACAACAAAAAGCCAATTTAATATTAAACAAATAAAAAACTCTTTAAAAAAAGGTATTCCAAAAGTTATAACTTGTCTTACAAAAAATAAAAAAAAAATACGAAACTAATTTAATAAGTTAAAAGAACTAAATAATGTGGTTTAACCCTTAAGTAAAAATTGTATTTAAAAAATAATAAATTTTAAGTTTTTTTGTATTATTTTTTATTTGTGAAAAATCAAACAAAACCTAAAGAAAATTAAAAAATCAATAATAAAATAAAACAATTTGTTAAAAAAAAAATTAAAGAAAAAAATCAATAAAAATGCAATCCAAAACTTTCCTAAAAGATAAAGAAATCAAGAAACAAAGAAAACAAAATGCTGTCCCTGTTTTTAATTGGAAACGAAAAGGAATTTTTAATTTTGAAATTTTGGGAAAAAATAAAAAAACACTACTCTAGCTTGGTGTTAGATATATCTTGCTAAATTTTACTCTACGTAGCTTTAAAATGTTTTAAAAAAGTTTTAAAAATCTAGCTAGACACATCTTACAGATTAATTTTCATGGGATTGGGTGGCGGTAAATGTTGAGGGACACCTTTCGCCTTGCGCTAATTGAGAACAAATGCATTTATTGTGCATTTTTTAATCCCTTGGGTCCAAGTGCAGTACTTTGAACTTCTTCTGACATAAAATTGTTTTATTTGCTTAACAAAAAAACACCTAAAACAAGTAAAAAGGTATTTTTTTAAAAAAATTTATAAAAGAAATTAATTTGAGAAAAAAAATTTGAAAAAAAAATTTTGCGGAAAAAAATTTAGTGAAACGAAATTCTTCAAAAAAATCTTTTCTAAAAATAACATGTTTGTAATTGTTTAAATACCATTCAGTATCCAATTCAGTTCACATTTCTCCACCAGCAGTCGAATTATAGCATTTTGTACTTTTAGGTTATGTTCAATTTTCAAAAATTTTTGAGATGTCCTTGCAATTTTGTTCATAACTTTCGAACCGATATCGCTCAAGTGCTATACCAAACTGCTCGGGGCAACAACAAATACTTTGGCCTAGAGTTTGCAAAACGATTAAAATCGTAATCGTAATCGCGATTAATCGCACCAATTAATCGTAATCGTAATCGACAAAAAAATCATGCGATTACGATTAATCATTTTCTATGAAATACACTGTTTTTATAACGATTTTAAAATATATTATATTGGCCTACGATTCACTTAACTCATTTGCATTTTCTCTTTTCTTTTTTCTTGTAAAAGTAAACTAAATTTAAATTTTCATCTTAGTAACCCCACAATTTTGTTTTAAATATAGTCCAAAAGGATTTGGCTGGATTTGGTCAAAAAATTCGGGCATGAAGTTTTATCAAAAAAACTTTTTTTCTCTGGTTGCGTCTTCTTTTGAAGACGCTTTTTCTAAATTTTCACACAATCAGCTCTTCAGTGGCCAATTGCAGGTATTCTGACACGAAATTCGAAAGATTATAATTTTCGGGACGCCCAAATATATACACATAAAAGTAATTTTTGTGGAATGTTTTTTTTTCCAAAGGATCCTTTATTACAAATTTCAAGAGGGTAGGATCGTTATATCATAAAATATGAAAAGGACAAAAAGTACACTTTTTTTACCTATTTCACGACCCTTAGAAATTACATTTAGAACAAGTACTTTTTTCAGACGATTTTTTTTATCAAAGGATCCTGTAATCCAAATTTTACTCCTCTTTTTCCCCTTAACAATTTATCAAAAATCCGCCACATTTTATTATTTTTTTTAGTTTAGATATTTGCCTATCCACATAAAAAATTCAGGAGGGCATTTTTCGTACTTTTCGAGAAAACCGCATTTGAATATTGGATTTAGAGTTTGCAAAACGATTAAAATCGTAATCGTAATCGCGATTAATCGCACCAATTAATCGTAATCGTAATCGACAAAAAAATCATGCGATTACGATTAAAAATTTTCTATGAAATATATTATATTTATAACGAATTTAAATCAGTTTTAAATTTTTTTTGACCCATTTTGAAGTTTCTATTAAAATTATTTGCCAAAAAAAGAAATTAGTCCTAAAAACGATTATTTTCGGGACAATTTCAAACAAAAATCATTGATTCTGGAATGTTAAGTAGAACGGAAAATGTTGATGGGTTGGCCCATTATTCATTTAAATTGTTTACAATTTTTCTTTATTTTTCTCGTAAAATCATTCAAATTTAAAATAAATTTTAAATTTTGACCTGATTGTGAGTAAATTTTAAAGAGTTTTGTTTTTAAAATATACTCAAAAGGCTTTGGTCAAAAAATTTGGACATGAAATTTTGTCAAAAAACTTAATTTTTTCATACTTTGTCCGCTGTTTGACTAATGATGCCTTGTAAATTTTTTAAATAAATTTTTTTATTCAACAAAGAATTTTAATTATAAGTTTAAAAAAAAAAAAATTAACAAAAAACTTGAAAACATAACTTAAACAAGTAAAAAAGTTAAATTCGGCTTTGCCGAATGTAGTGATACCCTCCACAATTTCAAAAAGATTATTGCAAAAAACTTTATTTAAAAGAGGAAATTACTTTTGAAAAAAAAAAAAAAAAATTAAAAAAAAATTTCCGCGAAAAAAATTTTGGTAAAAAAAAATCTTCGATTTTTTTCCTTTTTTTTGTCAAAAAATATGTTCGTACTTGTTTAAATACCATTTGGTGTTCAATTATGTTCACATATGTCAACCAGAAGCCGAATTAAAGCATTTTGTATTTTTAGGTTATGTTGAATGTACTAAATTTTTTGAGGTGTGTTTACATTTTCGGTCATAACTTTTGAACCGCTGAACCGATATCGCTCAAATGCAATACCAAACTTCTCGGGAGAACTTCCAATAAATAAGTTAAGTTTCAGTCATCTGTGTGCAATATTTCGTCCGTGACAGCATTTTCCACAGACAGACAGACGGACATCGCTAGAATGTCTTAAAATCGATATGGCATCATGAATATATTTACTTTATGGGGTCCCAGACCCATATTTCGATGAGCTACAAACGGAATGACAAACTTATATATACCCTCTATCACTAAGTGGAGGGCATAAAAAGAGACTATGGTGCCAAAATCTCAAATTATTTTTACTGGGAAAGTTCGAAAGCTTTTAATTTTATATCTTAAAAATAATAGTTTTTGTTCTAAAAAATACGTTATTAAATGTAAGTTTCAAAATATATTTTTAAAGATATTGAAACTCAAATTATTAAAAAAATTCGATTAATCGTAATCGCGATTAACGGCAATTTTTTTAATCGTAATCGCGATTATGAAATATCTCGATTATTTGCAAACTCTAATTGGATTTCAGAAAAATTCTATAATTCTCTTGTATTTTATTGTGTCAACACCGCGTATGAGTAACGACTATTTGCGAAACCAATGAATTTTCGTTACTCATACGCGGTGTTGACACAATAAAATACAAGAGAATTACAGAATTTTTATGAAGGGGCTTGTCACAGACTCAATTCCGTTCGGATTTGAACAAAGTGGTTTACTCGTAGAACGCAAAACGAAAATCATTTTTTTCGGAATGAAATCACTTTCAAAAATCAAATTGGAATTGAATTGCATAAAAGTGGTTTCATTCCGAAAAAAATATTTGCTTTACGTTTTACGAGTAAATCACTTTTTTCAAATCCGAACGGAATTGAGTCTGTGACATGCCCCGAAATCTAATATTCAAATGCTATTTTCTCGAAAAATACGAATAATGCCCTCCTAAGTTTTTTTGTGTGAATAGACAAACATCTAAACTTAAAGAAATGTGGCCGGATTTTTGAATTGACTTTTTTTAAAAAATTAAAACTTAAAAGAGTTTTTTTTTAATAAACTATTGCAATTATATATATTTAAAAAACTCGATTAATCGATAATCGCGATTAACGGCTATTTTTTTAATCGTAATCGCGATTATAAAATATCTCGATTATTTGCAAACTCTACTTTGGCCGTGATCGCCTTTTTAACAGTCATAAAGACAGACATCGCTAGAATGTCTTTAAATCGGTAGGGTCCTAAATTGTAGTTTAGTACCTAAAAATGACTGAGCCAAAAATTTGGGGACAATCGAATAAAAATAACTTGCGCCGAAAATGGATTGAAGTTTGGGGACATTCTTATATGAAAGAAAAAAACATTTTTTTCTAGTTTTTTGAAAAATTGGTATATTTTATTATTTGTTAAATTTGCTGTTAAAAATTATAAAATTGAGATTAAAATACCTTTTCAAAAATCTCAAAGAAATTCAAATCGGATAAAAAAATAAGCGTTTCACGCGCACATGCCCCATACCAGTGCAAGGTTTTCAAAGCCAAAATTTGAAAATCTCCAAAATTTTTAAGCAAAAAATAAAAACAAATAAATTTTACTTTATGATCTTATTGAATACATGTAAGAATAGCAGATATGGTAGTCTAGATTTTTTATCCCTCCAATCCGTGATAGAGGGTATATGCATATAAGTTTGTCATTCCGTTTGTAACTCATCGAAATATCGGTCTGAGATCCCATAAAGTATATATATTCTTGATCAGTGATCGATTCTAAGCAGTGTTGGCTACCGTTACCCTTTCAATACCGTTACCGATTAAAAACCCTTTAATATTGACTACCGTTACCGTTACCAATACCGAAATAAAAAATTTTAAATACCGTTACCGATTAAAAACCATTACCTTTATTCTGATTTTTACCGGTATTATATCGGTTTTGTTTCGGTTGTCTTAATATTACTTTTTTTTTATTTTTTTGCAGAAAAAATTCAAATTAAAATATTTTTAATGTTGGTAAAATAAATAAATTTTTGTTCATTGTAAACCGGATTGTCATTTGGGCAAAAACAATGAAAAAGTCTGTCCAACCAATGATCACATTCGCAATTTTCTAAATTATGTGGAAATCGGTCCAACCAATGATCACATTCGCTATTTACCTAAAAATTTCTGAAGATAAAAGTGAGTGCCACGACAAACCTGATTCGCTCAAGTTTTGCTGGCGTTGTCATCCACGCAGGTAAGCGTGGAGAGTCGTACAGTCTGAAGAAAAACTCTGTCGGAAAATCTGTAAAACAACTTTCAGTTTGAATTAGAAAGCTTTTACCAGATTTTTCTGCTATAATGAATACTTTTAACTTAATTCTCTGTCATTAAGTTTTAAAAAATAACGAACATTTTTCTGTGTTTTTACTGACTCTGTTTGCTTATTTTAAAAAATATTTTTGTTAAAATTTTAGCAGATTATATTGTAATTTTACCAAAAAATTTGTTGGCATTTTTTTTTTTAATTTTTGTTTAATTTAAACGATTAAAACTAAAAATTAATCAAATGTGAATGAATCAGCTGATTATTTTAATAATTTTACAGTAATTGTCTTGTTTGTAAGAATATTTTCTTGAAAAAAATGAAAAAAATTTGAAAAGTTTATTGAAATGAAAAACTTCGCTTTTTTTTAACAGTTTTTAACAAAAATAAGTATTTTTACTTTAATAAAATATAATTTCGATGTTCAGGCTGTTTATTTGAAATCAGAAGATTTTTCAACTTAAAGCCGCAGATTTATCTGTGGTCTTGACATATTTTTCTGCAGACTCTGCTAAAACTATCAGATTTCTTAAATGGCTCAATGTTCAGATATTACTGCTGATTGGGCAGAGAAATCTTATAAACACGTAAAAAATCAATGATTTATTTGTTGAATTACAATATTGCGTGAATATTTTAATTTAATTCTGTGTTAATAAATTAAAGTATTAAGTACTTCTATATAATTATATGTTGAAATGCACAACATTTTTCAGTTTTTACGTGTTTTTAAAAAATTTTTTACTTTTTAACATGTTGGGTAAATTTTATTCATAATACCGGTACGTACCGGTATCGTTGTTTCGGTAACGGTTAACCGTTACCTAAATAATCAAAAATACCGTTACCTTTACCGTTACCGATATAAAAAATATGTAATACCAATACCGTTACCGATACCGTTATTCGTTTCGGTTGCCAACCCTGATTCTAAGACATTCTAGCGATGTCTGTCTGTTCGTCTGTCCGTCTGTGGAAATGATGATTACGGCCAAAGTATTAAACATATATGACTGAGACATTTACTTGTTGTTGTCATAAGTTGTTTGGTATTGCATTTGAGCAAAATCGGTTCAGCGGTTCAGAAGTTATGAACGAAAATGTACCCTGCAAAAAAAGTCATTACCACTTCTCAGTGGAGTGCTTTAAAACTATAACAAATGTAATGAAATACAACAAAAATAACAAAAAACACAAGACAAAAACACACAAACAGTTTTTTCTACTCCGCACTTTTTTTGCTGGGTAAGAACACCTCGAAAATTTTAGTACATTCTACATAACCTAAAAATACAAAATACTTTAAATTGGCTGCTGGTTGGCATATGTGAACAGAATTAAAAACAGAGTGGTATTTTTACAAGTACAAACCAATTTTTTACAAAAAAAAAAAAATCGGGGAATTTTTTTTTCACCAAAAAATTTTTTCCGCGATTTTTTTTTTTAAAGAATTTTTTTTCGCAAAAAAAACTTTTTTTTAGATTGTGGAGGGTATCTATACATTCGGCAAGGCCGAATTTACCTTTTTTACTTGTTTTATTTGGAGTGGGTATTGATATAATTTCAGCGGATTTCAAAGAAAATCCGCTATGAGTTGTAAAAAATGTCCAAAACCGTAATTTTTTCGAACTTTGTCCTAATTCTCTTAAAAACCTTATGTGATAGAAAAGTTTGGAGACTGGATTTGTGACCAGAAGAACAATTGTAATCAACTGTATAAGGACATTCGCTGTAAGTTGTTGTTTAAATTTGACCTAAATTTTCGCAAAAAACCTGATGTGATGGAAAAGTTTGCACCCGGATTTTTGACTATTGTAATCAAGTGTAAAAAGGTTGCGTCCCAGTAGATAAAAGAGTACAAATAATTTGGACAAGTTATAAGTAAGTAGAATATTTTATTAATTATGTTTTATTTAAAAATCTTTTTTTAATTTTAATACATTTTACTAATACTTAATTCACTTTTATTTATAAGTTAAAAAATTTTGAAAAATTTCCAATATATTTGATAAACATTATTTTTTTTTAAACTTTTATATTATCTATTACTGTTATATGATTTTTTAATTTATTTGGATCTTTATTCAAACTATCCACACTACTGCTTTGCTTCATGAGATAGTGAGTTTGTATATATTCAATAGCTGTAAAAGGGAAAGAAGAAAGTATAAATTAAAAATTAATAAATTTTTGTTTAGGTGAATTTAATTTGCAAAATAATGTGCGGTATCGGCACTTTATTTGACGCAATATTTTCATACACCACAAAAAAAATTACAAAAATATCCCGTAAAATCTAGTGCTCGGACCACAATATCAACCAAAAGTGCAAAATTTTGATACGAATTTTTCAACAGAAAATTTTGTAGTCCATCATTATTGTCTTTTAATTTTATTCTACTTAAAAATTAAAGTGCTTGGATAGCCGTATTATGCATGTTCTATATAAAATTATTATTTTTTTTTTAATTATACTTACCTTTTTATTTAGTCCTTTGAATTTAAAAATGTGAGTATATTTTTATGGTTCATCATATTCATCCAATTTAATGTAAGCAAGTGCTATGAGTAGTAGTTTTATATTTGGTAGAGAATATTGGATAGTGTTTGTTGATAAAGAGGAATTATGATTATAGTTTTAAGTAAATGGAAGTATAATGTTTAAAGTTTTAAAATAAAAAAAAAAAATCGTAAGGAAAACTAGTGCGATATGCTCAAAAAATTTTATTCTATAGGAGTTTTCAGGAAAATCTTGCAATTTTTGCTAAATTTTTTTTTTGTCATAAGATTCCTGTGTAAACAAATAATTATATCAAAACATATCTCCTTTGATAAAAACATATATGGATTATATATAAATAGATGTAATCAGATCTACTCCATATGGGGCATTCCATGTGAAATCGGACACTTTGAAAAACTTTTTTTTTAGATTTTCCCAATTTGTTCACAGTTTTTAGTACCCTTCGAAAACTCGTTCGTGGTAAATTTTCAGATTTTTTTGATGACCCGTTCAAAAGATATCGAATTTTTAAAAATTGGTAGTTTGTTCTTTTAGTCAAACTTCTTTTAATCATAACTTTTTCAATAATGGTCCAAATTTCAATTTTTTTTTTTCAAAATTTTTGTTTTTTTACGTACTTTCTAAAAAAAAATCTCAAAAAATTCTTAAAAGCGCTCTAGTATGCAATTTTTAAGTTTTAAAATTTAAATCTCATTTTTGAAACTGTTTGTACTCTTCGATTTTTTTGAAATTTTTTTGTGTAAAACTTCTATCAATTCTACAAACTATTTGCCCAGGAAGATCGTGGGATAACGATTATTACTATTTTTTAAAATTTTTTGAAAAAATTTTATTGTAATTTTTCAAACTTAAAATCATTTCTACTGCTCCAATGGTGCGTCATAGAGGGGTCCTTTATAAGACCGACCCACATTAATTTTTACGTCTTAACATTTCTTTGGAACAAACTAATACCCTATCTCCAATTTCTAAGGGGGCTCCCACACAAAACGACATTTTTTAAAATTTGTTCCAACCGCTCTAACAGCCCTAATAGTGCCCTTAGAGCAACAAAATGTATGACCGACCCACAATATTTTTTTAGTCCAAACATTTTCTCTAAACACACCTACCCTCTATCTTTAACAGTTAAGGCGGTCCCCATACAATTTTTTTTTATTTTTTGTAAACTTGTTTTATTTAATCAGCTTCTACCGGTCCAATGGTGTGTCTGAGAGAGGTCATTAGTGAGACCGACCCCCATTTATTTTTACCCTACAACATTTTTTCAAAACATACCTAGGCCCTATCTCCACTCCCTAAGTAGGCTCCCATACAAAAAACAGTTGGAGCAAATTTTATAAAAATGTAATTTTGTATGGGAGCCTACTTAGGGAGTGGAGATAGGGCGTAGGTATGTTTTGAAAAAATGTTGTAGGGTAAAAATAAATGGGGGTCGGTCTCACTAATGACCCCTCTCGGACGCACCATTGGACCGGTAGAAGCTGATGAAATAAAACAAATTTACAAAAAATAAAAAAAATTGTATGGGGACCGCCTTAACAGTTAAAGATAGAGGGTAGGTGTGTTCAGAGAAAATGTTTGAACTAAAAAAATATTGTGGGTCGGTCATACATTTTGTTGCTCTAAGATCACTATTAGGACAGTTAGAGCGGTTGGAACAAATTTTAAAAAATGTCGTTTTGTGTGGGAGCCCCCTTAGAAATTGGAGATAGGGTATTAGTTTGTTCCAAAGAAATGTTAAGACGTAAAAATTAATGTGGGTCGGTCTTATAAAGGACCCCTCTATGACGCACCATTGGAGCAGTAGAAATGATTTTAAGATTGAAAAATTACAATAAAATTTTTTCAAAAAATTTTAAAAAATAGTAATAATCGTTATCCCACGATCTTCCTGGGCAAAAAGTTTGTAGAATTGATAGAAGTATAACACAAAAAAATTTCAAAAAAATCGAAGAGTACAAACAGTTTCAAAAATGAGATTTAAATTTTAAAACTTAAAAATTGCTTACTAGAGCGCTTCTAACAATTTTTTGAGATTTTTTTTTAGAAAGTACGTAAAAAACCAAAAATTTTGAAAAAAAAATTTGAAATTTGGACCATTATTGAAGAAGTTATGATTAAAAGAAGTTTGAGTAAAGGAACAATCTACCAATTTTTAAAAATTTGATATCTTTTGAACGGGTCATCAAAAAAATCTGAAAATTTACCACGAAGGAGTTTTCGAAGGGTACTAAAAACTGTAAACAAATTGGGAAAATCTAAAAAAAAAGTTTTTCAAAGTGTCCGATTTCACATGGAATGCCCCATATATATTCATATCTGCTTCAGATATGTTTTAATCCATAAATTGAGTTTATCTGACAATTTTACATATATGAACATATCTGAAAATGTCTGATCATATATGCCATATACGCCAGATAGACTCAATTTACGGATCAAAACATATCTGAAGCAGATATGAATATATATGGAGTAGATCTGATTATATCCATTTAGATATGATCCATATATGTTTTTATCAAAGGAGATATGTTTTGATATAATTATTTTTTTACACGGGTTAACATTTGGTAAATGTAAGCCAAAATGCAAGTTGAATTCTCTTAATTATATTTACATATTTACAATTTATCAAAAAAAAATAATAATGATAAGTTAATGAAAAAGAATATCGAGGACCTATATTCAAAACCCTCTATCTTCCATTTTCACGAAAATAACTTTTTAATGGCGAACTATTCAGTAAAACGGCCCTCATCTATGGTGTAAAATTCAGAACAAAAATATTTTTTTTTGCTATTTTATTTGCATTTTTGGTCTTCACTATCTCATACACAATTAATTTTTCTGAATGCAAAACCCTCTATCTTTTCAAATAATTAATTTATAAATATTTTTTTTGAATAATTTCATCATGCATTACATGTTTTCATAGTAATTTTTGCATGCTGAAGATGAGTTTGTTAAAAAAATTCCAGAATCACGATTTTGGTACGCTGATGCTAATTTTTTCTCAAAATTCTTGTTTGACTTTTTTGAAAAATATGGCTTAAAATTTAGATATCTTGTGTACATTATGAAGTAGAAATTTTAATCTTAAAAAATAAAAAAATATTTTTTTATTATTTTTTACACAACAAACTCAGTTTGTCATCTTTTAAGATGAATTCGGTAAAAAAATATTTTGTGTCTCAAAAATCAGCACCTGTGGACCTAAACCGCGATTTCGGAACTTTTTATAAGCCGTTATCATTAATAAATCACGTAAAAAATTTACCGATGTCGTAAATGAAATCATAATAATTCATTTTTATTAAAATGCAAAACCCTCTGATCATTTTCATTCATGTACTAAATATTTTTGAGAAACAAAACCCTCTATCTTTCATAATATTTCCAATAGTG
Organism: Pegoplata infirma; assembly: GCA_963921195.1. Lineage (NCBI taxonomy): Eukaryota > Metazoa > Arthropoda > Insecta > Diptera > Anthomyiidae > Pegoplata > Pegoplata infirma. Next base: position 43,818,780 of record OY992537.1, read on the forward strand.
TAAAATTTTCAAAACGAATTATATGTGAGATTCAGAGTATTGTAGAATATCGAATTTTAACGACTCTAACAATACGCGAAATAAACAGTTTTTTTGCTCTCCTGAAATGTTGTGTTGTGTTATTTGCAATGTTGGCAATCGATACCTTTTCAATACCGCTATCCGTTTCAAAACCCTTTAAATTGAATACCGGTACCAATACCGAAACTCAGTTTTGGTATCGGATACCGGTATCCAAAAACCTTTTCCTTCGGTATCGGTATGTACCGGTACTGAAACGGTTTTTCTTAAAAACCTTGATTTTTTACAAAAAAAAAAAATAATAGAAAGTTTGTAAATTTTTTGGTTTTTGTAAATGAAAAATCGTACTCCAAATGCCTCCCCGAAGTCTCATAAAAATCAAAAAAATCTTTTGGCACGCACATCGTGAATTAAATAAAAATAAAAAAAGCCATATTTCCGCGATGCGAGAGCAAAAGAAAATTATTGATTTTCACGAAATTTTTATGGATTCATTTTGACTCCCAATATAAACTTTCCGGACCCCTTTTGTATACACTCAAAAAATTATGTTAGTAAAATCAACTGAAAATGTTAGTTAAAATAACTACTTTGTAAGTTGTTTTGGGGTCAACTACTTTTTCAGTTAAATCAACTAACAATGTTAGTTATTTTAACTGACAAAAAAACAACTGACTTATGTAGTAAAAACTACTATCTTTTGTAGTCAAAACAACTAAAATGTAGTAAAAATAAAATAATCAATATATAATTTTTTTTCAAAAAAATTTTCAGAAAAAAAAGATCAAATTTTTTCCAAGTTTTTTTTTGAAAAAAAAAGTTGTGAAAAATAAGAAAACGAAAGTTTATTTTTTTATTTTTTTGGAAAAAAAAAACTTTGAAATTTTTTCAGAGATAAAAAAATATAATTAACTACTTTAATTAACTGTTACTACATTACAGTACTTTTTTGTTAGTTGTTCAAAAAAACGATTTAAAATAACTAACAGAAATAGTTGTTTGATATTTTTCATACCAAAACAACTGACTTTGTAGTTGAAATCAACTAACTACTGTAAAATATACAAACAACTAACATGTAGTAACTTACATAATTTTCTGAGTGTAGTATAGTTTTTTGGGGATTTTTATTTAATCCTTGATGTGGGTGTCCAAGGATTTTTTGATATTTACAGGACTTCGGGGAAGGCATTTGGCAGGAGGTTTTCCACTATAGTATAATTTTTTGAAGTGCTTAACTCGTAGGAATCGTCCATAAAAGTCCCATAATTCGCGAAAACATTTTTTTTCAATATTTTTGAATGTGATCTTGTCTAGACAGGGAATACCTATTTTTCCAAATAGATTAGATTAAAGAGGCCCTATGCACTGCGACCAGAATGATCTTTTGTGCAGCCTGAGAGGGGGTGCCCTAAATATTCAGGCTTTTAATAAAGCCGAGAATCCTATTTGGCAAAGAGTTTCGTATGTCAGTTGGAGATAACAAGTGTCCCCCCAGATGTCGAAGCCTTCTACACTCAAAAAAGTATGTCGGTAAAACCTACTACAAAAGACAGTTGTTTTGACTACATTTTGTCGTTGAAAAGGCGTCCACTACATAAACGGTAAAAACAACTGAACATGTTGTTGTTTTTAACTATTGATTTTCAACTACAAAATGTAGTAAAAACTACTACAAAACTGTTTAATACAGTTGTTTTTTTCTACAATTGCCTGAAATTTTATTTAAAAAATTTCTTAAACGTTTAAATGATTGATATTTATTTATTTAAAAAGCAATACATTTCAGTTGGTTGTATAGAATTTCGACATGATGACAATTTTTTGATGTATTTATCTGGAATTATAGAAGAAAAAAATTATATTAATAAAATGTTAAACAAAATAAATTGATTGTATTTACCTTTGTTTTTTTAATAGTTCATTTCAAATTTTCACCGCTACTGATCAAAATTTGTCTGGAATAAAAAAAAACGAAATGCTTTGGCAAAATTGATTTCTAAAAAAAAAGAATTAATTTGAAATGTTTCAAAAAAGTATGTACCTGCTCTGTTGTGTATACAAAGAAAAGAAAGATGGCGCGCTCATAAGAAAACAAAACACTGCACACATTTTATTTTGTTTTTTTCCGATTGGTTTTTACGCACGCTTATGTGAGCGCTATATTATACACACTTGTTATCTCTTTTATCCACTTATTTTCTTTCGCTCAAGAATATTTTTCCAAAAACATATTTTTTGTTATAATTAAATTTAATAAATTGTAATTTAATTTATTTAGATATTATTTATTTGGTATAAAAATAATTCCTTCCGCATCCCGCACGACCAACTCGCTCGACACATTCGTTTGCAATACAAATTTCTAGAAAAAAACGAGTTTTAGAAAAAAAACTAAAAACAACTACATAAATCAACTATTGCTACAGTGTAGTACATTTTTTGTAGTTATTTTTTGAAACTACTACAAAAAAAGTTGTTTGAGATTTTTTCATACAAAAACGACCGAAATCGTAGTTAAAAACAACAGCTACTACTTACTACACAAACGACCGTCATGTAGTAACTGCAATAATTTTCTGAGTGTACCAGTCAGTCTTGGGCATGTACAAAGAACATGTTCTGCCGTCTCTTCCTCTATCTCGCAGAATCTGCACGTGTCCGTGTCAGATAGATTCCTTTTCCTAAGGTGGTAGCGTAAGTTGCAATGCCCAGTTAGGTAAGACGTTAGAATCCGGAGATCCTTTTTGTCCAAGGATAGTAGCAGCTTTGCTGCCGAACTGGGTGGAGTGATGAATCTCTTCGCCTGCCTTTGGCCAGCACAAAAGTTTTTCCAAATAGATAACACCAACAAAAAAACTTGGTTGCCTAGAAATAAGATGAAATATGTAATTTGTTGGTGTTTTTACTTTAACCGCGATGCGGGAGGGAAATAAATTTTACGGAGTCATTGTGACACCTAATAAAAACTTATTGGAACCTTTTCAGCTCAAACAAAAAAAAAAATGGTAAAAATCGATACGTCCCTACACTCAGAAAATTATTGCAGTTACTACATGACGGTCGTTTGTGTAGTAAGTAGTAGCTGTTGTTTTTAACTACAATTTCGGTCGTTTTTGTATGAAAAAATCTCAAACAACTTTTTTTGTAGTAGTTTCAAAAAATAACTACAAAAAATATACTACACTGTAGCAATAGTTGATTTATGTAGTTGTTTTTAGTTTTTTTTCTAAAACTCGTTTTTTTCTAGAAATTTTTATTGCAAACGAATGTGTCGAGCGAGTTGGTCGTGCGGGTGCGGAAGGAATTATTTTTATACCAAATAAATAATATCTAAATAAATTAAATTACAATTTATTAAATTTAAATTTAACAAAAAATATGTTTTTGGAAAAATATTCTTGAGCGAAAGAAAATAAGTGGATAAATGAGATAACAAGTGTGTATAATATAGCGCTCACATACGCGTGCGTAAAAACCAATCGGAAAAAACAAAATAAAATGTGTGCAGTGTTTTGTTTTCTTATGAGCGCGCCATCTTTCTTTTCTTTGTATACACAACAGAGCAGGTACATACTTTTTTGAAACATTTCAAATTAATTCTTTTTTTTTATAAATCAATTTTGCCAAAGCATTTCGTTTTTTTTATTCCAGACAAATTTTGATCAGTAGCGGGGAAAATTTGAAATGAACTATTAAAAAAACAAAGGTAAATACAATCAATTTATTTTGTTTAACATTTTATTAATATAATTTTTTTCTTTTATAATTCCAGATAAATACATCAAAAAATTGTCATCATGTCGAAATTCTATACAACCAACTGAAATGTATTGCTTTTTAAATAAATAAATATCAATCATTTAAACGTTTAAGAAATTTTTTAAATAAAATTTCAGGCAATTGTAGAAAAAACAACTGTATTAAACAGTTTTGTAGTAGTTTTTACTACATTTTGTAGTTGAAAATCAATAGTTAAAAACAACAACATGTTCAGTTGTTTTTACCGTTTATGTAGTGGACGCCTTTTCAACGACAAAATGTAGTTAAAACAACTGTCTTTTGTAGTAGATTTTACCGACATACTTTTTTGAGTGTATATTTATGTATTAAAGTTATAGGAAAATGTCCAGCAAAAGCTGTCCAGTGCTTCAAAAGTTATGAGCGAAAGACTGAATTTTGGCAACGGTTTTTCATGAATTTTCGAGATAAAAAACACGCTAACTTTCGAAAGGCAATCCTGAGGATGCTGAAGCTTGGCATATATATTTGCTGTTTCCCTGGCCTGGTTCGTATTGAATTTCAGACAAATCGGACCAGTGCACAGTGCCACATTTGGCCAATCTAGGACGACAAAAATCCAATTTTATTTATATTGACTAGAAATTCGGTATAAATGTTCGTTTTGACTTCAAAAACAGCATTATGAAAAATATGGGAGGCCAGTTAACGGCCACGCCCACTTTTTAAAAATTTTTTAATTTTGGTTGTAATTTCTTTAAACTTGGTATATATACTCTCAAGGACTGTAGAAATAATATGACAAAAAAAGGGGGCGGTCAGACAACTGCCACGCCCACATTTTAAAAATATGTTTAAAAAATATGTAAAAACAAGGTTTACATATCGTCCCACTGTAGTCGGCGTCGCAGACGGTCGCAAAAGTTAGTCGTTGATATAAGTACTATGGATATTGGTCAATATGTCTGAAAAATTCCGGCGACCAATAGAGACCAAATACAAAAGTTCTATTCCATCAAAAAAAATAAATATATAATTTTCTTTTCAAAAATTTTTATTATGTTAAAAATTTAATAAAAAATAGAAAAAAAAATTTAAAAAAAGAGGAAAAGATATGACTTAAATCCTTTAAATATCCTTTAAAATTACCAAAAAAGACTTTATAAATATCTTTTTTTGTTAAAAAGTTACAACCGTTTAAAATCGACTTAATTAATGCGAAATAATGAACACTACTTTCAGGATTTTACAAGATGCAACTTTATGCACCCACATCTTAATAACGAATAGAATTATAGTTCTTATATGAGTATTTCCGTGTTATTAGGAATGTTTTATAATACATACAAACAAATCATAAAAATTGGGGAACTTTTTTTTTTTGATTTTTGTCGTGCTAGATTAGCCAAATGTGGCACTGTGCAGTGGTTCAAAAGTTATTAAGAAAACCGTGAATTTCAGATTGGTTTCGCCTTAAATAAAAAGCTTAAAAAAAAATTGATGAGTCACGAAAATATTTTACAAAGTATTTTTGTCACTCACAAAAATTTTTATACTAAAACAAAAAAAAATTACACTCGAAAAAAAATTTACACTCAAAAAAAAATTTTTTTGTCAATTTTTTTTTTTTCAAAAATTACTAAAAAAATTTTTTTGTTAAAAATAAAATATTTCTAATCCAAATTGTTAATTTGATTCACGTTAGAAAATTAACTATCACTTTAGAAGGGCATTCGTCCAAGTCGAATTTAACTTTTCTACTTGTTTTTACATTTTTTTTTTTTTCAAGTTTTTATACGTTTTTTATATTTTTAGCAATTTTTCTATAATACCGGTACGTACCGGTATTGACCTTTCGATATCGGTAATACCGTAACCGATTCAACTCAAATACCGCAACCGATACCGATAAAAATAAAAAAACGATACCAATACCGATATCAATACCATTATTCGTTTCGATTGCCAACCTTGTCTAAAATTCTGAGAATAATTTATAAAAATGTGTCTTTTCGTTTAAAAGTTATAACTCACATAAGTCGTCCAGATTATTTTTAGATTTTCAGGAAAAAATAAAAAAAAATATATGATTTTTTTCAGAGCTTCCCGTTTTTTAAATCAAAAAAGGGAACCCAAACACATTGACCTACAGGTCCAATATTTGTTTGTGTTAATATTGAGTCTAAAAGGCAACTGTTTCGACCCCGACGCTAAGCGAAATTAAAAAAAAAACTAAATCTTTTCAAAGTAATTTATAATGTTCGAATAAAATATACACGTTTTTCTTGATTATGTTTAAAACAAAAAATATAAAAAAAGGTCGTGACCCTAAAAACAACGTCTAGTAGGATAATTTATCACATTTTTTTGTAAAGAAGTCAACAGGGGCTTGGTTAAAGAACGAACACATGCAAACAAATGTACATACAAAATATACAGGAGTAAAGTAAATGACATGATTAAAACATTGGTATGAATGTATATGTTGAGAAATATGGGTCAGATTAATTTCTATAGAAAATATTTACATATGTATGTGTTTGTATGTGTACATAGTATATACAAACTAATTTTGAAAATATAGATGAAAATTTTAAAAAATTTAAAAAATTTTTAAGAAAATAAATAAATTTGCAAATACGTATTTACAGTGTTAAAGAAACAAGATTTTTTTTAGGAAAATTCTAAAATTTTTACCTTTTTGTAAATCCATATCATCCATTTCGGAATTTTTAATTTGTTGTAATTTTTCACGAAATTTCTTTGTAATCTGTTTTCGCTGATAATCGGCTTCAATTTCTTGTTTAGTTCGAGGTATACGAAATCGTATACAGCAACAAACCATTATAACTAAGAGAAAATTAAAAAAAAAAATATTAAAATTATTTTTTTTTTCCCAATTGTTTAAATTTTCTTTTTAAATACCTATACTTAATAATATTCCCACGCAAAATGCTATAATGTGCCATACTCTAAAACCACCAATTGTTGTAGTCTCCAGCCAGGCAGTTTCAGGATTTGGATCTAGAAAATCTTTATCCTCATCATCACTCATTTTGATATTTTTTAATTGTGTGTTTTAGTTTTAATTACAATCAACAAGTTATTTTTTTTAATATTTGATTTATTTCTTGTTTTCGCAATTTTATTTCCGTTATATTCGTTTTATTTCAAAAGTTTGTAGCAGACTAAAATTTAAATATTCTAAAACATCTAAGAAGACCTATCCTTTTTTTATTTAGCGCTAGCTAAACATTTTTAACTAACAATAAGATTTATTTAAATTTACAGGGTGAATGGTTTTAAGTTGTTTTAGTACTAAGGCATGAAAAGGTGAAGTACGAGCACTCCGTTGGAGTGCTCGCTAAGATTCTTGCTATTACAAAAGGGGACAAGAGCTTTTTGCCATTTTTCAAGAGAGATAAAAATAACTGTTCGTCCATCTCTCTCTTATAAATGATGATCAGATCCTTACTGACCCTGTGGATAAGGCAAATATTTTGGCTAAAGATTTGGGCTTTTTGAATTACAAGCCGAATCTTCGAGCACTAATGCAATCTTTATACAAATGGAATCTTCGAATTACAAATAAAATCTTCGAGTTAAAATTAATCTTTTTTCGAATTACTGGGCATGTCACAGTAGACTGTCATTTTTCTGTATGGCCAAAAAAAAATTTGTCCAATTTTCAAAGTCCGGGCATTTTTTTATTCTACTAGGACTAAAACGGATGTTGTACAAATTTGAGGTCAATCGGATTAAATTACCCCGTGGCGCCCGGCGGTCAAAGATTTGGATTTTTGAAAAATTAAAAAAAAAAAATAAAAAATTTAAATATTTTTCGACACATCATATTTGTAAATTTTGACGCGGCGAGCACGAATATCAAAAAAAAAATTAAAATTGGTCGAACGGTTTTCGAGATATCGCCATTTGAAATTTGCAAAAAATGGCGGTTTTTCCTACGTTCAAGAAATTTTTTAAAAAACATCACAATTTTTTTTTCCTCGGCCATTTCATAGAGCTTAAGACAATCTTTCATTTAAATCAAATTTGAGCCAAATCCGATCATTTTATCCCGTGGCGCCCTTCGGTCAAAGTTTTGGATTTTTGAAAAATTTCCACCAAAAATCCAAAACTTTGACCGAAGGGCGCCACGGGATAAAATGATCGGATTTGATTTAAATGAAAGATTGTCTTAAGCTCTATGAAATGGCCGAGGAAAAAAAAAATTGTGATGTTTTTTAAAAAATTTCTTGAACGTAGGAAAAAACCACCATTTTGGGCATTTTTTGGAAAATTTCAAATGGGGATATCTCGAAAACCATTAGACCGATTCAAGAAATTGTATGACATTCGTTTTCAGCTTGCCAAAATTAATTAAAATAATGTATCAAAAACATTTTTTTTTTTTTTAATTTTTAAAAAATCTATTTTTTTTTGGTCGAAATTTTTCAAAAATCCAAAACTTTGACCGAAGGGCGCCACGGGATAAAATGATCGGATTTGGCTCAAATTAGATTTAAATGAAAGATTGTCTTAAGCTTTATGAAATGGCCGAGGGAAAAAAATTGTGATGTTTTTTAAAAAATTTCTTGAACGTAGGAAAAAACCGCCATTTTTTGCAACACTCAAAAAATTATGTTAGTAAAATCAACTGAAAATGTCAGTTAAAATAACTACTTTGTAAGTTGTTTTGGGGTCAACTACTTTTTCAGTTAAATCAACTAACAATGTTAGTTATTTTAACTGACAAAAAACAACTGACTTATGTAGTAAAAATTACTAACATTTGTAGTCAAAACAACTAATATGTAGTAAAAATAAAATAAACAATATATAATTTTTTTTTCAAAAAAATTTTTCAGAAAAAAATTGAAGACCAAATTTTTTTTAAAGTTTTTTTTTTTTTAAAAAAAGTTGTGAAAAATAAAAAAAAAAAACGAAATTTTTTTTATTTTTTTTTGGAAAAAACTTTGAAAATTTTTCAGAGATAAAAAAATAAAATTAACTACTTTAAATAACTGTTACTACATTACAGTACTTTTTTGTTAGTTATTCAAAAAAACGACTCAAAATAACTAACAGAAATAGTTGTTTGATATTTTTCATACAAAAATAACTGACTTTGTAGTTAAAAACAACTTACTACTGAGCTAAAACACCTCAATTCAACCGAGGAGTTGACCGCACCCCCTCCAAATTTAAAGAAATTAAGTACTGATGTTTACTTTTACAAAAAAGAGATTTTGCCAAGCTTCTGGTCATTCCAGTATTCGAGATATGCGGTCTTGAAGATTAACAAAATCGTATATATTTGACAAAAGTGTTCTGAGATAAATAAAGATAACTCGAAAAGTAATAACAATACACGTCTCAGTCGGGTTGCAAATAATTGGTAATGAAACAGCCTTTAAAACAGCATTCCCCAAGATTTTTTTTGAAAAAGGTCAAAGGTCATTGGTTTTAACCTCAATTTTTGGAGAGCTATATCTCAAAAAACGATATTTTTAAAATTTTGGATAAAATATATGTGGTTAAGAATTACATATACTACTTAAGTTTAAATTTTCAGGATGGAGACTTCATTGAAACATTTTATATTAATAGAAACGTTGTGACAGGAAAGAAAAAGCGGTGTAATTTCCCTTAGAAAAAAAATATTTTTTTTGGTCTTTGAAATTCTGGTACCAAAATGCATTTTTCTAAATGTTTTTGACGTGCTGAGTCCAAATATGACCTTTAAACTGGCCCATCGCTATTACTTTTCAAGATATATACACCTAAATTTTCAAAAAAACACAGCAATAGCATTTTAGCAATTTTCACATATTTATGTGCAGATATCTCGAAAACTAATAGCGCTAGGCCAGTTCAAAGGTCATATTTGGACTCAGCGCGTCAAAAACATTCAGAAAAATGAATTTTGGTACCAGAATTTCAAAGACAAAAAAAAAATATTTTTTTTCTAAGGGAAATTACACCGCTTTTTCTTTCCTGTCACAACGTTTCTATTAATATAAAATGTTCCAATGAAGGCTCCATCATGAAAATATAAACTTAAGTAGTATAGATGATTCTTAATCACATATATTTTTTCCAAAATTTTAAAAATATCGTTTTTTGAGATATAGCTCTCCAAAAATTGAGGCTAAAACCAATGACCTTTGACCTTTTCCAAAAAAAATCTTGGGGAATGCCATTTTAAAGGCTGTCTAATTACCTATTATTTGCGACCTGACTGAGACGTGTATTGTAATTAATTTTTGAGTTATCTTTATTAATCTCAGAACACTTTTGTCAAATATATACGATTTTGCCAATTTTTAAGACCCCATATCTCGGGAAGAAAAAGTACTGGAAGTCCAAAATTTTGGCACTATGATTTTTTTGTAAGGGCCCAACAATTTTCCAAGTTTCATCAAATTCGAAGGCGGTAAGGTCAAAAATGCTGCTTTTTTCGGTTGAATTGAGGTGTTTTAACTCTACTGTAAAATATACAAACAACTAACATGTAGTAACTTACATAATTTTCTGAGTGAAATTTCAAATGGCGATATCTCGAAAACCGTTCGACCGATTTTAATTTTTTTTTTTGATATTCGTGCTCACCGCATCATTTTAAAATTTAATCCGATTGACCTCAAATTTGTACCACATAAGTTTTAGACCTTGGACAATAAAAATTTGCCCGGACACTTGGGAAAATCGAAAGTTGAGAAAAAATGCCAGTCTAATGTCACAGACTCAATTCCGTTCGGAAGTGGAATAAGTGGTTTACTTGCTAAACGCAAAGCAAATATTTCTTTTTTTTCGGAATGAAACCAATTTTATGCAAATCAATTTTGCTTTGATTTTTGAAAGTGATTTCATTCCAAAAATTATTATACGTTTTGAGTTTTACGAGAGGTTTACTCTTATTCCAAATCTGAAAGGAAATGAGTCTGTGACATGCCCCTACATCTGTAAATAGAGTAAAAAAAAAAGTTTGTAAATTCTTCTAACAATAAGTCCCCAAATTTTTATTTTATTTTCCAAGTCCCGGACATAAAGTTTGTTTGACAATTTTTTTTAACATGATAATGTTTTTAGGCTGGTGTCTAAGAATTACTGTTTACATTTTCTTAGAACCATAAAGGTTTGTAACTTAGATAATAATTCACAATAATAATCTACAATTCACCTGCTGGTGGATAAAAAATTGTTTACCAGCTGGTGAATAAAACGTAACATAATTTTTTTCATATTTTTTTTATATCCAAGTCCACAAAATGAGCGGACCAAAAAAGTTAAATTTTTTAGTCCTCTGAGACCTATAACTTTTCATGATTTTGGCAAGAGTAAAAAAATCGCAGACGGTTTTGCGTTTTAGGGAAAAATAAGTACTTTTAGAATAAAAAAATAGTTTATCTAAGCGAGTCACCAAAATGTCGAAGGTATACATTTTTCTTGCTATTTAATTTAATGTTTTAAAACTATGCCCACAAAACTGGTCGGGCCGAAAATTTTTTTTCTTATTCTCTGGGTCCAAGTGCATGACTTAGAACATCTTTCGAAATCAAAATGTTTAAATTAGCGTTTTCAAGAGGTTGGGTTGGTTCTTCAATCGGACCGCCCTGGTACCAAACTTCAGGAGTATAGCACTCAAAAAATTATGTTAGTAAAATCAACTGAAAATATCAGTTAAAATAACTACTTTGTAAGATATTTTGGGGTCAACTACTTTTTCAGTTAAATCAACTAACAATGTTAGTTATTTTAACTGACAAAAAACAACTGACTTATGTAGTACAAACTACCACATTTGTGGTCAAAAGAACTAAAATTTAGTAAAAATAAAAAAATCTATAAATAATTTATTTTTTTCAAAAAATTTTTCAGAAAAAAAATTGATGACCAAAATTTTTCAGTTTTTTTTTTTTTAAAAAAAAAAGTTGTGAAAAAAAAAATATTTTTTTTTTGAAAAAAAATGAAAATTTTTCAGAGATAAAAAAATAAATTAACTACTTTAATTAACTGTTACTACATTACAGTACTTTTTATTTAGTTATTCAAAAAAAGTACTTAAAATAACTAACAGAAATAGTTGTTTGATATTTTTCATACAAAAACAACTGACTTTGTAGTTGAAAATAATTAACTACTGTAAAATATACAAACAACTAACATGTAGTAACTTACATAATTTTCTGAGTGTAGCGTCATACCATAGACTAATACAGAATCGACACTTATAGCAGGTGCTAAAAAGTAGCCTTAAACCACAGTACATGAGTAGTAGTATCACAGAGTTGCATCTGATGGGTGTTAGTATTAGTGACAGCACACCAGTGTTCCAAGCCGATGCCAAATTTTCGGCGGCGGCGGCTTGACAATTTTAGGTCGGCGGCGGCGGCTTTGAAAAAATAAAATCGGCGGCGGCTAATTTATCGGCTCGATTGCATTTGTAATAATTTTTTTAAATACGTTTCTTTAAAAATCTTTTTTAATAGACTTTTATTGCATAAAACGTATTTAAAATCAATTATATGTATATATTTTTGGCAAATAAATAAGAACTTATTTAAAAAGCCCTTGTGTTAAAATACAAATTAAGTTTTTTTTTTTTAAATTCCTGAAATAGAAACCGTTTAAACGTTTTTTATAGAACAAATTTTTAAATGAGGCTTGAATCAAGTCTACACTATTCACCAAAAACCTATTTTGGTTTGAATTTGTTTTTAAGAAAATTATTAAAACTTTGGTATTATCATGCTGGCGTGACCACAATTTTCGACCAACCCACTGACTCTGTCCGTCTGTCTGATTAAAGTAGAGATGGGCACATGAGAAGATTAAAGCGTGATTAACGCGTGAGTGTGAATGAATTCAATTTTACTCACGTGATTGTGTGTTAAAAAAATAGCGTGAGTGAGTGTGAGTAAGTCGAATTTTTTGCGTAAGTTTGCGTTATTTATTTTCTTTTCATATTTCCTTTCGCACCCAAAAAAGGAACAAAAAAATTTTAAATTTGGCTAAAATTAAGATTTCGTCCCGAAAAAGCAAAAATAAAATTGTAAAATTCCGCTGGAATTTAAATTTTAGTTTTTGAAATTTTTTTTGTATAAATGTGTGAGCAGTGATGCCAACTTAGTGCTTTTGGCACTATTTATGGTGCTTTTTGATGCCTCAAAACGCCAAAAATTTGTCAATAGTGCAAACTAATGGAGCTTTCTTTTCTGGAAAAAAATTTCCCACTTTCTGCACTTGTTTTCTTTAATGACTCTTTGTGCACAGTCATGTACAGTAAATATAGACATGTTTGGTACCAAATAAATGTATTTTCAAGACCAATCTAATGCTTAATCAAGCATTTTAAAACAATACTCAGTTTTTGATCTGATCAGATAAATGTAAAAAATTATGGGTTTTTGATATTTTGTTCAATAAAACAAGCGTGTTTCGACATTTTCTTATAAACACAATATAAAACTCGACAATACCTTTCTTTTGGTACCAAACATGTCTATACTTACTGTTCATTACTGTGCACAAAAAGTCATCAAAGAAAAAAGTGCAGAAAGTGCGACATAACGCCGTAAGAAAAATCACTAATTTGGTGCTTTTTTCAATTTTTCGTTGGTGCTTTTAGTGCTTTTTACAATCATTAAAAAGAACCAATTTAGGGGGTAAGACCTAAAAAATGTTTTTTCTGGGCACTCTAATACACACATTTAGTATTTTTAGTATTAAAAAATTTCTAAGTCGGCAGAATTTTAAGCCGATGCGAGCCGATAAAAACGGCGGCGGCTTAAAATGTCAAAATTAGCCGGCGGCGGCGCGCCACCGATTTTGAGCCGATCGGCTTGGAACACTGCAGCACACGGTGTAACTTTTGACGTTTCATACAAAACGTAAACAAACATCATAAATACATGCACAAAAGCTCACACGTACAAGCACACATATACTAGGCAGCGATGATCATTCTGTACTAAAAACCATACCACCATATTGGAAAGTACGCAATTAGCACCAGTGTTTGCATACTAGTCTGTACTGTGCCTTAAACCGAATGTTTATTTTTTTTATTTTGATTTACTTTTCGGTTTTTATTGTTTCACTCACTCCTTGTTAGTAGTAGGGTTCTATAGTCAAAAAGTCGATAAGTCGATTAATCGACTTTTTGTATGAAAAAGTCGAAAAGTCGAAATCGACTTTTTTGTTCTTAAAATGTCAAAAAGTCGACTTTTGTTTTCGACTTTTTTCGAAGTTTTTATTTTTTTTTTTATTTTTTACTTTTGCCAGATGAAAATAGTTTCTTTCTCTGAAAAAAATTTCAAATGATATCTGAGTTTAATAACAACTGAAGCTATTGGTATTTCCATGTATTTTGTGAAGCAAAAATGTCAATGCCAAATTCATAAGTTAGAAAGTGTTAAGTGCAATATTTACCAATATTTTTGATTATTGTTAACACCTCAGTGATAGGGTTCTATAAATCGAAAGTCGAATATTTTGGTTTCAATTTTTTTAACCTTTTCCACATTTTTTGATAAATAAAATACAACCAAAAAAATAGCACCTAAATGGTTACAAAAAGTCAAAACTAAACTTTTATTTACAAAAAATTTACTTTTTAGAAGTTGGAAAAGGACGAAAAAAGTTAAAAAGTCAAAAAGTCGAAAAAAGTCGAAAAAAGTCGGAAAAAGTCGAAAAAAGCCGACTTTTTAAAAAGTTGAACGGTCGAAAAGTTGACTTTTTAAAATTTGAAAAAAGTCGAAAAGTCGAAAAATCGACTTTTTAGAAATTGAAATAAGTCGAAAAGTCGACTTTTTGTTGCGACTATATAACCCTAGTTAGTAGAAGGTTCTGCCATATTTGGTTTTAACATCTGCTGATGTTCTGTTCAGGTTCTTTGTGTGGAGTTTTTAGCTACAGTAATTTTATCCTTTGATATTTTAATTTTCCTTGTGTGACCCTGTATTAATCTAGATATAATATAAAAATGGCCATCGCTTGTTTTAATATTCATGTTAGCTACTTAAAGGCAAAAATATCATTTGGAAAATATGTATGTGCTGTTTAAATATCATACCAACACTCTATCACAGGATGGTTTGTAAAACCAAACCGTCAAATGCCACCACGCAAATTTCTATAAACTTATAAAGACTACCTAATAAACAATTTTTAGACATTTATTACAGAAAAAAAAATTGTCAATGCAATTACTTTTAATTGTTGATACAATAAAATATTTAATTAAAACTGAGCTCATGTTGGATTTTGTTAATGCAACAATGACTTTTTTAGAAACAAAAATTGTCAATGCAATTAATTTAATTTTTAATATAATTAAACATTTAATTAAAACTGTGCTTATTTTGGATTTTGTGAATGCAACAATGGCTTTTGTAATTTTTAAATTTTCTATTCGGAAAATATCTCGGAATCATAAAAAACATGTCATAAATCTGATATATTTTTCAATCGGAAAATGTTTTTAGAATCTCGACTTTTACTATAAAAAAAATAAAAAAATTTTCTGAAACATTTTTAAATTTTAACAAGTAGAAAAGTTAAATTCGACTTGGCCGAATCTATGAATACCCTCCACAATGCCCTTTTTAAGTGATAGTAAATTTTCTAACGTAAAAAAATAACATTTTTGGTTAGAAATATTTTACTTTCTGTAAAAAAACTTTCTTTTATTAATTTTTGAAAAAAAAAAAAAAAATTACTATTTTTTTTTTGAGTGTAAAATTTTTTTAGTGTAAAAAAACTTTAACTTTTTTTGTTAATTTTTGAAAAATAAAAAAAAAATAATTTACCAATTTTTTTTTTTGAGTGTAAAATTTTTTTTAAGTGTAAACTTTTTTTTGGTTAGAAATATTTTATTTTCTGTAAAAAAAATTTTTTTTTAAATATTTTAAAAAAAAAAAAAAAAAAATACTAATTTTTTTTTTTGAGTGTAAAATTTTTTTTGAGTGTATTTTTTTTTTGTTTTAGTGTAAAAAAACTTTTTTTGTTAATTTTTGAAAAAAAAAAAAATATAATTTACCAATTTTTTTTTTTGAGTGTAAAATTTTTTTTGAATGTTAACTTTTTTTTAAGAGTATTTTTTTTTTGGTTTAGTGTAAAAATATTTTTGTGTGACAAAAATACCTTTTAAAATATTTTTCTGACTTACAAATGTTTTTAAAACATGTTTAACGGGTTTTCAACACGTGAATTTAAGGTGAACTAATCTGAAATTTACGGTTTTGCTAATAACATTTGAACCGCCGGACCGATTTGGCTGAAATTTAAAACGAACTGGACCAGAGGAACGGTTAATATATATGCCACACTTCAGCACCCTCAGAATTGCCGTTCGAAAGTTACAGAGTGTTTTATCTCGTAAATTCCAGAAAATCCCTTGCCGAAATTCACTCACTTGCTTATAACTTTTGAACCACTGGACCGATTTCGCTGGATTGCAATACCAACCTGACCAGGTAAATGTCCAACATATATGCCAAACTTCAGGAGCCTCCGTAAAGTCTTTCAAAAGTTAGCGTGTTTTCAACAGACAGACAGACAGACAGACAGACAGACAGACAGACAGACAGACGGACAGACGGACGGACGGACGGACGGACGGACGGACGGACGGACGGACGGACATCGCTAGATCGTCTTAAAATCGATCAAGGATCATGAATATATATACTTTATGGGGTCCTAGACCAATATTTCGAGGTGTTACAAACGGAATGACAAACTTATATATACCCTCTATCACTAGAGTGGAGGGTATAAAAACTTTCTTAAGTTCTAAAACTTTTTCTATAGAACTAAATTTTTTAAAATTTATAAAAGTTTCTATAGATAATATTCATACTAAACAATTGGCATGCACTAAAAAAGTTTAATTAATGATGCAGATTCGACCTTAGGAAACATTTTTAGAGTAAAAATAAATTTCCCCTCACCCAAACCCAAGTGCTGATCCGCGCCTAATTGAAGCCTATATAATATTTGCTTTTCGAAATTATCAAGCATCTTTATCAGAGTTTTTATTGGAGAATTTTGATAAAAAAATATTTACTGGGTTGCAAACACGGAACACACACACACATTTTAGCAAGGAGTGCCACAGCACGACAATATTAGATTTTTAATATTATTCTTTTAACAACAAGCGAGTATATAAAGTACATTAAGTAAAGCTGTTCTACCCTACTTCAGTAATATTAAAACAAGATATTTGTTATTAAAAAATCCGTTAACTTAACATTAACATTAACATTAACATTAACATTAACATTAACATTAACATTAACATTAACATTAACATTAACATTAACATTAACATTAACATTAACATTAACATTAACATTAACATTAACATTAACATTAACATTAACATTAACATTAACATTAACATTAACATTAACATTAACATTAACATTAACATTAACATTAACATTAACATTAACATTAACATTAACATTAACATTAACATTAACATTAACATTAACATTAACATTAACATTAACATTAACATTAACATTAACATTAACATTAACATTAACATTAACATTAACATTAACATTAACATTAACATTAACATTAACATTAACATTAACATTAACATTAACATTAACATTAACATTAACATTAACATTAACATTAACATTAACATTAACATTAACATTAACATTAACATTAACATTAACATTAACATTAACATTAACATTAACATTAACATTAACATTAACATTAACATTAACATTAACATTAACATTAACATTAACATTAACATTAACATTAACATTAACATTAACATTAACATTAACATTAACATTAACATTAACATTAACATTAACATTAACATTAACATTAACATTAACATTAACATTAACATTAACATTAACATTAACATTAACATTAACATTAACATTAACATTAACATTAACATTAACATTAACATTAACATTAACATTAACATTAACATTAACATTAACATTAACATTAACATTAACATTAACATTAACATTAACATTAACATTAACATTAACATTAACATTAACATTAACATTAACATTAACATTAACATTAACATTAACATTAACATTAACATTAACATTAACATTAACATTAACATTAACATTAACATTAACATTAACATTAACATTAACATTAACATTAACATTAACATTAACATTAACATTAACATTAACATTAACATTAACATTAACATTAACATTAACATTAACATTAACATTAACATTAACATTAACATTAACATTAACATTAACATTAACATTAACATTAACATTAACATTAACATTAACATTAACATTAACATTAACATTAACATTAACATTAACATTAACATTAACATTAACATTAACATTAACATTAACATTAACATTAACATTAACATTAACATTAACATTAACATTAACATTAACATTAACATTAACATTAACATTAACATTAACATTAACATTAACATTAACATTAACATTAACATTAACATTAACATTAACATTAACATTAACATTAACATTAACATTAACATTAACATTAACATTAACATTAACATTAACATTAACATTAACATTAACATTAACATTAACATTAACATTAACATTAACATTAACATTAACATTAACATTAACATTAACATTAACATTAACATTAACATTAACATTAACATTAACATTAACATTAACATTAACATTAACATTAACATTAACATTAACATTAACATTAACATTAACATTAACATTAACATTAACATTAACATTAACATTAACATTAACATTAACATTAACATTAACATTAACATTAACATTAACATTAACATTAACATTAACATTAACATTAACATTAACATTAACATTAACATTAACATTAACATTAACATTAACATTAACATTAACATTAACATTAACATTAACATTAACATTAACATTAACATTAACATTAACATTAACAGGAAAACGTTTCGGAATCTGGCACTTTTTCTGTAGGAAACGTCTCTGAATTTGATTCTTTTTCTATAGGCAAACGTCCTGGGACTTTTTCTATGGGACTTTTCCTGGGACTTTTTCTATATGAACAAATGTCTCAGAATCTAAGTCTATTTTAGAGGAAAATGTGAATCTGCAACTTTTTCTAAAGCTTTCAGAATCTTAGAATTTTTCTGTAGAAAAAAGGTCTCCGAATTTATGAAAAAGGGTAAAAAAAGGGTAAATGGTTTCGGAATATAAGACTCCTTCGATGGGAAATATATCTCAAAATCAGAGGGGTTTCCAAAAGGAAAATACCTCAGAATGTGAGACATTTCGACGGGAAATTGTCTCCGAATCAAAGACCTTTTCTACAACAAAAATTCTCAGAATCGGAGACTTTTTTATAGGAAAGTTTCTTAAAATCTGAGACTTTTTCTATATGGAGACTCAGACTTTTTCTGAGTATGTCTCAGAATCAAAGACTTTTTCTCTAGGAAAAAGGTTTAAGAGTCTAACAAGGGAAGTATTTCTACCCTATTGAACCGATTTGTCTGAAACTTAAAATATATATAAAAGAGATGATTTTATGGTTGGGTTGTCAGTTTAAAGATTTCGTTGTCCCCTTATCAAACCCCTTATTGTCCCCTTATCCTCAAAGTTGGGGATTTAGTACGAGCAAAAAGACAAGAAATCACATTTGGGGATTGCGGATTTTTATATGAATTTTAAAAACTATTTGGGGGATTTTTGGGGATATTCAAAATTAAATCTATTACCGTATGATTTAATTTTGCCTTAAATGTAATTTGAAATTAATTAAAAAAAAGAAAATTTTTTTGAAAAAAAAAAAAAAAATTACAGACCAAAAAATTTTACTGATCAAAATTATTTTTTTTACCATAAAAACACTTTTTCAGTAAAACATATATTTTTCACTTTTTTCGGAACCTTTCGATTTTCAATTTCAAAAAGTGAACCCAAATCCATTGTCCGACAGGTCCAATATTTTTGTGTGTTAATGTCGACCTTAATGGCAACATTCCACCCTTATAGGGGTTTTCGTGTCAACTGACACAACTTTTGAAACCGATGTCTTCCGATCGGGATGAAATTTGCACCAAGGTTAGTCCTATTGGATAGTAGTTCAGACACAATTTTTCAACGAGATCGGTCAAGAACTCTCTGAGTTAGAGGGGGTCGAAATTTGACATTTTGGCCAAAGAGGTGTTGATTCTCATCCATGTAACTTCTTACCTATTGCTTTTAGCAAAATGTGTCCCAAAGAGTTTAGATAGCTATTTCTTCAGTCTTTCGAAAAAAAAAATATAAAAAAAATAAAAAAATTTTTTGATTTTTTTCTTAAAAATCCAAAACTTTTTTGACTTTTTCCTCAAATTGGGCCCTTTTTTTTTTTTTTTTTTTGATCCAAAAGAAAGCTTAGGTGAATTCCTTTAAGAGCTGTGGGGTCGCTTAGTGGGATGCGAGTGGGATATCTATTAAAATTTTTTTTTTTAACTTTGGAACACAAAAAACGGTTCTTCAATTTGCACTATTAGGCGTGGGATAGCTAACCAGTTTTCGATCCGCGATACCCTCTAATTTTTTTAGGTTCGAAAAAGAAAGCACGAGCCAAAAAATGGGGGCGGTGGGGAGGGGCCCTATGGCCCCTCATTGGGGTCAAAGTTGGGCGTAAGGAGGTTAAAATGCCCAAAAAGCCCCAAAACTCCCCTAGAAACGCCCCTGGAGGGGTGCAATGTGAGACCGACCTCCAATAATTTTCTGCCCCCAACATTTTTCTTGAACGTACCTTACCCCTTTTTCCACTTCCTAAGGGGGCTCCCATACAAAATGACATTTTTATAAAATTTGCTCCTACCGCTCTAACTGTCCATAGGGTGCGACCCCCAATATTTTTTCAACTCCAACATTTTCTTAGAATATACCTACCCTTTATTTTCAACTCTTAAGGGGGTCCCCATACATTTATTTTTATTTTTTTATTAGTTTTTAAAAATACATGTTTTTATAATGTATGGGAGCCCCTTAAGGAGTGGAGATAGGGTGTTATGATGTTCGGACAAAATGTTGGTAACTAAAAAATAATGGGGGTTGGTCGTAATTTTTGCCTCTCTAGGAGGCACGGTAGGGGCGGTAGGAGCTGGTTTAATAAAACAAATTTATAAAAATTAAAAGAAATGTATGGGGACCACCTTAAGGGTTAAAGATACATTGTAGGTATGTTTGCAAAAAATGTTGGAATTAATAAAATAATGGAGGTCGGTCATACATTTGGCCCCACTAGGGGCACTTTAGGGTAAGTTAGAATGGTAGGATCAAATTTTTTAAAAATGTTTTGTATGGGAGCCCCCTTAGGAAGTGGAAATAGGGGTAAGGTATGTTCAAGAAAAATGTTGGGGGCAGAAAATTATTGGAGGTCGGTCTCACATTGCACCCCTCCAGGAGCGTTTCTAGGGGAGTTTTGGGGCTTTTTGGGGATTTTAACCTCTTCACGCCCAACTTTGACCCCAATGAGGGGCCATAGGGCCCCTCCCCACCGCCCCCATTTTTTGGCTCGTGCTTTCTTTTTCGAACCTAAAAAAATTAGAGGGTATCGCGGATCGAAAACTGGTTAGCTATCCCACGCCTAATAGTGCAAATTGAAGAACCATTTTTTGTGTTCCAAAGATAAAAAAAAAAAAAAATTCATAGATATCCCACTCGCATCCCACTAAGCGACCCCACAGCTCTTAAAGTAAATCACCTAAGCTTTCTTTTGAATCAAAAAAAAAAAAAAAAAAGGGCCCAATTTGAGGAAAAAGTCAAAAAAGTTTTGGATTTTTAAGAAAAAAAATCAAAAAATTTTTTTTTATTTTTTTTATATTTTTTTTTCGAAAGACTGAAGAAATAGCTATCTAAACTCTTTGGGACACATTTTGCTAAAAACAATAGGTAAAAAGTTACATGGATGAGAATCAACACCTCTTTGGCCAAAATGTCAAATTTGGACCTAACTCAGAGAGTTATTGACCGATCTCGTTGAAAAATTGTGTCTGAACTACTATCCAATAGGACTAACCTTGGTGCAAATTTCATCCCGATCGGAACATCGGTTTCAAAAGTTGTGTCAGTTGACACGAAAACCCCCATATATTTAATTTTACTCGGGTAGGGCATCACATGATCGACTTATACGTTACAAAAATAGTTTTAAAAATTTTACTTTCATACAATGTTTGTTGTTTGTTAACCAAAGACGAGAAACACATGATATTAGTAGATACTACCACCACAAAACAACAACATCGAACTTTTTAAAAGAGGAATCCTTTAATTTTGCATTTATAGCTGATATGTATTAGTGCCTCCACTCGTTTGGTAAACTCCCACATTCACTACACTCAAAAAAGACTGTAAAATCACTAAAAAGCATGTAATCGTACAGGCTTGTCCAAATCCTTGTAATATTACAAATTATTTTTATTTATTTACAATTTTATTTAAAAATTTAAAATTTTTTAAAATTAACAGTAATTAAGTAAATTTAAATTTTTTGTGTAAATTTCCAATTTTTTTGTAAATTTACAATTTTTTACAAAAAAAATGTGTAAATTTACAATTTTTTTTTTTGTAAATTACCAAATATTTTTGATTACAAGGAAAGTTTTGTAAAATTACAAGAGTCTGTAATTGTACAGGCTTGTTCAAATCCTTGTAATATTACAAGAAAAACATTTTCTAAAAAAAACTTAATTATTTTTATTTATTTACAATTTTAAAATTTATAATTTTTTTAATTAACATTTTTTTTATGTGAATTTAATTTTTTTTTGTAAATTTACAATTTTTTACAATAAAAATGTGTAAATTTACAGAATTTTTTTTGTAAATTAATAAATATTTTTGATTTTTGATTACAAGGAAAGTTTTGTAAAATTACAAGAGATGTTCCTAGTACATTTTTACACACAAGTAATATTTTTATAATTTTTTTCTAAAAACTTTCAAAAACAATTAAATTTTTTTTTTTTTGTAAATTTGCAGTCATTTTTGAAAATTATTAGGAATTTCGCTAAATTATACATTTTTTTACGAAATTTTTTCTTGTAAAATTACAATTTTTGTTTTTTTCTTGAGTGTACTTTCTTGTATGTACGAGTAGTTTTAGTAGAAAAATGATAATAAAAATAAAACATCAACCAACATACATAATACTAAATACTACAGGAGTAATGAGGATGTACTTTTTCCAGTTAAAAGGCACTCCCTGCTGTATGAATTTAATTTAAGTTGCCTTTGAAATTAAAAAAAAAAAACAAGTAAAAAAGTTAAATTCGGCCTTGCCGATTAAATTGTTACCCTCCACAATATAAAAAAGATTGTTCAAAGCTTTAAAAAAAAAATTGTGAACAAATTTCGTTAAAATGGTGCGAAATTTAAAAACCAAAAATAATGCGAATATAAAAAAAAACGCGAAGTAAATTTTTTGTTGTGAAAAAAACATCCGCAAAATAAAATTTTGTGTAAAAAATATGTTTGTGCTAGTTTAAAAACCATTCTGTTACCAGCAGCCGAATTAAAGCATTTTGTATTTTTAGGTTATGTGGAATGTATCAAAATTTTCGAAATGTCCTTACATTTTCGTTTATAACTTTTGAACTGCTAAACCGATTTCTCTCAAATCCACTACATAACTTCTTGGGACAATTATAAGTAAATATGTTAAATTTCAGTGATATCTGTTTAATATTTCGGCCGTGCTAGCCATTTCAACGGACAGACGGACATCGCTAGAATGTCTTAGAATCGATCATTGATCCATAATATATGTACTTTAATTTCGATGAGTTTCAAACGAAATGACAAACTGATGCATAAATATGTATATACCTTCTTCCACTAACAATAAGTGTAGGGTATAAAAAAAATAAAAATTGTATAAAATTGTCTAAATATTTTTACTAAAAGGCCATAGAGCACAAGCACCCCAACTAAATTGAAAAATAGTTGAATTTGTAAGAAATTTAAGGTGCGTGTTCTTTTTAGTTTGGATGGTTTGGCTTTTTGTTTGTGATTGCAATTACTCAAATGTTGCATGTAGATGTTTTTTTTTCATTCTATGAAAATTGTCATTTTAGGATTTTTTATAAATGTGTGATAGTTTTTTTTTTAATGTATTTTTGGTGAATTACACACGATTACTACTGAAGTAATTGCTTATGTAAAAATAAAAACACATTCTTAGCCCAGAGGTCATTTATACGATTGTAAGTAAGTTGTTTAAGATTATATCAAATGGTCGTTTGGGAGTTAAATGTTAAATTTAATTTTAAAGTAAGATTAAAAGAGATTAAGTTATATAGTAGATATTTTAAAAATGTATAATATTGTTATTGTTGGTTAGTGATGGTAGATATATTTGGTCCATAATCTACTTCAATGTTTTTTCTTTATTTAAAAAAAAAAATATCTATACAATCCAAATCCATTTTATATATTTTATCAATATATTTAATTTAAAATTTAAATACCAAAATTTGTAATTTTCTAATAATTAAAATTCTAATAATAAAATAATACAAATGCGTATAATTAATATTAAAATCAAATAAAATAAAATATTACTTATACGTCCCATTACTTTCATTTTCTAACAAACAAAATTCAAATAATTCAACTGCGTATAATTAATATTAAAATCATAAAAAACATTACTTATACGCCTCATTACTTCCATTTTCCACACCAAAACCAAAACACCTCAATTCAACCGACAAGTTGACCGCACCCCCTCCAAACTTTATGAAATTAAGTCCTGGGGCTTACTTTAACAAAAAAGGGATTTTGTCAATTTTTCAGGCTTCTGGTCATTCCAGTATTTGAGATATGCGGTCTTGAAAATTAGCAAAATCGTATATATTTGCAGTGGCGGGTACAGCTTTTGGTTTTGGGGGGGAATTTTTTTTTTTTGCTTCGAAGAAAAAAAATCATAATGCTTTGTCGGACGAGCAAAAACAGGGATACGTTTCATTTGCAAAAAAGTGATGGGAAAGCTATAAAATCATAAAATTTAGTAGTTTTCGCCGAAGGAGGTTTGTTTTTCATGATCATATATATGTATATATATACATATGGGCACTTCCACCAAAAGGTCTACCAAGACCAAAAAACCAAAAGTTCTTGAAACGAATTTGTTTTAACATATTTTCATAGGAAAACAATCAAATTTAACTAAAGTGAACAAATTTTACATTTATTCATAACCCATTTCGAGATATTCGAATGTAAAGTCGAGCAAGCCAATTTTTTTTCATTGGGACATTTCTATTGCACCTTTTGTTTTGTTAAAAGTTCTTAAAGAGAAGCATTAAATATTGACTTTTTATTTTAAAAAATCTTTCTGGAGATACAAAGAGCTAAAAAAAAATGCATAACAAACTATGCAATTCAAAAAATAACGGTTAGTTTTTGCTATGCTTTATCACACATTTCGATGTCCCGTGCGACATTGAAAAACAACATTTGTAATAAGTGCGTCAAGTGTATATAACGAAAGTTCATCAAAAATTGAGAACAAACACAGATTTTTATTACAATTAAAATAAAAAAAAAAAAATTGAAAAATAATAAAATCTGTGGTCTTGGTTCTTATATAAAGTTGGTCACGTGCGACATGGTAAGCGTGGATTTTAAAATTTTGAAAAAATATTTTTTTCTTAAATAAATGATTTACTTATTTTAATACATTCTTTTAAATTATTTAAATATAGATGAGTATAAACGGCGAAAAAAATAAAGAGAGATGCAAACGGAGGAGAGAAAAGTTGAAGTAAGATGAAATGAAATTACAAGACAATAAATTAAACAAGTTGAAAAGTTAAATTCGACTAGGCGAATCTATGAATACCCTCCACAATGCCCTTTTTAAGTGAAAGTAAATAACATTTTGGATTAGAAATATTTAATGTTATGTAAAAAATTTTTTTTAAGTAATTTTTGAAAAAAAAAAATAATTTACTAAATTTTTTTTGAGTGTAAAATTTTTTTTGAGTGTAAAACTTTTTCGAGTGTACTTTTTTGTGACAAAATTTTTGAGTGCCAAAAATACGTTGTAAAATAGTTTTGTGACTTACCAATGTTTTAAAAACATGTTTAACGGGTTTTCAACACGTGAATTTAATGTGAAACTAATCTGAAATTCTCGGTTTTGCTAATAACTTTTGAACCACTGAACCGATTTGGCTGAAATTCAATACGAACCAGACCAGGGGAACGAAAAATATATATGCCAAGTTTTCTAAGCTTATTTATTTATAATTTGTTAAAAAAGAACAACAAAACAAACATAAATATGATCATGAAAAAAACGGTCCCGTGCGACATGTCCCGTGCGACAGTGATTAAAGTTAAATTAAATAAAAAGTAGAAATAATTTTGAGGTAAAATTTTACAACTTTTAAGAGACATTATAAGCCAACATTTCAAAATTAGTCGCATTGTGATATTTCCTCAGGTTTCGCTGAAATCAGAGTTTTGATTGATAGTCGCGAAAACGACTTCTGTTTTTTGTCCCGTGCGAATGGTTGTCTTTTTTGCGATTATCTCGAAAGCTTGAAACAATTTTCAAAATCAACCTGAGCAACAATTATAGAGCTAGGTAAGAGCTATAAGTTTCCCCTTTTGTCAAGAAAAAATCTTTTTATTTCGACTTTTTATTCAACTTTAATGTGTGCAACGGTCACGTTCGACATGATGGAATTGCCCATATGTATTTCCTTTAAAATAATTTTTTTTTATTTGCTTTTTCTAAATCTGAGAATTTTTCAATAGAAGAAACTCGTCTTACATAGGAAATATCAGATGATGAAAAAATTATTTTTTATAGGGCAATGTCTCAGAATCTAAGACTTCTTCTCAGACTTTGAGAGATTTTTCGTATAGAAAAATTTTGGACTCTAACAAGGGAAGTATCTCAACCCTTATGAACCGATTTGCCTGAAACTTAAAATATATATCAAAGAGACAATTCTAAGGTTGGGGTGTCTCGGCTTATCGGCCATATCGTGGATTTAGGGGTTCAAAACATGGGTCAAAAAATGGTGAAAAAATCGTTTTTTGGATTTTTCAGCCATTTCTTTTTAAGAAACTATATGATGTTTTCATATGAGAATAAAGTTTTTTTTAATGTCTATCCAATGGTGGCACAACCTTGTAAAAATTCGACTTCTTTAAATATTTTTTTCAGGAAAATGTGTAAATTTTGGGGGGTACTTACATATGTGAAGACATAGACCTACGATATCCATATGGATAAGAAATAATCTTTATTAAATTTAAGTCGACCCGTATTTTTGCCCTAGATGATATTCCTGTTAGTTCGGAAGTTATCAAAATTTTCCCGAAGGTCCACATGGTTTCATAAGGGGACAACAAAATTTTTAAACACCGATATGGCCGATAAGCCGAGACACCCAACCTTAAAATCGTCTCTTTAATATATATTTTAAGTTTCAGGCAAATCGGTTCATATGGGTTGAGATACTTCCCTTGTAAGAACTTTTTTCCACAGAAAAAATCTCAGATTCTGAGAAATTTTACTATAGAAAAAGTCTCATATTTTAAAGCATTTTTGAGATATTTTTCCTATAGAAAAGGTCTCAGATTATTAGATTTGTTCGTACTGAAAAAATTTCAGATTCTGAGACCTTATTCCTAAAGAAAAAGTCTCAGAATTTCAGACCTTTTTCCCATAGAAAAAGTCACAGATTCTGCGACCTTCTTCCAATTGAGAAAGTTTCAACTTATGAGATTTTTTTTTTCAACAATAAAAAGTCTCAGACTTTAAGACCTTTTTCT
Organism: Pegoplata infirma; assembly: GCA_963921195.1. Lineage (NCBI taxonomy): Eukaryota > Metazoa > Arthropoda > Insecta > Diptera > Anthomyiidae > Pegoplata > Pegoplata infirma. The sequence continues at coordinate 43,846,382 of OY992537.1, forward strand.
TTAAAAAAAAGATTCAGATTTTGAGACCTTTTTCCTATAGAAAAAGTCTTAAATTCAGAGATTCTGAGACCTTTTTCCTATAGAAAAAGTCTCAGATTCTGCGACCTTTTTTCCTATAAATAAAAGTCTCAGATTCGGAGACTTTTAGAATTTGGAAATTCTTCTACAAAAATCCGAAAAAGAAAATGTTTGAGAATGTGAAAAATTTTAGAGTTTTTTTGTACCTTTTTCTATGGAAAAAGTCTCAGATTCTGTGACCGATTCTAAGACATTCTGAAAAAATTTTCCGAAATTGTTTTGCAAACGTTAGACAACCAACATTTTTACGATTTTAAGATATTTTTCCTTTTCCTATGTAGTAGACAAACATTTTTTATGTAAACCAAATTAAGATCCTGTAACATTTTTCTATACAAAAAAAAACATATTCTAAGTAATTTTTTTATACCAAAATTCATAATAAGATTGACAGATATTTGTTCACAGAAAGTTTTCAGATTAAGTCACATTTTTCCTTTAAAAATTTTTCAAATTTTTTCTATAAAAATTTTCAGATTTTTTTCTATGAAAAATTTTTGATTTCGAGATTTTTTTCCTTCGGAAAATTTTTTAAAAAATTTTCTTCTTTCTTTTTTTCTTCTTTTTCTTTCTTTTCCTTTCTTTTTTCTTTTTTTTTTTTTGTTCTTTTTGAAATTTGGTCTGGGGGAAAAATTTCCCCTTCCCGCCCCCCCCCCCTTGTACCCGCGCATGATATTTGACAAAAGTGTTGTGACGTAAATAAAGATATCTCGAAAAGTAATAATAATACTGGTCTCATTCAGGTTTCAAATAATAGGTAATAAGACAGCCTTTAAAATGACTTTCCCTAAGACTTTTTTGAAAAAGGTCAAAGGTCATTGGTTTTAACCTTAATTTTTGGAGAGCTATATCTCAAAAAACGATATCTTTAAAATTTTTGGAAAAAATATGTGTTGTTAAGAATCACCTATACTACTTAAGTTTAAATTTTCAGGATGGAGACTTCATTAGAACTTTTAGTATTAATAGAAACATTGTGACAGAAAAGAAAAAGAGGTGTAATTTCCCTTAGAAAAAAAATATTTTTTTTGTTTTGTAACGCTCGCAACCAACGAGTGAGCCCTACCTCCTTGACGACACCCGCTACCTATCTTTTCCGGCCGTGCTCAGGGTATTAGGGTGGAATCTTGCCTTCTTGGAGATAGGTTGGGAGCAGCTACAATAAAATTTTAGGTAGCATAAACTCAAGAAGCGATAACAAACCAAAATAAAGAGAGAGAGAGACAGATAACATAAGAATATAAAGAATTAAAACCTATAAATTGAAAGGGGAAAATGGGAAAGGATGCAGAATAGTTTTGGATGGAAGAGAAGTAAGATGGAAATTTTCTCTCCCTATTCTATACCCGCCCATGACCTATGCCGTCTTGTAAAAATTTAAAGATGACCTACAATGACCTACATGTTTCGCGAAATAGGTATTTAATAAAAATATACACTTAACAAAATACAGGCAAAACATTTCTTTAAAAGAAAAAAATAATAACTTAATGAGTTCTTAATTGATTTTAAAATTTAACTTTACAATTATAATTTTTATATCGTTATTACAATTCTAATTTCATTATATAATTTTTTCCCCTTTTTGTACACTCAAAAATTTTAATTAGTTTATCAAATAAGTTCGTTTGTCGTAATAATTAGTGAGTTTTATCTGAAAAATAATTATGTCTTTAACTTTCTCGGGTTTTAAATATTTTGTAAAATAAATTTTGTCGTAAACATGAAATTTTAATTTTGGTTTATCTTTTTCGCGAAAATGTTTTGCCTGTATTTTGTTAAGTGTATATTTTTATTTAATACCTATTTCGTTAAAAGAAAAAAATAATAACTTAATGAGTTCTTAATTGTTTTTAAAATTTAACTTTACAATTATAATTTTATTTTTACGTTATTTTATATTTTTCTAATTTCTTTTTGTGAGTGAATATAAAAATCAAGATAAATTTAAAATCCAAACTCACCAATTTATTATCCCACGATGACTGCAGGCCTGAAGTCTTGGAACTATGGCGTAGATTTTAATTTTTACCACTCCAAATTACGTAAACATATAGTATATATTTAATGTAAAGTAAGGTGTAATGTATCTAGTGTATGTATGAATGGGATGTATGGAGTGTAGGGTGTGTAAGGGGGGAATGTGTGTGTGTGTGTAAAATTAAACTTTCAAACAAAAAAAAAACAATAAACTACAAGATTGACGTTTTCCAAAAACAAAAAAAAAAATAAACAAAAATTAAATTAAAAGAATAAAAAAAATTGCGGTCAATGTTGAATATTTATGTCCAAGTCTAAGGTTTGCAAATAAAATTGGCGGACACGATCCTGTAACGATTTGACGCCCCTTGGCCCTTTGCAACGTGCTAACAAAGGAACAATTTTTCGATGCTTAGTGCTGAAGATGTGAGTGGTAATATTACATACTCGGCAGAATTGGCAGACTACCCTGGCCTCGCAGATTTAAGCCAGTTGGGATGTTCGGATACCATATACAACTCTTAACCGATTCCACGACTCTTGACCCCTTAAATAATGGTCAAATTCAAAAATTTCACAGACAATGCTTCTTTCTTTTTATCGGTGGTCAATTTGAGGTATGCCAATAAAATTCTCCCGATGTCTGTATCTAATGGAATGCAAAAGGTAGCTTATAATTCTGACTCTTGGAAATGCACAAAAAATTTACCTCTTCTTAAGTACCAAATTACGTGTAATTTAAGTACCACTCTCGCCAAAAGCTTTATAGCCGTAATTAATCAAATGTCCTTCCGATTTTAGCCAATAAAATAATCAATAATTTTCGTTTTTCAAACTCGGTCTGTATTGTTCAAATTTGAAATATGTTGTGAAAATTTTATAAAATTTTTCCGACAACAAATTCTTCAAATATCAAAATTGTTTTTTTTTTAAATCAAATTGTCTAAAAATATTCACAACTTTAAAGTGATTTACAGTTACCGAAATAAATTTACAAGCACCTCCTCACAGTTTTTGAAATTCTGGTACCAAAATTGATTTTTCTGAATGTTTTTGACGTGCTGAGTCCAGATATGACCTTTGAACTGGCCTATACTATATTCCAAGTTTCATCAAATTCGAAAGGGATAAGGTCAAAAATGCTACTTTTTTCGGTTGAATTGAGGTGTTTTAACTTACCAGTATTGTCACACAATGGTGACATACTCTTTCAAATATATCACCGTCCGACAAAAATTAAAAAGTCGTTAAACACGAACTCGATAATATACGTTTGAAACTAGATACTAAATGTAGAAAAACTACATTCACAGTTTTTCTTTTCGTGATCCTGTTTTCTTTTAAAAGGACTTCAAAGTTTTAGAGGATTAAATTTTATAAAATATTTTTTTAATATTTGTACTCTAGGATGCCACAAGTGATAGTAAATGAAAGAGGAGGATCTCCCCTAATTTATCCTATTTTATTATTTTTACATATCAGAAAAAAGGAAGTAAGTTACGTCCTTTTAAAAATGTATCCTTCAATATCATTCAAAATTTTCAACAAAATATTTTGATAAAGTTTTTAAATAACTTTATTCACACCCTTTCATCCTGATTTGACAAAATAAACAAGTAAGAAAGTTATAGTCGGTCAAGACCGACCATATGATACCCTACACCAGTGTTTTCAGGAAAATGGGTCCCAAGTCTAAACATGGACCGTTCGGACCTATATTTTGTAAGTTCTTTATTTTAGTGGAATTGGTTTATTTTTTTTTGCCAATAGGCCAATTTAACTGAATATCGATCGAAATTTTCATATGGGTGACTAAGTCTAAAAATGGTCCTATTGTATTCCAATTTTAATCAAATATTTTAATTTTTATTAATTTTGAGTAAATTATATGAATATTGGGAGGGTGGTTTGTATGGGGACTACCAGCAGGACTGACCCGATTCCTTTGAAATTTGGTATGATAGTTTGTGCATAAAAAATGTTATTACCTGTTAAATTTCAAAACGATATCTATTATAAAAGGGTTATTAGAGGCATTTAAGCGAAGTTTAAAGGGGGCGTTTGTATGGGGGATAGGTCTTAACATGGACCGATTTTCCAATTTCCAATTTCAATAAGCTTCGTCCATGGGCCACAAGAAGCTTAAGTTTCAAATTTCAAGTCAATTGATTGAAAATTGCGGCCTGTATCCCTGTATCGTGCTTAAACCGATAGATGGACAGACGGACGGACAGACAGATAGACGGACGGACAGACGGACGGACATCGCTAAATCGACTCAAAAAGTAATTCTGAGTCGATCGGTATGCTTAAAGGTGGGTCTACACACAAAAAAAAAAAATTTAAAAAAATATGCTAGTTTGTGGTTTAATTACAACCTATAGTGTTTTTTGATAACTTACCAAAGTTTTTGCTCGAAAACGTACACAATTTTTTTAATTTTTTTTTTGTGTGTAGGACCAATATTTCGGGTAGTTACAAAGTAGTTACAAACAGCACTAAGTCATTATACCCTGTACCACAGAGTGGTGTAGGGTATAAAAATTAAAAAAAATAGGAGAGATCCTAGTCTTTCATTTGCCATTACTAGTGTCATCCTAGGACAAGTACAAATATTTTAAAAATATTTTACAAAATGTATCCTTTAAAATTTTGAATTCCTTTTTAAAGGAAACAGGATCACGAAATGAAAACTGTAAATGCAGTTTTACTCCATTTGATCTCTACTTTCAGACGTATATCATCCGGTTCATGTTGAATATTGGCTGTCGGAGGGTGTATTCAGTATGGCGGAGCGAAAAATGCTTTTTCGCGAATTTCAATTAAGTGCTAAACAAGTGCCAAAACGATGTGGTTAAAATTTTAAGATGATCGCACTTCACCTTGGGGGTGAAATTTCAACTTTTCTAAGCCAAAGATTATTTTTTAAAAAAATTGAGAAAAATTCGAATTTAAAAAATCTTCTAAATTTTGGATTTATGAGGTCCAGTTAATCACATCTATTTACATTTGAAATATCAGCTTTATGGGATACAGTTTACCTCCAAAAAACCAGAAGTGAAATAATATGCATACAATTTGGATGTCTGTAACTATCCAAAATATTGGTCCTTGACCCACCATCAAGCATACCGATCAACTCAGAATAACTTTATGAGTCGATTTAGCGATAACCGTCCGTCTGCCTGTCCGTTCATGTAAACGTTGTAAACACGTCTTCGTGTAGTCCCCATACAAAACCACCCAACCGATATTCACATAAATCTGCCAATACTCATGAAAATTGGAAATATTTGATTACAATTTTGTTTGTAGGTATTAAAGGTGTACTTTGCATAATTTAAAGGTGTACTTTACATAACTTTATCTGAATATAGTTAGATAATTTTTGGACTGAGTCCCCCATATACAAATTTTCACCGATATTTAGTTGAATCGGTCTATTTGCAACAAAAATAAGTCAATTCCACTAAAATTTGGTATTTGTGTGTTTTATACACAAATTAAAGATCTAACAAAAGAAAAACCTACTGGTCTATGTTTGGACTTGGAACCTGTTTTCCGGAAAATGTTAGTGTACGGTATCGTATGGCCGGTTTTGACTGACAATAACTTTCTTACTTGTTTTTTTATAATTTAAAAAAATCAACTGATTTTCATATGTGAGATCAGTACCGTTTTAACCATTAGGGCACACTAGGCATGTGCCCAGGGCCCCAACCTCTGGGGGCCCCGAAAGGCCGATAAATTTGCTTACACGAAAAATAGATCATAATTTTTCGTTTTATACTTCTGATTTTTAAGGATACAGTTTTTTAAAACAAAGACTTTTTAATTTGTTTTTAAAGTAAATTTAACATTTTCGTATAAAATTTCGAATTCTAACACATTTTTCGTATGTATAGAAAAAGTCTAATTTTTTTTTCTACAGAAAAAATTTTTCTTTATAAAAAGTCTCAAACTCATTTTCCTTCATGAAAGGTCTCAGGATCTGAAACATTTTTCGTATAGAAAAGGTCTTGGAATCTGAGACATATATCATGTAGGAAAAATCTCAGGTTCTCATACATTCTTTTATACACTAAGAAAATTATGTCATTAACTGTTTGTAGGTTATTTTAAAAATTAAACAGTAAAGTTATTTTAAAAGAAAAATCATTAATTTTATTATGGATTTCTTGTTTTCTACTGTTTCTGTAGTTTAAAAAAAATAATTTACTGTCTTACAACTGAATTTTCTGTTACATTCAATTTTGGCAGTAAAAAATTTTTTCTATAGTTTTACTGTTTTTCAATACAAAATAACCTAATATTCATTAGGTTTTTAATGTTTTGGTTAGTCATTAAATTAACATTTAAAATTGACTGTAATACGTTTTTATTTTAAATGAAAAAACAGTGGAATGGTTTTTAAATAAAATTTCATTTGTTTTAAGTGAATATTCACTGGAATTTACCTACATAATTCTTTGAGTGTAGAAAAAGTTTCAGATTCTGAAACGTTTTTGCCTGCAGAAAGTCTCAGTTCTGAGAGCTTTTTCTCAAAATTCTGAGACCTCATTTCAAATAGAAAAGTCTTTTTTCTTAAAGAAAATGTTTCAGATTATGAGACCTTTTTTCTTTAGAAAAAGTCTCTGATTCTGAGACCATTTTCCTATTGAAAAATTCTCAGATTCTGAGACCTTTTTTCTATAGAAAATGTATTAGATTCTGAGACCTTTTCCTATAGGAAAAGTCTCAGATTCTATGACTTTTTCCTTAAAAAAATGTATCAAATTCTGAAATCGAGATTCCGAGACCTTCTTCTTATAGAAAAAGTATCAGATTTTGAAACATTTTTCTTGTAGAAAAGAAAGAATACCTCGAGCTAAAAAGCCCCTACTCAAAATACATATTTTTTAATTTTTTATTTAAACAGAAACGAAAAATCTTGTCATGCGATTTTTAACTTTCCAGGGGCCCCCAAATTTTTGTGTGTCCAGGGCCCCGCCATACCTCAATACGGCTCTATGTGAGATACATATTTTTAAATATAACCTCAATTAAATGGACGTCTCTATTGGCCACAGCAATGGGTACAGTTGCTAGTGTTCGAATATTAAGTTCGAAAATATCGAATGGGTCTTTCGATTTTTTTTTTTTTTTTGTAAAAGCTGGATTTTTTTGCTAACGTATATAAATTATCCCCTACAAATTTGACGTTTTTTAACTATATACGGCAAATTTATGTCAAATTTGTACGGGATAATTTATACACGTTAGCAAAAAAATCCACCTAAAATAGAATAACAGTATTTTTAAACGGAAAATAGTGTTTAGGAGGTTTGCTGTCAGCAACATAAATTAGAAAAGTTTTAAATACCTTAAAACCCAGAATTTAATTTACAAAAAAAGTAGTAGAATAGGATTAGACTTTTCGTATGTTTTCCCATTGCAGTAAGTTTGCCTTAGTATACGCTCCATCGCCAGGACTATATAATTTACAATTTTCAACTGCTACGTAAGGATCTGGCCAAAATTATAGAGTAGTATAACAAATGGCGTTTGAAAAAGTAGTAAACAAAAACCATATGCACTCAGAAAATTATGTAAGTTACTACATGTTAGTTGTTTGTATATTTTACAGTAGTAAGTTGTTTTCAACTACAAAGTCAGTTGTTTTTTTATGAAAAATATCAAACAACTGTTTCTGTTAGTTATTTTAAGTAATTTTTTTGAATAACTAACAAAAAAGTACTCTGATGTAGTAACAGTTATTTAAAGAAGTTAATTTTATTTTTTTTTATCTCTGAAAAATTTTCAAAGTTTTTTTCCAAAAAATAAAAATAAATTTTCGTTTTTTTATTTTTCACAACTTTTTTTTTTTTTTAAAAAAAACTTTGAAAAAATTTGGTCTTCAAATATTTTTCTGAAAAATTTTTTGAAAAAAAAAATATTTATTGATTATTTAATTTTTACTACATTTTAGTTGTTTTGACTACAATTGTAAGTAGTTTTTACCACATAAGTCAGTTGTTTTTTGTCAGTTAAAATAACTAACATTGTTAGTTGATTTAACTGAAAAAGTAGTTGACCCCAAAACAACTTACAAAGTAGTTATTTTAACTGATATTTTCAGTTGATTTTACTACCATAATTTTTTGAGTGTGGTATTGTTTACGAAATTTTAAAGCTACGTTCACAATGTCAGAGTCAATCCAATCTATGGCACAGATTGAAATGTTAACCGTGCATAATGTAGAGTGGAGTTCTGTCACATTGTTGTTGACATATTACTTACATGATTTGCAATTTTGGCAAAATATCCTTTTAAATTTTGGGTACATAATTCTAAAATTAAAATTATGTATTTTTTTAATTTTTCAAACATTTTATTTTTAAATTAACACATATTTTGTTTGGTTTATTATTTTTTTTATGAAATTATTAGAGATGGCACTTTCACAGAGGTGTATTTTTTCTCTGTTAACGGTTAACATAGGCTCTGTTAACTCCAGATTGGAACTCCAGAGTAGAACATGTTTGACTCTGGAGTGAATTGAAAAGAGATAGCCAAATTCAAAAATATGAAAGTGCAAAGGGGAAAGGTATAAAATTTTCCACAGATTGGAGTACTCCAACATTGTGAATACGGCTTAACACAAATCGAAATGTGAACGAAATGGAAGATACCAGTTTTACAGAGAATTGTTTTTTGTCTCTCTTTGCTTTACGTTTGAACTTTAGTTTGGCATTGCCAGAATTTTCAAATTATCTTTGGTGATGCCAGATCTACAAAACGGTCGATGTATTACTTTATAACTTTGGATCTGGCCCTGGATTTGTATGTAAATTTTCAGCTCTATAGCTTATCAGCAAGCTTCAAAAAGCTGTGGATAAAAAAAATATTCAAACACACAAAAAGGCAAGTTTTGCTTGCGTTAATATGTTGGGGGGTTGCAAGAAATTTGAAATATTAAAAAGGGGTCGCGAAGCAAAAGTTAGTAAGAAGCCCTAAGTTGAGGTGACGTTTTTTCGTTTTGAAAAGTTTGCCAACAAAAAACACCTTATAAAACCCTACTGTTGCGTCTGTTTAGTCTATGATTTTGTTTACATTCTATTGTGAATGAAATATTTTTGTTGACTTCTTAGCTTAGACATTAACCATTTAGAGGAAATAAAAATATGGAACTCGTTACTTATTTCCTTAAAACATTAACAATAGTCATTCGCTTTCTTATTTTGGAAGTTTCTCCTAACGATTACCACATGTTTTGGCTCACATTTTCATCCTTGCAACAATCATATACAAAGTGTGTTGGAAATAAAATATCCTTCTACTACGACGATTGCTGCACTCGTTACAATCAATCCAAAAAATTCAGCTCAAGTTACACTCCACCACAGAACGAAGAGGTGGAAACACGTCTAAAAAAATTTTGCGTTTTTTAATTTCGTAGAGTGAACGCTAGTTGAAAAAATAAAAAAAAAATATATATGAAAAAAAAATACATTATAAAAGAAGAAAAACTTTAGGAATTATAAAGAAAAGTGATTTTTTGTTTTATAGAATAATTCAATTGTGAAATGAAATGTGAAAAATAAATGAAATGTTATAAATATCTAAAAAAAAAAATATGGAAATCGTATGAAAAATATGAATAAAATTTCATGAAAAAAACAGCATAAGTTTTTTTTTTGTTATAATAAGTGGTGATGAAATTTTCATGGCAATGTATCATATTCAATGAGTCCATACCAATATTTTTCCTTATTTTTTTGTGTGTGTGTTGTTGTTGGTAATTTAAGGAAAGTGCTCGCGTGAGAGTGTATGTGTGTGTTTTTGGAGAAAAGCTAAGTAAAAAGGGAAGAAAAGGTGAGGTGAAGTTAAAAGAGGTGCAGGTGCTGCTTGCTGGCTGGCATATAATAATACTACTTACTATAGCCAACGAGCCAAACCAACAAACATCATTACACAAAAATATATTCGGCCCATATATTTATAAAAAAAAAAAAAACAACAACAACGTTACGTTTTTTTTTTCGCCTGCGAGTGAGATATGAACGGTTACGTTTGAATTTTATTATAAACGACAAACACAACAACAATAACAATATTCGTGAAAAAATACAACAAGAGTGAGAGAAAGAAGAACAAGAATTATTGAACGAATTAATATAAATCGTTATAAAACAAGAGAATTACCGTTAAAAAACACAAAAGAGAACGAGAGTGATAGAAAGAAAAATCAAACATTCACAATGTTGTGATACAATGTGTTTAAAAAGAGAGAAAGAGATAAAACAAAACAGAATTGTGTTGAAGAGTGTTGAATTTTTATACAAACACAAAAATTTTTGTGAATGAGTGTGTCACACACAGTTTGAAATAGTGTAGCATACTTTAAGGCATGGTATCATCGAGTTAAATATACGACGACAACGACCACACAATTACACACCACACACATACACTCACTAAATTAAGGAATCAAAAAAAAATAAAGGATAACAAAAGCAAGAAAACAAAAGCAAAGCAACAAAAGAAAAATATAAGTCTAAAAGTGTAAAAAGTGAGTTTTTTTTTTAAAGTGGTGTGTAACATAACAGTGAATCAAAAGGAAGTAGGAAGTCTAAAAAGTTAAATAAAGAAAAAAAATTAAAAATATTTAGAAAACGTGGTAAAATATAATAAAAAGTTGTTATAAAATATATAAAAAATTATAAAAACCATCAAAACGTGTGTTTTTTAACAAATAATACTTCATTTAACCCTTCCTAAAAAGAAAGAAAAATTGCAAACCAAAAAAAAAATCACTACTTTACCAAAGCCAGAAAAAGTAGTCATTATCCTTTAAAAATATATATGTATAAAAAAAATCGGCGACCTACTACCATACATCTTCACATCATACATCTATAACGAGAGTCGTGAGTGTAAGTTTCGTATATAATTCGATTTATTCTGCTTCGGCACGTTTCCGCCTTTCGTTTAAATCGCACGCTCGCTATTATGCTCTTTTTTTAAACTACAACTCGTTAGCTTTTTTCAGTGCTGTTAATTTTTTGAATCAAAAATTTTTTTAATTAAATATTTGCAAAATCGCTAAACTAAAAATGGAAGAATTTTTGGGATTTCTGTGTTTGCTTTTTCTTTTTGATTTTGGGGAACAACTGCTCCTATTTTAAAAAAAGTGGGAAGAGTATAAAAATCTATACAAATTTTATATCGTCAATAAAATGTGTTAAAAAAAGAGTAGTGTCAATACGAACTTTTCTTAACGGAAAAAACCCCATTTAAAAAGTAAAAAAAAATTAAAAAAAACACATAAATTAAAATAGGAAGGGGCTGGAACTATTACAAAAAACTCCTCCAGCTCACACCCCTCTTCAAGCAAGTTTAGGCTTTGTAAAAATGGTGACACAATCGATTAATGACATTTAATTTTTCTTTATTTAGAACTTTAAAAATCGTTATCATGAAAAACCTAGCTGATCTCGTCTTTGAGTTGTTGCTTAATAATTACACTGTTCGACACCAAAAACCTTCCAATGAAATATACAACTGATTCTTAAAGATGTTGCTCTTCTGATTCCAAATCTTTTTGGCACGTGCCGTTTTTAATATTTGCTGTTAACAATAATTTAGCACTATTTTGGGTCTACTGTTACATATTTTTACTTTGCTTTCAAGAAATAGTACCTCCTGATTCCAAAACTGCAATCCAAATTTTTCTAGACATTCGTGTTTGACAATTTTAGTCTAATTTATTTTAGTAAAACGGTACGCGTTGGAGAATCAAGAGGTCTAATTTCCATTCCATTCCATTCAAATTTTTCTAACGCTTACGGTTTTTGAGATATTGGCGTTTAAAAATTCAAACTCAACTGTTACACACTAATATTCTTTATAAATTTAGATATTTTACAAGAAGGTTTTTGGTGTCGAACCGTGTAATTATTTAGCGATAACTCGAAAAATCAGCTAGAATTTTCGTGTCAAAGATTTTTAAAGTTCTAAATAAAGAAATGCAATGGCATTTGTTACCATTTTTACAAAACCTAAACTTGCTTAAGCAGATGGGAACCAGCTGTAACCTAAATGTGCTTACAATATATTTTTTTTGAGTATAGATTTGGGATGTCTCAATTAAAATCTTTGAACGACAACTTTTGGCAAAAATAGAGTTGGAGGTGCAAAAATCACAATTTTAAAATTTTCTCGAAAGCTATAAGAGATATGAAAAGAAGCTTATGACCAAGATTATTTTTTGGATTATATGAGGCATTTCAAAATTTGCATTGAAGTATTAAAACTGTCTTAAAAAATAAAAACAACCCGAGTAAAAATGTTTAGATATATTTTTATATATCACGTCTTATCCGATATTTAAAAGATCTTACTCGGATCAGTACTGAGCCGAAATTTGAAAGATCAGTACTGATCCGAAAAATGGATCGCTAAGATTAGATCAGTTTTAATCGGACGGATACAATGTTATCCGAAAAATGGGTTTATATAATTAGATAAACCCATTTTTCGGATGAAATTGTATCCGTCCGATTAAAACTGATCTAATCTTAGCGATCAATTTTTCGGATCAGTACTGATCTTTCAAACATTGTATCATGGGTTTATATAATTTATCTAATTATATAAACCCATTTTTCGGATAACATTGTATCCGTCCGATTAAAACTGATCTAATCTTAGCGATCCATTTTTCGGATCAGTACTGATCCTTCACATTTTTACTTGGGAAGTAAGAAAATTATCGGTCCAAAACATGAACCGATTCGATCTATTTTTTTTTTTTTTTCATTTTTAATTGGTTTAAACAACACACCAAAAACCAGATTTGAGTGAAATACGCATCTTTTTGTTGCCAATGGACCGATTTTACTGTATATTAAACAACATTTTTATATATGGACCAAGCCCAAAAATGGTCCAATTATAATCGGATTTGATCCAGTTACAAAAATACTTGTTTAACACTCGCAAATAAAATTGTAATCAATTTTTTCCGCATACGAATTGTTCAACTGAAAATTTTCTTTGTAATGCGTTGTGCGAAACACAGGACAATCAAAACCAACCGGTGGGTATTATATAGTGTTTCCAATTATTCGACCCTGCCGGTTAACCGGTTAGGGAATTATTCGAAAATTGGTTAATCGGTTATTTGGGTCGATTAATCGGAAAAAGTGGCGATTAATCGATTAATCGTCAAAAACAATGAAAAATAAATTTTAAACGATTTTTTAAAAGTAATGTTACAAAAAATGAAAGTATTTTAACCCTTTTACTACCGACTTTTTTTGACTAGGAATTTATTGACCAAAATTTGTGAAAATGTAGATCTAGGCAAATTAAAAACATTTTGTTGATTTCGTTGGTCTACCGCGCCCCCTAGCGGAGATATTTCCAACCAAACTTAAAGCTTTCACATGCAATATCTCCCGAACGAGTGAACATTTTTCCGAAATTCGAATTTTGTATTTTTTGTACCGAAAAGTTCTACAAAATCCGCTTTTAGGAAAGCTTGTACGATTATTATTCGATTTTTGAGAATTTTTTAACGTTTATTTTGTTTTGCAATTTTTTTACGTTATTTGAAAAATTTCCATTTTGCCAACAAATATTGCGTGTAGAGCCCACCGGATTGCAAATTTATTTTTCCGAACACATCTATCGTAAAGATAACCCTTCAATGATCAATCTGGTCCAAACAAAACACAAAAATGTTGGACGGTTTATTTTTAATGATTTTTTAAAGATGTGTACACTGTAGTGTACAAGGGGAGTGAAAGGGTTAATTAAAATTTAATTTTCAGTCTTTATACACACACACACACACACACACAAAAATGAGAATGAGTTTCAATTACTATTTTAATTGATATTGCACCTATCACGAAATTAATATTATTAATAAATAAGGCGCGTTTAGACGGGAGAAAAAACCCCTAGATTTAAAGTAAAACACAACTCTGTGGTAATATACTTTTGACTTTGTGTCAAATCTCATTTCTTTAATACTTGTTTTTGCTTACCATTTTCATAATATTATTATTTGTTTTCGCACATTTAGTCAATAATTTGTAGATTGGAAACCGAATTAAAAAATATATAATTATGCAATTCACGTCAGAAATTTTAGTCTTGCAAAATTGCGCAATGTCAAAATTGCACCTTTTTTTGCTTGTTTCTTTGTGAATAAAAGCAATTGTATTTATATTAAAATAAATTGCAAATCTTTTCTTGCAACTACGCATCATATAAATGGTAATAGAAAAATAAAATTTTTATTAAATATATATTCGATTAGAGTTTTATTCTAGTTCGAGGCCCAAAAATATTTCTATTTATAATATTGTCATAATAGAGTATTTTTAATTTATTGCTTTAAAAAAGTTTGATGTTTGATTGACCAACGATGATTCTCTAAAGTCTGCTGAAGATTCCTTTAGTGGGGATGAAACTGATCAGTACAGACATACTATGAGATAGTAACTTTTTTAAAGCAATAAATTAAAAATACTCTATTATGACAATATCATAAATAGAAATATTTTTGGGCCTCGAACTAGAATAAAACTCTAATCGAATATATATACATTAGACCGACTCACCTTATATGGGCAAAAAAAAAGTTAAAGTTGTACCCCCCTCAAAATTAACTTTGACATGTTTTATGAAGATTCCCAAAATATTTGGGCTCTAGCGATAATCTCTCGTGAGCTAAATCACGTCAAAAAAGGGTCCAAAAATGGTATTTTTCATGAATTAAAAATTTAGTAAATTTTTTTTTGACCAATGAATGACCAAATATAATAGGTATTTAGGAATTCTTTGATTCTGCATTAAAACATTTTAAAAATCTAACCACAGACTCGAGGTAACGAGATGTTTATGTCAGTTTTTTGATGCTTTTCGATTCGATTTTACTGAAAACTTAAATAACTTTGGTATTTTTTGTCCGATTTTCACTTCTAATACATCGTTAGAAAGGTGTTGACCACCGCTTGGGATTTTAGTCAAAAATTAACCCTTAACTGCACTGTCTTACTTTTTTATAACATTTACTTCGACATCATTAAAATCCATTTTAAAACCACAAAAAGCATATCTTTTTGCAGGAAACACGTTTAATTAATATATTTGGTCACAATTAATTTAACCCATGCATGATCAAAATATTTTGGCAAACATTTTTAAAAAAGTTTTTGTGAAAATTATTAAGAACTAGTTGTAAAACTTTAAAAAAATAAAATAAATTAGGTTTTTGTTTATCTAGACGTGCTTATTAATATCAAATAATTATTACGTGTAACACTTTCCCGGTCAAATTTTTTTTTCGAAATTTGGATGTGCAAATTAATTTTAAAAATAAAATATAAACAAATTTTGTCTTAATCGCATATATTCGTGCAAAAAACGCATCTAATAAATAGATCTTAATATTTTTATTTAACCCATTCATGACCAATGAAAAAAAAAATGTGAAAAAAATTTAAATCCAGTTGTAATACTTAAAAAAAATAATATTATTGATATTTTTTTTTTACACATTTGCTTACTTAAATAAAAAATATTAAGATCAATTTATTAGATGCGTCTTTTTTGCACGAATACATGCGATTAAGACAAAATTTGCTTATATTTTATTTTTAAAATTAATTTGCACATACAAATTCGGAAAAAAAATTTGACCGGGAAAGTGTTACACGTGATAATTATTTGATATTAATCAGCACGTCTAGATGAACAAAAACCATATTAATATTATTTTTTTTAAGTATTACAACTATGTTTCCATAATTTTCGCAAAAACTTTTTTAAAAATGTTTGCCAAAATATTTTGATCATGCATGGGTTAAATTAATTGTGGCCAAATATATTAATTAAACGTGTTTCCTGCACAAAGGATATGCTTTTTGTGGTTATAAATGGTTTTTAATGATGTCGAAGTAAATTTTATAAAAAAGTAAGACAGTGCAGTTAAGGGTTAATTTTTTACTAAAATCGCAAGCGGTGGTCAAAACCTTTCTAACGATGTATTGGAAGTGAAAATCGGACAAAAAATACCAAAGTTATTTAAGTTTTCAGTAAAATCGAATCGAAAAGCATCAAAAAACTGACATAAACATCTCGTTATCTCGAGTCTGTGGTTAGATTTTTAAAGTGTTTTAATGTAGAATCAAAGAATTCCTAAATATCTATTATATTCGGTCATTCATTGGACCAAAAAAAAATTACTGAATTTTTTATTCATAAAAAATACCATTTTTGGACCCCTTTTTGACGCGGTTTAGCTCACGGGAGATTATCGCTAGAGCCCAAATATTTTGGGAATCTTCATAAAACATGTTGACGTTAATTTTGAGGGGGGTACATCATCAACTTTTTTTTTTGAGTCACTCTAATATACATATATAAAGGCCGAATAAATACATTTTATTTTTATGTACCTTTTGGTACTAAAAATAAAAAAACAACATTTAATTTTATTAAATTTTTTTTTAAAACAAAATTTTGCAATATTGCACTGTTGCCAGGGTCAAAAAATTCTGAAGTGAATACCCTGAATAAAATTTTATTTGACATTCCAATATTTAAAGTTACCACAGAGTTGTTTTTTACTTTAAATCTAGGGGAATTCTCTCTCGTCTAATCACGCCTTTAAAAACAAAATCGAACTTTTTAAAATTTTTAATTAAATTTTTTTTCTTTAAAATTTTTTGAGCGCAGTTTTTAAAGAGGAAAACTAAAACGCAACTAATTGAAATTTAGATATAATGAAAATTCCTAAATTTTATTTGGAATTTTCTAAATTTCAGTCGAAATTTCTGAGTTTCAATTGGCGATTTCCGTTTTTTAATTGGGATTTCAATTAACGTATAATTGTAATTTTTTAAGTAAATTTTTTTTCTTAACTATTCAATTTGTGAATTTCAGTTGGCTTTTCTAAATTGGTATTTCTTAATATCAATTGGAATTTTTGTATTTTTATTGTGTTTTTCAGAATTTAATTGGTGTCTTCTAAATATTAATTTTGATTTATATAATTTGATTTCACTTTTCTAAATTTCAATTGGGATTTCAATTAAGATTTCTGAATTTTATTAGCTCTTCAGAAACTGGATTATCTTTTCTGAATTTCATTTAGAATTTTTAAATTTCAATTTTGCTTTTGCTTTTCTAAATTTCAATTGAGATTTCTTAATTTCTGTAGGCTTCTGTAAATTTCAATTTTGTGACATTGGGAGTTTCTGAATATCAATTAGGATTTCTAAATTTCAATAAGCTTTTCTGAATTTGGAATTGGATTTCTGAATTTCAATTGGGATTTTCTGAATTTTAATTGAGATTTTCAATATGGCGTTTGAAAACTTTAATTAGGATTTCTGAGTTTTAAATGATGTCTTCTAAATTTTTCTTTTGTTAACTGTTAATTGCTGGTTTCTGAATATTTTTTTCTGTAGTTTTGACTTTTTTCGGAAGTGGTTGTAAAAAAGAGGAAGTGTTTCAAACAAATTATAGCAGAATATAGAGATAATAATATTAACCGGCTAATCGAACCATTTTAACCGATTAATCGGGTCGAATAATTATTTGCGTTTTAAATTATTTGTTTCGACATTAACCGAAATAGAGGCGATTAATCGAGGT
This sequence comes from Pegoplata infirma, assembly GCA_963921195.1. NCBI lineage: Eukaryota > Metazoa > Arthropoda > Insecta > Diptera > Anthomyiidae > Pegoplata > Pegoplata infirma. The sequence continues at coordinate 43,864,095 of OY992537.1, forward strand.
AATCGATGCACCGAATTGGAAACACTAGTATTATACCCACTTTGCACTATACTATATAATTTTACCCTGTTAGAGAAATATTTTTTAAAATAATTTTTCCAGAAATTGTTCACTTATTAGATACGACTAGGTTTCAATCAAAAAGGATTCCACAAATCTTTTGGAAGCTGGTAAATTTTGATGTGTATAATTTCACTTATCTCAGATGAAGACCTACTTTTCCATTATACAAGCGTAATTTTACCCTGTTAGAGAAATATTTTTTAAAATAATTTTTCCAGAAATTGTTCACTTATTAGATACGACTAGGTTTCAATCAAAAAGGATTCCACAAATCTTTTGGAAGCTGGTAAATTTTGATGTGTATAATTTCACTTATCTCAGATGAAGACCTCCCATGATAATATTTATAGAAGAGTGTCACTCAACCCGCACTCTGACGACGCCCCAATGAGTCAAATGAGTTGGATACACTACTGGCATTGATCAGTTTTACCGCCTTCCCTTGAACACGGTCCACAAGCTTCAGAATAGACTCTGAAGCCCCTGCTTATTCCGTTTTCGGTTGGATAAAGCTGGTAAAAATAGCAAGGAGATCGGTTGGAGTGAAGTAGGTCTTGCACCGTTTCAGAAAACCCAGACACTTGAATGCGTCTTTCAACAACGGACGTTACACTGTTTATTCCAACGGTCTCATGCCCAGAACATCAAGATACCATCCATAGCTTCAGATGACAATACTAACTCCACAACCCGTCTGTGAATTAACATACAACCAGTGTTGGCTACCTTTACCCTTTCAATACCGTTACCGATTAAAAACCCTTTACTATTGAATACCGTTACCGTTACCAATACCGAAATAAAAATATTTAAATACCGTTACCGATAAAAAACCATTACCTTTATTCGGATTTTTCAGGTATTATATCGGTTTTGTTTCGGTTGTCTAAATATTACTTATTTTAAATTTTTTTTGCAGACAAAAACGAAGTAAAATGTTTCTAATGATCCTTAAATAAATAAAAAAATTTTTGTTCAATGCAAATCGTATTATTTGGACAAAAAAAATTAGGGGATCGGTCCAAACAATGCTCACATTCGCAATTATTTGATAATTTTACAGAAATATTTAGTTGTTCTGTTTCTTAATTTCTTAAAAAAAAAAAAATTTATTAAAAAAAAATTAAAGAAATCAAAAATGTTCTTTCTGTAAAATTATTGTGCTACTAATTTGTTTTTATTTGTTTTTCCCCCTACTGCTTTTTTTTAACACCTTCGCACTTCGGCGTTTTCCTTCTTCCCCCTCCCTCTGGAAATGTATCTATCAATATTTGTGTTTTATGGTTTGAAGCGATAAAAAATTACTAGTTTTTTATCGTTTCTTTTATAAAAGTGTTCAGACTGTTTATCTGAAATCAGCAGGGTTCTCTGCTTAAATCAGCTGATTTATCTGCTGTTTTATCAGAATATCTGCAGACTCTACCAAGCTTATTCAGACAGATAATTAGCGTTAGCAAAAATCAGCAACTTTCTAAATGGCTAAAATTGCAGATTTTTCGCGTGGCTCAATGCTGATTTTTCTGCTGATTAGTCAAAGACATCTACTAAAATTAACAAGTAAAAAATTAAAAAAATATTTATTAAGTTACAAAATTTTGTGAATATTTTAATTAAATTCTGAGTTATTATGTGTTGCAAATGCACTAAATTTAACAGTTTTTTTTAATTTTATTAAATAAAAATTTGATTTTTTTCGCGTTTTAAACAAATTTGTTCGTTTTTATCATGTTGGGAAAATTTTATTCATAATACCGGTACGTACCGGTATCGATGTTTCGGTAACGGTATGTCGTTACCGTAATTGTCGAAAATACCGTTACCTTTACCGTTACCGATATAAAAAATATGTAATACCAATACCGTTACCGATACCGTTATTCGTTTCGGTTGCCAACCCTGCATACAACATTAGGTCTGGCGTGCATTAAAACTATTTGTTACGCGGTCATTATCCACGTGATTTCTGGGAGTTATGTCCACTTTTTATTAGGACTATGTCCAAATTTTTGTCGGTCATAGTCCCCACCAACGTTATAGGGATTAAGACCGAATTCATTTCGGATTTAATCCCCAAAACGGAAATGGGGATAATGTCTGTGGGGGCTATGTCACGGCACCAAAACAACAAGTATAGTACGGTCTCTGAGAATACTTGTTATAAAGCAAGAGAACTGACACCAAAAGCAACAAGCTTAGAAATATCTAGAGCAACCACTTTACTCTCAACAAAATGGTGGAGGGACCGACTCCAACGTTGCGATAGAAACGCAAACAGGTCTCCCGTAGATCGACCGCTACGGAAGCCATACTGTCGATCATTTAAAAGACGAGGCCAAATATAACAGTTATATCATAGAGAAAGAAAGATAAGAGATTGTGTGTCTCTCATCTCTCAATTTTTCCTCTCAAATGAAGTCTGTATGGGATTAAATGGTTTTTTTGGGATTTTTTTAAAATCATGAAATTTGTACTTTATTTGCAATTTTAATAATTTTTTATAAAATATATTGAATCATTAACATCCTAAAAGTGTGAAACACATAACTTTTTTTTGTTTAAAACAATACAAAAGTGTTTATTTTAAAGAAATCCAAAATCCCTTTTTTATTCAATACCTCTTTCAACCATCATTCTTTTAATCCCACCGGTTAAAGTTTTTTCTCGTGAGCGACATAAATACCCCCTGGTTATATGTGTTGTTTTGTTTTATAAAAAATCATTAAACGAATGTTGTCCAAACTAAGTATTTTATATATGAAAAAATAACAGTTATTAAAAACTTTTTGTTCAAACAATTTAAAAAATAAAGTAAATAACTGTTATAACAGTTATTTTTAAAAAATTCTTTTAAAGTTTGTATCTTTAAGGCTGGATTACTCAATGCTCCGTTATAAAATAACTCTCCGTTAAATTTAACTTTTTCATACAATGCACAAGTCATTACTGAACAATTAAACTTTCAAATAAGATTTTTTGCCTGTAATAAAATAAAACCTACATTCTTCCTGAGATCTGCATTTTCCATATAAAGAAGTGTTTTTGGCCATATTTTCCACCACGAGTCACAAGGCCTTCGCCTGGGTACAGTCTTGGCTTTCTTTCTTATTTTTAATCTTCCTGTCGTTAAAATTTTCTCTTTATTTCAATATAAATCGCATCACGGCCCGCTTTCTCGTTTACTGGAATATTTTGATGATTTGAAAGTTCCATTTAGCGTTTTTTTGGAATTCTCTTAGGCTCTTTTGACCTTCTTAGAAGCAATTTTTTTTAAATACTTTTTCTTAAAAAAGGCTCTTCAAAAATGAGCCATTTATAAGAAAAAGTATTTAAAAAAGATAAGCTTCTAAGAAGGCCAAAAGACCATAAGAGAGTTTCAAAAAAAGCGCTATTTGGCATCATTGCCTGGAACCCATCACACTCTTAAAGAGTGTTGTTCGATGAAAGCCTGAAGCTCTTGTCGACTTCGATTCTGGATGACGAAATATTTTCCGCTCTTTAGCAAAATGGTTTAGATTTCCTTTTAGATACGTTTGTATCATTGGAGGAAGATAAATGTTGTATTTATACCTAGCGCAGGAAATAGACCGGCTGAACTGCTGAAATCGTATAGACCCATTAGTCCTACGTCCTTCCCACTGAATACTATAGAAAGATTACTGGATATTCACTTAATATACACACATTTAGACCATATGCATAGAAATCAGTATGCATTTGCAAAAGGTAAATCTTGTGATTTTGCTTTACATTATCTTGTATGAGGCATAAAAAACCACCCAGGAACAATTAAATAGCTCTATGTGCCTTTCTGGACACTGAGGGAGCTTTTGATAACTCTGGTTAAAATTGTTACAAAAATATATATTTTACTTATATGTATGTACGAATTTATTTTTGTAATTTACGAATTTACCAAAATATTTCGTACAATGTAGTAATCTTTTTGTTAAGAACTTATAATTTTTACGAAATAATTTCATAAGCAAAAAGTACGAAACTTTTCGTACATTGTACGAAACACTTCGTTTATATAAGGCATGAATTATTTTCGGTGTAGGCAATGTTTCTTGCCACAATTCTGAGTTTAAAGTGTATAGGAGAGATAACAGCGTCCTCATTTTTGAAAAAATATCACACTTTCTCTGCCCCTTTTGCAGTTATTGTTAGTCGTTCCTGAAAGTTTCGTTTAAAATTACATACGAAAAATGTCTTTACAACTCTCATAAGGAAAAAGGTTTCAGAAGCTTAGACTTTTTCTACAGAAAAACGGTTTTAAGTAAACAACAAATTTTAAAGCATACTTTAAGGATAATATTGACACATCAGATGTCATGCATATAAACAGTTTTTCTCTTATTTTAAAAACGTAAGTTCTTAAAAAAAATATTTAAAGCATACTTTAAGGAGAATAATTACACCTATTTTAAAAACGTTAGTTTCTTTAAAAAACTTGATGTTTTTACAACACTGAAAATGATAACTCGTTACAATTTTTAAACAAAAAACTCTCTTCCTGCTTAAAAAAAAGAGTAGAAATATTTATGTTTGATTCAATTTTGTTTCCTATAATTCCTCGTAATAGTTAGTAGGTCTGTTTGTTTACTTAAATTTCTTACTATTTTTACTACAACTGGAAAATTTTGTTTACTTTTTGTACTGAAAATTTCCAGCTGTAGTAAAAGTAGTAAAAATGAGTAGATTGTAGTAAGGTAAACGAACAGATATATTATGTGTATGTGCAATCCCCCTGCAGTATTAATATCGTAATAGTTAAATAATAATAGTTTAAAAAATTTAATTATTTGATATCAAAAACTATTAAATATGTAACTCTATTATTAATGTCATTAAATTGATAATTTTTATTTTTTTTCTTTAATTTTTTAAATGTCATCGTTTTTGTTTGGTCATGTCAACATAACAGTTGTTCTTGTTGTTGCTGTTTAACAAATGACAGTAATCGTCATGGTAGTCATTTCCGCAAAAAAAAAACTGTATATATGAAGTGTTTTTTAGTATAATTGTGTAAAAGGAGTTGTCTTGGGGAATTTAGTTTGAACTTTGATAATAAAACAGAAAGTAGAATAATTTTGTTTTTTTTTGTTGTAAGAATTTGAAAGAAATTAAAAAAAGAAAATGTTTTATGTGTATTTTAAAGCAGTTCTTTGTTATGCATTTTTATTGCTGTAAACTTGACGTATATTTTTCGTAAGCAAATCACTAATGTGAATATAATTTAAATTAGTATAGAATAAAAAGTTTTTTTTTTAAGTACAGAAGTTCTAAAAATAGGTCACGTATTAGATATTTCAATAAAAAATATAACACAAGCCGACATTTAAAATGTGTCCACTCTAAAAAAATCTGTCGATGCTGGTTTCAATTTTTTGCATCACGTCAGGTTTTGTAAAAATTTTAAAATTCACAAAAAAATAAAATTTTTTAGCATTTTTGAGACCTTTTGAGAATTTTGTATTTTTAGGTTATTACGTGATCCGCTTAAGTGATTTCGAATAGCTAAATTTAAAAATATTTTTTTTTCAAATATCAATTAACATGGACCGATTTGATTTATCATTTGTTACATCTTTAATAAGTGTAGAAATCACACAACAACCAAATTTGCGTGGGATTGCCTAATTTGTGTTGCCAACCGATTTAACGAATATCGTGCGAAATTTTTACATGGAGACTAAAGTCCAAAAATGGTCCAATTATGTAAAGACTTGATAAGGTTGCCAAAGTATACGTTTAATACCTACAAACAAAACTTTAATTAAATATTTTCCATTTTTATGAATTTTGAGGGAATTGTGTGAATATCGAGAGGTTGGTTTGTAGAAGGACTGACCCGATTCCTTTGAAATTTGAAATGTATTCAAAATTTCATTACCTGATAAATTTTAAAACTATATCTATTATAATACGGTTTTTAAAGTCATTTAAGGCAACACTCAAAAAATTATGTTAGTAAAATCAACTGAAAATGTCAGTTAAAATAACTACTTTGTAAGTTGTTTTGGGGTCAACTACTTTTTCAGTTAAATCAACTAACAACGTTAGTAATTTTAACTGACAAAAAACAACTGACTTATGTAATAAAAACTACTTTTGTAGTCAAAACAACTAATATGTAGTAAAAATAAAATAATCAATATGTTTTTCAAAAAAATTTTCAGAAAAAAAAATTGAAGACCAAATTTTTTCCAAGTTTTTTTAAAAAAAAAAAGTTGTGAAAATAAAAAAAAAAAAACAAAAATTTATTTTTTAGAAAAAACTTTGAAAATTTTTCAGAGATAAAAAAAATAAAATTAACTACTTTAAATAACTGTTACTACATTTCAGTACTTTTTTGTTAGTTATTCAAAAAAAAACGACTTAAAATAACTAACAGAAATAGTTGTTTGATATTTTTCTTACAAAAACAACTGATTTTGTAGTTGAAAACAACTAACTACTGTAAAATATACAAACAACTAACATATAGTAACTTACATAATTTTCTGAGTATTTAAAGGGTTAAAATGATCTAGAAACATTTTCTCCATCAAATTTCACTAACAATAAGAGTTGTCAAAAGCCAAAAGTTCGTGCGAAAAGTGTTTTAAAAAGCAAAAAATATAAAGTAAAGTGAAACATAGGGCCTTACCACAAGAAAACAAAAAGTCTATTTTAACAAAAGTTTTATTTTAAATTTTAAATTTTCAATACATTTTTGGAGAGTCGATTTTAAAAACAAAAACAATTTGTATGGAAATAAAAGCTCATTTTAAATTTATTTTATTTTCTTGTGGTAAAGCTGATAATTTAATAAATTGTGATAATTTAAAATTTTCTGTTTTTAAACATTTTGCTTTTATGGCACAAACTTTTGAACTTCGACAACTCCTAGTAAGAGATAGGGGGTAAAAAAGTTCTACACTCAAAAAATTATGTTAGTAAAATCAACTGAAAATAACAGTTAAAATAACTACTTTGTAAGTTGTTTTGGGGTCAACTACTTTTTCAGTTAAATCAACTAACAATGTTAGTTATTTTAACTGACAAAAAACAACTGACTTATGTAGTAAAAACTACTTACATTTGTAGTCAAAACAACTAAAATGTAGTAAAAATAAAATAATCAATATATAATTTTTTTTTTTCAAAAAATTTTTCAGAAAAAAAAAATTGAAGATCAAATTTTTTCCATCTTCTTAAAAAAAAGAAGATGCGAAAAATAAGAAATATTTTTTGGAAAAAAACTTTGAAATTTTTTCAGAGATAAAAAAATATAATTAACTACTTTAATTAACTGTTACTACATTACAGTACTTTTTTGTTAGTTGTTCAAAAAAACGACTTAAAATAACTAACAGAAATAGTTGTTTGATATTTTTCATACAAAAACAACTGACTTTGTAGTTGAAAGCAACTAACTACTGTAAAATATACAAACAACTAACATGTAGTAACTTACATAATTTTCTGAGTGTAATGAAATAACCGCCATCCAAATTCACTGAAGACATCTATTAACTTTATTTAGCTCATCCACAAATGTTTAAATCTTTTTCGACTTATTTCACACGACTTTGATGAAAAACAATTAAATAGTAGTACTAAATTAACAATTTTACTTTGTTAAGAATTTTGCGCTTTTCGCACACTCAAAAAATTATGTTAGTAAAATCAACTGAAAATGTCAGTTAAAATAACTACTGTGTAAGTTGTTTTGGGGTCAATTACTTTTTCAAATAATTCAACTACCAATGTTAGTTATTTTAACTGACAAAAACAACTGACTTATGTAGTAAAAACTACTTACATTTGTAGTCAAAACAACTAACATGTAGTAAAAATAATAAATATGTAATCTTTTTTAAAAAAATTTTTCAGAAAAAAAATTGAAGACCAAATTTTTTCCAAGTATTTTTTTTAAAGTTATGAAAAATAAAAAAAACGAAAATTTATTTTTATTTTTTGGAAAAAAAACTTTAAAAAATTTTCAGAGATAAACAAAATAAAATTAACTATTTTAAATAACTGTTACTACATTACAAATAACGACCTAAAATAATTAACAGAAGTAGTTGTTTGATATTTGTCATACAAAAACAACTGACTTTGTAGTTGAAAACAACTAACTACAGTAAAATATACAAACAACTAACATGTTGTAACTTACATAATTTTCTGAGTGAAGTGTTGTACTTTACTAAAAAAATTATGTTAGTAAAATCAACTGAAAATGTCACTTAAAATACTTTGTAAGTTGTTTTGGGGTCAACTACTTTTTCAGTTAAATCAACTAACAATGTTAGTTATTTTAACTGACAAAAAACAACTGACTTATGTAGTAAAAACTACTTACATTTATAGTCAAAACGACTAACATGTAGTAAAAATAAAATAATCAATATGTATTTTTTCTTTTTTCTTTTTTTTTAAATTTTTCAGAAAAAATATTGAAGACCAAATTTTTTCCAAGTATTTTTTTTGTTGAAAGCTATGAAAAATAAAAAAAAACGAAAATTTATTTTTATTTTTTGGAAAAAAACTTTAAAAATTTTTCAGAGATAAAAAAATTAAATTAACTACTTTAAATAACTGTTACTACATTTAAGGAATTTTTTGTTAGTTGTTCAAAAACGACTCAAAATAACTAACAGAAATAGTTGTTTAATGTTTTTCATACAAAAACAACTGACTTTGTAGATAAAAACAATTAACTACTGTAAATTAAACAAACAACTAACATGTAGTAACTTACATAATTTTCTGAGTGCACGAACTTTTGATCTTTGACAAAGACTTGAAAAAAGAAAAGAAAAATGACCACTAAAAATGGGAGATAGAGGGTTAATATGTTCTAAGAAAAGAACCGCCATCGAATTTTACTGCAGACATTTTTGTGCATTACACGTAGTGTTTGGGGACCGGGAATTCCCGGGTCGTATTTCCCGGGAATTCCCGGGAAAACTCTGACGGGAATTCCCGGGAAATTTTTTTGTTTTTCCCGGGAAATCCGGGAATTTTATTAAATAAACCTTTTTACATAAAAATGTTTATTTTAATTTAATTTTAAATATATTTTAACAGAAAAAGTTTTAAATTGTTTAAAAAACACCACTCAAACGAGTGATGGCAACTTTCTACAGCTAAAACACGTATAACAGTATCTCAAAAAGCGCTCAATTTAAATAAAGCGCCAAAAATCGCCAAAAAAAAATATTTTTAATTTAACGGTTTTAATAAAAAAATTTATAAAATTATCAGGCCTTTTCAAAGAATAAGCCTAAAAAATAGCTTAATGTAATTTTTAAACAAAATTTTCTCTGTCTTTGTTATAAAAACCACATTTTTTGTTTAATTTTCAACAAAGTATGGATTTAATACTGTCATAAAGTCAAAAAATATACGTCGGTTAATGATAATTTTGCTAAGACTGTCAAAAAATATAAAAATTTTCTACCTAGAATTGACATTTCCAGAACAAAATATTGAAAGTTCTTGCAGTTTTAAATTTTTTTGCGATTTTTAGCTATTTTTTGCGATTTTTTGTAGTGAAAAAGTTGCAATATTTTTTTGTTTTGTTTTATTGTATTTCAGGATTTTTAACTTTTATTTTTCGATGTTTTATGTTTTAATTAATTGTTTATCTCTAATAAAACTAATTTTAATAAAAAATTGGTAAAATTTTATTTTTTTTATGATTTAAATTAATAATAAAAATTTCCCGGGATTCCCGGGAATCCCGGGAAATAAATTATTTTTTTCCCGTTTCCCGGGAAAGCTAAAAGTCCGGGAATTCCCAAACACTAATTACACGCAAAAAAATATTTTGCCAAGCGCTTAGGAGGAATCACGTTAAACAATATTTTTTCATATATTATGCAAAAACTTATAACATTTTACCAAGCGTTTGCTTGTTTTTTCTTAAAGTTAGTAAAATTATGCAAGCTCATGGGAAATTTCTTGAAACTTTTGCAAAGTTAGGTATAATTATGCAAGCGCTTGGTAAAATATTATTAGTTCTCGCATAATATACGCAAAAATCTTGTTTAATGTGATTCCTCCCAAGCGCTTGGTAAAATATTTTTTTGCGTGTATTTGCATCAGAATTAGATTTAGGACTTATTCCAAACGCCTTTAAAAAAAAATTCAAAACTTCATAACAAAAAACTCGAGATAAGTTTTCAGAACCCTTCTGGGGCTTTGGTCTTCTATTGGTCTACTTACATTTTTTTTTTCATGCATGATACATGCGAAGACCCTAAATTTGTTGCACAGTGTTATATGTATATATCTGTGACAAAAAGGAAAAAGTGCATAAGTCGAGTTATGTTTATCTTTAGATACTTATATTCGATTACTCTTTGCACGTAAACCCCTTTCAATTAAGCTATGTTTACATCATACCACTCAGTCACAGACTAATACAGACTCGACATAAGTGACAGGTGTCAAAAAAGTTTTCCTTAACCATATGATTAATTTTTCTCAAATTGTTCTACGAATTAGGTTAGAAAGAGAAAGCTAATATAACACGCCTTAAGAAAAATAGATGCCAGATCGGTTTTTATTGTTTCGCTCACTCCTAAGTCGTAGAAAGTGTTGCCATGTTAGCTTTAAACTAGCTAAAAACCGCTCTGTTTACTCCTAAAATCGCTCAGTTTTTCCACATTTTTTGCTATTAAACTCTACTGTCGAGTCTGTATTTAGTCTGTGACTCAGTCGTATGATTTTCATGAAAAAGCTAGATTTTTTTATACCATAATTTTAGGCATGTAATATATTTAGGATTTTTATTTAAAAGCGACAAAAAATTTTACATATTGCTTAATTTATAAACTTAAGATTGAATAAATTGTTATATTTGTTTCTAAATTTTCATATATTAACTACATGCCTAAAATTATGCTATAAGAAAACATTACTTTTTCATAAAAATCATACGACTCACAAGGGAAGTCTCCCTAGTGTCACCTGCGGATCTTTATGGAATTGGTTTTATTTTGTAGAGCAGAAAAAATAAAGGGACAAGTATTTTTTTTAGCGGCCCAAATTCATATTTAGGGGGTATAAAGGAGGGGGAAGAAAAGGCCATTTTTCAGTTTTTTCGTTTATCTCCTATATTATGCAAAGAAACCTAGTCATGTTACATACTAAATGAAAGGTTTTTGGAAAACCTTTCTACGTGTGTCAAGAACGTGTCCAAACATGCACAACTTTTCGTCATATTGAAAAAAATACCAAATTTTTAGGACATTTTTGTTAATAAGTCGAAAAATATTAACTTCTTTGGCCCGTTGTTAGCACCACGAGATAGGTATTTTTAATACCTTTAATCTGATACCACACATGCCTATATTAATTTTGTTTAAATAGGCGTAAATCGTAAAAAATTAAAAAAGTTCAATTTCCCCTCATACAACTCGACCACCCTAAAAAATGAGTTTGGGCCGCTAAAAAAATACGTGTCGAATTAATTTTCGCACTTAACAACATACCCAAATTTCATGAAGATCGGAGGGTGACACCAGGGAGACTTCCCTTGTCAGTGGCATGGTGTAAACATAGCTTTAACAGTGATTTTGCATTAAAATTTATATCTTAAAAGTGATATAGTATAAGTTTATGGGGTGCCTACAGTGTTGCAAATTTAGCCATTTTCCGGCTAGATTTAGCTCCTTTTGAACTCGTTTAGCGGGAGAAAAAGGCATTTAGCTCTTAGCCGTTTTTTTTAGCCATTTTCAAAACTATTTTAGTAGTTTTTTAGCCATTTTTGAGTTTTCGGTTAAAAAGTTATTTTAAGTGAGTTTTTTATACTCAAATAGAGATTTTATTGGTTTTTATGTTTGTACAGATCGATCACAGACTCTAATACTATTTTTTATGAAGTTTGAAGTTGAAAAATGTAGGAGAAAATTTAATTTCTAAAAATTACGGACATTTCTGGTATTCCCATACCGGTTTCAAACACTTTAGTTATGTGTTATTATCAGAAGGATTTTAAATTGTGGTTTGTTTTGTTAGTAGGTAATTGTTTTTCATATATTTGAATTTTTATTAACACCAGTCTGGAATAAAACCACGGATATTTTTGTCATATTCATACCATAAGCATTATACATAGTAAATTTAAGACCATCTAGCGATGCCCGTTTCTCTGTCTTTTTTTATAAATAAGCTAACGTTCAAAACTCATTGCTGAATCTTGGGATACATATTTTTGGAATTATTCTGGTCAGGTTTCAGCAAAAAGGGTCCCAAGGCTAAATAGTTTCACCTCGAATTCAAAAAAAAAAATAAGCAAAAAAAACTAAAAAATATTTTTTACTAAAATAATTTTTTTGTAGTCAAAATTTTTATATATATTTTTATAAAAAATTTTTATATTAAAATTTAAAATCATTAAAAAAGTGCTTTGAACTCTCTTCATTTTATCTTAAATATGTCAAAACAGCAACAAAAGATCTCTTTATTTTCATTTATATATAAAAAACGGTACAAAATATGAATTTATATTAGTTTTTCGTAAAAAGTAAAATATATATTTTAGCCTTTTTTAGCCATTTTTTAGCCGTTTTTTATGGTGTTTTCTTTTCTGAAAAAAAAATGTTTGCCATTTTAGGGTATACATTCTTAAAATGTTTAACTCACACCTTCAAAAAATTTCATTTTATTTGACTGGAATAGAACACAACATCCCTCAAAACTCTGCCCTGTATTTTTTTAGCAGCTGTTTTGAGAAAACAACACAGAAAAAGTCAGCTGTTGTATAAGGCAATTTTTTACGGGGTAAAAAGTACAAATTTTTTGCACTTTATAGGGCAGACATTTTTAGAAAAGAACACGATATTCTTTATAAGGGTTGACATTTTTTTAGAAAAGATCACAAAAACATAATTTTTGGGGCAAAATGCAAAAAAAAGGGACATTTTTTGCCAGAAAAGAAAACACCATTAGCCTTTTTTTCGAATGGATTTAGCCGTTTTTGATTACCAAGCTCTGGCAACACTGGGTGCCTAGAACCATAGGCGTTTTTTGTTGGCATAATTATCAGTGTTCTACCATACAAAGTTCACATTAGTGTTAACGCTCAAAATTCTAGAAGTTAAAAATTAACTTGCATACATTGTGAATGATTCTCTTATTGTTAATGGCTCTCTTTGGTATTAATAAAAAAAATAAACGTTTATGTGTTGCTTTCAAACTAAATTGCGGCTAATAACCTAATTTTATCAATATTTCATCGAAAATGTGTAATATTTTACAAAACTATTCCAAACGACGCTAAATTAAATTGAGAAATTTATGGAAGTTAAGGTGTCGTTTTTTTCGTTATGATGCATGGTAGCAATCAAAGTTTGCCAACAAAAAAGGCCTCATATTTCAAACGTTAGACAATAATCACAATTGGAGCGGCAAGCGGTTTTCCGCAATTGCCCTCATATAAATAGAATTGAATCTAGTTTGGCGGAAAAACGCGGCGGTTTTTTGTTTTAATACAAAACGTGTGTAAACAGTTGCGGAAAAACGCTTCCCGCTCCAATTGTGATTATTCTCTTACACATGGAATGACAATGAGCGTGTTCAGCAGAGAAACCTGCTACTCAACAGTTGAGATGTAGCATGTTTTGATTAGTTGACTCTGCTGAACGCATTTTTTTTGTGAATGTTTTAAAATATTGGAATAAATTATTTTTTTTTTATATTTTCATTTATTTTTTCTGTGCAAAATACTTTTTTATTATTTTTTTGTTTATTTCCTTGAATAACGTAAAAAAAAATAAATAAATAATTTCAATAAAACAGCTTATTTATCAGTTTGTGATCAAATGTAGCATAATTTTTGTACGCTACCAGTGATAAGAAACGCTCACTCAACATGTTGACTGAAATGTCAAAAATTAAACCGTTCAGCAGAATGTTGGGGAGCAGCTGAGTACCAGCTTTCTCTGCTGAACGTACCCAATGTGGGTAAATTCCCATACTGTGTTTAGGAAGTCTACTTCCCAAATTGCACACCAAGCATTTCAACGAACAAACAAATTTATACAACAAAAAACTAACGAGTAAACGAAGAGAAAACAACGAATTAAATAACTATAAAGAGAAAACAATAGAGTAAAATGTAAGCAAACGTAAAAAATAAAATATTCAATTGAAAGAAAAAAAAAACGAAGCATATACAATCATACATATTAAAAAATAATTTAAACAAATATATTAATAAATTAAAAAAGAAAAAAAATATATTATGCATTAAAAAAATAAATGTGGCAACGACAAACTAACCGGTAGTTATCGATTATTAACAAAACTGACTGCACTAATGCAAACAATTGTGAATGAAATTTTAATACAAAACAAAAAGTGAAATAAAATAAATTATAAAAAAAAAAAATGAATTTATAAATTCTAAAAGAAATTTTAGTATTTATAAATTCTTAAAGAAATATATTATTGCAAGTGATTTGTATAGGAATTTTTATTTTCTATTTGCTCGTAAAATTTGCATTGCAAATCATATGTTTGTTATCGACCAGTTGTCCATCCCTAACTAAATAAAAAGTGTGCAAAAATTTTGTGTTAATAAATACAAATTGAAAAAAAAAAAATATTATTTACAAAATACATGTAAATAAACAGTGTTTTTGTTAAAGGTAATTTAATTATTTAAGCCATAAACAATATGAATACTAAATTAAAGTGAAATTCCTTTAAGGGCTGAACTTGTAAAGGCGTTAGACCTTTAGTGTTGTTAAAGTGGTTTTGGTTGTTTCTTTTTTTTTTTGTATTTATCCAATTGGAAACTTTTATCTTATTTGAAACTAATGTCAATAATTCTTAATTGTTGTGTTAATTGATTGTATTAATGAGTGAGTGACCTTATTTATTTGTGAAGGTGTATACTTAAATAGGAATTGAAAGGGTGGGTTGGGGTGTGTATACACAGGTATGCATTAATAAAATATTCCATAAGTTTTCCATATTGATAATACGTATTTTAAGCTGTCCGGATATAAGTATCTTAAAAAATCAATCAAACCAATATTCAATTAATGCACTGATTTATGGAAAAAGGGCAACTATAATGTTACCCACTACATCCCTCTAAATACATTATTAAAAGGAATAATGTTTCAGAATCTGAAAATTTTCCTATATGGGAAAAATGTTTCAGAATCAGAGAATTTTTCTATACAGGAAAAATGTCTCAGAATCTGAGAATTTTTCTATATAGGAAAAATATCTCAGAATCAGAGAATTTTTCATTGTAGGAAAAATGTTTCAGAATCTAAAAGATTTTTCTATATAGGAAAAATCTAAAAATCTGAGAATTTTTCTATATAGAAAAAATATCTCAGAATCTAAGAATTTTTCTGTAAAGGAAACATGTGTCAGAATTTGAGAATTTTTTTTTATAGGAAAAAAGTCTCAGAATCTGCGAATTTTTTTATATAGGAAAAATTTCTAAGAATCTGATAATTGTTCTTTATAGGAAAAATGTTTCAGAATCTGAGATTATTTTTAAAAAGGAAGAATGTCTCAGAATCTGAGAATTTTTCTATACAGGAAAAATGTCATAATATCTAAAAAATTTTTCTGTATAAGAAAAATATCTCATAATCTGAGAGTTTTTCTTTGTATTAAAAATGCCTCAGCATCTGATAATTATTCTATATATTGAAAATCTCAGAATCTGAGATTTTTCTATATAGGAAAAATGTCTCAGAATCTGATAATTTTTCTATATGAAAAAATGTTTCAGAATCTGAGAATTTTTCTATGCAGGAAAACTGTCTCAGAAATTGAGAATTTTTCTATGCAGGAAAACTGTCTTAAGAATCTGAGAATTTTTCTATTTAGGAAAAATGACTTAGAATCTCAGAATTTTTCTATATATGAAAAATGTCTCAGAACTCTGAGAATTTTTCTATATAGTAAAAATGTGTCAGAATCTGACAATTTTTCTATATCGGAAAAATGTCTCAGAATATGAAAATTTTTCTATTTAGGAAAAAAATCTCAGAATCTGAGAATTTTTCTATGTAGCACAAATGTTTTAGAATCTAATAATTTTTTTATATAAGAAAAATGTCTCAGAATCTGAGAATTTTTCTATATAGGAAAAATGTTTCAGAATCTGAATTTTGTTTTTTGTATAGAAAAAATATCTAAGAATCTAAGAATTTTTCTATATAGGAAAAATGTCTCTAAGAATCTGAGAATTGTTCTTTATAGAGAAAGTGTTTTAGAATATCAAATTGTCTCTATTAAGGAAAAATGTCCCAGAATCTGAGAATTTTTGTATATAAGAAAAATGTCTCAGAAACTGAGAATTTTTCTATGTAGGAAAACTGTGTCAGAAATTGAGAATTTTTCTATATAGGAAAAATGTCTCAGAATCTAAGAATTTTTCTATATAGGAAAAATGTCTCAGAATCTGAAAATTTTTCTATATAAGAAAAATGTCTCCGAATCTGCAAATATTTTATACAGGAAATCTGTCTAATAATCTGTAATTTTTCTATATACGAAAAATGTTCCACAATCTGAGAATTGTTCCTTATAGGAAATATGTTCAGAATCTGAGAATTGTTCTTTATAGGAAAAATGTTTCAGAACCTGAGAATTCTTAAATATAGGAAAAGTTTAATATGGGAAGAATGTGTCAGAATTTAAGATTTTTTTTTTCATTTGAAAAAACGTCTCAGAATCTGAGAATTTTTCTATATACGAAAAATATCTCAGAATCTGATAATTTTTCTATATAGGAAAAATGTCTCAGAATATACAAATTTTTCTATTTAGGAAAAACGTCTCAGAATGTGAGAATTTTCCTATATAGGAAAAATGTCTCAGAATCTGAGAATTTTTCAATATAGAAAAAATGTCTCGGAATTTGAGAATTTTTCTATATTGGAAAAATGTCACAGAATCTTAGAAAATTTTTTATAGGAAAAATGTTTCAGAATCTGAGAATTTTTTTTATAAAGGAAAAATGTCTAAGAATGTGAGAATTTTTCTATATAGAAAAAAAAATTTAGAATCTGGGAATTTTTCTATATACACTCAAAAAATTTCATAGGTAAAATGAACGAAATACTTCGTACATTGTACGAAATATTTTGTGGTTTTGCCGGAACGAAATATTTCGTAATATTTACCTATGGCATTTCGTAAATATTACGAAGTTTTTTTAGTGATATTTACGAAATAAATACGAAAATATTTCGTAAATTTACGAAATATTTAGTATAACTACGAAATATTTCGTAAAAATACTAAATATTTTCGTACATATTACGAAGTTTTTTTTTGTAAATACGAATTATGTTTATTTTTACGAAAATATTTCGTAAAGTTACGAAATATTTTGTATAACTACGAAATATTTTGTATAACTACGAAATATTTTGTATAATTACGAAATATTTCGTAAAAATACAAAATATTTTTGTACATATTACGAAGTTTTTTTTGTAAATACGAATTATGTTTATTTCGTAAAGTTACGAAATATTTTGTATAAATACGAAATATTTTGTAAAATTACGAAATATTTCGTAAACATACAAAATATTTTGTACATAAATATTACGAAGTTTTTTTTTTTTTTTTGTAAATACGAATTATGTTTATTTTTACGAAATATATCGAATATTTTTAAAAAACGTAAAACAAAATATTTTTTCGGAATCAAAACACTTCCAAATATTCACTGTAATTTTAAGTGGTTTCTTTACGAAAAAAATAGTTTCCCGAGCAAACATTCAATTCCATTTCTAAACGGACATGCCCGTATAACTTTTCACTAATGTCACAACACCTAACAGACTACATTGAAAAATATATCTTGGGTGATTTGACTTTGTGTTATGCTGAAAATAATTTTAAATTAGAAACCGTAAACAAAAATTAAAAAGAGAAGGAAAAAATTTTTGTTATTCCATTTTTTTAATTGTTAAATCTAGTAATTCAGATAAATAAATCAAACCCCTTGATTTTGTGATTTTTTTTCCGAAAAATATTTTGTTAAATTACGAAATATTTCGTTAAGATACGAAGTATTTCGTATTTTTTTGGCTACGAAATGTACTTTGTAAAATAAACGAAATTTGTATTTTTACGAAATTTGTATTTTTACGAAATTCCAAGTTTTCGTAAAATTACAAAAATTTCGTAATATGTACAAAAATTTCGTAATATGTACGAAAAAAATTTTACGAAATAATACTTCGTATTTTTATGCATGAAATTTTTTGAGTGTAGGAAAAGTGTCTCAGAATCTGGGGGGTAATTGTGTATTTCGATTCGAAAAGAGAAGCTATTCGAACGACATTTTTGGTTCCAATTTAAAGTACCTAAAATAATTTTTATTCGAGCAAAAATCTTTTGGCGTATTAATGTTTATCCTTTTATTCTAAAAATAAACAAAAAAATATTTTTCTTATAGCGAGTTACATTTTACAAATGATCAAAATTTTCCGAATTCGAACAGTTTCTTTCGAATCGAATTACACAATTACCCCCCTGAGAATTTTTCTAAATAGGAAACATGTGTCAGAACTCAGATTCGGAAAATTTTTCTACATAAGAAAAATGTTTTATAATCTAGAATTTTTCTATATAAAAAAAAATTCTCAAAATCTGAAAATTTTTGAGAATTATTCTATATTGGAAAATTGTTTCATTGTAAAGGAAAAATGTCTAAAAATCTGAGAATTGTTCCTTTATAAGAAAAATGTCTAAGAATCTAAGAATTTTTCTACACCTACAGACCTTTATCAGAAAAATGTTTCTGAATCTGAAAATGTTTCTATATTGGAAAAATGTTTTAGAATCTGAGAATTTTTCAATACAGGAAAAATGTCTCAGAATCTCGGAATTTTTCTAAATTAGAAAAATGTCTCAGAATCTGTGACTTTTTTCGATACACCAAAACTCAAAATCTGAACTTTTTTCGATACAGCAAAAATGTCTCAGAATCTGTGAATTTTTCCTATATAAGAAAAATTCTATGGAATCTGAATTTTTTATGTAGCAAAAATGTCTCAGAATCTGAGAATTTTTCTATGTAGTAAAAATGTTTCAAAATATCCGACTTTTTTTTATAGGAAAAATGTCTTAGATTGGCAGTCTAGTTTAGCTATAACTAATACCATTAAGTATTATTTTTCCAAAATTATTTGTTTGATTATCACTTATACCAATTAACAAAAAAATCTAAAGAAATTATAAGATTTTTAATGAGTAACAATATACTAAACAATATATAAAACGCTTAAACCATAAATGGGGTTATTAAGCTTATTATCTCTTTTATTTTTTTTTTTGAATTCCACATAGAAAAAGAAAAGTACCTCCACACACCAAAATGTTAAAGCACCACCAAATTATGAAAAGTAAAACATAAGTTTTTCTTAAAAAAAAAACAATGCCAGATGAAAATAACAAAAACAGTAAGATAAAGCTTAAAGGAATGTATTCTTTACAACAAGAAAAAAATTTTAATTTTTAAAAAAAATTATCAATTTAAAAAAAAAAAATAATTTTGAAAAAAATTGGGTAAAAAAATTGTTTGGTTAAAAAAAATGTTTGCGAAGAAATGTTTGGGGTAAAAAAAATAAGATAATACCAGCAGACGAATTAAACAATTTTATATATTTAGGTTATGTTGAATGTACCTACATTTTTGAGGCTTCCTTACATTTTCGTTAATAACTTTTAAGCCGCTGAACCGATATCATTCCAATGATATACCTAACTTCTCGAAGCAACAACAAATTTTGGCCTTGATCTCTATTTTAACAGACAGAAGTACATCGGTAGGATGACAAACTTACAAAAATCTAAAAGTTTGTGAAACTAAAAAATACAATAGAAGTTTTCAGAGTCTTGCTGCCAGCCCTGGCAATGTAGAAAAAGAGTACCTCTTTCAAAAAATACATGTATTTTGAAAGGTAATTTTAAAAAGTGCTCTTTTACTACCAGGGCTGGCAAGTAAGGCTCTCAATACCACTAATGTGTTTTCTTGAAAATCGTTTTGTGACCTTGTCAGTCTGAATTTTAATTAAGTTTCAATTTAAATTTATTTTTCAATAATATTTTTTTCCTGCGATACATTCGCATATAAATTTTTAGTGTCATAAAACTTTCAGACTCTGAGAAAATTTTCGTATAGGAAAATTCTCAGATTCTGAGTCATTTTTCGTAAAGAAAAATTCTCAGATTCTGAAACTGTTTTCGTATAGAAAATTCTCAGATTTTGAGACATTTTTCGTGTAGAAAAATTCTGAGATTCTCGTATAGACATTTTTCGTATAGAAAAATTCTCCGATTCTGAGAGATTTTTCATATATACAAATTCTCTGGTTCTGAAACATTTTTCGTATGGAAAAATTCTCAGATTCTGAGACAAAAAAAATCTCAGATTCTGCAAAGAGGATATTTTTCGTATAGATAAATTCTCAGATTCTGAAACATTTTTCGTATAGAAAAATTCTCAAATTCTGAGACATTTTTCATATAAAAAAATTCTCATATTCTAAGATATTTTTCGTATAGAAACTTATGAACAATTTTTAGATTCTGTGGACATTTTTCGTAAAGAAAAATTCACAGATTCTGAGAGAGACATTTGCCGTATATAAAAATTTTCAGATTCTGATACATTTTTCATATAGAAAAATTCTCTTCTCAGACATTTTGTGTGTTTAAAAATTCCCAGATTCTGACAAGGGAAGTATCTCAACCCTTATGAACCGATTTGCATGAAACGTAAAATATATATAAAACAGACAATTCTAAGGTTGGGGTGTCTCGGCTTATCGGCCATATCGGGGATTTAGGGGCTCAAAACATGGGTAAAAAAATGGCGAAAAAATGTTTTTTTTGGATGTTTCAGCTATTTCTTTATAAGAAACTATATGATGTTTACATACGAGAAGAAAGGTTTTTTTAATGTCTATCCAACGGTGGCATAACCTTGTACAAGTTTGGCTTCGTTAAATACCTTTTTCATTAAAATGTGTAAATTTTTGGGGGTATTTATATGAAGACATAGACCTACGATGTCCATATGAATACGAAATAATCTTTATTAAATTTAAGTCGACACGTATTTTTGCTCTTGAGGATATTCCCTTTAGTTCGGGAGTTATCGAAATTTTCCCGGAGGTCCACATTGTTTCATAAGGGGACAACGAAATTTTGAAACACTGATATGGCCGATAAGCCGAGACACCCCAACCTTAAAATCGTCTCCTTTACATATATTTTAAGTTTCAGGCAAATCGGTTCATAAGGGTTGAGATACTTCCCTTGTGAGACATTTTTCGAATAAAAAAATTCTCCGATTCTGAAACATTTTTCCCATATAGAAAAATTCTCAGATTCTAAGACATTTTTCGTATAGAAAAATAAATTATTTCAAACAACTGCTTTTTGCAAATTAAAAAATAAAACACAAGTTTTGTTTTTGTGAGTTTTTTTAGTCAGTAGGAAAAGTAACAACATGAACACTGTAGTAGAAATAGTTGATGAAGAAGAAGTGGAAGCAGTGGAAGTGTATGTACGGAATATATGTTGTGCTTGTTGTTTGGTTGTGTTTGGTGTTTGTTATAAGTGAAAATTTCTGTTTTTTTTTTGGTCGTAACGAAGGCACAAATTAAAACCTTAAAAATAATAATAAAAAAAAAAATAAAAACGTATAGAAACGGTAACGGATTTGTTAAAAAATAATAACAGCAACAACAACAACAAAAGGTGAATTAAGGATCTCTGCAATGTTATGTCAATAATTAAAAACTATATAAAAATAACAACTATAACAAATGTAAAACAAAAAAAATATTTATTTGGAAAATAAAAAAATAAAAACAAATATAGAACAGGAAACCTAAATTTTGATTTGCCCCCACCATACCAACACATGAGCAAAAGAAAGAACAACAAAAAAATTCAATTGAATTGAATCCTTGCTAGCTGCTTGACGTTCGGTACTTTACACTATTTCTTAATTTATTTTAAGAAATTTAAATCTCGTCCTTTATTAATTTAAACAAAAAACTCACTAATGTTTTGATTTTGACCCAATATTTGTCACCTTTTAAAATAATAGACTCCTTACCAATCTACAAACGTCTAATTCATTGCATATTTGAAAAAAAAACGACTCCTAAGTATTAAAAAAAAAAATAAATTTGATAAATTCTTTTTAGAAAATTCTATTTGTATTTCAAAATTTTACATTTGAATGTTAACATTTCTAAATTCTTTTCAGAAAATTTCAAATCTATTACAAAAAAATCTAAATGGAATTTTCTAAAAAGCATTTAAATAATTTTGAAATGCAAATGGACATTTTTTAAATACAAATGGAATTTTCTGAAAAAGTATTTAGAAAATTATTTTTTTCGCTGATCGCGAATATAAAAAAAGTTTTAAAATCGGTCGAGCGGTTTTCGGGATACTGCATTTGAAATTTGTAAAAATTGCGCTTTTTCAGAGAGCTTGAGACAAAATTTTATTTCAATTTATTTATTCCAATTTTGAGTTTTTTTTTGTAAATTTTAACAAAAAGTTTTTTCGATAAAAAAAATTGGATTTTTAAAAAATTTTTAAAAAATTTCTTATTATTTTTTTATTATTATTTTGAGTAGGTTTATTCTTGAGGTTATTATTTTCTTTACTAATTAAAAACTTTTAAAAACAGATTTAAATTCCGTTTGCTATTTTTAGTATAGGTTTCTTATGTTTGCTAAATAGTCTTGTTAATGTAATCTGACAAATTCAAAAACACATGTCGATTAAGTCTTGCAAAAATGACCAGCATAAATAAATTAAAAACAGAAAAATAGTTTTGTTGAAGATTATTCCATGAGAATAATTTTGAAAGACAAGCACGCTACCAACTACCCTACGGGGGCCCCTTTTCTAATTCTTAATAAACGAAGAGTTAAATATGTATTAATATTTTTGTGTTAATATTTTTGTTTGAACATTAGCGATTTGTCATTTAAATTCCATTTTGAATTTAAATTCTCTGATTTGAGCCAAATCAGACCAGTTGAACCAGTGACGCCCTTTGATTTAAGTTTAGAACTTTTGGTAGAAATTTTCTAAAAATTCTAAACTTTGATTCATCGATTTAATGAAAGTTTTAAATGAAAGTTTATCTTAAGCTCTATAAAAGGGTCGAGGAAAAAAGATTTTTTAGAGATTTATTTTTTAATTTCTTGAAAGTTGAAAACAACCATAATTTTTTGTAAATTTCAAATATTGATACATGTCTCGAACACCGTTAGACCGGTTTAAAAAACGTTTATGTTCGTGTTTAGCGTATTAAAATTAATAAATTAGATGTGTAGCCACACTGGGCGCCACGCACAGTGGGGGAAATGAACTTTTTTGACAGAATTACTCTGCAGCTTTTAATTCTTAACCGATTATAATTATATTATTTTTTTGCTTATAAAATTTTGCATCGAGTCCGATTTTTTAATTTCATTTTGATCTGTTAAAATGTTATTGCGAAATTTAAAAAAAGTGTTTTTTTTTCTTTTTTTTTTTTGCTGTAAAACGTTGAACAATAAACGGATTAAGGGAAAGGGATCTTAAACCCCTTGGGACCCTTAAAATGACTGAGGGTTAAAATAAAAAAGAACCGTCATAAAGTTTTATTGCAGACATCTGACCGTATTTACAATCTCATAAGTCTTTTGACCAAACGTTTTTTCAAACAATAAAAAAATGACAGTGGATCATAAAAAATATTAGCTAAGTTTTCAAAATCCCTTATAGTCAGGGTTGGCAACCGAAACGAATAACGGTATCGGTAACGGTATTGGTATTACATATTTTTTATATCGGTAACGGTAAAGGTAACGGTATTTTCGATTATTTCAGTAACGGTGAACCGTTAACGCAACACCAATACCGGTACGTACCGGTATTATAAATAAAATGTTAACAAGTCACAAATTTGTTAAAAACGCTTAAAAATAAAAAAATTTCAAAGAGACACCTTTGTCCAATAAACAAAAAAAAAATGAATTTTGAGCCATTTGAGAAATCTGCTGATAATCCATGGTAGAATATGCTGCAGGTAGAATATGCTAAAAAAACGTCAAGACAGCAGAAAAATCTGCTGATTTTAATAGAGAAAACAGCCAGAACTGTTTATTTGAAATCAGCAGATTTCTCTGTTAAAATGATCAAAATTGTTTGTCCTGTTGAAAAAAATTGTAACAAGTTGAGTTTACTGGCATTGGTCCAAAAAAAATTTAAAATAGCCCTTTTAGCGATGATTTCGAAAAAATAATGTCGGCGACTCGTATTTAGCGAGTTATCTTGACTTGAAGTTTTTTGCTTATATCTTCGTTATTTATTGTTCGATTTCAAAAATATTAGTGTCATTCGAAAGGTAATTAAAATATCTTTCATTTTGGTAAAAAAAAGAGATTAACCCATAAAAGGCCAAACATTTTTTTTTTTTTTTTTGAGAAAAAAATTTTTTTTTGAGAATTTTCGTAAAAAAAGCTTTTCTGCGTAGCGGCCTTCGGCCGGGCTTAGGGATTACAAACTCCATAAATTAGTTAAGCGTCTTCACTAAATAAAGTTTTTTTTGTGTATTAAGCCTTTTTCCAGTTATAATATTCGAATTTCAAGTCGACATAACTCGCGAACCAGATCTCGCCCACAAGAAATCACCCTAATATTTTCGATTTGTAATCAAAAGATCTATCTCTGGTAAAAATTTGGGATCAATCCGACCAATGCCAGTAAACTCAACTTAAGCCAAAAAATTTTTCCCATTTCGGAACTTAGCCAGCCTATGACCATAAGACGTATTCGTACCAGCAGAGAAGCACGTTTATTTGGACCGTATCGTGTCTTCTACAGACGGAAAGACGAATGTCTTCAATCAATCGATCACTGATCAATAATATAAAATCTTTCTGAGGTCCAAGACCGATATTCGAATTTAGTTAATTGCAAATGTGATCATTGGTTGGATTGGCAATGAACAAAAATTTGTTTTTTTATTTTGAGTATATTAAAAATATTTTAATATGTTTTTAATCCACAAAAATTTATAAATTAAGTAATAATTATGCAACCGAAACAAAACCGATATAATACCGGTAAAAATCCGAATAAAGGTAACGGTTTTTTATCGGTAACGGTACTTAACATTTTTTATTTCGGTATTGGTAACGGTAACGGTAGTCAATATTAAAGGGTTTTTAATCGGTAACGGTATTGAAAGGGTAACGGTAGCCAACACTGCTTATAGTTTATTTTTTGTTGTTCTTACCCGTGTAAAAATCGATTAGATCTTATCAGATCTGTTTTTATCTGATAATATATGATCGAATTAGATTCTGTATAATTGTATTTGATCATAATTAAGTGTCATTTTTGTGCCAACCCGAGTAAAAAGTTTTGGTATAATCATATATTTTGTGATATAATTATATATAAATTGATCTTTCATTTGATCCCAAAAATGGAGGATCCAAATATATATGAATTTTTCTTATATGATCAAATTTGATTAGATCAAATATATATAATTAGATCCCAAAAATGGAACGGTAAATTTCATCTAATTTGATATTGAAGATCATATTAGATCCAATATAATTATATATTATTATATCCTATTAGATCTAATTTTTTATAATATCAAATTATATAATATTACCGTTCCATTTTTAGGATCTTATTATGTATGGGGCATTCCATGTCAAATCGGACACTTTGAAATTTTTTTTTTTAGATTTTCCCAATTTGTTTACAGTTTTTAGTATCCTTCGAAAACTCCTTCGTGGTAAATTTTCAGATTTTTTTGATAAGCCGTTCAAAGGGGGCTCCCACACAAAACGACATTTTTTAAAATTTGCTCCAACCGCTCTAACTGTCCTAATAGTGCCCTTAGAGCAACAAAATGTATGACCGACCCACAATATTTTTTTAGTCCAAACATTTTCTCTGAACACACCTACACTCTATCTCTAATTGTTAAGGCGGTCCCCATACATTTTTTTTATTTTTTGTAAATTTGTTTTATTTAATCAGCTTTTACCGGTCCAATGGTGCGTCCGAGAGGGGTCATTAGTGAGACTGATCCCCATTTATTTTTACCCTTTAACATTTTTGTAAAACATTTTTTACGCCATATCTCCACTCCCTAAGTAGGCTTCCATTCAAACTTACATTTTTATAAAATTTGCTCCAACTGTTATTTGTATCGGTGCCTACTTAGGGAGTGGAGATAGGGCGTAGGTATGTTTAAAAAAAATGTTGTAGGGTAAAAATAAATGGAGGTCGGTGGGTCGGTCATACATTTTGTTGCTCTAAGGCAATGGTTCCCAACCTTTTTTACGCCACGCCCCACTTTAAAGTTAAAAAAATTGCTTTGTCCCCCCTACACTCAAGATTTTTTTTTTAATTTTTCTAATTTTTGTTTCTAATGAAAAATTACTACAAATTCAGCAAAGTTTTTGTGGAATAAGCATTTAAACTAAGTTTTTAGTAAAAAATTTTAACAGTTAACAAAATTTTTGTAGTAAATTTTGTTAAAAAAAAAAGTTTTTGTAGTTAATTTGACTAAAAAAATCTTGAAAATTTGCTCGTTGCCCCCCTGGAACCTTCAAATTGCCCCCCAGTGGGGCGAGAATCAAAGGTTGGGAACCATTGCTCTAAGGGCACTATTAGGGCAGTTAGAGCTGTTGGAGAAAATTTTAAAAAATGTCGTTTTGTGTGGCCCCCTTAGAAATTGAAGATAGGGTATTAGTTTGTTCCAAAGAAATGTTAAGACGTAAAAATTAATGGGGGTCGGCCTCATAAATGACCCCTCTATGACGCACCATTGGAGCAGTACACTCAAAATAATTCTACAGTAAAAGGTTTAGTAAGTGATTTTGTACAAAAATCTACTAATTAGTTACTAATTTTAGTATCTTCAAAGTACTAAAATTAGTAATTTTTACTGGTTTTGAATAATATTAGTAAAAAATTTTAGTATTGGTTACCAATTTCTGAACTAGGTCCTTTTGGACTAAAATTTAGTTAAATTTTTAGTATTGAATACCCACGTTTTTTTTTGGGTGTAGAAATGATTTTAAAAGTGGAAAATTACAATAAAATTTTTTCAAAAAAATTTAAAAAATAGTAATATTCGTTATTCCACGATCTTCCTGGGCAAAAAATTTGTAGAATCGATAGAAGTTTTACACAAAAAAATTTCAAAAAAAATCGAAGAGTACAAACATTTTCAAAAATGAGATTTAAATTTTAAAATCGCATACTAGAGCGCTTTTAAGAATTTTTTAAGATTTTTTTAAAAAGTACGTAAAAAAAAAAAAAATTGAAAAAAAAAATTGAAATTTGGACCATTATTAAAGAAGTTATGAGTAAAAGAAGTTTGAGTAAAGGAACAAACTACCAATTTTTAAAAATTCGATATCTTTTGAACGGCTCATCAAAAAAATCTGAAAATTTACCACGAAGGAGTTTTCGAAGGGTACTAAAAACTGTAAACAAATTGGGAAAATCTAAAAAAAAAAATTTTCAAAGTGTCCGATTTGACATGGAATGCCCCATATATTTATATCAAATTTTATCTAATAAGATAAAATCATATATTTTTGGGTACTCCATTTTTGGGATCAAATGATATAGGGAGCCGTATTATTTTTTAAGTCGGGAATGTTGACCAAATCCGAGAGAAGCCATTTCAGATATAATTATATGCAATCAGACACGATCATATAAGAATGTATATGAACAGATCAGATAAGATCTAATACATTTTTACACGGGCATTTAAAATACACTCGATGACCTCAAAATTGTGGTACAGTGTTATTTGTAGTAAAGTCTAACGACAAAATTTGTGAAGTATATAAATGGAAACAGTGTTGATGTGCATTTTTTAGTGACACTGCTATTAAAAAAATAAAGAATACAAAAAATATTGCATTCTTCTCGGCAATCATATGGAAAAAAATTGATTTTTTTTATACCCTCCATTCTAGTGATAAAGTGTATATATAAGTTTGTCATTCCGTTTGTAACACCTCGAAATATTGGTCTAGGACCCGATAAAGTATATATATTCATGATCCTCGATCAATTTTAAGCCGATCTAGCGATGCCCGTTCGTGTGCTCGACGTTCGTTCGTCTGTAGAAAAGACGCTAACTTTCGAAAGACAACTCTGAGGCACCTGAAGTTTCGCATATAAGTTTGTAATTCACCTGGTCAGGTTGGTATTGCATTTCAGCAAAATCGGTTCGGTGGTTTAAATGTTATAAGACAAAAAGTGGCTTTCGGAAAGGTTTTTTTTTCGCGAATTTACGAGTTAAAAAACACGCTAATTTTCGAAAGACAATCTTGAGGCTGATAAAGCCTGTCATATATTTTTGTCATTTCCCTGTGCTGGTTGTTATTGAATTCAGCAAAATCAGTCCAATAGTTCGAAAGTTTTAAGCAAATGCATGTTTTTTCTTATTAGTCTTAGAACAGCATAAACCAAAAATCTTTGCAAATCAAAGAATATGCTTTAAAATGGCATCAATTCGTTTAGCGCATATTTTTGCATATTTAGCTGATAATTCATATTTTTGCATATTTTGCTAGTATTCTGCTATAAATGCATATTTTTAGGTAATATTTTGTATACAATTTTAGTTTTAGCTTATTTTTTCCATTTTTTTAAACTTTTTTGTAAACATAATTAATTTTCCAGTTGGGCAGGCCTCACAGTTTTTTGTCGAGGTCAAATATTTAATTTTTTTCAAAAATGTAAAAATTCACCAGTTTTTTTTTTAATTTTTAGTGCATATTTTTGTAGTCTTCTTCTTCGTTTCCGCTTAACTCCCTGTGGAGCATAGGGCCTCTACAAAATTTCTCCAAGATGTTCTGTCATTCACAAGTAATTTGATCTCGTTCCAGCTTTTTCCGCTGGGTTCAATATCCTTAAGCAAGCTTCTTTTCCAAGTAATCTTTGGCCGGCCTCTTCTTCTACTGCCTTGTGGGTTCCAGTCTAGGGCTTGACGACTTATTTCGTCGGGATTCTTCCTTACTTAGAGTGTAACCGATCCATTTCCATTTTTTTCTTTTTATAATAATGTAGTATTAAGTGCATATTTCAAGAATTTTGTGTGCATATTTTAGTGCATAAAGCTCCTGTCCCTGGTCATAAGCAAAACCGTGAATTTCAGATTGGTTTTAACCTTAAATTCATGTGTTGAAACAACCATTAAAAAGTCTTAAAAATATTGGTAAGTCTTAAAAATATTATACAAAGTATTTTTGTCAGTCAAAAATATTTTTACATTGAAAAAAAAATTTCCACTCGAAAAATTTTTACACTCAAAAAAAATTATTCAATTTTTTTTTTTTACAAAAATAACTAAAAAAACTTTTTTACTCAAAATAAAATATTTCTAATCAAAACTGTTATTTTTTTACTTTAGAAAATTTACCATCACTTAAAATGGTCATTGTGGAGGGTATTCATGGATTCGGCCAAGTCGAATTTAACTTTTGTACTTGTTTTTGTATCTGTTGTTTCTTTAACAACATGAAAGCACCACATATTGCTGCCTGCTACCAATAATATTGGTTTCTTATTGTTTGCTTGTTTATTTTAAATGCTTGTATTGGTTGTTTGGAGACGTTTTTATAGAGGATATGAACAAAAAAAATTAAAAACCAAAAAAATTCTTAAATTTGTCTTGGAATTAAATCGAGATTTTGAGTTCAAAATTCTTTAGATTCTGACAAAAAAAAAATAGGATACGATTTTCCCAATTGCAGAAACTTCTTTAAAATTTTATATCTTTAATTATTTCGGAAAAACTTTTTGCTTATGAATTAAGAAAATGTGGCACGAATAATGACTTTTTTGAATTTCGTCCCCAACACAGCGCACATTGGGTTGAAATGGATCAAAAGTGGCGCTTTATTCAAAACTGAAAATTTTTTTTTTACAAAAATTATTAATTTACGGTTAAAGTATATAAAATTACACTAAAAAATCTGTCACACCTATTATTCTGAGTTGTTTACTTTTCTTGCAATTCGCCGTCAAAATCAAATATTTTTTTGTATTTTTGAATATGGTGCTAAAAATTGAAAATCAACTTATTTCTAGAATTTTTTTTTGGTATTTATTCATTCAAAGTTAATTTTTTTATTATGGAACCATCAACTTCAGGCATTTTCAAATACATTTCTGTTTTTTTGTTTTTTTAAATTGTTGTAAAAATATTTTTGAAATTTTTTTGTAAAATGATCCAAAATTGGAGTATTTTCAATACTTGATGGAATATAAAAAAAAATGTAAGAGGTTGTTATTGCTTATACATTGTGATAATAAAGCATATAGTATAAGCTTTAATTTAAAAGAAAAAAAACGTCCGCGTTTAATGCCGTTATTTTTTTATTTAAGATTTTATGAAAAAAATATGGTGGCTTCAATAACACTGCATCACAAAAAAACAAAAAAAAATCTGTCCCAGAAACTAGACCCACTAATTCTTATGTATTTTGACCTTCTGAAATCGATTCTGCCATCAGAATTGAATTCTATAGTTGGGGTTTCCTGTGATTTACAAGGAAAGTCCGCAAAGTGAACCCACCTAATTTCCTTGTGAATTTGACAAAGTTATATTTTTTTTTAATTTTATTTCTGTATGTAAGGTTCAAGTCTGATTTATTACGTAGAAAATAAGAGTATTTTTAATAAAATCCGTAAAAAAATTGCAGAAGTTACATGCATTTGAACAAAAAAAGTTTTATACAAAAACAGTTGGATTTATGGTGTGAATTAATGCATTTTTGTTCAAATGCAAGTAACTTCTGCAATTTTTGATGGATTTTATGAAAAAACCTCTTATTTTATTCGTAATAAATCAGACTTGAACATTACATACCGAAATAAGATTTAAAAAAATGTTAACTTATTGTTAGTCAAATTTACAAGGAAATCAGGTCAGTTCACTTTTGGGGACTTTCCTTGTAAATTAGAGAAAAACCCAACGATAGAATTTAATTCTGATCGCGGAATTGAATTTAGAAGGTAAAAATACATAAGTATTAGTGGGTCTAGACCTTTTTTTGTGGGTCTTTGTAATCTATATATAAACAAGTAAGAGTTTAAAATTCGGCTGTTCCAAATCTTTGATACCCTCCAACAAGCAAAAAAAATAAAAATGACAGGGACGGGTTTTGTGGGGAGTGAGAAGGGGGCGGATGCAGGGTAAGCAGATGTCTCTGGGTGGTGTAATATAATTTCTGACAAATATAATAATAATTGTCCAAAATTACAACTTTCCTGACTTTTTTATGGAAAATTTTAAAAAATTTAAAATTTGGTGTAACACAAAAATCCGACTTTAAACAAATTTTATGCAAGTATTAACACATATTTATTTTTTGTTGTTTTACATTGTAATTATCGCATTAAAAATACTTTAATTTGCAACTGTATTCATTAAATTATCGCTTTTGGTTTAAAAGTTACAGCTTAAATTGTGAATCAAGTTAAATTTTCAAGAAACACTAAAAAAATTCTGACAGGTTAAAAAAAAAATAAAAACCACATGTTTTCTCTTTAAAAGGGTGCTTTCTAATGTATTATTCATCATTCATCAATCAAAAAATATTATATGTTAAAATTACTGCCTCCCTGAATAAAGCGCCACTTTGCCTCTCATTCAACCCAATGTGCAGCGCGTTGCTTTTTACAAAATTGGGCCATTAATTTTGGGGCACAATTTGTAGATTGTATTTTCATGAGTGCTTACGTTTAAATTTTTTTTTGTACCACAAAATCCATCTCACTAATAAAAATTTAAAATTTTGCATTATTTCTCTTTAAAAATTTAAAATTACCCGTGTAAAAAATAAATTAGATCTTATCTGATCTGTTTATATTCATATATGATCGTTTCTGATTCCATATAATTATATCTGAAATGGACAAAATCGCGATCTAATAACATCTCGAAATTATTCAAAATTAAGACGAATTTGACATTTAATTATATCTTATCAGATACAATTATATACAATCAGATAAAAAAAGATCAGATACGATCATATCGTATGGATTTTTACACGGGTAGTTAACTTATCTTAGTATAGCAGTTAACTTGTTTGAAAGAAAAAAAGAATTTTTCTAGTTTCAGTTATTATAATCTTCAGAAAACTTGTAATGTCAAGTTTATTCAGTTAATATTTAATTAAACTCTGTATGTGAAAATTATTAACAGATCGCAGTCGACAAGGTTTGATGTTTAAACTTTGGACCCATGCTCCTCTTGTTTATTTTTCATTTTTTAAAATCACGGGAAATAAAAACAAGTAAAAAAGTTAAATTCGGCCTTGCCGAATGTAGTGATACCCTCCACAATTTCAAAAAGATTATTGCAAAAAACTTTATTTAAAAGGAAATTACTTTTGAAAAAAAAATTTTTTTTTAAAAAAAAATTTCCGCGAAAAAAAAAATTTGGTAAAAAAAGTCCGCGATTTTTTTCTTTTTTTGTCAAAAAATATGTTCGTACTTGTTTAAATACCATTTGGTGTTCATTTATGTTCATATATGCCAACCAGAAGCCGAATTAAAGCATTTTGTATTTTTAGGTTATGTTGAATGTACTGAAATTTTTGAGGTGTGCTTACATTTTCGTTCATAACTTTTGAACCGCTGAACCGATATCGCTCAAATGCAATACCAAACTTCTCGGGAGAACTTCCAATATATATGTTAAGTTTCAGTCATATCTGTGCAATATTTTGTCCGCGACAGCATTTTCCACAGACAGACAGACAGACGGACGGACGGACGGACGGACGGACGGACGGACGGACACCGCTAGATCGTCTTAAAATCGATCGAGGATCATGAATATATATACTTTATGGGGTCCTAGACCAATATTTCGAGGTGTTACAAACGGAATGACAAACTTATATATACCCTCTATCACTAGAGTGGAGGGTATAAAAAGGAGCCAATTTCCTTGGAATCACGGAATGTATTCTCTAATATCAATGCTTATGCTCGTGATATCAGATGAGCGTGTTTTTAGAGTCAACCAGTATTAAAAATATTTTTTAGCAAATCTAATCTTTTTTTTAATACATGAAACTGGTATGCATTATCAAATTTTGTTATTGTTTTATATTCTTAAAAAAATATATTTTTGTTTTTTTTTAGCTTCTGCTTGCATGCATTGTATGCAAGATTTTATATTTTTTTTACAATGAATTTCTAATTTATTGAAATTTTTCTTTTTAACAAAAAAAAAAAAACCTCCAAAAAAATGCATTTTAATTTTTCTTAGAACACATATAATACAGTGGCCGACAAAAGTCTACGTACGACTACATATGAGATGTTATTCGTTAACGACAAAGACCTAATTATAATCAAATAAGTATTTTTTGTACGAAGTGCTGTGTAGCTAATTTATCAAGCTTTTATTTAAGCTTAATGGCGTCTAGATTGAGTAAATATTAAATGTGCTACAAGGGTCAAAATGGATATTGAAAATATTGATAGAACTTTTTTATAAAATTTTTTAAAAATATTTTTAAGTAGATTTTTCTTTCCAAAATTTTTAATTTTTGTTTCAGTCATTAGAAACTTGTTGATAACTGAACATAATAGACGATTTTTTAGAATTTTTAATGTTTGAGCTTGGAAAAATATCGACTTTAAACTATTTTTAAAAAATTTTCTAAAAAAATTAGTTATTGAATTTTTAACATATAATTACAAATCATATACTTAATTAACCTAACCGCTACGGGTGACTATGACCATTGTCTCGTTGTAGCGAAACAGACCAAGACCTCTGGTGGGAATCAAACCCACGACCCCCAGGCTCAGAGGCTAGCACGCTACCAACTTGGGCGCCTTTTCTAAAAAAACAAAAAATGTATTTCAATAATTTCAGTTTCTGACCCTCGTAGCACATTTAATATTTACTCAATCTGGACGCCATTCTGCTTAAATTAAAGCTTGATAAATTAATAATAAGTTCTATTATTTTTAATTTTGTCGTTAACGAATTACATCTATTAAGTATGTGGCCGTACGAAGACTTTTGTCGGTAACTGTATATAAGAAAAAAACTAGCATTATTTTTTTTTCCTTTTATTCTTACCACAAATTTACCTTTCACTACCGACTACCTTAAATTTTTTTTTTTTGTGAAAAAAAAAGCCTGAAAGCGGAAACACTACAATTTGTTTTCTCTCACTCCTTTTAAACTTCATATTCATACATAAATGTAAAAGTAATGGTATTATAGGTTTGTGTATGTATGTGTGTGTGTGTGTGTGTGTGTGTGTGTGTGTGTGTGTATAAACTTGTGTTAATATGTTAGAATTAGGTTAAAAGTGTTGTAATATGGAAAACAACGAACTTTATATGTGCCTTCCCAGCCAGAAATTGCCAACCGTACCAAAACAAAAGTACTGGCAAAGCAATTTATTTTTTGTATAGCAAGCTCTTTTTAATAAAGTACTTGGTTTCACCGAATTAAGTACTTTGCTAGTACTTTTTTACCAAACTAAAGGCGGTTTATTTATTTGAAATATTTTTTTTTAATAATTTAATTAAATTTTACCATTTTATTTGAAAACACTTAATTATGTTATAAAGTTATGACAATGGTGTCATTATCAAATTTAGTATGAATACATTTTGATTCTACTATGTAGATACTGATTTCAATGTTATTTTTATCAAATTTGTTTAACATTGTAGAGTCCTATTTCTCTTGATGGTAGTGTAAATTAAAAAAAATCGCTACATTCAATAAAAATATTGCCTTTCAAAATTATATCATCACATTTGTGTTTAGACAGCTTTCTATTTAAAATTTCAGTAACTTTAGGGGCATGTCACAGACTCAATTCCGTTCGGAATTGAAAAAAGGGTTTTACTCGTAAATCGCAAAACGAATATTATTTTTTTCGGAATGAAATCACTTTCAAAAATCAAAGTGGAATTGAATTTCATAAAAGTGGTTTCATTCCGAAAAAAATATTTACACTGCGTTTTACGAGCAAACCACTTAATCCACTTCCGAACGGAATTGAGTCTGTGACATGCCCCTTAATTACATTCTCATTGTCGAGTAAACATACGTTATCTGGATGAATTGACGTTTTTGCGAAATTAGCCCCTAAATTTGTCTTTGATAAAAAAACTTGCTTTTACCATCATATTGAATTTTATCATCATGTTGTATATGGCAGCACCATTTTTCGAGATAATTTAAGGATCCATCTTTAAGTAAATAATGTGGTAACCTTACAGAATATACTGACCAAAAATTATTTTTTTGGACAAATTTTTCGTCAGTTATTTGTTTAAGGTTACCACATTATATAGTTAAAGATGGACCTTTAAGTCATCTTGTAAAATGATTCTGCCATAAAAAAAAGTTTTTCGCGATTTTTAACACGATGGTCTATATCACATATGTAGATGTTTTTTGTTCACTATTCGTAGTGTTAGGGATGCCTTTATGATCCACTAAATGCAAGTTTTTTTTATCAAATACCAATTTAGAGGTTTATTTCGCGAGAACCTCGAAAAATGAAGAAATTCGCGAATTTAAGGGCTTAAGATGAAAAGCTTTAAACCAAATTTGCATAAGAAACATTGCTAAAAGTCAAAAAACTGAACCATGCATCGAAAAACGGAGTACGCCATTCGACTCAGCATGTCTCAAATAGATGGAAATGTTGGTCATACCTCTTATTTTCTATAATAGTGGTCACTTTTGTCATGCTGTGTAATTAATATATAATTTATTTAAAATAGAAAAATTAAAAAAAAAAAAGATTTCTAATGTACAAATTATTAAATAAAAAAAATATTTTATTAAATACATTTTTAATTTTGTAATGGATTGTTTTAGTTAAAAAGCAATTTTAAAAACTCTCGGATAGTACTTTTTAAAGTACAGGGAAAGCGCTTTTAAAAGTACTTTGCCACTACTAAATGGTGTTATCATTTAGCATCTTAGCAAGTACTAAAAACCCAAATAAAAGGTACTTTGCCAGTATTAATACTACCTTATTAGGTACTTTGCCAGATCTGGCCCGTATGTATTTTTCTGCCTGGGTTGTTATTCCTTCCTTCCGCACCTGCTCTTCGCCTTCATATTTCTCTTCTACTTCTTTGGTTTGTTTCGATTTTTTTCGTTGTTTCTTTTTTTTTTTTTTTGCCACGTTTAAGAAGACAATTTCCATTGTTATTCCAAGTGAAACATTTGGTACTGCGGTACTTTTAGTTTTTTTTTTTTTATTATTTTTTTTCTCCAGTTGTATTTTATTTTTCCTGGTGTGTTTTATTAATTATTTAAAATATCGACATACACAGAAAAAAAAATTGTTGTATTAAAACAATTAAATTTTTTGTTAGTAAAATTATTTTTTTAATTGAATCAGAATCTTCCAACAGGAAAATTTTCAGATTCTGAAATATTTTTTGTGATATTGAAAAAAATATACGTTTTTGTTTTTAACTTCAGAAATATTGTCTTTGTCTTTTTTTTATAAAACTTTGTTAGTTTCGATTTCTTAGGAATAAAATGTAAACAACTAAACTAGGTCCATTTCCCCCATACAAATCGATTTTTCCTAAAAGTAAGTTTGGGCTGCTAAAAATAAAAATATCAAGATCAGTAAGTGTCGCCAAAAAGACTTGCTTGTAAGTGGAGGGCAAAAAAAAAATTCTCATTAATTAAAAATTTAATTAATTCAATTAAAAATGTTGTTAATTTACCTAAAATGTAGTAATATTTTGTTCTGTGTAAATTTTTATGTTTCACCTATTTTTGTCGTATGTCAGTTATGTAAATTTCATTGACATTTCTTTTTTTGTGGAGTATTTTACTTGAAAAAACAAAAAAAAAAAAAAACGAAAAATTAAATGGCCGAAACATGTTTTGGGGTATTCATGTGAAGAGTTTATTTAATAATAAAACTTGTTTAAGATTTAATAGTTTAAATTGTTAACAACAAGAGTGATTTAAATAGTTTAATAAGTAATGTATGTATATCGCATATTTGGGGCACTCTCCTAAATTTGCAATGAAATGCATGCAAAGTGAAAAAAGTAATCATTTGGAGGCGGGTAATCGAATAAAATCTATTACCCACTGCCAGCTGGTTCTGCCCTGCAGGAAAAGTGACCGGTCCTTGATAGGTCACACGAAACCAAAAACTGCACACTTTTTATATAAAACACATGACACGTTTGTAAGGAAATTTCTCAACACCGGATATACCCAGCAAAATTTTCGGTTGCAAAGAACCGATTGTGGAACAACTTTTACTTCCCTTGAACCTGTTCTAATTCTTGTGCAAGACCGATTCTTTTTACAAAGGGATTGCCCCAAAAGCAACAGGTGTTTGTAAGCGAAATTAGAACATAAAATTTCGAACAGAAATTAGAATTAAAGAAAAATTTTGAATTGCATTAATTTATTAGACAAAGATAAAGACTATCATATAAAATATGGAATATTTACATTTTTTTAACACACATTTATTTTTTTTCGCCTCCAAAAGTTGTATTTTGGGCCTTACAATAATGACATACCAGAACATGGATTTTCTGCAAACAAAAATAAAAAACATAATATTATTAGTATTTGACCCGACCCAGAAAATGAAAATTTAATTTATATCCACCTATTTTAGTAGAATTTCATGTTTTTTCTTGGTTACCAAAAATAAATTGATATTTATTTTTTAATTTTTTTGACATTTTTTTTTTAATTCTTGAGAACCAAAATGTTATGAAACTTTGATTGCAGAGAACAAGCTTCACAATAATTTTCACTTAACTTGTTCTGAATAATTAAAGTGCTATAGTGTATGGTTACCGGAGAACCTGTTCTAGAACAGGTGTTGTCAGAATCGGTTCCGAAAAATTTTCCTGGGTATGTATATATGGGCACTTCCACCGAAAGGTCTACCAAGACCAAAAAACCAAAAGTTCTTGAAACCAATTTGTTTTAACATATTTTCATAAGAAACAATCAAATTTTACTAACGTGAACAAATTTTACATTTATTCATAACCCATTTCGAGATATTCGAATATAAAGTCGAGCAAGCCAATTTTTTCTCATTGGGACATTTCTATTGCACCTTTTGTTTTGATAAAATTTCTTAAAGAGAAGCATTAAATGTTGACTTTTGCTTTTAAAATATCTTTCTGGAGATACAAAGAGCTAAAAAAAAATGCATAACAAACTACCCAAGCAGAAATTGACGACGGTTATAAAAAAAAAGCGTTCTGAAAGCACTGTAACAAAAAAAAGAACGTTCTCAAAACGTTATTTTCGAACGCTTTGCGAGCGTTCTCGAAAAGCGTTCTGAAAGCACTGTAACAAAAAAAAAAGCATTCTCAAAACGCTTTATTCGAACGCCTTGAGAGCGTTTTCGAAAAGCGTTTTGAAAGCACTTTATTAACAAAATACATGTTCGTTTCAAAATTAAATGGTTTTAAAGCAGTTTTTGCAAACGTTTTTAATTTTTTTTTTCGTAGTACATACAAGTATAGTATTTTTTAGATTATACTCAATTTTAAACAAATTGTTATAAAAACATTTTGTTAAATCAAATTAAATAATTTTTCCCTACCACCTAGTGTTTCCAATTATTCGACCCTGCCGGTTAACCGGTTAGGGCATTATTCGAAAATTGCAGAAAATTGGTTAATCGATTATTCGGGTCGATTAATCGGAAAAAGTGGCGATTAATCGATTAATCGTCAAAAACAATGAAAAATTAATTTTAAACGATTTTTTTTAAAGTAATTAACAAAAAATAAAAGAATTGTAAGTAAAATTTAATTTTCAGTCTTTATACACACACAAAAAATTACAATGAGTTTCAATTACTATTTTAATTGATTTTGCACACATCACGAAAGAAATAGTATTAATTACTAAAATTTGTAAAAGTTTAATATCGCAAAAGTGCATTTATTCTCAATTCACGGAAATTTTTTATGTGCAGTTTTTAAAGGGGAAAACCAAATCGCAACTAATTGAAATTTAGTGTCTCTTTACAATACAGCAGCAAACAGCAAAATTTTTACATGTATTTTGTTGTTGGCGCAACAACAAAGTACATGTAAAAATTTTGCTGTCTGCTGCTTGCTGCTGTATTGTGAAGAGACACTAAGATTTAATAAAAATTCCTAAATTTTATTTGGAATTTTCTAGATTTTAATCGGGATTTCAGAGTTTCAATTAGCCATTTCCGTTTTTTAATTGGAATTTCAATTTACTTATAATTGTAATTTTTAAATTTAAATTTTGATTTTCCAAATCTGAATATCAATTCAGATTTATGAACTTCAGTTGGTTTTTCTAAATTTCAATTGGGATTTTTGCATTTTAATTGTGCATTTTAGAATTTTAATTGGTGTCTTCTAAATATTAATTTTGATTTCACTTTTCTAAATTTCAATTGGGACTTCAATTGAGATTTCTGAATTTTATTAGCTCTTCAGAAACTGAATTATCTTTTCTGAATTTTATTTAGAATTTTTTAAGATTTCTAAATTTCAATAAGCTTTTCTGAATTTGGATTGAGCTTTTGTAAATTTTAATTGGGCGTTTCTGAATTTCGATTTGGATTTCTGAATTTCAATTGGGATTTCTGAATTTGAATTACCTTTTCTGAATTTTAATTGGGATTTTCAATATGGCGTTTGAAAACTTTAATTAGGATTTCTGAGTTTTAAATGATTAAATTTTTAATTTTGCTTTTCTAAACTGTTAATTGCTAGTTTCTGAATATTTTTTTTTCTGTTCTTTTGACTTTTTACGGAAGTGTTTGTAAAAAAGAGGAAGTGTGTCAAACAAATTATAGTAGAATATAGAGATAATAATATTAACCGGTTAATCGAACCATTTTAACCGATTAATCGGGTCGAATAATTATTTGCGTTTTAAATTATTTGTTTCGACATTAACCGAAATAGAGGCGATTAATCGAGGAATCGGTTAATCGATTAACCGAATTGGAAACACTACTACCACCACATTGAAAACGCAAAATTTTGAAAACATGAAACATTTTTTAATTTGTGAATCTATTTTAAGTTTTATTATTATCATTTATGTAAAAGAGTTAAAGCAATAGTTTCGTTATAAAATTTACAAATAATGCATTTAACTTCTACAATATGCACACTGACTTCAATAACATCTTCACGTAAATTTTTAACGTTATAAAGTCCTATTTCTTTTGATGGAATTGGATAGACAAAATAATCGTTTATTTCATTAAAGATGTTGCCTTTTAAATATATATTATCACATGTTTGTTTAGATCGATTTGAAAGCGAAACAGAACAAACCATTTTTACAAAAATTAGCCTCTGGCTGGCTGCAATAAAGGACAGAATGGGAGGAAGAAAGTCCCTATAAATAAATTGGTTTACTTTTTTTATGAAGTTTACCTTTACTAAGTTTACTTTTTTTATTAAGGTGGAAGTACATAGGGGTGCGTTGCGTCCGATACGTTCTCACCTCTGTCTGCTTTCTATGCGTTGAAAACTTTAAGTTACATAGAAAGCGCGTTGAATGCGGCAGCTTTTCATACATACCTTGCTTAATCTTCATGTTTTTGCATAAAATTGATTTATTTTTATTTAGGAAAATTGTATTTTTAATATTTTTTAAGTTTTTGTATAAATTTTTTAAAAAAATATTGTTTGTTTTAAAACGAAAACAACACAAAAGAAAATTGTCAAAAAAATGTTCAAGACGCTAAGTCCCAATTTATACAGGGCAATTTTAATTGCCGCAATTCTAAGTTTATAGGAGAGAGAGGTAAGAGGAATGGAAAGGGGAAAAAACTTGCTCGTACTGGCAATTCGTTTTGTTTTTTCATTCGCAACTCTCACTCTATAGAGTATTTGCACATTCCTTTTTGGAATTGCCGAACAGAATTGCCAGTGTGTGAACATGTACGGCAAGTTCAAAAGAGAAACACAAAAATTGCCGCAATTAAAATTGCCTGTTGTGAATTGGGACAAAGAGAGGTGAATATGCGTTCTATGCGTTTTGAACTTTTGTGTTGTAACTTGCTTCATTCATTTATACAGTTTTAACTTTTTGACAACCGGACGCAAAGCAAGTTTGTTCCTATGTACTTCCACCTTTACATTGAATTTAATTTTTATTTTCTAAAATACTTTTATAAAAAAAATGTCTACAATTAACGAATAAAAAAAAATATCTGCTTTATATGAAGTCCTTTAAAGTACTGTTTTTTCTTATTTCAATCGCTGGAAAATATCTTTAATTTTTGTATTTAAGCTCTTTATAAGTGCCTTATTTTTGGTTTTTAAAGCGCTTTCATGACTTTCATAAATAAAACGTTCTGAAAGCACTTTTTTAAAACGCTTTTAAAACGCTTTAAACCTAGCGTAGATCGATGTTATCATTCGGATCATCTGAAAGCGCTTTGAAGATGGTAAATGGAACGCTTGTAGAACCGTTCACAACGCTTTCACAGCGCTTTTGCGATTGTATTTTTCTGACTGGGTATGCATTAAAAAAATAACCGTAAGTTTTTGCTATGCTTTATCGCATATTTCGATGTCCCGTGCGACATAGAAAAACAACATTAGTTATTCGTGCGTCAAGTAGACATGACGAAAATTCATGAAATATTGAGAACAAACACAGATTTTTATTACAATTAAAATAAAAAAAAAAAATTTAAAAAATAATAAAATCTGTGATCTTGGTCCTTATATTAAGTTGGTCACGTGCGACATGGTAAGTGTGGATTTTAAAATTTTTAAAAAATATTTTTTCTTGCATAAACGATTTACTTATATAAATACATACTTTTAAATTATTTAAATATAGATGAGTAGGGATGAGATTTTCATGCACTAAAAAAATCGAAAATATGCGCTTAAAATATGTGCTAAAAAATTCAAAATATGCACTAAAAAACCTTAAAATATGCACTAAAAAATAAAATGTAGGCAATAAAAATCTTTTTTCATACGAAAAACTTCATAAAAAGAAAAAAATAACGCTGGCCTTAAATAGTAACATTTAAAACTTTATGTACCATAATTGTTTTAAAAATTAAACAATATATAAAAAAGTTTAAAAAAAATATTGTTCTTATTTTCCAAATAAATTTTTAAAATTTAAAATCGATTATGAAACAAATCAATTTCAATTTGTGTTTTTGCTCATTTATGCCAAAATATGCACTTGAAAGTTGGAAATATATACAAAATATGCATTTAAAACCAAAATATGCAAAAATATGCATTTTCACCAAAATATGCAAAAACAAATCGATGCCATTTTAACGCAAATTTCTTGATTCGGAAAGATAATTGGTCAATATCGTTTTTAGACGATCGACAAAAACATGCATTTGCATGGAAATCACATCCCTATAGATGAGTATGCAAACGGTGGAGAGAAAAGTTAAAGGAAGATGAAATAAAATTACAAGATAATAAATTAAAAAACAAGGAAATAATGCGGAATGCTAGACAAAAGTGGTAATCGTTGGCTGAAGGACGTATTGAAATTAAATGAATGAATAAAAATATGTTTTTAAGCTTATTTACTTATAATTTGTTAAAAAAAGAACAACTAAAACAACATAAATATGATGATGGAAAAAAATGTCCCGTGCGACATGTCCCGTGCGACAGTGATTAAAGTTAACTTAACAAAAAAGTAGAAATAATTTTGAGGTAAAATTTTACAACTTTTAAGAGAGATTATTAGCCAACATTCTAAAATTAGTCGCATTGTGATAGTGCCTCAGGTTTCGCTAAAAACAGAGTTTTAATTGATAGTCGCGAAAACCACTTCTGTTTTTTGTCCCGTGCGAATGGTTGTGTTCTTTGCGATTATCTCGACAACTTGAAACAATTTTCAAAATCAACCTGAGCAACAATTATAGAGCTAGTTAAGATCTATAAGTTTCCCCTTTTGTCAAGAAAAAAATTCTTTTTATTTTGACTTTTATTTCAACTTAAATGTGTTCAACGGTCACGTTCGACATGATGGAATTGCCCATATGGATATATGGGATATGTCAGTGGACCTGCTCACCTTCCATTATTATGTAGACATAAGCAACAAAAACATACAAAACAACAACAACATACAAACATTTTTATTGTTTTATGTGTTTTTGTTGCTTTATGTCTACATAATTATAGAAGGTGTAGCCGAAGGGTTAGGAAAACAACGAGGGACATCACAGGTTTTTTTCGTGACAACATTTTTTTCAAAATTTGTAAAAACAAAAAAACTTCCTAAAAACATTTTCAATAATTTTCTACACTAAAATTAAAAAAACTTTAAGCATTTTTCAAAAATTATTTATTATCCTTAGAGCATTTGTAATGATTTTTTTAATTTCAAAACAACAAAAAAATTGCGAAACAATTTTTGTGTCCTAGACTTTAAAAATTTTAAAATAAATTTTTGAAACTTTAAATTTTAATGATTGTTATACCTTCCACTCTAGTGATAAAGGGTATATGAGGAATTCCACACCAAATGTCCAGCGAAAAAAACACGTGTACCATAAACTTCTGAATAGCTTGTATGGATAGCCTATATGGAACTTAGAAAATTGCGTTTTCGGTTTTTCAAAAACTGGGCCTAATAGGCGTGGTCAAATATTGGAAAAATGGTCAAATTTGTGGCGAGTTGCCTTGATTAAATATTTATCACATTAAAACGAAATGCACCACAATCTTAAAAATTTACATTCTTATATAGTTTCGTATGGGCTATCGAATAAAATTTTTTTCCAAGAAAAATTTTCAGAACCCGTTCTGAAATTTTCCATTTTTTAAAAAAGTCAATTTATCAAAAATCCGGCCACTTTTTTTTCTTTTTTTTAAATTTTTTTTTATAGTTTAGATGTTTGTCCATCCACACAAAAAAAATCAGAAATGTATTTTTCGTTTTTTTCGAGAAAATCGCATTTGAATTTTAAATTTCATAACAATTTTGTAATTTGCTTGTATTTTCTTGTGTCAACAGAGTATGACGAATATTTATGCAATTAATATTACTCATTCGCAACTTTAAAACAAAGAAATACAAGCAAATAACAAAATTGTTATGAAATTTAAAGTTCAAATGCGATTTTCTCGAAAAAAAGATGAACGTGTTTCTGATTTTTTTTGTGTGGATGGACAAACATCTAAACTTTTAAAATAATAAATAAAAAAGAAAAAAAAAAGTG
Organism: Pegoplata infirma; assembly: GCA_963921195.1. Classification (NCBI taxonomy): domain Eukaryota; kingdom Metazoa; phylum Arthropoda; class Insecta; order Diptera; family Anthomyiidae; genus Pegoplata; species Pegoplata infirma. Next base: position 43,908,464 of record OY992537.1, read on the forward strand.
GCCGGATTTTTAATAAATTTACTTTTTTAAAAAATGGAAAATTTCAGAACGGGTTCTAAAAATTTTCCAAAACAAAAAATTTTAATCGATAGCCCATACAAAACTATATAAGAACGTAAATTTTTGACATTGTGGTGCATTCCGTATTAATGTGATAAATATTTAATCAAGGCAACTCGCCACAAATTTTACCATTTTTCCAATATTTGACCACGCCTCCTAAGCCGAGTTTTCGAAAATTTTAAAAACCAAAAACGCAATTTTCTTAGTTACATATAGGGCTATCCAAACAACCAATTCAGAAATTTAAGGGACATATGTTTTTCTGTAGCGGGACATTTGGTGTGGAATGCCTCATATATAAGTTTGTCATTCCGTTTGTAACACCTCGAAATATTGGTCTAGGACCCCATTAAGTATATATATTCATGATCCTCGATCGATTTTAAGACGATCTAGCGATGTCCGTCCGTCCTTCCGTCTGTCTGGCTGTCTGTCTGTTGAAAACACGCTAACTTTTGAAAGACTTTACGGAAGCTCCTGAAGCTTGTCATATATGTTGGGCATTTACCTGGTCAGGTTGGTATTGCAATCCAGCGAAATCGGTCCAGTGATTCAAAAGTTATAAGCAAATGAGTGAATTTCGGCAAGGGTTTTTCTGGAATTTACGAGATAAAATACACGGTAACTTTCGAACGGTATTTCTGAGGGTGCTGAAGTATGGCACATATATTTGGCGTTCCTCTGGTCCGGTTTGCTTTAAATTTCAGCCAAATCGGTCCAGTGCACACTGGGTAATTTGAAACAATTTTAAGTTCAAAAATAATTACAGCCAAAGTTTTGGACCGATATGGCTGAAATTTTAAATTTAAGAGTTTTTTGTGAACACGCACAGCTGGATTTTATGAATTTGGAAATCGTGGAAATTTTGAGGGTTGCCAACATACGAAAAAAAGTGAAAAGACTGAATATCTGGGAAACGAATAGGCTAATTTTTTTAAAACTCGGCACGAAGAAAATATGCAAGGAGGCTACCAAAATGGCACATAAACATTTTGTTTGATTTTGCTCGAAAAAGCTGTTATTTTTTGAGCGGGCCTTGTACTACCATCTCTTCTCCATATTGTACACGATATCCTTCTTCATGTTTAATAGCTGAAAAAATCGATTGAATTTATATCAAAATTAGGCGTTTTATGTTGCACTGAGCACGATGCTTGCAAATGCCAAATTCGATTGCCCCTCAATCAGCTTATATTTGTTTTTTTTGAAAAACCAAAGATGCAGTTATTTGCTTTAATATTTTCTTAATCGAACGTATTAACACAAACATTATTATTGTTAGTTCGAAAAATGATTTTTGGTCAAGATTTGGGTTCAAATTACCTACTGTGCAGTGGTTCAAAAGCAAAACCGTAAATTTCAGATTAGTTTCAGATTAGTTTTTACACTCAAAAAAAAAAAAAAAAAATTAGTAAATTATTTTTATACCCTCCACTCTAGTGATAGAGGGTATATATAAGTTTGTCATTCCGTTTGTAACACCTCGAAATATTGGTCTATGACCCCATAAAGTATATATATTCATGATCCTCGATCGATTTTAAGACGATCTAGCGATGTCCGTCCGTCCGTCCGTCCGTCCGTCCGTCTGTCCGTCTGTCTGTCTGTCTGTTGAAAACACGCTAACTTTTGAAAGACTTTACGGAGGCTCCTGAAGTTTGGCATATATGTTGGGCATTTACCTGGTCAGGTTTATATTGCAATCCAGCGAAATCGGTCTAGTGGTTCAAAAGTTATAAGCAAATGAGTGAATTTCGGCAAGGGTTTTTTTGGAATTTACAAGATAAAACACACGGTAACTTCCGAACGGCAATTCTGAGGGTGCTGAAGTGTGGCATATATATTTGTCGTTCCTCATGTCCGGTTCGTTTTAAATTTCAGCCAAATCGGTCCAGTGGTTCAAAAGTTATTAGCAAAACCGTAAATTTCAGATTCGCCTCACCTTAAATTCATGTGTTGAAAACCCGTTAAACATGTTTTAAAAACATTGGTAAGTCACAAAAATATTTTACATCGCATTTTTGTCATTCAAAAATATTTTTACACTAAAAGAAAAAAAATACACTCGAAAAAAATTTTACACTCAAAAAAAATTTTGCACTCAAAAAAAAATTTAGTAAATTATTTTTTTTTTTTCAAAAATTAGTTAAAAAATTAGTTAGTTTACACTAAAAGAGAAAAAATACACTCGAAAAAAATTTTACACTCAAAAAAAATTTTACAGTCAAAAAAAATTTAGTAAACTATTTTTTTTTTTCAAAAATTAGTGTTATTTTTTCACTCTAAAAAATTTATTATAACTTAAAAAGGGCATTGTGGAGGGTATTCATAGATTCGGCCAAGTCGAATTTAATTTTTCTACTTGTTTTTTTTAAATTACTACAAAAATTTTTTTCCATTAAATAAAATATTTCTAAACAAAAATGTTATTTTTTCTCGTTTGAAAATTTACTATCACTTAAAAAGGGCATTGTGGAGGGTATTTATTCATAGATTCGGCTAACAATAAGTCGAATTTAACTTTTCTACTTGTTTTTAACTTCAAAACGGTTAAAAACTTTACCAAAAAAATTTTGTGTTCGGAACTAGAAAGGTTTTCAAAACTTTTTTTTTTTAATTTGTCAAAAATTTTTTTTCCTAAAATTATTTTAAATGAAACTATTAACTTCAGAAAGCAAAAAAAAAAAAATGTGTCTGGGACTTAAAAAATTTTGAGCATTCTTTTCGGGACTTTGATGTTTTATTGTCTCGGGTCACGGGATAAGTATTTTTAAAACATTTTAGTGATACATCCCGTTGTCACCATTCACGGAATATGTCATTTTGGATGACACAGCTTCCCGCAGGTCTATGAAGTACATCTTCAGAATTAAAGCTTGGAATACCTTGTAAAAAAATACTCTACTGTATTAACATTGTAAAATATATTTTAAAATTTAACACAATTAATCATTAGTTAAATACAATACAATGTATTTCATTGCTTTATTTGGATATTGTGCAATTTATATTACATTTGATATAGTAATTATAAATTAGCCTTAAATAGATATTGAAATCTAGTTCATTTCCTCTTCTTAGAAATACATATAAACCATACAACAACAATACAAATCATAATAAGTTAATGACAACAACACCAAACACTTACGACTAGAGATGGTCGCGTGAGTGAATTTTGACTCACGCACGCTCATGAAATAAAAATATTGCTCACGCACGAACATTTTTTTCTGCTCACGTTCACGCACGCTCACGTGAGTAACTAAAATTTTTCTTACGCTCACGAACCCCCACTAAATTAAAACAATTTTTTTTTTACTTTTTTTGATATTTTGCACAAAAAGTGTATAATTTCCCAAACAACAATCATGAAAATTTATTTAAATATCAGTTTTGTATTAAATACCCTCTAAATTCAATGTGATGTAAATTTTTTTTATGAAGTTAAAATCGGACGTAAAAATGAAAATAAATAAAAAATTAATGGTTTTTAAATAAAACGGCTTTGTAGATATAGTATAATAAGTGTTAAACATTTCACTTTCCTAATATTATACAATAATGTGGTATAAAACGTATGAGTAATATATTAATTTCAGTAAAAAGTCGCGATCGCGGCATCTAAATATTTTTTAAGAAAATCAAAACTTGTATGCACCAAAAGGAACAAATTTAAGGGATAAGACCTACAAAAAACAAAAAAAAAATTTTTTGTGGTCACTCTAGTGTTCAAATTAGAGATGGGCGCGTGAGTGATTTTTGAATCACACTCACTCACTCACTCTCACCACACGAATTTTTGAATCACGCACACTCACTCACGAGCATATTATTTCTACTCACACTCACTTACAATCACGTGAGTAAATTTAATACAACTCACACTCACGCAAGCTTCACTCACACTCACGTTTTCTCACACTCAAGAAACTCTTATTTATACAAAAAAAAATTTCAAAAACAAAAATTTCAAAAATTTTTCAAAATTTTCTCAAAATTTAAAGTTCAGTAAAATTTTACAAATTTTTTCGGATTTTTCGGGACGAAACTTAAGATTTCGCCAAATTTTACAATTTTTTTTGTTGCTTTTTTGGTACGGAAGGAAATATGAAGAGAAAATAAATCACGCAAACTCACGCAAAAAAATTGACTCACGCACTCTCACTCACGCAAATTTTTCTCCACTCACACTCACTCACAATCACGTGAGTAAAATTTAATTCAGTCACACTCACGCGTGAATCACGTGAATCACGCTCTAATCTGCTCATGTGCACATCTCTAGTTCAAATTAGAACTCTAATATTCAAAAAAAAAAATAACAAAAAAATTACCAAAAAAAAAGGTAATATTTTTAAAAAGCAACTGCACATCGCGGGCTCATTTCGAGCAAGTTTTAATAAGTGATTCTTGTAAAGAATTATACCACTTACCACTGTATAAAAGTAACTAAGGATAATGTAGGATAATTGTCCACTTTTTGACCTTCAAAGTTAGGTTTTGAACAATTTCATAAAAAAAAATGTCTTAGAACGGCGATAACTAGTTTAATATTTAATGCAATTTAATCAGCATGAATGCAAATTGTTTGTGCTAAAGCTACCTTTCCATTCATGTGTATAGTGTCAACATTTTTTACTAGCATACCTTTTATTTTGAGTTTTCAACTAAAGACTATTTTAAATAATTTTTTTGTTTTTTTTTTTAACTTTTACTAACTTTAACACGATGGTAAGAAAAGAAGAATGGATAAATCAAAAAAGTAAAAATGCAGTCAAGCGTAGAAAAGTATAGGCTTTCGATATAAACAAAAAAAAATAACAAAATCGCTTTTTCAAAAATTCAATTGTTGCCAAGAAGCCCCATATAGCTGCCCCTATGTGCATTGTGAAACAAATTTGGAGTCACCGAGTTTATTATTAATGGGACCCCTAAAAATAGCAGATGTAGGGTTAATATGTTCTAAAAAAAGAAAAAAAAGAGTGACAAAAATACGTTATTTTTAAAATATTTTTGTGACTTACCAATGTTTTTAAAACATGTTTAACGGGTTTTCAACACTTAAATTTAAGGTGAAACAAATCTGAAACTCACGGTTTTGCTAATAACTTTTGAACCATTGGACCGAGTTGGCTGAAATTTAATACGAACTAGGCCAGGGGAACGGCAAATATATATGCCAAGATTCAGCATCCTCAAAATTGCTTTTCGAAAGTTAGCTTGTTTTTTATCTCGTAAATTCACGAAAAACCCTTGCTGAAATTCAGTCTTTTGCTCATAACTTTTAAACCATCGGACCGATTTCGCTGGATTGCAATACCAACCTGACCAGGTAAATGTCCAACATATTTGCCAAACTTCAGGAGCCTCTGTAAAGTCTTTCAAAAGTTACCGTGTTTTCAACAGACAGACAGACGGACGGACATCGCTAGATCGTCTTAAAATCGACCGAGGATCATGAATATATATGGGGCATTCCATGTCAAATCGGACACTTTGAAATTTTTTTTTTTTAGATTTTCCCAATTTGTTAACAGTTTTTAGTAGCCTTCGAAAACTCCTTCGTGGTAAATTTTCAGATTTTTTTATGACCCGTTCAAAAGATATCGAATTTTTAAAAATTGGTAGTTTGTTCCTTTACTCAAACTTCTTTTACTCATTCTTCAAAAATGGTCCTAATTTAAATTTTTTTTTTCAAAATTTTTGTTTTTTTACGTACTTTTTAAAAAAAATCCCAAAAAATTCTAGTATGCGATTTTTAAGTTTTAAAATTTAAATCTCATTTTTGAAATTTTTGTACTCTTCGATTTTTTTGAAATTTTTTTGTGTAAAACTTCTATTGATTCTACAAATTTTTTGCCCAGGAGGACCGTGGGATAACAATTATTACTATTTTTTTAAATTTTTTGAAAAAATTTTATTGTAATTTTCCAATCTTAAAATCATTTCTACTGCCCCAATGGTGCGTCATAGAGGGGTCCTTTATAAGACCGACCCCCATTAATTCTTACGTCTTAACATTTCTTTGGAACAAACTAATACCCTATCTCCAATTTCTAAGGGGGCTCCCACACAAAACGACATTTTTTAAAATTTGCTCCAACCGCTCTAACTGCCCTTAGAGCAACAAAATTTATGACTGACCCACAAAATTTTTTTAGTCCAAACATTTTCTCTGAATACACCTACCCTCTATCTTTAACTGTTAAGGCGGTCCCCATACAATTGTTTTTATTTTTTGTAAATTTGTTTTATTTAAACAGCTTCTACCGGTCCAATGGTGTGTCCCAGAGGGGTCATTAATGAGACCGACCCCCATTATTTTTACCCTACAACATTTTTTTTAAACATACCTACGCCCTATCTCCACTCCCTAAGTAGGCTCCCATACAAATAAAAGTTGTAGCAAATTTTATAAAAATGTAATTTTGTATGGGAGCCTACTTAGGGAGTGGAGATAGGGCGTAGGTATAATTTAAAAAAACGTTGTAGGGTAAAAATAAATGGGGGTCGGTCTCACTAATGACCCCTCTCGGAGGCACCATTGGACCGGTAGAAGCTGATTAAATAAAACAAATTTACAAAAAATAAAAAAAAAATTGTATGGGGACCGCCTTAACAATTAGGTGTGTTCAAAGAAAATGTTTGTACTAAAAAAATATTGTGGGTCGGTCATACATTTTGTTGCTCTAAGGGCACTATTAGGGCAGTTAGAGCGGTTGGAACAAATTTTAAAAAATGTCGTTTTGTGTGGGAGCCCCATTAGATATTGGAGATACGGTATTAGTTTGTTCCAAAGAAATGTTAAGATGTAAAAATTAATGGGGGTCGGTCTTATAAAGGACTCCTCTATGACGCACCATTGGAGCAGTAGAAATAATTTTAAGATTGGAAAATTTCAATAAAATTTTTTCAAAAAATTTAAAAAAATAGTAATAATGGTTATCCCACGATCCTCCTGGACAAAAAATTTGTAGAATCAATAGAAGTTTTACACAAAAAAAATGTCAAAAAAATCGAAGAGTACACACATTTTCAAATATGAGATTTAAGTTTTAAAACTTAAAAATCGCATACTAGTGCGCTATTAAGAATTTTTTGGGATTTTTTTTAGAGTACGTAAAAAAACAAAAATTTTGAAAAAAAAAAATTTGAAATTTGAACCATTGAAGAAGTTATGAGTAAAAGAAGTTTGAGTAAAACAGCAAACTACCAATTTTTCAAAATTCCATATCTTTTGAACGGGTCATCAAAGAAATCTGAAAGTTTACCACGAAGGAGTTTTCGAAGGGTACTAAAAACTGTTAACAAATTGGGAAAATCTAAAAAAAAATATTCAAAGTGCCCGATTTGACATGGTATGCCCCATATACTTTATGGGTTCCTAGACCAATATTTCGAGGTGTTACAAATGGGATGACAATTTTATATATACCCTCTATCACTAGAGTGGAGGGTATAAAAAGGATCCATGTTTGGACTTGGTACCCATTTTCCGGAAAACACTTGTGTAGGGTATCATATGGTCTATCTTGACGGACTATAATTTTCTTACTTGTTTTTTTTCTCTTTTTCAAAATACAAAGTCTTGTTGCACAGTGTTATTGCAAACAACTTATGCATATTTGTTGTTTTACATATAAGGAGAAATCAATAAAAAATGTATATCAAATTTTATTTTAATGACATTTATAATTTACAAAAATAAAATAAAGAAAAAATAAAAATGCAAAATGTGAAAATTATGCAAAAACAAATTACGCAAATTGCCAAGAAAAACAACTACAACTACCACAAAAAATCGCCAACGTTGTTTTAAAGTCAAGTGAATTCAATTTAACTCAAGCCAAATACTAACAAATCTTTATTTTTGTTTTCCTATGTACACAATTAGGGTGGCACTTTCTAAAATGGTTTATTATTATTTTTTTTTCTTAAAACATTTTTTTTTTTTAATCAAGTTTTTTGCAAATGATATTTTCAACATTGTGGAGACAATACATTTGGCAAGGACGAATTTTACTTTTTTTTACTTGTTTTTGTGTTAATATTGACCATAAAAGCCAACTATTCCGGGACCGACAATCTTGAAATTTGGAAAATCTAAATTTGCTCCACCCTAATATATACCCTATACCACAAAGTGCAGGGTTTAAAAACAGGCACAGTTGAAAAGTTTAGCATATGTATGTACTTTACAAATAACTATGAGTAGAATTTTTGACTCAATGTAAATACTTTAAGACACTTATAAGCTTTGACTTAAAGGCAAAAAAATCTACTTATAACAAGTAGAATACATATTTACTAATCGTAACGATAACCTTTTATATTTTGTTGTAAACGAAAAAAAAAAGAGAAAATCTATTTGTTTTTTTTTTTTTTTAAGTAATTGACAATTAGGAAAAGGAGAGAGAGACAGAAAGAGGAAATTCAAAAGCTTTAGATAACACAGGGCAACACCTTTTTTTTGCCCGGGATGCGGTAGCTAATTTTGGGTAATTGGAGTTTGCTGATTTTAAATCTGTCAGCCGTTTTGTTTTTTTTTGGTTCAGCTCTAGTTTTCGAGATATAGCCTACACTGAAAGAATTAGTGTACATAATATCTATGAACAAATCTCATAAAACCAAATTCATAGAATCTATGAAACAATTCATTACCTGAATTCATTAGTATTGTGAAATATTTCATAGAATTTTATTCATAGATTTTATTAAATTCATAGAAAAAATTCCTAGAATTAATGAATGCCATTCATAGAAGAAAATGTCAAAAAAAATTTTAATAATTAAAATAATAACTAAAATAGTTGAAAAAATATATTAAAAAAATAAAAAAAAAACATAAAATGAGTGAACAAAATTTGTTTAGTGTAAGGAATCTTTGAAAATAGGCCCGACGAATAATTTTTGTCATTGGACACATTGGATATCTCTTATCGTTTTCGAGATAAGCTTAAAATGTAAACTTTTTGACGTTTGACGCTGATTTTTTTTTACACAAAAAAAAAATATTTGCCAATGAATGAAATTCGTAGTATTTAAGAACAAATACATAAAAATTATGAACTTTTTCATTAAATTTTTTAAATTTTTCATTGTATTTATAAAATAATTTTGAATAGTTCTTATATTTCACATATTATGATTTATTCATAAATACTATGAAAAAAAATTTAATAAATTTTATGAATTTGTTCATAAATACTATGAAAGTCGTTCATTGGAATATGTTTTGTGTGGTAAAATACGGCTCTGGCGAAGATTTTGATTTAAGTCGAAATGAAGTGGTGGAGGCACCCCAGATTCATAATCGAGAAAGACATTTACAGTGTTCGCAACTTCAGGTTTAAGTTGGTTCAGCCGAGAATCTTTTTCTTGTCTTTTTGTAGGGGTTTTATATAAAAAAATTCAAAATTTCAAATTCTGTTTGAAGTAATTTTCAAATTTTTGTAGAAAAACTCTACAAAAAGACAAGAAAAAGATTCTAAAAAAGTTAACACCATAAGGGTTTTAATTCTGTTTCAAAATTATATTTGAACTCTAAAATATCTATCATTTATTTTTTTATAAAAATTTAACTTTTTCTGAAAGTATACAGGTAGTTAAGTTTGAAAAGGCAATTTAGTTGTATTTTTCCAATTTGAGACTAAAAACTGAAGTCTCACTTTAATTTTTCCCATCACATTTTTTTTTGCCATTCTGACAAAAAATCATTGATGAACTAAAACTGTCGCAACGTATAAAACAAAAACTTACCTTACTTTTAGCCAAAAGTATTCAAACTTTATATACAAGTAATCCTCTGTTTACGCAATATTTATGTTATCCAAAGCGAAAGCGTTAACCTTATGTTAAGTACACAGAAAAAATTGTAGTTTTAATTGATTTTCAATTAAAACTTTGTTGTATTAACAAACAATTTAATTGTATTGACAAAGAAATTAATTGTTTTTTTTTTTATATAAAACAGCACAATTAAATTGTTTGTTAATATAATAACGATTTAATTGCAAGTAAAACAACAATACAGATAATTTTTTTCTCACATATTGAGTCATTTAAGTTAGAGATGGGCGCTTGAGTGATTTTTGAATCACACTCACTCACGCTCATGACAGGAATTTTTGAATCACGCACCCACACTCACGAGCATATTTTTTCTACTCACACTCACTCATAATCACATGAGTAAATTTAATACAACGCACTCACACTCGCGTGCACTCACACTCACGTTGTGAGTCAGCGAAACTCTTACTTATACAAAAAAAAAAAAATCAAAAACTAAAATTTCAAAAATCTTTCAAAACTTTCAGCAACATTTGAAGTTCAGCATAATTTTACTTTTTTCTTTGCTTTTTTCGGGACGAAATCTTAAGTTAGCCAAATTTTAAAATTTTTTTGACGCTTTTTTGGTACGAACGGAAATATGAAGAGAAAATAAATCACGCAAACTCACGCAAAAAAATCAACTCACGCAAACTCACTCACGCAATTTTTTTCTCCACTTACTCACACTTGCTCACAATCACGTGAGTAAAATTGAATTCAGCCACACTCACGCGTGATCACGCGTGAATCACGCTCTAATCTGCTCATGTGCCCATCTCTAATAAAAATATTTATAAAATTCTGATAAGATTTAAATAAAAAAACACCATGAAAGATTAATTTTCAAGAAAAATATTTCTCATTTTCAAATTTATTTATGTTGGTAATTTTTTGCATGACTTAACAGACAAAAAACAAAAATTTAATCATGGTGTAATTAATAAAGAAAAATTACCTCGAGCTAGAATAAACCTACTCAAAGTATAATAATCATAAAATAGAAATAGAAATCCAGAATTCAAGAAAAAATCTTAAAATTTTTATACCCTCCAACCACAGTATGGGGGTATACTCACTTTGTCATTCCGTGTGTAACGCATCGAAATATCGGTCGGGGACCCTATAATATGATCAGTGATAAATTGATCAGTGATCGATTCTAAGACATTCTAGCGATGTCCGTCTGTCCGGCCGTCTGTCTGTGGAGACCCCTGAAATTTGACACAAATATGTCTAATTGTCATAGACTGGTTAAGTTCGGAGTGGGGCAAAATCGGACCACGGGGGAAAAAGTTCCCCCTTTAAGAACTAAACCAACCTCTGAAAAAACGCCATTTTTTATAGATTTTTTGTACTTTTGCTTAGCAAACGAAACATTTTTTATGTCAGAAGAAGTTCAAAGTCCTCTAGTTGAATCCAGGATGGTTGTCTCCTACCACCGAAACCCCCCACCACAAAAAAAAAAAGACGCCCCTGTTTTTTTAAATCTTTTTTTTTAAGGTGTTGGAGGGTATAAAACAGGGATGTTAAAGTTGGTACAATTGTACTTTTTTTGGTACATATTGACCTTCAAAAGTACCGTGGTACTACCGCGACTCATTTGGTACAATTTTAAAATTTAAAATTTCTTTATAACTCATCGAAATATCGGAATAATACCCCAACATTTTTCTTTACTTAAAAAAAAATGCTCACAAAGGAACTAATGCTAGACCGATTAACACCATAAATGAGACACTTTTTTTAGTTGTTTTAAAACGGTTTAAAGTAGTACAATACAATTTTTCTAAAAATTAAAAAAAAAAGTTATCAGAATTAGACACTTAAGAAAAAAATTCTTACTCTCTTTTATCAAACCAAAAGTCTCGGAATTTCCCACAGAAAAATCAGTCAGTTATTTATAGACAATTAATGAAGATATTATTAATTGCAGATTTTGACACCTTTCATCGTTAGACGAATTCTGAGATCTTGATACATTTTTCGTGTTTACACACTCAGTTACATTTTTCCTGTCTAAAAATTCTAGAATTCTGAGAATTTTTCCTATAGATAAAGTATCGGACAATGAGACATTTTTCTGCAGAATAGATTTCAAGAAATTGTTCATAAACGCCCCTGATTTTTTTTTGTGGGTGGGGGGGGGGTATACACGGTTTAGTACAACCGAATTAATTTACACTCTCATTTGTTTTAGTTAAGTTTTTATTACTTAAAAAAAAATGGTACCGTGAGGGTCCAAAAAGTACAATTTTTTGGAAAGTTGGTACAAAATTGAAAACCCCATTTAACATCCCTGGTATAAAAGATTCGGCACAGCCGAATTTAACACTCTCACTTGATTTTCTTTGACATTATAAAAAGAGCATGAGAAGAACTTTTATATTAACTTAGCTTGATCTGAATCTGTCGAATAGTTTTTGAGATATAACCATTTGTTTTTTAACACAGTTTTTCCTACGATGAAATTTCAAAGACTATAATCTCGAAAATCGTTTGACCGATTTAAAATTTTTGCTGATATTCGTATTTAGCATATCAAAATCAACAAAAATAATTAAACGCAAGATATAAATATTTTTAAATCCTGATTAATTTTTATTAAAAAATAAAAATTGTTTTATTCGACCCTTAAAATATTATATTTTGAGTAGGTTTATTCTAGCTCGAGGTCATTATTTCCTTTACTAATAAAAACTATTATATTCTCATAGAATAATTTAGTTTAACAAATTTTAAGATACTTTTTTAAACATTTTGGAGACGTAGAAAAAAAGTTGGTTTAAGCAAATTTCAATCTACCGTATCTCGAAAGCCCTAATTTCTGGTTCTAAAATTTATGTTTAAAACTGAATTCACAATGACGGAGTACTATGTGCCAGGGATGTTAAAGTTGGTACAATTGCACTTTTTTTTTCACATTTTGACCTTCAAATGTACCGTGGTACTACCGCGACTCATTTAGTACAATTTTAAAATTTAGTACAATTTTAAAATTTAGTACAATTTTAAAATTAATTTCTTTATAACTCATATCTGAAAAATACCCCAACATTATTCTTTACTTTAAAAAAATGCTCACAAAGGTACTAACACAGAAAATAAAATCGTCAAATTTAAATCAACAAACATCAATTGTAAATCAACCAAACATGATATAAACTAAACATTTAGTAAAAACGGACGCCTGTTAGTCCATAATACAAAACTTCAATTTTATTTTCAACAAACTCAGTCAAGTAATTTTATTTCAAAATTCTTTTATCATGTCAACAAATAGTGTTTGTGTTTGCTAAATTTCTTTGTTGAATTGTGTTTGTTGAATTTCTTTGTTGAAAAAAAATTAAGATTTTTTTGCTTTTGTCAGATCAACAAATTGTGTTTATGTTTACATGATTTAGATTTAGTAATTTTACACTTTCATTTGTTTTAGTTAAGTTTTTATTACTAAAAAAAAATGGTACCGTGAGGGTCCGAAAAGAACATTCTTTTTTAAGTTAGAACAAAATTGAAAACCCCATTTAACATCCCTGCTATGTGCTAGAGAATGGATTTTGTTCCTTTCTCTTTCGCACTTACACATTTTTTGTATAATGTAATCTCTATTTTTAGAGACGGTACTCTGTAGTACAGAGCAGTGTTGGTATTTGAAAATTATTACTTTTTTGTAAGTGCTAGTTTTGATAGTAAAATCGTCCCTGCAGGAAAGGTGACCAGTCGAGAATCGGCCATTGAGTGGTACTTTAAAAAAAAAGGGACCTGTCACTAATAAACACCTTGTGATATGTCGCGAACTGATTTTTTAGATCACTTGATACATTTTTACTGGTCTAAGGACTAGTATTCCACGACCAGTCCACAATCAGTCATAGGATAGGTTTTTCGGATCAATTTTTCCTGCAGGACAAATCAATATCCCGTAGGCATTTAACACTTCCCAGGCAGAAAAATACGAACGGGAAAGCGCTGGCAAAGTACCTTTTATGGTCGCTTGTGTGCTGGGAAAGCATCACAGTTTAGCACTCTCCCAGCGTCCAAAATGATAACCACGGTAAACGGTATGCCATTGGTATTTTAAAGCGCTTTGAAAGCGCTTTAAAAACAAAAATTATGGTACTATTATAGCACTTTTAGAACAAAAAATGGGACGTATCAAAATTGTATAAGTCCATAAGACACAACTTTTTTTGGTGTTTATTTGAATAAATACATTTAATAAATTAGGATTAAAAATTTATTGACTAATTTATTAGGACAAAAAAAAAATTTTTGGACACTCTTTCAAATATTTTCTAAGTCCCGAAAAAAATTTGTTTGCAGTTTTCTTTGCGTTTTGGAATTAAAAATGCTTCTAGGAAAATTTTTGGAAAAGTCCCGAAAAAAGTGGTGCATTAAACCGAATCGGGTAGTGTTCCAAAGGGATAGGCCCAGTGACATTTCACATGTGATGTATCCGGAGTTTAAGACACTTCCTCACGAAAGAAACAGGTGTTTTTATATAAAAGGTGTCAAGTTTGTAATATGTAGGTCATTGTGTCTATGTGACATATCACGAGAACTATCAAGGACCGGCCACTTATCCTGCAGGGAAATAAAAAATATTCCAATTGTTACGAAAATTAATAAATTTTAATAAAAAATTTATACTTTGAACGGATTTAAATAGAAAAACATTGGCAAAGCGCTTGCAAAGCACTTTTTCGAATTCATACTACCTTCTATACAAAAAATTAAGTGCTTTGCCGAGACTTTTTCTTTGGAACGGTTGGCAGTTTCTGCCTGGGTTGTTTTACCATTCCCTTTGAAATCTGAGTAAATGAGTTTTTGTTTTCTTTAAAATTAAATTTAAAGAAAACAAAAACTCACATTGTGGCAAAACATGGTAAGATTCTTAAAAGGGGAAAACTGATCCTTTTTTCGTTTTTGTAATACATAACTAAATTTTAGTAAAAATATTTTTTTTATTAATTTTAAATAAATTTTAACAATTTTTGAAGAGAATCAAAAAGGGCCAAAACTGCTTTTTGTGGTGCCACTGACCATTCAATAGTGCCAATAATGACACTATTGTGCCACACTTCCCAACCGTGGTACAGAGTACTCCGACATTGTGTCGGAGCCTTAAATTTTCCTTAAATCGCGTAAAACGAGGGTTACCTTTGTTACATACTTACAGTACCTACTACGAGTAGTAAGTACTACAAATAACAATTTTTACTCGTTACATACTCACAGAAGAAATGCACAAGGGCGCATATACACATAGATACATTAATATTTCGGTATAGAAGTTAAGGAAGAAGGATAGGAAGGAAATAGTGTTGTGGTGTATATATATTGTACAAAAACAACAACTAAATCTACGTTAAAAATTGTTATGAACCAAAGTGAATTTGCACGTTTTTTTTTCATTTTTTTCGTTCGTTTTTTTCACTGTTTTTCCTTTATTTCTGTTCCGTGTTTATTTGTCTTTAATGGTTAGTGGAAGTGTTGTCAATAAAGTAATTTTATATTTTCTTAATTTTGTTAGATTTTTTGGAGTTTGGAGAATTATTCGTCGCTAAAGATTTTTTATGCCCTCCACTCTAGTGATAGATGGTATATTTAAGTTTGTTATTCCGTTTGTAACACTTTGAAATATTGGTATACCCCATAAAGTATATGGGGCATTCCATGTCAAATCGGACACTTTGAAATTTTTTTTTAAATTTTTCCAATTTGTTTACCGTTTTTAGTACCTTTCGAAAACTCCTTCGTGGTAAATTTTCACATTTTTTTGATAACCCGTTCAAAAGATATCGAATTTTTAAAAATTGGTAGTTCGTTCCTTTACTCAAACTTCTTTTACTCATAACTTCTTGAATAATGGTCCAAATTTCAATTTTTTTTTTCAAAATTTTTGTTTTTTTACGTACTTTTTAAAAAAAATCACAAAAAAATCTTAATTGCGCTCTAGTATGCGATTTTTAAGTTTTAAAATTTAAAGCTCATTTTTGAAAATGTTTGTACTCTTCGATTTTTTTTTAATTTTTTTGTGTAAAACATCTATCGATTCTACAAATTTTGTGCCCAGGCGGATCGTGGGATAACGATTATTACTATTTTTTAAAATTTTTTGAAAAAATTTTATTGTAATTTTCCAATCTTAAAATCATTTCTACTGCTATAATGATGCGTCATAGAGGGGTCCTTTATAAGACCGACCCCCATTAATTTTTACGTCTTAACATTTCTTTGGAACAAACTAATACCCTATCTCCAATTTCTAAGGGGGCTCCCACACAAAACGACATTTTTTAAAATTTGCTCCAACCGCTCTAACTGCCCTAATAGTGCCCTTAGAGCAACAAAATGTATGACCGACCCACAATATTTTTTTAGTCCAAACATTTTCTCTGAACAGACCTACCCTCTATCTTTAACTGTTAAGGCGGTCCCCATACAATTTTTTTTATTTTTTGTAAATTTGTTTTATTTAATCAGCTTCTACCGGTCCAATGGTGTGTCCGAGAGGGGTCATTAGTGAGACTGACCCCCATTTATTTTACCCTACAACATTTTTTTTAAATAAACATACGCCCTATCTCCACTCCCTAAGTTGGCTTCCATTCAAAATAACATTTTTATAAAATTTGCTCCAACTGATATTTGTATGGGAGCCTGCTTAGGGATTGGAGATAGGGCGTAGGTATGTTTTAATAAAATGTTGTAGGGTAAAAATAAATGGGGGTCGGTCTCACTAATGACCCCTCTCGAACGCACCATTGGACCGGTAGAAGGTGATTAAATAAAACAAATTTACAAAAAATAAAAAAAAATTGTATGGGGACCACCGTAACAGTTAAAGGTAGAGGGTAGGTGTGTTCAGAGAAAATGTTTGGATAAAAAAAATATTGTGGGTCGGTCATACATTTTGTTGGTCTAAGGGCACTATTGGGGCAGTTAGAGCGGTTGGAGCAAATTTTAAAAAATATCGTTTTGTGTGGGAGCCCCCTTAGAAATTGGAGATAGGGTATTAGTTTGTTTCAAAGAAATGTTAAGACGTAAAAATTAATGGGGGTCGGTCTTATAAATGACCCCTCTATGACGCACCATTGGAGCAGTAGAAATGATTTTAAGATTGGAAAATTACAATCAAATTTTTTCAAAAAATTTAAAAAAATAGTAATAATCGTTATCCCACAATCCTCCTGGGCAAAAAATTTGTAGAATCGATAGAAGTTTTACACAAAAAAATTTCAAAAAATTCAAAGAGCACAAACATTTTCAAAAATGAGATTTAAATTTTAAAACTTAAAAATCGCATACTAGAGCGCTTTTAAGAATTTTTTGGGATTTTTTTTTTTTAAAATACGTAAAAAAACAAAAATTTTGAAAAAAAAAAAATTGAAATTTGGACCATTATTGAAAAAGTTATGAGTAAAAGAAGTTTGAGTAAAGGAACAAACTACCAATTTTTAAAAATTCGATATCTTTTGAACGGATCATCAAAAAAATCTGAAAATTTACCACGAAGGAGTTTTCGAAGGGTACTAAAAACTGTAAACAAATTGGGAAAATCTAAAAAAAAACACTTTGAGTGTCCGATTTGACATGGAATGCCCCATATATATTCATGATCCTCGATCGATTTTAAGACGATCTAGCGATGTCCGTCCGTCTGTCTGTTAAAAACACGCTAACTTTTGAAGGACTTTACGTAGGCTCCTGAAGTTTGACATATATTTTGGGCATTTACCTGGTCAGGTTGATATTGCAATCCAGCGAAATCGGTAAAGTGGTTCAAAAGTTATGAGCAAAAGACTGAATTTTGGCAAGGGGTTTTCATGAATTTACGAGATAAAAACTCGCTAACTTTTGATTGGCAATTCTGAGGATGCTGAAGCTTGACATAAATATTTGTCGTTCCCCTGGTCTGGTTCGTTTTAGAATTTCAGCCAAATCGGTTAAGTGGTTCAAAAGTTATTAGCAAATCCGTGAATTTCAGATTAATTTCATCTTAAATTCACATATTGAAAACCCGTTAAACATGTTTTAAAAACAATGGTTAGTCACAAAAATATTTTACAACGTATTTTTGTCAAAAAAATAACAATATTTTTACACTAAAAAAATACACTCGAAAAAAATACACTCGAAAAAAATTTTAAACTAAAAAAAAATTTACACTGAAAAAAAAATTTAATAAATAATTTTTTTTTTTCAAAAATTACTTAAAAAAAGTTTTTTACACAAAATAAAATATTATTATTCAAAAGTGTTATTTTTTTCACGTTAGAACATTTATTTTCACTTAAAAAGGGCATTGTGGAGGGTATTCATACATTCGGCCAAGTCAAATTTAACTTTTCTACTTGTTTTTGTTTAAATTTGCTGTTAATAAAGGGGAAGATTATTTCTTTGTTATAGTAACACATTTGAGGACCACATGGGTCTATAACCCATTAGATTCGGTCAAGATTACTTGTTTGACAGCTGTCAAAAGTGTCGCTTCTGTTAAGTCTGTGGTACTGTCCTAAAAAAAAAGTAAATCCCCCACTGAGCATTGACAGAAAAATAGCTAAACTGCGAACATTCAAAGATTCAGCAACACTGATTTAACTTTTCCTAGAAAAAAAGGATTTGTGTTTTTCAATTTAAAAACAGTTGACATCATTTTATCTAGGTGTATATTTATGTTAGTATGTGTGTTTATACCTACATTTTTTTTGAATGCTTTTAGGTTAAATGTAAATTGTGAGTAATGGTAACAAAATGGTTTGAACTACACATGTTGTTCAAACAAATACTATAACAAAAACAACAAAAAAATGAAATAAAATAATAAAAAATAAAAATTGTGTGCAGAAAAAATAATTTGTAGTAAGAAAATAAACATGTAATATTCATTTGGATTAAAAATATATATTTTTTTATTTTAATTAAACAAAAACAAGAGAATTTTTGTTGCTTTAAAACAAATTTTAGTGGTTTTATATAAAAAAAAGATTAAAATACTTTGTCTTTTTAGCAAAGTTTTTATTTTTTTTTAATTTGCCATAAATTATTGGAGCATTAAGCTTACAAGGGAAGTCTCCCTAGTGTCACCCGCGGATCTTTATGGAATTGGTTTTATTTTGTAGAGCAGAAAAAATAAAGGGACACGTATTTTTTTTTAGCGGCCCAAATTCATATTTAGGGGGTAAAAAGGAGGGGGGAAGACAAGGCCATTTTTCAGTTTTTTTCGTTTATCTCCTATATTATGCAAGGAAACCTAGTCATGTTACATACCAAATGAAAGGTCTTTGAAAAACCTATCTACTTGTGCTAAGAACGTGTTCAAGCATGCACAACTTTTCGTCATATTGAGTAAAATACCAAAATTTTAGGACATTTTTGTTAATAAGTCGAAAAATATTAACTTCTTTGGCCCGTTGTTAGCACCACGAGATAGGTATTCTTAATACCTTTAATCTGATACCACACATGCCTATATCAATTTTGCTTAAATAGGCGTAAATTGTAAAAAACTGAAAAAGGTCAATTTCCCCCCATACAAATCGACCCCCCCTAAAAATGAGTTTGGGCCGCTAAAAAAAAATACGTGTCTAATTAATTTTCGTTCTTAACAACATATCCAAATTTCATGAAGATCGGAGGGTGACACCAGGGAGACTTCCCTTGTTAGTAAGTTGCTCGTTTTCACGTGAAAAAAGATCCAATTTTTACTGGCTTTATAAAAGCGTAAAAATTTTGTTGAAGTGGTATTCTGTTCGCTGGTAAAAAATCCGAAATGTACACAGAGAAAATTATTGGCTAAACAATTTCAATTAAATCTATCGATCAACAAAATTTAAATGAGTCAATTATCGTTTTGATCAAATTTTTTTTTATATTGTTGGCAACATATTGGAAAGCAAAAAATATGAATTTCTTCATAATTTTTTCATAAGCTTACAATTCATTCGTTAAATCAATTATTTTAATTGACTTTAAATAAAAAATTGATAAAACTTGTGATCAAAATCGAAAAAGTGTTTTATTAAATAAAAAAAAAAAATCAATTAATCACCTACAATTTGAAGATTTATATAAAAATTTTCTTCATCGGAGGAGTTTCATTAAAAAAATTAATTGAAACCGCGTTTTTGGTGATTGAAATTCGTTTTCAGTTCTTTCTAGTACTAAACTTAAAAAAACCCTTGTAAAATTACAAAAAAAGTTTGTTACTTTTTTTTGCTACCTCCTATTTGACACGAATTCCTTGTTATTTTACAAGCTTTTTACCAATAATTTTGTAATTTTACAAACTTTTTACCAATAAAATTGTAAATTTACAATGTTTTGACGCGATAAAACTTACAGGGAGGTTTCGTGAATTTACTAGATTTGTTGCTACCTCCTATTAACTAATTTCTAGTAAAAATTACGAGCTTTTTTGTAATTTTACAAGATTTTTTCCAATAAAATTGTAAATTTACAACTTTGTTTGGCGAAATACAAGGAATTCTCGTAAATTTACTAATTTTTTTTTTTAATTTTTGAAAATTTGTAAAATTACAAGAAAAACTATAATATTACGAAAAAAAACGTAAATTTATTTGTTAAAAAACAAGAAATATTGGTAAAATGGGATTTAAAATTTATTTGTTAAAAAACAAGAAATATTAGTAAAATGGGATTACGAGACTTATTCTAGTAATTTGACATGGTTTTTTTGAGTGTACCGAGTTATTTTTATCAGGAAAATTTTACGCTTTTTGTAAAGCCAGTGTGAAATTTTTTTTTTATATGGATTTCGACAGAGTTTCACGTGAGCAGCTTACTTATCTTAAGTGGTAAAAATTTGAGGCCATTCGGATTAAATTAACCTGTGGCACCAGGCAACCAAAGTTTCTGATATTTGGAAATTTGCGACACATCATATTTATTAATTTATAATGCTTTAGCGCCCGAATATAAAAAAAGTAAAATCGGCGAACGGTTTTCGAGATATCGCAAAAAATTACGGTTTTTTCCTATGTGCAAGAATAATTTTTTAGCTAGAGACAGTCTTTTATTTAAACTTAATTTGAGACACATCCGATCATTTTAACCCGTGGCTAACAACCTAACCTAACCTAACCCGTGGCGCCCTTGAAACAATGCTTTGGATTTTTAGAGGATTTCCACCAATATTTTGGATTTAAAAAACTAAAAAATTATCTTGTGATATTTTATTGATTTTCGCATGCTAAATATGAATATCAAAAAATTGCTAAAATCGGTCGAGTGGTTTTCGAGATATCGCCATTTAAAATTTGTAACAAAATTTAGAAAAATAACAGTTTTTGCCTACGTTGAAGAAATTTTTTAAAAAATATCTCAAAGTTATTTTCCATTGACTATTTCATAGAGCTTGGGACAAACTTTAATTTAAACTTAATTTTAGCCAAATCAGAACAATTTAATTCATGGCGCCCTTCAATCAAAGTTCAGAGTTTTTGTTGAAAATTTTCTAAAAAACCAAAACTTTGTTCGAAGGGCGTCAAGTTTTATGAAATTCAAGGGTCAAGGGAAATTTTGAATATCTTTTTAAAAAATTTCTTGAACGTGGAAAAAAAACTGTAATTTTTGGCAAATTTCAAATAGTGATACCTCGAAAACCGTACTAACTATTTTTATTTTTTTATTAAATATATGTGTCGGAAGATATATATTTTAAAAAATTCTGTTTTTATTTTTAAATTAATAAAAATTATTTACTATTCGAACTATAAATTCTATTAAGAAAGATTACTCCAGCTCGAGGTCACGTTTCTTTACTAATTATTATGATGGTATTGTCAAAGTAACAATTTTTAAGAAAATATTTATAAATTTTGTTTGTTTTATTTAAATTAATTGGTATGGTAATTTTGCAAGACTTTCTCGACACGTGTTTATAGGTCGAAAAATAAATAATTTTTATTAATTTGGAAATTAACGCCGCTGTTTCAAAAAAAGTAATTCACAAAAAAAAATGTGAAAATTAAAATTTCCGAATTTTTTTGGTGTTCTAGATTTTACATCCGATTTTTTTTTCGTTTTGTTTCACATAAAAAAATTTGGTGAAAGTAAAACGAATGCACTTTTTTCCTTATAATTTTTTAAATTTTAATTATTCGATTGCAACTTCGGATGAAAACGTGATCAACAAAACACTAAACATGATTTCATGTGATTCGGAAATTTTCATGTGAATTGAAAAGTTGTAAAAGACAGAACAGAGGCCTAAAACAGAATTTAAAATAAAGGACAGCGCGTCTCACCTTCTATTCATATTATAAATTAGAGGGAATACAAACAAAAAATACTGAACATCTTACTCGTGTAATACCAAACATACGTGGTATATCAAATTAATATCAAACATACGATGGTATGTTTGATATTAAATGGAGTTGGTATGATTCGGCATTTCGTTTTGAACTTACAATTAGAGCTGTATTATGTTGTGTATTTAGTACATAAATTCTCATTATGCCTACTTACATACGAATTTAAGACTTTAAGTTTTGCCACTAACGATTATCAATTTGCTAAATACTCTTGACAATGAAAGCTCACAAATTCCGAAACACGTGTCGTGTACCTAAGTTTTGCAAAATGACCATACTAATCAATTTAAAACAATCAAACTTTATAAAAAGTTTTTTGAAAATTGTTACTTTGACGGTTCGTAATAATTAGTAAAGAAACGTGACCTCGAGCTGGAGTAATATTTTTCAATATTTTTTTAAAATTTTCAAAAATCGCCAGGCGCTACGTGTTTATTTTACCAGATTGGCCTCAAATTGTTACCACATAACTTTTAGGTCTAGCAGGATAAACATTTAGAATACACTCTGCAACTCGATTTTGTATCTTGGATGGTCCCATTCAAGATACCCCCAAATTTGTTGCACAGTGTTATTTTAGATAAATATGTAAAAAATTAAAAAAAATAACTTAATTCAAGTAATTTTTGATGTATTTAAAAACAGCTGATGTGCAAAACGTACTCAAATTTTCGTTAAACATTAATTTTTTAAAACTTTTTTTTTTCACTGGTGAACAACTTACTTTAACTTAAAGCAAAACAGAAAAGCTGAATTACAACAACGGCGGTAAGCAGTGGCGACGTAATATTTTCACATTTGCAGAGATAGAGTATAAATGTTAGTAGTAATATTTAAGCTCTAACAAATTTTGAAGTAAGATGAATATACGATTTTCATATGATAGAACAAAAGTTGAGTTTACCTTATTTTAAGAGTAAACATTTCTGATTCTTCACATTATTTCTTTTCTTAAAATAATAGTACAAATTTTCACAACAATTAATTTTTATTGACACCTTCAAAAAAAATCCATTAACATTTACTTAAGCTCTATACTATTCTTCATTTACTATTGTAAAATTAGTTAATTACGCTTTTAAACATTTGTTTAACGGATTACAATTTTTACAATAAAACTACAAGACTTTCAAGATTACAATCCGCTTAAGTCTGTCATCAAATCTATTGCATGCTACACGCACTAAATATCTTTAGTAGTGGATATATTGTCTCATATGTTTCAATAAATTACATTAAGTAATCTTACAAGGGAAGTATCTCAACCCTTATGAACCGATTTGCCTGAAACTTAAAATATATATCAAAGAGATAATTCTAAGGTTGGGGTGTCTCGGTTTATCGGCCATATCGAGGATTTAGGGGTTCAAAACATGGGTCAAAAAATGGCGAAAAAATCGTTTTTTGGATTTTTCAGCTATTTCTTTTTAAGAAACTATATGATGTTTTCATATGAGAAGAAAGGTTTTTTTAGTGCCTATCCAGTGGTGGAATAACCTTGTAAAAATTCGTCTTCTTTAAATGTTTTTTTCAGGAAAATGTGTAAATTTTGGGGGGTACTTATGTGAAGACATAGACCTACGATATCCATATGGATAAGAAATAATCTTTATTAAATTTAAGTCGACCCGTATTTTTGCCCTAAATGATATTCCTCTTAGTTCGGAAGTTATCAAAATCTTCCCGAAGGTCCACATGGTTTCATAAGGGGACAACAAAATTTTTAAACACCGATATGGCCGATAAGCCGAGACACCCCAACCTTAAAATCGTCTCTTTAATATATATTTTAAGTTTCAGGCAAATCTGTTCATAAGGGTTGAGATACTTCCCTTGTTAGTATTTACCTTTGCATTTGTTTTATGTCCCAGCAAAGAAAAGTGCGGATTACTTTTATTTTGACTGCTTTAAAACTATGAAAAATGTAATCAAATACAAGAAAAATAACATTGAAACATGAAAAAAAGTTTTGGAGTAACAAAATTCATTAAAAATGCTTTTAGAGTTTTTTTTAAATTTTGTAGGTTCGGAAATGTTAATTAGAATCGATGCTGCAACTAATTATTTGAAACGGAAAATTTTGCTGGGAATATATATCTATTTAAAATAAATGTTAGAAAAACAAATCTTAACTATTTTTTAAACGAGAGCTAACCTAAAAAAATGGATTCAGCTTACTCGAATTAGGTTTATCCGCCGGCTACCCCGCTTATTACGTTTTAGAACTACCATAATGTAATTGTTGATTAGGGGACGTATGAATAATATTTAACTTGTACCACGTTACGTATACGCATTGGGAAGTTAATTTAAATGCAGTGTTGCCAGTAGATGTTTTCCCCTACATTCGAAAAAAATTTCCCCTACAATTTATTTCTACATTAAAACTGGACAAATTTTATTAAAAAATATTTTTTTAAGGTTTCAATAATAATAAAAAAAAAGCAGATTATTGCCCAGCTAAATATTTGGTTGCAAAGAACCGGTGTGGAACAAGAACCTGTTCTAATTCTGGTGCTACACCAATTTTTTTGTATAGAGGGCAATCCCACTGTTCGGAAACATGCCTCTGGGCGTCACTGAAAATTTGTATCATAGATATTCACGTTTATATGAGATATGTTGCATATTTGGATTTTAAAAATTCGGTGTAGTTTTTAAATTATTGAAATTACTTGAAATTTGGAATGTAGTATCCTTTCTTATTTTTGATTTTTTTTTTTCAAATAAAATTTATTCTAAATGTTCTGAATGAAAATTCTTGTGATGGAAAAATTTCTTTTTATGTAAATTAAAATACAATGACGGTTGTGACTTAAAAAATTTTTGGGATTACTAAAGTCTAAAAAGTGCCTGTACTTTTGCCCAAAACATTAAATCATGATAATGTTTTGCGGAAGATTTGGGTGTACTTGCCAAAGCAAAGTTTTTTTAGAAAAAATAATGTTACATTACTTTGCCATTCCATGCAAAACGAATTGAAATATCAGTCGAGGACCCCATTAAATAAACAAAAGAGCTCTACATTTCGTAAGTGAGTGCAAAAATAAGTGCAAAAAAGTGTTTTTATATTTTGGAGAGTACAAAGATTCGGCACCAAAGAATATACCACTCTCACAACAAATTATGTAAAAAAAATTTAATGAACCCAAAATTTTTTGTGAAAAAAAAAAATTGATGTAAAAAGCTTTTGATGAAAAGAAAAATTTTTTGATATAAAAAAAAATTGATAAAAAAAAAAAAATTTTGGTGAGAAAAAAATTGATAACAAAAAATTTAATGAAAAAAAATATGATAAAAAAAAATTTATGAAAAAAAAATTTAATGAAAAACAAAAAAATTTCATGAAAAAAAATTTTTGATGAACAAAAAAAAAAAAACATTTTATAAAAAAAAAATTAATGAAAAAAAAATTTATGAAAAGAAAAATTATGAAATAACATAAAAATTATGAAAACAAATTTTGATGAAAAAAAAAATTTTGATGAAAAAAAAAAAATTGATAAAAAAAAAATTAATAAAAAAAAAATTAATGAAAAAAAAAAAAAAAATAAAATTTGATGAAAAAAAGAATTTGATGAAAAAAAAAGAATTTGATGAAAAAAAAAAAATTAGATAAAAAAAAAATATGACAAAAAATAAGATAAAAAAAAATATGAAAAAAAGTTTGATAAAAAAAAAATATGAAAAATAAATTTTATGCAAAAAAGTTTGATGAAAAAAAAAAAAAATTGATGAAAAAAAAATTTTGATGGAAAAAAAAATTGATTGAATTAAAAATTTATGAAACAAAAAAAAAATTGATGAAAAAACATTTTTTTTTGTTGAAAAATAATTATGTTACTTTTTATTCACCAGCTGGTGAAAACCGGTTTTATTCACCACGAGGTGAATTATTATCCAAGTTACAAACCCAAGTTATTAAAATTTTTGGTTTTAAGAAAATGAAAAAAGTGATTCTTGTTTTCTTTTTCGTTAATTGTTAGCCTATATAGTCAAACTGAGGTGGCGTCCTGCAACTTTTTTAAAATTAGACACCTAAAAACGTTATCATGTTAAAAAAGTGCCATTAATTTAAAGAAACCATGTTTTAACAATAAGGAGCATATGTAAATGTGTTGTCTGTAAACTTCTAATACATTTTTCGCTAACTATTATTTAACAAGTAGAAAAGTTAAATTCGACTTGGTTGAATCTATGAATATCCTCCACAATGCCCTTTTTAAGCGATAGTAAATTTTCTAACGCGAAAAAAAATAAAATTTTTGATTAGAAATATTTTATTTTGTGTAAAAAAACTTTTTAAAGTAATTTTTGAAAAAAAAAAAAAATATTTTTTTTTGAGTGTAAAATTTTTTTTGAGTGTAATTTTTTTTTTAATGTTAAAAATGTTGCAGGGTAAAAATAAGTGGCGGTCAGTCTTAAAAATAAGTGGGGACCGGAAGAAGCTGATTAAATAAAACAAATTTACAAAAAATAAAAAAAAATTTATGAGGACCGCCTTAACAGTTAAAGATAGAGGGTAGGTGTGTTCAGAGAAAATGTTTGGACTAAAAAAATATTGTTGGTCGGTCATACATTTTGTTGCTCTAAGGAGCGGTTGAAGCAAATTTTAAAAAATGTCGTTTTGTGTGGGGGCCCCTTTAGAAATTGGGATAGTTTGTTCCAAAGAAATGTTTAGACGTAAAAATTAATGGGGGTCGGTCTAGTAAACGACCTCTCTATGACGCACCATTAGAGCAGTAGAATTGATTTTAAGATTGGAAAATTGCAATTTTAAAAAAAATTTTTAAATTTTTAAAAAATAGTAATAATCGTTATCCCATGATCCTACTGGGCAAAAAATTTGTAGAATCGATAGAAGTTTTACACAAAAAAATTTCAAAAAAATCGAAGAGTACAAACATTTTCAAAAATGAGATTTAAATTTTAAAACTTAAAAATCGCATTCTAGAGCGCTTTTAAGATTTTTTGGGATTATTTTTTAAAAAGTAAGTAAAAAAAAATTTTTGGAAAAAAAAAATTTAAATTTGGAACTTTATTGAAGAAGTTATGAGTAAAAGAAGTTTGAGTAAAGCAACAAACTACCAATTTTTAAAAATTCGATATCTTTTGAACGGGTCAACAAAAAAATCTGAAAATTTACCACGAAGGAGTTTTCGAATGGTACTAAAAACTGTAAACAAATTGAAAAAATCTAAAAAAACATTTTATTTTAAAGTGTCTGATTTGACATGGAATGCCCCATATACATATATATATTATTGATCAGTAGGGATGAGATTTTTATGCACTAAAAAATCGAAAATATGCGCTTAAAATATGCGCTAAAAAAAATCAAAATATGCACTAAAAAACCATAAAATATGCACTAAAAAATAAAATGTGTACAATAAAAATCTTGTTTTCATAGGAAAACTTTATACAAGCAAGATTTTGTTAGAAATTAAGAAAATTTATAAAAAAAAGATTAAGAAAAAAAAAAAATAATTTTTCTTATTTTCAAAATAAATTTTTAAATTTTAAAAATTTTTGAAAAAAATAAATTTCAATTTGTGTTTTTGCTAATTTATGTCAAAATATGCAAAAATATGCACTTAAAAGTTGGAAATATGCACAAAATATGCATTTAAAATCAAAATATGCAAAAATATGCATTTTCACCAAAATATGCAAAAATATGCAAAAACAAATCGATGCCAGTTTAACGCAAATTTCTTGATTCGGAAAGATAATTGGTCGATATCGTTTTTAGTCTTTCGACAAAAAACATGCATTTGCATGGAAATCTCATCCCTATTGATCAGTAATTGATTTTAAGACATTCTAGCGGTGTCTGCCTATCTGTGGAAATGCCCTTTTTTCAAATATTCTCATTGAACAGCATTTAAACGCACGGAAATTATATTTTTATCCCAAATTGATGCCCAGTGGAAGTATTTAAAAAGGACCTAAATGACAACTTAAATTTTTATTTTAGCGATATCTCGAAAACTTAAGATGACTCAAAACAAGTAACAGCATTTTTGGAATTATGATATCCGACATACCCAAAATCGATTTTCACTTTTTGATGACCAGTGTTGATAAATTATAACTCACAAACATGCCAAAAATTGCCCGTTTTCGAAGTTTTATTTGGCTATATCTAGAAAACTAGAGTTGACCAAAAAACGGTTGCCAGATTTAAAATCAGCGTACCCCAATTACCCAATCCGGGCAAGAAAAGAGTGTTGCCTTGTGTATTTGATTCTTAGGTCCGGTGCTACGAGTTGTTTTTACTAGGCCACATTAAAAAAAAACGTTTTCTTTTTAAATATTATAAATAAAATTGTATCACTACTAATTCTTATTTTTCCTCTTCTTTATTGCAGGTGTTTTTGGTTTATATTCCCCAAAAGAATTCCAAGAATGATGTTTTGAAACCTAAAAAGCACAAGAAAAATTAATAAAACGGCATCCATAGTGAGTGAAAACGAAAATTTTCAAGTGAAGTAGCACAAAACAAACAGAAACAACAACAAAAAATCAAAACGGATAAAAAAGAAAATTGTAACTAAAATCGTACGTGCTGGTGCATCAAGAAAAAAAAGAGTCAAAGAAACGAAAGAAAAAAATAAGAGTTTTAAAAAATTTTTCCTTTTTTTTTGTTTTTTTGCAAAGTAATAAAACTAAATTTATTTTTCCTCTTTAAAAACTAAAACTAAATAACTAAAAGCTACAATAACACAAATTACTGGCAATTGAAAAATTTTGTATAATTTGTTTTAGTTAAATAATAAAAAAAAAACGCGAAAAAAGAATAATTAATTGTTAAACAAATAAAAACAAATTAAAAAAGTTTTAAAGTTCAACATATTTAAAGGCGTAAGCTTAAAGAGAGAAAAAGAGAGAAAATTCAAACGAAGGCAAGAGAGTGTGTGTGAGAGAAATTAAGAGATTGTGATAGAAAAGGGAGAGAAAGAGAGGCTTGAAAAGAAAATTTTTCAATACAAAAAATCACAACAACGTCAACTAATAAACCTATACAACAAGCTACTGTTGCTGCCGCTGTTAGTGGATTACCAACTAATACAACAACTACAATATCAACAACATCTACTACATCACAACAACAGCAAACAACATCACATCAACAACAACAACAAACAAAAGCTTTAACTGCTGCCCACACTTATCCACAGCTTTTGCAACACCAACAATCGCAGCAACAACTACAAATTAATCCAACAACAGCGGCAGCAACAGCAGCAGCAGCAGCACCAACAGCAGCCACTTCCTCCTCCATAACAGCTAAACAAAACACGACAGCGACTACTACACGTAGTCGCCATAATCGACGTAGTAACAGTACCAGCATCACCACGAATCCACACGGCAAAAGCAGCGGCTCCCAAACGGCAGCTAATATTAAACAAAGCGCCAGCCGTAACAGCAATATACGAAGTTCTTCGTCCAATAGCACAATGGCCTCTTCCAATCATCGTGGCGGGGGTGGTGGTGGAGGCGGCGGTGGAGGAGGAGGCGGTGGTGGCGGTCCCGGCGGTTCTGGCTTACAAATTGGCTCAGCGTGGTTTCAACGCAAAATCAATTTACGACCACAACATCGAGGTGTTCATTTAGTAACAGAAGAAATTTTAAGACAAATGCCGGAATTGTCACAATTTTCAGTGGGATTATGTCATGTGCAAAGTAAGTACAAAAAAATTATTTGTGAATATTTTTTTTATATTTGTTTTAACTAAACTACTACCCAGTTTCTGTATGACGAACGTTTGCGACAAATTTGCATGTATTGTATTTTGTTATAAAAAAAACTACATGTTACTTCGTCACAGACAAATGACGTTCGTCATACAAAGTCTGGGCATAAATTCCTGTGAAATTAAGAAACAAAATTTCAGGTAGGAACAACATTTGTAAAACCTGTAATTCGCCAGATCAATAACAAATGACGTTGCAAAAACTGTTCTCAAAAGTAACAACACGCGCAATTACAGTGTTGCCATAAGAAAGCATTTTTATCTCTCTAATTTTGCATCTCTAATCTAGCCATATTGGCAAACTGTGTGCAAAACAAAAAGAAGATTTTTTTTCCACAGAAAAAGTCTCAGATTCCTAAACCTCTTACTATAGAAAAAGTTTCATACTCAAAAGCACTTTTGAGATAATTTTCCTATAGAACTGTCTCAGATTCTTATGGTCGTATTCAAAATGAAATCCTAGGCACTGTCTAGATACTGTTTAAGGATTTCTTATTCAAAACACATTTTCTTAAACTTTGAACATACGCTGAACATCTCTTGCCCAACTGACGCCATATTGATTTTGTAAAATGTAAACAACAAATTAAATGCCAAAGAGTAAAAGTTATTTTAAAACTCTCGCTTTTATTAAAAACCATTTCCACAACTTGCTTTTATAATTAAAGCCATTTTTAGTAAATAATTAAGATATTTTTTGTGGTTTGTCATAATTTTTTTTTTGTTTTTTTCTTATGTGATTTACTAAAACAGGGATGGTCAACTTTTTGTTAAGCAGACTTAACTAAAATCATTTTGAATAGACTCTTGAACAAACAGTGAACAAGCCTTAAAAACATTTTAGTTACGAACTCGATGTTCAAGGTGAACAAACCGTGTCTAAAACTTCATTTTGAATACGGCTGTTAGATTATAGAACAAATTTTTTAGACAAACTTTCAGATTCTGAGAACATTTTTCAACATAAAAAGTCCCAGATTCTGAGACCTTTTTATAGAAAAAGTTCGAGATTCTGAAATCCTTTCTTATAGAAAGTTCTTAGACCTTATTCTTATATATATTTTGGCACATTTCCTATAGAAAAAATCAGAGATTCTGAGACATTTTTCCTATAGAAAAAGTCTAACAAGGGAAGTCTCCCTAGTGTCACCCGCGGATCTTTATGGAATTGGTTTTATTTTGTAGAGCAGAAAAAATAAAGGGAAACGCATTTTTTTTAGCGGCCCAAATTCATATTTAGTGGGTAAAAAGGAGGGGGGAAGACAAGGCCATTTTTCAGTTTTTTCGTTTATCTCCTATATAATGCAAAGAAACCTAATCATGTTACATACCAAATGAAAGGTCTTTGGAAAACCTACCTACGTGTGCTCAGAACTTGTCCAAAAATGCACAACTTTTCGTCATATTGAGTAAAATACCAAAATTTTAGGACATTTTTGTTAATTAGTCGAAAAATATTAACTTCTTTGGCCCGTTGTTAGCACCACGAGATAGGTAATTTTAATACCTTTAATCTGTTAAATAGGCGTAAATCGTAAAAAGCTGAAAAAGGTCAATTTCCCCCCATACAAATTGACCCCCCTAAAAATGAGTTTGGGCCGCTAAAAAAAATACGTCGAATTAATTTTCGTTCTTAACAACATATCCAAATTTCATGAAGATCGGAGGGTGACACCAGGGAGACTTCCCTTGTAAGACATTTTTTTTTTCTGAGACATTTTTCATATGGAGAAAGTCTCAGATTCCGAAACATTTTTCCTATAGAAAAAGTCTCAGATTGTAAGAAATTTTTCCTTTAAAAAAAGTCTCAAAATCTGAGACATTTTTTGTATCGAAAAAGTCTCACATTCTGAAATATTTTTCCTATAGAAAAAAAGTCTCAGATTCTGAGTCATTATCCCTATAGACAAAGACTCTGATTCTGGGGCATTTTTTCTGTAGAAAAGGTCTCAGATTCTGAGACATTTTTTTTTTAGAAAAAGTATTTGTTCTGAGGCATTTTTTCTATAAAAAAGTCTCAGATTCTAAAACATTTTCCTATAGGAAAAGTCTAAGTCATTTTTGTGTACCAAAATTGTCACGTTTGCAACAATTTTTTCCATAGAAAATTTTTTTATACCCTCCACTTACAATTAGTGATAGAAGGTATATGGGGTGATTCACCAGCGTATTTCTTGGCTCATTTCATTAAAATAATTCCACTACGACCATCCCCGAAAATGAAAGTGTGCGAAATTGCAGCGTTTTGAAAATTTTCGGAATGGCGGTCGGAGGCTAGTAGGGTAAAATTGCTAACTTCTGAATTCTTCAGTGGTCGAATTTTTCTGGTTTTGGGCTTTTTGGAAAGGTCTTTCTGAGACCTTTAAAAATCATTAACAAAACAATTAAAAACAAGTGAAATCGCCAAGATACAGAGCTTAAAAAAAAAAGTTTGAAAAAAAAGACATAGGAACGTGCACATAACCTCAATTTATTCAGCCAGATGGCAGGTAACTTATGTTTTTTTTTTTCTCTTAAAAGATAGCCCTACCTCTTACCTTTCCAAAATGTCCCAAAACGAAGCCCAGAGGTCTTACCGTTCCAAAGTTATGACCATTTCGCACACTTGCATTTTCGGGGAGTTATTTTCAAGAAATGAGCCAAGGAATACGATGGTGAAATTCGGCGGGTCGTGACTGAATCACCCTGTATATAAATTTGTCATTCCGTTTGTAACTCATCTAAATATCGGTCTGGGACCCCATAAAGTGTATATATAATTGGTCAGTGATCGATTTTAAGACATTCTAGCGATGTCCGTCTGTCTGTCTGTGGAAATGGTGCTCACGGCCAAAATATTACACGGAGATGACTGAAACTTAACACATTTATTGTAACTTCTCCCGAGCAGTTTGGTATTGCATTTGGGCGATATCGGCTAAGCGGTTCAAAAGTTATGAACGAAAATGTAAGGATACCTCAAAAATATTGGTACATTCAACATAACCTAAAAATACAAAATGCTTTAATTCGGCTGCTGGTTGACATATTTGAACAGAATTGAACACCGAATGGTATTTAAGCAAGTACGAACAAGTTTTTTTTTTTTTTTTAATAGAAAGAAATCGCGGTTTTTTGTTATCCAAAATTTTTTTTTTCGTGTAAATTTTTTTTTTTAATTTTTCAAAAGTATTTTCCTTTTAAATAAAGTTTTTTCCAATCATCTTTTTGAAATTGTGGAGGGAATCAATACATTCGGTAAGGCCGAATTTAACTTTTTTACTTGTTTTTTTTTTTAATTTTTAAAATTCCAAAACTTTGATCGCCAGGTGCCATGAGTTAATTCAATCTGATTGGCCTCAAAGATGTGACATAACTTTTAGGTCTAGTAGAATAAAAATTCGAAAATTAAAAAAAAACAAGTATGAAAATTATAGTCAGTCAAGACCGACCATATAATACCCTACACCAGAGATTCCCGGAAAATGGGTCCAAAGTTCAAACATGGACTGATTAGATCTACATTTTGTCAAATCTTTAATAAGTGTAAAAAGCACTCACAAATCAAATTTGAGTGGAATGAGCTTCTTTTTGTTGACATAAAAACGCTTCAACTGAATATCGGGCGAAATTTTCACATGGGACCTAAGTCCAAAAATGGTCCGATTAAAATCAGATTTGATAAGGTTATTTAAGTACGCGTTTAACATACACAAACAGAATTTTAATTAAATATTTTCTATTTTCATGAAATTTTAGAGACTTATGTGAAAATCGGGAAGGTGGTTTGTATGGGGGCTACAAGAAGAACTGGTCCGATTACTTTAAAATTCGGAATGGTGATTTGTTTGGATGAAACATGATCACCTGCCAAATTTCGAAAAGATACCTATTAAAATGCGGTTATTAGAATCATTTGAGCCAAAACTAAAGAGGATCTTTGTATGGGGGCTAGGTCTACATATGGACCGATTTTTTCCAATTTCAATAGGCTTCGTCCTTGGGCCAAAAGAGGCTTAAGTTTCAAATTTCAAGTCAATTGATTGAAAATTGCGACCTGTATCGTGTTTACACCGTTTACATGGACAGACAGACGGACGGACGGACGGACGGACGGACGGACGGACATCGCTAAATCGACTCAAAAAGTGATTCTAAGTCGATCGGTATACTTAAAAGTGGGTCTAGGACCAATATTTCGGGTAGTTACAAACATCAGCACAAACTCATTATACCCTGTACCACAGTGTGGTGTAGGGTATAAAAAATTATGTGTTACATAACACTGCGGAACACAAATAAATAAACAAGAGTTACGACCATCATTTCTATATATTTCGGACATGCTGATTCGAATGGCGTACTCCGTTTTTCGATGTATGGAACAGTTTTCTTGCAAAATGTCGTTAAAGATTTGCTGATTTCGAGCCAGTTTTTCAACAAAAAAATTTGCAAAGTTAATGATTTTTAAATTGTATGGCATGGAAAACAAAGATATGGCTTGTAGCAATATTTCTTATACAAATTTGGTTTGAGCCTTTTCGTCTTAAGCCCTTAAATTCGCGAATTTCTTAATTTTTTGAGGTTTTCGCGAAATTAACCGCCAAGTTGGTCTTTGATAAAAAACTTGCTTTTAGTGAATCAAAAGGGCATCCCTAACAATACGAATAGTGGACAAAAAACAGCTATGTTATATGGACCATCATGATGAAAATCGCGAAAAACCGTTTTTTTGTATATGCCAGCATCACTTTACGAGATGATTTAAGACTCCATCTTTTAGTATATAATGTGGGAACCTTAAACAATTAACTGACCAAAAATTTGGCCAAAAAAGTTTTCATTTGCAAAAGTTATCTTAACAAAAACTATTATTTCAGTGTTAACCCTACAATAACTTTAGTTTTTGTTAAGATAACTTTTGCAAATGAAAACTTTTTTGGCCAAATTTTTGGTCAGTTAATTGTTTAAAGTTCCCACATTATATACTAAAAGGTGGAACCTTAAATCATCTCGTAAGGTGATGCTGCCATATTCCAAAAAACGGTTTTTCGCGATTTTCATCATGATGGTCCATATAACATAGCTGTTTTTTGTCCACTATTCGTATTGTTAGGGATGCCCTTTTGATTCACTAAAAGCAAGTTATTTTATCAAAGACCAACTTGGCGGTTAATTTCGCGAAAACCTCAAAAAAATTAAGAAATTCGCGAATTTAAGGGCTTAAGACGTAAAGGCTCAAACCAAATTTGTATAAGAAATATTGCTATAAGCCATATCTTTGTTTTCCATGCCATACAATTTAAAAATCATTAACTTTGCATAGCTGTTTTTTGTCCACTATTTGTATTGTTAGAGATACCTTTTTGATTCACTAAAAGCAAGTTTTTAATCAAAGACCAACTTGGCGGTTAATTTCGCGAAAACCTCCCTAAATGAAGAAATTCGCGAATTTAAGGGCTTAAGGTGAAAAGCTTTAAACCAAATTTGCATAAGAAATATTGCTACAAGTCATATCTTTGTTTTCCATGCCATACAATTTAAAAATCATTAGCTTTGCAAAATTTTTTGTTGAAAAACTGGCTCGAAATCAGCAAATCTTTAACGACATTTTGCAAGAAAACTGTACCATACATCGAAAAACGGAGTACGCCATTCGAATCAGCATGTCTCAAATATATAGAAACGTTGGTCACACCTCTTGTTTTCTAAAATACTGGTCAGTTTTGTCACGCTGTGTAATTTGTGTTAATTTTGAACACGAATATTAAAATTGATCTTACGGTTTTTGACATATCGCTATTTCAAATTTAAAAAATTGCGTTTTTTTCCTACATTCAAGAATTTTTTTAAAAAAAGTCTTAAAATTTTTTTCCTTGACGTTTTAAGCCAAATCAGTTCTATTTATTTGAATTCTTGAAAGGTGGGAACGGCTTTCGACCATTGAAATTTGCCGAAATTTTCCTTATTCTTATATTTTGATTTTCAATTCTGAGATTACAATTTCAATTTTTTTTTCAAGACGGTTTCTTTGAAGCCGTTGCCAACGGTACAAAACTTAGGTTTTCTATTATTAATATTTCCTTTTTAATTTCTTATTTATTTTTTTAACATATTGTTTGATTTAAAAAAAAAAAATATTTTTAAGAATAAACAAAATATGTTTATCCTTCTTTTTTTTTCGTTTGTTCCAATTACATCAGCAAAAGGAATATAAAAATACATTTAAAAGCATTATTTTGGAAAGAAATTTTTTAAAGAAAGGAAATAGGTTTTTTTTTATTATTTCTTATTGTTATCTTAAGAATGAAATTTTTTTTGTGATTAGAAAGCAGAAAAAGAAATATTAATAATTTTAATATGTAACAGTGGTTAAATTCAAATGTTAGTTAAAGTATTGAAAAATAAAAATGAAATGAATGATGTTAATTCAAAACACTCAAAAACAAATGAAAAATATATTTAAAACAAGTGATAAAACATTTAAAAACCATCCCAGTAATTATTCATTTGTTTTAACAAACATCAACATTTATTTTTTACTGTTAATAAAATTTTCTAAAATAAATAACATTAAACATTAAAAAATAATGTCACTTTCATTTTTTTTTACCAAAATATTCGGAAAAAATAACCTACGAAAACATTAAAAATTAATGATTGTTGTGTTATTTTTACCAAAAAATTCCAAAAAAAAAAAATACCTACTAAAACATTAAAAATTAATGATTTCGTAGGTTGTTTTTACAATTTTTCTATTGAATTTTATTTGAAAAATTTTTTAATAAAATTTTTGGGGAATCGATCCCGCAATCAACTACATTCTGGCCAGACACTTTACTCTACCCATCGTGCCAAAGTCAATTGATACAAACATGCTTTTATACATATTTCTGTAAATAATTTTTTGAATTTTTTGTCTACAAAAAAAAAAAAACCCACACAAGTAGGTAAAAACAAGTAAGAAAGTTATAGTCGGTCAAGACCGACCATATGATACCCTACACCAGTGTTTTCCGAAAAATGGGTCACAAGTATAAACATGGACCGATTGGATCTGTCTTTTGTTAGATCTTTATTTAGTGTAGAAAACACACACAGATCAAATTTTAGTGGAATTGGTTTATTTTTTTTTGTAAATAAACCGATTTAACTGAATATCGGTCAAAATTTTTATAAGGGGCACATAGTCCAAAAATGGTCCAATTATATTCCGATTTGATTAGGTTACTAAAGTACACGTTTAACACCTTAAAATAAAATTTTTAGCAAATATTTAAATTTTTATGAATTTTAAAGGAATTACGTGAATATCGGGAGGGTGGTTTTTTATGGGGACTACCAGAAGGACTGATACGATTCCTTTGAAATTTGGAAAGATGATTCGTGCGTACAAAATTTGATTACCTGCTAAATTTCAAAGCGATATCTATTATATTACGGTCATTAGAGTCATTAAGCCGAATCCAAAGGGGGCGTTTGTATGGGGGCTAGGTCTTAACATGGACCGATTTTCTCCAATTTCGTCCTTGGGCCAAAATATGCTTAAGTTTCAAATTTCAAGACAATTGATTGAAAATTGCGACCTGTATCGATCTTAAACCGATAGATGGACAGACGGGCGGACGGACGGACATCTCTAAATCGCTAAATCGACTCAAAAAGTAATTCTAGGACCAATATTTCGGGTAGTTACAAACATCAGTACAAACTCAGTATACCCTGTACCACATGGTGGTGTAGGGTATAACTAATGACTTCTCTTTAAAAATGCCAACAATTAAAAAAAAATATCGTACACAAATCATTAAAAATTAAAGAAGAATAACTTATTTTTACTTACAGATCAAAAATAAATGACTTTAAAAATTTAATGGTAATGAAAGTCTTTATTTTTTATGTTGTTTTTTTTTTAACCAAAGAACAGAAATAGTCATATGAAAAAACTGAACATTAAACAAATGGTTTTTCTTTTCAAAACGACAAAACGTAAAACTTTTTAAATAAACTACAAACAGTACTAATAACAACTAAAACACTTTACGGATTTAAGCATCTACGAGTCTGCTTGTTTTTTATGTAACTTTTTTGAAAATTAATAAAGTAAATGAAATAATTAAGCTCGAGGTCTGTTGTTTTAAATAATTATACCCTACACCATTCTGTGGTACAGGGTATAATGAGTTTGTGCTGATGTTTGTAACTACCCGAAATATTGATCCTAGACCCACTTTCAAGTATACCGATCGACTCAGATTCACTTTTTGAGTCGATTTAGCGATGTCCGTCCGTCCGTTTGTCCGTCCATGTAAACGTTGTGCGCACGATACAGGTCACAATTTTCAACCGATTTGTCTGAAATTTGAAACTTAAGCTTCTTTTGACCCAAGGACGGACGCTATTGAAATTGCAAAATCCTTTCAAGATTTAGCATGGTAAACGTTTTTTGTATTCACAAATCACCGTTCCGAATTTCAAAGGAATCGGAACAGTTCTTCTTGTAGCCCCATCCCGATATTTATAAAAATCTACAATATTTGATAAAAATAGAAAACATTTGATTAAAATTTTGTTTGTGTGTGTTTGACGCATACTTTAATAATCCAAAAATCTGATTATAATCGGACCATTTTTAGACTTAGGCCCCAATGAAAATTTCGCCCGATATTAGTAAAATCTGTTTATTTGCAACAAATTTAAGCCTTCACTCAAATTTAATATGTGAGTGTTTTCTACACTTATTAAAGATTTGACAAATGATAGACCCAATTGGTCCATGTTTGGACTTGGTACCAATTTTCCGGGAAACACTGGTATAGGGTATTATATGGTCGGTCTTGACCGACTATAATTTACTTACATTTTTTATTTTATTTTTATTTTATTTCTCCAATATTTCGAAATTCATCGAATTTCACCTTCAGGGAGACTTGTAAAAATTACACAAACGAAATAAACTTTAAGAGCTATAGTTGTTTTAACATCGTCGCCTGGTATTGCACATTACATTTTTTGAAGATTTTTAAAACATACCTTAAAGTGCAAACAAGCGCCCTCTTTTTTTTACAGCATACTTCAAGGAGAATAATATTATATGAACTTAATATTATATGGGGGTATACTCACTTTGTCATTCCGTGTGTAACGCATCGAAATATCGGTCTAGGACCCCATAAAGTATATATATTATTGATCAGTGATCGATTCTAAGACATTCTAGCGATGTCCGTCTGTCCGTCCGTCTGTCTGTCCGTCCGTCTGTGGAAGACACGATACAGTCCAAAATAACATTGCTATACTCCTGAAATTTGGCACATATATGTCTTATGTTCATAGGCTGGTTAAGTTCGGAGATGGGCAAAATCGGACGAGGGGGAAAAAGTTCCCCCTTGAGGAACTAAACTAACCTCTTAAAAACACCATATTTTTACATGATTTTTTGTGTTTTTGTTTGACAAATGCAACATTTTTATGCTTTAAGAAGCTTAAAGTTCTGCATTTGGACCCGAGGGATTAGAAAATATATTTTTTTTTTTGGCCCACCCCCCTTTTGTGGGCGTGGATTAAAAAAAGAATTTTAAAATAATGATAAACTTGTATTTCCATAGTGCGAAAAGCATAAAAATGAATTTTTAAACATATATTTCGAGGGGAAATTTGTCCCCCGAATGACAACTGCCAACCCCCCCCCCCCAAAAAAAAATGACCATGGACTTTTTTTTTTTTTCATGTTGGAGGGTATAAAAGATTCGGCACAGTCGAGTTTAACACTCTTACTTGTTTTTTCTAACTTTCAAAATTTTCTAAAATTTGTTTCACTGTTCTGTTTTAAAACAAAGAAAAAAACTTAATAATTTTTTTTTTCATAAATATTTTCTAATCTACATTCTTTTACATATCTTTTGCTTTTACATTTGCAAATATGTTTCTTTCTTCCATTTATTAAAAGCAAATTTGACCTTATTTTATAACAATTTTGAGATTTTAGTAAAATTAAATACAAATATACAATATAAATATATATCTAGCATGTACTTTAACACAAACTTAAGTTTAATAAATATTATTTATCATATCCAAAAGAAACAAAAAAAAAAAATCCAAAAACAAAACTAAACGAATCTATAAAGAAAAAAATAAAACGACTGAAAGACAAAAACTTATGAAGTCAGCACAAAAAAATCAAATAAAAATTTTCATTTGGAACACACAATTGCAATCAATCTCTCAATAACAAAATAAAAGGCGCTAAAATTTTTATTTGCCAAAAGCATGATCTATATGTCAGTTAGTCAGGCAGTAGTTCAGTCAGGCAGTAGTTCAGTCAGGCAGTAGTTCAGTCAGTCAGTCAGGCACTTTTTCAGTCAGTTAAATACCTTTAAGGGTTTCCTTTATTCTGTTCGTGTTTTTTTTTTCAACAATTTTTATTTTCATTTAAGCCACAAAAATAAAAACAAGTAAAACAGTTAAATTCCGCCCTGCCGAAACCACAATGTAAAAAAAGATTATAAGAAATATTAAAAAAAAAATTGTAAAAAATTGTAAAAGAAATTAATTTTGAGAAAAAAAAAATTTACAAAAAAATTTTGTGCAGAATTTCCCGGATATTTTTTTTTTTTTTAAATAAATGTTTCTATTTTGTTAAATACGAATAGTTAGGAAAAATGCGGTTGGACCCCAATTTTCTCAAAAATCTGACGTGATTTTAAAAATTTAGAAACCAGATTCGGAATCAGTATCGAATGGTTAATCGAAAATAAGTGATTAATTAGACCCAGACGCATCCAAAAAATTTACAAAAAAACTCTCAAAAATGTACAAAAAAAGTTTTTTGTGATCATTGACCTAAATTCTCTCAAAAATCTGACGTAATGGACAAATTTAGAATCCAGATTCCAAAACAGCATCGGAAGGTTAACCGAAAATGTCAAGCCAGACTAAATAAAACACACAATTCACAAAAAGGCCAAAAAACAAATTTTTTGCGACTTTCTCAATTTGCTCAAAAACCATTCAAAAACTCACTTAGGTTTTTACTCAAAAAAATAACTAGGTCAGTAGGCTAGTTGGTAACGTACTATAGCCTATGAGTGTGGGGTTCGTGTGTTCGATTCCCACCTAAGGCATTGGTCTCTGGTGGAAGAAAAGTGTTTATATACCCTCCACTTAGTGATAGGGGGTATATATAAATTTGTCATTCCGTTTGAAACTCATCGAAATATCGTTCTGGGATCCCATAATGTATATATATTCATGATCCCCTATCGATTTTAAGACATTCTAGGGATGTCCGTCTGTCTGTGGCAGTGACGTATCCAGGAATTTGAAAAGGGTGGGGGGCACAACTCCCAAAATTGTTTGTCATCGCCTATTCATATTTAGTTTTAACTAAAAGTACTTGAAAAAGGGGGCACGTGCCCCTGTGCCCACCCCCTGTATACATCCATGGTCTGTGGAAATGGTGATCACGGCCAAAATATTACATGGAGATGACTGAAACTTAACATATTTATTGGAAGTTCTCCCGAAAAGTTTGGTATTGCATTTGAGCGATATCGGCTCAGCGGTTCAAAAGCTATGAACGAACAACATAACCTAAAAATACAAAATGCTTTAATTCGGCTGCTGGTTGACATATGTAAACATAATTGAATACCAAATGGTATTTAAACAAGTATGAACATATTTTTTGACAAAAAAAAGGGAAAAATCGCGGATTTTTTTCGCGGAAATTTTAAAAAATTTTTTTATTTTTTCTAAAGTAATTTCCTTTTAATTTTTTTTTGGAATAATGTTTTTAAAATTGTGGAGGGTATTAATACATTCGTCAAGGCCGAATTTAACTTTTTTCCTTGTTAAAATTAAATTCATTTGTATTTGAAAGGTTTTAAGCATTTTAAAGGATATTCACGGACTCACCCAAGCCGAATTTTACATTTTTACTTGTTATACCCTACACCACTCTGTGGCACAGGTAGGGTTGCCAGATGGCCTGGATTTTCCAGTTATTTGAGGTCTGGTCCAGTTTCCAGTTACAACATAATTTATCCAGTTAAAAAAGGATTTTTTTTATTTTAACAATTTTTTTTTTTATTAAATATTTTTTACAAATTTTTGGGACTACGTTTTGAATAAAACATTAATCATAAATATAACATAAATAAATGCCTCTTTTGTATACGAAAAATGTGCTCTTTTTGCTCCATTTTCACTATTTTTTTACAAATTTTTCGAGCATTTCTGCTCGAATGTTTTCGTCGTTGATTTAAGGATTCTTGGCGTACATTTTGCCCATAATATAATAACCCCACAAAAATATGTATGGATGGGTCAAATCTGCAAATGATGGTAAGTTTTTGTCGTTCCCTTTAACTTCGCGCGTCCCGGAAATTTTAGTTGTCCTCCTAGATTTCCAGATTTGACCACTTTTGACTTAATTTTGTGGGATTATTTAAAAAGAAAAATATACTCCAACAATCCTCAGGCCGATGACGAAAAAGTAATAAAAAAAATAATCAGCCTTACCACAAGAAAATAAAATAAATTTAAAATGAGCTTTTAATTTTATTTCCATACAAATTGTTTTTGTTTTTAAAATCGACTTTCAAAAAATGTATAGAAAATTTGAAATTTAAAATAAAACTTTTGTTAAAATAGACTTTTTACTTTTCTATGGTACGGGCCAATAAAAACGGCCGTAGCAAGTAGAGACAGCTATTTAGTCCAAATTAA
Organism: Pegoplata infirma; assembly: GCA_963921195.1. Classification (NCBI taxonomy): domain Eukaryota; kingdom Metazoa; phylum Arthropoda; class Insecta; order Diptera; family Anthomyiidae; genus Pegoplata; species Pegoplata infirma. The sequence goes on from OY992537.1 coordinate 43,951,176, forward strand.
AAATATGGGTCTCACATATGAAAATCGGTTGTATGGGTCCAGTTACTTTTTCAAAATCCAGTTACTTTTTCAAAATCCAGCTGAAAATTTTTCATTATCCAGTTATTTGACTTCTAGTATCTGGCAACCCTAGGCACAGGGTATAATGAGTTTGTGCTGATGTTTGTAACTACCCGAAATATTGGTCCTAGACCTATCTTCAAGCATACCGATCGACTCGGAATTACTTTTTGAGTCGATTTAGCGATGTCCGTCCGTCCGTCTGTCCATCTATCGGTTTAAGCACGATACAGGTCGAAATTTTCAAACAATTGACTTGAAATTTGAAACTTAAGCTTCTTTTGGCCCAAGGACGAAGCCTTTTGAAATTGGAAAAAATCGGTCCATGTTAAGACCTAGCCCCCATACAAACGCCCCCTTTGAATTTCGCTTAAATGCCTCTAATAACCGTATTATAATAGATATCGTTTTCAAATTTAACAGATAATTAAATATTGTATGCAAAAACCATCATTCCAAATTTCAAAGGAATCGGGTCAGTCCTTGTAGTCCCCATACAAACCACCCTCCCGATATTCACATAATTTCTTCCAAATTCATAAGAATGAATTTGGAAGAAATTTGATTTTTAGATGTTAAACGTGTACTTTGGTAACCTAATCAAATTTGAATATAATTGGACCATTTTTGGACTTAGCCCCTCACATAAAAATTTCGACCGATATTCAGTTAAATTGGTCTATGGCAAAAAAAACAATTCCACTAAAATTTGATCTGTGTGTGTTCTCTACACTAAATAAAGATCTTACAAAAGATAGATCCAATCGGTCCATGTTTGGACTTGGGACGCATTTTCCGGAAAACACGGGTGTAGGGTATCATGTGGTCGGTCTTGACCGACTATAACTTTCTTACTTGTTAAATTTGTTGTGCCTACTGGGTATTACCAAAAATTATATATGTATGTATTTATTGTCTTTTGTAATATAGTGTGTTATGATTTGAAAATGGTTTTTCTAAAAGAAAAAAATATTTGATTTTTTCTTTTTTTATTGTCAGTAAATCGATATAATATATATCACAAACATAACTATGATTTGTGTTTGTCAGGTAATATGATTTGTTTGTGTATTAAACGACATTCACTCTACTACAGAGACAGACTGCTACGACTATTTCTATGTATATGTTTGATACCCAATAAACTATTTGATTGTGAAAAAACACGATTCTAGATTAATACATATTAAGACGGCACGCGAAAATGCAGCCCTAATTGTGATAATTTGTTTTTTCTATAAAAACACTCATTTAGTAATTTCCGAATATAAACTAATATTTACAGAAAAAAAAAAATCACTTTGTTCGAGGCTTTTTTATTTTCAAGTCAAAAGGGAACCCAAAGCCATTGTCCTACTGGTCCAATATTTTTGTAGTTTAATATTGACCCCAACCCAGCAAAATTTTCTGTTCCCAATAATCGGTTCCAGAACGCATCATTTTACCCAGCAACCGATTCTACTTACATTTCAGAATCAATCATTTTTGTTTGAAATTGCCCCAAAAGCAATTGTTTTTTAGAGCAAGTAGTTTTTTTGAAAAATAATTTTACATAGAAAATTTTGTTGAATACATTCAAGAATCTGTTGAACCAGGAATTTGTTCCAAAAAATTTTCCTGGGCAAACGGCAACTTTCCCGACGCCGTTGTTTTCGAAATTCGAAAAAAGCTATATTTGCTCCACCCTAATGATTATGTATCGATGAAACTAGAGATGGGCACATGAGCAGAGCGTTATTCACGTGATTCACGCGTGAGTGTGACTGAATTCGATTTTACTCACGTGATTGTGAGCGAGTGTGAGTGCGGGAAAAAATTGTCTGAGTGAGTGTGCGTGAGTTGATTTTTTTGCGTGAGTTTGCGTGATTTATTTTCTCTTCATATCTCCTTTCGTACCAAAAAAATCAACAAAATAACATTAAAATTCGGCTAAATTTAAGATTTCGTACGAGAAAGCAAAAAATTTAAAATTTCGCGGGTTTAGATTTTGCTTAAAATTTTTGAAATTTTTATTTATATCTATATAAATAAAAATCAATTGTCGTTCGTTGGTAACCGCATCAGTTGAGAACGGCTGGACCGATTTGGACAATTTTTTTTTTGAAATGTTCGTCATAGCCCAACTTAGGTTCTTACGTAAAGAAAAATTGACCACGCCCACTTTTACGCCCACTTTTTTAGATTTATCTAAAATCGGAAAACGGCTGCACCGATTTGGGTAATTTTTTATATAAATGTTCATAGTAATCCAATATAAGTTTTTACTGAAAGAAAAATCAACCACGCCCACTTTTACGCCCACTTTTTCAATTTATCTGAAATCTGAGAATGTCTGACCGATTTGACTAAATTATTTTTTAAAAGAATTTTCATACTTTTCCAACTTTGGTTTTTATGAAAAAAGAAATTGACCATGCCCACATTGGCTAATTTTTGTTAAAAATGTTCGTCATAATTCAACTTATGTTTTTCGGATAGTAAAATTTCCCACGCCCACTTTTTTCCATGCATCGAAAGAACTATAACGGATAGACCAATTTGGTTATAGTCCGCAAAAAAATTGGCCAAGCCTACTTTTACGCTCACTTTTCCCGATATATATATATTTTAAATCACGGAATGGCTGGATCAATTTGTATAATTTTGTTTTTAATGTTCGCCATAGTCTAACTAAGGTTTTCGGACAGAACAGTTTTCCATTTCTACGCCCTTTTGAATGGATGGACCGAGTTGGTTAAATTCTAATAAGGTTTTTACGGTAAAAAAGTTGTCCACCGACTCTTTTCTCGATATATATAAAATTTGCTCTATAGAAAAATAAAATATTGACTAATAAAATATAAATAAAAATTAAAATCAAATGTAGTTCGTTGGTAATCGCATCACTTGGGAACTGACCGATTTGGACAATATTTTTTTTAAATGTTTGTCTTAGGTTTTTTGGAAAACAAATTTAACACGCCCACTTTTACTCCTCTTTTTTCGATTTGACTAAACTTTTTTTAAATGTTCGTCATAGGTTTAAACGGAAATAAAAATTTTTCAACACCACTGTTATTTCGATATATCTATAATAGAAGAACGGGAGGGCCGATTTAGCATTTAGTAGTATTTGTTGACGTTCGTGATGGTACAACTATGGTTATTACTGAAAGAAAAATTGTCCACTCTAACTTTTTTCAATACGTCTAAAATCGGAGAACGACTGGCCTGATTTGGTAAATTTTTTCTTTAATGATCATTATAGTTCAAGTAAGGACTATAATGATCACTTCAAAGCACACATTTTTCAATATCGTTAAAATTTGCAACACTTGAGAACGCCTGGACCGATTTGGCTAACTTTTTTGTTTTAAATGTTCGTAATAGTCCATGTAATTGTTGGGAAAGAAAAATTGTTCTCGCCTACTTTTTTTGATATATCTTATTTTTAATTTTTACTCTAATCGATCTTTTAAAGAAAAAAAATCTTAATAGACTCCGCTTAAACTTGGTACAAATGATTTTAAATCCTTGGGTATTGTTAACATATGTACCAGTTAAACTTACCACACAAATTTTAACGCCCACTTTTGTTTAAATATGCCGCCTACTAATGACCGGACCGAGTTTTTTATGTTAATTATAGTTAAAATTAGGTTTTTAAAGAAATATAAATGAGAAAATTGTCCCGGAAAAATGGAAAATTCGGGAAGATTATAAAGGTTTGTTTGAACTCAAGGCAATAGCTCACGATTAGAACGAAGGATATGCATAATTTATTTTTGTGTTGTTCGTAATGATACTAAAAAAGTTTTAAATTTGTGCAGTTCGCAAAGTCATGGATAGTTTTGTTTTAGTTCCTAAAATATAATTTGAAGATGATTATCTGCCTAATCGTGTGTTTAAAACCACGCCCACAAATTTTTATATGCCAAGAAATTCATTACATTTTTTAAGGGCTATACATTGAAGCGTAACGAAATATAACACTGATCTTATATTTGGGCCAGCAACGCGGACCGGGCCAGCTAGTTAATAAATAAAAGTTTCCTGAGTGTCAGTCAACGTGAGTGTAAGTGAAGCTTGTGTGACTGCACGTGAGTGTAAGTTGTATTAAATTTACTCACGTGATTGTGAGTGAGTGCGAGTAGAAAAATTATACTCGTGAGTGAGTGTGCGTAATTAAAAAATTCCATTCGTGAGCGTGAGTGAGTGTGAGTCAAAAATCACTCATCTCTAGATGAAACAAAGAAAACAAACACAAGTGAGAAAATTTTAGTCGGTCAAGACCGACAATATGATTCCATACACCAGTATTTTCCGAAAAATGGGTGTCCAGTCCAAACATGGACCGTTTGTATCTATCTTTAGTTAGATCTTTAATTGTGTAGAAACACGCACACAAACTAAATTTGAGTGAAATTGGCTTATTTTTGTTGCCAATAGACCGTTTTAACTGAATATCGGGGGGAAATTTTATATGCACTCAAAAAATTATGTCATTAACTGTTTGTAGTTTATTTAAAAAGTTTTCCGTTTAGTCGTTTTTAAAAGCAAAAACATTTGTTTGATGTTCAGTTTTTATTAATGACTTCTTCTGTCCTTTATTTCAAAAATAACACACTAAAAAATAAAGACTTTCATTAACATTTAATCTTTAAAGTCATTTATTTTTGTTCTGTAAGTAAAAACTACTGATTATTCTTTAAATTTTTAATGATTTGTGTAAGTCATATTTTTTTTAAATTGTTGGTATTTTTTAATGAAATATCATTAGTTTTTACCTACACAAGTCAGTAAATTTTTTGCAGAAAAAAAAAATCAAAAAATTATTTATAGACATATAAAAGCATGTTTGTATCAAGTGACTTTGGCACGATGGGTAGAGTGTCTGGCCAGAATGTAGTTGGTTGCGGGATCGATTCCCCAAAATTTTATTAAAAATTTTTAAAAAAATATTTCAATAGAAAATTGTATAAAATAACCTACGAAATCATTAATTTTTAATGTTTTCGTAGGTTATTTTTTTGGAATTTGTTGGTAAAAATAACAGAACTATCATTAATTTTTAATGTTTTCGTAGGTTATTTTTTTCGAATATGTTAGTAAAAAAGAGTGAAAAAACCGTAATTTTTTAATGTTTAATGTTATTTATTTTAGAAAATTTTGTCAACAGTAAAAAATAAATGTTGCTGTTTGTTAAAATAAATGAATAATTACTGGGATGGTTTTCAATTGTTTATTCACTTGTTTTAAGTGTGTTTTTCTTTTGTTTTTGCCTACAAAATATTTTGAGTGTGGGGTTTAAGTCCAAAAATGGTCCAATAACATTCAGATTTGGTTAGGCTACCAAAGTACACATTTAACACCAACAAACAAAATTTTAATTAAATATTTCCTTTTTTCATGAGTTTTGAGAGATTTATATGAATATCGGAAGGGTGGTTTGTAGATGGACTTTTTATACGGAGTTTCCCGAAAGCCCTTAATTTTTCATAAGGTGGCAACTAGGGCTTCCAATCGGGAAATCCCGATCCCGGAAAACCCGGGATTTTCGGGATTAGGCCAATCCCGAATCTCGGGATTTCTGATTTTGAATCCCGGGATTTTCGGGATCCCGATTTTTTTATTTTTTTTTAATAATTTTTATTATTTTTAGATTTTTTTCAATAATTTGCACAAAATATCAATTTTGTGGAACAAAATAAAAAAAGCATTCGTCAAAAGTTCCGTCTGGTATCATGTTTTTGTTATAGCAAAAGGTGAAACGTTTGCTAAATGTAAAGCTTGCAAGAAATTCTAAAAACTAGTGGTGGTTCGACAAAAGCGCTTTTATATTTTTTTCTTTTACTCCTACAAGGAGCATTGGGCCATAGACGAGAGAGTTTTTAAAGGCGTGAGTGGATTTTGACTCACACTCAGTCACGCTCAAGCAAACAATAATGGAATCACGCACTAATCCCCTACGCACTTTTTTATTTTACTCACGCTTACTCACTATTCGAGTACTAGAAATTACTAAAAAGTCGCTACACAAATTTTTTATCAAGATCCTTGCTAAAAATATTTTTTTTTTTGCAAGAAAAAAAAAAAACAAATAACTTAAAAAAAAAATGATATCACGCAAGCTTTAGCAGAAAAATGAATCACCTACACAAAAATTCGAAAATTCATGTAATCCTTTTTCAACTTACGCTCACTAAAAGTTGACAAAAAGTTGATAACGATGAGCCGCGGGGAAAGATAAAGATAACCGAATACGGATATCCTTCACAACTTCGACAAAACTTAGCTAATCTTTACGAACGCGAAAATTTGCCAAAGTGACAGAAAATACTGAAAATTTTTGAAAATCCTGAAAATTTCCAAGAAATCCAACGAATCCCGGGATCCCGATTACGGGATCCCGAAAATTTTTCCCGGGATTCAGAAAAACCAATCCCGATTGGAAGCCCTAGTGGCAACCTTTTTTTAAATTTGAGATTGGGCAACTAAAAAACTGGTAACTCTTATTTTTCCCCCTCATTCCCAGATTCAAGTTTCAGGACAATCGGTGGGTGCCCTGTGAAAGACCTTCCTTGTTAGTTTTTGGGTCTAGTAGAATAAAAAGTTGCCCGGAAACTGGAAGAAATTAAATGTTTAAGAAAATATGCCACTCCTAAACATTTTTCAATATTATTAAATATTTGCCTACTGGGTTGTTTACCATAAAATATATTTAGATGTATGTGTGTGCGATTATATGTGTGTCTTTCTCGTTGCCAAAGTATTAGTTATGCATGCATGTGTATGCCCTACAAGAGAAGTCTCCCAATCGCTATACACCGATTTGCCTGAAACTTTAAATATATTTAATAGAGACGCTTTTAAGGTTGGGTGTTTTGGCTTATCGGTCATTTTAGGTTTTAACAATTTCGTTGAAAAATTTATGAAAAAATATGGTACTTTGGGAAAATTCTGATAACTCCCGCACGTTTTGACTTAAATTTAATAAAGGTAATTTTATATTCTTATGGATATTGTAGGCAGAGCTTCGAAGGATTTCATTCCTTAATTCGATTTGTCATTCTGAGTGAAAATTTAGTGATTGCATTCCCCAATCACATTTTAGCGAATTGAATGAATTCACTTTAGACTCATTCGATTTATAAATATCGAATGCATTCGTTTTATTTTTCATTCGACTTTCAAAAATCGAATGCATTCGATTTTTTTCATTCGACTTTTAAAAATCGAATGCATTCACTTGCGAATGCAATCGATTTTCTTTTCATTCAATTTGAAAAATCGAATGGCTTATTTATTCATTCATTGCATAAAAAACTTAAAAAAACTAAAAAAACTTTTTCCATAGTATCGCTAACACTCTTCACATTTTTTTTGTCGTATAGGCAGTTAATATGTGCATTTTTTAAATTTTCGGGAACACCAATTTTTTTGGATTCAAAATTAGAGCCCATTAGGGTCATCGTATGTAAAGAGAGTAGGCGATACTATGGACCAAAATTTGGCTCCGTTTTGGTCTATATATTTAAAAAATCGATTGCATTCGCAGTGGAATGATAAAAAATCGAATGCATTCGATTTTTCTAAATCGAATTAACAAGAAATCGAATGCATTCATTTTTGTTCATTCAATAGAATGAATTCAAAGGACTGCATTCAATGTTGGTTTATGAAATCGAATGCATTCACTGACTATGAAAATTGAATGGCTTTTTTTGAGAATTCATTCGAAAAGGATTTCATTCTTCGAAGCTCTGATTGCAGGTCTATGTGTTCATATAAAACACTCCCAAATATAAAAAATAATTTTTTGAATTTCTCCTAAATCCCCGATATGGCCGATAAGTTGAGATACCAAACCTTAAAATCTTTTCTTTTATATACATTTTAATTTTCTGGCAGATTGGTGTATAACGCTTGGAGGACTTCCCTTGTTAGTTATAGTAACCTAATTTTAGTAAAAAAAATAAATAATATAATGCCATAATATTGAATTAAATGAGCAGTAAAAGTATGTTTAGATTTTATTTGTCTGTACATTATACTTTATTTGGTAAAATTCTTTTCAAATAAGGATATTTCATTATAATTTACAAACCTACATACATGGATAGAATTTAAATTGAACTATACGTTTTAGTTTAATTTCTGTTTTATTATAAGTTTTTAAGGGTTTGTTGATTTAAATTCAATTTTCTTTTTTGTGCAAAATTTATTAAAGACTAAGGGGGTTATTCATAATACCTAAAGTGTACTTAAAGTAGGTTTATTTGACAAATATTCATGCAATATCAGTCAAATAAACCTACATTAGATTTAATTTACTCATTATGATTGAACAGTAAATTTATATAAGAGTTTTAAGAAAGATTACTCTAGCTCAAGGTCACATTTATTTACTACACTGGAAAAAATAACAAGTTAAAAAAGTTAAATTCGAACTTGCCGAAAGTATCGATACACAATGTAAAAAAAGTTTATTTGAAAAAAAAAAAAACAAAAAAAAAAAATTTGAAAAAAAAAATCCGTGAAAAAAATTTTTGGATGAAAAAATATGTTTGTACTTGTTTAAATACCATTCGGTGATCTATTCTGTTCACATGTGTCAATAAGCAGCCAAAATAAAGCATTTTCTATTTTTAGGTTATGTTGAATGTACCAAAATTTTCAAGGTGTCCATACGTTTTTATGAATATTTTCATTATTTCTATGTACGTTTTCATTAAAAGGAACTTTAATGACAACAGTTTCATTGATTAATTGAAACCTGTCTTCGGTTTAAAACGGGATTAATTTTTTTATTCAGCTTATATCAATTTCGAAGCTAAAACGTCATTGACCGTTAAAAAAATTTATCAGTCATCGGAGGGTTAAAATTATTTCAAACGACCTTTTACAATGCTAAAAAGCTGTTTTGGAGATAGCACAAATTTAAAAAAAGCTTAAATTTAATTTAAACCAACAATATGCAAGTTTCATGAAAATTTTCTTGTAAATGCAGGGAATAAAAAAAAACTACTCCACAAAGAGTTAAAAACTATTTTTCAATAATATACAAGATTTTACAAAATATATAAAAAATACAACTGATGATGGACAGCGGATGATGAGTGTGAGGAAACGAAGTCACAACTACTACGAGTAAAAGAAAAAGTTTAAACGGATGTAAAACATGCTGAGAATTGAGTTGAATATGGAACAACTGCCATTGTATTTGTTTTTTTTTATATCATCCATTCCTTGTAACAGCAAGAATGAAGATAACATTTGTTGCTATAAACATGATGTAACAACTTGATGTTGTTGTTGCAAAGTAAAAAGATTTACAATACAAAAATAAATTGCAACAAAAAGAAATTATTTTGGCCTACAAGAAGACGTTTACAAAAGTTGTAATAGTTAGAAAAGAAAACTGTAAGGGATCTTGTAGTTTTTGTTAGTTTTTTTTATTATCTTGAAAAAGTTTAATTTGTAAAAATATTTAAAATAGCGTGTCCCGATTTATCAAAAATTTAAAAAAATGGAAAATAAAAATAATATTTCAAGCCAATACTACACCATTTACAGATGTAATTCGAAAAAGATCAGTTGTAATTTGAAAATTCTATTTATAAATCGAAGATTCCATTTGTAATTCGAAAATTCCATTTGTAACACGAAGATTCTGCTAGTAATTCGAAAATTCCATTTGTTATTCGAAAATTCCATTTGTAATATGAATATTTCAATTTCGAAAAAGATCAATTGTAGTTCGAAAAAGATCAATTGCATTCGAAAAAGATTAATTGTAATTAGAAAAAGATTAAAAGATCGAAGATTCCAATTGTAATTCGAAAAAGATCAATTGAAATTCGTAGAAGATCAATTGCATTCGAAAAAGATCAATTGTAATTCGAAAAAGATCAATTGTAATTTGAAAAAGATCAATTGTAATCCAAGATTTAATTTTTAATTCAAAAAAGATCAATTGGAATTCGAAAAAAAATCAATTTTAATTTGAAAAAGATTAATTGTAATTAGAAAAAGATTAAAAGATCGAAGATTCCAATTGTAATTCAAAAATCAATTACAAACCTGTTACAAACCTACAACTGGAATTTTCGAATTACAAATAGAATTTTCGAATTGCAAAAGGAATCTTCGAATTATTAAAACAATCTTGGAATTATAAGTAGAAGTAGAATTACAAATGATCTTTTTAAAATTACAATTAATCTTTTTCGTATTACAATTGATTTTTTTCGAATACAATTGATTTTTTACGAATTACAATTGGAATCTTCGAATTAAAAATGGAATTTTCGAATTACAATCTTCGAATTACAAATTTAGTTTTGGAATTACCAAAAAGAGTACTTTTTTAGAAAAGTAAAAAAAAAGTTTTTTTGTTTAGAAAAGTACTTTTTTTAGGAAAAACATTTTGTTTTTAGAAAAGAGTATTTTTTTTTTTTAAAAACAATTACTTTTTATAAAACAAAAACTTTTTTTTAGAAAAAGTACTTTTTTTTAGAAAAAAAAGTAGTACAAAATTATTTTTTTTTTTAGAAAAAGTAATTTTTTTTAGAAAAAAGTAGTAAAAAATATTCTGTTTTTCTAGAAAATGTACTTATTTTAGAAAAAGTTATTTTTTTAGAAAAAGTACTTTTTTATAAAAAAAAGTAGTACAAAAGTATTTTTTTGTAGAAAAAAGGTAGTAAAAAATATACTTTTTTTAGAAAAAGCATTTTTTTTTAGAAAAAAAGTAATAAAAAATATACCTTTTTAAAATTCCTTTTTTCTAAAAAATCCTTTTTTTTCTCAAAAAATCCTTTTTTTTTCTCAAAAAATCCTTTTTTTTTCTCAAAAAAATCCTTTTTTTTCTCAAAAAAATCCGTTTTTTCTAAAAAGTATTTTTTTGCCTAAAAAGTAAATTTTTTTTTAAAAAGTACTTGTTTCTAAAAAAGTACTATATTTTCCTTAATAACACCGCTCTACAAATCTTAGGTTTGTCGCTGCGTTTTGGATGAAACCAAAAAAAGTTGATAGGGTTTGGTGCCCCGATTCCAAAACGGTCACTCAAATTTTTCTATCACATCACAATTTTGGGGAAATCGCGGTTAAAGTGTCAAAAAAGGCCCATTTTGACCATTTTTGAACCCTTATAAAATAAGATCCTGACATGCAAATGACTTGGTATCAAGCTCATTCGAAGGTGTGTAATTTTCTCTTTCAGACAATATCAAATCTTCTTGGAATTTATTTTTCTAAAATGGTAAAAAAATCATTAGCCACAATTGCTTTAAATCTAAAATTTACGTATGAATTTGTATGGAAATTTGTTAAAAAACACTGTGTAAATAAACTAAATATTGAAAAAATGGAAAGTTTTTTGCGAATGATTTTTTTACCATTTTAGAAAATTAAATTTTTAGAACATTTTATCTTATCTTTAAGAAAAAATTACAGGCTTTCGAATGAGCTTGATTCCAAGTCATTTGCATGTCAGGATCTTATTTTATAAGCTTTCAAAAAGGGTCAAAAATGCACTTTTTTTGGCACTTTAACCGCGAATTACTCAAAATCCTGACGTGATAGACAAATTTTGGCTCCGGATTTGGAATTAGCGCAACAGACACTATCCAAATCACTAACCAGAATCCAATACGCATTTTCTTGTTGAGCTGTGTAATACTTTTAAGGAAAAAAGTAAAATTTTTTCTAAATAAGTACTTTTTTCCTGAAAACGTTGTTTTTTTCTTACCCAGTAAAAACTTCTATTACCAAGTAATGGGGTTTTCACCTTAAAATAGATGGTCGTATCTAGTTACTAGGTTGGTGAAACACTCATTATTTTAACATGGCGATGTCATTGGAGTAATGACCGCATACCCACTCGCTTACGAGAATGCTACTGAAAAACTACATACATTAGTACCACAAATAACGAGCTACAAGTAGCCCAAAAATAACTCGTTACCCACTCCTTACAAAAATGCTACCAAATAATAGCATACATTAGTCCTAAAAATAAGTAGCTACAAGTAGCCCAAAAATAACTCGTTGCCCACTCCTTACAAAAATGCTACCAAATAATAGCTTTTGATTCTTTTAATAAATTTTTAACTTGGGGAAACTTCCGCCAATATGAAATTGAACAAGTTCATGTTAAACGCGTTTATTTCAAGAGCAACCAAGCGGGCAAATGCGGAAATGGAAATGATCCAATGTGCCAACGGAACCAATGTTTACGTTGATATCCTTCCCTCCAAATGTTTGATTGTAAAATTCAAATATTACAGGACCGAAAATATATCTTGGAACCTCGTAGAAAGGGACATTTGGCTACTTAGGACATTACCAATAACAAATATACAGAAGCGACTGCTGGTCAGTCAATGGAAACCGCATTAAACACCATCTTAAGGTATATAAGAGTGAGTTAGGGTTTAAGGGAAATACTGTTTGTGATGGTTTTTTACCTTTTTACCGGATTTAACATAATTTAAACAACAAAGAAAAAAAGTTAAATTAAAATTTGGAGAAAAAACCAATTAAAATCCAGAAAACTTCAATAGAAGTTATGTAAAGACTAATTAAGGCTCATAAATCACGATCAAGTGTCAGCTAGATCCAGTTTTCTGAATATCAATTTAGTTTTCTAAACTTTTTTTTGCCTTGTCCCAGATAAATGTTAATCTCTTTTAAGCTAAATGTGTAAGTTCTTTCTAAATTTTCTTTAGCATTTTTTTAATTTCATTAAAAAAAAAATATTTAGACAACTTATCAGATAATTTAAATCGTATTTACCAGTAACCTGTTCTGTGTCAGGTTATCGGTAACTCATTATTTATTAACAAGATGTAATCGGTTTTGTATTAGGCTATCGGTAACCCATTATTTGTTAACAAGAAGTAATCGAGCAGGCAACGAGCCCTCATTACATAGAATGCGTGCGGTAATGGGGACTTATTACCAAGTTTTTACTGGGTAATGGTGCTATAGTACTTTTCTAAAAAAATTATATTCTACCAAAAAAATGCTACTTTTTTTTCTAAAAAAGTACTTTAGTTCTCTTTTTCTAACAAAGTACTAGTTTTTTTTTTTTTTTGAGTTTTGATAACATGATCAATTATTTTTATTTATTCTGTTCAATTTATTTACAACTCATTTTTAATAAATTCAACCTAACCGAGAACTGGTAACAATGACCGTCTTCTCGTTGTAGCGAAAAACCAAGGGTTCTAATGGGAATCGAACCCACGACCCCCAAGTTTAAAGGCTAGCACGCTAAAAACTAGCCTACGGGGCCCCCTATAGTACTTTTTTTTCAAAATTTTTTTTTTTAAAAAAGTACTATTTTTTCCAAAAAGTACTATTTTTCAAAAAAGTACTATTTTTCAAAAAAGTACTATTTTTCAAAAAAGTACTATTTTTAAAAAAAGTACTATTTTTTTTAATTTTTGAGTTAATTTTTTTTCAATAAAAAATTTGTCAAAATCCATATTGGAAAAGTTGTGGTTTTTAAAATTGTTTACCGTTTTTTAATAACGTTAGCAAAAATTGACAAGTCCGTTGTGGGGCTCTTTTATACTATCGTTTTAGTAAAAACGATCGACCTTTTAGTAAGGAATACTGTCGGATTCTTATGATTGTACCACACAACTTCATGGTAGTTTTTTGCTTAAAATTTTAAAGGTCTTACAAGGGAAGTATCTCAACCCTTATGAACCGATTTGCCTGAAACTTAAAATATATATAAATGAGACCATTTTAAGGTTGGGGTGTCTCGGCTTATCGGCCATATCGGGGATTTAGGGGTTCAAAACATGGGCCAAAAAATGTCGAAAAAATAGTTTTTTGGACTTTTCAGCCATTTCTTTTGAAGAAACTATATGATGTTTTCATATGAGAAGAACGGTTTTTTTAATGTCTATCCAATGGTAGTATAACGTTGTAAAAATTCGGCTTCTTTAAATATTTTTTTCAGGAAAATGTTTAAATTTTTACGTATGTGAAGACAAAGACCTACGATATCCATATGAATAAGAAATAATCTTTATTAAATTTAAGTCGACCCGTATTTTTGCCCTAGACGATATTCCTGTTAGTTCGGAAGTTATCAAATTTTTCCCGAAGGTCCACATGGTTTCATAAGGGGACAACGAAATTTTTAAACACCGATATGGCCGATAAGCCGAGACACCCCAACCTTAAAATCGTCTCTTTAATATATATTTTAAGTTTCAGGCAAATCGGTTCATAAGGGTTGAGATACTTCCCTTGTTAGTGGTGTCAGAGAATGTTGAGATAATTTTTTCTAACAATAAGTAGTTTTGAGTAAAAGCTTAATAAAAAGTACTATTTTTTCTTAAAAAGCACTATTTTTTCTAAAAAAAGTACTATTTTTTCTAAAAAAGTACTATTTTTTCTAAAAAAAAACTATTTTTTCTAAAAAAAAAGTACTATTTTTTCTTAAAAAAGTATTTTATTTCTTAAAACAATCATTGAAAAAAGAAGTAGTAAGGAATTCTGTTGGATTCTTATGAGTGTACCACCCGAATTCATGGTAATTTTTTGCGTAAAATTTGTAAAATTTTTTAAAATTTGTTCCAACCGCTCTAACTGCCCTAATACTGCCCTTAGAGCAACAAAATGTATGACCGACCCACAATATTTTTTTAGTCCAAACATTTTTTCTGAACACACCTACCCTCTATCATTAACTGTTAAGGCGGTCCCCATACAATTTTTTTTATTTTTTTGAAAATTTGTTTTATTTAATCAGCTTCTACCGGTCCAGTGGTGCGTCCGAGAGGGGTCATTAGTGAGACCGACCCCCATTTATTTTTACCCTACAACATTTTTTCAAAACATACCTACGCCCTATCTCCACTCCCTAAGTAGGCTCCCATACAATTAACAGTTGGAGCAAATTTTATAAAAATGTAATTTTGTATGGGAGCCTACTTACGGATTAGAGATAGGGCGTAGGTATGTTTTGAAAAAATGTTGTGGGGTAAAAATAAATGGGGGTCGGTCTCACTAATGACCCCTCTCGGACGCACCATTGGACCGGTAGAAGCTGATTAAATAAAACAAATTTACAAAAAATAAAAAAAATTGTATGGGGACCGCCTTAACAGTTAAAGATAGAGGGTAGGTGTGTTCAGAAAAAATGTTTGGACTAAAAAAATATTGTGGGTCGGTCATACATTTTGTTGCTCTAAGGGCACTATTAGGGCAGTTAGAGCGGTTGGAACAAATTTTAAAAAATGTCGTTTTGTGTGGGAGCCCCCTTAGAAATTGGAGATAGGGTATTAGGGTAAATTAATGGGGGTCGGTCTTATAAAGGACCCCTCTATGACGCACCATTGGAGCAGTAGAAATGATTTTAAGATTGGAAAATTACAATAAAATTTTTTCAAAAAATTTTTAAAAATAGTAATAATAATTATCCCACGATCTTCCTGAGCAAAAAATTTGTAGAATTGATAGAAGATTTACACAAAAAAATTTCAATAAAATCGAAGAGTACAAACATTTTCAAAAAAAGATTTAAATTTTAAAACTTAAAAATCTAGAGCGCTTTTAAGAATTTTTTTGGGATTTTTTTTTAGAAAGTACGTAAAAAAACAAAAAATTTGAAATTTGGACCATTATTGAAGAAGTTATGATTAAAAGAAATTTGAGTAAACAAACTACCAATTTTTAAAAATTCGATATCTTTTGAACGGGTCATCAAAAAAATCTGAAAATTTACCACGAAAGAGTTTTCGAAGGGTACTAAAAACTGTAAACAAATTGGGGAAATCTAAAAAAAAGTTTTTTAAAGTGTCCGATTTCACATGGAATGCCCCATATGTATGCATGCATGTATGTGAGGCATTCCACACCAAATGTCCAGCGAAAAAAAACATGTGTACCGTAAACTTCTGAATAGGTTGTATGGATAGTCCTATATGGAACTTAGAAAATTGCGTTTTTGGTTTTTTAATTTTTCAAAAACTGCGCTTAGGAGGCGTGGTCAAATATTGGAAAAATGGTAAAATTTGTGGCGAGTTGCCTTGATTAAATATTTATCACATTAAAACGGAATGCACCACAATCTCAAAAATGTAAATTCTTATGTAGTTTTGTATGGGCTATCGATTAAATTTTTTTTTTGGAAAATTTTCAGAACCCGTTCTATAATTTTTCATTTTTAACAAGTCAATTTATCAAAAATCCGGCCACTTTTTTGATACCCTCCACTAAGTGATAGAGGGTATATATAAGTTTGTCATTCCGTTTGTAACTCATCGAATATCGGTCTGGGACCCCATAAAGTATATATATTCATGATGCCCGATCGATTTTAAGACATTCTAGCGATGTCCGTCTGTCCGTCTGTCTGTCTGTGGAAAATGCTGTCACGGACAAAATATGGCACAGAGATGACTGAAACATATTTATTGGAAGTTCTCCCGAGAAGTTTGGTATTGCATTTGAGCGATATCGGTTCAGCGGTTCAAAAGTTATGAACGAAAATGCAAGCACACCTCAAAAATTTCAGTACATTCACCATAACCTAAAAATACAAAATGCTTTAATTCGGCTTCTGGTTGACATATGTCAACATAATTGAACACCAAATGGTATTTAAACAAGTACGAACATATTTTTTGACAAAAAAAGAAAAAATCGCGGATTTTTTTTTTTTACCAAAATTTTTTTTCGCGGAAATTTTTTTTTTTAAAATTTTTTTTTTTTCATAAGTAATTTCCTTTTAAATAAAGTTTTGTGCAATAATCTTTTTGAAATTGTGGAGGGTATCACTGCATTTGGCAAGGCCGAATTTAACTTTTTTACTTGTTTTTTTTAAAGTTTAGATGTTTGTCCATCCACACAAAAAAATTCAGAAACATGTTTTTAGTTTTTTTTTTTGAGAAAATCGCATTTGAATTTTAAATTTCATAACAATTTTGTAATTTGCTTGTATTTTATTGTTTTAACGTTGCGAATGAGTATTATTAATTGCATAAATATTTCTCATACGCTCTGCTCTGTTGAAACAAGAAAATATAAGCAAATTACAAAATTGTTATGAAATTTAAAATTCAAATGCGATTTTCCAAAAAAAAAAAAATATAAAAAAAAAAAAAATATAAAATAGCCCATTCAAAACTTTATAAGAATGTAAATTTTTGAAATTATGGTGCATTCCGTTTTAATGTGATAAATATTTAATCAAGGCAACTCGCCACAAATTTGACCATTTTTCCAATATTTGACCACGCCTCCTAAGCCCAGTTTTTGAAAATTTGAAAAACCAAAAACGCAATTTTCTTAGTCCCATATAGGGCTATCCAAACAACCTATTCAGAAATTTACGGGACACATGTTTTTCTGTAGCGGGACATTTGGTGTGGAATGCCTCATGTATGCTACGAACTTCATTTCACTTCAAATAAAACTAAATTAAATTCGACGATTTTGAAATGAAAACGTCTTTATTTCGTATTCATTTTACATACAAACTTCTTTTTTATTGTGTGTGTATAAAAAAACAATAATTAAAAAAACACACATTTCGTCGAATGGAAAATACAATATCATTTACACATGTCAGTAAACAAACATACCATATATTTAGAGAATTTATGTATGTGTGTGTATTTTAAAAAGGAAATGCAAATAAGCGTTAACACGCACCGGAAATACTCGTATACATGCACAGATATCTACACACATAGTGCACAGTGATGTAAAGACAATTATGGAAAAATACAAATTTAAAGGGGGCTCTAAATGAAATCTCAAGGTTAAGATGTCTCGTGGATTGAGAAGGTAAAAAATCGGTCAAATGTGGATAATTTTTTATACACCCTTCAGTATGGGAATATACTTATTTAGTCATTTCATGTGTAAAGTATTTAAATATCGGTAAATTTGTTCCCTTTTGTTCAACAAACGAAACATCTTCTTGTCACAAGAACTTCAAAGTACTGCATTTCGACACTGGGGATTAAAAACACAATTTTTCTCGACCCGCTTCCTTTTGTGTGCGTAGATATAAAACAATTATTTAAATAATTATAAAATTGTATTAAGTGCAACAATCGTAATAAATTAATTTAAATCAACATTTATCGCGTAGGGAAAAGTGTTCCCAACAATTTGCAGTCTTTTGTTTTAAGGGCCTTAAAATTTCTTTTAACCCATTTTGATCCTCTGTTCGATTTTTCGAACAGTAGAGAACACCTTTTTCAAAAAAATATTTATGTATGAAAGAGCTGGAATTTCGCGTAAATGTGGTTATGAAAATTAATTCTCATCTTTCTGCAATTAAAAAAAAAAATATACCCGCTTGATCACCGCAATTTATATGTCCATTACATACAATGCAAATCAGCACAGAAATTGTTTCAAGCAAAAACGAAAATTTAGCATTTTTCGATTTTCGGCTTTTAATTTTTTTGACTAATTTAAAATTTTTCTAGATTTAATTTATTATCAAATTCCGATAATTTGAATTATTTTGAAACTATTTACTTTGAAAATAATGAAATACATTAATAAAATAGCAAATAAATCCAAATATTAAAATTACATAAAAAGTTGGAATGCAGGCTTTTCTGGGAAAACGGCACATTGAAATTTTTTTTTGACAGGATTTTTGAGATCAGCGGGTGCTAATTACCTTAAACAAGTACCTTTTTCCAAAAAAGAAAAATAAAATTGAATCTTGGTCCAAAATGGGTTAAACGTCTCTGTCTACACAAACAACAGAATTGAAGGTAGAGTACCCAGGCAGAAAAATACAATCATCAAAGCGTTTTAAAAGTACTCTAGATGGTGGTACAAGCGTTTTTAGAACGTCATGGTTTTGGTTTTTAAAGTGCTCTTAAAACGTTTGAATGATAACGTCGTTAAACGCTCATATGATTGTTTTTCGAAGCGCTCTTAAATCATTCGAATAACTAAAAATAAAGGGGTTGAAAGACGCTTTATGATATTTTTTCAGTTTGCGTTTTTTTTTTTTAATTAAAATTTTTGATAAATTTTTTTACAATAGACTAAACAATAAATTTGTTACTACGAGAGGACTTCTAAATGTTTCCCGTTTTTTTTTTTTTTTTAACAGAGAGGATGTTTGCCATATTCCCCTAAACGGAATGGCAGAATTATTAAGTTCCCTACTTTATTGGTGGAAGATATAAGTAAAACATTTTTTAATTCGTAAAAAGGTGATGTAAAAGCACTTTTGTGTTGGTAAAACAAAGCGTCTTCAGAGCGTTTAAAAAATAGTACTTTCAAAGTGCTTTAGTTTTGGTACCATCATCAATTTCTTCCTGGGTAGTTAATATTACGAGTAGTGAAATGAAATCAAATACAAGAGTTTTTGAACATATTAACATACAAATTAAAGACAAATATTCATGATTGTACAAGAATTGCAGGAGAAAGTTCTTCTACACATATTAAAACTATGCGTTTTGTATTTGATGATGTCTGTGCATTAGAGTGGGCTTACATTTTTAAATTATGAAGAATTTTTTCTGTACAATCTGTACAATCAGCAGAAAAATCTGCTGAAAATACACCCATTTTGAGTCATATGAGAAATCTGCTGATTTAAGCATACGCGGTTTGCTGAATATCTGTCATGATTATCTCGGTGAAATCAGTAGACAAATCTGTCGAGACAGCAGAGAAATCTGCTGATCTCAGCAGAAAAATCGGCTGATTTAGGAGATCAATCTGCTGATTTCAGCAGAAAAATCTGCTGAAATTACATCGAGTTTGAGCCATATGATAAATCTGCTGATTTTTGCAGACCCAGTTCGCTAATTCTCTGTATTGTGCAATAAAAAATTTAGAATTGTAAGAAAAAACGACATTTTCTAATCCCCTGAGTCTAAGTACATGACTTTGAACTAGAAATGGGCGCGAAAGTGGCTTTTGACTCACATTCACTCACGCTCAAAAAATAATGACAGCAAACTATTTCTGTAAAATTTCAAAATAATCTGCTAAAAATGTGTCCAAAAATATGTTCAAAAATATCTTTTTAACCCATTTCGATCCTCTGTTCGATTTTTTGAACAGTAAAGAACACCTTTTTCAATAAAATATTTATGTATGAAAGAGATTAAATTTCGAGTAAATATGGTTACGAATGTTAAGTCTCATCTTTTTGCAATTAAAAAAATATCCCCCCTTGACCACCGCAATTTATATGTTCATGAAATGCAATGCAAATCAGCACAGAAATTGTTTCAAACATAAACGAAAATTTTGCATTTTTTGATTTTCGGCTTTTAATTTTTTTGATAAATTTAAATTTTTTTTAGATTTAATTTATTATTTAATTCCACTAATTTGAATTATTTTAAAACAATTTATTTTGAAAATAAAGAAATAAATTAATAAAATAGCAAATAAATCCAAATATCAAAATTTGCTAAAAAGTTGAAATGCAGGCTTTTCTGGCAAAACGGCACATTGAAAATTTTTGTTGAAAAAATTTTTGAGATTACCGGGTGCGAATTACCTTAAAAAAGTACCTTTTTCCAAAAAAGAAAAATAAAATTGAATCTTGGTCCAAAATGGGTTAATTGTATAAAAAACGAAAAAAAAAAATTAACACTTTGAAAAAAAAATTTTGACAACAAACTATTTCTGTAAAATTTCAAAATAATCTGCTAAAAAAATGTTCAAAAATATTTTGAAATTCAGCAAAGAGAATCAGTAAAAACGCAGTAAAATGTCTGTTATTTTATAAAACTGAATGGCAGAGCTTTTAGTGAAAATATCATTTTCAGCAGAACAATCTGCTAAAATATTGCTAATTTAAATTGAAAGTCGTTTTACAGATTTTTTGGCAGAGTTCTTCTTTTGAGATTATATAAAGCTTCTTAATATAATCCACATTAACATTTAAGATCAAAATAATACTAAATTAATATTAAAATATTTTTTAATACTCTTTACCCACAGTTTATTTGCTTTATAATTTTCATGTGGATCGCATCGAAATATTACCAAAAATTTCGATTTACTTCGACAGTTCCAATTCCTAATCAAAAACAAGTAAGAAAATTATAGTCGGTAAAGACCGACCATATAATACCCTACACCGGTGTTTCCCGGAAAATGGGTCCCAAGTTCAAACATAGACCGATGGGATCTATCTTTTGTTAAATCTTTAATAAGTGTAAAAAACACCCCCAAACCAAGTTTTAGCGAATTAGGCTTCTATTTGTTGCAAATACACCGCATTAACTGAATATCGGGCGAAATTTTTATATGTGTCTAGGTCCAAAAATGGTCCGATATTATTCAGATTTGATAAGGTAAAAAAGTACGCGTTTTATACATACAAACAAAATTTTAATAATTTTTTTTTTATTTTCATGAAATTTGAGACATTTTTGTGAATATCGGAAAGGGGTTTTGTATGGGGGCTACAAGAAGAACTGGTCCGATTTCTTTAAAATTCGGCATGGTGATTTGTGAATACAAAATACGATTACCTATCAAATTTTAATAAGATACCTTTTATAAAACCGTTTTTAGAGCCATTTGAGGTAAATTAACAGGGGACGTTTGTATGGGGGCTAGGTCAAAACATGGACCGATTTTTTCAAATTTTAATAGGCTTCGTCCTTGGGCCAAAAGTATCACATTTCAGTCAAATCGGTTGATAATTGCGACCTGTATCGTGTTTACAGCGTTACATGGACAGACGGACAGACAGACGGACGGACGGGCGGACATTGCTAAATCGACTCAAAAAGTGATTCTGAGTCGATCGGTATACTTGAAGGTGAGTCTAGGACCAATATTTTGGTTAGTTACAAACATCAGCACAAACTCATTATACCCTGTTCCGCAGAGTGGTGTAAGGTATAAAGATTAATTGCAATTCGTGAAAGATCAATTATAATTCGAAAAAGATCAATTATTGATTCTACTTTAATTCGAAGATTTCATTTGTAATTAAAAAATTCCGATTGTTATTCGAAAATTCGAATTATAATTTGAATGTGTGTGTGGAAGAAGGTGCTAAAATCCAATTTTTGGAAATCGCGTTTTTTTACAAAATCGTATCTCCCTTCAATAGTTCGATCTATTTGCAAACAAATTTGTTAAAAACTTGATCGTTTTCTGTCATAAAATTGACCTTAAAAGTTCAATTTTAACGATTTTTGGAAATATTTTATATTTTTCCCCCGAATACTAACATGTATTTTGCAGTTAAACTAAAGGTGGTATATCAAAATTCTTGCATGTGAGATGGTTAACGTGTAGAAAACATCCAAGGCTTTAACATGTGCCCATTGGCTTGGCAAAAAACGCTTTCATATCTAATCTATCTATAGTTAAAGTGTGAATATGGAAAAAGGTGCTATATCCATACAAAAACACAATATTGTTTTACGAAATACTGAGGGCGGATTTAGATAATCTATCCAATTTTTGAGTTAAAACTATAAAATTGAATGGTTAGTAACTTATATTATAAATTGCGCAATTTTTTTTTTAACCCATTACGCGAAATCTGTTCAAAATAAACCATAAACCACTTGTTTTTTGATAAATTAACTACCTTTTATTATTCTTATATAAAAATGAGTATTGCTGGACCCCGTCTAAATTTTGCAGAATTCATCATGCCAAATTTTAATTTTTAAAAAATAACACAAAAAACAGAAAACTACTTGGCAAATGTATTGAAATTCCTAGTAGAAATTGTAACATAGCACCTTATTCCACTAGAACAAAATTTCA
The DNA here is from genome assembly GCA_963921195.1 of Pegoplata infirma. Lineage (NCBI taxonomy): Eukaryota > Metazoa > Arthropoda > Insecta > Diptera > Anthomyiidae > Pegoplata > Pegoplata infirma. Next base: position 43,973,976 of record OY992537.1, read on the forward strand.
CATGCAATTTTTTGCTACTTCCGCTCATTCTATTTTTATGAAATTTTGTTCATAGATGCAAATGGTCAATCTTTGTCGATCTGCAAAAAGAAAATTAAGAAATTAAATTTTGTTCGCGACTTATTCGGTTTTTTGCTTCTCCTATACAATTTGGTTTTTGGATTATAGCACCTTGTTCCACACCCACATTCATTTGAAAAAGATCAGTTATTTTTGGAAAAAGATTTATTGTAATTCGAAATTGCGATTAAAAATATCAATTGTAATTCAAAATTGTAATTCGACGATCCCAATTTCAACTCGAAGATTCCAATCGTAAATCAATGATTCCAAATCATCAATGCCTAAATGTAATTCAAAATTTCCAATTGAAAATTGATCATAGACCGTTTCTTGAAATTTCTGAATTTCAATTAGAGTTACTTAATTCCCGAGTTAAAAAAATTAGTTTCATCCTAACATTTATAACATTCATTTATGACAATTGATGACGTTAAAAATCCGTATGCTTACACTCAAAAAAAAAACCTTGTAAAGTTACCAAAAAATCTCGTGATTTTACGAGGCTATTCTCGTAAAATAGGACGTAGGTAAAATTCACGTAAAATTACGAGGATTTCCTCGTAATTTTGAATGCGCCAAAAATTGGTAAAATAACCAATTTTATTGGTAAAAATATTGTTTTAAAGCCGGGAAAAAAATGGTAAACTTACAAGAAAAAATGGTAAATATGTTTAAAAAAATGGTAAATTAACAAATCAAAATGGTAAATTTACAAAAAAAAATTTTGTTAAACAACATAAATCCTCCTAATAAAATCATATTTGTAAAACAACTGTTTTTTTTTGTAAATTAACTAGAATCCTCGTAATAACCCAGCAAAACTTGGAGGACTTCCAGAACTAGTGCTAGAGTCCTTCTTTTTAGCTCAACTAGTTCTCTATCTCGTTCTCAGAGTCATGATTTTTGTTTGAAATTGTCACCCTCAGAACTAGTTCTTGGGAAGTAGTCTAGGAACAATCACACCTTCTATGGAACGGTTCCATAAGTCATTCTAGAACCAATTGTTTATCCCATTCTGTAACCCATGATTTTTGTTTAAAATTGTCGCCACCAGAACTAGTTCTAGAACCAGTTCTTTATCCCATTCTTTAACCCATGATTTTTCTTTGAAATGGTCACGACAGGAACTACTTCCAAGAAGCTATTGTGGCATGAATGTGGAAGTACTTCAGGAATGCCTTCTAAAAGTTGTGTATTCACTAATTCAATTTTACTATATAAAACTAGTTCGGGAATAAATGTGTAACCAGTTTAAATACTAAAAAATCATTAAATTTTTTCTCAACAAATTCATTAAAACAGTTTTAATTCAAATTTTAAAATAGCAAACTAAAAAACAACAAATTAAGTTTAAAAAAGTTGTCACAAAAAACGGAAACAAATTAGTATAATCAAGAAACAAGATAACCACTAACTGACGAGAAATGTAAAATTTTAGGGTATAGTCGTAACATATTAATAATGAACAATACATATTTTTCCAAATTAAAGATGGCAAAAAAAATCCTAAAAATATTGTTGTTTAAAACGGGTTTTAGCTGTACGTGAGAACAGGGTATAAGGTAGTAATTGTGAACTCCTTATAAGTCCCGAAAAAAAATTATAAAATTTACTAAGTCCCTGACACAATTTTTTTTTTTTTAGTTTTATAGTATTTGTTTTATAGAAGTGGTGTAGAAGTCATGTACGAGTACTTCTTAGTCACTAGTTCTCTATCTCGTTCTCAGAGTGATGATTTTTGTTTGAAATTGTCACCATCAGAACTAGTTCTAGGGAAGTAGTCTAGGAACCCATGTATGGAACGGTTCTTTAAGTCATTCTAGAACAAATTCTTTATCCTATGATTTTTGTTTGAAATTGTCACCATCAGAACTAGTTCTAGAGAAGCAGTCTAGGAACATTTTGTAATTTTTTTTTTTGCAAAAAAACATCAGCACTTTAGTGAGCAAAATTGAGCAGGTTTAACATTATCACGCTTTGTATAAGGGATTTTGTATAATTTACTCTTTTTTTTTAAATGTATAACGTATCAGAAAATATTTTGAAATTTTTCAAAAAATAATATTTTGCTTTCGACTTTTCAATTTTATTATGTTTATTTAAAATTTAAACAAAATTTTTGTTTGAATAAAACATTTCAACACACAAAGTATAACAATGTTAAGGCCCTTTTAGTAGTATTTTTTGTTTCCGTATTATTTTTATTATTTCATTAATGCAATTGGAAATTATCTAGAAGGAAAATAAGCGATTTTTGAAGAAAACAAGTAGAAAAGTTAAATTCGACTTTGCCGAATCTATGAATACCCTCCACAATGCATTTTTTATAGGGTAGTACATTTTTTAATGTGAAAACTTAAGAATTTTGATAAGAAATATTTTATTTTGAGTAAAAAAACTCTTTTTTTTGTAATTTTTTAAAAAAAAAAAAAAAAAATTACTAATTTTTTTTTTGAGTGTAAAATTTTTTTCGAGTGTAATGTTTTTTTACTGTAAAAATATTTCTTACACAAAATATTGTAATTTTTGTAAAAAAAAAATTTTTTTTTGAGTGTAAAATTTTTTTGAGTGTAAAATTTTTTTTGAGTGTAAAATTCTTTTCGAGTGTAATTTTTAAGTTACCAAAGCTTTTAAAACTAAACAAGTTTAAAAAGCATTGCTTTAAAATTAAACAAGTTTGAGAAGCATTGTTTAGTTACCACCAATGCTTTTAAAACTTGTTAAAACACGTGGCATTTTAGATGAAACTAATCTGAAATTCAAGGTTTTGCTTATAACTTTTGAACCACTGGACCGATTGAGCTGAAATTTAAAACCAAACAGACCCGGGGAACGGCAAAGATACGTGTTAAGCTTCAGTAGTCTCATTATTGTATTTCGAAAGTTATCGTGTTTTTTATCTCGTAAATTCGTGAAATACCCTTGCCGAAATTTACTCTTTCGCTCATAACTTTTGAACCACTGGACCGATTTGGCTGGATTGCAATACCAACCTGACCAGGTAAATGCCAAACATATATGCCAAACTTCAGTAGCCTCTGTAAAGTCTTTCAAAAGTTAGCGTGTTTTCTACGGACGGACAGACAGACAGACAGACAGACGGACGGACGGACGGACGGACATCGCTAGATCGACTTAAAATCGATCGAGGATCATAAATATATATACTTTATGGGGTCCTAGACCAATATTTCGTGGTGTTACAAACGGAATGACAAACTTATATATACCCTCTATCACTAGAGTGGAGGGTATAAAAAATATTATTATATGCTTAGTTGGATTACTCAAATTGCTTATTAATTTTGCTACAATTGGAAAGTTTTGTTTACTTTTTGTAATAAAAAAATCCAGCTGTATAAAATAAAGTAGTATATTGCAGATTGTAGTAAAGTAATTGAATGGATCTATAAAAACCTATTTGCACTAATGCCTTAATACTTAATAATACCAAACAAATTACCCAATACTTAATAATATTTTTAGCCCCTCTGTACATATTTCAAAAAGTTTGACTTTTTCCAAATAGAAGATGCAACAGAGAAATGCGTAATCAAATATATATTTTTTTCTTTTTTGAAAAAAATTATAAGTTTTTGAAACAGCTTCCAAGATGTTATTTGAGAACCAGTATTTGCTTCATGGAAGTGGTGCAGAAGTCATGTACGACTAGTTCCAAATCACTAGTTCCCAAACTACTCCAAAAAAGCTCTTTGGAATCACAATATTACCCTTTTGGATCACTTCTAGAAGTAGTTGTGACATCACTAGTTCCAGGATGCTCTTTGAGAACCTATCGTGACAAGCTTTGAAGTACTTCTAGAACTAGTTATTTTTGAATGACTCCGAAAAGTTTTGCTGGGAAATTTTTAAAAATTTTGTCAACTTTTTTTTAAAATATTTTTTAATAAAGAAAAAATTGTCCGGAACATAAATCTTCGTATAACATAATTTTTGAAAAATAGCAGTTTTTTTGTAATTCAACTAGAATCCTCGTAATAAAAACTTTGTTGTAAAATTACATTTTTTTTTGTAAAATAACCTTTCAAAATGGTAGAATACAATTACAAAAATAAACTTGTAAAATTACCAATAAAACTGTAGTTCTCGTTTGAGCAAAGTACAAGATTTTTTGTTAAAAAACAAGGAAGATTGTTAAATATTGGTAGAAAGGGATTACAAGGCATTTTACCAGGCGTTTTACCAGTTTATTTTTTTGAGTGTAGTGTTCTAGCAAATTCAGCAGAAGCGTGACAAAAATTAATGTTAAATGAAATGAATGAACTTATTTACCTTTAAGGATATTTGAAGATACATGCATTTGAAAAATTTACATAGAAATCTACATAAATTTCAAGTGTATGATTGACTTAGTAATTGAATGACTTACTATGTGCATTCTGAGTATTAGGGTTTGCTAGAATTTGCAAGGAAGGTTTCCCAAAAGGGGTCTATAGAAATATTTTCTTCATGCCAAAAATTCTAATTTTCACCTTATCTTGAAGCTTAAACTCAAAACCAACATCTGTGTAAAATTTACATTTTCTAGTTATTTCAATTTTTAAAATCCATATTTAATCTCGACATTTTTTTCAATCAAAATTCTGAAAAATCTAGTTGAAATTAAAAAAATCACATTTTAAAATCATAAATCCATAGAGAAAATTTTATTCAAAAATCCTAATAAAAATTAAGAAATGTCCCAGTCAAATTCAGAAAAGTCGAAATGAAGTTCAGAAAATCCCAATTGAAAATTCGGAAAAGCCCAATTGTAAATTCAGAAAAGCTAGGTCTAAACATGGACCGATTTTTTTCTGTTTCAATTTTATATTTTAGGCCGATTACATGCACACATAGACGCCACATCAATAACACAGTGCAACAATCAAATTCGGAATGGGATGCAACCAAGAGCAAATGAAAGTTGATATTTTCCATAACAAAATCCTCAAGGGAAGAATTTTTTTTCATGCATTTGAAGTTGGTGAACTTTTTTTTTAAATTATGTAATTAGTTTAAAACTGCATAAGAGGCGTATGATTAATTTTGTAATTACTTCTAAATAACAATCATACGCAACGGTGTACAGTAGTTTATTTTTTAATAATTCAGTCAATTAGTAAATTAAGTTTGGACTCTGGAACCTGCATGTCAAATAACGGCACCACCAGGGGCCCCTAAAGTAGGACGCATTTAGTATACAAAAATTTGAATACATTATAGTTGTTTTTTATTCGACCTTTCCAATCTATATAAATAAAAATCAATTGTCGTTCGTTGGTAACCGCATCAATTGAGAACGGCTGGACCGATTTGGACAATTTTTTTTTTGATATGTTCGTAATAGTCCAACTTAGGTTTTTATGTAAAGAAAAATTGACCACGCCCACTTTTACGCCCACTTTTTTTGATTTATCTAAAATCTGAAAACGCCTGCACTGATTTGGCTAATTTTTTACTTAAACGTTCGTTGTAACACAATTTAAGTTTTACTGAAAGAAAAATCGACCACGCCCACTTTTACGCCCATTTTTTTCGATTTATCTAAAATCTGAGAACGTACGGACCGATATGACTTAATTGTTAAAAAAGTTTTCACCATAGTTCTACTTTGATTTTTACTAAAAAAGAAATTGACTACGCCCACTTTCGCCAATTTTTGTTGAAAATTTTTGTCAAGTTTTTTACGGAAAAATATATATCGAAAAAACTAGACCGGCTAGACCGATTTGATTATAGCCCAAAAGATTTTTAAGGAAAGAAAAATTGGCCACGACTACTTTTACACTCACTTTTTCCGATATGTATATTTTAAATCGTAGAACGGCTTGATCAATTTGGCTTATTTCGTTTTTAATGTTCGTCATGTCCTAAGGCTTTTCGGAAAGACCAATTTTTCATTTATTCGCCCCCTTTTCGATACATATAAAATGGCATTACTTGAGAATGGTTGTGCTGAATTGGTTAAATTCAAATAAATTTAATGGTAAGAAAGGTTGTCTGCCTACGATTTTTTCGATTTATCTAAAATTCACTCTATAGAAAAAAAAAAATATTATCTACATACATATATAAATAAAAATTAAATGCCGTTCATTGGAAATCGCATCATTTGAGAACGGCTGTAGCGATTTGGAATATATTTTTTAAATGTTCGTGTTAGGTTTTTACGGAAAACAAATTAACAACGCCCACTTTTACGCCTATTACGATATATCTTAAATCGGAGAACGGCTGCATCGATTTGGCTAAACTTTTTTTTAAATGTTCGTCATATTCCAACCTAGGTTTAAACGGAAATAAAAATTTTTCAAGCCTACTTTTTTTCGACATAAATATTTAAAATAGAAGAACGACAATACCGATTTGGCTATTTTTTGTGCACGTTCGTCATAGCCCAACTAAAGGTCTTACGGGAAAAAATTTTCCATTCCCACTTTTTTCAATACATCTAAAATCGGAGAACAACTGGCCTTTGTTATTTTTTTTAATGATCATAGTCCAGGTAAGGTTTTTACGAAAATAATTATTGTCCTCGACCACTTTAACGCCCATATTTTTCAATATCTTTAAAATTTTCAACACTTGAGAACGCCTGGACTGATTTAACTATTTTTTGTTTGTTGTGTTAAATGTTCGTAATAGTCCATACGGTTGTTCGGAGAGAAAAATTGTTCTCGCTAACTTTTTTTCGATATATCTAAAACTTATATTTACTCTAATTCGATATATTTAAAAAAATCTTTATAGATTCCACTTAAACTTGGTACAAATGGTTTTAAATCCTTGGATATTGTTATGTACAAGTTTAACTTACCACACAAATTTAAATGCCCACTTTAGTCTAAATATGTGAAATCGTTTTAAGTCGAATACTAATGACCGGAGCGATTTTTTTTTTGTTATAATTGGTTTTTAAGGAAAGATAAATGAGAAAAGTGTCCCAGAAAAATGGAAAATTCGGGAAAACTATAAAGGTTTGTTTGTATGAACTCAAGAATACTCAAAAAAATAGCTCACGATAAGAACGAAGGATATGCGTAATTTTATTTTTTTGTTGATCGTAATGATAATAAAGAAGTTTTAAATTTGTACCGTTCGCAAGTCAAAGATATGGTAATAGTTTTTTAATTCCCGAAACATAATTTGATGATGATTGATCTGCCTTTAAAAAAATCGGGTTTTTAAAACCACGCCCACAAATTTTTCTAAGCCAAGAAATTGAGTTCATTTTTTGCAGTGCTAAAGATTTAAAGCGAAACTAAATATAACACTGATCTTATATTTTGGGCCAGCAACGCGGACCGGGCCAGCTAGTTAAATTATAAAAATACAATTTTTGAGCTCGAGGCCTGGATTTTGTAATTAAAATTCTTCTTTATTTATTTCCAATATTTCGCTAGTGGATTTAAAACAAAAACACAAATTTTAAATATTAACGTTGTTTATCGATATTCATCACAAATTATACTCATATATGAGGCATTCCACACCAAATGTCCCGCTACAGAAAAACATGTGTCCCGTAAATTTCTGAATAGGTTGTTTGGATAGCCCTATATGTAACTAAGAAAATTGCGTTTTTGGTTTTTCAAATTTTCGAAAACTGGGCTTAGGAGGCGTGGTCAAATATTGGAAAAATGGTAAAATTTGTGGCGAGTTGCCTTGATTAAATATTTATCACATTAAAACGGAATGCACCACAATCTCAAAAATTTACGTTCTTATATAGTTTTGTATGGGCTATCGATTAAAATTTTTAGTTTTGGAAATCTTTCAGCACCCGTTCTGAAATTTACCATTTTTTAAAAAAGTAAATTTATCAAAAATCCGGCCACTTTTTTTTTTTCTTTTTTATTTATTTTTTTAAAAGTTTAGATGTTTGTCCATCCACACAAAAAAAATCAGAAACACGTTCATCTTTTTTTTCGAGAAAATTGCATTTGAACTTTAAATTTCATAACAATTTTGTTATTTGCTTGTATTTCTTTGTTTTTAAGTTGCGAATGAGTAATATTAATTGCATAAATATCCGTCATACGCTCTGTTGACACAAGAAAATACAAGCAAATTACAAAATTGTTATGAAATTTAAAATCCAAATGCGATTTTCTCGAAAAAAACGAAAAATACATTTCTGATTTTTTTTGTGTGGATGGACAAACATCTAAACTTTAAAAAAAAAATTTAAAAAAAAGAAAAAAAAGTGGCCGGATTTTTGATAAATTGACTTTTTTAAAAAATGGAAAATTTCAGAACGGGTTCTGAAAATTTTTCTTGGAAAAAAATTTTATTCGATAGCCCATACGAAACTATATAAGAATGTAAATTTTTAAGATTGTGGTGCATTTCGTTTTAATGTGATAAATATTTAATCAAGGCAACGCCACAAATTTGACCAATTTTCCAATATTTGACCACGCCTCCAAAGCCCAGTTTTTGAAAAATTGAAAAACCGAAAACGCAATTTTCTAAGTTCCATATAGGGCTATCCATACAAGCTATTCAGAAGTTTATGGTACACGTGTTTTTTTTCGCTGGACATTTGGTGTGGAATGCCTCATATATAATTTGTGATGAATAGCGATAATCAACGTAAATATTTAAAATTTGTGTTTTTATTTAAAATCCACTGTACTCCCTGAGGATACTACTCGATGAGTAGCGAAAATATTTTATTTTTATAATAAAATTTAAATACTTTAAAATCACCAACTTAAAAAAAAACCTTGAGGGTCTTGTTTTAAAAAATGTCAACTTGCATTTGCATTTGGTTTCATCTCATTCCCATTCGGAAAACTCGATTTTATATCACTGTGTAATTTTTTAAAATTTTTACTATGAAATTTAAAATTAGTTGTACGAGTCTTAATTGGTCCCTAAGAAACCCCATTGGGATAGCTTCTTTGTTAGTTATAGTTTATTAGCATATATCTTTGCTAAAATATTTCTTTGATGAGTTTAACACTAACAATAACAACAACAACAGCAGCAGCAACAACATTTATTTTCAGCAACAAATCCACTTTAATTATCAACATCATCATCAGCAGTAATAGCAATAGCAGTATCAGGCTGCAAGCAGCAGCAGCATAATCAATTGAGGTCGAGACATATTTATTGATTTTTTCTCTCTCTCTCGTTTCGTTTCTTTTCTGTTGTGTTCATTCATGTTAACTACTATTATTTGTGTTGTTCTATTATTTCTTTGAGTGATGAGTGGTATCAAGGGTATTCAATTAACTGACATGAGCTTAGTTTTGTAAACTTTCAACGGTTAATCGATTAAAATTTAAAAATACAACTTTAAAGTAGAAACTGTTACAAATATGGGCTAAACCATGAACAATTTAACTGGTGGACTGACGATTTTGTTAATATTTGTTAAAAAATGTACTTTTTGGAAATTCCGTTTATAAGGGGGCTAAGGGGGGGGGGGGGTAAATAGTGTACTTTGGTACTTTTTGCTTTTTCCTGAAATAATGATTATAGAACTGAAAATTTAAAATATTAAACCCTTCCAACAAAAAAAAAAAAAAAATGAAAAGGGTACCTTTTAGAAATTCCGATTTTAATGGGTTAAAAAATTGGTCCATGGTAGTTTTTCTATCTTCTAAAATAATAGTACTTTGGTACATTTTCGATTTTTCTAAAATAATGGCCTTTTAAGCTTGAAATTTTAAATCAAGAACCTTAAATTTAAAAAAATTTTAATTCGGTCAAGGTTTTGAGATATCGCTATTTAAAAAATTTTAAAAATGGCTGTTTTTTTTTTAGTACATATTAAACCTATGTCTCCCATATCTGGGGTTATTTTGGCCCTTTTTCCAATATTCTCATAGAACACTACTGAAAAGTGCGTTTAAAGGGTTAAAGTGTTCTACAAAAATTTTCTGCATCAAATTTTACTGGGGATTGTCAAAAAATTCGTCCCAAAAGTGCAAAATGCTTCAAAAAGTAAAATTGTAAAGTAAAATTCTAAATGTAAAGTAAAATTGCAAATGGGTTCCTGGGGCACAATTAACATTTTCACCGAAGAGCAGTTTAAAAATAAATTAAAAAATTTGATTTGGAATTATTCGGTCAACTAATCGGTTAATGGTTTCCATACCCTATAGTAGCGATTTTTTTTTTGTCAAAACTTTAGCTATGTATGTGTGTGTGTGCCATGCAATTTGTTGTTTAAAGGACTATGGCTGCTTGTTTGTAAGGTGCAATTTATGATGTAGTTAAGTGGCATGGTATGGTTTGTAGGTATTAATATTTAGGAATGCAATTATTATAGTTTTTTTTTTTAAATTGCTTAAAGAAATTTTTTCTAATGACTTGACTTGAATAGACAAAAAATTAAAATCAATTTTCAACTTAATTAAGGTACATATTTACAAAATATATATTTTAAATTCTTTAAAACTGCTTTTAAGTTTTAAGAAACTTTTTAATATCTTTTAGTACCAATAGATATAAATGTAGCATTTTATCACATTTTTTCCTATTGGTAACCCTAAAAAATTTTCAATTTCTAAATATGTTCTTTTACAGGTTAGTTCTGCTAGAGAATTCTAGAATCTAAATTTTCAAACCTACTTTAATTTTTTATTTTTATTTTTAAAAATCAAAAAAGTACCAAATCTTACCCCTTTTATACTCTTAGAACCAGAACTTCATAAAAGTCTTTAGAATAGTTTGTGCTGCTAGAAGTTCCTATATTCCAAAACTTAACTTTGTATGAACATTATTTCTGGAGATCAAAGAAGTACCAAATTCCACCTTTTTACCCTCTCTGAATCGAAACTTTCTAAATTGTACTTTTGTCAGAATGTTTTTTTTTTTGCCACACCCAAAAAAAAAAAAAACGTGGATATTCAATACTAGGGCAGGAATTGGTAACCAATACTAACATTTTTTACTAATATTATTCAAAACCAGTAAAAATTACTAATTTTAGTACTTTGAAGATACTAAAATTAGTAACTTATTAGTAGATTTTGGTACAAAATCACTTACCAAACGTTTTACTGTAGAATTATTTTGAGTGTAGATAATACTACATTCCAAATTTCAAGTTTCTAGAAGCATTATTTCAGGAGATAGAAAAAGTACCAAAATTCCATATTTTACTTCACTTAAATCAGAATTTCCAAAAAGTACTTTTTTCAATTTTTTTTTTTTTTGTTGTGCGTCGTACATTTTAAATTTTAACTTTGTTAGACCATTATAAAGCCATTATACAATTTTGTACACCTTTTTACTTTTTTCAGAATATTTTTCCTCTAATATTCCAAATTTCAAAGGACCATTTTTATGGAAATGCCAAAAGTACCAAAGTATTTTTTTATACCCCTTTAGAATCGAAACATTCTTTACCACCTCTAGCTCCAGTGGTGGGCTGGGGAACGATTATAATCTGGTAGAGGACCTTTATGCAGTAAAAAACAATGTGCCTAAAATATGCACTAAAAATCTCGAAATTTGCACTAAAAACGTCAAAAATATGCAATTAAATTTATAAAAAGTGTGCATTTTTACTTAAAAAAATATTTTAATAAAAAAATATGTTTTTAATAACTTTTTACTTTGTTAGCTTATTAACGAAAAATTATTTCGGTCAGACAAGTATTTGACCTCGAAAAAAATTGTAAGGCCTGTCCAACAGACAAATTAATTATGTTTACAAAAAAAATCAAAAATATGAAAAATCGAAAAATAAGCTAAAACTAAAATTTTATACAAAATATGACCCAAAAATATTCATTTATAGCGGAATACAAGCAAAATATGCTGAAATATGCATTTTCAGCATAATATGTAAAAATATGCACTTACGAATCGATACCATTTTAAAACTAATTCTTTGATTTGCAAAGATATTTGGTTTATGCCGTTCTAAGATTCGAGGGAAGAAACATGCATTTGCCCGAAAGTCCTCTCCCTGATTGTAACTAATCATTCCAACCACATTTTTTAAGCTTTCCAATATTGTCTATTTCATTTTGATTAGCACTTTTTTGTATGGAAAAAAATGATTCCGATTATTAACGTCCGGACAATTTTTTTTTACTTGGCCTAAAACATATCCCAGTTGGCAAAATAAAACCACACCTGATACACCGCTGACTTTCCCTTTTTGAAATCGCTGACATCTTCATACAAATTTTCAAAATGTCCCCAATGACATGTAAGCAGTTGGTCAGCAGTGTGAATCAGCATCCGTGGCCACCAACAATTCGACTAAACAACCGCTGACCAACTGCTGACATGCCATTGATGACATTTTTAAAAATTGTATGAAGATGTCAGCAATTTAATAAAGGGAGAGTCAGCAGTATGTCAGGTGTGATTTTTTTTTGCCGACTGGGATGTGGTACAAATTTAAGGCCAATCAGAGTACTCGGGGATTAAAGTTTGGGATTTTTAAAAATTAAAAAAAAATTGTCTTGCAATATTTTTAATATTATTTGTTAATTTTGATGCTCTGAACACGAATATAGAAAAAATAAAATCGGTCTACCGTTTTTCGAGATATCGCCTTTTGAAAATATTGAGACGTTTTTTTAAACATTTCTTATATATACATATATATGGGGCATTCCATGTGAAATCGGACACTTTGAAAAACTTTTTTTTTAGATTTTCCCAATTTGTTTACAGTTTTTAGTACCCTTCGAAAACTCCTTCGTGGTAAATTTTCAGATTTTTTTGATGACCCGTTCAAAAGATATCGAATTTTTAAAAATTGGTAGTTTGTTCCTTTACTCAAACTTCTTTTAATCATAACTTCTTCAATAATGGTCCAAATTTCAAATTTTTTTTTTTCAAAATTTTTGTTTTTTTACGTACTTTTTAAAAAAAAAATCTCCAAAAATTCTTAAAAGCGCTCTAGTATGTGATTTTTAAGTTTTAAAATTTAAATCTCATTTTTGAAAATGTTTGTACTCTTCGATTTTTTTGAAATTTTTTTGTGTAAAACTTCTATAAATTCTACAAATTTTTTGCCCAGGAGCATCGTGGGATAACGATTATTACTATTTTTTAAAATTTTTTGAAAAAATTTTATTGTAATTTTCCAATTTTAAAATCATTTCTACTGCTCTAATGGTGCGTCATAGAGGGGTCCTTTATAAGACCGACCCACATTAATTTTTACGTCTTAACATTTCTTTGGAACAAACTTATACCCTATCTCCAAGTTCTAAGGGGGCTCCCACACAAAACGACATTTTTTAAAATTTGTTCCAACCGCTATAACTGCCCTAATAGTGTCCTTAGAGCAACAAAATGTATGACCGACCCATAATATTTTTTTAGTCCAAACATTTTTTCGGAACACCCCTACCCTCTATCTTTAACTGTTAAGGTGGTCCCCATACAATTTTTTTTATTTTTTGTAAATTTGTTTTATTTCATCAGCTTCTACCGGCCCAATGGTGCGTCCGAGAGGGGTCATTAGTGAGACCGACCCCCATTTATTTTTACCCTTCTACATTTTTTCAAAATATACCTACGCCCTATCTCCACTCCCTAAGCAGGCTCCCATACAAAATTACATTTTTATAAAATTTGCTCCAACTGTTATTTGTATGGGAGCCTACTTAGGGAGTGGAGATAGGGCGTAGGTATGTTTTGCAAAAATATTGTAGGGTAAAAATAAATGGGGGTCGGTCTCACTAATGACCCCTCTCGGACGCACCATTGGGCCGGTAGAAGCTGATAAAATAAAACAAATTTACAAAAAATAAAAAAAATTGTATGGGGACCACCTTAACAGTTAAAGATAGAGGGTAGGGGTGTTCAGAAAAAATGTTTGGACTAAAAAAATATTGTGGGTCGGTCATACATTTTGTTGCTCTAAGGGCACTATTAGGGCAGTTAGAGCGGTTGGAACAAATTTTAAAAAATGTCCTTTTGTGTGGGAGCCCCCTTAGAAATTGGAGATAGGGTATAAGTTTGTTCCAAAGAAATGTTAAGACGTAAAAATTAACGGGGGTCGGTCTTATAAAGAACCCCTCTATGACGCACCATTAGAGCAGTAGAAATGATTTTAAGATTGGAAAATTACAATAAAATTTTTTCAAAAAATTTTAAAAAATAGTAATAATCGTTATCCCACGATGCTTCTGGGCAAAAAATTTGTAGAATTGATAGAAGTTTTACACAAAAAAAATTCAAAAAAATCGAAGAGTACAAACATTTTCAAAAATGAGATTTAAATTTTAAAACTTAAAAATCGCATACTAGAGCGCTTTTAAGAATTTTTTGGGATTTTTTTTTTAAATTTATATAATAGAAATCAGAAAATTTACCACGAAGGAGTTTTTGAAGGGTACTAAAAACTGTAAACAAATTGGGAAAATCTAAAAAAAAAGTTTTTCAAAGTGTCCGATTTCACATGGACTGCCCCATATAAATATTTACTTTAACTCCGGTTGGAGCGTAGGGCCATTAAACATTTCTTAAACGTAATAAAAAAAAAAAAAAACGCTGTTTTTTTTGCAAATTTTAAATATTGATATCTCGAAAATCGTTCGACCGATTTTAAAATCTTTATTTGATATTCGTGTTCAGCGCATCAAAATTAATAAATATTATGTTTCCCATTTTGCCCCAATTTCTTTGTCAAAAATTTCAATGCGCGTGCAGCACGACAATTTTCAACCTATCGAGCTCATATTTTTGTCATTTTTTTCCCCTAACCTCACACAAAACTGGACTCCAATTTTGAAAAATCGAAAATCAAAAAATAAGGACCACCTTAATTTAGATTTATATAAATTAAACTAAATATTCCATTATATTCAATAACTAATCTACAACTTACAATTAGTTATTATCCAACTAAAGTACATTCTATAATAGAAATAGACATTTTTTTATTAACCATAAAATAACAAAATTAAATAATAAATCTATTATCTTTAATATAATAAAAATATTTTCTTATAAATTCATTAAAATATTTTCAATCATTGTTTATTCTGATAACAAAAGCTCTTATTACTCAATTACTGACCAATAAATAGCAACAAAATATTACATTTTTATGGTATGTTGTGTAAGTGTAATGAAAATATAAAAAAAATTTTACTACTATTAAAAAAAAAAATCCATAATAAACAAATATTGAAAGGGATAGTAAATACAGAACTTTGACAAAATATTAGTAAAGAAAAATTCTTGAGAATCTAATATATTTTTTATTTACAAAAATACCGCCATTTTTAGAAAGATTTCATATAGCGATAACTCAAAAACTTTTTCACCGATTTTAAATTTTACGAAAAATATATATTTTTAATAAAATTTTTATTCAACTTTTTATTAAAATTCCAAACTTTTGGGCGCCGCGCATTGTTCTCCAATTTATCCCAATTTTGACCACATGCATAAGTTTAGGAATAAAAATTTGTCTGGGGACTGGAGAAATTAAATATTTAATTAAAATTCTGTAATTCTCTTGTATTTTCTTGTTTCTACATGGCGTATGAGTAATAAATATTTAATGAATTTCGCAAATATTTGTTACTCATACGCAATGTTGAAACAATAAAGTACAACAGAATTACAGATTTTTATACCCTACACCAGCGGTTACCAACCTTTTTGGTTCGCGTACCCCTAATTCTAAATTTTATCAGCCGCGTACCACCTAATGAGTTTTTTTGTTTTCGTTAAAAAAATTCACAAATATTACAGTTAACATTGAAATTTTTGATCTCAAATTTTTTTATGGATTTAGGGGAGATCAAAACAATGCACAGTGGTAAATTCCGGCCAAAACCCTATAACTTCTTTATTTTTTTATGTAAACTTAAAAAATGTTGAAGGTAGGTTAAGAATATAATAATAAACAAATTTCGCGAAAAAAAAATTTGCGGATTTTTTTTTTTTAGTTTTGGCCGGTTTTTACCTCTGTGCAACGGTGTTATTTTTTGGAAAAATTTTTGCTCCTTTTGAGCTGATTTTCTGCAGAGCAAAAACGACTGAAAATGTTACAAATCTGATTTCACCAGTCGATTCTACACCCAAAATTAAAACAACAGACGTTGTTTGAACTCTTAAAAAAAAGTTTCAAAAACCCATCACAGGGGGCGGAAATATAATGTCTTTTAATTTTTCTTTTAATTTAATTTTTTTTTAATAAAAGGGCAGATAATAATTCCGTGGCTTTTCAAATGAAACACCCTCGTGTATACTATAAAAGGGCATTTTGAGCATTTAACAAAGTAATACCAAAATTTCCACTCGTATCACAACCCGTCTCAAAAATGCCAAAAAACACGTTTTTTTTTTAACTTTGACATAAATTTTCTCAAAAACCTGACATCATAGAAAGATTTGGGAACCATATTCTGAATCAGCATCGAAAGGTTAATCGAAAACAAGTGGTCAGATATCAAAATATCATCTAAAACAAGTAAGAAAATTATAGTCGGTCAAGACCGACCATAAAATACCCTACACCAGAGTTTCCCGGAAAATGGGTCCGAAGTTCAAACATGGACTGATTAGATCTATATTTTGTCAAATCTTTAATAAGTGTAAAAAGCACTCATTAATCAAATTTGAGTGGAATAGGCTTCTTTTTGTTGACAATAAATCACTTCAACTGAATATCGGGCGAAATTTCCACATGGGACCTAAGTCCAAAAATGGTCCGATGATAATCAGATTTGATAAGGTTATTAAAGTACGCGTTTAACATACACAAACAGAATTTTAATTAAATATTTTCTATTTTCATGAAATTTGAGAGATTTATGTGAAAATCGGGAAGGTGGTTTGTATGGGGGCTACAATAAGAACTGGTTCGATTTCTTTAAAATTTGGAATGGTGATTTGTGTTGATAAAACATGATTACCTGCCAAATTTCGAATAGATACCTGTTAAAATGCGTCTATTACAGTCATTTGAGCCAAAACTAAAGAGGACCTTTGTATGGGGGCTAGGTCTAAATATGGACCGATTTTTTCCAATTTCAATAGGCTTCGTCCTTGGGCCAAAAGAGGCTTAAGTTTCAAATTTCAAGTCAGTTGATTAAGAATTGCGACCTGTATCGTGTTTACACCGTTTACATGGACAGACGGACGGACGGACGGACAGACGGACGGACGGACGTGATTCTAAGCCGATCGGTATACTTAAAAGTGGGTCTAGGACCAATATTTCGGGTAGTTACAAACATCAGCACAAACTCATTATACCCTGTACCACAGTGTGGTGTAGGGTATAAATATCGTAAAAAATTCTCTCTAAATTGCATAAAAATATGTTTTTTGTGAACTTTGACCTCAAATCTCTTAAAAACCTGAAGTTATAACGTCGTATTGAAAAATTTGAAAGCCAGATTCGGAACCAGCATTGAAAGGTTAATTTAAGACGAATGTCCAAATTACTAAAATTTTGCGCACCCCCGCGGACAGTTTCGCGTACCCCCTAGTGGTACGCGTACCAAAGTTTGGTAACCGCTGCCCTACACCACTCTGTGGTACAGGGTATAATGAGTTTGTGCTGATGTTTGTAACTACCCGAAATATCGACTCAGAATTACTTTTTGAGTCGATTTAGCGATGTTCGTCCGTCCGTCTGTCCATCTATCGGTTTAAGCACGATACAGGTCGCAATTTTCAATCAATTAACTTGAAATTTGAAACTTAAGCATCTTTTGTCCCAAGGACGAAGCCTATTGAAATTGGAGAAAATCAGTCCATGTTAAGACCTAGCCCCCATACAAACGCCCCTTTTGAATTCGGCTTAAATGACTCTAATAACCGTATTATAATAGATATCGCTTTGAAATTTAGCAGGTAATCAATTTTGTATGCACGAGTCTTCATTCCAAGTTTCAAAGGAATCGGGTCAGTCCTTCTGGTAGTCCCCATACAAACCACCCTCCCGATATTCACATAAATCCCTCAAAATTCATGAAAATGGAAATATTTCATAAAAATTTTATTTTTAGGTGTTAACGTGTTCTTTAGTAACCTAATCAAATCGCAATATAATTGGACCATTTTTGGACTTAGTTCCTCTACAAAAAAATTTCGACCGATATTCAGTTAAATCGGTATATTGACAAGAAAATAAGTCAAACCCACTAAAATTTGATCTGTGTGTGTTCACTTAATAAAGATCTAACAAAAGACAGATCCAATCGGTCCATATTTGGACTCAAAAAGTATACAAGATTGTGAATTTTTGCCATTGCGGTGCATTCGCTTCAATTTGATAAATATTTAATCAAGGGAACTTGACAATTTTTCCACCACGCCTACTAAACACAGTTTTTCAAAAATTGAATTTTGAAAATTGAATTCTATATACTAATATCCGTACACCCAAAAAAACCTTGTCAAATTACTAAAAGAAGTCTCGTAATCCCATTTTTCTTGTCTTTTCGATCAAAATTTACATTTTTTTTGTAATTTTACAATTTTTTTTGTAATTTTTACAAATTTCCAAGGCAATTTGACAAAAAAAAAAAAATAGTAAATTCACCAGAATTCCTTGCATGTTTTATCTTGCCAAAAAAAGTTGTAAATTTACAATTTTATTAGCAAAAAGCTTGTAAAATTACAAAAAAGCTCGTAGTTGTTACTAGGAATTCTCGTAAAATAGGAGGTAGCAATAAATCTAGTAAATTCAAGAGAATTCCCTAAAAAAGAGCAAAAAAAGTTACAAACTTTTAATGTAATTTTACAATTTTTTTTTTCAGTGTACAGAATATCTTTAGAAAAATTAACCTACACACAAAAAAAAACTTTGCCAAATTACTATGAAAAGTCTCGTAGTCCCATTTTACCAATATTTGACATTTTTCCTTGTTTTTTAACAAACAATTTTGGATCGAAATTCACATTTTTTTTTTTGTAATTTTAAATTTTTTTTGTAATTTTACAAATTTCCTAGGTTATTTTACAAAAAAAAAATCTAGTAAATTCAAAAAACGCCAAAAAACTGCAAATTAACAATTATATTGGTAAAAAGCTTGTAAAATTAAAAAAATTTTGGTAAAAAGCTTGTAAAACTACTAGGAATTCTCGTAAAATAGAAGGTAACAAAAAATCTAGTATAATTACGAAACCGTGTAAAAAAAAATTGTAAATTTACAATTTTATTGGTAAAAACCTTGTAAAATTACAAAATTATTGGTAAAAAGCTTGTAAAGTTACTAGGAATTTTTGTCAAATAGGAGGTAGCAAACAAAAATAAGTTACACGTTTTTCTTGTAATTTTACAGGGTTTTTTTTTGGAGTGTAGCAACATTTCTGGATTGCATACACCGATAACTGAATTTGTGACCAATTAAATTTTTCAATCGCATGATGCGATTTATATAAAGCTTCTTTAATTCGTTTTAGTCCATATTAATTATTTCTGAGAAATAATAATTGTTGTACAATGAGAAAATCTGAAAAAAAAAAATCAAGCGAAAACACAGGCTAAGTGGAGATGTCGACAGCTTTCGGAAGATGCCACCCTTCCATCATCAGCACTCCTTCGAGAAAGCTTTTCTAATTTAAATTGATCTTTTCTGAATTTCAGTTAGGCTTTTTGGAATACAACCTCGAAAAGGTTTAGTTTTTCAGAATGTAAAACTTTTGCTTGGTAATTATAATAGTATCTTTGCAATCCCTATTTTATGACCATTTTTAGTCATCATTACTTTAGTATATTCATAATTTTATTAAAGTACGATAACCTAAAAATTCATATATTGGAAGAAATTTATTTTCTTTTTATTTGCTGCTTTGTAAAAATGTTTATGAATTTATAAAAATCTACTTCAGACACCCTTCTTTTCAAAGACAAAAAACTTTGAATGAACAATGTATTAAGTATGTATTATGGTTTTTATTAGTAAGGGGTGGTCCAATAACTGGTATCTTTTTAAAACATGCAATGAAATGAACAATACTCAATAGTTTTGAAACGTTATGGCTTTATTTGAAAGAGCAAACATTCCCGTTTTTTATGGCAAACGACTTCATTGATGCGTCTTCGGCTTGCTCCGCTGTATCGCGTTGTAGCGCAGTACTGCGCTGCCAAACTGCACGTTTTTCGAAAAAAAGTTTTTAACCGAAATAAGGCACTCAAATGAGGTTATGTTAACAAACAAATCGGTACATCTTGGGATCGTAAAACTCGCAAGGTATTGTAAAGAATCCAATTCATCTATAGAAAGCAATAGATTTGAGTATCAGCACAATATTTTCAAAAATACAGCTGAAACTCCCATTTTCGTCACAGATGAGCGCTACATAGCCATGATTACCGACTTTTTGTTGGCCGTAATAGAATATACCAACTTGGATGACATTTATTTTCAGAAGGATGTGGCAATATGTCCCACAGTCCATCAAACAATCGATATTTTGCGCACTTAGTTCGGAAATCGTGTTTTTCGCCATATTCGCGGTGACAATTGATCACTTCAGAGCTGCCGATTAAAAACTTTAAAAATTTTTTTGAGGGGTCTCGTTAAAGATTCATGCAACATGGGAAATCCAGAAATGTTCTAGGCCCATTCGACGAATATCGTTCAAGCCATTCGTGAAATAGAACCAGAAACATTAGAAAAATGGGTGCCGAGAATGAGCTACTGCGGAGCTAACCCAGGCAACCGCATGAATGAAGTCGTTTGCCATAAATAATGGGAATATTTGCTCTTTCAAATAAAGCCATAAGGTTTCAAAACTATTGAGTATTGTTCATTTCATTGCATGTTTTAAAAAGATACCAGTTATTGGACCACCCTGTATATGTCCTTTTGTGTAGTTTATCTGCATGTATGTACGTGTACGAGTAGGATGCTATATATTTACATAAGTGTGTGCAAAAAAACTTTAACATAAAGATGATTCTTTAAAATATTAAATAAATAAAAAAAAAATTTCGTTGCTATCATTGGAAAACTTTTTGTTTTATTTTATGGAGGACTTGAACATAGTAAAAATAAATCAAAATTCTTAAAAACAATGGCAAATCTTGTTGGTAGGGTAACTATGCTGTCTTTTCAGATTCATTTGTTTCGGCAACAATGTTTCTAAACAATGTTTATCCCTTTCTTTTTATACCTTCCACTTATTGTTAGTGGAAGAGGGTTTTTCATTCCCTTTTAAAAACCATCGAAAAACCCTAAAGAATATATATTATTGTTCAGTGATAGATTCTAAGATATTCTAGAGATGTCCGTCTGTCTGTTGAAATGTCAATCACGACCAAAATATTACACAGATTTGTTTGTACCATAACATATTTACATGTTGTTGCTTCGAAAAGTTTGGTATTGCATTTCAGCGATATCGGTTCGGTGGTTCAAAATTTATGAACGAAAATGTAAGGACACTTCGAAAATTTTGGTAAATTCTACATAACCTAAAAATGCTTCAATTAGGCTGCTGGTTAACATATGTGAAAAATATTTCCTATTCAATTTCTCTAAACTGGATATTTTCCTAGCTGTACAATCAAATTAAAATAAATATTGCTTGTACCTGAAACAACAGTGTTGCTGGAAATATAAATATTTAGTTTCTAAGAACAGGCCTTTTTTTAGCTATAAAAAAAGTTAGGAAGACCTGTTCTAGAAGAATTAATTTTTTTAGCAAACATTTATTTAAATTGTATTTAAGTACTTTTCACCTTTTTTACAATATTTTTTTTGTACCTCACAAAAATATTAGATTTCATTGCATTTTTTTTATGGGAATCTAAAACAACTTAATGTTTTAACTTACATCAATTCATTTACATGAAAAGACAGTTCCATTAGTATTGACATAATGACTCGTTTTTTGTGGCAGTAATGCATTTTTGGGGGGGAAAATATAAAAAAAACAGCAGTAACAACCTGTGAAATAAAATCACATTAGACTACAGAATATGCACACACATATTTTTTACATTAAAGTAAATTTGTTTGTTTTAGTTTCCCAAAAAAAATGTTTGCCAGAAACTTTTTTTAAAGTGATTTCAAAGATTTCAAAAAATTTTTGATTTGTATTTTTTTCGTAAATAATAGATTTTTTAAATGATTATACTTTATAATTAAAATTGTGACGTTTTTAATGATATATATGTAACAGATTCTTATAAAAAACTTTTAACAACATGTTGCTGGAAACATTAGTTCCTCATAAAAATCTAATATATTGGAAAAAATCGGTCCATGCTTAGACCTAGCCCCCACACAAACGACCCCTTCAAATTTTGCAACATGTTGCTGACCAACATCTAGTAAACAGGATGCCAACTAAACACCTTTTCACTATGACCCCTTTAAATTTTGCAAAATGTTGCTGGCAACATCTTATTAATCAGATGCCAACTTAAAATATTTTCACTACAGTTTCTTTTGGTGCTATTTAAGCACTTAAATGTTTTAATGTTAAATCGTGCTTAAACAAATCCACATTTATATAAAAAATAAAAAAAAATATTTTAAATGATTCGTAATTCTCAATTCTGTTTTAAAACAAAAACTGTTATGGGATTGCAATATTCCCTTAAGTCAAAATAAAATGCATTTGTTTGAAAAATTAGATGATATTATAATTTACCATCATTCCAATCTAAGTAACCTTCTTCTCTCTAGCTCTCTCTCTCTCTTAATACACCATCAATAGTTTTTTTTTTGTGGTGACATTTATTTTTGAAACATATTATAAAATAGTTTTATATAAATACGTACACTAGGGATATAACCATTTGCATATTTTTGCAAATATCAAAAAGGACCTATCATATTGAGAAACTACATGAAAAATCAATAAGAAATGTGTGTTCTTTTTTTCGCGAATGTTAAAAAAGGTTCGGCACCGATCGCGATGAAGTTTTCGCTAACATTTTTTTCAATTATTCAGGAAACCCATATTTCTAATGCTAAAATCCATACTGTTAGTTTTTTCTTGATTTATTTTTGTTGTAAAACGACGAAAAACAAAAAAACGATGGAAGGGAAGGATTCCCACCATAAAACATATAAAAATTTAAAATTAAAGTGTTTTAGAAATTGAAATCGGTGCCGAAGGTTTTTGGACCAAAATGACTCCGGATAACGTTTTTTGTTATCCGTATAACATGCCCCATACCGTAATGATAGGTTCTTATTTTGGTTATACCCCTAACGTACACACTTTACAATCTTTGCCACCTCTTCCCCCCTCTCCACTTTTCCTTCTTTAAAGTCTCTTGACTCCAAAAAAAAAAAAAAATGTTAAAACACCTACGCTTAAAATAGACTTAAACACATTCCCATAACCCCCTACCCACCCACACCCAACTATCACTACTAATAGTGACTCTTGACTATACGACCATTATAAATGCTGTGTGCTAACTGATGACATCTTAGATTCCCATGACGCAAAAAGCAGCAAAATGAATTGAAGAAGAAAAAAAAAAAATAACTCGAATAAAATTTCACAACTCATACATCATCGCAAATGCAGACAACAAGACTACTATCATATGTACACTAAACAAAATACACTTAAAGAAATGTATGTAAAACAAGAAAATAAATTTGAATCAACAATTCTATTGTACCCAAATAACACAGGCCAAAAATTTTTAACCCATGGACCAGAGGTTACTTTTCTAAGTGTTTGAGTTGCGCGAAATCCGAATCTGGTCGCAGAATTTGCTTATCACATTAGGTTTTCCAGATATCTTAGGTTATCCAGTTGAAAAAAAAAGTTTTTCGCCATATTCGAGACGTTATAACTGGAAAAATTCACCTTTATTTATAAAAGCTGATATCTCATCTTAAAGTCCTACAATTTACCTTTAAAATGAATGTTTAACCTTTATAATATCTTGCTTCATGTTTGAGATATCTTAACCTGAAGTTTTTCCTCGTTTCGTGACTCTGAATGCGGCTGAGAGTGGTATGTACCCTAGTAAAAAAAGAAAAAAAGTTCATGACTAATTATATCCCAAATATGGCGGATACAATTACTTTAATAATTATCTACGGGTATAATTTATGATCTAGTGGGATAACGTGACATACGTGAATTGGGTCTATATAATTATATCAGTTGGAGAAAACTGATACGATTAAATATAATTTAAAACCATTATGACTTATCATATATTGCTCCTTATAACGTCATATAAGTTGGATAACATTATATATAATCATATGCACTTTATATAATGTTATATACAAAAATATGTTCTTTATGTAGAGCAATATCTAACCATATATATTTATGTCTTATAGTCTCAATTTATTTAATATTGTATCAATCCGGATCAAACAGATAAAACCAGATAGACCCATTTTACGTATTATATTATATATAAGGCTATCTGTTCAGATCTTGTAAGATAACTGAAGATAATATTTGAAACAATTGTGTCCACCATATTTGGGATCTAATTTGTCACGACTTTATATAACTCTTTTTTACTCGGGTATTCATTAAACACATCATATAAATTTTAACGGGCGATATCTCAGCAAATAGAAAGGATATCCAAAAAATTTAAAAAACATTTTTTTGTTTTTTTTTAATTGGGAATTTAAGACTTTTGTAGGTTCATCGTAAAATAAAAGCGAAATGTAGCGAATATAGCGAAAACCCGTGAATATAGCGAAAAACGGAATTTTTTAAACTTCATGTTTAGATATCTCAGAAAAGAAACAAGTTATTACAGAGGTTAAACATTTATTTTAAAGGTATTAAGTAGAACTTTCAGACTACATATCAGGTTTTTATAAATATGGCGAAAAACAGGGGGTTTTTCAAACTTTAAGCTAAGATATCTCGAAAACCTGATGTAATGGAGAAATTCTGAGTACAGATTCGGATTCAGCGCAGCTCAAACCCTCAGAAAAGTATACTCTAGTCCTGGGGTTTCGACCTTTTTCAAATTTTGTTGGCCTGTGTGATCATAAATGCCATTAAATTTTTTAAATTTTTAATGTTTGAACTTAGAAAAAATCGACTTACAAGGGAAGTCTCCCTGGTGTCACCCTCCGATCTTCATGAAATTTGGATATGTTGTTAAGAACGAAAATTAATTCGACACGTATGTTTTTAAGCGGCCCAAACTCATTTTTAGGGTGGGTCGATTTGTCTGGGGGGAAATTGAATTTTTTCAGTTTTTTACGATTTACGCCTATTTAAACAAAATTAATATAGGTGTATAGGTAATACATGTGTGGTATCAGATTAAAGATATTAAAAGTACCTATCTCGTGGTGCTAACAGCGGGCCAAAGAAGTTAATATTTTTCGACTTATTAACAAAAATGTCCTAAAATTTTGGTATTTTACTCAATATGACTAAAAGTTGTGCATGTTTGGACACGTTCTTAGCACACGTAGAAAGGTTTTGCAAAGGCCTTTCATTTGGTATGTAACATGACTAGGTTTCTTTGGAGATAATATAGGAGATAAACGAAAAAAACTGAAAAATGTCCTTGTCTTCCCCCCTCCTTTTTAACCCCTATTTTTTATATGAATTTGGGCCGCTAAAAAAAAATGCGTGTCCCTTTATTTTTTCTGATCTACAAAATAAAACCAATTCCATAAAGATCCGCAGGTGACACTAGGGAGACTTCCCTTGTTAGAAATATTTTTAAAAAATTTTCAAAACAATGTCTATAAATAATTTAATTTTCCAGATCGACACTCGTAGCACATTTATTATTTACTCAATCTGGACGCTGTCAAGCTTAAATTAAAGTTTTATAAATTACCTACATAACATAAATAAATGTTGCTGAATTAAACCCTATTTTTTCAGTGTACAAGAATATCCATTTCTTTACAAAGCAAAAAAACAAAAAAGCATGTGAAATTTTCCTTTTTTTCAAGGCAGATTTTCTAGCTTTTTAATAAAAAGCCAAAAATAGTCCTGTCAAACTAAAGAAAATATTACGTATGTGTTATGTCTACAACGGATGTTTCCTGGTTATCTTTTTTTTTTTGTTTTAAAAAAAATTTCTAACTCAACAACGACAAGAAAAGGCTAACACGTACGCATATTTCATCTATTTATAAATATTAAAAACAAAAGTTAAAGCAAAATATGGTAACAGTATCTTAAACTTTTTTTATCTGAGACATATATCATAATATTATATATACATCCCAGCAAAACTTTGGTAATGGGTAGTGATTATATAACACATTACCAGGTAATGCATATACCTTATTTGTAGCATTATTTTAGGATGTCTTACCAAACATTTGTTCCACAACGTATTATTTTCAAGTGAAAAATAATGCATTACTAATAATTTGCTACGTAATGCATGATTATTCGAAAAAATTTATTTATTATTTATTATTTCTAAACATTAAATCATGGATGACTTATATTTGGTTACATTATGTATTATTTGAAAGTTTGAAATAATGTATTATTTATAATTGGATGCATAATGCATTACAATAACATAAAAAATAATTATTTTATAAAAAAATGCATAAGTTTAAACTAGAGATGGGCTCACGACAGGAAATTTCTAACGCCACACACTCAAGAGCATATTTTATCTACTTACACTCACTTACAATCACGTGAGTAAATTTAATACAAAATTACTTTTTCACTACTCGTAACACATTATATATTACGTTCTGGTTTGCTATATTATATACCTTACTCGTATGCATTACTTTGAGTCTCATCGCCTGTTCAATGCTGCAATGTATAAAATAAGAGATCCTATACCTTATTTTATACCTTATTTGGTAATCTAAGTTTTGCTGGGATACCTTCTTAGATTATGAGAACTAATTTTCCTATAGACAAAGTCTACGTCTTTATATCCCACACCATTCTGTGGTACAGGGTATAATGACTTTATGCTGATGTTTGTTACTACCCAAAATATTGGTCATAAACCCACCTTCTAGTATACCGATAGGACTCAGACTCACTTTTTGAGTAGATTTTAAAATTTAAGCTTATCTTTCCTCGAGGACGAAATTGAAATTGGGAAAATCGGTCCATGTTTAGACCTAGTCCTCATACACAGAAAAAATTTGAAACGAATTTTAATCAAAAAAAAACTCGGATTCAATCAATTTTTTGATTGAAATTCCTCCAATTAAAAAAATTGTTATACCAATCATCAAACTGTAGGTGATTGATTGAAAAAATTTTCAATCGAACATTTTTTGATTTTGATAAAATTTTTGATCAATTTTTTATTTATAGTCAATCAAAATAATGATTGATTTAAGAAATAAATTGTAAGCTTACACTCAAAATATTTTGTAGTCAAAAACAAATGAAAAACACATTTAAACCCAGTGAATAAACAATTGAAAACCATCCCAGTAATTATTAATTTGTTTTAACTCACATCAACATTTATTTTTTACTGTTGACAAAATTTTCTAAGATAAGTGACATTAAACCTTAAAAAATTCCTTTTTTTTCATTCTTTTTTACCAACAAATTCGAAAAAAAATTACATACGAAAACATTAAAAATTAATGATAGTTCTGTTATTTTTACCAACAAATTCCAAAAAAAAAAAATAACCTACGAAAACATTAAAAATTAATGATTTGGTAGGTTATTTTTTACAATTTCCTATTGAAATATTTTTTTTTAAAAATTTTAATAAAATTTTGGGGAATCGATCCCACAATCAACTACATTCTGACCAGACACTCTACCCATCGTGCCAAAGTCACTTGATACAAACATGTTTATATATTTCTATAAATAATTTTTTGATTTTTTTTTCTACAAAAAAATTACCTACTTGTGTTGGTAAAAACTAATGATATTTCATTAAAAAATACCAACAATTAAAAAAAAAATACTTACACAAATCATTAAAAATTTAAAGAATAATCAGTAGTTTTTACTTACAGAACAAAAATAAATGACTTTAAAAATTAAATGTTAATGAAAGTCATTATTTTTTAGTGTGTTATTTTTGAAACAAATGGACAGAAGTAGTCATTAATAAAAACTAACCATCAAACAAATGTTTTTTCTTTTAAAAACGACTAAACGTAAAACTTTTTAAATAAATTACAAACAGTTAATGACATAATTTTTTGAGTGTATGACAAAATTATCAAAAAATGCATCTGTTTTGCTTTCCAATATGTTGCCAACAATAAAAAAAGTAAAACCCGATTAATTTGTATATTTTTGAATTAATCTATTCAAAAAAAATAAAGCGAAAAAAAAATCTGGTATGATGAAAATTTGTAATTCGACAGTTAAAAAAAATAACAAAAATTTTAATCAAAACATTGATTGACTCATTTAAATTTTGTTGATCAATAGATTTAATTGACAATTTTTAGCCAATAATTTTTTGTGTGTACGAACTAATTCTTATAGATTTTGCTCTCCTGATTCCAAATCTGCAATCCAAATTTTTCTCGCACGTACCGTTTTTGAGATATTCGCTGTTAATAAAACGTCGAAAAACCGATAACATAACACTTTTGGTGGTTCACTGTTATATATTCTTACGTTGCTTCCAAACAGTAAAACTTGATTTCATTTTAAATAAACCTCCTCATTCCAAAACTCCAATCCAAATTTTTCTATAATGTTTCGTTTTTGAGATATTTGCGTGAAATTTTTTTTTTTCAAACGCGAACACGAATATCAAAAAATGTTGAAATCGGTAGAACGGTTTTCGAGATACTGCTATTGGAAAATTGCAAAAAATGGCGTTTTTTCTACGGTCAAGAAATTTAAAAAGCCAAATCTGATAATTTTAACCTGTGGCGCCCTTCTATCGAAGTTTTGAATTTTTATACCCTACGCCACTCTGTGGTACAGGGTTTAATGAGTTTGTGCTGATGTTTGTAACTACCCGAAATATTGGTCCTAGACCTACCTTCAAGTATACCGATCGACTCAGAATTACTTTTTGAGTCGATTTAGCGATGTCCGTCCGTCCGTTCGTCCGTCTGTCCATCTATCGGTATAAGCACGATACAGGTCGCAATTTTCAATCAATTGACTTGAAATTTGAAACTTAAGCATCTTTTGGCCCAAGGACGAAGCCTATTAAAATTGGAGAAAATCGATCCATGTTAAGACCTAGCACCCATACAAACGCCCCCTTTGGATTCGTCTTAAATGACTATAATAACCGTATTATATTAGATATCGCTTTGAAACTTAGCAGATAATCGAATTTTGTATGCACGAATCACCATTCCAAATTTCAAAGGGATCGGGTCAGTCCTTCTGGTAGTCCCCATACAACCCACCCTTCCGACATAATTCCCTCAAAATTCATAAAAATGGAAATATTTGATAAAAATTTTATTTTTAGGTGTTAAACATGTACTTTAGTAACCTGATCAAATTGGAATATAATTGGATCATTTTTGGACTTAGTCCCCCATATCAAAATTTCGACCGATATTTAGTTAAATTAATCAATAGACCATTGACAAAAAAATAAACCAATTCCACCAAAAATTTTATCTGTGTGTGTTTTCTACACTAAAAAAAGATCTAACAAAAGACAGATGCAATCGGTCCATGGTTGGACTTGGCACCCATTTTCCGGAAAACATTGGTGTAGGGTATCATATGGTCGGTCTTGACCGACTATAACTTTCTTACTTGTTTTTTTGGATTTTTGGAAAATTTTTATTAACTTTAGCATGCTGTTTACAAATATCAAACAAATTCTGCAATCGGTCAAGCGGTTTTCGAGATACCGCTATGTGAACAAATTTACAAAAATGGCGGATCTTTCCTTCAACTTATGGCGCTCATCGATCAAAGCTTAGAATTTTTGGTAAAAATTTTCTAAAAATCAAAACTTTTACCACGGGTTAAAATGATCGGATTTGACTCAAATTAATTTAAATGAAAGTTTGTCTCAAGCTCTAAGAAAGGGTTAAGAAAAAAATGATGAGTTTTTTTAAACTTCTTGACCGCAGGAAAAAATGCCCAATAACGATATATCGAAAACCGTTCTACCGATTTCAATTTTTTTTTTTATATTTGATAAAGTAACTTACGTTTTTAAAAATGTTTTAAAAATACTAAAACATGTTCCTAATATATAGATAAATTTTGATTCTGAATCTAAACATGTTGCCTTTGCATGTAAACACATTGTTCATAAAAAATTGCCTGTAAAAAATATGTAAAAAATAGTATTTAAAATTGTTGCTGATGCACAAAAACAGGGTTTCTAATGCATAATAACATTTATTATATTGCTAAGCATGGTGCTAGTGAGCAACATGTTGTGTTTATGTTAAAACTTGTTTCTAAAATATTGAAACATGTTGTCAATGCATTAAAACATTTGATTCATATTGTAAAACATGTTGACTAAGCTTATAAACAATTTGCTATGATTATTACTTAAACGTAAACATGTTGCTATTGAGCAACATGTTGTATTTATGTTGAAACGTGTTTCTAAAGTATTTAAACATATTGTGAATGTATTAAAACATTTGATACATGTTTTAAAACATATTGACCAAATAAATAAACATGTTGCTATGATTAAAACTTAAAAATATGATAAAAAACAGTTGTATTACCATCAAATATCTTATCGTTTTAAATAAAATGTTTTAAAACATTTTGACCAAATATATAAACATGTTGCTATGATTATAACTTAAACGTAAATATGTTGCTATTGAACAACATGCTGTATTTATATTGAAGCGTGTTTTTAAAGTATTTAAACATGTTGCCAATGTATTTAAACATTTGGTACATGTTTTAAAACATGTTGCCCAAACATAAAAACATGTTGCTTATGATTACAACTTAAAAACATATACAGCTCGTATTACCATCAAATATCTTATCGTTTTAAATAACTTTTAAAAAAATTTCAATTGTAAACATTTTAAGAATATTTAATAAAATAATTTGCATTATGCAAAAGATGATATACTTGGAAATTACAATGCAAAACACACATTTTTATACCTTTATACAAATACATATACATAAGCGATTGACATATAAACCTATTAAAGTTTTTACCTCAATTATTTTCGCATAGACCAACAGCAACAACAAAAACAATAACACAAACAACAGTAATGACAACACAGCAACAAACAGTTTGTGCTTATTTAAAACATATTTCCCTGTCGTTTAGTCAAGTTAAATCTGTTTGTCCGTCTGTCTGCCTGTATGTCTGTCTGCTACTTTGGTCTGTTAAGTTACTTTAAGTTGAAACTATATACACAATACGAATATTTAAAATAAAAAAAGTAAAAAAAAAAACAATAACGACAACAGACAAAAATAGCTGCAAGATATATTTTTGTTTCAGGAAAAATATCAAGGAAGTTTAAATGTTGTATATAGAAACACTAGGTTGGTTGCAAGAGAGCAGGTAAAATGAGAAAAAAAAACCGAAGAGAAAAGGAAAACCATATTTAAAATACATTCATTTTACTACAACTACATACACACACATACATACATTCACACACACATACACTTAAATAGACTCACTTATACACTACTTATACATATAAATAAATGAAATTAAAAGAATTTATAATGACAATGGCGTCAAACGACAATGGCAACAACAATAAACTTTAAAAAACCGACTACATTTGTTGTTTTCCTTTACATTGTTTTATATGTGTGTGTGTGTATGTGTTTGTGTATGGCTTTGTTGTTGCACAAGAATCTTTATAAAGATGTTTGCATAATAATTAAAATGAAGTTAATTTTCTTTTACACTTTTTTTTTTTTTACTAATTATTTATGCTATTTTACCAATTAAACAAAGGAAATAAATAAATAGGAAGGACTATTTATATACTTGAAGTGAATCGGGGTTGTTTTTTTTAGAAGTTTTTGAATTCTTGTGAAAAGTGTTAAATAATCTAAAAACATTCATTAGCAACATGTTGCTATAAATTTGCAGCATGTTGCTATACGTTAGCAACATATTGCTATAATTTATCAACATGTTCCTATACGTTAGTAACATATTGCTATAAGTTATCAACATGTTTCTGTATGTTAGCAACATGTTGTAATACATTAGCAATATGTTGCAATACATTAGCAACATTTTGTTGAATAGGATGAAACTCTAATCACATTTATGTGTGTGATGTTATGAAGCATCTTAACAATTTCAACATGATTCCTGTACTCTTTTTTATCATAGTCCGGTGTTTTAAACAAACGTACAATATCCCCAAGGAGTCCTTGGCAAGGACCTTCTATATCTTTTCATGTACTTTGTTGGAGTCATTATCAGTCATCGAAGGGTTAAAATTGCACGCAAAATAATGAGCTAATAAATGGGAAAATTGATAATGATTTTTTTTTTTGAACTAAAAAATGGGGAAAATTTATTTTATTTTATTTAATGTATTTTTTTGAGTAGGTTTATTCTAGCTCGAGGTAATTTTTGCTTTACTAATTAAAACTATGATATTCTCATGGAATAATTTTTCTGTTTTAAATTTACACTTGTCACGAAATTTTTCAGATTCCATTGTAAACACTATTAAGCAAATATAAAAACCCTATACTACAAAGGGAATTTTAATGACAAATCGATAATGTTCAAACAAAATTATTAATAATATTCAACTCTACCCTCGTGGAATTAGAAGAAGAAAATTGTAGTCTCTTAGTTTGATCACGACTGTCACCCAATGTCCCCCCACCGACCCCTCCCCACAAAAAGCACCTGTCAAACTTTTTATACCCTACACCACTCTGTGGTACAGTGTATAATTAAGTATACCGATCGACTCAGAATCACTTTCTGAGACGATTTAGTTATGTCCATCCGTCTGTCCATTTAACGTTGAAAGTACGATGCAGGTCGCAATTATCAATCGATTTATATGAACTTTCAAACTTAAGCTTTCTTTGGCCCAAGGACGGAACCCATACAAACGTCCCTTTACAATTTGGCGCAAATGACTCTAATACCCGTATTATAATAGGTATCCTTTTGAAACTTGGCAGGTAAACTTTTTATACCTTCTATAAGCATCAATAAAAATACGGACTTGATGATTTGAGGATTGTCAGAATAATGAAAATTTTATTATTTTTCGTTTTTGATTTATTTATAAAATG
The DNA here is from genome assembly GCA_963921195.1 of Pegoplata infirma. Classification (NCBI taxonomy): domain Eukaryota; kingdom Metazoa; phylum Arthropoda; class Insecta; order Diptera; family Anthomyiidae; genus Pegoplata; species Pegoplata infirma. The sequence goes on from OY992537.1 coordinate 44,007,096, forward strand.
TTTCACTGACTATTTTAGAAATATTCAAAAGCACAGTGCTTACAACTCGGCCACGCACCTTTCCTCACGTCCCCGTGATGAATCTGTAATAATACAAACTACAGCTGTTTAATTCAAAATTGTTTTGAATCAAAAAGTGTAACCACACACTTAACCGCACTTAATATTTTCTTTAAACTACAATTATGATCATTTTCTAGACCAAATAGTATTATTTATAAAAGCAAAAATAAAATGAGTCCTTATCTATCGAGATTTGATAGTATTCACTTGCACAATCTGGACCAGTGAATTTTCTTTCACCTTATCTAGCATTTCATCATCTGTCCCTAGCATAGGACAATTTTCCAATTCAGAACTCTGAAAACTATCAGTAATCCATTTCACTTTTTAACTAAAAGAAAAGTTCTGAAATCTGAATACGATCTGTATTCCCTATCTTTCTTTTTAACTAAAAGAACAGGTCTAGAAAAAGCAGATGATGAGTTTTGATTAAGGTTACATTTTCATTCTATCATTTCTCGAACGACTCCTTTTATCATTTAGATCACAATAATCAATATTGCTTACATCCAATTTAAAACCATCTAAATTAACCTTTTAAAAATTTATCAATCTGATATTCCGGACATCTTGAACACACCGAAAAGCCATTAATGTTAATCGCCAACACCATTATTAATCAATTAACCAAACCGCATATTCGTTGGGAAGGAAATACAATTCCGTGGTCAGCAAAAATTTAAGCTCGGATGCGATTTACCAATATTCTCCAAATTACAAATGGAATCTTCGAATTACAAATGGAATCTTCGAATTACAAATGGAATCTTCGAATTACAAATAGAATCTTCGAGTTACAATTGATCTTTTTCGAATTACATCTGTAAATGGTGTAGTAACGCTTCAGATTTTTAGCATCAACTAGCAAAAGGTATTCAACCGTAACTCCGGCCAAAATTATTCGTTTTAATAGTTCCTGTTTTATTTTTAGTCTGTTGTGTTATCCATAAATAGATCATTGGCACTTCATTCTAAAAATAATTCCTTGACTGAAGTCTTCGCACAATTAGCCCCAAAAATGTCAGAAAAACCTCACAGCATCAGCAATCCCATTTCAAAACCATTGACTATTTTCATTTCATGTTGCAATTAGTAATAGCTTTCTTTTAGATCCCACCGCTGCTTTATAAGCATCAATAAAAATACGGACTTGATGATTTGAGGATTGTCAGAATAATGAAAATTTTATTATTTTTCGTTTTTGATTTATTTATAAAATGTTTCACTGACTATTTTAGAAATATTCAAAAGCACAGTGCTTACACTTCCAACCACAGTACGGGGGTATACTCACTTTGTCATTCCGTGTGTAATGCATCGAAATATCGTTCTAGGACCCCATAAAGTATATATTTTATTGATCAGTGATCGATTCTAAGACATTCTAGCGATGTCCGTCCGTCTGTACACAAAAAATTATTGGCTAACAATTTTCAATTAAATCTATTGATCAACAAAATTTAAATGAGTCAATCAATGTTTTGATTAAAATTTTTCTTAGTTTCTTTAACTGTCGAATTACAAATTCTCAACATACCAGATTTTGTTTCGCTTTAATTTTGTTGAATAGATTAATTCAAAAATATTCAAAATAATCGAGTTTTACATTTTCTTATTGTTGGCAACATATTGGAAAGCAAAAAATATGAATTTTTTGATGATTTTGTCATAAGCTTAGAATTCATTTGTTAAATTAATCATTATTTTGATTGACTATAAATAAAAAATTGATCAATCTTTTGATCAAAATCAAAAAAATGTTTGATTGAAAAAATGTTCAATCAATCACCTACAATTTGATGATTGGTATAACAATTTTTTTTATTGGAGGAATTTCAATCAAAAAATTGATTGAATCCGCGTTTTTGTTGATTGAAATTCGTTTCAATTTTTTTCTGTGTAGAGGACACGATACAGTCCAAAATAAAAGATCTAGACTTCCGAAGTTTGGCACGAATATGTCTTATATTCCTAGGCAGGTTAAGTTGGGAAATGGGCTAAATCCGACCAAGAGTAAAAAGTTCCCCTTGGAAAACTAAACCAATCTAAGAAAAACCGAATTTTTTACAGGGTTTTTGAACTTTTGCTAAGCAAATGCAACATTCTTATCTCAAAAGAAGTTCAAAATCGCAAGGGGGAGGTGCCCCCTAACGTCTCCTACCAATCCCTCCCAAAAAACTAAGACGCTACTGGTTTTTTTTTAATATTGTTTTTTTTTACATTTTGGAGTGTATAAAAGATTCGGCACAGCCGAATGTAACACTCTCACTTGTTTTTATTCACAAATCATCATTTAAAGTTTTAAAGGAATTTGCCAGTTGTTTTTGTAGTCCCCATACGAACCACCCTCCCGATATTCACATAAATGTCTCAAAATTCATGAAAATTAGAAATATTTGGAAAAAACACTTGTTTGTAGTTGTTAAACGTGTACTATGGTGACCTTATCAATTCTGAATCTAATTGGCTCATTTTTGGACTTACCCATATAAAAATTTCGCCCGATATTCAGCAATATCGCTCTGTTGGCAACAAAAGTTAGCAATTTTCACTCAAATTTTGCTTGTGTGTGTTTACTGCACTTATTAAAAATCTAACGAAAGATAGATCTAATCGGTCCATTTTTGTACTTGGGACCCATTTTCCGGAAAACACTGGTGTAGGGTATCATAGGGTATCATATGGTCGGTCTTCACCGACCTACTTTTTTTTTTTTTTTTAATTTTTGGAGAGTATAAAGGATTCTGCATAGCCGTATTTAACACTCTTACTGGTTTGTTTATAAAATTCGTTACATCCAGGACTTTTTTGACTCAAAAAAAAATTACGCAGAAAAATTGGTTCAATGAAAACTTTTTTTGTCTAAAAAATATTTTACTAAATAAAAATAGTTTTCACTCAAAAATAAAGATTTCTTTTAAATTGTGGAGAGCATCAAAATTTTCGAATCGTCCAAATTTATGTTAACGTTTTGTTTTTATTATCATTATTTGCTTTACCAGGCGCGGATCCGGGGGGGGGGGGGAGAATGGGATTTCTCCCCCCCCCCCCCCCCCCCCAAAATAATTTCAAAAAAAAAAAAAAAAGAGAGAAAGAAAGAAAGAAAGAAAAGGAAAAAGAAAGGAGAAGGGAAAGGAAAAAGAAAGGGAAAGGAACAAACATAGAAAAAAATGGTCAGGATGTAAAAAAATCCTTTGGAGAGGTATATGTTTGCTGATGATTTACAGTTCACATACCCTCTATAAAATGTTTCAGAATTAAAGAAATTGCGTATGAGAAACTTAAATGACAATCGAGTCGTGGGAATTTTCTAACTGAATAACTATCCTTATCATATAAGGAAAAAGTATTATCTCAAATATTTTTTATAGAAAAATGTCTCAGAATTCCTTACTTTATCTTTAGAAAAAAACTTTGATACTTTTTTTGCCTCGGAATGTAAGAATTTTTTTGTTTAAAAAGTATATCAAATTTTAGGAAAAATCTCTTTTCTATAGAAAAAATCCCTCAGAAGCTGGAAATGTTTCTTAAAAAAAACGTTTCAGAATCTGACAAGAATCTACAGGACAGACGTTTCAGAATCTGAGTTCTTCTATGGGGAAATATGTTTTTTTTATGAAAAATTGTGTACGAATATGAGAATTCTCTTTTTGAAAAATCTTTTAGAATCTAAAATTTTTTCTGTAGGAAAAATTTATCAAAACTCTAATCGAATATATATATTTATCAAAATCTTTTATTTTTTATCGGGAAAATCTTTAGAGCTTTTCTATAGAAAACTATATCAGAACTTGAGATTTTTTTAGTATGAAATATCTCTAAAAATCAGAATTTTTTCCGTTGAAAGATTCTAAGAATTTCTCTATAGGAAATGTGTCTCTAAATATTTAAATTTTTTTAAATGTTTCAGAACCTTAGAAAAAATTAGAAGGCACTATAACCGTAAAATTTTTTAGTGAAAGATGCTATAAAATTTAAGGTCTTATTTTTAAAAAAGTGTATTAACATTTTTTCATAAAATGTTTTGGAAACTAATAATTTTTCTTTTACAAAAAGGATCTAAGAATTTTTGATTACGAAAAAGTTTTTAGAATCTAAGAATAACTTTAAAATATGAGAATTATTAATTATCAGAAATTGGAAAAAAAATATAGAAAGAATGTCTCAGAATCTCAGATTATTGCTATAGAAAAAAGTTTAAAAATCTGAGACATTTTCTATAAGAAAATATTGAATCTGTGAGTTTTTCTGGAAAAAATACGATCTGAGAATTAAAAAAAATTACATCGAAGGGTTTAAAATCCTAACATTTTTCAAAAGACAAATATCTCAGAAATAGATGATTTTTTTATATGAAAAATATTTTAGAATCTAAGAGTTTTTCCTCAGTAAAAATGTCTTAACATCTGAGAAATTTTTTGAAGAAAACATGTTTAAGTGTAATACTTCATTAAAATATTTTTCGGAATATTGGACTTTTAGTATAATTTTTTATTTTTAAATAAGAATTTTTAGATAAGATAATGTTTATGAATTTAAAGTCAAAAAAATATTATTTTCCCATACAAACCTACAACAAAGTTCAAAAATTCCCAATTCTCAAGAGCATTTCTAAAAATTTGGAAATACAGTCTAATATTTTCGATTTTTTTTGTTTGTTTGTATAAAAAATATTGATGTTATGACTCCTTAAGCATAAAAATTGGCTTATGACAGTCACAGTCAGTCGTAATTGTGAGTATGTCCATTAATTTGACTAAAAACGGTATTATTTATAAAGTAAATCGTTCAGTTAGGGTTCTCCTGAGAAAAAAAATTTGAGTAAAAAAAGTTCCCCAAATCCAAAAGCTGGATCCTTTCTTTTTAGGTATTTTTCAGCATACATTCACAAACACCCACCACCCCCCCCCCCTTTCAACCCAACCAAACTTTATTGCTTTACGAAATTTTTTTGGTAAAAAAAAATCTCCCCCCCAAATGAAATTCCTAGATCCGCGCCTGTGCTTTACTAATTAAAACTATGATATTCTCGTAGAATAATTTTCAAGAAAGTTATTTTTCTGTTTTATGGTGTTTTCTTTTCTGAAAAAAAATGTTTGCCTTTTTGGGGTATACATTTTTCAAATGCTTAACTCACACCTTCAAAAAATTGCATTTTATTTGACTGGAATAGAACACAACATACCTCAATACTCTGCCCTGTATTTTTTTAACAGCTGTTTTGAGAAAACAACACAGAAAAAGTCAGCTGTTGTATAAGGCAATTTCAACCCCGTGATTTTTTGCCCTTTATAGGGCAGACATTTTTAGAAAAGAACACGATATTCTTTATAAGGATTGCCATTTTTTAGAAAAGAACACAGAAAACATAATTTTTGGGGCGAAATGCAAAAAAAAGGCACATTTTTTGCCAGAAAAGAAAACACCATTAACTTTATTTATGTTGGTCATTTTATGTTTTTTTAAAACAGAAAAATAATTTTCTTGAGAATATCATAGTTTTATTTAGTAAAGAAAATAATGACCTCGAGCTAGAAAAAACCTACTCGAAATATAATATTTGTAAGGTCGAATAAAACAATTTTTATTTTTTAATAAAAATTAATCAGAATATAATGCAAAATTAAAAAAAAACTTAATTTTTTACACATAATTTTGAAAATTTTCTAAGTCCCAAAAATTTTTTTGGAAAATTTTGTAAGTCCAAATACAATTTTATTTTAATAAAAAAAATATTTTTGGACATTTTTTTTATTCAATAATAAGTTTTTAATTTTCGCATAAAATTACATTAAATTATATAGTTTTATCAACTCAAACTTTAACATATATAAATATTTTTACTCGGGCTTAAACTTCTTGGTTCTTTGAAATTAAACACAAAAAACATCTTGGCTTTGGTTATTTGATTTAAATTTGTTACAAAATTTTTTATTAAAATTTTTTTAAACATTTAATATTATTTCATCTTTTAAAAAACTAAAATATTACAAAATTACATATATGTATTTTTGTGTCAATGTCTTCAAACAAATTGCTGATATTGTCAAATTTTAAATTATTTAATTTTTAGTTCACCGACATCATTTAATCATATTTAGCCTTCTCGAAGTATGCCATTCTTAGTAAATAGATTTCTCCGTTTAAATAATAACGTAAATATTGATGATTAACTGTTGAGTAGTAATTAGATGGTAACCAATGTTCTGTACTTAAATCAGCTTGATCAGAAGTTTCCCAAAATTCGGTATTTACGTTATAAAAAAAAATTAGCAGTTGAACGATAATTAAGAGAGTACTCCAACAAGAAAACATAACTCAGACTGATTTAGTTTTTTTTTGGCAATTTGTATTTCTTGTTTAATTAAATTTCGGTTGTAAAATTTAAAAATAAAAATCAGCAATTTGGTGTTCTAGATAAATAGTTTTTGCTCAGGGGAAAAATTATATAAAATAAAAATTATTATTTAATTATAATTATTTAATATTCAGTTATATCGAATTTTATAAATCCCCTAATGACAGAGGTTTTAGAAAACATTAAGAAATTAAATTAAGTTTAAAAAAATGTTGCTTACAACATTGTTGTAAAATGGCGTTGTTCAACATGTTGCTAACAATTCGGTTGTTAGAAACATGTTGTTAACATTTTTACTAATTTTCCCATCATTTACATTTTTGTATACAATTTTAACAAACTTTTCGAAATAAATTTTCCTCTTTTTAATTTAGCTTATTAAGCTAAGTAAGTTGTTCACCGGTGAAAAAAAAATGTTTCGAAACATTAATTAATTTGTAGCGAAAATTTGACAGTCATATGTTTGGTTATGTTTCGCGCATCAGCATACATGAAATAACTTTAATTAAATTTTTTTTTGGTAATTTATGTGATAAAAAATAATATTTACAGTCCCAAAAACTTATAATTACTTAATTTTATATCTGAATGTTAAATTTCACCACTTTTTAAAAGGTCTGTACAATTTAGAAAAATGTAGCTTATAGTGTTGATGCGTATTTATGCAACATATACCGGGTTATTTTGCCGGTTTTTCACCAGTGAACAGATTACCTCTTCAGCGAATTTTTTACGCTTTTGTAAAGCCAGTGTGAATTTTACGTTTTTTTTTTATATGGAGTTTGACAGATTTTCACTTGAAAACCGAGCAACTTACGCACCTTTAATACAAATTATTAATTTGTAATGTTGCAAACAAAATGTCAAACTTTGCATTTCCGCATTATCTATATAGTAGAGGGTGCAAGAAAAACAAAAACATTTTTTTGCTTAGCTCTACAGCCCAGTTAATTTGATATATGTAATCATAAATATTATATACGAGGGTCAAATCAAAAGTTTTAAAAAAAAATTTCTACGAATTTTGTAGTTTCTACCAAAACATTAAATCATGATAATGTTTTGCTGATTTTTTTTTCGCGGATTGTTTTATTTATCTAAAAGAAAATGTTCCCGGAATTTTTTTTAAATTTTGTTATCTCGAAATTAATTTCTATCACCAATTTTTGTAACAACTTTTTTTTAAATAAGGGTTTTTAAAATCAATTAGAGTATTATTCTAGCTCGAGGCCCAAAACTATTTCTATTTATGATATTCTCATAATAGACTATTTATTTATTCCTTAAAAAAAGCTACTGATCTTATAGTATATCCGTACAAATCTGTTTCACCCCCACAAAGGAATCATCAGCAGATTTTAGAGAATCATTGTTGGTCAATTAAACATCGACACAGACATAATATTTCGAAAATTAAATGACAACAAAAATAACTCTTTTAAAGCATTCTCGCGATATTAGTTGACACCTCGCGATATTGGTTGACAAATAAATAAATTTAATGGTTTTTGCACTTAATCAATACAGTTTTATACCTATAAAGGGACGGGCCGAAAAAACTGACTGTTCTATTCACCTTGGTCCAAGAGTAGGTCAATAAACTTCATATGGCATCAAAATCGTTTATTGACAAATTTACAAAAAAACATGTAGTTCTTCAAAGGGGAACTTCCCCCTGGTTTCATTTTGCCCATATACGAACTTGACCAGCCTATGACCATAACACATATTCGTTACAAACTACTAAATGACAACAAAAATAACTCTTTTTCAAGCATTCCGCGGGAGACGTTGGGGGCACCTTCCACCTCGCGATATTGGTTGACAAATAGATACATGTAATGGTTTTTGCACTTAATTAATAAAATTGTTTAATTTATTCTTTTATATCCACACCCTCAAAAAAGGGGCGGGCCGAAAAAACTGACTGTCCTATACCCCTTGGTCCCAAGTGTAGATCGATGAACTTCATATGGCATTGAAATCGTTTATTGACAAATTTACAAAAAACATGTAGTTCTTCAAAGGGGAACTTTCCCCCTCTCCCCTGGTTTCATTTTGCCCATGTACGAACTTGACTATCTTTTCACCATAAGACATATTCGTAACAAACTACAGGGGTCAATCTCTTCAACAGCCGGACCGAGGGACGGACATCGCTTGAATGCTTAGAGTCGATTACACTGTGCAACAAACAGTGGCGGGTACAGCTTTTGAGTGTGGGGGGGAAAATTTTTTTTTAATTCGAATAAAAAAAATCATCAATTCACCGTTGTCGGACAAGCAAAAACAGGGATCCTAGTAATTAGTTAGTAATGTGAAAGCTATAAAATCATAAAATTTAGTAGATTTTTATAAACCACTGCAGCCGATTTTTCAATCAAAAAATCAGAGCCCTTCTTAAAGCTTTGTTTTTCATGATCATATTTCCGTTTAGATAATTTTTTTTAATTTGTTTTAAATGAAAATTTTACATTTTCTATGTAGACGAAAGTCGTATGAAAAAGTCTAAATCTGAAAATTTTTTTAATAAAAGAAATTATTCCTACATAGAAAATATCAGATTCTGAGAAATTTAGCTTATCTCAAAAATTTTTTTTTCTATAGAAAAAGTCTCTATTCTGAGACCTGTTTCCTATTAAAAAAGCCTCAGACTCTGAGACGTTTTTCCTATAGAAAAAGTCAAAAATTCGAAAATCTGTTTCCTATCGAAAAACTCTAAGATTCTGAAACCTTCTTCCAATAGAATAAGTTTCAAATTCTAAGACTTTTCCTATAAATTCTCAGAATCACAGAAGATCTAAGAACTTTTTTTTTTAAAAAGTTTCAAATTCATAGTCCTTTTTCCTTTCGAAAAAGTCTCAGACTCTGCGACCATTTTCCTGTAAACAAGTCTCAAATTCTTTTTTTCTACAGGAAAAGTTTTAGATTTGGGACATTTTTTCCATTTTTCCATTAGAAAAAGTTTCAGATTCTGAAAAATTTTTCCTATAGAAAAAGTCTCAGATTCTGAGAAATGTTGCTATAGAAAAAGTCTCAGATTCTGAGAAATTTTTTTATAGAAAAAGTCTCAGACTCTGAGAGATTTTTCCTATAGAAAAAGTCTCAGATTCTGAGACATTTTTCTATAGAAAAAGTCTTAGATTCTGAGAAATTTTTCTATAGAAAAAGTCTCAGATTCTGAGAAATTTTTCTGTAGGAAATGTCTCAGATTCTGAAAAATTTTTCTATAGAAAATGTCTCAGATTCTGAGAAATTTTTCTATAGAAAATGTCTCAGATTCTGAGAAATTTTTCTATAGAAAAAGTTTCAGATTCTGAGAAATTTTTCTACACTCAAAAAATTATGTCATTAACTGTTTGTAGTTTATTTAAAAAGTTTTCCGTTTAGTCGTTTTTAAAAGAAAAACCATTTGTTTGATGTTCAGTTTTTATTAATGACTACATCAGTCCTTTGTTTCAAAAATAACACACTAAAAAATAAAGACTTTCACTATCATTTAATTTATAAAGTCATTTATTTTTGTTCTGTAAGTAAAAACTACTGATTATTCATTAAATTTTTAATGATTTGTGTAAGTAATTTTTTTTTAAATTGTTGGTATTTTTTAATGATATATCATTAGTTTTTACCTACACAAGTCAGTTATTTGTTTGTAGAAAAAAAATTCAAAAAATTATTTATAGAAATATAAAAACATATTTGTATCAAGTGGCTTTGGCACGATGGGTAGAGTGTCTGGCCAGAATGTAGTTGATTGCGGGATCGATTCCCCAAAATTTTATTAAAAAATTTTAAAAAAATATTTCAATAGAAAAATGTATAAAATAACCTACGAAATCATTAATTTTTAATGTTTTGGTAGGTTATTTTTTGGAATTTGTTGGTAAAAATAACAGAACTATCATTAATTTTTATGTTTTCGTAGGTTATTTTTTTCGAATTTGTTGGTAAAAAAGAATGAAAAAAACCGTAATTTTTTAATGTTTAGTGTTATTTATTTTAGAAAATTTTGCCAACAGTAAAAAATAAATGTTGATGTTTTTAAAACAAATGAATAATTACTGGGATGGTTTTCAATTGTTTATTCACTGGTTTTAAGTGTGTTTTTCTTTTGTTTTTGCCTACAAAATATTTTGAGTGTATAGAAAAAGTCTTTCTGAGACATTTTTCCTATAGAAAAAGTCTCAGATTCGGATTTTCTACAGAAAAAGTTACAGATCTGGGACATTTTTCGCATTTTACCATTATAAAAAATCTCAGATTCTGAGAAATTTTTCTATAGAAAAAGTCTCTGATTCGGATACATTTTTCTTATAGAAAAAGTCTCATTTCGAGACATTTTTCCTATAGAAAAAGTATCAGATTCTGAGCCATTTTTACTATAGAAAAATTCTCAGATTCTGAGACATTTTTCCTATAAGTAGAAAAAGTCTCAGATTCTGAGACATTTTTCCTATACACTCAAAAAATTATGTTAGTAAAATCAACTGAAAATGTCAGTTAAAATAACTACTTTGTAAGTTGTTTTGGGGTCAACTACTTTTTCAGTTAAATCAAATAACAATGTTAGTTATTTTAACTGACAAAAAACAACTGACTTATGTAGTAAAAATTACTAACATTTGTAGTCAAAACAACTATAATGTAGTAAAAATAAAAAAAGCAATATATATATTTTTTTTTTTTTAATTTTTCAGAAAAAGAAATGAAGACCAATTTTTTTTTTTTTTTAAAAGTTGTCAAAAATAAAAAACAGTTTTTTTTGGAAAAAACTTTGAAAATTTTTCAGAGATAAAAAAATAAAATTAACTAATTTAAATAACTGTTACTACATTACAGTACTTTTTTGTTAGTTGTTCAAAAAAACGACTTAAAATAACTAACAGAAATAGTTGTTTGATATTTTTTATACAAAAATAACTGACTTTGTAGTTGAAAACAACTAACTACTGTAAAATATACAAACAACTAACATGTAGTAACTTACATAATTTTCTGAGTGTAGAAAAAGGCTCAGATTCTAAAACATTTTTTCTATAGAAAAAGTCTAACATTCTGATACATTTTTCCTATAGCAAAAGTCTCAGATTCTGAGATATTTTTCCTATAAAAAAAGTCTGGAATTCTGAAATATTTTAGAAAAAAGTCTCAGTTTCTGAGACTTTATTCCTTTAGAAAAAGTCTATGATTCTAAGGACTTTTTCTATAGAAAGCCTCAGATTCTGATACATTTTTCCTAAGGGAAAAGTGTATTTTTCCCAAAGAACATTTATCTTTATAATAAGAACTTCTTGATTGACAGATATTATTTCACAAAAAAATTTCAGATTTAGTCGCATTTTTCCTTTCCTCAACACCCAAAAAAAATTCGGTAAAACTAACTTTGCAGAAAATTTAGTTGACTTTAAACTAGAGATGGGAACATGAGCAGATTAGAGCTTGATTCACGTGATTCACGCGTGATCACGTGTGAGTGTGACTGAGTTGAATTTTACTCACGTGATTGTGAGTGAGTGTGAGTGGAGAAAACAATTGCGTGAGTAAGGTTGCGTGAGTCGATTTTTCGCGTGAGTTTGCGTGAATTATTTTCTTTTCATATTTTTTCATAAATAAGAGTTTCGTGAGTGTGAGTCAACGCGAGTGTGAATAGAAAAACTATGCTCGTGAGTGAGTGTGCGTGATTAAAACATTCCTGTCGTGAGCGTCAGTATGTGTGAGTCAAAAATCACTCACGCGCCCATCTCTATTTAAAACAACTTCATTTAAATCTTGTGATCATTTCAGTGCATAAAATATAACAAAAACTGTTATTTGACTTCAAACAACTTAATTTAAATGTTTTGATCGTTTCAGTACAGAAAATATAACAAAAACCCTCAGGTGTTGCGAATAAGAAAATTCCTCAGATTCTCAGGGCCTTTTTCATCTGAACTCATGCATCTGAACATCATCTTTCTAAAAATATAGAAAATTAATGATTCCGTGAACTTTTCGTTATAAAAAATCTCAAACCTCAAAACCGCCTTTTCATATAAATTTATGAAAATAAAAATAACCTTTTGCGTTAGTGAACTTCTTGGTTCACGAACTCTAGGATTAATTCTTATTAGAATTAATTTATTATAACTTATAAAAACCCTCTCTAACGACTTATTTTATGAAAATTCAAGTTTTTTATAGAATTTGTGTGTAAAATTATTTTTATGTTAAAATGTTGAAAAATCAGTACAATCAGTACATATTTTAAGAAATCAGTACAATATTTTTTGATCAGTACACGTGATCAAAAATCAGTACATGTACTGATCAAATCTGTACGAATGGTCCATCTAGTTATAAGACCTTTTCAAAAAATTATACAATTTCTGTTTTTAGAAACTTTCTAATTGACCCTCGTATGTTAAAAGTCTTTTTGTATTTATTTCTTTTACCAATATTTCGAAATTTATTGATTGCATTCGCAATGATTGTCTATGAAGAAAAAAAAACAACATTTTCTTTTGTGGGGCATAGACAACATTTTGCTGATGGTGGCAAAATATTCTTATGAATACATTTTACGGGTATAAAATGATGTGATTTCGAAAATTTCAAGTAGTAGTTACCTTTGATATCATTTGTATTCATATCACAACACAAAAAAAAAACAAATTTTTTAAAATGAAAACTTTTGCATATGTTGCCGTCTTCTGTTTGGTGTCGTCGGTCATAGGTGATACTATTCGGTTGGAACCTACCGAAGGTATACTAATTCCAGCTCCCGTTGCTGAATCACTACGTTTTGCTCGTGCAGCATATGGTGGTGGCTATAGTGCGTCTCCAGCTGCATCATCTTCATACTCAGCTCCAGCTGGTCCATCATACGGCGGTTCTTCGGGTGGTTCTTCATATGGTGGTTCTTCAAGTGGTTCATCATATGGTGCTTCTTCAGGTGGTTCATCATACGGTGGTTCTTCAGGCGGTTCTTCCTACTCTGCACCAGCTGCTCCATCTTACTCGGCAGCTGCTCCCTCATACTCATCCTCGTCATCTTACTCCGCTCCTGCTGCTGCAGCTCCTTCATACTCATCTTCCTCATCATCTTACGCTGCTCCCGCTGGTCCTTCATACGGTTCTTCTTCAGGTGGTTCATCATACGGTGCTTCTTCGGGCGGTTCTTCATACTCCGCTCCAGCTTCTTCATCATATTCAGCACCAGCTGCTCCATCTCACTCCGCAGCTGCTCCCTCATACTCATCCTCGTCATCTTACTCCGCTCCAGCAGCAGCCCCTTCATACTCATCTTCATCATCTTACTCTGCGCCCGCTAGTCCTTCTTACGGTTCTTCTTCAGGTGGTTCATCATACGGTGCTTCTTCAGGTGGTTCATCATACGGTGCTTCTTCAGGTGGTTCATCATACGGTGCTTCTTCAGGCGGTTCTTCATACTCCGCACCAGCTTCTTCGTCATATTCAGCTCCAGCTGCTCCATCTCATTCCGCAGCTGCTCCCTCATACTCATCTTCGTCATCTTACTCAGCTCCAGCAGCAGCCCCTTCATACTCATCTTCTTCAAGTGGTTCATCATACGGTGCTTCGTCTGGCGGTTCTTCATACTCCGCACCAGCTTCTTCATCATATTCAGCACCAGCAGCTCCATCTTACTCCGCAGCTGCTCCCTCATACTCATCTTCATCATCATATTCTGCTCCCGCTGCTCCTTCATACTCATCTTCATCATCCCACTCTGCTCCTGCTGCTCCAGCATACTCTGCTCCTGCTGCTCCAGCATACTCTGCTCCTGCTGCTCCTTCATATTCTGCCGCTCCTGCATACTCTGCTCCAGCTGCTCCCGCCTACTCTGCTCCAGCTGCTCCCGCTTACTCTGCTCCACCCGCTCCCGTATATACAGCTGCAGCAGCCCCCGCTTACTCAGCCCCCGCTGCACCCGCTTACTCAGCACCGGCCGCTCCAGTACACTCAGCCCCAGCCGCTCACGCATACTCGGCACCTTCACACTCCAGTATCCCAGCACCACCATGCCCCAAAAACTACTTGTTCAGTTGCCAGCCAAGATTAGCCCCAGTGCCTTGCTCTGCCCCATCAGCTGGCTATGGTTCAGCCGGTGCTTACTCCAGCTTTGTTCCACAATATGCTGTGCCTGTTGTAAAGGAACTGTACTGATGACATTAGCCGCTGATATTCTGATCGTTATACTCAAATATAGAGATATTAAATTGTTTAATAAAATGCATTTATAAAAAAAAAAAACGTTTGAACTCTTATTATTTTTACAGTTATAAAAATTTTCTAATTTTTCAGTGAAAGGCAAACCAAATATTGCGCTACATATTAGTGTCAATTTTCACCAACAGCCTTGGCTCCGCATCGAACTCAAAAATGGCCGTAAAGGGTTAACAATTTACAAAAATTCCCAAAATTGTCTCGAAATTGCCCATAGAGGTGTAAACTGTGAGACCGACTCCCAATATTTTTTCCCATTCCAACATTGATTTAAACATAGTGTGTTTTTATACCCTCCACTTATTGTTAGTGATAGAGGGTATATATAAGCTTTTCATTCCGTTTGTAACTCATGGAATTATCGGACCCCATAATGTACATATATATATTATTGATCAGTGATCGATTTTAAGACATTCTAGCAATGTCCGTCTATCTGTCCGTCTGTCTCTCTGTGGAAATGGTGATCACGGCCAAATTATAAAACAGATATTACTAAGACTTAACATAATTACTTGTTGTTGTCCTAAGTAGTTTGGTATTGCATTTGAGCGAAATCGGTTCAGCCGTTCAAAAGTTATGAACGAAAATGTAAGGACACCTCGAAAATTTTGGTACATTCAACATAACCTAAAAATACAAAATGCTTTAATTTGGCTGCTGGTTGACACATGTGAACAGAATTGATCACCAAATGGTATTTAAACAAGTACAAACATATTTTTTTACAAAAAACAAATTTTTTTTCAACAAAAATTTTTTTTGCGGATTTTTTTTTTAGATTTTTTATACCCTCCACTCTAGTGATAGAGGGTATATACATATAAGTTTGTCATTCCGTTTGTAACACCTCGAAATATTGGTCTAGGACCCCATAAAGTATATATATTCATGATCCTCGATCGATTTTAAGACGATCTAGCGATGTCCGTCCGTCCGTCCGTCTGTCCGTCTGTCTGTCTGTTGAAAACACGCTAACTTTTGAAAAACTTTACGGAGGCTCCTGAAGTTTGGCATATATGTTGGACATTTACCTGGTCAGGTTGGTATTGCAATCCAGCGAAATCGGTCCAGTGGTTCAAAAGTTATAAGCAAATGAGTGAATTTCGGCAAGGGTTTTTCTGGAATTTACGAGATATAACACACGGTAACTTTCGAACGGCAATTCTGAGGATGCTGAAGTGTGGCATATATGTTTGCCGTTCCTCTGGTCCGGTTCGTTTTAAATTTCAGCCGAATCGGTCCAGTGGTTCAAAAGTCATTAGCAAAACCGTAAATTTCAGATTAGTTTCACCTTAAATTCACGTGTTGAAAACCCGTTAAACATGTTTTAAAAACATTGGCAAGTTACAAAAATATTTTACAAGGTATTTTTGCCACACAAAAATATTTTTACACTGAAACAAAAAAAAAATACACTCAAAAAAAATTTTACACTAAAAAAAAAAATTAGTAAATTTTTGTTTTTTTTTTTTAAATTAAATAAAAAAAGTTTTTTTACACAAAATAAAATATTTCTAACCAAAAATTTTATTTTTTTCACGTTAGAAAATTTACTATCACTTAAAAAGGGCATTGTGGAGGGTATTCATTAGGGGTATAACCAAAATAAGAACCTATCATAACGGTATGGGCAATGTTATACTAATAACAAAAAACGTTATACGGGGTCATTTTGGTCCAAAAACCTTCGGCACCGATTGCAATTTCTAAAACACCTCAAATTTTAATTTTTGTATATTTTATGGTGGGAATCCGTCCCTTTCAACGTTATTTTGTTTTTCGTCGTTTTACAACAAAAATAAAACAAGAAAAAATTAGCAGTATGATTTTCAATTGATTTTCTATGTACTTATTGATTTTCTATGTACTTTCTCACTATGATAGGCCCTTTTTGATATTTTCAAAAATATGCAAATGGTTATATCCCTAGTATTCATAGATTCGACCAAGTCGAATTTAACTTTTCTACTTGTTTTTGTTGTTTTTTTTTAGCCAATAATTTTTTTTACATTGTGGAGGGTATCAATACATTCGACAAAGCCGAATTCAACTTTTTTACTTGTTTTATATTGTTGGCAACATTTTGGAAAGCAAAAAATATGAAATAGGGATTACAAACTCCATAAATTAATTTAGCATCTTCGCTAACCCACTCTTTCTGCAGAAAACGGGGATTATGACCAAAATTGCTTTGGACTTATTTCCCATAATGTGAATTGGGGTTATGACCGAAAAAAGTTCGGTCGTAATCCCAACAGGGAACGGACATAATCCCCATTGGGATTGTGACCGTTTTAGTAACGGTCATAGTCCCCACAACTATTATGGAGATTATGACCGTAATGAATTCGGTCATAATCCCCATTTCCGTTATGGGGGTAATGTCCGTGGGGATTATGTCCTGTCACCATAATTTTTTCATAAGCTTACAATTAATTTGTTAAATCAATCATTATTTTGATTGACTTTAAATAAAAAATTTATCAATCTTTTGATCAAAATCGATATTTTTTTAATCAATCACCTACAATTTGATGATTGGTATGACAATTTTTTTAATTGGAGGAATTTTAATCAGAAAATATATTGAATCCGCGTTATTGTTGATTGAAATTCGTTTAAAATTTTTTCTGTGAAAAATGCATGTCTCAAATTTAAGGCCAATTCTTCCTTAAAATTAGCAAGCTCTCTTTTTCAGTGTAGGCCTGTTCATTCGCAAATAGTGCATTAAATTATTAAAATTTTTATACACATACTTAATTATTTATCTGTATATACTGATTTTTTTTTTGCACTATTGTTGTAACAAACTTCAACAATGTTTGATGAGTGTTGTTGGCGCATATTTGCAAAAGTTTAACAACTTTGTGAATTAAATAATTTTTTTTTTTATAAAAATATGCTATTTTTTTTAGTACATATGAACAAAATAATTTATCACATGCTGTTAAAACTAATAGTAAAACGAAAACAACTTTACTCCATTTATAATATCAGTCATGGTTTGATGGTCATCATCCATTCCAACATAGCACTACAACAAATAAAAAAACAAGTGAAAAAGTTAAATTTGACCTAGCCGAATTAATAAATACGTTCCACAGTGTAAAACAAAATTTGCAAAAAACTTTTTCTTGAAAAAGAAATTGGTAAAAAAAATTTCCGCGAAAAATTTTTTTCTTTTAAAAAAAATTTTCGAAAAGAAAATCCGCGAAAAATTGTTAGGGGAAAAAATACCTTTCGAAATCCAGTTCTGTTTATATATGTCGACCAGTAACTGAACTAAAGCATTTTGTGTTTTTTAGGTTATGTAAAATGTATCAAAATTTTCGAGGGGTCCTTACATTTTCGTTCATATCTTTGAAGCCGCTGAGTCGATATCGCTTAAATGCAATACCAAACTTCTCGAAGCAACAACAAGTAATTGTATTATACATACAATAATTTCTGTTTTATTTTTTAACCGTAATAGCCATTTCAACAGACAGACGTGCATCGCTAGAATGTAATAAAATCAATCGCTCATCAGTATTTTATATATAATTTTTGGGGTCCCAGACCGATATTTCGATGTGTTACAAACCGAAGGACCAACTTATATATACCCTGTAGTACTTACAATTAGTGGTGGGTATAATATAAACTCCCTCAATTGACTCTGACTCTCACTCAGTCTACAGAAAAGTGCGCTAAAATTTAACAAAATAAAAAAACTTAAATAAATGCTGAAAATTGCATGTTTGTTATTTGGTTTTTATGCATCATGTTACATTAACATCGAATGCGAATATGTCAAATTTATTCAAGAAGAATTTATCTCACTCAAGCCCCTATGACACTACATTTTTTTTGTATTTTATTTTTTATTAATTGATAGAATGAAACAGCAAAAGAAGAAATGAAAAAGAAACATAAAATAAACAAACAAATAGTGATGATTACTTTCATTTAAATAAAAACCCGCTGAATAAATACCAAAAACCGTCAAAAAAGCAAAAAAGTCGCTTCATTTAATGAAAAACAGAAAAGTTGGCAACACTTAATATCATTAATGCGTAAATGTCAAAAAAATATGTAAAATTTTTACATTTTTTTTGACATTCAATCATTTGATAACCAAATTAATCGATAACACAAGAATAAAATTAGACGTTTACTGTTTTTTTAGTTTGCTTTTACTCTTCACACTTGTTCACGTTTCCTATGGTGATATATTTGCACTGTTCACATAAATTTCATCAATACAAAAAAAATGTAGTGTCATAGGGGCTTCAGAAACATACAAACAACATATCGCGTTCATTGGCTTTTTTTAAACTCTCCATAAGTACATACACTCAAAAAAAAACACATAACATAAGTTCATGAATTTTCCTAAAATTAGTTAAACTTAACTTAAAAATGGGAAATTTTCATAGCTATAAGGAAAAAAACTTTAGTTCATATATTTAAAAATAGTTTATAGTTTTCTTTAAATGGAGTTCTTTAATAGATAGAAGAAGTTCTTACTGCCAAAGAAATTTTTCCCAAATCTAAGAAAAAATATTTATTTTTAAGACATATTCCTTAAAACTATGTTTACACAAAATTTAGTTCAAATTTACAACCAATAAGTGCATCATAAAATTGAGAAAGTGTATTTCTTACACTTAGAAAATTATTGCAGTTACTACATGACGATCATTTGTGTAGTAAGAAGTAGTTGTTGTTTTCAACTACAATTTCAGTTGTTTTTGTATAAAAAATCTCAAACAACAATTTTTGTAGTCGTTTTAAAAAATAAATACAAAAAATTACTACGTTGTAGTAACAGTTTATATAGTTGTTTTTAGTCTATAAAAAAATTTTAATTTTCTAGAAATTTTTAGAAAGACGGATGTGTTGAACGTGTTGGAAGTGTCAGATGCAGCAGGAATTATTTCCAAATAATTTTAACCATTGTTGACGTTTAAAAAAAATTCAGACAATTTGAGTTACACAATAACAACTGTAATTTGAAGTAGTTTTTACCGTTTTTTGTAGTTGTCAATCAATTTTTAAAAACAACAACAATTTTCGGTTGATTTTACCGTAAAATGTAGTGGACGCCTAAACTACAACAAATGTAGTAATTTTAACTGTCTTTTGTAGTGGAATCTACGGTCATATTTTTTTTGAGTGTAGAAGTTAGTTAAAATCTTAGGATTTAGTAAAAACCTCAAAATGGTGATGTCTTGAAAACTAATCAAGATAGAGCGAAACTAATAAAACTGTCAAAATAAAGTACTACAAAGTACAGATGCGCGCGTGACCCAAATTTATGGTGATTCACGTGTGAAATTTATTTTTACTCACGTGATCGTGAATGCACGTGATTAGAAAAAATATTTTCGTGCATGAGCGTGCGTGAGTAATTGTTTTCTCGTGAGTTTTAGTGATTGTTTTGTGCTGTCTGAAACAGAAAGCAAGGACGAAAATTGTCATCATATTGAAGTTAGGGGGTAATTATTACCAAATTGTCATTTAAATAAATGTTTATGATTGTTTTTAGAAATTTAAATTCTTTTTGTGCAAGAAATCGATAAAAGTTAAAATTTTTTTTTTTTTAAATTTCGTGAGTGTGAGCGTGAGAAAAATTTTAGTTACTCACATGAGCGTGCGTGAACGTGAGCAAAAAAATAAAGTTAGCGCGATCGTGCGTAGGCAATATTTTTTTTCGTGAGCGTGCGTGAGTCAAAATTCACACACGCGCTTATGTCTACTACAAAGTACAAACTTGTTTTTTTTTATAAGCTACTCAAAATCCTGACATTATAAACAAATTTAGGTAGCAGATTTGGAATCATCTCAACTAAAGATAGGCACTTAAGTCATATTAGTGAATGTCAGTGAAACTTATTTTACCCACGTGATTATGAGTGAGTGTGAGTGGAAAAAGTTGCTTAAATTAGTGTGCGTGAGTAAGATTTTTGCGTGAGTGAGTGTGCGTGAGTCGATTTTTTTTTGCGAGTTTGCGTGATTTATTTTCGCTTCATCCCAGCAGAAATTTTGCTAAACTGGCAGCAGCTTTTGGAAAGGAAACTCGAGTTAAGGAGTGCGTGATTCTCTAAGGCGATGTCACACTTTAGAGCGCTAGTTGGATACACCGAAAAAGCGCTCTTAAGATGCACTGAAATCACGTGTCTTTAGAGCGCTGATTTGCTGTGCCGCCAAAATCTCGATTTATTTTTGCTGGGATATTTCCTTTCCCCAAGAAAATAGCCAACAAATTTTGTAAAATTTGGTTAAACTTTAAATTTCGTCCAGAAATAATAAAAATATAAATTTTAAAATTTGGCTAAACTTCAAACTTTGTTAGATTTTTGAAATTACAATTTTTTTGTATAAATAAGAGTTTCGTGAGGGAGTGTGCGTGATTGGAATTATTCTGCCGTGAGCGTAAGTGTCAGTCAAAATTCACTCACGCGCCCATCTCTAATCTCAACCAACACTACCCAATTTACTTATTAGAATTAAATTTTAACTTTCAAAAAAAATTTTTTTTTTTAATTTTAAAAATTTGAATAGATTTTTTATTTAAACTCTCACTTCCTTTTTCTCAAAAAAAAAAAAAAATAACTTCAAAAAATTCTTCAAGTTTTATTATTTCGTATTAAAATTGTTCAGTACACATGACATTGACCTACATACATATATAATTATCTCTCTCTATGTGTATGTATGTGTGTTAGTGTTCTTTAAATGTGTTTGGAAAACCATAATATTTTTTTTTTGACCAAGGTCTTTAACAGTCATATACCTCTAATACGACAAAATAATGTATGTAAAATTCCCAAGATATTTTAAACAATTCTAATTAACTAAACACCCACATTTACCACAAAAAAAGAAACTACTTGACCAAATTAAAGACAAAAATAAATGAAAACAATTACAAAAGTTAAAGTCGACTTGGTCGAATTCATGAATACCCTACACAAAGACCTTTTAAAGTGATACATAGTTATTTTTTTTATAACGTAGAACAAAAATTTTGACCAGAAATATTTTATTTTAAGTAAAAAATTGTAATTATTTTTGTAAAAAAGAAATTTTTTTTGAGTGACAATTTTTTTTCTGTGTAAATTTTTTTGAGTGTAAAAATTTTTTTAGTGTTAAAATATTTTTGTGAAATCTGAATTTCACGGTTTTGCTCATAACTTCTGAACCACTAGACCGATTTTGCTGAAATTCAATACGAAACTAACGAGGAAAATTACACTGTATAACAATTTCAAACTTTTTCCAAAATTACGGAGTTCCGAAGAGTTATTCTGATGAGATGAGACCAAAAAAGGTACACGTGTGTCGGCGTTTTGAAGATCACATCGGAATTTTATTTTAGAGGCGATTAAAGTTTCCCAGTTTTTTTGCCTGTTCGTATTTCGTATGTTTTCTTTACTTCTGAGGTGTATGGTATGTTTAGCAACTTTGTAGAAAATATTATGGAAAATATTTTGTGGAACATATTTACCCTCAAACCCCCTTTCATAACGGTATTTTGTGGCTCAATTTAAACATATCGTTTAAAATGCCCCGAAAAAAGAGATCAAAAAAATTTTAAAATCGGTCGAACAGTTTTCGATATATCGCTATTTCAAATTTGCAAAAAATGGCTGTTTTTTCCTACGGTTAAGAAATTAAAAAAAATATCTAATATCACTGTGCTAGTCACAGAAATTAACAAGCTGGGCACCCTGCTGGTAAAGCTAATGCGGGTACGCTGAATTTAATGGGGCTTGTCGTATTTCGATGTTAGTGCTCGTATTCGCTATATTCGCGATTTAAAATAGTAAAGCCTTGGTACTACAAAAATTAAATTTTTATGCTTTTGGGATAGTTTTTAAATATAAATTTAGAAAACGCATTGTTTTTTTCGCAAAAAAAATAAAAAAAAAATTTCTCGCAAAAAAAAAAAAAAAAATTTTCCGCGAAAAATTTTTTTTTTTCGAAAAATTTTGTGTCTGTAATTTATCGTATTCTTCTCATTTTCGTAAATTAATAGGAAAATAAAAAAAAATTTAAAAAAAAAAAAAATTTAAAAAAAAAAATCGCGAAAAAAAATTTACGCGAATAAATTTTTATTTTGTATATTAAATAGTGTTTATATAATAAAAATTCAGCAAATGTATAAATAATATGAAAAAATAGTTTTTTTTTACTTAAAAATAAATAAAAATAATCGCGAATATCGCTAATACTTACGCCAACTTTGAAAAAAAACTGTTATTACACTGGGATTTAATGTACACGAACTAGCTTTACCAGATGACTGTTGTAAATTCAAATCAAACTAAAAATATTTGTATTAAACCAATTTTTTCACGAAAATAAGGATTTTTCGCGAACAAAAAATGTTTTTTCGCAAAAAAAAAATGACGGTATTATGATTTGTTGTATTAGTTTAACAGACTTGAATGGTTTTAAATTTAAAAATTTTCGCAAAAGTTTAAAAATATCGTTTTTATTGTACTTAAGCATCAAAGTTTTAAATCGCGAATACGAGCGATAACTTCGGAAAACGGCTAGCACCATTGAATTCAGCGAACCCAAATTAACTTTAACAGTACACTAAAAAAAAAATTTGAAATGTTAGCAAAAAAGCTTGTAAACCTACAAGAAAATTTGCTGATTTTGAACCCACAATTTTTTTGGTAAAGTTAGCAAAAATGTTTTGCCAAAAATTAGTTAACTGAAATTTTCATAGTTTTTGATCCAAAATTTGTGTCCGTTTCGCTCTACCTTGCTTAGTTTTTGAGATACGTGATTTTAGGGGACCACCGGGGTTTTGAGAATTACAAAACTCGATAACTTCAAAAATATTACTCGGAGAGCTTTTGATTATTTTGCGGTCTTGTTCTACGTGTTGAGAGCTACAATATGCTTTCGGACTTTTTGTTGTGTCGGCAATATTTAATGAGATATGAGCATTTTAAAAATTTCGGGAATGCAAAGTTTTTTGGATCCACACATGTGAAGAGGACCGGCGATACTATGGAGAGCCCGAGAACCAAAAATGGCCTCCATTTTGCTCTATCTGGCTTAGTTTTCGAGATAGCGCCATTTTAAGTTTTCTGAAAATAAAAAAAAAATTACCATTTATGTTTGCTATTTTATATTAGCAAAAAAGCTTGTAAAAATTTGGTCAACTCAATTTTAAATTTAGCCAAAAAAATTAGATCAAATTTTGTTTAAAATTGCTAATGCACTAAATGAAGTTTACAAGATATTTTTGCTAACATGCTAATCTCAACTAAAAATTTGCTAAAAGTTAGCTAACCAGCATTAGCAAAAAAGAAATTAGTAAATCTACTAATGTAATATTTTGAGTGTAGGGTGCCCAGCTTGTTAAAAAAGTGCCAAATTCGAGCACAGTGTATTTTTTCTTTGAGTTTTTTACGGAGCTTGAAACTTTCATTTAAAATTAATTTAAGCCAAATCCGATAATTTTAACCCGTGGCACCGTTCGGTCAATGTTTTGGTTTTTTTAGAAAAATTTGACCAAAAACTTTAAATTTTAATTTGGCTCAAATTAAGCTTAATGAAATTTTACCTCAATCTCTATGAATTAGTAAAACATTTTGAGATTTTTTTTTTTAAGTTTCTTGAACGTAGGCAAAAACGCCATTTTTGGAAACTTGTTGAGAAATTTTAAATGGCGATATCTCGAAAAATTCCGCATGTCAATGTTAAAAAAAAAATGTATCGCTAGACAATTATTTTTAATTTTTTTAAAAATTCAAAATTTTTGTGAAAATTTTTCAAAAATATAAAACTTTGATCAAAGTAAGCTTAAATGAAAGATTGTATCAAGCTCTATGAAATGGTCAAGGAAAAGAAATTTTGAGATTTATAAAAAAAAAAATTTTGAACGTAGGAAAACACCTCCATTTTTTAAAATAGCGATATCTCGAAAACTGTTCGACGATTTAATTTTTTTTTTATATTATATGATGTGTCTTAAGTAGTGTTTAGGGTTTCGGAAGTTCCCGGTCGGATTTCGCGGGAATTCCCTGGAAAATTTTTTTTCTTTTTCCCGGGAAATCCGGGAATAAAGTGCAGCTATGCATCTAGAAAAAATAGGTAACTCTTATTTGTTTCCCCTCTTTCCCATATGCATGACAATCGGTGGGTGCCCAATAACTGACCTCCCTTGTAAGTGTAGGGTATAAAACACGAAATACACAATATTTTTGTGACAATAAAAATAAAAAAATATTTGTTGATGTAACAACCACTTACATTGATAAATTTAACTCTATAGAGATTAATTAACTTTTGTGCAAATTTCAATATCAGAAAAAAAACGAAAGAAATGTGTTGTAAAATGTGTATTAGGGTGGCAATTAATTTTTTGAAAACTTTAATTATACCAAAGGAGTGTCTATACACTCAAAATAAATTATCTGTTCAATCAGCAGAAAAATCTGCTGAAAATACACCCATTTTGAGCCATATGAGAAATCTGCTGATTTTAGCAGACACGGTTTTCTGAAAATCTGCCATGATTATCTAGGTGAAATCAGCAAAGAAATCTGTCAAAACAGCAGCAAACTATTTCTGTATAGTAAAAAATAATCTGCTAAAAATATGTTGAAAAATATTTTGTAATTCAGCAAACAGAATCAGTAAAAACGCAATAAAATTTCTGTTATTTTGTAAAACTGAATGACAGAGATTTTAGTTAAAATATCAATTTTAGCAGAAAAATCTGCTAAAAGTTTGCTAAATCAAATTAAAATTCGTTTTACAGATTTTTTGACAGAGTTTTTCTTTTGAGCGTTGGAATTTAATGACATTAGGTCAAACATTTCAAAGAAAATTTCAGAATAATTAAACCGTATCACATATTACATCCCTTGCCACAAAAATTCAATTGACATTCCTTAAAATGTTTCCAATTGTTATTGTAACCCTAATATAAATGTGTTACAACATTAATTCACAAGTTAAAACTAAGGGGGGGAGAAAGTGGAAAAAATTCTTCATCACTAGAGAAAAATATCAAAAAGAATTTCAACACCCCCAAGTTGTTGTTAATTACTTTATGACAAGGTGTTACACAATGAACAAAAACAAAAAAAAAGGAGTTGGTTGGAATTTTTATGCTCCATGTAAAGTAAATTTACCTGAGGTTACAAAAAAAAAAATTGCACAAAAATATAATGAAAAACGTCATAGTCATGCAATATTTATAAAAAAAAGTGAAAAATAAATAGCACAAATAAAATCTTAATAGTTTATGGTGTTGTTGTTTTTTTTTGTGGTTAAAATATAAAAGTGAAAGTTACCATTTTAAATCAGGGATGCCATATTTTTCTAAACACCTTTAACAATTAAAATTACCAAAAAAAAATTTTAGTTAGAGTTGGATAAATCCTATTGAAATTTGTAAAAAGTCGGTCAATGTTAAGATTTAGCGTTCATACAAACGTCTCCTTTAAATTTGGCTCAAATACTTAACAACCGTATAATAATAGGTATCATTTCAAAATTTAGCAGGTAAACGTATTTTGTATTCTCAAATCATCAATCCAAATTATAAAGGAATCGGACTACTTTTACTTGTAGTTCCCAAAAAAAAAAAAAACACTTTACCGATGTTCTCATAAATATCTCAAAACTGACAAAAAACGTGTAATGCGATTTCACTCCTCTTTATTTTGGACTTTAAAAATCGTTAACACAAATATCCAACTACACTGTTCGACAACAGAAACCTCCCAGTGAAATATCCAACTGATTCATATAGATTTTTCTCTCCTGAATCCAAACTTTTCTCCAGTTTTTTCTAGCACGTTCCGTTTTTGAGATATTCGCTGTTAAAAAGTCAAAAGTTGCTTCCAACAAAAAGGACTTGATTTCATATTGCATCATATTAAACCTCCTGATTCCAAAACTGCAATCCAAATTTGTCTTACATGCTCCGTTTTCGAGATTTTCGCGTGGAAAAATTTTCAAACGCGAATATCTCGAAAACGGAACTTGCTAGAAAAATTTGGATTGCAGTTTTGGAAGAATCTGTAACAGTGGACTAAAGTGCGAAATTATTGGTTTTTGATACACATTTTTTTATACCCTACACCACTCTGTGGTACAGGGTATAATGAGTTTGTGCTGATGTTTGTAACTACCCGAAATATTAGTCCTAGACCCACCTTCAAGTGTACCGATCGACTCAGAATCACTTTTTGAGTCGATTTAGCTATGTCCGTCTGTCTGTCCGTCCGTCCGTCCGTCTGTCTGTCCATGTAACGGTGTAAACACGATACAGGTCGCAATTATCAACCGATTTGACTGAAATTTGAAACTTAAGCTTCTTTTGGCCCAAGGACGAAGCCTATTGAAATTGGTCTGTGTTTTGACCTACACTCAAAATAATTCTACAGTAAAAAAATTAGTAAGTGCGTTGGTAACCCAAATCTACTAATAAGTTACCAATTACCAGTATTACAGTAGTTTTTTTAGTATCTTCAAAGTGCTAAAATTAGTATTTCTTACTGTTTATGAGTAATTTTTGTTGGTAGTTGGTTTTACTAATTTTTTTACTATTTTTAGTTCATAAAAGTACTAATATATAGTAATTTATTAGGTTTTTAATTTATTTTTGTTAGTAATAATTCCGTAAGGGGGCGCTTGTTTACAAGCAGAGCTACCAACTGTTTTTTTTTTGCAAAATCGTTAAATTTGAATTCAGTGTTGTCACTACGTTACATTTCGGGTATTTGCTGGTGCTTTTTTGGTCTTGCCGTTTTTTAAATACGCGTTTTTAAAAATAAGGTATTTATGGTGTTTTTCCATTTTTTCGCGACATTTTTTTTTAATTTGTGATTTTTATATTATCAATTTTTATATTATACTTACGCCTTAGACCTAATGTAATTGGAAAAAAACAGTCCCCTTTAAATTTGACTCAAGGTATCCTTTCAAAATTGCAGGTAAACGTGTTTTGTGTTCACAAATCAAGATCCCAAATGTTCTCTCAAAATTCATGAAAATAAAAAATAATTGATTTATACTTTATTAGTATGCGTGAGCAGGTTACCAAGCCGACTAGGAATTTTTTGCGGTGGCGGGTCGCTGGCCACTGGCCCATTTTGCTTGCCGACGGCAGATTTCTTATGGAGTTGTATTTTTCTAATGATGCAATTAAAATATGTATTTTTGACAGATTTAAATAAAGAAAATTTGGGTTTATTTTCAAAAATTGTGTAACAGGCAAAACGCGCAAAACAGTGACTCAAAAAGCGCTAAATTTGAATAAAGTAAAAAGCGATAAATTTTAATTCAAGATTAAAAAAAAAAAATAGAAAATCATCAGGCCTATTCACAGAATAAGTCTAAAAATTGTGAAATATCTTTTTTTAAAAATTTTCAACAGAGTTTTCCATTTCTTAGATTTAAAAAAATGCGCTTTTTGGGTGGTCGGATAGCTTTCAATCCAGCACGAAACGCGCTGAATTGGCATCGCTGTTTTTGGATGTTATTTGATTTAAAACTTAAATAAGTTTTGTACCGGTCGTACAAAAATTAAAATTTTTCGCAATTTATTTTTTGTTTGTTTCATTTAGCAAATTTAGTTTTTGGATTATATTTTTTTTTCTTCATCAAGACAATTTAGTTTTTGGATTATAACATTTAAATATTGGGATTCCCCACGAAAGATATGAGTAAAATATTTTACTAAACTACCTGTATAATATCACTTCATACGGATTGGAAATACTAACAATATTTTTTTAAGAAAATGTATTATATTATACAATATTTTTTAATGAAAATGTATTATAAACTTTTTGGTACATATTTTCTACATTTTTTTTTACAACTACGTATTTTTTAAAATATTTAATGACTGTAGTTTTTTGAAACAAGTTTGTTTACTGTCAAAATGAAGTAAAATGCATAAAAATTAAACTGATAAAATATCCAAACATTTCATTAAAAAAGATCTGTGGCGTGTTGATTGAATGTAATACAAAAGTTTGTATTAAATTTATTGTTTTTTTAAGTAATATGAATGTAATATTATTTTTACTCGTGATTGTATCAGCTTATTTATTTAATTTATGATAAAAACAAATAATTTTCTCTTTTTTTTCTTGTAGCTGATTTTTTTTTTTGTAAATTTTTACCCTTTTCTTACGATTTTTGCGTTTTTTTATTATATTAGTAATGGCAACACTGTCTGTAATAGCCATCAAACGCTTCTTCACAGTTCAGCAGCAAGCAGCAGACAGAAAAAATGATGTGTACTCTATTTAATTATAATTTCACTAAAATGACGCATTTTTTATTTCTTAACATTAAAAGTGCATACTCCTAGCTGCAAATACAAAAAGTACTTATTTTTTAAATGTATAATTTATAATTAAATACAGTTCTTTATATTTCTTGCCGTCTGCTGCTTGCTGCTGCAGTGTGTACCACCACCACGTTTTACCGCATTTAACTGCAGTGCTACCAACAGATTTTTCTGTTTGTTTAGTGCGAAAAAGAATTAAAACCGAAACAACGCGATACCCGGTCACGGAGTGTTTGTAAAAAAATATATATTATAAATTTATTAAATTAAATTGTGTTAAAGTAATTGAATATATGTTTTTTTATTTATTTCAATAGTTCATTAAATAAAATAACATTTCTATGTCAGTTTTTTTGTTTAATCGTTTTTTATTTCAATGGCTGTGTGAAAAAAACTCAAGATGAAGAGAATTTATGGATACACACACGAATACAAAATGTATGTAAAAAAAGCACCCTCTGTGGTAAAATGTTTGTACATACATTTGAACATGTATTGATATTATTTCTTTTTTATATTTTTAGCGATCGTTTGCAAAGTAGATTTCAATGGTATGGCGACATCAATCATTTATTTTTTCAAATGTGGTACAATCAACGCTAAAATTTTTTTTAACAGCTTAAGAAGACATGTAATTAAGTATATCTTAAACCCGAAGTGAAATAAAAAATCATTTATATATAATTTTTTTCTGATTTTTATTTATTAAAATTGATATAGGTAGTAATTTTATTAACTAAAATTAGCAATTTTAATTACTAAAATTAGTAATTTTTTTTTACTAAATAGGACACAAATTCAAAATATTTATGATTTTTTTAGTAATTATATTTACTAAAACTGTAGTAAATTGCAGTAATATTTACTGTTTTTTTAGTATTTTTCATGTACTACATATTAGTAACAAATTTTAGTATTGATTACCAATCCCTGCACTAGGTCCTTTTGGACTAAAACATTAGTACTCGTAGCTAAATTTTTAGTATTGAATACCCACGTTTTTTTTTGAGTGTAGCCCCCATACAAACGTCCCCTTTTAATTTGCCTCAAATGACTCTAACAACGGTTTTAGTAGAGGTATCCTATCGAAATTAAGCAGGTAATCATGTTTTGTATTCACAAATCACCATGCCCAATGTTAAGGGTATCGGACCAGTTCTTCTTGTAGCCCCCATACAAACCACCTTCCCGATATTCACAAAAATCTCTTAAATTTCATGAAAATCAAAAATATTTTATTAAAATTTTGTTTGTATGTATTAAACGCGTACTTTAATAACCTAATCAAATCAGATTATTATCGGACCATTTATGGACCTAGACCCATATAAAAATTTCTCCCGATATTCAGTTAAAGCTGTGTATTTGCAACAAATAGAAGCCTAATTCGCTAAAACTTGGTTTTTAAACTTACTTAAGATTTAACAAAAGATAGATCCCATCGGTTCATGTTTGAACTTTCTGATAGCAGAAAAACACATATGACCAAAAATATTCGGAAAAAATTCATTTATATAAAGTAGAGATGGGCACATGAGCTGATTAAAGCGTGATTCACGCGTAAGTGCAATTGAATTTAATTTGACTCACGTGATTGTGAGTGTGAGTGGAGAAAACAATTGAGTGAGTGAGTGTGCGTGATTTTTGCGTGAGTCGATTTTTTGCTTGAGTTTGCGTGATTTATTTTCTCTTCATATTTAATTTCATACCAAAAAAAGCAACAAAACAATTTTAAAATTTGGCTTAACTTAAGATTTCCTCCCGAAAAAAGCAAAAAAAAAGTAAAATTTTGCTGAACTTTAAATTTTGCTGAAAACTTCCCGAGTAAAAAAAATCTTTTAAGATCTAATTTGATCTCAAAACTGGCTGTATCAAGTTGGATCAAATAATTATCTAATTGTGTTATTTTAGATACACAAATATAAAAAATTATAAAATTAGGTCCGAATTTTGGTCACATCCAAATAAATCCAGTTGATCTTATTTTATATAAATAAATGTAGATTTATATAAGTATATAAAGTCATATATATTTATGTATAACCTCAGATAAGAAAATGGAGCCACATTTAATCTTAGATGTAATTAGATCTGAACATATGAAAATTCATATACATTTTAATATGATTGTATCAAATTAAATATTATTATATCAAAACTTTTTTACTACGGTTTGAAAGATTTTTAAAATTTTAGTTTTTTGT
This sequence comes from Pegoplata infirma, assembly GCA_963921195.1. Lineage (NCBI taxonomy): Eukaryota > Metazoa > Arthropoda > Insecta > Diptera > Anthomyiidae > Pegoplata > Pegoplata infirma. The sequence goes on from OY992537.1 coordinate 44,038,273, forward strand.
ATAAATAAGAGTTTCGTGAGTGTGAGTCAACGTGAGTGTGAGTTAAGCTTGCGTGAGTGCACGTGAGTTGCATTAAATTTACTCACATGATTGTGAGTAGGTGTTAGTAGAAAAAATATGTTCGTGAGTGAGTGTGCGTGATTCAAAAATTCCTGTCGTGAGTGAGTGTTAGTCAAAAATTACTCACTCATCTCTAATATAAAGTACTGAAAAATTTACATTGAAGTATTAAAACGGTATTAAACGGTGAGTGAGTGTGAGTCAAAAATCACTCACGCGCCCATCTCTAATATAAAGTATTGAAAAAATTACATTGGAGAATTAAAATGGTCAAAAAAAAAATAATTTTGAATGTATTTTGTGTGGTACGAAATTGAGCACATTTTTAAACGCGAATAGTTTTTAGCATTAACGCAATAATGTAAAACAGTGGAGCCACGAAAAAGGCTTATAAATCGCATTTTTAAATTTTAATCGCGAATATCTCGGAAATGAAAAGCTATAGAGAAATTTGGATTGCGGATTTAGAATCACGAGGTCCATTTTATGTAAAATCATGTCCTATTTTGTGGCTATTACTTACAACAACGTTGCAGTTCCGTCTTTAAAACCACAAAATTCGCGTTTTTTTTTGTAGTATTTAAACTCGAATATCTGGAAAATGGATACTGCTAGATTTTTTGAAAAAATACACATAGGAAAAAAACGCCTTTTTTTGGAAATTTTTTGACTAATTTCAAATAGCGATATCTCGAAAAATACTCGTCCGATTTCAGTTTTTTCTTTTAATTTATTAATTTTTGAAAAATAAAAAATTTTGGTGGAAATTTTTCCAAAAATTCAAAACTTTGATCGAAGGTCGCCACGGGTTAAAATGAAAGGATTTGATTCAAAGAAGGTTTTAATGAAAATTTGTCTTAAGCTCTGTGATGATTCAAGGGAAAGACATTTTGATTTTAATTTCTTTAACGTCTCTTTTTACAATTTTCAAATAGCGATATCTCGAAAACTGTTTGACCGATGTAATTTTTTTTATATTCGTGTTCAACGCATCAAATTTACTTAATACGATGTGTCGAAAGACAATTTTTTTTAAATTTTTTCTATTAAAAATTTTCAAAATTCCAAAACTTGAATCGCCGAATGCCACGTGTTAATTTAGTCCGATTGGTCTCAAATTTGTATCACAAAAGTTTTAGGCCTAGGAGTATAAAAGTTTGCCCACCCGGCTAAAAATGAATTGTATATGAGCATATATGAACACATCTGACCATACATCATTAATTCGAAAACATATATGATCAGATAAGAACATATATTAAAATTGGCGCTTATTCAATATATGACCATATATGGTAAAACATATGATAATATGCGATCATATATTGGCCCACCCTTAACATAAATTATCATATATGATCGTACATGAGCTTGTATACATTATTTTTAGCCGGGCAGACTTTCAAAATCGAAAGAAAAACTTTTTTGTCATACAAAAAAAATTACTTTTTTTAACGGTGACAAAACTTACGACTCTTCAGCAGCAAAAAGAAAACCACATTAGCGGAACTTTTGCGCAATAGTTAATCTGGTTTAAAGCTGATCCTAGGCACATTTTTTTTACAGATTCCTTTTACAATAGATTCTTAAATATATTCTAACACAGAAAAAATTTGAAACGAATTTCAATCAACAAAAACGCGGATTCAATCAATTTTTTGATTGAAATTCCTTCAATTAAAAAAATTGTTATACCAATCATCAAATTGTAGGTGATTGATTGAAAATTTTTTCAATCAAACATTTTTTCGATTTTGATTAAAAATTTGATCAATTTTTTGTTTAAAGTCAATCAAAATAATGGTTGATTTAACAAATGAATTGTAAGCTTATGACAAAATTATCAAAAAATTCATCTTTTTTGCTTTCCAATATGTTGCCAACAATAAAAAAAGTAAAGCCCGATTATTTTGTATATTTTTGAATTAATCTATTCAAACAAATTAAAGCGGAAAAAAATCTGGTATGTTGAAAATTTGTAACAAAAAATAGCAAAAATTTTAATCAAAACATTGATTGACTCATTTAAATTTTGTTGATCAATACATTTAATTGAAAATTTTTAGCCAATAATTTTTTGTGTGAATGTAATCACAACAAAATTTTCAATGAAAAATAACTAAAAAAAACAACTTGCTCTAAAAAACGATTTCTTTCGGCACAATTTCAAACAAAAATCATTGATTCTGAAATGTTAAGTAGAATCGATTGCATGAAAATATGATGCGTTCTGGAACCGATTATTTGGAACTTTAAATTTTGCTGGTATTGTTTTGCTTACATAGAGTTTGACAGATTTTTACGTGAAAAACTAGAAAAGTTTCGAAAGCCTTAACAACATTTTGCTAAAGATTCATGTTTTAGCAACATGTTTATAACAACACTTTAATTTAATTTACTATTTAAAAATCGAAATTAATTAACTAATAAACCAAACAAATTTAATAAATTTTCATCATAAATTTATTTTTTCTTTTCTTTACAGTTTTACACACATCAGCGAGTTTAGCGTTAAATGAAAGTTGGGATCCAGACGTTAGGTAAAGTTAAAACAACCTATAATACTAACAACTTTTTGAAAAATAAAATACTTATAAACAAATATTTCAGAGACGACATGGAAATGATGTTAAATAAAATAGTTCCCGAAGGTTTACCCTATAGGCATTCATGTGAAGGACCCGATGATATGGTGACAATATAAAATTAAAAATTCTTAAATTTGTAGGAATTTTTTTTAACAATTTTCTTTTTTTTTGCTTCCTTTTTAATTTCATGTTTTAGCCTGCACATGTTAAAGCCTGCTTTCTTGGTAGTTCATTGACAATCCCCATAACGGATGGTAAATTATCATTGGGCACCTGGCAAGGTGTATGGTTATGTGAGCATCGTGATCAAGCGGGTTCCCGCAAACTAGTTATAACCCTTAGTGGGTGTCCGCGGGAAACAGCACGTAGTCCACTGTCACCGGTATCACCAATTGCTTCAACATCCAGTTAGGGAAGGCCTCGCTCCACCCGTGATAGTCGGTAATCGCGGGGGAGCGACAATAATGAACCCATTTCGTCGAGAAAATTAATTTTGACTAGAAATTTAGCTAATACCAATTTAAATAAACAAATGCAACAAAGAAGACAGCAGCAGCAGCAGCAACATCAACTGCAGCAAGTAGCCGGAGCGGGTGGTGCTACTATTAAAACTGCAACAGCCGATAATGTAATAACTACTACTACAACAACAACAACAAATCCAACAACTAGCGCATTATTACAAGAAAGTAGACAATTATTATTAAAACAACAATTAAAATTAAAATTAAATATAAATGTTAGTGAAATGATGGATAATATAAGACGAAATAATGTTGATGATTTATATTATAATAATACGACGAATGTGATGCGAAATTCAAAATACGATGGTGATCTAGATAGAAAGGAGAATAAGAGAATTGAAGAAGAAGGTCAAAATAAATTAGATACCGTCACAACAGTGCCTCAAATACAACAAAAATTTAATAAATTTAATATAATAGAAGAAGCCGCAGCAAATATAGCAGCAATTACTTCAACAACTACTACTACAACATTAGAAACATCAAAAACAACAACAACATGTGTAGCAGCAGAAACAACATCAACCGTAACAACAACAACGTCGTCATCATCAATAGTACATACACAACAAACGGCATTAGCTAAATTTAATCGAATTATTGACAATACAGTGCCGGTTATAAATAATTACAACATGTATCAGCAACATGTTGCTGAAACATTAGTTAAAACATCACAGCAGCAAAAACAACAACAGCATACCCAGCATTCTCATTTACAACAACAACAATATATAGAGATGCCCATATTAAGTGATAGTTTAAAACGTAGATTGGCCTCACATCAAAACCAACAACATTATACCGACCTAATTATAAATAATTCTAAAATTAATTTCTCACCAACAGTAGCAACAACAGCAGCATCTGTTACTGAAGCAGCCTCCACTTCGGCGGCTGCTTTAGCATTATTATCTTCACAACAACGAGATCGTAGAATTACGCAAGAAACCTCCTTTGGTCAGGATCATGACAATATTAAGAAGGTTTGTCTCGATGATGAAGAAGATAATTTAATGAAACGAAATGATGTTCATTATTTGTTGAAACAATTAAATAGTTTTAGTGATATTGAAGAAATAGAAATTGTTGATATGAAGCAAAAACAGCGTCAGCAACAATATAACAAAGAGAAAAATTATGAATTATTGCAAAATCAACAACAACAGCATGCTAAAAGTGTTGAAAAATTGCAAGAAAATGAAAAAGAAGAAAGTGAATATAAATTGTATTTTAATGAATATAAAGAAATTGAAGAGAGAACACAACATGTTAAGGAATTAGCTCAACATGTTGACAATTCATCACAAAATGTTGAAGATACACGGCGACATGTTGCACAACATGTTTCTAGTGTATCACTTGTAAACGATTCTTTGCAACATGTTACATATGTTGTCGATTTATCGCAACAACAACATATTACAAATGAATCACAATATTTTCAATATGATTCACAACATGTTTCCCAAATTCCTCAACATGATTCTCATATTCAACAAAGAGATAATGTTCAGCAACATGATAATAGCTTAGCTCAGAATGTTGCCAATGTTACACAACATGTTTATAATATACCCCAACAACATGTCTCTAGTGATCAAATATGTGTTTCAAACACTCAACAACAATATGTTTCACTGACTGATTATGATAATTCTGAAACACAACAGCATGCTGTTGATTTGCAATTGTATACTACGGAAAGCAAGCAACATTATCAAACATCGACAACATCGCCAACAGCAACATCCCTAGTGATATACTCACCGTCGTCACAATCGCACAAAGGCATACGACGTTATGCCTCACTACATCAACATGATGAACACGAAAACTCATATCATTACTCTCACTCACATCCACACCACCATCATCACCCACACACATGTCATCATAATTCTCATCATCCTCATTTAAGGCATGAACATTATTCCGAAGGTTCCATGTTAGATTCGGCGGCCGCTCAAGCCGTAGCCGCAGACCCACATATTTTACAGCAATTTGTGGATGATTATATTTTTCAATCCTGCCATTATTTGGAAACAAATAATTTTGCCGCCAACTATCGCACTGCCATGGTCGAATCATCATCTCATGAATTTCGACCGTCAACCACAACCACCACGACACGCACCTCCAATGAAGAGTATGATGAAGAAGAGGCGGGCTATGTAGAGGATCATTCATCGGCGCGTTCTTTTGAATTACATGAGACTGAACCACCAACAGTGATATGTAAGGCTCCAGCCTCCTTAATGCGTTCCTCAACACCACAACAACAAAAATCACAGCATCAACAATATTCATTGGAAACTCGTTTATGTAGTAGCGGTGTACAGACTGATTTAACGGCTTCATCTTTAGCTCAAAGTTTTAGCCTTAGTTCATCGTTATCTTCATCGGAACATAGGAAACGTACTAAACCATTATTTAAATGTTGCTATACTCCTTTAGATAGATGGCGTGAAAAACGCTCCCAACAACAATCTCAACTACAAAAACGCACAAAACCGACTGCTACAACTACGACTACAGAACAGCAGCAGTCGGTATCATCACCAAAAAACACTAGTGTTGCTGTTGTTGGTGGTGTTAACAAAAAATCTGTTTGCAGTAGTGGTGGTCTTGAATGCAAAACCACCACTTCAACAACAACAACAACAAAAACTACATTAGAAACAACAACAATGGTTGTCCAACCTCATCATCATTCTTCGACAACAAAGTCGAATGCACCTTATGCAGTTTGACAAATGCCTTTAAAGCAACATATTTTGTATCTAAACATGTTGCTTGCTTTCTGCCATTTATACTACCTTAAACATAAAAACACTACTATAGTTTTCCTTTTTGTATATGAAAAATGATAATGGAAATTTTTGCCGCCCACTTTAATACAAAACAACAAAAAAATACCAAAAAAAAAAAAATGAAACAAAATACACAAAATAAATGAACGCCGCCGCTGTCTTATTTTTGTAAATCTCTTTTTCCAAAATTTGAAATTTTTTTGCGATATCAACAATTTTTTGCTATTTCCTTGTCTTGTAAGAATAACAAAACTTATAAATAACAAAAAAAAAAACCAACACAAAAACTACTTTTTTATATCCTCTTTATCAAAAAACAACAAACAAATACACGAAAAACCTACAAAAAAAAATATTAATAATTCTATTACAAAAAAAATAAATATTTTTGATATCCTTGGTAAAAACTTTAAAACGGGTGAAAAGGAAGATATTTTTTTCAGAAAAAATGTTTTCCAATTTTTTTGTGCAAAAATTTATTATTTTATATTAATTTTTATTAATATTAACATGTTGGAATATTTCAGCAACATGTTGCTAATTCTTTTGTAACATGTTGCTAATTCTTTAGCGACATGTTGATGTTAATAAATTTTTAAAATATTATTACAAATCATATACTAAATTAACCTTAACGAGACGGGTGACAATGACCATTATCTCATTGTAGCGAAACCAAGGCCTCGGGCGGGAATCGAACCTAAGATCCCAGACTCCTAGGCTAGCGCACTACCACATAGCCTACTAAGGCGCCTTATATGAGCTTTTAATTGTTCTAGAAATCTCCTGTTTTATAATTGCTTATTTACATATATGCTCACTAAATCATATAAACATGTAGCGATGTTTCAGCAACATGTTGCAAACAAACAAAACGACTTTTATCTACACGAATACCCTTTGAATAGGAAACTCATATTATTTTGAAATAATTTTTAGTAAATATAAGCATTTTGAAATATGTTAGCAACATGTTGCTGTTACTTCAATATGAGGTTTTAATTAACTATAACATTTTTAGCTGCCAGAATTCGATGTTATAAATAAACATGATCAAACGATTTGTCATTAGACTCGTTTGCTACTTTGTAGTAAATCGTTTCTATTTTTGCTAAATAATCTTGACAATGGAATCTGACAAATTCCGAAACACGTGTCGATTAAGTCTTGCAAAAATGACCAACATAAATAAATTTAAAACAAAAAATAATTTTCTTGAAAATTATGCTATGAGAATATCATGGTTTTAATTAGTAAAGAAAATAATGACCTCGAGCCAGAATAAACATCCTCAAAATAAATAAACAATTTTAAATATTTTAACTGCAACATTTTAAAGTTGCATGCAACATGTTAAAGAAACATAGTTACATATTTATATACACACAAAAAAAAATTTTACCAAGTACTTGGGAGGATGTGCGTTTTTAAAGTTTTTTGCATATATTATGCAAAAAATAGCATAATTTTACCAAGTTTTTGCTTGTTTCTGATAAAAGTTTGGAAAATATTCATAAGAGTATTTAACCTTGTGTAATTTTACAAACTTTAACCAAAATTATGCAAAAACTTGGTAAAATGTTACAAAATTTTTCATAATTTATGTAAAAAACTTTAAAAACGCATATCCTCCCGAGTTATTGGTAAAATATTTTTTTGTGTGTATGTTTTAGTAATTTTCTGTTTTATAATTGCTTATTTATATGCTTATTAAGTTGTTAAAACATGTTGCGTTATTCCAGCAACATGTTGCAAACAAAAAAATAGTCTTGCCACTTAATCTCAACATGTTTAGAGTACAATGTAAATAACTAATTCTGAGTACATTTACCTACAAAAATATAATTTGGATTGTAAAATTGTATTATTTTTAATTAATTTTTAGTAAATATAAGCATGTTGAAATATCTTAGCATCATGTTGTTCTTACTTCAATATGAGCTTTTATTTAACTAAACAATTTTTAGTTTGCAGAAATTCGATGCTAATACAATTAAACATGTTTGAATATTTTAACTGCAACATTTTAAAGTTGCATGCAACATGTTGAAGAAACATAGTTCTTATGTATGTTTATATGCTTTAAAGATCTCCTGTTTATAATTGCTTATTTTTATGTTTACTAAGTCATGTAAACATGTTGCGATATTCAAGCAACATTCTGCAAACAAACAAACGTCTTTCCCCTAAATCTCAACATGTTTAGAGTACAATGTAAATAACTATTTCTGAGTACATTTACCTACAAAAAATTCATTTGGATTGTAAAATCATATTATTTTGAAATATTTTTTAGTAAAATTATTTAAAAATCTTAGCAACATGTTGCTCTTACTTCAATATGAGGTTTTAATTAACTATAACATTTTCAGCTGCCAGAATTCGATAATATAAATAAACATGTTCAAATATTTCAACCGCAACATTTAAAATTACCTGCAACATGTTGAAGAAACATAGTTCTTATGTATGTTTATATGCTTTAAGAATCTCCTGTTTTATAATTGCTTATTTTTATGTTTACTAAGTCATGTAAACATGTTGCGATATTCAAGCAACATTCTGCAAACAAACAAAACGTCTTGCCACTAAATCTCAACATGTTTAGAGTACAATGTAAATAATTATTTCTGAGGACATTTCCTACATGAAATTCCTTTTTATTGTAAAATTATATTATTTTGAATTAATTTTTAGTAAATACAAACATGTTATCTCAGCAACATGTTGCTGTTACATCAATGTGATCTATTAATTAACTATAACATTTTTAGCTGGCAGAAATTCGATGTTTATACAAATAAACATATTTAAATATTCAACTGCAACAGTTTAATGTTACCTGCAACATGTTGAAGAAACATGGTTTTTACCCGGGATGGAAAATCGAAATTTTAAAATGATACTGGAGCTTAACCACAAAAGTACTTTTTCGCCCTGGATGGTACTAAAAAAAAATAATGCCCAGTTTCTCTACGAGGAACGTCATTCGTCTGCGACGAATTTGCTTGTGTTTTGTTATTGTAACAATTCGTCGTACAGAAACTGGGTATAATTCAATATAAAAGTTCTTAAATTGAAGACATCCTTAGACATTTATCAAGTTTTTTGCGAAAACTCCATTAAAGGTTGACCAAAACCAAAAATTTCATTTATTTGAAGCTTTTGAAGCATTTTGGCAATGAAAGTCGTTAGATTTTCAAGCATTTTTTTTAGATTTGGTTGAACAAATGTGTGAAATCGTCTGGTATAGAAAAGGTACTAAATCAGTCACGGGGTACTACGGTATCTTTGAGAGTGAAAAAGTACTGAAAAAAGTACTAACTTTTCCATCCCTGGTTTTTAAGTATGTTTATATAATTTAAAAATCTCCTATTTTATAATTGCATATTTAAATGCTCACGATATTTCAGCAACATGCTGCCAACAAACAAAACATATTGTTTTTTAATCTTAGCATGTTTACAGTACAATGTCAAAATCAAAATTGTGAGGACTTTTATTTACATGAACCCAAGCATGTCCCGAAATCAGGAAATTTTGGAATTTCTTTAGGGCATACCCCCAGAACGATGCTTATTGAAGAGCTGATTACGGGAAAAATAATTAAAAAATTCTTGGAGGTCATCTTCAGGGCGCAACCAGTGCTTAAAGTTTCATGAAAACGTTGTACTGGACCAAAATTGTTCCATGAAACCTTTATAAATATTTTTTCCAGAAAGTAATCTACCTAACGAAGCTTTTGGCATCAATTTGAAAAATAAAAAAAAATATTTTTTTCACCAAATGCATTACGGATGCAATCTTTAAGCACTGGTTGCGTCCTGAAGATGACCTCTAAAAATTTTTTAATTTTTTTCCCCGTAATCAGCTCTTTAATAAGCATCATTCTAGGGGTATGCCCTAAAATTTTTCATTTTCGGGACACGCTAATGAACCCTTTGAATTGTAAAATTGTATTGTTGTGAATCAATTTGTAGTAAATGTAGAATATCTAAGCAACATGTTGCTGATACTTCAATATGAATGTATCATAACATTTTTAGCTTACAAAATTTTAAAGTTAGATGCAATTTTAATATATTTTTATTTTAAGAAACCACCAGGTTTTAAAAAATGTTTGAAAAACATGCAGACTCTGACGACTTTCGCGTAAAGATAGCTGAGATTCTAAGGAATTTTTCCTATAGAAAACACTCTATTTTTGAGAACTTTTTTTCTGTTGAAAATATCTCTCAAATTCTGAAGATGAGATTTTTTGAGAACTTTTGCGTAAAGAAATTTCTCAGATTCTAAGGAATTTTTTCCTATAGAAAAGCACTCCATTTTTGAGTACTTTTTTTTTTGTTGAAAAAATCTCCCAAATTCTGAAGATGAGATTTTTTTATAGAAAAATACGCAGATTCATTTATGCGTCCAAACTAAATATGTTGGGATGTCTGATCAACATGTTGCGCAAAATTTTGCTAGTTTATTGTAAAGGCGCGTTTAGACGGGAGAGAAAATCCCTAGATTTAAAGTAAAACACAACTCTGTGGTAATATACTTTTGAGTTTGTGTCAAATCTCATTTCTTTAATACTTGTTTTTGCTTACCATTTTCATAATATTATTATTTGTTTTCGCACATTTAGTCAATAATTTGTAGATTGGAAACCGAATTTAAGTAAATAAAAAATATATAATAAAATTTTATTTGACATTCCAATTTTAAAACTTACCACAGAGTTGTTTTTTACTTTAAATCTAGGGGAATTCTCTCTCGTCTAATCACGCCTTAAAGAAATTTCGATTAACAAAAATAATTCACACCAAAAATTTTAAATTCTTAAAAGTTTCGAGTTTTTGAAGTCAAATGTTGTGAATACCTCATCAACATGTTGCACAACATATTTTTGGTTGTTAATTTAATGTAAACATCTTTTAATGTCAAAATTTTAGCGAAAAACTAAAATTTTCAAACAGTTAGAATTTTGTAAATTTTTTTTAATTAAATTTTCCACATATTTAATTCCGTTTTTTTCTCTACTAAAAATTTCTTCGCCCATCAAGGATATCAAAAATATTTAATTTTAACCGCCCTTCATCATTTTTTTTTTTTAATTTTTGTTTTTGAAGAGTTTATTCTATTGCTCCTAAATCTCTTTCAAACAATTCTCTAGTTTTTTTCACCACGTCTTGTTGTTATTACATTTTTATATATAAAAAAATACTAAAATACTAAAAAAAAGCAAAAAAGTATGCAAAAAAAAATCATGTACGGAAAAGCAAATAATCATCTCTATTTCTAATCATAAGGTCGTTAATGTTTAAAACAAAAACGAAAAAGACCATTTAATATGTATAGTTAAAAAAAAAAGGAATAAAAATCAAAGTTTTATAATAAAATTTCTTTTTGTAAAATTTACTACTAACCATAAAATATAATTTTCTATTTTGTAAAGCTGAAGTTCTTTTATATTTTACTAATCATAATTATTTTCTATTACTATTATTTCGGTTATATCTTATTATTTCGGTTATTTTTTGGGTTATTTCAATTTATATCTTTACTAATACATACTTGGAGTTATTTTACTTTTTTTAATTATTTTTTTTTGTTAAGTTTGGGTTTAATAAAGAAAATTATTTACTAATAATAAAATTATTATGTTTTATTTTTAAATGTTTTTGATAAATTTATGTATCTCAACATTTTTTGGACAACTGCAACATGTTGCTAGTAATAGTTAATATGAAATAATATGATCAGTGATTATAGCAACATGTGGCATATAAATCTCAATGTAACAGAACTCTTGGGGTCTATGTATAATTAATTTTTTTCCGAATCTGTGTTTTTCTTAAAAAAAACAAGAAAGACTGCTATGTTCAAAAATACCCTCCATGATTCTTTTTTTTTAGTTAAAACAATGTTAAACGTAGTCTGATTTCAGACTTTTTTCTTTTCAGATATTTTTATATTTTTAGTTTTACCGAATTTCCTAGCAATTTTTTCTAAAGAGTTTTTAAGATTTTTTAATTATGTATTTTATTATCATAAATTTTAATTTTTCAAAATTTTTCATAAATTTTCAGATTTTTTTTAATTTTGCATAATTTTCTAAATCTTAACATGTTTACAGTACAATTAAACATCAAATTCTGAGGACTTTTATATACACGAATACCCTTTGAATTGTAAAATTGTATTATTTTGAATTAGCTTTTAGTAAATATAAGCATGTTGGAATATCTCAACAACATGTTGCTGTTGCTTCAATATTAATTAACTATAACATTTATCTTGCAGGAATTCGATGCTAATATAAATAAGCATGTTTAAATATTTCAACTGCAACATTTTGAAGTTACCTGCAACATGTTGAAGAAACATATTTTTTGCTTATTTTTATATGTTTTAGAGGTCTTTTGTTTTATTGCTTATTTATATGCTTACTAAGTCATATCAACATGTTTCGATATTCCGACAACATGTTGCAAACAAAGAAAACATCTTGCCTCTAAATCTCAACATGTTTAGAGTACAATGTAAATAATTATTTCTGAAGGCATTTACCTACATGAAATACCTTTAAATTGTAATTTTTAGTAAATATAAATATGTTTTTATTTCCAAACAGCTGTTGATATGATATAAGTCTATGTTTCCGTCGTTTCTACAAGGAGCATATGGCCACATAATTCAATATGAGCTTCTTATTAATTTTAAAATTTTAAGCTGGCAGCAATTTGACTGCAACATTTTAAATGTAACAGAAATCCAATCAGAGGGACAACAAGTGTAAAAAGAAATTTTGTGTTATTTATTATTTTTAAATACCCCCGAAGATGATTGGCGACGCTAATTGAAATATTGGGAATAATAATAAAAATATTTAAATAAAAATCGAAAAGTTTTTTATTTATTCTACGACCTGCAGCCAAACTAAAACAACAAATAATTGTACCTTCAACATTTTGAAGAAACATAGTTTTTACATAAACATGTTTAAACTTTCTTAATTTTCCCGATTTTAATAAATTTTCAAATGTATTAATATTTTTGATGTTTTCTTGTCTGAAAAAAAAGTTTGCCTTTTTAGGGTATGCATTTTTAAAATGTTTAACTAACACCTTTGAAAAATTTGCATTTTATTTGACTGGAATAGAACACAACATACAGCAATATTCTGCCCTGTATTTTTTTAACAGCTGTTTTTAAAAAACAACACAAAAAAAGTCAGCTGTTGCATAAGTCAATTTTAACCCCGTGATTTTTGACGGGTCAAAAAGTGCAACTTTTTTACACTTTATAGGGCAGACATTTTTAGAAAAAAAAAAAAACAAAATATCCTTTACAATGGTTGACATATAAAAAAAAAAACAAAAAAACATAATTTTTGAGGCAAAATTCAAAAAATTTCACATTTTTTGTCTGAAAAGAAAACACCATTAAATTTTATAGATTTTTTCAATTCTTTTTTTTTTGTTTATTTTGATTCTTTAAATTTTTGAAAATATATTTTTTTAAAATTTATTTTGTTTAAATTTTTAAAATTTTGTTGTTTTATAAATATGTTAATTTTTTTCAATTTTTTCCATTTTTTTTTTTACAGAATTTTTCATAAATTTTAAATTTTTTCTCTTAATTTTCCCGATAATTTCATTTAAAGTTATTGCAATTTTTTTTATCATTTTTCGGAATTTTCCAGAATTATTCTACAATTTTTAGGTTTTTAATTTCCAGATTATTCTATTTTCTTCTTTAGATAAAAAAAAAATTATGAATATAACTGATTTTTTATTTTATTAAAAGTCCCCATATAATTACAAATTTTATACTAATTTGACCTAACCGAGAACTAGTAACAATGACCTTCGTCTCGTTGTAGCGAAACAGACCAAGGCCTCGGGTGGGTATCGAACCCACGACCCCCAGACTCATAGGCTAGCACGCTACCAACTAGCCTACTGGGGCGCCTTTAACTGATTTTTTAATATTTCGAAATATTATTTTATTTATTTTCTAGTTTTTTTTTTCCTAATATTTCCAACAATTAATTTCAATTTTTCATTTTTTTTTTAATTTTTTTATTTAAGTTGTTCTGAATTTTCTAGCACTTGAATTTTTTTAATGAGTTTGTTTTTTTTTAATTTTTTTTTTTTCTATAAATTTTTTAATTTTCTATAATTTTTACCGATTTTTTTAACTTTTTAGATGTTTTCAAATTTTTTTTAAGTTATTTCAAATTTTCAAGCATTTTTTAATTTTGCATTTTTCCTAATTTTGAAATTTTATTATTTTTTTTTTTTTAATTTTTCTAGAATGTTCCATTTTTATTTTTTTTTATTTTTCCGAGTTTTTTTTTACTTTTTAGATGTTTTCAATTTCTCTGTTAACTTGATTCAAAATTGCATGAAAAAGATTTCATTCTAGTTTGAGGTCATTTATGTTTTTCATTATGAATTGATGTAACAAGAACAAGAACTTATGTTAACTCTATTTTTCTCTTTGAATATTCTCCCAACAAATAGACCAGTGGTGCGCACACACATACTATAACATTTATGCTTGTGTGGGTAGTAGCAAGCGAAAAGTCAACAAATTTGCTCAAGCAACAGAATTTCATAGTGTACGTGAGTGGACTGCGCACAAGCAGCATTTTTTTAGCCTATTCCCGCGGGAATAGGAATTACATAAATATCCATCACTGAAATAGACATATAGTTTTTACTTAAAAAAATTTGGTAATTTCTGGATTTAATTGATTTTCGTTTTGGAAATTTTCCAGTAATATTGAACAATGGATGGTATGAATAAAAATAGTATTTACTTTTGACTATAAACTTTTGGCGAACAACTAAGTTCTTATGTTAACTCGACTTTTTCTCTAAGGATATATAGATTTAGAGAGTTTAATCTCATTAGAAAATCAAAATAATTGAGAATATTTGAACAACAAAAGTATTACCGAAATTTCCAAAGAATTCTGATGAACAATCGTCAATTCAATCCTATTTGTTATGTTAATTCATAATGGGGAAAATAAATGACCTCGAACTATAATAGACTCTTTTTCGTTAAAAGATCGAACTAGTTTTTATTCTTTTTAATAATAAAAACTAGTTCGATTATTTCGAACTTTTTTTTTTTTTAATTATTTATTTTTTCAATATTATTTAAATTCTGTAGTCTTTTTGTTTTAAAACTGATTACAGAGATCATATATTATTTTTTATTTTTTTAAATAAACTTCAGCTAAAAGCCTTTAATATTTGTATGAAAAATATTTATGTAAAGTTGTTTTAGGACGTTTTTTGAATATATATATTTTTTTTAGATAATTACCAAAAAAAAACATTAATTAAAACAAAAAATCAAGCATTTTTCACACTTCAATGAAAAACCAAAAAAAATAATAACTCACAGCGAAAATAATTCATTATTAAAAAAATAAAAAATAAACTATATTAAAAATCAATCACAACACATAACATTATATAGAAAATAATAATTTGTTTAGAATAAACTCTAAGAGCCTACCAAAAAAAAAAAATAAAAGAAATAAAACATTAAAATAATAAATAAAAAATTATAAAATAAAACAATTTATACATAATTGATAAAAAACAAAGATAGACACAAAATAACGAAATTGATTAATAAAATAAAAAAAAAACATTTTTATTATTAAATAAAAAAAAATAAAATAATTTGTTAGAATTTAGCAATAAAAAAATTAAAAAAAACACAAAAAATTGCTGCAATTATAAATATAAAACATAAGTAAAAAAACAATATTTGTTAAAGCATGATTATAAAAAAAAACGCTAAAATAACATAAAACAAAAATATTTTTTAAGTAAAAAACAAAAAATAATTAAAATAATTCATATTTAAAACATTAAAATTGAGAAAAAGAAAAAAAGCGCATAAAAAATAAGACAAAAAACTTTATTAGAGAGCTTGTATAGTAAGTTTAAATAAAAAAATAATAATAATTATAGAAAAAAAACGCGAAAAAATTTAAGCTAATATTAAACAAAGAACTATGCATAAAATCCCAAAATCCCCATAATCTCCTCTCAAAAACAAAAAAAAAAATAATAAACAAACACTAGAGTAATAGATGATAATAAAATGCTAAAAACAATTTTTATTATACATATATTAATAAAAAAAAACAAATAAAAAATAAATGCAAAAAAAAAAAATAAAACTAAAAACATTAAAAATAAATCATATAAATATCAATAAAATTCGTAAAAAAATCAACCAACAAGAAAAAAACTATTATTAAATAAATAAATAAAAAAATACATAAAATTGCAATTGTTACATATTATCCCGCAAAAAAAAAAACAAAAATACCACACATAAAACAAAAATAATAATAAAAAATCCAACTGTTTTAATAAACAAAATGCATTAAACAAAATCATAATTATAGTCCTTAAAACCATTAATAAAATAAAAAAAAATTGTTAAGTTTGTACCAAAAAAAAATTAAAAAAAAAATAATTATTTGTTTAAATTAAATAAAATAACCATACATTGTTAACATTTAATTAATTTTTACTTAAAATAAAAAAAAATATGAATGCAAAAGAAGAAAAAACATCATAACTCAATTTATTAAGTTTTTCAACATACAATTAATAATAATACTAATGAAATAAAACTGAAGGCATTTTATTAATGGTATTAAAATATTTTCAGATTCTCAGGATGTTTTCGGTTAAAATAAATGTTTAGATTCTAGATAATTTTTGGGGTTTTTTTCTATACTTTCTAAAGATTCCTTTTTCCGTTTTCTATAAAAAAATTCTCAGATTTTTAAAACTATTTCCTATTCGATGCTAATAGTATACTTAAACATGTTTAAGTATTTTAACTGCAACATTTTAAAGATACCTGCAACATGTTGAAGAAACATAGTTTTTACGTATTTTTATGTTTTACAAGTCTTCTGTTTTATAATTGGCTATTTATATGCTCACTAAGTTGTATAAGGGGCATTCCAAGCCAAATCACTCACTTTTAGACCCGACCCCTTTCGATTTATTTTACTTTTAGATATGTTTTAGTACTTATTAAGTGCAACTTGGACACCAATTTTCAGCCTTTTATTTCAAGATGGTGTTAAGTTATCAATTTTTCAAAATGGCAATTTTCTCAAAAAAATTTAAAAATTTAAATTTTTAATTAATTTTGACCATTAAAAAATATAGATATTTTAAAAAAATTTGGACAACGTTTTGTTGGTATTTCAATGTAGTTTTAGAAAAAAAAATATGAAAAAATTATTCGAAGTAATCACTTATTTTTTGACGTGTAAAAATTAAAATCGACTTTTTGAAAAAGTCCGAAACCTTCGATTTTTTTGTAAAAAACTACAAAAATTCTACTCTAAATTACGCAACTTTTAAGCCATAACTCGAGATGTGATCACAATACTTTCTATTTTTTTTTTAATTTTAAAAATCGAACCTTTTATTTTTTGGCTCTGATTTATTTTATATGGTGTTCCAAAAAAAAAAATTGGTAGATATTGACCCTAACTTACCCCAGATATATTTATTTCGAGGTAAAAATACGTCTCACGAAAATTTAGAACGATCGGAAATGGGTAAGGCGTTTAGCATGGTCCTTGAAGTTTAAAAAACGGATTACAAGGACAAATATGATTTTTTTTTGTTTTCGCAATAACAAACTTTTTTCAAATATTTATTAGTTCCTATTTATAACTAATATTTATTGCAGCGCCCTCCTTCGTTGATATAAAGCACTAAAAACGTCAACGAAGTAAAATAATAAAATAATGGATATTAAACACAGCTTCAGAATAATTCGTAAGATCAATAACATATGGCGAAGCAACAACTTTTCTAAAAAATATCAACATACTGAAGCCCTTCCATCTTGCAAATCTTTCATATTTCTTTTATTCCCTTTTCCAAAAGAGACATCACTGTTACATTAGTAATTGATAGGCCGCATTGCCTAAGTGTTGCTTCTAAAAAAAAAAATTTAATATTTAAACTGCAATATTTTAAAGTTACCTGCAACATGTTGAAGAAACATAGTTTTTACGTATTTTTATGTTATGTCTATTTATATACTCCTTAATTTGTATTAACATGTTGCGATATTTCAGCAACATGCTGCCAACAAACAACACGTCTTGTCACTTGATCTCAACATGTTTGGAGTACAATGTAAATAATTATTTCTAAAGATATTTACTTACATAAAATTCCTTTGAATTGTAACATCCTATATCTCAGCAACATGTTGCTGATTTTTTAATATGAGCTTTGAATTTACTATAACATTATCTATATATATAAAAGAGTAACGTGACTGACTGACTGACTGACTGACTGACTCATCATCGCCCAGCCCAAACCGCTGAAGCTAGAGACTTGAAATTTGGACTGTAGGTTCACCTCCCGGAATATAGATCCACTAAGGCTGGATTTTTGTCAGTGTTGATTCTAAGGGGGTAAAAAGGGTAAAAAACTGTACTTTTGGTACTTTTTATATCTCATGAAATAATGGTCATAGAGACTTGAAATTTGGACTGTATGTTCACCTCCCGGAACGAAGATCCTGTAAGGCTGGACTTTTGCCAATGTTGATTCTAAGGGGGTAAAAAGGGTAAAAAACTGTACTTTTGGTACTTTTTATATCTCCTGAAATAATGGTCGTAGAGACTTGAAATTTGGACTGTATGTGCACCTCCCGGAACATAGATACACTAAGGCCGGATTTTTGCCAGTGTTGATTCTAAGGGGGTAAAAAGGGTAAAAAACTGTACTTTTGGTACTTTTAATATCTCATGTAATAATGGTCATAGAGACTTGAAATTTGGACTGAATGTTCACCTCCCGGAATGTAGATCCTGCAAGGCTGAACTTTTGCCAATGTTGATTCTAAGGGGGTAAAAAGTGTAAAAAACTGTACTTTTGGTACCTTTTATATTTTCTAAAATAATTGTCACAGAGACTTGAAATTTGGACTGTATGTTCACCTCCCGGAATATGGATTCACTAAGGCTGGATTTTCGCCAATGATGATTCTAAGGGGGTAAAAAGGGTAAAAAACTGTACTTTTGGTACCTTTTTTAGTTCCTTAAATAATGGTATTAGAAACTTGAAATTTGCAATGTAGGTTTACCTCCCGGAAACAAAAAATCACTAAGGCTGGGTTTTTGCCAATGTTGATTCTACGGGGGTAAAATGGGTAAAAAAGTGTACTTTTGGTACTTTTTATATATCCTATATATATAATAGTCATAGAAACTTGAAAATTGGACTGTATGTTCACCTCTCGGAATTAAGATCCAGTTAGGTTTAATTTTTGCCAATGATGATTCTAAGGGGAAAAAAGGGTAAAAAACTGTAATTTTGGTACCTTTTACATTTACTTAAATAATGGTACTAGAAACTTGAAATTTGTAATGTAATGTTCACCTTCCGGAAAAAAGATTCAATAAGGCTGGGTTTTTGCCAATGTTGATTCTACGGGGGTAAAAAGTGTAAAAAAGAACCTTTTATAAAAAGTACCTTTTATAAAAAGTACCTTTTATAAAAAGTACCTTTTTTAAAAAGTACCTTTTATAAAAAGTACCTTTTGTAAAAAGTACCTTTTATAAAAAGTACCTTTTATATAAAGTACCTTTTATAAAAAGTACCTTACCTTTTATAAAAAGTACCTTTTATAAAAAGTACCTTTAATTAAAAGTACCTTTTATAAAAAGTACCTTTTATAAAAAGTACCTTTTATAAAAAGTACCTTTTATAAAAAGTACCTTTTATAAAAAGTACCTTTTATAAAAAGTACCTTTTATAAAAAGTACCTTTTATAAAAAGTACTTTTTATAAAAGGTACTTTTTATAAAAGGTACTTTTTATAAAAGGTACTTTTTATAAAAGGTACTTTATATAAAAGGTACTTTTTGTAAAAGGTACTTTTTACAAAAGGTACCTTTTATAAAAAGTACCTTTTATTAAAAGTACCTTTTATAAAAAGTACCTTTTATAAAAAGTACCTTTTATAAAAAGTACCTTTTATAAAAAGTACCTTTTATAAAAAGTACCTTTTATAAAAAGTACCTTTTATAAAAAGTACCTTTTATAAAAAGTACCTTTTATAAAAAGTACCTTTTATAAAAAGCAACTTTTATAAAAAGTACCTTTTATAAAAAGTACCTTTTATAAAAAGTACCTTTTATAAAAAGTACCTTTTATAAAAAGTACCTTTTATAAAAAGTACCCTTTATAAAAAGTATCTTTTATAAAAAGTACCTTTTATAAAAAGTACCTTTTATAAAAAGTACCTTTTATAAAAAGTACCTTTTATAAAAAATACCTTTTATAAAAAGTACCTTTTATAAAAAGTACCATTTATAAAAAGTACCTTTTATAAAAAGTACCTTTTATAAAAAGTACCTTTTATAAAAAGTACCTTTTATAAAAAGTACGTTTTATAAAAAGTACCTTTAATAAAAAGTACCTTTGATAAAAAGTACCTTTTATAAAAAGTACCTTTTATAAAAAGTACCTTTTATAAAAAGTACCTTTTATAAAAAGTATATTTTATAAAAAGTACCTTTTATAAAAAGGAATGTAGAATTTTTCGGTGAAGAAAAAAAACTTCTGGAAGAGATACTTTTTTTGAAATTTCGTTTCTAACGGGGGTAAGAAAGTGTACTTTTGGTACTTTTTTTTTTGTTCCTATAATAATGACCGTTGAAGCTTGAATTTTGGAATGTAGGGGACTTCGCTGAAAAAAAATTCTGCTAAAGTATTTTCAAAAAATTCTGTTTCTAGAGCTGTAAAAAAGTGTTTTTTGATACTTTTTATATTTCATGAAGTAATTATCCTAGGAACTGAAATTTTGAATGCTTTAAAAAGTTATTTTTGGAAATTCTGTTTCTAAGGGTCGCGACCGATCACAAAGGGGATAAAAAGTGCAAATTTGGTTATTCTTATATTTCTTGAAATAATGGTTCAGAAACTTGATGTTTTAAATAAAGGATCACCTAGCACAAAAAACAGTTTTTGGAAAATATAATTTTACGGGGAAAAGGGGACAAATGGTTATTTTGAGATATCTAACTATTGAACTAAAAGCCGCAGAAATAACACCCAAGACAAGGACATATTTTAAAATTTTAGGGTAAAAAGGGGTACCTGGTAACAGTGGTGTAAAATGGTAATTTTCATATCTACAATATAAAGACAACAGAACTTTTTATATTTTTAACGCATATTATACGGAGAGGAATGAAACTTACATGGAGCGAAAGGAGATGGACTTGGAAGTGAAATGGAATAGAACGGGGAACGAAGTGGAATAGAGCTGGGAACAATATGGAATGATACTTTTTACTTAAATTTTACGTATTTAACTTTTTTGACTCTATATTTGTTCTCTCTATATGTTTTTCCACTCAAACTTATTATTATTCCAACTTTTTTTTTCACTGAAGTATTTAAGTATTCACTCAAAATCTTAAAACCCGATATAAGGGCTCGAAAATTGTCAATACATTTTTTCACCGAAACGAGCATGATGACGTACCAGCGAAGTTATTCAAATTTTATTGTTTAAATTATTCATTAAAATATTATTTTATGAAAGACTTAAACGTCCACAAGTAAATAAAACAAAAACTATGTAGA
Source organism: Pegoplata infirma (assembly GCA_963921195.1). Classification (NCBI taxonomy): domain Eukaryota; kingdom Metazoa; phylum Arthropoda; class Insecta; order Diptera; family Anthomyiidae; genus Pegoplata; species Pegoplata infirma. The sequence continues at coordinate 44,059,932 of OY992537.1, forward strand.
GAATTTTTTTTAAATCGATAGAGTAATCCTGATCTTTATATTATACGGTATTCAATACAACCGGTAACGAAGTACCGGGATGGTAAGCTAGTTGACTATAAATAAACATATTGAAATACCTCAACTACAACATTTTAAAGTTACCTGCAACATGTTGAAGAAACAGAGTTTTTACGTATGTTTATATGTTTTAAAAAAATCTCCTCTTTCATAATTGCTTATTTTTATGTTTATAAACATTTTGCGATATTCAGGCAACATACTGCAAACAACCCATATTGCTTTTTATTTTCTTCTAATGAATTGAAAAAATACATTTTAACATGATAATGTTTTTAGGCTGGTGTCTAATTTTAAAAATGATGCAGGACGCCACCTCAGTTTGACTATCTATATAAGCTACCGACTAACAAATAAGAATTACTGTTTTCATTTTCTTAAAACCAAAAAGGTTTGCAACCTCGATTTGTAACTTGGATAATAATTCACCTGCTGGTGAAGAAACACGTTTTTCACCAAATGGTGAATAAAACGTAACATAATTATTTTTCAATAAAATTTTTTTTTCATAAATTTTGTTTTTTCATAACTGAAGTTTTATTTATTTTGGTTTGAGTCCATATTAATTATTTCTGAGAAATAATTATTTTTGTTGTACAATGAGAAAATCTGAAAAAATTAATTGACAACACAGGCTAAGTGGAGATGTCGACAGCTTTCGGAAGAAGCCACCCTTCCTTCGTCAGCACTCTTCGATTGTCGCTGTAGGTGTGTAAGATTAAAATCAGCTATTTAAACGTACATTAAGGTGAAAAAGCGGACGAGAATTATATCACATTTCATTACCTATTTGTTACGTTTAGCACGAACTTAATCAATCTATTTTTAACTTTTAATCAATTTATTTTTTTTTTTCATCAAATATGTTTTTTTCATCAAATTTTTATGGTCATCAGAAGTTTTTTTTCATCAATTTTGTTTGTATTTTCATCAATTTTTTTTTCTTCAATTGTTTTTTTTTTAATCAATTTTTTTTTCATCATTTTATGACCATCAATTTTGTTTTTTCATCAAATTTTATTTTTTTCATCAAACATTTTTTTTACCAATATTTTTTTTTTTCATCAAATTTTTTTTCCAAAAATTTTTTTATAAATTTTTTCCCATTTTTTTTAAATTTTTGTTTTTTTATCAACCTTTTTTCACCAAACTTGTTTTTTTCATTAAAATTTTGTTTTTTAAAATTTACCTTTTCCTTTTTTTCACCAAAACTACTTTTTCACCAAGTCTAAAATGTTGACATAAAAATGTTCCATTTGTTTACAAATGTACAAAAAACAAGTGAGAGTATTAAATTCTTCTGTGCCGAATAATTTATACTCTCTCAAATGTAAAAATACTTGTTCTTGTTTTCCACAGACAGATGGACAGATGTATATAGCTAGATGGTCTTAGAAAAAGATCAATAACATATAAACTAAATAGGGTCCTCGACCGATATTTCACTCAAAAAACTATGTAAGTAAAATCAACTGAAAGTGCCAGTTAAAATAACTACTTTTTAAGTTGTTTTGGGATCAACTACTTTTTCAGTTAAATCAACTAACAATGTTATTTTAACTGACAAAAAACAACTGACTTATGTAGTAAAAACTACTTACATTTGTAGTAAAAACAACTAACACATGTAGTAAAAATAAAATACCCTGCAAGCATTTCGATACGAAGAAGATACGCCAGCGTATCGCCTGGAAGATAAATTGTATTGCGGGGGATATCTTCTTCGTATTGCGGAAGAAACCCCCTTTGGTAGAAATCGTGTCCCGAAAGCGATACGTCCAGGAGATACGAAAGCAATTCTTCCGGACGATAAAAGGGCAATATTGCCAGATAATCATTTGGAAGATAACTTGAGGATATCGCCAATAATATGTGTGGAAGATAAAAAGATGTCGTTTTGTCTCATAAGAGACATAGAATTTTACAAAATATCATAGATTAGACTACCATAAAAGGGAAATAATATAAATTTACGAAAAAGTAAAAGAAAAAGGAACTATTAGAACAAACCACCCATTAACATTAAAATCCGATTAAATACCACTATCGAAATCAGGTCATTGAAAATAGGTACACTCAAAATAATTCTACAGTAAAAGGTTTAGTAACTGATATTGTACCAAAATCTACTAATACGTTACTAATTTTAGTATCTTCAAAGTACTAAAATTAGTAATTTTTACTGGTTTTGAATAATATTAGTTAAAAATTTTAGTATTGGTTACCAGTTTCTGCACTAGGTCCTTTTGGACTAAAATTTAGTTAAATTTTTAGTATTGTATACCCACGTTTTTTTTTGGGTGTATTGCATCTTTGAAACCATATTGTAATACAATCCATTGTGGTAGATGGACCGTCATCTGAAACAACATGAAAAACTTAAAATTTGTTTAAAATTCCTCTTTTGAGTTACTACTTACGTTTGAAGTGGCTGCTAACGCTGTAAATCTGCACACAAAAACTAATATATTTTTAATTTAACATTAATTACTAAATTAAACAGAAAAAAATCGATTATGATGGGAAAATAATATTTTTGACAACAAATAAAATGTTTTGATTTCGTATATTTTTCATCCGAATGATAAAAAGAAGATATCGTATATGAATCGCCCAGGTGAAAAATCACCTGGAAGATAAATTTTTGATAATTTGGCGATTTTATCTACTTTATAAATAACAAAAAAAATATATATTTTTAAATATTGCTTAAATTTCTTCGAAATGGTAAAAGGAAGATTTTCAAAAATACTACTTTGATAATTTTTTATTACGATAAAAAGAAGATATCGCCGCAATTTCTCCTAGGCGATATTTCTTCCAAATGTTTGCAGGGTAATCAATACATATTTTTATACCCTACACCACTCTGTGGCACAGGGTATATTGAGTTTGTGCTGATGTTTGTAACTACCCGAAATATTGGTCCTAGACCTACCTTAAAGCATACCGATCGACTCAGAATTACTTTTTGAGTCGATTTAGCGATGTCCGTCCGTCCGTCTGTCCCTCTATCGGTTTAAGCACGATACAGGTCGCAAGTTTCAATCAATTGACTTGAAATTTGAAACTTAAGCATCTTTTGGCCCAAGGACAAAGCCTATTGAAATTGGAGAAAATCGGTCCATGTTAAGACCTAGCCCCCATACAAACGCACCCTTTGGATTCGGCTTAAATGACTTTAATAACCTTATTATAATAGATATCGCTTTAAAATTCAGCAGGTAATCAAATTTTGTATGCACAAATCACCATTCTAAATTTCAAAGGAATCGGGTCAGTCCTTCTGGTAGTCCCCATACAAACCACCTTCCCGATATTTACATAATTCCCTCAAAGTTCATTAAAATGGAAATATTTGACAACAATTTTATTTTTAGGTGTTAAACGTGTACTTTAGTAACCTAATCAAATCGGAATATAATTGGACCATTTTTGGGCTTAGTCCCCCATATAAAAATTTCGACCGATATTCAGTTAAATTTGTCTATTGACAAAAAAATAAACCAATTCCGCTAAAATTTGATCTGTGTGTGTTTTCTACACTAAATAAAGATCTAACAAAAGACAGATACAATCGGTCCATGTTTGGACTTGGGACCCATTTTCCGCAAAACACTGGTGTAGGGTATCATATGGTCGGTCTTGACCGACTATAACTTTCTTACTTGTTTTTTTTTCAAAAAGTTTTTCAGAAAAAAACAATTGAAGACCAAAATTTGTCCAAGCTTTTTTTTATACCCTACACCACTCTGTGGTGCAGGGTATAATGAGTTTGTGCTGATGTTTGTAACTACCCGAAATATTGGTCCTAGACCTACCTTCAAGTATACCGATCGACTCAGAATTACTTTTTGAGTCGATTTAACCCTTTGGATTCGGCTTAAATGACTTTAATAACCTTATTTATTATAACAGATATCGCTTTCAGCAGGTAATCAAATTTTGTATGCAAAAACCACCATTCCAAATTTCAAAGGAATCGGGTCAGTCCTTCTGGTAGTCCCCATACAAACCACCCTCCCGATATTCACATAATTCCCTCAAAATTCATAAAAATGGAAACATTTGATGAAAATTTTATTTTTAGGTGTTAAACGTGTACTTTAGTAACCTAATAAAATCGGAATATAATATAATAAAATCGGAATCATTCCTAAATCAAAATGATTACAGAAACGTCAATGTATTCAAATAACGATCCCCCGCTGATGACGACTTTTGGCTTTAAAAAACGGTTTATGATTGGTACATGGAACGTCAGAACTCTATCGGAAACATCTCGAATAGAGCAAGTACGCAACGAAATGGCTGCACATAACTTAGATATTTTAGGACTAAGTGAAGTACGCTGGTTAAATAATGGTTCTACAAATTTACCGTTTGGTTATCATTTTATATATTCGGGTAATACCACACATAAAATAAGAGGCGTTGGACTCCTTCTTTCACCGAAAGCTACCCGTGCTTTACTAGAGCACAATGCTGTATCTGATCGCATTATCACAGCGAGGATAAACTCCAAGTTCCGAAAGATATCCATCGTCCAGTGTTATGCTCCAACCGAACCTGACGAAGATACTGCAAAAGATGATTTTTATAACCAACTTGACGCAACAATAAACAAACTTCCTACTGGTGATATCAAGGTAATAATTGGAGACTTTAACGCTAAAGTGGGAAATAATAACAATAACTTGCAGCTAGTCATGGGCACACATGGAATCGGAACTGTCCGAAACAACAACGGCGACAGGTTGGTTGATTTCTGTTCTCGAAACCGTTTATATATTGGCGGAACGAAATTTCCTCATAAGGACATCCACAAATATACGTGGGTGTGCCCAACTGGCCGAACACGTAACCAAATAGATCATTTTCTGATAAACAAGCTTTTTTTGGGATCTCTAATGGATGTTAAAACTCGGCGAAAAGCAGATATTGACAGCGATCATCGTCTTCTCGTTGCAACACTTCGTTTAAGACCTGCTGCAATTAAAAAAAGTTGTAAGCCCGAAAAATACAATACCACGCGGCTATTGGATCGTAATATAGCGCAGTCATACAACGAAAGCTTGAGGACCGCTTTGCACACAAATCATCATAGCACTTGGGCAGATGTATCACTGGCATGCAAAGAAACAGCAAAGTCAGTACTAGGTTTGAAAGAAGGCAAAAATAAACCCTGGATCAGCGATGAAACTTGGTTAGAAATTCAAAACCGTAAACAACTTCATAATGCAAGGATCAATGCTAAATCCCCAGCAGAAAAACAACAAGCAATGGCAGAATATCGACAATCTGCTAGTCGAGTAAAACGTATGGTTCGTACGGACCGAGAAAAATATTATAACACCATAGCGGAGCAGGCGGAACAAGCTTCAAATACCGGAAATCTACGTGGAGTATATTCAGCCATAAAGCAGATGAATGGTAACAACATAAGAGGGACTGCAGTACTAAAAGCAATAGATGGAGCTGATTTAACAACATCGGAAGAACAATTAGAGCGATGGCGTGATTACTTCTCTTCCCAAGAGCCAGCAGAACACCAGGAAGACAATACACTTTTTAATCGACGCCGAAATCCTAGGAGGGATATAGCCACAGATCCCCCGTCATGCTCGGAAATAGAAGCTGCTTTGAACGTGCTGAAAAACAACAAAGCCTCTGGTCCGGACAACATTCCTTCGGAACTGTTGAAGTATGGTGCAGGTACCCTAGCAGAGGTTCTTACCCCAATAATTCGCGAGGCCTGGATTTTAAATCGTATTCCGGATGAATGGAAAGAAGGTTTAGTTATTACATTGCCCAAGAAAGGCGATTTGACGCAATGCAAAAACTGGCGTGGAATAACTCTCCTTAATTCCATTGGTAATATTATAGCATCCCTAATTAATCAACGTATCTCCCCTATAGCGGAGCAAATACTGCGTAAAGAACAGGCTGGTTTCCGGCAAGGTCGGTCATGCGCAGATCATATCAACACGTTGCGCATCATAATTGAGCAATCTGCCGAATATAACACTCCCTTGTATCTTCTTTTTGTTGATTTTGAGCGCGCTTTCGACACAATATTCCGTAATTCAATGTGGTCGGCACTGTTATGTAAAGGCATTCCCGAAAAAATTGTAAACCTGATTCGTGAACTCTACAGGGATGCTAAGTGTAAGATTCGTTTTAACGGAAATGAGAGTCGCCCGTTCTTTCCTAACACTGGTGTAAGACAAGGTTGCATCCTTTCGCCAACGTTATTCTTAATACTACTCGATTGTGTCATGAAAAAAACCAATAGAGAAGCTCCTTTTGGTATTCGCTGGACCTTATCCGAATTTCTTTATGACATTGACTACGCCGATGACATATGTCTGATGGCCCATCGCTTTCAGGATATTGAAGCAAAACTTAGGTGTCTCTCCGAAAATGCTAAAAAAGTTGGATTGAGAATCAACATTAGGAAGACTAAGCTTATGCGAATAGGAACAGATGTAGCAACTCCATTGGTGGTAAATGATGTTACTATTGAAGACGTAGATTCTTTTTGTTATCTTGGTTGTAAGATAACCAAAGATGGAGGGTCTCAAGCCGATATTGCTGATCGTATCAATAAAGCACGCAGCTCTTTTTTATCGCTTTACAAAATTTGGCGTAGAAACAATATCTCGCGAAAAACTAAACTACGCATTTTCAACTGCAGTGTTAAGTCTGTGTTATTGTATGGCTGTTCTACCTGGAGCTTAACAAAAGAATCCATTCGTAAAATCCAAACATTTATAAACAAATGCTTAAGGCAAATTCTTCACATCTTTTGGCCTAATTGGATTACAAATGAAGCGCTGCTGCAGATGGCAAACTCTAAGCCGGTAGAAATCGAAATTCGCAAACGCAAATGGACGTGGGTAGGTCATATATTGCGAAGACCACAATCAGAAATAGCAAGAATAGCCTTAGATTGGAACCCACAAGGACAGCGCAGACCTGGTAGACCCCGAAACACCTGGGTGCGCTACCTGAAACAGGAATGTGAACTTGCTCGAGTTTCATGGAATCAAGCTAAGGCGATTGCCAGAGATAGACAAAGATGGAGAGAATTTGTTGACGCCCTATGTTCACTTTGAACTTTTATTTAAGTATTAATTAAAAATCGATATGTATTTCTATTTCTATTAATATTTAATTAAATAAAGGACATATATATATATATTTTTGGACTAGTCCCCCATATAAAAATTTCGACCGATGTTCAGTTAAATCGGTTTATTGACAAAAAATAAACTAATTCCACTAAAATTTTATCTGAGTGTGTTTTCTACACTAAATAAAGATCTAACAAAAGACAGATCCAATCGGTCCATGTTTGGACCTGGGGCCCATTTATCGGAAAGGACTGGTGTAGGGTATCATATGGTCGGTCTTGACCGACTATAACTTTCTTACTTGTTTTTTTTTAAGTTGTGAAAAATAAAAAAAACGAAAATTTATTTTTATTTTTTTCGGAAAAAAACTGAAAATTTTTCAGAGATAAAAAAATAAAATTAACTACTTTAATTAACTGTTACTACATTACAGTACTTTTTTGTTAGTTGTTCAAAAAAACGACTTAAAATCTCTAACAGAAATAGTTGTTTGATATTTTTCTAAAATGGAAAGCTTAGCTTTCGATATCAAGCACTTGTTTATTCATTATGTATTATGATTAAACCATGTCGTTACATCGAGAGCCCCACTTTTCCTTATGACAGCAATTAGTTTTTTTTTGTATAAATACGGCATCTGTTCATACTTCTTTAACATTTGTTCATGCTCACATATTTAGTGACGCATTTAAGCGGGAGCTATTTATATTCGTCTACTTAAATTTTAAAAAAGTAAGCTTTGATTTTCATTTTTACGAGGCCGACATTAAAAAAAAATATACTCCAAAAAAGATAACTAAATATATCTGTTAAATTAGCAAAATAATTTACTGAAAATCTGCACGAAAACTTTGTTGAAACTTAGCAAACAGAATCAGTAAAAGTTCTGAAAAATTTCTGTTGTTTTCAGAAGTTGAATGAGAGAGAATTCTGTTAAAATATTCATTTCCTCAGAAATATCTGCAAAAAATCTGTTATTCTTAATTGAAAGTCATTTTACAAACCCCTAAGATTATGATAAGATTTTTGAAAAAAAATTTAATAAGAATTTATTCCGATAGAAAAATGTTACATCGTTCAATATCATTGAGTTACATACTCAATGCTAGTTGACAACTACTTAACAAGTTCCATTAAATGAAAATGCGCCTTAATTATATTTCATAGTATTACTAATTAAAATTAAATGTCTAATTCTTTAAATTGTCAGTGACTATAAAATCCTAAAATAACTGTTTAAATATGAAAAAAACAAGTGATAATTTTAGTCACTGCCAATTTAAGAATCAGGATAATAATCAAATTTGGTTGAATTTGTTGTCAACATTTTTTTTTATTTTTTTTTAAATTGTGTTAAAAAAATTTGTTTTCCTCTTCAAAACACTTATTGCTGCTCTCACTCATTTATTACACTCTTCTCTCTTTCACACACACACACATACAAACATATATACATACGTCACACACATACACTTACACAATCACACACTCTCGCTCACACACTTTAAACATTTTTTCTACACTCTTGTCAATTTTGTTATAAACAAATTTATTATTATAAATTTATCTTTTTATCAAAAGAGTAAAAAGAAAATAATAAATAAAAAAAACCTAAAAATTTAAAAAAACCAAAAAATCACAATTTCTTATAAAAAATACTATAAAAAAAACAACAAACACCACAACAACAAAAAAGTTATCAACCCAAAATAACAAAATACAAAAACAATGATAATGATATTTCATATGGAAAAATAAAATAATGAAAAAAAATTAAAAAAACACAATAAAAATTTAAAAATATTATAAAAAAAAAATTTAAAACAATATAAAATATTGAGTTTTATTTTTGAAAATTTGATATGAGGGGCCAAAAACAAATGTTAGTTGTTTTTTTAGTAAAAACAACAAAAAAAAATACCGTTGTTTTAACTGTAAAAAAAAACACAACAGCAAGTACATGGGAAATTTAACTGGCGGATCAACGATTTTGTAAATTTTTGGTTATTTGCTAAAGCTTCATAAATGATTAAAAGCAATATATTTTTATTTTTTTTTAGATCAAAACTTTTGAAGATATGAGCGCTTAAAAAAGAGCTTTTTTTGCAATATTGACTTTTAGACAGATTTTTTAGCATTTTTGTACTCGGAAACCGTAAGTCGTACGAAAAAACTTATAGAAACAATATTGTAGACACAATTATAAAGATTTAAAATTATGAAAACAAATGTTTTCAAAAAATTTTGAAAACCATAATTGAATGTCCTTTTTTCCTCGCAAGGACACTATGGATTTCCAAAAAACAAAATTTCGTATTAAAGTTTAGAATGTCCATTTAACGCTATTAACATTTCAGAGAGGTGTTTTTTCGTTTTGTTGATCAATAAATTTTCAAAGTTTGTTAAAAATCTAAATCTTTCATTTTTTTAAAATTTTTTTGCAAAATATCAGAAATTTAGCTTTATCACCAATTTTGAAAATGTATTGCACGACATCACGAAAAAACACCTATATGTATCACCAATTTTGAAAATTTATTGCACGACAACACGAAAAAACACCTCCCTAAAATTTTAACAGCTGCTTAAAAACCAAATTTGGTTTTTGGAAATCTTTGTTGTCCTTGCCAGGAAATATGGGCATTTCAATATTCTTTTGTTAAAATTTTTTTAATTTTTTTTTTAATGTGTCGTGTGCCATACTAGGGCTAATGTGCCATGTTATGGGCACATGACACATTTCAGATGTTTTTTTTTAAATAATATTTTTAAATCTATATATGGGGTATTCCACGTCAAATCGGACACTTTGAAAAACTTTTTTTTTAGATTTTCCCCAATTTGGTTACAGTTTTTAATACCCTTCGAAAACTCCTTAAATTTTCAGATTTTTTTGATGACCCGTTCAAAAGATATCGAATTTTTAAAAATTGGTAGTTTGTTCCTTTACTCAAAATTCTTTTACTCATAACTTCTTCAATAATGGTCCAAATTTCAAATTTTTTTTTTTTAATTTTTTGATTTTTTACGTGCTTTTTAAAAAAAAATCCCAAAATTTCTTTAAAGCGCTCTAGTATGCGATTTTTAAGTTTTAAAATTTATATCGCTTTTGAAAATGTTTGTACTCTTCGATTTTTTTAAACTTTTTTATGTAAAACTTCTATCGATTCTACAAATTTTTTGCCCTGGAGGATCGTGGGATAACGATTATTACTATTTTTTTTAAATTTTTTGAAAAAAATTTATTGTAATTTTCCAATCTTAAAATCATTTCTACTGCTCCAATGGTGCGTCATAGAGGGGTCATTTATAAGACCGACCCCCATTAATTTTAACGTCTTAACATTTTTTTGGAACAAACTAATACTCTTTCTCCAATTTCTAAGGGGGCTCCCACACAAAACGAAATTTTTTTAAATTTTCTCCAACCGCTCTAACTGCCCTAATAGTGCCCTTAGAGCAACAAAATGTATGACCGATCCACAATATTTTTTTTAGAACACACCTACCCTCTATCTCTAATTGTTAAGGCGGTCCCCATAATTTTTTTTTTAATTTTTTGTAAATTTGTTTTATTTAATCAGTTTCTACCAATCCAATGGTGCGTCCGAGAGGGGTCATTAGTGTGACCGACCACCATTTATTTTTACCCTACAACATTTTTTTACAACATACCTACGCCCTATCTCCACTTCCTAAGTAGGCTTCCATTCAAAATTACATTTTTATTAAATTTGCTCCAACTGTTATTTGTATGGGAGCCTACTTATGGAGTGGAGATAGGGCGTAGGTATGTTTTAAAAATGTTGTAGGGTTAAAATAAATGGGGGTCGGTCTCACTAATGACCCCTCTCGGACGCACCATTGGACCAGTAGAAGCTGATTAAATAAAACAAATTTACAAAAAATAAAAAATTTATGTATGGCGACCGCCATAACAGTTAAAGATAGAGGGTAGGTGTTTTCAGAGAAAATATTGTGGGTCGGTCATACATTTTGTTGTTCTAAGGGCTCTATTAGAGCAGTTAGAGCGGTTGGAGCAAATTTAAAAAAATGTTGTTTTGTGGACCATTATTGAGGAAGTTATGAGTAAAAGAAGTTTAAGTAAAGGAACAAACTACCAATTTTTAAAAATTCGATATCTTTTGAACGGGTCATCAAAAAAATCTGAAAATTTACTACGAAGGAGTTTTCGAAGAGTACTAAAAACTGTAAAAAAATTGGGAAAATCTAAGAAAAAAAATTCAAAGTGTCCGATTTGACATGGAATGCCCCATATACATATATTTTTCAGCAAAAAAAAATTTAAAATGTTTTTTTACAAAAAAAAATTTTTAAATGTTTTTTACAAAAAAAAATTTTTTTGAACAAAAATAGTTTTGTTTTTTCAAATATTTTTTTTTGTAAAAATTATTTTTTTTTTTAAATATTTTTTTTTTGAAAAATAATTTTTATTAAAAAAAAGAAAAACAATTTTTTTGGTATTTTTTTTTTTTAAATTAGAATTTTTTTAGTCATTCATCCCAAAAAATTTAAAAGTGGAAAATGGAAAAATGCTACATGCCACTCTAATTGATCACACACCTCTTCAAGCAAGTTTAGGTTGTGTAAAAATGGTGATTTTCACTGGGACATTTCACTCCTCTTTATTTTGAACTTTAAAAATCGTTAACACGGAAATTCTAGCTGATCCTGTTTTCGAGTTAAAGCTAAATAATTACACTGTTCGACAACAAAAACCTCCCAGTGAAATATCCAACAGATTCTTATAGATTTTGCTCTCCTGAATCCAAATCTGCCATCCAAGTTTTTCTAGCACGTACCGTTTTAGAGATATTCCCTTTTAAAAAGTAGAAAAACCAAATTCGCACTTTTGGTGGTCCACTGTTACAGATTCTTCCAAATATGATTTCATATAAAAAGGACCTCCTGGTTCCAAAACTGCAATACAAATATTTCTAGCATGTTCCGTTTTCGACGTATTCGCTTTTGAAAAATTTTCCACTCGAAAATCTCGAACAAAAGTATTTCTAAAACGGAATTTTTGGATTGCAGTTTTGGAATCAGGAGATTCAATTTATGTAAAATCAAGTCCTATTTGTTGGAAGCAACGTAACAATGGATCCTCATACGTGCGAAATTATTGTTGGGCCCGAATCATTGAGTCATTGATTTTTTATATAAAATGCTCAATGAAATCGATTTCATTGCATAATTATTCCATACAAATTTCTATCATTGTCCAACTATGGTAAATCGGCCCGTTAATTTTATTTCATAATTTCCACAAAACTTGTTTAAGATTTTTCGTTAATTTACAAACGCATCGATTTTTTTCGTAAGACTTTTCAAGTAAAAATTTTTATTTAATTAGTATGTATTAATAAGTAATGTGTTTTTTTAATTCATATTTTTTTTATTGTATAGCACGATTAACCTTATCAAAGGCATCTGCTTTATGATCAGTAACATTTGGTGTAGTTTCATAACTGCAAATGGTTACGCCATGATAATGAGCTTCACTGAATTCGCCACGAAGTCCTATAAAGAAAAGCTGAAATATAACTAAATGCATACATTTAAGTTTAACAAAAATTTTACCTATGTAGTAGATCTTGGTATTATCATCGCCATAATTGGAAGGAAAATGTATAGATAAATGATGAACCGAGGAAAATGTTACAACTCTAGAATCAAAAATGTTTTATTAGTGTTAATAAATTTAAAGATTACGAGGACGAAGCATTTGATATTTAATTTTGAGTACATTTTCCTATAAGAAAACTATCGAAATGTTTCGAAACATTTTTATTCAGGAAAATGTTCAGATTCGAAACATTTTTCCTCAATAAAGTTCTCAGATTCCTAGAAATTTGTTCTTTAAACAAATTTGAAGATTTTTACGAATTTTCTTAAAGAACTATTCTCAGATTCTTAGAAATTTTTCTATCGTAAGATTCCAAGACATGTTTCTCAGATTCTGAGGAATCTTTCCTTTAAAAAGTTATCCCATTCAGAAGTATTTTTATAGCAAATTTAAAGATTTTTTAAGGTAGTCTGTAGGTAGGACGCAATATTATGCAAATTAATTTTGACATTTTCCCGCAAATGGCATACAAAAAATACTTTGCAAAATATTGGACTTAAAAAAATACATGCAGATGAACATACACAGAAAAGAAAAAAAGATTGCCAACGAACGAAATTCATAGTATTTATGAACAAATACATAAAAGTTATGAACTTTTTCATTAATTGAACTTTTTCATTAATTGAACTTTTTCACTTTTTCATAGTATTTATGAAAGATGTTAAATAGTTATTGAATTTCACATATCATGATTTATTCATAAATACTATGGAAAAGTTTTAAGTATTATGAAAAAGTTAATAAATTGTAAGAATTTGTTCAAAAATACTATAAAAGTCGTTCTATGGAAAATTTTTTTGTGTGTAATATTGAATCGTCTGTAGAGACCTTTATACATTTTCTACAGCAATGTTTTCAGATTCTGATACCTACATATTTTTTAAAAATGAAAAATTTTCAGATTCTGAGATATTTTAAATTAAAAAGTTCAAAGACATTTTTAACATAGAACAATTCTAAGAAATATTTCCTACAGAAAAATTTTCAGATTATGGGATATTTCTCCTAAAGAAAAAAATTTAGATTTTGTAATTTTCATTAAGAAAAATTCACATAAGTACATATTCTAAAATATTTTTCGTAAAGAAAAATTCTAAAATACTTGTTTTGTCATATAACGGAAGCAATTGCTTACATCCATCGATACGCATTTCTTTTTAGTATTATAAATTAAAATCATTTTATAAAAGCTCAAGCTATAAACAAAAACGAAGTCGGAGAATAACCGCCAGCTGCGCCTCCGAAGATGCAAAAAATTTTAAATCATTTTATAAATGCAGAAGTTTTTATAGTGGCGCAGCTGGTGCATCCCTGGGAAATAAGTGTCAGCAGCTCCTCCGAGGATGTAAGTCTATGTTGGGCATGAAGTGGTAAAAATACACAAAAAGCTCCAGTACTGCCCCGCAGTCACCCCAAGTGAGGTAAAATGCAAGATTGGCCCCTAATTATTTTCCTCCCAAACATTCCTAAACACTATCTCCACTCCACAGAAGGGTGCTCATATACAAAGATAGAATTTTTATTAAAATTTGCTCCTACCGTTCTAAGTGTCCCAATTGTGCTCCTAGAGGTGGCTCTATGATATAAAAATCAACCATTATAAAATGATCGAGTAAAAATGACGCTGCCTCCCGGACTATATAGTTTTCTATAAAAAAATTCTTAAAAGGCTACTTAAAGCCAAAACCGTAATAAAGCAGTGAACAGTCGCAGTCCGACAAAATATAATATACAATTTTATAATATTGCTTTAACTGAATTCCGCATTGTGGTTTTGGTTTATGATTTTATATTAGTTTACATACTTAGGAGAATATTCAATTTCAGCCCGGCTATCCCGTGATAATTCAAATTCTTGATCTGCTTTAGAACGAACATCATCAAAAGTCATTTTGGGACGATTTTTAAATCTAAAAGATAAGAATTTATCAAAACAACCAGAAAATTTACAAAATAAAAACATACAATCTCATTTTATTAGGATGAGTATCATCATTGGCTCCAGCCACAATAATACCCTTCAATTTAATGTTGCCGGTAAACGGAATATTAAACAGCAACTCTTCGTCGGCATCGCTTTGCACAAACTACAAAAAAAAATCAAAATTTTATTTATTGCTAAATTTTAAAGTTAATTGTTAACTTGCCAAAGTTAGATCTCTACGATTTTCATAAGGTTTAAACACTTTTTTACCACTACCCTCTGATACCTCATTCAGGCATTCCAAATTTTCCATATCAATTTTTTGATACAAGCTATATTCGATGCCCATTTCTAAGGCATTATCAACATCGGTAGCTTCATGACCACAACCCTGGCCATGATCATGTGAGTGTCCATGAGGCATTTTGTGAGGATTGACGAAAGTTAAATGCGAGGATTTTTTTGTTGAGTAAACAATGGAAAAAGCCGACTCACTTTTGTTTATAATTTTTGTTTGGTTAGACAATTTACAAAAAACAGCTGTTTTTTGTTAAACAGAGTTGGTATAGTGATTGTACTAAACTAGTACTAAATTAATTAAAACTGACCGTTATTTTT
Source organism: Pegoplata infirma (assembly GCA_963921195.1). NCBI lineage: Eukaryota > Metazoa > Arthropoda > Insecta > Diptera > Anthomyiidae > Pegoplata > Pegoplata infirma. The sequence goes on from OY992537.1 coordinate 44,075,320, forward strand.
ACCAGGCGCATTGAATTCAAAATATGCATTCTTTTCTTAAAAAAGTGATTTGTTAGGAGTTCAGAAAACGTTGTTTAGTAAGAATAAAAGTTTAATTTTAATATATTAATAAAAAATGTAACCAAAATATAAGTTTTACCTCGTTTTACTACCACTATTTTTTTTGTTAGTATTGCCAGGTGTAAATTCTGTTCTAAAGAAACTTCGTTATATTTTTAATACAGAGTTGCTTAAAGAGTGCTACCAAATTTTATGTTGAATAGCCGTTATTTTTAGAACTAAGATTTTTATTTATAACTAAAAAATGTTAAAAATTTTTTTATGTGTTCGGAAAAAAATTAACGAAAAAAACATTTTTGATGAGCTTTACTCTAAACGAAAAAAAAAAAAAAATGTGCGGACCTAGACTACATACGTCACCTTTAAATTTAGTTCAAATGGCTTTAATAATCGTAAATTGAGAAAAGTATGAATTGAATTATGTTTTCAACAACAAATTTTTTGTATGAATGGAACTAACAAATTTGGGGTTTTGTTAATCATATTTTAAAAACTGGTCTTGGGAGGCGTGGTTTAATATTGGAAAAATTTTCAAACTCGTGTCGAGTTCCATTGATTAAATATTTATCCAATTAAACCCTAATGCCACACAGTTCTTGTTTATTTTCTGGTTGGGCTCTCGATTAAAAAAAAAAAAATTTTGGAAAATTTTTAGAACCCGTTCGATTTTTAATTGATTGTAATCTAAAAGAAAACAGAAACTCAAAATCAAATCAACCGTAAATAATAAAAAATGCCTGCGAATTTTGTACTCTTGCCCAAAACATTAAATCATGATAATGTTTTGCTGAAGATTTGGATGTACTTGCCAAAGTTTTTAGAAAAAAATAATGTAATATTACTTTGCTTTTCCATGCAAAACAAATGAAATATCAGTCGAGGACCCCATTAAAAAAACCAAAAGAGCTGTACATTTCGTAAGTGAGTGCAAAAATAAGTGCAAAAAAGTGTTTTTACATTTTGGATAGTATAAAAGATTCGGCGCCAAAGAATGTAACACTCTCAATTATTTTATGTACATTTCATTTGTTTATGATAAACAAATGAAAAATTTTTATGCGAAAAGCTTAGACTTGGTGAAAAAGTAGTTTTGGTAAAAAAAAATGTTTTTATCACAAAAAACAAAATTATGTTAAAAAAAATTAAATGAACCCAAAATTTTTGGTGAAAAAAAATTTTGATGAAAAGAAGTTTTTGATAAATTTTTTTGATGAAAAGAAAAATTTTTTGATGTAAAAAAATTGATGAAAAAAAAAATATAAAAAAAAATTTGGCGTACGGACATAGCGCCCAAGTGCATATCGCCCAATTTAAAAAAGTCATTCCACCCAAAAAAAATGTGTGTTAGTTGTTGTTGCAAAATTTTTTGAATGATATGGCCATTATTTTTGGGTATTTTAACAATTTTCTTCAAATTTATATAAATTATCAAAAATGTCATATTACCCAAATATCAAAATGTTATATTTATAAAATGTCATAGCACCCAAAAAAATAATCATAAAACTCACCAAAATTGTTTTTTTTAACACAATATTTTAAAGTTTTTATGCGTAGCCGGCCTTCGGCCGAGCTTAGGGATTACAAAATCCATGCATTAAACCCACCCTCTCCGCAAACTAAAGTTTTCTAAGGTAGCAGTCCTTTACGCTACCAAATTTGTTATGCCTCAAAAGGCCTGATAACCAAAATAGCTTTGGTTTGCAGAGAGGGTGGGTTTAATGCATGGAGTATGTAATCCCTAAGCCCGGCCGAAGGCCGGCTACGCAGAAAACCTTTATTACAATAAAACAAATCATAGAAGTCGTAATTTCGACATTTCGCCCAAAAAAAATATTTTGGATTTTTTGACAATTTTGTTTTGGGAGAAATAACATTTTTAGACCTATCATTTTGGGCTATATGTCGCAGTGTGGGCGATATGTCATTTACGGTTTTGGGCGATAAGACCTTGGGCGCTATGTCCGTACGCCAAAAATTTTTTTGGTGAGAAAAAAATTGATATTAAAAAAATTTGATAAAAAAATTGATGAAAAAAATATGATAAAAAAATTATGAAAAAAATTTGATGAAAAAAAAATTTATGAAAAAAAAAAAATTGATGAAAAAACAAAAAAAATTGATGAAAAAAATTTTTTGATGCAAAAAAAAAAAAATTGATGAAAAAAAAATTTTTTGATGAAAAAAAAATTTTTTGATGAAAAAAAAAAATTAATAAAAAAAAAAAAAATTTGATAAAAAAAAGTTTGACGGAAAAAAAATTGATGAAAAAAAAAAAAAAATTGATAAAAAAAAAAAAAAATAAAAAAAATTTGATGAAAAAAAAAAATTGATGAAACAAAAAAATTTTTTTTTTGTTGAAAAATAATTATGTGACTTTTTATTCACCAGCTGGTGAAAAACGGGTTTATTCACCACGAGGTGAATTATTATACAAGTTACCAACCCAAGTTATTAAAATTTTTAGTTTTAAGAAAATGAAAATAGTAATTCTTGTTTTCTTTTTCGTTAATTGTTAGCTTATATAGTCAAACTGAGGTGGCGTCCTGCAACTTTTTTAAAATAAGACACCAGCCTAAAAACGTTATCATGTTAAAATTTATTTTAAGCGTGAGTGTAATTGAAAAATGCGTGAGCGTACGTAATAGTCAGGGCAAGGAAGTTCATGCACTATAAATCGCGTTTTTAGCGCTAAAAATATGTATCAAAAATTTAAAAATATGCAGTAAAAACTAAAAAATATGCATTAAAAATTGGTTTATTTCCATATTTATTCATAAAAAATCGTAAATTATAAAATTCAGTGGTGCAAATTTAGCCTTTTCTCGAATTTCAAAAACGTCGGGGTCGGGAATGTTGCCTTTTAGGATCGATATTAACACCCAAAAATATTGGACCTGTAGGACAATGGATTTGGAATCCTTTTTTGACTTGAAAATCGGAATGAAAACCAAAACCCATGGTCCTACAGGTCCAATATTTTTGTGTTAATATCGACCCTAAAAGGCAACTTTCCCGACCCCAACGTTTTCGAAATTTGAAAAAAGCGAAATTTTCTCCACCCTAGTGTTAACATTTACAAATACGTATTCGGATTTTTTCTTATTTGAATATGCTTGCCCCCAAAACGATGCGCAATTAGTGCCCTTTTACGGGAAAAATAAGAAAAAAAAGTACATAAATTCAGTTTTTTTAGAGCAGTTTTCAGAGCAGTTTAATAAAAAAAATAGAAACACTCCTTTCCGTCCTTTAGATGCAGCCCTTGACCAAAATTACTCCATGAAAATTGTATTAATATTTTTTATTAATATAGAAACACTCCTTTCCGTCCTTTAGATGTAGTCCTTGACCAAAATTACTCTATGAAAATTGTATTAATATTTTTCCCGGATTGTGCACTATATTGCGCAACTTTTTGCTTAAATATTTTGAAAAAAAAAAAAATATTTTTTTTTTGTTTCTTTTTTATCAAAATAATGCATGAACTGACTTGCAAATTTTTCATGAAAAATAGCAAATTTCACAAAAATAATAAAAAAAAAAAAATTTTAATAAATATTTCAAAATATGCAAGAAAATATGTAGTTTAAGCAAAATATTCAAAAACATGCATTTTCATCAAAATATGCAAAAATATGCACTAACAAATCAATGCCATTTTTAAGCAAATTCGATGATTCGCGAAGATAAATACTTTAAATTGTTCTCAGGATAACGACAACAAACATGTATTTACATGAACCCCCTTGCCCTGGTAATAGTAAATTAACTCATATAATAAGTTATTGCGAATAACTAAAAATTTTAGTAAGTCATGAGTAGAGATGTGATTTCCATGCAAATTTGCATGTTTTTTGTCGATAGTCTAAAAACTATATCGACCAATTACACCGCTCTACAAATCTGAGGTTTGTCGTTGCGTTTTGGATGAAACCAATAAAAGTTGATAGGGTTTGGTGCCCCGATTCCAAAACGGTCACTCAAATTTTTCTATCACGTCACAATTTTGAGAAAATCGCGGTTAAAGTGTCAAAAAATGCCCATTTTGACCATTTTTGAACGCCTATAAAATAAGATCCTGACATGCAAATGACTTGGTATCAAGCTCATTCGAAAGTGTGTAATTTTCTCTTTCAGACAAGATCAAATCTTCTTGGAATTTAATTTTCTAAAGTGGTAAAAAAATCATTAGCCACAAGTGCTTTAAATCTAAAATTTAAGTATGAATTTGTATGGAAATTTGTTAAAAAACACTGTGTAAATAAACTAAATATTGAAAAAATGGAAGGTTTTTTGCTAATGATTTTTTTACCATTTTCGAAAATTAAATTTTTAGAACATTTTATCTAATCTTTAAGAGAAAATTACAGGCTTTCGAATGAGCTTGATACCAAGTCATTTGCATGTCAGTATTTTATAAGCTTTTAAAAAGGGTAAAAAATTTCGGCACTTTAACCACGAATTACTCAAAATCCTGACGTGATAGACAAATTTGGGCTCCGGATTTGGAATCAGCGCAACAGACACTATCTAAATCACTAATCAGAATCCAATACGCATTTTCTTGTTGAGCTGTGTTATCTTTCCGCATCAACAAATTTACGTTAAAAAGGCATCGATTTGTTTTTGCATATTCTGGTGAAAATTCATATGCTTGCATATTTTGTGCATATTTCCAACTTTTAAGTGCACATTTTGGCATAAATTACCAAAACCACAACTTGAAGTTTATTTTTTTCAAAAACTTTTTTTAATTTGAAAAGTTTATTTTGAAAATACGAAAAAAAATTTTTTTTATAGATTGTCTTAATTTATAGAAAATCTTGCTTACATAAAGTTTTAAATGTTACTATTTAAATCCGGCGTTATTTTTTGATTTTAAATAAATTTTTCGTATGAAAACAAGATTTTTACTGCGAACATTTTATTTTTTTTGCATATTTGTAGGTTTTTTAGTTCATATTTTGAGTTTTTTAGTTCATATTTTGAGTTTTTTTTAGCGCATATTTTCAATTTTTAGTGTATGAAAATCTCATCCCTAGTCATTAGTGCACCGAATATTTCTTGCGTGGGTCAAATTGTTTACCATGCCATCTCTATATTTTACCACATATGCTAAAATAATAGAAATAATTTTAATTCGTTCGTAATTTTTTTTTTTGCTCATACGCCTTGTTGATACAATCAGGCGCAGATCCACGGGGGGGAAGGAATTCCCCCCCCCCCCCCCCAAACCGAATTCGAAAGAAAAAAAAAGAAAAAAGAAAAAAAACAAGTGAGAGTGTTATATTCGGCTGTGCCGAATTTTTCATACCCTCCAAAATGTAAAAAAAAACAATATAAAAAAAATCCAGGGGCGTCTTTTTTTTGGGGGGGGGGGGTTGGTGGGAGACGTTAGGGGCACCTTCCCCTTGCGATTTTGAACTTCTTTTGAGATAAGAATGCTGCGTTTGCTTAGCAAAGTATAAAAAACCCTTCAAAAAATGCGTTTTTTTTTTGGGTTGGTTTAGTTCTCCAAGGGGGAACTTTTTTCCCCTTGGTGCGATTTTGCCCATTTCCGAACTTAACCTGCCTAGGAATATAAGACATATTCGTGCCAAACTTCGGAAGTCTAGCTCTTTTATTTTGGACTGTATCGTGTCTTCTACAGACGGACAGACGGACAGACGGACAGACGGACAGACGGACGGACGGACGGACGGACGGACATCGCTAGAATGTCTTAGAATCGATCACTGATCAATAAAATATATACTTTATGGGGTCCTAGACCGATATTTCGATGCGTTACACACGGAATGACAAAGTGAGTATACCCCCATACTGTGGTTGGAGGGTATAAAAAGAAAGAAAGAAAAAAAGAAAGGAAAAAAAGAAAGTAAAGAAGAGGGAAAAAGGAAAGTGAAATGGAAATAATCTGAAAAAAAAAAAAATTTCTATCAAAAATGCCCAGGGATCTGAAAAAATTTTCTATGAAAAATGTTAAAGAATCTTAAAATTTTTTTAGAGGAAAAATGTCGCGGAATGTTCAAATTTTTCTATATAACAAAATTTTAGAGTTTTTCTATAGGAAAATCCTTAAAAGTTTTCTATAGGAAAAATCGGGGAATCTTTTTATAGGAGAAATTTTTTCTATGAAATGCAATAGAATTGTAGACTTTTTCTATAGGAAAAATTATACAGAATCTCGGACTTTTATAGGAAAAATGTCTCGGAATCTGAGATTAATTTTATTAGAAAGATGTCCCAGAATCTAAAAATTTTTAATAGGAAAAGCTGAAACCTTTTCTATAGGAAAAAAGTCCTAGAATATTAGAAAAATTTCCAATTTTTTTCGATAGGAAAAATATTTCAGAATTTTTGAGTTTTAATATTAAAAAAATATTCTAAAATCTATGACTTTTTCGATAGGAAAAATAATCAAGAACCCAATTATTTTTCAGTAAAAAATTGCCTTAAACTCTGAGAAAAATATCACAGAATCTAAAAAAAGGGATTCCCAATTTTTTTATACCCTCCACTTAGTGATAGAGGGTATAAATAAGTTTGTCATTCCGTTTGTAACTCATCGATATATCGGTCTGGGACCCCAAAAAGTATATATATTCATGATCCCTGATCGATTTTAAGACATTCTAGTGATGTCCGTCTGTCTGTGGAAAATTTGATCACGTCCAAAATACAAAACAGAGGTGACTGTTATTAAACATATATATTGGAAGTTCTCCCGAGAAGTATGGTATTGCATTTGAGCGATATCGGTTCAGCGGTTCAAAAGTTATGAACGAAAAAAAGGACACCTCAAAAATTTTAGTACATTCAACATAACCTAAAAATACAAAATGCTTTGTGTTTTTATGTATGTAAACATAATTAAACACCAAATGGTATTTAAACAAGTACAAACATATTTTTTGACAAAAAAAGAAAAAAAAATTTTTAACAAATTTTTTTTTTCGCGGAAATTTTTTTTCAAAAATTTTTTTTTTTTTCAAAAGTAATTTCCTTTTAAATTTATCACTACATTCGGCAAGGCCGAATTTAAGTTCTTAGAGGGTATTTATACACAGCCTTTTTTTGCTTGCAATAAAGTCTTGCAACTTTTTTTTGTAGGCAAACGGGGGTGAAAAGCATAGAAGAAGGAAAACAGAATTCGTGATTTTTTTTTTACCCCGTTTTCTTTTCACCCCCGTTTGCCAACAAAAAAAGGTTGCAAGACTTTATTGCAAGGAAAAAAAGGCTGTGTATAAATACCGTCTTACTAGTTTTATTTAAAAAATGTCTCAGAATCTAAGACTTTTTTTGTAGGAAAAATTTTGGAGACTTGGACTTTGAGACTTTTTCTATGGGAAAAAATGACTCAGAAACTTAAACATTTGTTTATGAAAAAATTGCTTATACTTTCTTATGAAAATATTTCTCAGAAAATGGTTGACTATCTTAGACTTTTTCTAGGAAAAAGTTTCTCCGAAAACAAAGCTTTTTAAATAGAAAAATGCCTCAGAATCTAGAAAATGGCCTCAAAAAATTTTAAAAAGGATTAAAGTTTTCAATTTTTCTAATCTCTGGTACTTTCTTCGGAATATTTTTTCAAACCCTAAAAATTTTAGTGTAGAAAGATCGTTTCGGTATCTTAAACCTTTTCTGTAGAAAAATAGAATAGAAAAAAATTTTAATATTTCAGAACCTAAGAAGTTTTCAATGGGAAAAAACCCACTAAATCTGAGAATTTTTTTTAAGATAATTTTTTCTAAATATAGAAATTTTTGGTGTAAGAATTGCATAAGTATCTGAGAATTTTCTATATGAAGGTGTATCAGAATTTAAAAATGTATAAATTCTGATTAATTTTTATTCAAAAATAAAAATCGTTACATTCGAACTTTAAAATATTATATATTTTTAGTAGGTTTATTCTAGCTCGAGGTCATTTACTTATTTAGACTTTCATATTCTCATAGAAAATTTTTTTGAAAACTATTCTATGAGAATATCATTGCTTTTATATGTAAAGGAAATAATGACCTCGAACAAGAATAAACCTACTTAAAATATTTTTGTATACTGTTAAAAGCTTTTCTGTATCAAAATGCCTCAGAACCTCAGAAGTTTTCTATTGGGATAATGTCTCATTATCATAAATAAACTTTCTCTTTAAGCAAATGACTCGGAAAAATTTCCAAATCAGAAAACCTTTGGTGAATAAACATATCTTAAACCCAACTTATTTTCTGTTAGAAAATTATGTCAGAATATGGGTATTTTGCTGTCAGAAAAATGCTTTAGAAACCTGAAAATTTCTTTAAGAGACATTTTTCAAAATATCAAAAATTTAAGTTTTTTTTTATTATAGGAATACATTTTTTAAATTTGAAAATGTTTCTATAGAAAAAATTATAATAAACAAGAGTAGAACACTAAAAAACCTTAACCAATGATTCAAATTCGACCTGAAATTTTTTTTTTTTTTGAGCAAAAAAAAAGATTATCCCCCCCCCCCCAAAACCCAAGAGCTGGATCCGCGTCTGAAGTATAACGATCGACTTAGAATTACTTTTTGAGTCGATTTAGCGATGTCCGTCTGTCTATCCATGGAACGGTTTAAGCTCAATACAGGTCGCAATTTTCAATCAATTGACTTGAAATTTAAAACTTTAGCATCTTTTGGCCCAAGGACGAAACCTATTGAAATTGGAAAACATCGGTCCATGTTAAGACCTAGCCCCCACACAAACGTTTTAAAATTCAACACTCAAAAAATTATGACGGTAGATTCCACTACAAAAGACAGTTAAAACTACTACATTTGCTGTTGTTTAGGCGTCCACTACATTTTACGGTAAAATCAACCAAAAATTGTTGTTGTTTTTAACTATCAATTAACAACTACAAAAAACGGTAAAAACTACTTCAAATTGCAGTTATTTTTACTGTAACTTAAATTGTCTGAATTTTCTTCTAAACTTAAAACACGGTTAAAATTATTTGGAAATAATTCCTCCTGCATCTGACACTTGCAACTTGTTCAACACACCCGTTTTTCTAAAAATTTCTAGAAAATTATAAGTTTTTTTTTTATAGACTAAAAACAACTACATTAAACAACTGTTACTACAATGTAGTAATTTTTTGCATTTTTTTTTAAAACGACTACAAAAAACAGTTGTTTAAGATTTTTCACCCAAAAACAACTGAAGTTGTAGTTGAAAACAACAACTACTACTTACTACACAAATGACCAGCATGTAGTAACTGCAATAATTTTCTAAGTGAACAGGTAATCGAATTTTGTATCCACGAATCATTATTCAAAATGTCAAAGGAATCGGGGCAGACCTTCTTGTAGTCCCCATACAAACCAACCTCCCGATATGCACATAATTCCCTCAAAATTCATAAAATTGGCAAATATTTTTTTAAAATTTTGTTTGTAGGTATTAAACGTGTAGTTTGGCAACCTAATAAAATCATAATATAATTGGACCATTTTTACACTTACAAGGGAAGTCTCCCTAGTGTCACCCGCGGATCTTTATGAAATTGGTTTTATTTTGTAGATCAGAAAAAATAAAGGGACACGTATTTTTTTTAGCGGCCCAAATTCATATTTAGGGGTAAAAACGGAGGGTTGAAGACAAGGCCAGTTTTCAGTTTTTTTTTCGTTTATCTCCTATATTATGCAAAGAAACCTAGTCATGTTATATACCAAATGAAAGGTCTTTGGAAGACCTATCTATGTGTGCTAAGAACATATCCAAACATGCACAACTTTTCGTCATATTGAGTAAAATACCAAAATTTTAGGACATTTTTGTTAAAAAGTTTAATAATATTAACTTCTTTGGCCCGTTGTTAGCACCACGAGATAGGTATTTTTAATACCTTTAATCTGATACCACACATGCCTATATTAATTTTGTTTAAATAGGCTTAAATCGTAAAAAACTGAAAAATGTCAATTTCCCCCATACAAATCGACCCTTCCTAAAAATGAGTTTGGGCCGCTAAAAAAAATACGTGTCGAATTAATTTTCGTTCTTAACAACATATCCAAATTTCATGAAGATCGGAGGGTGACACCAGGGAGAATCCCTTGTTAGTCCCCATATAAAAATTTCGCCCGATATTCGTAAAATCGGTAAAAAAATCCAATTCTACTCAAATTTGGTTTTTGTGGGTTTTCTACACTTATTAAAGATCTAACAAAATCGTTCCACGTTTGGACTTAGGATCCATTTTCCGGAAAAAACAGGTGTAGGGTATTATATGGTCGGTTTTTTGTTTTTTTCTAATCAATCACAACATTTTTATGTCAGAAGAATTTCAAAGTTCTGCATTTGGACCCAGGGGATTAAAAAATGTCGTTATTTTTTGACCGCCCCCTTTTGTGGGAGTGGATATTAAAAATATATTTAAATAATGATAAAATTGTATAACTTTAACTTAAAAAGAACTATAAAATTTGTAAACATTTACTGTGGCGCAAAAGGTGCCTCCCAATGACCCCTAACGACCCTGTCCCCCTCCAAAAAACTTACCTAGAAAACTTTTTTTCGTTTAATTTTTTACATGTTGGAGAATATAAAAGACCCGGCACAGCCGAATTTAACACTTGTTTTTAAATAAAAACACATTTTTATGGTTTTACTATTTTAGGATTTTTTTTTATTCATTATCAAACTTTCAGAATGGAAATGTATCGTTTTGTATGTTTTTTTTATTTGTTTAATTTTCTTAGGTATGATATAAAATTCTTAATGCTTTAAATTCACTTATGTATGATTTTTCTTTCGAGTTATTTTATTTTTTTCTTCGTAAATCCTTTAAGGTTTATGTAATTTTTCGTTAATGTATATTTTGACTTTTTAAAGTCATACAAGAGTTTAAATAATGGCTCGTACTAAAAACAATTTTTTTTCAAATTGTTGTATTTTTTTTAAATTTTTTTTGTTAATATTTATTGATTACTAAATATTGTAAGATATGTGTAAACACACAAAAATTTTATGTTGTAATTTTTACTTCTTTTTTTTCAATAAAGATTAATTCATGGTTAATTCATGCTTAATTTCTACAAAATAGTATATTTTTTGTTTTGTTAGCTTTAAAACACTAAAAGTATACTTGGATTTTGGGTATTAGAGCTAGTTTTTCATGGGTAGATTAAATATGCTTGAAGTTAGGATTTTGTTGTGTTAATTCCGTTTAAACTAAAGTTAAATTGAACAAGAAAGCTTGTTTAAACTTTAGTTAAATTGACAGGATATAAGTAAAAAATAACAGCTGTCAACTTAACAGCTGTTAAAAAAACTGCTGTCAAATAAACAGCTGTTTAAGTAAAGCTGTCAACAAAACAGCTGTTTCCCTATAATGGTATTTGGAATAAAGTATTCAAATTGGGCAATATTCTATAAATTGACATGTTTTATTAAACGAAAAATCTATTAAATTTGAATGTTATCAATTAATTTGTAATCAATTAGTAAACATAGTTTAATCCACCTTCTAAAAAACTTATTCTATGGTTTTACATACTAACGGAATGTCTATGAGCAAATCCATGGAAAATTTAGCTGGCATATTACCGATTTTTGTTAATTTTTGGTTATTTGATAGAGATTTATAAATGAAAACCGTGTATTTCAATTTTTTTTTGATCAATACTTTGAAGATATGGGCATTTAAAAAAGTTTTTTTTTTTGGCAATAATGACTTTTAGACTGTTTTTTTACAATTTTTTACTCGGAAACCATAATTTGCACGAAAAAACTTGTAAATCCAATATTTTAGATAAAATTATGAAGATTTAAAATTCAGAAAAAAAATTTTGAAAAAAAAATTTCCACAAAAAATGTTGAAAACAATATTTGAAAAATCCTTTTTTTCCCAACAAGGGCACCATGGATTTCCAAGAATAAAATTTTGTATTAAAGTTTAGAATATTCTTTTGACCCTGTTAAAATTTCAGAGAGGTGTCTTTTCGTATTGTTGAGTAATAAATTTTCAAAGTTTGTAAGAGAGCCAAATATTTGATTTTTTTTTTCAAAATTTTTGTAAAAAATCAAAAATTTAGCGTTATCACCAGGGACAAGGGCTTTAAATATGCACTGAAAATCTTGAAATATGCACTCAAAACTACAAAAATATGCACTTAAAATTATGAAAATTGTTCATTTTTACAGTTTTGAAAAACAAATTCAATTTTTTTTAAATAATTTTTACTTTGTTAGCCTATTAACGAACAAAAAATCTTTTCAGTCAGTCAAGTAAATTAATGATGTTGGTAAAAAAATTTAAAAAAATGGAAAAAATAAGCTAAAATTAAAATTTTATGCAAAATATGACCTAAAATATGCATATTTAGCAGAATACAAGCAAAACATGCATTTTCATCAAAATATGCAAAAAATGCATTAACGAATCCATCACACAAAAAAAAAATAAAAAAATTGTGTACGTTTTGGGGATAATACAACCTATAAAGTGGTTTTGGATAATTTACCTAAGTTTTTTAGAGCAAAAACTTTGGTAAATTATCCAAAACCACTTTATAGGTTGTAATTAAACCAAAAACTGGCACAATTTTTTTAATTTTTTTTGTGTGATGCCAGTTAAAGCAAATTTTTTAATTTGCAAAGATATATGGTTTATGCTGTTCTATGACTAACGGGGAAAAATATGCATTTGCAAGAAAGTCTTCTTCTTGGTTATCACTAGGGATGAGATTTCAATGCAAAAGCATGTTTTTGTCAATAGTCAAAAAACGATATCGACCAATTATCTTTCCGAATCAAGAAATTTGCGTTAAAATGGCACGGATTTGTTTTTGCATATTTTGGTGAAAATGCATATTTTTGCATATTTTGATTTTAAATGCATATTTTTGCATATTTTGATTTTAAATGCATATTTTGGGCATATTTCTAACTTTTAAGTGCATATTTTTGCATAAATTAGCAAAAACACAAAATTTAATTTATATTTTCCAAAAACTATTTTAAATTTAAATTTTTTTTTTTGAAAATAAGAACAACATTTTTTTTTTTTTTAGTTTTTAATTTTTTTTATAGATTTTCTGACTTTCTAAAAACATCTTGCTTATAAAAAATTTCAAAAGTTTGCTTCTTAAGAAGTTTTCCCTATGAAAACAAGATTTTTTTTGTACACATTTAATTTTTTAGAGCATATTTTAAGGTATTTAAGTGCATATTTTGAATTTTTTAGCTCATATTTTAAGCGCATATTTTCGATTTTTTAGTGCATAAAAATCTCATCCCTAGTTATCATCAACTTTGAAAATTTATTGACAAACGCCTCTTTGAGATTATAACAGTTTTATCGCTTGTTATAATTTCAAAGAGACGTTTTTTGTTTCAAAGAGGCGTTTAAAGTTTTCAATATAAACTTTCATACAAGGCTTGTCCAACAAGTAAATTAATGATTTTGGTAAAAAAATTTGTAAAAAATGGAAAAAATATGCTAAATCTAAAATTTTATGCAAAATATTACCTAAAAATATGCACATATAGCAGAATACAAGCAAAATATGCAAAAATATGCATTTTCAGCAAAGTATGCAAAAACATGCACATATAGCAGAATACAAGCAAAATATGCAAAAATATGCATTTTCAGCAAAATATGCAAAAACATGCACTTAAGAATGGATGTCATTTAAAGAAAATTCCTTGATTTGCAAAGATATATGGTTTATGCTGTTCTATGACTAACGGGGAAAAAACATGCATTTGCACGAAAGTCTTTTCCTTGGTTTTCACCAAGTTTAAAAATTTAATTATGGAAAACACTAAAAAACGCCTCCCTGAAATTTTAACAGCCTTAAAGGACAATCTAAACTTTAATACAAAATGTTGGCTTTGGAAATTCATGGTGTCCTTGCTAGGAAAAAGGACATTTCAATATGGTTTTTAAAAATTTTTGTTGAAATTTTTTTGTTGAAATTTTTTTGGAAAAAATTTTTTTGATTCTAAATTTTAAATCTGCATAATTTTATTGTTAATATTGTCACAGAAAGGTTTTTCGTCCAACATACGGTTTCCGAACAAAAAAAATACACGAAAAAGTGTCGTTTTTTTAAATTTTTGCAAAAAATTAAATATTTGGCTTTCCAACAAACTTTAAAAATGTATTACTACACAATACCAAAAAACACCTCTCTGAAATTTTACCAGCGTTTAAAGGGCATTCTAAACTTTAATAAAAAAATTTTATTTTGGAAATCCATGGTGCCCTTGACAGGAAAAAAAGGACATTCCAATAGTGTTTTCAAAATTTGTTTGTTAATTTTTCTTTTTTTGAAATTTTTAATCTTCATAATTGCATCTACAATATTGTTTTTATGAGACGTTTCGTGCGACATACGGTTTCCGAGTTCGAAAATGATAAAAATAACGGTCTAAAAGTCAATATTGCCAAAACAGCGCTTTTTTAAATGTCCATATCTCCCAAAGCATTAATAAAAAAAAAATATATTTATATGATTATTAAAAATTTATAAAGCTCTATCAAATAACCAAAAATTAACAAAATCGGTGATCCACCAGTTAAATTTCCTAGGGATTTGCTCCTATGTCTTTCGAGTTTCACACAAAAAAAATTGTTAAATTAAATTTAATAGAAAATAATAAACTTAATTTATTTCTTTAGGTTTTATTTTTTTATCATTTATAAATCTACACAAAATTAACATTAAATATATATTTTATTTTTTGTTTGTTTTTTTTTAAAATGCATACAAATAGTCAAAATAATCTCTAAAAACTATACACAAAAAGAAAAAAAAGCGCTTAAAGCCTTCTAACAATCTCTCCATTTTTTATTTTTTTGTTTTTAAATTAGAATCAAAATATATTTTTTGTATTGTATATGTATAGTAATTCTTACAAAAGAAAAAAAAAGTTAAAATTTTTCTCTAATTTTTAGTTTTTTGCTTTGTTTTTCTAAATTTTTATCAAATTTTTTTGTTTTTTCAAAATTTTCAAATTTGTTTTTTTTTTTACTTTTTCCTCAAACATATTTATTTGGGTAATTCATAAAATTGGACGGGAAGCGCTTTTGGTGTTATGATTTCATCATCAAAATCATCATCATGTATAGAGTAATCACCATTACCACCACTTTGTTCACGATCAAATTCATTTGGAACTATTTCAACATCGGTGGGTGTCCCTAAAGTAGATGATCGTCCATTATTGCCACCAGCATAATTTGTTCGTGATTTATGTTTGATGACATATTCTCTCAATAGATGTGAGTACAAGATGTCATCGATATAGAACATGGTACCCAAATTATAAACAAATACTTCACTTTCAGTTATTTTAGCATTATTAACACTTGTGGCATTACTGCCAGGATTTCGTGTGATTTTTATATGACCACCACCAATGGTTTCGAATACTTCATTGTCCTTTAAATCACGATTATAGAGACGTCCTTTAACAAAATGATTTAACAGCATTTTAATGCCACGTTGGGAAGCCTGAAAGAGAAAAAATAATTTTTCGTTTATTAATGCACTCAAATTATTTTGTAGGTTACAACAAATGAAAAAGCTTTTAAAACAAATGATTAAGCAATTGATTTGGATAGTGTCTTATGCGCTGATTCCAAATCCGGAGCCCAAATTTGTCTATCACGTCAGGATTTTGAGTAATTCGCGGTTAAAGTGAAGAAAAAGGGCATTTTTGACCCTTTTTAAAAGCTTATAAAATAAGATCCTGACATGCAAATGACTTGGTAGCTCATTCGATAGCCTGTAATTTTCATTTAAAGATTAGATAAAATGTTCTAAAAATTTAAAATGGTAAAAAAATTTTTAGCATAAAACCTTCCATTTTTTCAATATTTAGTTTATTTACACAGTGTTTTTTAACAAATTTCAATACAAATTCTTACGTAAATTTTAGATTTAAAGCACTTGTGGCTAATAATTTTTTTAACCACTTTAGAAAATGAAATTCCAAGAAGATTTGATCTTGTCAGAAAGAGAAAACTACACACTTTCGAATGACCTTGATACCAAGTCATTTGCACGTCAGAATCTTATTTTATAGGCGTTCAAAAATGGTCCAAATGTGCATTTTTTGACACTTTAACCGCGATTTTCTTAAAATTGTGACGTGATAGAAAAATTTAAGTGACCGTTTTTAGATTAGGGCACCTAACCCTATCAACCTTTTTTGGTTTCATCCAAAACGCAGCGACAAACCTCAGATTTGTAGAGCGGTGTAATCGTTCCACCCATTTTACATTTGTTTAACAAACATCACGATCGTTTCTAAGACAGCCCATATGTCTGTTTGTGGAAAGCAGGAAGTTTGGCACGAATATGTCGTATGGGGTTGAGCTGGTTAAGTTCGGAGATTCGGTGGGAAAATCAGACTAGGGGAAAAAGTTTTACATTGAAGAACTTATTGTTAGTCAACCTCCGTAAAACAGAATTTTTTTTAAAGTTTGAAGTTCTGCGCTTGGACCTAGGAGATTAGAAAATGTAATTTTTTTCGACCCGCCCCATTTTGAGGGCGTGTATATGCAAAATTATTTAAATAATAATAAAATTGTATTACTTTAATGAAAAATCATATTGAATGAATTTTTTAACATTTATCGTGAGGAGAAAGCTGTCCCCCAACGACCCATTAATTCTCCGACATTTTTATACCATCCACTCTAGTGATAGAGGGAATATATAAGACTAGCTCGCCCGCCGGCACTTCGTTACCGGTTATATTGAATACCGGATAATAGAAGGATCAGGATTACCCTACCGATTTCAAAAAATGACTCATATGTAGTCTTTGTTGTATTTAATTGTGGACGTTTAAGTCTTTCATAAAATAATATTTCATTGAATAACTTAAACAATAAAATTTGAATAATTTCGGTGGTACGTTGTCATGTACGTTCCTGTGAAAAAAATTTTGACAATTTTCGAGCCCTTATATCGGGATTTTGGATCTTGAGTGAATAAATATTTCAGTGAAAAAAGAAATTGGAATAAAAAAATTTTGGGTAAAAAAACATATGGAGAGAAAAAATATAGAGTTAAAAAGTTTAATACGAAAATTTTAGTAAAAAGTATCATTCTATATTGTTCCCCGCTATATTCCATTTCGTTCCCCGTTCTACTCCACTTCATTTCCAATTCAATCCCCATGCAAGTTTCATTCCTCTCCATATAATATGCGTTACAGAAAAGAAAAGTGCTATTGTATTTTTCTTATATATACTGCACGTCAAATTTTGAGTTTCTAGGCTTTAATAGTTAGATAGGTAGAAAAAACCATTTGCTACCTTTACCACTTAAAATTAAATTTTCAAAAAACCTTTTTTTTCGTTATTTCAAGAAATATAAGAAGTACCAAACTTACACTTATTTATGCCCTTCAAGACTCTTAGAAACAGAATTTCCAAAAAGTACTTTTTCCAAAATATTTTTTCACTAAAGAATGCATCATTCAAATTTTTACTGCCTAGGATCATTATTTCAAGAAGTATAAAAAGGATAAAAAAAAACACTTTTTTACACCTCTAGAAACGGAATCTTTTAAAAATACTTTAGCATAGCAGATTGTTTTTTTTTTTACCGAAGGACACATTCCAAAATTCAAGCTTCTAAGTCAATTATTATAGAAAAAAAAATTAGTTCCAAAATTACACATTATTACCCCCTTAGAAACGGAATTTCCAAAAAGTACTTTTTCCAGAATGTTTTTTCTTCACCGAAGGATCCTACATTACAAATTGCAATTATCTAGGAATATTTTTTCAGCAAATATTAAAAGTACAAAAAGTATACTTTTTAACCCCGTTAAGAAACGGAATTTCCAAAAAGTATTTTTCCCAAAATTTTGGTTTTCACAGAAGAATTTTACATCCAAAATTTTAAGTTTCTAGAACCATTACGTCAGAAAATATTAAAATTACCGGAAGTACACTTTTTTTAGCCATTTTACCCTACTAAGAAGCGGAATTTCCGAAAAGTATTTTTCCAGAATGTTTTTTTACCGAATGATCCTACATTACAAATTTCAAGATTCTAGGGCCATTACTTCCGGAAATTAGAACGTACCTAAAGCTTACATTTTTACCCGTTCCACCCCGTAAGAAAAGGAAATTTCAAAAATTACTTTTTCCAGAATTTGTTTTCACTTCCTACATTCCAAATATCAAGTTTCTATGATCATTATTTCAGGATATATAAAAAGTACCATAAGTACCTGACTTTTTGTAAAAGGTACTTTTTATAAAAGGTACTTTTTATAAAAAGTACTTCTTATAAAAGGTACTTTTTTAAAAGGTGCTTTTTATAAAAGGCACTTTTTATAAAAGGCACTTTTTATAAAAGGTACTTTTTGTAAAAGGAACTTTTTGTAAAAGGTACTTTTTGTAAAAGGTACTTTTTATAGAAGGTACTTTTTATAAAAGGTACTTTTTATAAAAGGTACTTTTCATAAAAGGTACTTTTTATAAAAGGTACTTTTTATAAAAGGTACTTTTCATAAAAGGTACTTTTTATAAAAGGTACTTTTTATAAAAGGTACTTTTTATAAAAGGTACTTTTTATAAAAGGTACTTTTTATAAAAGGTACTTTTTATAAAAGGTACTTTTTATAAAAGGTACTTTTTATAAAAGGTAC
The DNA here is from genome assembly GCA_963921195.1 of Pegoplata infirma. Lineage (NCBI taxonomy): Eukaryota > Metazoa > Arthropoda > Insecta > Diptera > Anthomyiidae > Pegoplata > Pegoplata infirma. The sequence goes on from OY992537.1 coordinate 44,094,042, forward strand.
TTTTTATAAAAGGTACTTTTTATAAAAGGTACTTTTTATAAAAGGTACTTTTTATAAAAGGTACTTTTTATAAAAGGTACTTTTTATAAAAGGTACTTTTTATGAAAGTTCCCCCTAAGAAACGCATTTTCCAAAAATTACTTTTTCTAGAATGTTTTTTTACCGAAGGAGTCTACATTCCAAGTCTCAAGTTTCTATGACCATAATTTTAAGAAATAAAAAAAAGTACCAAAAGTACACTTTTTACCTCTTTTATCCCCCTTAGAATCAAAATTTTCAAATAGTATCTTTCCATATTGTTTTTTTAGCAAAGGATCCTACATTCCAAATTTCAAGTTTATATGACCATTATTTCAATAAATAAAAAAAGTACCAAAAGTACACTTTTTTACCCATTTTACCCCCGTAGAATCAACATTGGCCAAAAACCCAGCATTAGTGGATTTTTTTTCGGAAGGTGAACCTACATTGCAAATTTCGAGTTTCTAGGACTATTATTTAAGGATATATAAAAGGTACCAAAAGTACAGTTTTTTACCCTTTTTACCCCCTTAGAATCAACATTGGCAAAAGTCTAGCCGTAGGGGATCTACATTTCGTGAGGTGAACATACAGTCCAAATTTCAAGTCTCTAAGACCATTATTTAAAGAAATATAAAAGGTACCAAAAGTACACTTTTTTACCCATTTTACCCCTTAGAATCAACATTGGCAAAAACCCAGCCCTAGTGAACCTGTTTTCCGGGAGGTGAATCTACATTCCAAATTTCAAGTTTCTAGGACCATTACTTAAGGAAATATAAAAGGTACCAAAAGTACAGTTTTTTTACCCTTTTTACCCCCTTAGAATCAACACTGGCAAAAATCCAGCCTTACTGAATCTATATTCCAGGATGTGAACATACAGCCCAAATTTCAAGTCTCTAGGACCATTATTTCAGGAGGTATAAAAAGTACCCCAAAAGTACAGTTTTTTACCCTTTTTACCCCTTAGAATCAACATTGGCAAAAGTCCAGCCTTCGTGGTTCTATGTTCCGGGAGGTGAACATACAGTCCAAATTTCAAGTCTCTATGACCATTATTTCGGGAGATATAAAAAGTACCAAAAGTACAGTTTTTTACCCTTTTTACCCCCTTAGAATCAACACTGGCAAAAATCCAGCCTTAGTGGATCTATATTCCGGGAGGTGAACCTACAGTCCAAATTTCAAGTGTCTAGCTTCAGCGGTTTGGGCTGGGCGATGATGAATCAGTCAGTCAGTCAGTCAGTCAGTCACTCACTCACTCACCCAACTCTTTTATATATATAGATTGTCATTGCGTTTGTAACACTTCGAAATATTGGTCTAGGACCCCATAAAGTATATATATTCATGATCCTCGATCGATTCTAAGACGATCTAGCGATGTACGTCCGTCCGTCTGTCTGTTGAAATCACGCTAACTTTTGAAAGACCTTATGGAAGCTCCTGAAGTTCGGCATATATATTGGGAATTTACCTGGCTAGGCTGGTATTTCAATCCAGCGAAATCGGTCCAGTGATTCAAAATTTAAAAGCAAAAGAGGGAATTTCGGCAAGGATTTTTCGCGAATTTACGAGATAAAAAACACGATAACTTTCGAAAGGCAATTCTGAGGATGCTGAAGCTTGGAATATATATTTGTCGTTCCTCTGGCCTAGTTCAAAAGTCGATTTACAAAAAATTGGTGGTCAAAAAAATTGGAGGTCAAAAAATGTGGATTTTTTCAACTGTACTTAAAAAATTTCACTGTCTGTTTGGGTTATTGGAAAAATTATTTGTTTACTGAATAAAATCTATTTATTTAAATTTTTAATGTTTGAACTTGGAAAAAATCGACGATATTTTTAAAAAATGTTCTAAAAAATATCTACAAATAATTTCATTTTCCAGATCGACCACCATCATTATTTACTCAATCTAGACGCCATTAAGCTTAAATTAAAGCCATATAAATTACCTATACTACATTTTTTAAAATAATACTTATTTGATAATAATAACCTTATCTTTAACACATTGCGTCTATAATAAAAAATTTTCTAATGTATTGTCGCCCACTGTATGTCAATGCAACCTATTCAGAAATTCATGTGACATATGTTTTTCTGTAGCAGGACATTTGGAATGCCTCATTCGTATGGGAAGTATCTCAACCCTTAAGAACCGATTTGCATGATTTGCCATATCGGGACTTAGGGGCTCAAAAAATGGGGAAAAAAGTTTTTGGATTTTTAAGCCATTCGTTTCTAAGAAACTACATTATGGCCGCTGTTCAAAAAAAAGTAATTCACATAAAAAATCTGAAAATGAAAATTTTCGAATTTTTTGGGTGTTCTAAATTTCACATCCGAATTTCTTTTTCGTTTTGTTTCACATAAAAAAAATTTAGTGAAAGTAAAACGAATGCACTTTTTTCCTTATAATTTTTTAAATTTTAGTTATTCGATTTCAACTTCCAATGAAAACGTGATCAACAAAATACTAAACTTGATTTCATGTGATTCGGAAATTTTCATGTGAATTGAAAAGTTGTGAAAGATAGAACAGAGGCCTATGTTTCTATATGAGCGAAGCATTTTTTAATGCGTATCCTACGGTGACATAACCTTCTAAAAACTCGGCTTCGATAATTTTGGGAGGTATTTATGTAAAGACATAGACCTACGATATCCATATAATTACGACATAATCTTTTTTAAATTAAAGCCGACACGTAGTTTTGCTCTAGACGATATTCCAATTAATTCGTAAGTTATCGCAATTTTTCAAAAGCTCAACACTGTTCTATAAGGGGACAACGAAAATTTAAAACGCTGATGTGGCCGATAAGTCGAGACATCCCAACTTTAAAATCGTCTCTTTTATAAATATACTAGCTGAAGTGTCAGGCGTTGCCCGGGTTGACTTAGACATGAATTCTAAATTGCTTCTTCCCGGTGCCATCTATAGGGTCCAGTCATACATACTAATTTTTTTATGACAAAACATACATACATTCTGAAGAGCCGTAAAATTTCACTGAAATGAAAAATTTTGTTGTAACTTCACCCGAGTGCCATTTAGCGGGTCCAATTTTTATCAGGAAACTTATTTTTGTTTAATAAACATATCTTGTGAATTTAAGCCAAATTGTACTATAAATACAAAAAATGGAATTATTACGACAACAGCGACACCTATCGGGTCCAAATTTTTATTGGGAAACCTATTTTTGTTTAATAAATATATTTTGTGAATTTCAGCCAAATTGTACAATAAATACCAAAAATTTAAATATTGTGACAACAGCGCCACCTATCGGGATTGATCTTAAGAGAAACCTGGCTCCAGACTAAACTAATATATTATGCAAGTTTGATGTCAATCGGTCCAGTGGTTCTTAAGTTATAGTAACACGTACCCCGCACAAACGTTTTTATATGTATATGTATATTAGGGTGGTTTTTTATTTTATTTTTTTTTGGAATTTCGAGGAGCGCGCAGCGGATTTTTGTTTCATTTGATGTTAAAATAATTGTGTAAAAATTTGAGCTAAATCGGATAAAATTAACCCGAGGCGCAAGGAGGTCAAAGTTTCGAGCAAAAGCCAAAATGGCCAAATTTTGAAAAAACTTAAAAAAATGTAAATTTTGTAGAAATAAAAAAAATAAAATATTTTTTATTTAACTTTCTTGCAATAATACTCAGAAAAAATTATCTTTACTTTTTATGACGGCAGTAACACTTTCAAACATGAAATACAAAAATTACCATGCATTTTGGGGGGTACCTGATATGAGTGTTTTCGATTTTTTGAAAATTTTATTAAACAAAAAAATTAAATCTTACTATTCCATAGCAATGGATTATTAAATACATCCTAAGGCTTAAATATTTAAAAAATTGGGGATATCCATCGACTAAATTTTTTTTTGGAGTCATTTGACTCCTTGAAATCCACAAAACTCAAATGACTCCAAAAAAAAATTGAGTCGATGGATATCCCCAATTTTTTAAATATTTAAGCCTTAGGATGTATTTAATAATCCATTGCTATAAAATAGTAAGATTTAATTTTTTTGTTCAATAAAATTTTCAAAAAATCGAAATCATTTCAGGTACCCCCCAAAATGCATGGTAATTTTTGTATTTCATGTTTGAAAGTGTTACTGCCGTCATAAAAAGTAAAGATAATTTTTTCTGAGTATTATTGCAAGAAAGTTAAATAAAAAATATTTTGTTTTTTTTATTTCAACAAAATTTACATTTTTTTAAGTTTTTTCAAAATTTGGCCATTTTGGCTTTTTCTCGAAATTTTGACCTTCTTGCGCCTCGGGTTAATTTTATCCGATTTAGCTCAAATTTTTACACAATTATTTTAACATCAAATGTCGGGTTGAGATACTTCCCTTGTCAGACTCTAACTCTAACTCTCTCTAACTCTAACCCAAAATTATAGAGTAATGGAAATTGCCAAAATCTGGTAATACCTAGGCTGACCATTCGTACTGATTTGATCAGTACATGTACTGATTTTTGATCACGTGTACTGATCAAAAAACGTTGTACTGATTTGTACTGATTTTTTAAAATATGTACTGATTGTACTGATTTTTGAACATTTTAACATAAAAAATAATTTTGTTCGAAAATTCTGTACAAAAACTTAAATTTCCATAAGTTTTGTTTTTTATAAGTCTGAAAATGAGATAATCTATAATGAATTTATTCTAAGGAGATTAGAGTTCGTGAGTCAAGAGATTCCTTAACGGAAAAATGAATCTGAGCACGAGGTTATTTTGATCTTCCTAAATTTATATGAAAATGCGCACAGAATCTTTAAGGTTTTCTATAACGAAAAGTTCAATGGGCCGATGGATTTTTTATATTTTTTGAAAGGTGGTGTAAATTGCATAAATCCAAATGATTCTGAGATCTTAGAAGAGGTAATGTCATCAGAGCTTATTCGAAAAAGCACTCAGAAAATCAGGGCCTTTAAAAAAAAGACACGTGCTTATTAGCTGTGAAGTTTTCTTACAGGAAAAGTTGTAAAAACTTACGGAAAAAGTCTTCAAAATCTAAGGGATTTTCTTTTTCTCAAAACCTGTGGAATTTTGTTATATTTTCTGCACGGAAACTATTAAAATATTCAAATGAAGTCGTTTAAAATCAACTAAATTTTCTGCAAAATACAGCAGTTGTTTTTTGCAGTTGTTTTTTAACAGTTGTTTTTTGCAGTTGTTTTTAACAGTTGTTACTCAAAATATTTGGGGTCAAGTTAGTTTAACCGACATTTTTTGAGTGTTGAAAAAACATCAGTGTTTTCTCATAGAAAAAATTTTTAGAGAGTTGTTTCTAAAAAAAAACATAAAAACTTGGGCGTACTGATTTAAGCTCAGAAAAAAATGGTCAACCTAGTAATACCACACTAAAGTTCAAACGTAAAACAAATGTAAACAAAATACAATCTGCATTCTCACTGCATATCTGGTATCTTCCATTTCGCTCAGATTTCGATTTGTGATACAATTCCGTAAACAATACCATATGGTTTTTGTTTACTACATTTGCAAACGCTATTTGTTACATATCTCTGTACCTCTGCTCACCTAATTAGAAATTATTTAACCCTTTCACTACCGAATTTTTTTGGATAGGAATTTCTTGACCAAAATTTGCGAAAATGTAGATCTATGCTAAGTAAAAACGTTTTGTTGTTCTCGTTGGTCTACTGCGCCCTCTAGCGGAGCTGTTACAAAGCTGTTACATGAAATATCTCCAAAACGAGTGAATATTTTTTCAAGATTCGAATTTCGAATTTATTTGTATCTAAAAGTTCTACAAAATCCGCTTTAATAAGAGCTTGTACGATTATTATTCGATTTTTGAGAATTTTTTAACGTTTATTTTGTTTTGCAATTTTTTTACATTATTTGAAAAATTTACATTTTGCCAACAAATATTGCGTGTAGAGATATGTAAAACTTTTCTGACGACTTATTTTATAAAAATAAGTTTTTGTATTGAATTTTTGAGTAAAACTATTTTTTATGTGGAAACGTTCAAAAATCAGTACATATTTTAAAAAATCAGTACAAATGAGTACTTGGTTTTTTGATTTGTACACGTGACCAAAAATCAGTAAACGTACTGATTAAATAATTACGACTGGTCAGCCTAAGTAAAGGGGTTTTATATTTTGCTAAATAGTCTCGACAAGATCTTGACGAGATTTAAACACGTGTCGGCTATGTCGTGCAATAAATGACCAATATGAATTAATTTAAAATTGATTTTTTTTGAGATTATTCTATGAGAAAATCCTTCGAGCTAGAACAACCCTACTCAAAATATACTTTTTGTACCTTATTTTTTTTTTTTTCAAAATTACAAAATTTTCAAAATCTAATAATACTCCAATTACAATACATAGGAAAAAGTTTTACTGTAAAATAGTTAAACTTACCATAACATCATCACTTAGTTTATCAAAACCTAATTTTTCAAATGCTTTATCATCCGGAACAAAGAATGTGTAATTGGCTCCTGATACATGTGGTGCTATTTCAGCATTATTCAAAAACCTGCAAAATACAAAATATCATAAATCACAAAATATGTACAACATTGGAAAGACACACAGCAGCAAATTTATTCATAAGACTAAAAATATTTAACAACAACATTACATACAACCGAACTACATTACATACCTGGTGATTTGTGTAAATCTAGGATCTCTTTCCAAAGCCAAAAAGGAATGTGACAAAAATTGTGCACCAAACCAGGGGAAGGCCAGCAATGGTGGTGTTTCTTTATCCTTGTGCATCTTTATAAATTAGAATGATAGAAGGAGGAGATGAGGAGAAAAATACAAACAAACAAACATTCATTTATAAATATAAATCATTTAAACACTATTCCATAACACACCATTTACCTGATGCAATTTGGATACAACAGCTTCGGAGACAAACAAAACTTCTGTAATAATAAATACCTGATTACCATTAGACAATGCATAATCGGACATTATGGATACGTTGTTCACAGAAGGTAAAGCTAAAGGCCAAACAAACAATGAACATATAAAGAGCACACACACAGTTCAGCACCCAGATGATGATGGGGATGGTGGTGGTAGGGATGTGAGTAAAACATAAATCAAAGATTATTATTATAAATCTGTAAACAAACAATATGCTAAATATTTATAAAATTTAATTATGCTTACGTTGACCTCGGAAGATGACATTTTCACCACCCATGGTGCGTACAACCATCTGATCCATATTCTTAACATCATTCATACGCAACGGTTTCTGGGTGGGTAGGAAATGATTGCGCAATACACTTTCGGTAAAATCTTGTACACTAAATGGATAGAAACCCCAATCGATGGGATGCCAACGTTGAAAGGCATTGTCGGTGGGTATGAGTATAGTGTACGAGCCATCGTCCATTATTTGTGTAAGATTACTTTTAGACAGGAAATGCTGGAAAACTTTTGTGCCACTTTTCATGCTGCCAAGAAATGACATTAAAGGACTAGCCTTTGACTCCTTTAGAATGGGTTCATTTTTCGTATGTGCAATGTTGGTCGTAGAGTTGCGCATCTCTAAACGTTGTGGTTCATTGTAACGACTGCATTGTAAAATTTACCCAGAAAAAAAAAAAATTTAAAGAAAAAGAAACACATACAATTTATGCCAGAGCCTTAACAAACGGATGTTAAAAATGTTTTGCAAAATTTATTGATTGTCAAACTTTTTTTTTTGTATAGATATAGAAAAAAAAAACCAAACTATAGTTTTTTAAGTGTTCTCCAATTTTTGCCCAAAAATAAAACAAGCACATGCAAAAGTTTATTTTAATTTATGGTCTATTTTAAACAGAACAGAGGCTGTAGATCTAAGGGGGGAGAAAAATCTGATAGTGCAACATAATGACAACAACCCGATCATAATGGACCTCAGAGTCTTGACGTAAAACGTCAGCAGCCACTAACAAACTAACACTAACAAGGCACACCCCTCTTCTGGCAAGTTAAGGTTGTGTTAAAATGATGACAAAATCGGCAAATGGCATCTCACTCCTCTTTGTTTTGAACTTTAAAAATCGTTAACACGAAATTATTATCTGATCCTGTTTTCGAGTTATTGCTAATTTATTACAGTGTTCGACAACAAGAATCTCCCATTGAAAAATCCAACCTATTCTTATAGATTTCGTTCTCCTGAATCCAAATCTGCTATTCAATTATTTCTAGAACGTTTTTGAGATTTTCTCCGGAAAAAAGTCAAAAACTAATAATATCGCACTTTTGGTGGTCCACTGTTCCGTTTCAAGATATGTGCCGTTTTAAAGATATTCGCGTTTGAAAAGTTTTCCACGCGAAAATCTCGAACGCAAATATCTAAAAAACGGAACATTCTAGAAAAATTTGGACTGGAGTTTTGGAATCAGGAGGTTCAATTTATATAAAATCAAGTCCTATTTGTTGCAAGAAACATAACAGTGGCCCCCCAAAAGTGTGAATTTTTTTTTTTTTTTTTTACTTTTTTACAGTTAATATCTCAAACGTACGTGCTAGAAAAAAATGGATGCCAGATTTGGATTCGGGAGAGCAAAATCTATACGAATCAATTGGATATTTCATTGGTAGGTTTTTGTTATCGAACAGGGCAATTATTTAGCAAAAACTCAAAAACAGGATCAGCTAGGATTTTCATGTTAACGATTTTTACAGTTCAAAATAAAGAGGAGTGAAATGCCATTAGCCGATTTTGTCACCATTTTGGCACAACCTAAAGTTGCTTGAAGAGGGGTGTGAAGGGAGGTCTTTACAGGGCACCCACCGATTTTCCTGAAACTTGAATATGGGAAAGAGGGGAAAAAATAAGGTTATGTTAGAAGTGGCGAAGTTAAAGACTCCTCACATGGACCGGATGGCAAAACCACAATAATTCCTCAGCGACGCTGATAGAACGCGTATGTCCTCATCGCGAATTGTACTATTTGCCTTAGGTCGACATTCGAAACCGTTTCCAAACTCTCGAAGTCATGTCCGGCCAATATGTGCAGTCGGGTTCTAGCCAAAGCAGGACATTGGCAAAGAATATGTTCGACCGTTTCCTCAGTGTTAGGTTCATCGCACCTTCTACAGCTGGCATCGGAAATAAGTCCCATTTTCTTTCTATGATAACCTATAAGGAAGTGAGTATACGGCAGTTCCGTCTGGTGAATGAGAGTAAAAAGTTAGTTTCTTCAGATTGTATCATGACCACAATCTTCTACTGATCGTGCTTGTTGTTAGCTCTCTCTACTTTCTGTTAGCCATATCAGCGTTTTGAATGTCGCGTAGCGATCTGAAGTGCTGGATTGGTGGATCAATATGTACAGAAATTCCAATACCATCAGCACCTTGTTTCGCGCTCTCGTCCGCTCTCTCTTTCCCTTGAATACCTATGTGGCCTGGTACCCATATTAGTTTCACCTTGTTCATACTCCCTAAACTTCCTAAACATTCGAAAACTACTTTCGACTTGATAAAAAAACTTTTAAGAGCTGTAAAAACTGTAAAAAAAATTAGAACTAACATAAACAAACGCCGCGATACGGGTCTTCTAATTTAGCCTCTAATTTCACCCCTCACTCTCAGAATCGACCTAACTGTTGCTAACCTGAATTTGTTCCACAGTGTAATAGTAGTTGTTTTAAACTACAATTTCAGTTGTTATCGAATGACAAATTCCGGGTTTGGTGATCGTGATTTACTTGTTAAGCACAGCAGTAAAGTCGGCTCTCAGGTTAAGAGAGTCGCAAATGCTTAAGCAAGGCTCTAGAGGACACTTGACCATATTTAGTACGGTGGGCGGGACGGAACGGGAACAGAGAACCGAATATATCTCACTACAGACGAACTTTCACAGATCCTTCGAAGTCCAAATACCGACTAGGGAAGACAGGGCGGAAATCTCTGTTATAACAGAGAATGCGATATCAATCTTTACGGACGGATCGAAGATGGATATAGGTACGGGTTCGGGAGAGTACTCTGAATGCCTCGAAATCAGGGCCTCATTGAGACTTTTGGATAAGTGTAGTGTTTTCCGGGCTGAGGTTCTTGCAATTGATAAAGCCCAGCCGATGATTAAGACAAGGCACCTTCGTACTTGCGACATTAAAATTTTCGTGGATAGTCTTGCAGCTCTGAAGGCCTTAAAATCAAACAGTGCTAAATCGGGAATAGTTAGGAATTGTATATAATCCTTTCGTCGAATCAGTTAGCACACAATCAAGCTAATTTGGGCCGCTTGGAACGAATTGGCTAATGAATGTGCGAGAAATGGCTCTGAATTGATGGGAGAACGTGTAGAACCTAATATCTCGGTTCCTATAGTGGAATTGACGAACAAAATTGATAGGATATCTGAGAATAGAATGAAGGATAGGTGGATATCACTGACTACGTGCAGAATATCGAGAACCCTGTAGCCACTGCCAAATTCCAAGTGGACAAAGAGCCTTCTTGCTTTTGGCAAAAGGACGGTTAGCCTATTAGAACACTGTATAATTGGCCAGATGCCCGTGCGTATGGGAATTTCTGATAGAAGATTTTGTAGAAGTTGTGGGGAAGTGGAGGAGGAGGAGTCAGTGAAGACTTGTTATGTGAATGTCCGGGTCTTATGAGAAGCCGCCTTAATCATTTGGGACAAAGATAGCCTAAACGATGTCTCATTGACGTCTCTAGCAGAATACCTTAGGGAATCGGTGTGGTTTAAGAAGTAGAACTTTGTATTAGAGGGGTAGTAGGGAAATAGAATTAAGGGAATCACAATGGGCTTTATGGCCTCCGAGTGAATTCGCCTAATGGCGAACGCCCATCCAACCTAACCTAACTTGTTAAGGGCTACAAAAATGGCGTTGGAATTTTTGTTGTATCTCTTGAATAGTAGAACACGACCACCAAATTCCCGAAAGCTATCCGAATAATAGTTTTTAAGATATGTGCATTTTAAAAATTTCGGGAATGCGAAATTCAAAATTAGGACCCAATAGGGTCCCCACATGTGTAAAGTTTACCATTCCCGAAGGATCGCCATTAGTTTTGATTGCAATTTTGTCCCGTTTCGCCCTACCTTTCTTAGATTTTGTGACATGGTAATTAAAGTTTTCGGATTTTATTTTTAGGACACAATTTGAATGCGAATTTTTAATTAAAATTTCGCACCCATTGGCTTCACACGTGGATAGGGGACGTAGGCTCTATTGCGAAAGCTATCCGAGTAATAGTTTTTAAGATATGTGCATTTAAAAAATTTCAGAAATGCGAATTTTTGGATTCAAAATTAGGACCCAATAGAGTCCAAACATGTGTAAAGTTTACGATTCCCTATAGGATCGCCATTAATTTTGATACGAATTTTGATCCGTTTCGCCCTATCTTTCTTAGATTTCAAGACATGATGATTCTAGTTTTCGGATTTTATTTTTAGGACACAATTTGAAACTTAAATACTACAAAAACTATAACTCGGTATTCAATGGACGGTTTTTACAATTCAAGAGCTACAAAATTGCTTCGCAATAGAGCCTATCCACCTCTATCCACCGTGTGGACACAATGGGAGCGAAATTTTAATTAAAAATTCGCATTCTAGAAAATTTTAAAATGTTAATATCTCGGGTAGTAGTTCACACACGATAAAAAGTCCAAAGATATTTTTGTTGCTAGTTGCTCGTAGAACTCCACCGTCAATACCCAAAAGCCCTGAGAACAAAAGTTTTTAAGTTATATAATTTTCAACATTTTTAGGCCAAAAACCAGGAAATGGGGGGCTCTAGTAAAAATAACTTCAAACACTCCCCCTCACACCTACAACTCTTACACAAATTTGCAAACTAAAAATATAAACTTATTGTTAGCACACTTACCTATTACTGCCTTCCTGTATATTACGTTTCGAATAGGGTGACTTCCGATCACCCAAATATCCATCAATAGCCAAAGCAATTAGATTGTCATTGATGCGTACTCGGTGTAGTATATGAAAACCATTCAGTAGCCAAACAACATTGTTGTTGGGGGATTTTTCTAATTTACGAAAAACTATTTTATGACCATTACCATTACCAAACGATGAGGAGTTCTCCTCATCAGCATAGTTATCAAAAGCACGACCCGGCACCATATGCTCAAGCATGAATTCTTTCAAACGAGGTTTTTCAATGGTACGTACATCAATTTTGGGTATAATCAAAGTGAATGGAATATCTGAAAGTATCAATTAAAAAAAAAAGTAAAAAATAAATGTATTGAAATCATCATTTATGGAGAAAAAGGATTACTTATACTACTACTGGGTGGTATGTATTTGCATTTGAAAAGGATTAAAAAAAAAAATAAATAACAAAACAGTGCAATTAGTTTTTTCGATTTAATGGGGTTTCCTATTGCACAAACATTCACAAGGGAAGTATTCCAACTCTTATGAACCGATTTGCCTGAAACTTAAAATATATAAAAAAGAGACAATTTTAAGGTTGGGGTGTCTCGGCTAATCGGCCATATCAGTGTTTAAAAATTTCGTTGTCTCCTTATAATACAATGTGGACCTTCGGAAAACTTTCGATAACTCCCGAACTAATAGGAATATTGTCTAGAGCAAAAATACGTATCGACTAAAATTTAATAAAGAATATTTTGTATTCATATGGATATCGTAGGTCTATGTCTTTATATAAATACCCCAGAAAATTTACACATTTTATCAAACAAATATTTAACGAAGCCGAATTTTTGCAAGGTCATGCCCTTTGTTCTCATATGTATACTAGAGTGGCACTTAAAAATTAAATTTTCGAATTTCAAAATGCGCGGGTCGGAATATTGTGTAATTGCGTCTAAAAATGATTGTGTAAAAATTTCAGGAAAATCGAATAACTTTAACCCGTGCCGCTTTGAGGTCAAAGTTTCGGGTTTTTGGGGAAAAAGGACGATGATTTGAAAAAAAAAAATAAAAAAATGGTTTTATGAAATTAATTGAAATAAATTTTTTTATTTAGCTTTTACTCAAAACTGCTTGGAAAAAATTATGTCAACTTTGTATGACATCATTAACCCGTTCAAAATTTTAAGCTAAAAATTACCATGAATTTAGGGGAGTACTTCAAATGAGTATTTTCGATTTTTTAAAAATTTTATTAAACAAAATTTTTAAATTCATCATTTCTATACAAGTCACTTATAAAAAACATCCTAAAGATTAAATATTAAAAAAATTGGGGATATACACCGACTCAATTTGTTTTTGGAGCCGTTTGATTTTTGTGGATTTCAAGGAAATTAGAATTTTGTGTAAGTTTTTTTTTATGAAAATCGATTTTCGAATAAACTGACCAAATTTAAATTTTTTGTTGCTTCTTTTGATCAAATTAATTCAGTTAAGAACTATTAACTTTATTAGACATCGTTAACCCATATTGGCAGGGGGCAAATGTGACCCAAGCAGCAAATTTAAAGTTTGTTTCTAGAATTTTAAGAATTTTATTGTTTCAAAATCATTTTGGTGGTCTATTACATACTAATTTATAGTGTCCGACCGAATATTTGGCTTCGGCATTGGCCAAAGAGCTGCACTCGGCCAGTATTCGGCTTCGGCTACATTTTTGGCCAAATATGGCCATATACCGAATAATTATATAAAACTTGTACGAATGTGTTAAAAAATGTTTTTTTGAAAAAACAAACACTAAAAAAAAGTCTTGCACTCAAAAAAAAATTAGTATGTAATAGACCACCAAAATGATTTTGAAACAATAAAATTCTTAAAATTCTAGAAACAAACTTTGAATTTGCTGCTTGGGTCACATTTGCCCCCTGCCAATATGGGTTAACGATGTCTAATAACGTTAATAGTTCTTAACTGAATTAATTTGATCAAAAGAAGCAACAAAAAATTTAAATTTGGTCAGTTTATTCGAAAATCGATTTTCATAAAAAAAAATTTACACAAAATTCTAATTTCCTTGAAATCCACAAAAATCAAACGGCTCCAAAAACAAATTGAGTCGGTGTATATCCCCAATTTTTTTAATATTTGATCTTTAGGATGTTTTTTATAAGTGACTTGTATAGAAATGTTGAATTTAAAAATTTTGTTTAATAAAATTTTTAAAAAATCGAAAATACTCATTTGAAGTACCCCCCTAAATTCATGGTAATTTTTAGCTTAAAATTTTGAATGGGTTAATGATGTCATACAAAGTTGACATAATTTTTTCCAAGCAGTTTTGAGTAAAAGCTAAATAAAAAAAATTTATTTCAATTAATTTCATAAAAAGATTTTTTTATTTTTTTTTTTTCAAATCATCGTCCTTTTTCCCCAAAAACCCGAAACTTTGACCTCAAAGCGGCACGGGTTAAAGTTATTCGATTTTCCTGAAATTTTTACACAATCATTTTTAGACGCAATTACACAATATTCCGACCCGCGCATTTTGAAATTCGAAAATTTTATTTTTAAGTGCCACTCTAATGTATACATTAGAGATGTCCTTAAAAACGAAAATCACAATTTTATACCTGGTAGGGTCCAATATTGTTCTTTAGTATCTAAAAATGAGTGAGCCAAAATTTGGGACAATCGGCTAAAAATAACTCGTGCCGAAAATGGATTGAAGTTTTGGGACATTCTTATATGAATGAAAAATGCTTTTTTTCTAGTTTTTGGAACAATATTGGTATTTGATATTTTTTGATAAATTTTTTGTGAAATAATATGAAAATGGTATTAAATTACCTTTCCAAAACGACTAAAAAAATTAAAATCGGATGAAAAATAAGCATTTTACGCATACATGCCCCAGACCATTGTATGGTTTTTAGAGCCAGAATTTCAAAATTTTCAAAATTTTTAGGCAAAAAAATAATAAAAATTTAATTCTACTTTATGATCAAATTGAAAACATGTTAAAGATTAAAAATATCAGTTATGGTAGTCAAGCTTTTTTTTTATTTGGCGCGGGTAGTGATAAAATTTCCAAATAAAATGCGTTTTTCTACAAATATTAAGCAAGTTTTTGAAAATTTGTGCTCCATTGTGCGGATCGAAGTGTAAAACGTAAATTCTGTATCTTTTGGGAAATCGGATATTTGCAGATATTTTGTATTATAGAAATGTATAACGTCTCAAATTTGTCATTTCACCTCGACGAAAACGGGTTAAAGATGCCCGAATTCTCAAAAAATTTACAGAATTTATGTATTTCACTTCGTATAATACAATACAGAAAATTGTTTCCCATATTAGCTAAATTATATTAGAAAAACACATTTTCTTTGGAATCCGCGGAAATTATATCACTACCCACGCCAAATGAAAAAAAAGTTAGACTACCATTTCTGTTAGTTTTTATCTATAACATGTATTTAATATAATTATAAAGTAAAATTTAATTTTTTTTATTTTTCTGCCTAAAAATTTTAAAAATTTTCAAATTTTGGCTTTAAAAACCACACACAAAAAAATTTTTTTTCCATGAACGATTTTCATAGTATTTATGAACAAATTCATACAATTTATTACTTTTTCATAATATTTATAAACATTTTCATAGTATTTATGAAAAATGTTAAAAATTCCTAAATTTCACATATTATGATTTATTCATAAATACTATGAAAAAGTTTATAAATATTATGAAAAAGTAATAAATTGTATGAATTTGTTCATAAATACTATGAAAATCGTTCAAAAAAATTTTTGTGTGCATGCAATGGCCTGGGGCATGTATGCGTAGAATGCTTATTTTTTATCCGATTTGAATTTCTTTAAGCTTTTTGGAAAGGTAATTTATTACCATTTTCATATTATTTAACAAAAAAATTAACAAAAAATTACATATACCAATATTTTTCAAAAAACTAGAAAAAACTTGTTTTTTCATCAGATAAGAGTGTCCCAAAACTTCAATCCATTTTCGGCACGAGTTATTTTTATCCGATTGTCTGCAAATTTTGGCTCACTCATTTTTAGATACTAAACTACAATTTAGGACCCTACCACGTATTAAAAAATGATTTTAAAAAATTACCTTAGTCGTTAGGACACCTTTAGTATACATCATATAGTTTCTTAGAAAGAAATGTCTGAAAAATTCAAAAAACTATATTTTTTACATTTTTTGACCCATGTTTTGAACCCCTAAGACACCGATATGGCCGATAAGCCGAGACAACCCAACTTTAGAATTGTCCCTTTTATATATATTTCAAGTTTCATGAGAATCGGTTCATAAGGGTTGAGATACTTCCCTCGTCAGAGCATTAAAAGAATTATTTCATATGTAAATGCATTTACTCAAAATTTAATGTTAAATCAATAAACATTAGACATATTTATATAAATTCTTTTTTACTCCGTTTAATTTTTACATTTAATTACAATACATTTTTATTAATTTCAACATAACCGAAACCAAACCAAGGGTTGTTTTAGGTTATGTTGATTCGATTTCAAGTGGAAATCGAACCCACGGCCCCAGTTTCCAAGGCTTAAGGGGCCCCCTTGAATAAACATTATACATTTTAAAAACTGGAATTCCTTTTATCTGTGTAAATACTAGAGTTGTCAATTATTCGAATTTTTACTTTGTTCGAATAATTCAAATAATTGTTTTTGTTCGTTCGATCAAACGATAAAATCTAAAAAAATATTCGATTAATCAATGAGAATAACGAATAAAAAAAGTGGCTATAAAAAAATATTTTTATTAAGTTTAAAGTTTCTTAAGTTGGGGGGGATTCGGCGGGGGACGTTGGAGGACACATTTTTCCTCTTCACATAAATGTTTACAAATTCATTTATTGCGATATTTACGCCTAAAAAACATGCTTTTGTCATTATTTTCTATAACCACGCCCTTAAAATCTTGGTCCAAATGTAGGTCAATGAACTTCATATGGCATAAAAATATTTCATTTGTTGAACAAATATAAGTAGAAAAAAATTTTTAAAAAATACTGTTTTTCTGGTGGTGTTTTTGTTCTTTAAGGGTGAACATTTTTCCCCTCGTTCGATTTTGTCTCGGAACTTAACCAGCCTATAACCAGAAGACATAAACGTGCTTAACTTCAGGAGTATAGCTCTTTTATTTTGGACTGTATCGTGCCCTTTTCAGACGGACGGACAAACGGAAATCGCTAGAATATCTTATAATCGATCACTGATCAAAAATATATTTACTTTATGGGGTTCTAGACCGATATTTCGATACTGTAGTTAGAGGGTATAAAAAAATAATTGTTCGATTAATTGACATAAATTAATCGATTTATTCGTTATTCGAAAATCGAACAAGAGTTTGGTTTTGTTTGATAGATTAATTGAATTATTCCTAATCGGCTGACAACTCTAGTAAATACTTAAGTTCTATTTTAAGAAAGAGTTTTTAAAAATTTAAATTTTTTGAATAAATTAAATGTTATACAATGTATGCATGTTTAAATATTACAAAGTATCACATAGACTTTCAATTACTCATTATTATCATCACTTATTTAAATGTTAATGTTGATTATTTATATAAAAATCGCCTTCTTTGTAAGGTGGTATACACTTGGTAACGATAAACAGTTTAAAGTTACAGTCAACCAAATATGAAAGAAAAATTAACGAAATATGATTGGGAAATTGGGATCAACTTTATTTTCAGTTAAAACAACTGACAAATGAAGAGTTATTTTAACAGACAAATATATTTCTGTGTGAGAAAAAAGTTAACTTAAAAATGGAAAAATTAACTAAATTTAAACAAAAGCGAGTGAGAGTGTTATGTGGCATTCACACTTGCTGTTTTGAAGTGTTCAAGAGGGAGATGTTTAAGAAAGTCTTTGTTCTGTGCCCATTACGTTTTTGCTTTGTTACTGGTGTTTTGTTGAAAAACTTGTCCTAAACAAGTGCGAGTGCCATATTACATTCGGCTATGGCGAATCTTTTATACCCTCCAAAATGTAAAAAAAAAAATTTTATATCCACGCCCACAAAAGGAGCGGGTAAAACTTTTTTTATTTTATTATCCGCTGGGTCCACATCTATGATTTTAAAATTCTTCTGACATAAGAATGTTGCATTTGCTTAGAAAAAGTACAAAAAACCCTACAAAAATGCGGTTTTTCTGAGATTGGTTTAGTTCTCCAAGGGGGAATTTTTTCTCCGATTTTGCCCATTTCCGAACTTAACATGCCTAGGAATATAAGACATATTCGTGCCAAAATTCGGAAGTCTAGCTCTTTTATTTTGGACTTTATCGTGTCTTCTACAGACGGGTAGACGGACAGATGGACGGAAAGACGGACGGCCATCGCTAGAATGTCTTAGAATCGATCATTGATCAAAAAAATATATACTTTATGGGGTCCTAGACCGATATTTCGATGCCTTACACACGGAATGACAAGTTAGTGAGTATACCCCCATACCGTGGTTGGAGGGTATAATAATAATGAATTAGCTCCATCATGTTTTATTTCTTTTAAGTTCATATCGCTCCTTTACTTGTATAGTGTCATAACTCAAAATATTTGATTTTGCAGAAAACACGTTTAAAGTTTACTATTGAAACTGGTTTTTAATTGAAAAAGGCCGGTACATGGAAAATGTAATATGGCGTGTACTCTTCTCAAACGGTGAGTTTAAAAGATATTAATACGAATTTTTGACACAATATAAAGCACGATATAACAAATAATTCTGCATCATTAACTCAAAAAACGCATTTTTTGAGTTATGACACTATACAAATAAAGGAGCGATATTTTCTTTAAAATAAGAATAGACAACATTATTTAATATTAGGTTAGGCCATGTTCACACTACAAGAACTTACCATGGTAAGTTGAGATGATTTTATGATTTTTCTTTATGCTAGTACAATTTGAGATGATTTTGTAAATCACTATGTGATTTGTTTAATGGAAAATCACATAGTGATTTTAAAATCACGCAAGTCTGTATACAGTATTAGTTTGAACTTAACAAGTAAGAGAGTTAATTTGGGCTGTGCCGAATCGTTTATACCCTCCAACAAGTTACAAAAATAAAAAAATAAAAGAATTACGGGGGCGCTTTTGTCTGGGGGGCTTCGGCTAGGGATGTGGGGGACACTCCTCCCCACTCGCAATAATGTTTACTAATCCATTTACTATGCTATTTAGTAAAGTTATACAATTTTATCATTATTTATATCATTTGTTTTATAACCCCGCCTTCAAAGAGCGGCGAGCCGAAAAAAAATTACATTATCTAATCTCCCGGGTCCAAGTGAAGAACTTTGAACTTCTTCTAGCATAAAAATGTTTCATTTGTTTAACAAAAATACAAAAAAAGAAACACTTTAAAAATGGTGTTTTTGAGAGGTTGGTTAGGTTCTTTATGGGGGAACTTTTTTCCCCCTGGTTCGATTTTGCCCATTTACGAATTTAACCTGCCTTTTACCGTTATTTTGGACTGTATCGTGTCATCTACATACATACAGACGGACAGATGAACATCATAGAATGTCTTAGAATCGATCATATATCAATTATATATATATAATTTATAGGGTCCCCGACCGATATTTCGATGCGTTACAAACGGAATGAAAAAGTTAGTATACCCTTACACTCTGGTTAAAGGATATAAAAAAAATCAAATAAGAGTGTTCAATTAGATTGTGTCGAATCTTAAGGGGGTTTTTTGATTCATCGGGGGCTGTAGAGGATACCTCATCTGTTTACGAACTTAACCTGCCTGTGAACAATTAAAATAAGGGGGTAATCATACAACCCGTTGGACGAAATTGCTATATTTTTATAATATTGTACATTAGGGTGGAGCAAATATAGGTTTTTTCGAATTTCGAAAACGTCGGGGTCGGGAAAGTTGCCTTTTGGGGTCGATATTAACCCCCAAAAATATAGGACCTGTAGTTGCCCTACAAAAAAAAAAAAATTACCATAAAAACACTTTTTCAGTAATGTCCAAATAGAAACAAATATTTAAAAAAAAAAAAGTTTTTTTTCACTTTGTTCGGGACTTTCCGATTTTCAAGTCAAAAAAGGAACCCAAAGCCATTGCCCTACAGGTCCAATATTGTTGTAGGTTAATATCGACCCCAAAAGTAACTTTTCCCGACCCCGACGTTGTCAAAATTCGAAAAAAGCTTTATTTGCTCCACCCTATTGTATATGGGTGCGTATGATTATTCCCTTATATTAACTGCTGGATCTGCGTCTGCAATTAGAAATAGTCGTTAAGGAGTCTAGCTCTTTAATTTTGGACTGCATCGTGTTATCTACAGCCAGGCGGATGGACGGATATAATTAAAATGTCTTATAGATCAATTATATCATGTATCAATAATCTGCATTAGAGTTTACTACTTGTAGTATAGGGCTTTTATATTTGCTAAATATTCTTGACAATGGAATCTGACAAATTCCGAAACAAGTGTCGATTAACGGCGTACGGACATAACGCCCAAGTGCATATCGCCCAATTCAAAAAAGTCATTCCACCCAAAAAAAATGTGTGTTAGTTGTTGTTGCAAAATTTTTTGGACGATATGGCCATTATTTTTGGGTATTTTAACAATTTTCTTTAAATTAATATAAATTATCAAAAATGTCATAGCGCCCAAAAAAATAATCATAAAACTCGCCAATATTGTTTTTTTATGACAATGTTTTAAAGGTTTTATGCGTAGCCGGCCTTCGGCCGGGCTTAGGGATTACAAGATCCATGCATTAAACCCACCCTCTCCGCAAAGTAAAGTTTCTAGGGTAGCAGGCCTTAACACTATCAAAATTTGTTATGCATCAAAAAGGCCTGATAACCAAAAAAAACTTTGGTTTGCAGAGAGGGTGGGTTTAATGCATGGAGTATGTAATCCCTAAGCCCGGCCGAAGGCCGGCTACGCAGAAAACCTTTATTACAAAAAAACAAATCATAGAAGTCATAATTTCGACATTTCGCCCAAAAAAAATATTTTGGATTTTTTGACAATTTTGTTTTGGGAGAAATAACATTTTTAGACCTTTCATTTTGGGCTATATGTCGCAGCTAGGGCGATATGACATTTACGGTTTTGGGCGATAAGACCTTGGGCGCTATGTCCGTACGCCTCGATTAACTCTTGCAAAAATTACCAACATAAATAAATTTAAAAAGGAAAAATAATTTTCTGTTTTAAAAATTATTCTATGAGAATATCATAGTTTTAATTAGTAAAGGAAATAATGACCTCGAGCCAGAATAAACCTAAAAAAGAATAATATTTTAAAGGTCGAATAAAGTAATTTTTATTGTTTAATAAAAATTAATCAGAAATTTATTTAAATAATTTAAATTTAGTGAAATAATCTTAATAACTACATATGGGAAGGTGGAGTCCCCAACCGATTTAGCATAGCCGAATTTAACACTCTTACTTGATTTATTTCTTTTACATTTTTTTACATTTTAAAGCAAATAAAAGATTCCACCTAGCAGAATGGCCCACTCGAGTGTAAGATCTTACACTATTTCTTGTCACCCACTGTATGCTCAAGTCTTGGATTGTTTGTGTGTATCATTTTGTGTATAATAGGTCGGTTACTTTAATTAATTATTCTTAACACATTACAGGTGTGTTCTAGTATAAAACATTTTTATATTTCACTTAAAATTTTATTTGGTTATTTTCATTCTGGTCTTGTTCAAATTTAATTTAGCAAATCTTTTGTATGGAAGTAGTTGAGTGTGCTTATGTTCGTTTATTTTATTATTTTTTTTTGTTTAATTCTAAACACATTTACCTTACGGCATACCATGTATTCTGGTGAACATTTATACATATTTTTGGCAAAAAGTTTTCTTTGTTTTTTTTTTTTATTAAAGGAATTTGTGGAATTTCTTTTTTGTTGAAAAAACTTTTATATTCTAAAATAATTAAAAAGTACTTTATTGTATGTTGTCTTAAACACGATTAGTGCAGCAGGTCTGCTTGAGCTAGAGATGGGAACGTGAGAGGATTTTGATTTAAGATCACACAAGAACTATTCTAATTGTCTCCTTAACTCACGACAGTTTTTAACCAATTTCTTTTAGCGTGAGAAACACTTAACATGTAAATTGTATCTGTACTTTTACTAACTATATTTGCTGATTTCCAAACGATTATTGCTGTTGCAGCTTGTCTAGTTTTCGGGATAATGGCCTCATGCTTCGTCCCAACCGTCTTTAACTTCCAGGTGCGAATACTGTACACTCAAAATAATAACTCTGTAAAATACTCTGTAAAATGACTGTAATCTCAATTCAACAGATATTTGACAGAGTTTTCTGTCAAAATACAGATTTTAAGAAAATACTTTGTATTTTGTTGTGACAAAAAAAACAAAGTTTTCTCTGTTATATTACTTTTAACTTTGTAATCTTAATTTTACAGATAATTAACAGAGTTTTCTGCTAAAATACAGATCTAAGCAAAATACTTCGTATTTTTTTATAACCAAAAAAGTTTCTGTTTTGAGTAGTTTTTGTTTTTGTTACCAAACATAAAAATTTTATCTGTATATTTTTTTTTTGAGAAAAAGTTGAAAGAGTAGCAAAAAAAAGTTATCAAATTTTTTTTTCAGAAATCTAAAAATTTTACAAAATAACATGCATTTAACTAAACTCTGTAAATTTACAGAGTTTTTTCTGCAATTTTTTTTTTTTGCATCAAATTTATTTTAGAATTATACACTCAAAATAATAACTCTGTTAAATTACAGAAAAACTCTGCTAATTTAACAGAGTATACCATACTTTTCCAGCTAACAACATTTCTTGGTAATTTTAATAAAAAAATTTGTAAAATGATTTTGACAGAAAAAACTGTTAATTTACAGAGTTTATAGTAAAATATTGGTTAAATATAAAAGCTTTTTTACAGAGAAAGCTCTGTAATTTTACTATAAAACTCGGTAAAATGATTTGGCAAAAAAAAAACTGTTAATTTACATTTAGCAAAGAAAACTATGTAAATTAACATATAATTGTAAAATACATTTGATGCAAAAAAAATTTACAGAAAAAACTCTGTAAATTTACAGAGTTTAGTTAAATGCATGTTATTTTGTAAAATTTTTAAAAGATTTCTGAAAAAATTTTTTTGATAACTTTTTTTTGCTACTTTTTCAACTTTTTCTCAAAAAAAAAAAAATTTACAGATAAAATTTTGATGTTTGGTAACAAAAACAAAAACTACTCAAAAAAGAAAACTTTTTTGGTTATAAAAAAATACGAAGTATTTTGCTTAGATCTGTATTTTAGCAGAAAACTCTGTTAATTATCTGAAAAATTAAGATTACAAAGTAAAAAGTAATATAACAGAGGAAACTTTGTTTTTTGTCACAACAAAATATAAAGTATTTTCTTTAAATCTGTATTTTGACAGAAAACTCTGTCAAATATCTGTTGAATTGAGATTACAGTCATTTTACAGAGTAATTTACAGAGTTATTATTTTGAGTGTATTTAAATTTACATAGTTTTCATAGCTAAATGGGGTTTATTTAACCAATATTTTACTAGAAACTCTGTAAATTAACAGTTTTTTTTTGTCCAAATCATTTTACAGAGTTTTAAAGTAAAATTACAGAGTTTCTCTGTAAAAAAGCTTTCATATTTAACCAATATTTTACTATGAACTCTGTAAATTAACAGTTTTTTTCTGTCAAAATCATTTTACAAAGTTTTTTAGTAAAATTACCAAGAAATGTTGTTAGCTGGAAAAGTATGGTGTACTCTGTTAAATTAGCAGAGTTTTTCTGTAATTTAACAAAGTTATTATTTTGAGTGTAAAAGTCTTTCTTGCTTATGAATCTGGGGTGTCCCACTACTATATTTTGGTAGAATTCAAAATCTTCGCCAGAGCCGTTTTAAAAAAAATCGATATTTTAAGCTTACGATGATTGAGCTTCAGTTCAGCTCTTTAATTTTATCAATCACGTAAATCAAGTGACAAGCGCTCATCTCTAGTTTAAATCATTTTAGTTTTTATACTACTTATTTTTAGTAAAAACCTTTTTCATGTTACAGTTTTCCTTTCTTTTTCGCCAAAGGCAATGCGATTTATTTAACCTTGATTTGAATGTCTTTTATATTTTGTAGAAGATGGAATACTAAATAATGCACTCTATTGATTTATTGCATGAATATAATTGATACATTATTAATCACTTAAAGATTGTAGAAAGTTTTAATTGGAATTGGAAATATATTATAAATTTTACAGCAACTATTTTCTTTGAAGGTACGAGAGCAGATCATTAATTAATTCTGTGACTTTTCGAATGAAAAGTAAAAAAAAAATTAATTTTTCAACATAATCTCTTTTAGCTCAATACACTTAGTCCAACGTTTCTCGAATTTGTGTATCCCTTCCAAAAAATAGGCCATATGGGGGTCGTTTTTTTTAAATCCTCGTTAAATCGGTTCAATAAGTTGGCATAATATTCGCCGTTTATTGTTTTTTCTTTTGAAGGTAATCAATGTGGATTATCCTGCGTGCATCATAAAAAACTGTTGCCATCACCTTATTGCCCTTCTTTGAAGCCGGTTCATCCGGAGAAAAAAGATAAAAAATTATGATCAAATTGGTAGTAAACTATGTCCTAAACTAAAGAAGAAGAATATGTCTTTTTTTGTACACAGAAAAAAATTAACAACATAAACGGGGATTCAAGAAATTTTTTGATTGAAATTCCTCCAATTAAGAAAATTGTTATACCAATCTTCAAATTGTAGGTGATTAATTAAATATTTTTTTAATCAAACATTTTTTCAATTTTGATCCCAAATATGATCAATTTTTTAATTATATTCAATCAAAATAATGATTGATTTAAGAAATAAATGTAAGCTTGTGACAAAATTATGAAAAAATTAATCTCATTTGCTTTCCAATATGAGGCATTCCACACCAAATGTCCAGCGAAAAAAAAGCACGTGTACCGTAAACTTCTGAATAGGTTGTATGGATAGCCCTATATGAAACTAAAAAAAATTGCGTTTTTGGTTTTTCAAATTTTCAAAAACTGGGCTTAGGAGGCGTGGTCAAATATTGGAAAAATGGTCAAATTTGTGGCGAGTTGCCTTGATTAAATATTTATCACATTAAAACGGAATGCACCACAATCTCAAAAATTTACAATCTTATATAGTTTTGTATGGGCTATCGATTAAAAATTTTTTTTTTGGGAAAATTTTCAGAACCCGTTTTGAAATTTTCAATTTTTTAAAAAATTTAAATATTTAAAAAAACCGGCCACTTTTTTTTTCTTTTTTAATTTTTTTTTTAAAGTTTAGATGTTTGGCCATCCACACAAAAAAATTCAGAAAAACGTTCTTCGTTTTTTTCGAGAAAATCGCATTTGAATTTTAAATTTCATAACAATTTTGTAATTTGCTTGCATTTTCTTGTTTTATCGTTGCGAATGAGTATTATTAATTGCATAGACATTACTCATACGCTCTGTTGAAACTAGAAAATACAAGCAAATTACTAAATTGTTATGAAATTTAAAATTCAAATGCGATTTTCTCGAAAAAAAAAGAAAAATGTGTTTCTGATTTTTTTTTGTGTGGATCGACAAACATCTAAACTTAAAAAAAAAAATTAAAAAAGAAAAAAAAAAAAATTGTCCCGATTTTTGATAAATTGACTTTTTAAAAAATTGGAAAATTTCAGAACGGGTTCTGAAAATTTTCCAAAAAAAAAAATTTTAATCGATAGCGTATACAAAACTATATAAGAATGTAATTTTTTGAGATTGTGGTGCATTCCGTTTTAATGTGATAAATATTTAATCAAGGCAACTCGCCACGCCTCCTAAGCCCAGTTTTTGAAAATTTGAAAAACCAAAAACGCAATTTTCTAAGTCTACGGGCTATCCATACAACCTATTCAAAAGCTTACGGTACACATGTTTTTTTTCGCTGGACATTTGGTGTGGAATGCCTCATATATGAATTTTAATTATTTGGGGAAGTAAGGATTACGCGCGCAACAGTTAATCGCGATAGCTTATATTTTGCTGAAATACTTGTAAATAGTATCAGATAAAATGTGCGAAACATGAGGAAAATCGGTCCACGGGTTTAAAAGTTATGAAGAAATTTCTCAAATTTGGATACCCTCTTTTAATTGATAGAGAAAGACAATTTGGATGCTCCTAAAGTTTAACATATATATTTGTTATTTCTCTGGTCAGGTTGGTATTGAATTTCGAGAACATCGATCCGGTGTTTCAGAAGTTATGATAAAAACCGTGAATTTCGAATAGGTTTCATCTTAAATTACCTCTTTCAAAAAAACTTTAAATGCTGTTTAAAAAATATTGGTATGACACATAAATATTTTACAAAGTAATTGTATCGCTCGAAAAAAAATTACACTCAAAAAAATTTTTACATGCAAGTCGTTTTTAAAAATTTTTTAAAAACAACTTGTCCGAATCCATGCATACCCTCCATTAGCCCCCTTTAAGTGATAATAATTTTTCTAATGTGAAAAGAAAATTGTTAAAAATTTTTACTTTTTTTATTTGGATTAAAAAACTCTCTTTATAATTTTTATAAAAAAAAAGTGTAATATATTTTTTTTGAGTGTATATTTTTTTTGAGTGTATATTTTTTTTGAGTGTAATTTTCTTTTTCGATTGTAAACATTTTTTTAGCGATAAAATTACTTTGTAAAATATATTTGTGGCATACCAATATTTTAAAAGAGCATTTAGTGTTTTTTGAACGAGGGAATTCAAGGTGAAACCAATCCGAAATTCACGGTTTTGATCATAACTTCTGAAACCCTGAATCGATTTACTCTAAATTCAATACCAACCTGGACAGGTAAACAACAAATTTATATGCCAAACTTTAGGAGCATTCAAATTGTCTTTCAAAAGTTAGAGTATTTTGAACCCTTTATCACTGAATAGAAGGTAAAAAACATGTAAAACCACATCCAAACTTGAGATATTTCTTCATAACTTTTAAACCCGTGTACCGATCTTCCTCATGTTTTGCACATTTTATCTGACACTTTTTATAAGTATTTCTGCAAAATATAAGCTATCACGATTAACTGTTGCGGGTGTAATCCTCACTTCCCCAAGTGATTGAAACTCGAATATATACAAAATATTTATTTACTTATAAAACGTGAAAACGAATTGATCTAGAAAAACTGGGAAACACGGGTATCTTTATTTTAGCTTTACTTTCAGAATTTTTTGGTCCCGATCATGGGTGCAACCAAAAGTTGAATTTTGTCGAACAGTGTTATATTACTTTTAACTTTGTAATCTTAATTTTACAGATAATAAACAAAGTTTTCTGCTAAAATACAGATTTTTACGAAATACTCTGTATTTTTTATAACCAAAAAACTAAGTTTTATCTGTATTTTTGCTTATAACTAGGGATGAGATTTCCATGCAAATGCATGTTTTTTGTCGATAGCCTAAAAACGATATCCATCAATTATCTTTCCGAATCAAGAAATTTGCGTTAAAATGGCATCGATTTGTTTTTGAATATTTTTGCATATTTTGGTGAGAATGCATATTTTTGCATATTTTGGTTTTAAATGCATATTTTGTGCATATTTTCGACTTTTAAGTGCATATTTTTGAATATTTTGGCATAAATTAGCAAAAACTCAAATTGAAATTTATTTGTTTCAAAAACTATTTTAAATTTAAAAATTTTTTTTTTTGAAAATCGAAAAAAACATTTTTTTTCTTTTAAATTTTTTTATAGATTGTCTTAATATCTAAACAAATCTTGCTTAAATAAAGTTTTAAGTTATGCTATTTAAACCCGGTGTAACTTTTTGTTTTTAAAGAAGTTTTTCCTATGAAAACAAGATTTTTATTGCATACATTTTATTTTTAAGTGCATATTTTTAAGTTTTTTAGTTCATATTTTGAATTTTTTATCGCATATTTTAAGCGCATACACTCAAAATAATTACTCTGTAAAATGACTGTAATCTCAATTCGACAGATATTTGACAAAGTTATCTGTCGAAATACAGATTTTAAGAAAATACTTTGTATTTTCCTGTGACCGAAAAACAAAATTTTATCTGTAATTTTACTTTTTACTTTGTAATCTCTATTTTACAGATAATAAACAGATTTTTTTTGTTAAAATACGGATTTTAGAAAAATAATTTGTTTTTTTCTCGTAACCAAAATACTAAATTTCATTTGTAATTTTACTTATTGCTATGTAAAAATAAAAATCACTTAAAAAAACTTCCAAATATCTCTTTAAAAATTGTCTTAAATTACAATAAAAACTGGTAAATTTTACGAGGATGACGTGTAAAACTGGAGTTACTTGTTAAAAACTCGTAATATTAACAAAAATAAAAAAGTAAATTTTCAATTTGGTAGCAATAAAGCAGGCAAATTTAACAAAATTTTAATTTTAATTAATTTAATTTTAATGAATGTTTTTGATGCAGAGAAGTTTTACTCATAAAATGGATTTAACTAAAACTTTGTAAATTTACAGAGTTTTTTTTGGTAAAATTCTTTTCGGTTTTATCAATATTTTACAGGTAATTCTGTAAATTTACAGTTTTTTTATCGAAATCATTTTACAGAGTTTTCTTCGTAAAATAACAAAAAATCTTGCTGGTTGGAAATCTATGGTATTTTCTGCTGGCTCAGCAGAGTATCTCTGTAATTTAACAGAGTGATTTTTTTGAGTGTATTTTCGATTTTTTAGTGCATGAAAATCTCATCCCTACTTATTACTATGTTATCTTAATTTCTAGTTAAAAACAGAGTTTTCTGTAAAACACCAAAATTTTATCTGTATTTTTTTTTTTTTTATTTAAAAAAAATGCAAAAGAAAAACTTTTCAAAAACCTTTTAAAAATTTTACAAAATAACATGTATTTTACTAAACTCTGTAAATTTACAGAGTTTTTTTTGTAAAATTTTGGTTGCATCAAATGCATTTTACAAATATACGTAAATTTACAGAGTTTTTTCTTTGCTAAATGGTGTTTTATTTAACCAATATTTTACTAGAAACTCTGTAAATTAACCGTTTTATTGAGTTTTACACTAAAAAAAATCTGTAAAGTTAGCAAAAAAAGCTGGTAAACCTACAAGAAAATTTGCTGATCTTGAACCCACAATTTTTTTGGTAAAGTTAGCAAAAATTTCAACTTACAAGGAAGGGGTTTCACAGGGCACCCACCGATTGTCCTGAAACTTAAATATTAGAATGAGGGGGAAAAAATAAGTTACCTATTTTCTCAAATTTAAAAAAGGGTTGAAAAAATGAGGGCTTTCGGGATAATCCGTATAAAAGCCGAACTAGCAGGAATTTCGACAAACGAAAAATACAGGGCAGCTTAATTTTGATAATGATTATTATATATCATTTAGGCGGTCGTACGTATATATATCTCCATATAAACTGCCGCAACGATTATTCATTTTTGACAATAACGAACTTAACGAAGCTGAAATCGGACACGGCCGATACACCATTGGATAAGCCTTCAAAAAACCTTTCGTTCTGTATACAATGTTCATATAGTTTCTTTTGAAGAAATAGGAAAAATCTTCAAAAATCGAAAAAATCCCGTTTTTCCCCCTTAATGTGAGATTGGGCAGCTATAAAAAAACAGGCAACCCTTATTTTGCTCCCCTCTTTCCCATATGTAAGTTTCAGGACAATCGGTGGGTGCCCTGTGAAAGACCTTCCTTGTTAGTTCATACACATTTGAAGACCCCATTGGGTTCGGACCCGATAGGTCCAGATGGGCCGATGGGCCTAGACCTAGTTGGGTTCCTTAAAAATCGTCATAGTTTTTGATCCAAAATGTGTGTCCGTTTCGCTCTACCTTGCTTAGTTTTTGAGATACGTGATTTTAGGGGACCACTGGGGTTTTGAGAATTAAAAAACTCCATAACTTCAAAAATATTACTCGGAGAGCTTGATCTTGCTCTACGTGTTGAGAACTACAAAAATGATTCTGGACTTTTTGTTGTGTTGGCAATATTTACCTAGATATGAGCATTTTAAAAGTTTAGAGAATGCTAACTTTTTTGGATTCAAAGTTAGGACCCATTAAATTACTCACATGTGAAGAGGACTGGCGATACTATGGCGAGCTTGAGAACCAAAAATGGCCTCCATTTTGCTCTATCTGGCTTAGTTTCCGAGATAGCGCTATTTAAAGTTTTCTTAAAAAAAAAAATTACAATTTATTTTTGCAAAAAAGCTTGTAAAAATTTGGTCAACTGAATTTTAAATTTTGCAAAAAAAATTATTTCAAATTTTGTTTAAAATTGCTAATGCGCTGAATAAAGTTTGCAAGATATTTTTGCTAACATGCTAATCTCAACTAAAAATTTGCTAGCATTAGCAAAAAAAAAAATAGCAAAAAATTTAGTTAAATTTAACTAAAAAAGCACAGGATTTTGAACCTACTAAATTTCTAGTTAATTAAACTAAAAATATTTAGCTAACTTTTCATAGAATGAATGTAGCAAAAAAAGCTGTAACTTTAACTAAAAATACAGCTGAAAATTGTGTAACATTTTTATGTAAAAAAAAAAAATTAGTTGAATTCAGCTAAACTTTTTGCAGAAAGATGAGACTTCGCATTCATAACCATATTTACTCGAAATTCCACCTTTTTCGTACATAAATATTTTTTCGAAAAAGATGTTCTCTACTGTTCGAAAAATCGAACAGAGGATCAAAATGGGTTAAGTTCAGCTTAAGTAGAACTTGTGAGAGTAGGAGGCTACACAAGAAATATATAAAAAATTTTCACTTAACAAATATGTTACGAGAAATCAACAAATTAATTAGTAAAAATTCGTAAACTCAGTTTAAAATTCAACAAAAAAAAAAATAATTCAAATTTTGTTCAAAACTAGTATTTCCGTAAATTGAACTTAACTCAAAAAAGTAGTTAAAACTCTAATTTTAACTAAAAATTTGCTAAAAAGCCAGTAAACTCGAGTTAACAAAAAAAATTTGTTAACTTTACAGTTTTATCTACTAATGTATTATTTTGAGTGTATAGTAAAATTACCAAGAACTGTTGGTAGCTGGTAGCTGGAAGAGTATAGATTAATCTGTTAAATTAGCAGAGTTTTTCTGTAATTTAACAGAGTTATTATTTCAGTTTGGTTCTGCATAAGAGGCGTATACTTAATTTTGTAATTGCCTTTAAATAACAATCATACGCAACGTTGCGCAGTTTTTTTTTTTTTATTAATTCGGCCATTCTGTAAGTACTGGCCCGATTGCAGCGAAATTCATACCGGTTATAGCTAACGTTATTTCGAGCTTAATTTTGGACGACGGACTGACTCCACATGCCCAATTAAAAAAAAAATTTAAATGTATTAAAACCACCAACTTCAAATGCGTGTAAAAAATATTAACACTGAACTAAAAAAAGCCTCGAATGTTTTGTTATGGGAAATGTTAACTTTCATTTGCTTTTTTTCGATTTTGTATCGTTGTGTAATTGCTTAAAGAAATATATCTAAAAACATTAACATTTTTATATTTCAAACTTACCTCTTTGCGGTTTATAACCATATAGTTCCAAAACCGGCAGACCATCTTCCATAAAACGCCGAACTTGTTGCCAATTTTCATCATTACTGTTTATAGTTTGATCAGCTGGTAACACATTAACATCCGGTATAAATTTACTTTCGATTAATTTGATATTTTTTAAATTTTGATCAATTTGTAAAACGGAGGCAAAGGCGGCGCCCGCGATCACTAGCACAGGACAGAATATGTGTAGCCACATTTTGTTAAAGTCTTTTTGGTTAAAATAATTAAAAGTTTTAAATTGTTTTGTTGTTTATAATTATTATAAATTTTTTGTTTTCGTTTTTAATAAACTTATGGAATTTTATTTAAATTATTTGAGTTTATTACATTTGCAACACATCAATGTTGCAAATTTATACCAATAAAAATGCAATTGATGGCACGACTATAGATTTATTTTTCATTGCGCCAGTGTTTTAGCGTTTAAATGAAATTTTGTTTCTATTTGTTATTGTTTTTTTTTGTGTTTAAATTATTTTCTATATAATTTTTAATAATTTATTTATCTATTTTTAACATTCTTCTTATTGTTAATATTATTATGGAAATAATTAAACATTTATATGTTTGAGTCGTTTTGTTGTTGTTTTTGTTAAACACTGTAATTAAAAAATATTTTTATGATTAAATAATTTTCTGGAAATTTTATTTAATCTGTTTGTTTAGGAATTCCCTGGTTTTATAACACTTTCTATTCAATGCATTTTTAAACACTTTCGTTTTAATTAATTATTGAAAAAAAAAATAAACTGGAATTGTGTGTTCGGGGAAAAATAAATATGTGTCACATTGTTATTATTAGGGATATTCATGTCAATATTTGAAATATTCCAATATTTTATATTTTACGTTTGATTTGAAATTTTATACCAAAAAGTTTTAGTCACAAAAAGAAATTCGAATAAAACAAGTTTGAGTGAAAAAAATGTAGGTTGGAAAAAACTTTGAGTAAAAAAAAAATTTGGTTGAAAAATAGTTTTGAGTAAAAATATTTCATTTCATTTCATTAACTGTTCGACTCTTTTTTGTTCCCTGTTCTATTCCGTTTCGTTCCCTGTTTCATTTTATTTCATTTCTTAAAGGTTTTATTATTTTCCGTATAAAAAATTACAAATAAAAAAAATAATAATAAAAAATTCCCGAGCTTTTATCTCAATAGATATAAAAAGTTACATTTTACTATACTTTTACCCATTGTTTACCCCCATTTACCATACAAAATTTCCAATATGTCCTTCTCTTGGATGAAAAGGAGAATTCTACATATGAAAGTTTTAAATTCTGGGACCTTAAGTTCAATAGTTTTAAAACGGTACCAATTTTCAATTTAAACACCCTCTTTGATCCATTAGAATCAAAATTTGCAAACCCTATTTTCTTCCAAAATGTTTCCTTTGCTTGATGATCCTAAATTTAAATTTTCAAATTTATAAGACCATTATTTTTAGGATGACCATTCGTACTGATTTGATCAGTACATGTACTGATTTTTGATCATGTGTACTGATCAGAAAACGTTGTACTGATTTGTACTGATTTTTTGAAATATGTACTGATTGTACTGATTTTTGAACATTTCAACATAAAAAATATTTTCATTCCAAAATTCTATATAAAAACATGAATTTCCGTATAATAAGTCGTCAGAGTAGTTTTTTATAACTTAAGTCTGACAATGAGATAATTGAATTAATTATAAGGAGCTTAGATTTCGTAAATCAAGAGGTTTCTTAACGCAAAAATGTATCTGAGCATGAGATTATTTTGATTTTCATAAATTTAAAAAAAAATCGCACATAATCTTTGAAATTTTCTATAACGAAAAGTTCAGGGAAAAAATAATTTTCTATATTTTAAGAAAGATAACGTAATTGAACAAATCGAAATGATTCTAAGATGTTCGATAAGGTTATGTCATCAAAAATTAAAAAAAATCATGGAAGAGTTAAGAAAACTTAAGCGAAAAAGTTTTCAGAATCTGAGGGATTTTCTTTTTTTCCTAAAACCTGTGGGATTTTATTATATTTAAAGCACTAAATAAAGCTGTGTGAAGTAAACTAAATTTTATGAAAAATAACGACAACAGTTCATGACAGTTGTTTTTCAACAGTGGTTTTTATTGAAATACTTATTGAGTTTGTTAGTTTAACCAACATTTTTTGAGTGTTAAAAACCATCAGTGTTTCCCATTGCAAAGAGTTTTCAGAGAGTTATTTCTAGAAAAAAAAAAACAAACATAAAACTTGGGCGTACTGATTTGAGCTTAGAAAAAAATGGTCACCCTAATTATTTTAGCAAATCATAAAAGTACCAAAGCACAATAAAAGTACCAAAGTACGGTATTTTACTCATTTTTTGTCCTCTTAGAATTAAAACTTCCAAAAAAGTACTTTTTTGAATGTTTTTTTTTCGCCGGATTCCAAGTTTCTTGGAATTTTTTTTTCAGGAAATACCAAAAGTATACTTTTTTTACTACTTTTAACAACTTAGAATCGGAATTTAAAAAAAAACAGCATTAACGGTTTTAAAACTGTGCCAATTTTTCATTTAAACCTCCATTTGGGACCCTTTGAATCGATATTTGCAAACACATTTTTATTCCAAAAGTTTTTTTCGCTTGATTTTTATTTAGAACTAGCTGACCCGGTCCGAGTTGCTGGCCCAAAAAACATCGATTCTGTTTTCTATTGCATCTCGATCTTAATATACAGTGTCGGACAAAACTTAAGCGCGGGGCTAGGCCCAGAAGTAGCTTTTAGTTCCACCTTCGGTTAGCACTATCTATAGAGAAATCTATAGAGAACAGGCAGACGTAACGTTGATTATAGTACAAAGGGGCGTGTCATTTTACGCATTCTTATCGAATCGTGGCTTTAAATAGCTAAAGTTCCAAGTTGCGTCCTCGGTAAGTACTATCTATGCTGCAAATTCCCATGAAATCGGTTAAGCCGTTTTGTGTGATTGCAGAAGAAATAACTTTTATTAAATCAAAAAAAGGGAAATTTCATCAAAATCGGTCCATCCGTTTTATTTATATAAAGATGTCTTTAGTGGTAGAATGTAAAAATTTGATTTTGCCACGCCTCTCCGCCCACAATTAGAAAATAAAAAATCTGACCGCACAGTGATACTCCCCAGGCTATTCTGAATATTCCCTGAAAATTCAAGATCGGTCAAGCCGTTTTCGAGTCCATACACACATACATACATACACACATCCATTTTTATATATATAGATTTCAAATTTATGAAACCATTATTTTAGAAAATCAAAAAAGTACCAAAGTACAAAAATTTAATGGGTTTTGAGGGTAACTCTTAGTATTTCTTAAGGTCTGTTTTTCAGAATGTTTTGTTTCGATGGAGTATTCCACATTCAAAAATTCAAGTTTTAATGTCAATTTTTAACAAACATCAAAAAAGCACCAAAGTAAACTTTTTTTAGCATCTTGAAATCGAAACTTTCTAAAAAGTACTTTTAGGAATTTTATTTTTTTCGTTGGACGATCCAAAATTCTCATTTCATTTCGAAAAGTCTTTTTTCA
Source organism: Pegoplata infirma (assembly GCA_963921195.1). NCBI lineage: Eukaryota > Metazoa > Arthropoda > Insecta > Diptera > Anthomyiidae > Pegoplata > Pegoplata infirma. Next base: position 44,129,276 of record OY992537.1, read on the forward strand.
GAATGTTTTGCTTCGATAGAGTATGCTACATTTCAAAAACTCAAATTTGTATGGCAATTTTCAAGAAAAATCGAAAAAGTACAAAGTACACTTTAATATCTTGAAATAGAAATTTTCGAAAAAGTACTTTTGTTAGAATGTTGATGAATGATGATCCTACATTCCAAATTTCTAAATTCGTGAAAAATAGTACCAAAGCACAACTAACCGGTTTTACTCTCTTAGTATCAGACATTTCGAAAAGTCTTTTTTTAAGAATATTTTAGAACCAAAGTACCCTTTGGTATTAACATTTTCTAAAAAGTACTTTTGTTAGAATGTTAGTTTTTTGTAGATGATCCCACATTCCAAATTTCTAGTTTCTTGAACCATTTTTTCCGAAGATTGAAAAAGTACCAACGTACAAATGTTTACCGTTGTTACCACATTAAAATCGAAATTCCAAAAAGGTGAGTTTATCAGAATCTTTTTTTTTTTGCTGAAGTTTTATTTTATGGTTTTATGAATATTATTCCACAAAAAATGTAAAAAGTACCAAATTCGATATTTTACCCCTTTTTAAGTTTTTAAGAACATTATTGCAGAAAAAGTACCAAAGTACAGTATTTTACCCATTTTTGTCCCATATATTCAAAATTTTACAAAAAGTTCTTTTTTTTAGAATGTTTTTTCGCCAAAGCATCTTACATTTCAAGTTTCGTGGAACATTTTTTATGAAATGTAAAAAGTTCCGAAAGTATACTTTTTTTTACAAATGTTTAACACTTTAGAATCGGAATTTCCAAAAAATCAGACTTTTTTTTTGAAAATTCTTCCATCTTACAATTTTTTTGTACGAAAACAATCTAAAAATCTTAACTATTGTCTGTCAGATATTTTTCTTAGATTCTGGGTTGTTTTTTTTAACCAATTGACTTGAATACCTCTAAAATATTTACAACGAGATATAATTATATTGTACATATATTTTTGTTTATATTTGGTTTAATTGTTTTTAGTTTGAATGCAGTAAATTCATTGCATAACTCTTTTGTTGTTGTTACATCACAGTGCAAATTGCACGCATGCGTATTAATTAATTGCATAGTCAATTGTATTGTATAGTGGAAAAATGTCAGTTTTGTGTGGTTTTGCCATAAACTATTTGGAGTTTTATTTGTTTTTTGGTGGTACAATATCCAAAACATCGTATTTATTTTGTAGTTTCCACCACATAAATTGCAAGGAGTCTAATAAATTTTACTTAAAATCGATGTTGCGATACGGGAAGTCACTTTTGCCATATATGGGCCCCAGAGTGGCATTTTTCTTCAAACTTTGATTTCCGGGCAAATTTTTAATCTATGTGTTACAAATCGGAATAAATAGACCCGTGGCGCCCGGAGATCAAAACTATTTAAAGGATCTGGTTCCGCTCAAATTTGGAAATTTGTCTCAATCTTTTTGAAATATAAATCTAATTTTTCATGAACGTAGAAATACCATATTTGGAAACCACTCGACTGATTTCAGAAATTTTTTACTATTTGTATTCATCTTAATTTATTTATTTTTTATTTTTTAATTTTTAAAAATTAAAAATTTTTGTGGAAATTTTCCCAAATTAAAAAACTTTGATCGAAGGACCCCACGAGTTTAAACAAGGGGGATTTAGCTCAAATTAAGTTTAATTAAAATATTGTCTTAAGCTTTATAAAAGCGCCAAGGGAAGAAATTTAATGTTGCCGATCTGATTTGTACCACATAAATTTGAGGCCTAATAGAATACAACATTTTCCGGACATTCAAATTTGGAAGAAAAAATTTTTTACCATAAAAAAATGCAGCGCAATGAATAATATTTGATTAAGAGCGGTAGGAGCTAATTTCATAAAACAAATTTATAAAAAAATAAAAAAAAAATGTATGGGGACCACCTTAAGGGTTAAAGATAGAGGATAGGAATATTCTAAGAATATGTTGGGGTTGAAAAAATGTTAGGGGTCAGTCACACATTCGCATCTCTAGGGGTACCCTTGGATCAGTTAGTGCTATAGGAGCAGATTTTATAAAAATGGCATTTTGTATGGGAGCCCCATTATCGAGTGGAGATACGGTATAAATATGTTCCAAAAAAATGTTGGGGGGTAAAAATTATTGGGGATCGGTCATATTGATTAATACTCTAAGACGCACCACGGGAGCGGTAGGAGCTGATTTCATAAAATAAATTAAAAAAAAACATTTGTATGGGGACCACCTTAAGGGTTAAAGATAGAAGGTAGGTATATTCTAAGAAAATGTTGGGATTGAAAAAATATTTGGGGTAGGTCACACATTTGACATCTCTTGGAGAACCCTTGAAGCAGTTAGAGCGGTAGGAGCCAATTTTTATAAAAAGGTTATATCTTCTTTTTTAATAAAAAATATTTTCTATAATTTTTTCTTTTTTGTAAAACATTTTTTTTTACTAAATAATGTATAAATAGTTAAAAAAAATATAAATATTAATAATAAAAGGCTTTCCTGAATTAAAATAAATGTAATAAAAAACTGCTCTGGAGAACATCCAATAAATATGTTTAATTTCAGTCATCTCCGTGTAATATTTTGGCCGTGATCGCCATTTCCACAGACAGACAGATGTACATCGCTAGAATGTCTTAAAATCGATCACTGGGGTGCCAGACCGATATTTCGATGAGTTACAAACGGAATGACTAACTTATAAAGGGTGTCCAAAATTGAGGTATCATTTTAATTTTAATGAAAAAATTAGTTTTTTTTCAGATATTAAAAATATTTTTATTTCAGTTTACTACAAATAGGTTCCGGTTATAAACAAAAAAATATGTGGGTCAAGTGACCCCCCTTACTGGCTCGGTAGGCTCCCAATATTTTACCAAAATTATCAAACACGTTTTTCAATAAACTATTGTCAATGGTTGATATCAGCTTGAAAATGTTGGTTTGAAGGTATTGAACTGTTGAGGGATTATTGCTGCACTCTTTCGATTTCAAAAAAAACCCACAAAAAAAATCTAAATGTGTCAAATCACACGATCTTGTTGGCCAATTTACTCCTCCTCTGCGGGAAATAAAGCGATTTTCGAACTTGTCTGTCAAAAGATCCATTGTTTCTCTTGCAGTGTGACAATTGACATTATTCTGTTGAAACCACATATTCTCTATATCTAAATCATCAATTTTCCGCCACAAAAACCTTCGGATCATCTCCCTGTAGCGATTTCCATTGACCGTAATCACATTTCCATTTTCGTTTTCAAAAAATATGATCTGATAACTCCTCCGAACCACAAACTTTACCAATTCGTAACATTTGTGGATGTAATGGTTGCTCTAAGATAACTCTTAGATTAAACTTCACCCCAAATGTGACAATTCTGCAAGTTGACGTAGTCATTGAGCTGGAAATGTGCTTCGTCGGTAAAAATTATTTTGATAAAAAATTCTCATTTTCTTCTTTCTATTTAAAAACAAGTAGAAAAATTTAATTCGACTTGGTCGAATTTATGAATACCCTCCACAATGTTATCTGATAGTAATTTTCTAAAAAAAATTTAAAAAAATTACATTACAATTTTTTTATTAGAAATATGTATATTATTTTGAGTCAAACTTTCTTTTAATCAATCAAATTTTTTTGAGTGTACAATTTTTTTGACTGTCAACATTTTTTTGAGTCTGCCATTTCATTCAAAAAAATAATAATGTGTAAATTTTTTTTTTGAGTGTAACATTTTTTTTTTTTGAGTGTAAATTATTTTTTGAGTGTAAATTTTTTTTAGTGTACAAATTCTTTGAGTAACAAATTACTTTGTAAAATATTTTTGTTGTTTTATACCTACATATATGTAATACAAAAACAACTATTTCACATATTTTCCTCTTTTTATATTACCATCCTTTTCTTTAAAAACCAAAAACAAATTAACATTCAATCATACACATACTTTATTTGATTTTTTCCCTTTACATACAGTTACACTAACAATAACAAATATTTACTTGTCTAACAACTAAACTGCACCCCACGACAAGAAAACAAACAACAACAAGTTTTACAAAACTGGTATTTCACCATGCTTTAAAACTTGTTTAACGAGTTTTCAACAGTTTAAGGTGAAACAAATCTGAAATTCAGTGCATTGCTTATAACTTTTGAACCACTGAACCGATTTTGCTGAAATTCAAAACCAAACAGCCTAGGGGAACAACAAATATATATGCTAAGTTTCAGTCTCCTCAGAATTGTCTTTCGAAAGTTATAGTGGTTTTAATCTTGTAAATTCGAAAAATACCCTTCCCGAAATTTACTATTTTGCTCATAACTTTTGAACCACTGGACCGATTTCGCTGGATTGCAATACCAACCTGACCCGGTAAATGAAGAACATATATGTCAAACTTCAGGAGCCTCCGTAAAGTCTTTCAAAAGTTAGCGTGTTTTCAACGGACAGACAGACAGACAGACGGACGGACGGACGGACGGACGGACGGACGGACGGACATCGCTAGATCGACTTAAAATCGATCAAGGATCATGAATATATATACTTTATGGGGTCCTAGACCAATATTTCGATGTGTTACAAACGGAATGACAAACTTATATATACCCTCTATCACTAGAGTGGAGGGTATAAAAAAAAATTATTAATAAAAACACGTTGTTCCTTCGTGTATCGTTTCATATTAACTAACCGGAATGTATTTAGAATCTGAAAACTAAAATTCAGAATAAAAACTACAAGTAGAAAAAAATGGCAGCAAAATTAAAATGATACCTCAATTTTGGACACCCTTTATATACCCTCTATAACTTACAAGGAAGGTATTATTGCTCTGAAATTTATATATTTTAATAAGTACCAAAAACTAAGTTTAACCTGCTATTGTTTATTATTTATTTTATAAAAAAAAATTGCCACCTTATGAAAAATTATGGCCTTTCGGAAAAATCTGAGTAAAAGCCGAACTAACAGGAATTTCTCCAAAACCAAAAACACGTGTCGGCTTAAACTTGATTGTAATAGTTATGATCACATGACAAATTATTTTTATTTATTCTTTGTTATTTATTTACAAGTCATTTTTAATGACTTGATGGCCGTCATCTCGCTATAGCGAAAAAAACCAAGGGTTCTGGTGGGAATCGAAGCCACGACCTCCACGTTCAAAGGCTAGCACGCTACCCTAGCCTACGGGGCCCCCTCTTAAACTTAATAGAGAATATTATATATGAATTTGGGAGTCGTACGTATATACTTCTCCATATAAAGTAGCTCAACATTTACACATTTTTGACAAAACCCAACTTACCAAAGCCTAATTTTGCCAAATCCGTCACACCATTGGATAGGCCCTAAAAAACCTTTCCATCCAAATATTATGTTTATGTAGTTCCCTTTGAAGAAATATGAAAAAAATCGAAAAAACTTAACAAAAAAATCCCATTTTTCACTCCCCCATTTCCCCCCTTTAACCTTAACGATAGCCGATAAAAAAAACGGTGAATCCTAGATTTTGGTCCTCTATAACATATTAAAAGTGCAGGACAATCGGAGTGTAAGCTATTGGATACCTTCCTTATAAGTGTAGGGTATAAAAATCTAACAATTTTTTTTTTGATTGTATGGGATTTTTTTTTGTCAAAACTTTAACCCCCAAATGCACGAGTTGACTTTGTCCGATTTGTATAAAAATTGAAACATAGAATTTTTATTCCAAAACAAACCATAATTTGCCCGACAAAGTTCGAAAAATGTCATAATTTGTGCCACCCTAGTGTATAGGGCAGAGCTTCTAACTAACTTTTGCTTTGCGACGCCTTCGCAAAATTTTTAAATTTTTCGCGACCCCCCACATAAAAAAAAAATTATTAACGTGAGCTTTGGCCTCAGTTTTTTCAAAAACCTGAAGTAATGGAAAAATTTGAAAACCAAATTCAGAAGCAGTATTGAATGATTAATCGAAACCGTGTGGTCAAATCCCAGACCACAGTGATTACGGAGGGACCTTAAGTGATGGAATTTTTTTCTTTAATAAAAGAATTTTTATATTTTTATAACACAACAATAAAAAAATGTGTTTTAAATTTACCAAAATTTAAGGTTTTAACAAATTTGTTCGCGACCCTCTGAAACTCTTCCGTGACCCCCTAGGGGGCCGCTACCCACCGTTTAAGAACCATTGGTATAGGGTATTATTAGTTTGTGCTGATGTTTGTAACTTCCCGAAATATTGGTCTTAGACCCACATTCAAGTATAACGATCGAATTAGAATAAAATATACTCCAAGTAGATAGGTGATTCTTTTATTGCCATCATCTCCTAACATTCTTTTCTGAGAAGAGAAATACTTTCACCCAATCATCCATTTTGTATACCATCAAAAAAACGAGATAATCCAATCAGATAAAAATCTTATCCATCGTTTTGTAAAATTTGTTGTGTATACAACACAACAGACTAATTGACAAAGTTGATTGTCACAGATTTTATATGTTGTTTTGTGTTTTCAATTATTGTATTGACCCCTGCACTTAAATCTGATCGCATACAAGGCTGTTTAGGGGTCTTCACTTTGCGGATAAATAAAAAAAAAGAAATAGTAATAAATTGTATGTACGAGCTACGACTGTAATTCTATAGTACACCACAAAACACTCATCTATAGTTTAGACAAATTAATTTCAATTAAAATCGCAACCAACCAGATGTGGACAAAACAAGAAATAATAAAAAGAATAAAATAAATAAAAATGAAATTTAATACGTAAATGGTTAATAAAATAGATGTATTTTTTTTATATTAAATGGGAATAATAAATTTGCAGCTGAAAATAGAATATTCCAGCACCCGAGAGAAAGTATTAAATTTAATTAAATTAAATTTGAATAAAAAAAACTTTTTTTAAAGATTTCCGCTATATTTTTCGCTTCTTTTCACTTAAAGCACTTTCCGAATTTAGACAAGTTCAGTTGAGTTTGTATTATCATCAACATTTTATCATCAACATCATCATTTCTCATCATCAATTACAAGCAATTTATAATGGACATTAATTTATCTTCTTGATTTTAAATTGCACCAGAATAAAAGATTTTTCTTATATTTTCTTGATTTTTTAAAATTTTTTTTTTATTATTGTTGTACACTCTTCAATACACTTTATTCTTTTCAATTTAGTTGATTTACCGATTTTTTTTGTTCAATACTGTATTTAAGTTTTTTTTTTGTTGTTTATTTTGTTGTTGTTGTTGTTGATTTACCGTTTTTTACAACCGCTCTCGTTGAAATCCCGTTTCGTACTGAGGAATTGTTGCAAACTCCTGCCCGGTAATTGTTGTACATCGGTGATGGTGTACGTTTATGTTATACTTGTATTTTTTGTGTGTTGTTTGCTAAGTTTGCAAACATTTGCTTCATCGTAGTTGTTAGTATTCGTTATTCTCCAATATAGATGTGGATATAAAAATAGCATTGTCCAAATTGCTTTCTTAACTTTTTTATTGCTATTTTGTGAATACACCGTTTAAGGTACTTATTGATTGCTTTTTGTACACTTTCGGTTTCGAAGATGTTCTCATGTTTTAAAGCCGTTGAGATGTGATATACCAACATCCTTAAAGGCAAAATCTGTTTCCTTAAAACAAGATATCAACGTCTCGGCGGAAATGGTTGTGAAAATAATATTGCTTGGTATAAAAACATTTATAGCAATGAAATCTACTAGGGAAAGGCAGTTGAATGAATATAATAATAATGAATGGGATAGAGATTACAACACAGATATTTGCTTTGTCTCATCATTAGGCTCAAGTTCTCTTTCCGAAACTCGTTTGATCTTTACAAATTTCCCGCAAAGCCAACATCGACCAGTCATCATTGATATAGGAACAAAAATCCCAATGGTAAATAGTGTCCCAAAACCCTGATGGAAATTTCGAAAAGCAGACTGGAAAAAATGCTAAGCACTTTTAGAAAACGGGATTCGTTTTATTCCCACATAATATTCCAATTCTGGGGTATCCAATTCTTATGGGTATATGATACTTGATTTTTTCAAGTAACTAGTTTTTAACTTTATTATGGCTTTTCTATAAAAAATTTCGATAACTTTAACCAAACCCTAATAAAGTTGACAACTAGTTACAAATGTCATACACCCATTAGTTTGGATGAAGCAAGAAATAAAACGTGGGCTAGTTCTGTAGAAAATATGCACTTCTAACAATCAAGCCGTAAGGCATGGAGTTAATTGAGAATTCTTGTAAGTGCAATTCCAACACCATCAAGCAAACCAACTTTAGATCCAAACTGTGGCATCGTGGGTATCTCAGCAGCAGGAGTAGTTGGAACATGGTTTACACTAGGTAGGTGGCATAAAACCACCTACCTTTTAAGAAATTTAAAATCATTGCCTTGTTGAAGCCAAATCATCGTTCTGTTTCGCTTTTGTCAATAAATTTTAAGTTGCTCGAACGTCTTATTTTAAATAAAATTAGTCTGGAAATCGACCAAATAATTCCTCAAGAACAGGCAGGATTTGGACTCATAGCCCTGTCAAAATACCTTGAAATTTATAGATCCCTCTCATTTAACGCGCATCTCTCAAAAACTGAAAACAAGAAACAACATTATTCAAAAATTTACCGGCTCTACATTGGGAGCAAACTCAAACTTCTTGCGCATGTCCGCACTGTCACTTGTTTATTCCGCTGCTGAATAGGGTAGCCCAGTTTGGCTCAATAGTCGCCAATCACAAAAAATTTACACTAAACTTAACACAACAATGCGGTTGATCTCTGTGTCAAAACGTCCAACTTCGGCAGAGTGGATCCCAAAACTATGTTTCATCGCATCTCCACATCTGAGAAGATACAGGCACTGTTACGAGAATATAACAAGATTAAAAACAATGATCTTATCCCAGTAAATACCGATCTAGTCAATACCCCTAGTCAAAGAATTAAATGAATACATTTTGATCTTGCCAAAAATCTATGAAATGAACACTTCGAAATCAACACAGCTTGGACATATAACTGGTCAAATTCAGATCCATCGAGTACCATTTTTGATGAAAGAGCTATAGAACTGGCCTCAAACTAATAATAAAAGGATGGTGTAACTTAAATAGATTACGAGTTGGCACCGGTAGAACCCTAGAAACCCTATATAATTGGGGTTATGTAGATGATCCTACATGTCTGTGTGGTGCTCCTCTGCAAACAACTGAACACATTCTTTGAGAACGCTCCATTTTTTCTTACAAAGGTTCCTACTATCCCAAAGGGAGCCTTCTGGTCGTTTGTCAAGCGGGTCAAGAGCAATACGAGCTCTTCCATCCTAACTCCCTTAAGGGATGATCGGATTATTACTGACCTAATCTTATGGATGAAATTTTTGCCGACAACTCTTCATTACCTGCGAGTTACCAGCCACTGCCACGGCTACCTGGGGTATTATGTTCTATGCCTAACATATTCTCCGGGACCAGATGGTATTCCTGCACTTGCCTTAGAGAAGTGTTTTCTGATTCTTAATCTTTTCAGTATTTAATATCATGCGGGTATATTTTCATCCTGATGAAAAGTGGTCAGTATTCAACAAATCCCAAAAGGGGTCTTAAACCTCAACAACTATAGCCAAATCGCCATATGTTCCACGCTCTCAAAGGTTATGCAGACTAAAGTAACATCTATTTTGTAAACTATTTGGAGTTTAATGGCCTGTTGCGCTATCGTCAGTATGGTTCCTGTAAAGTCCGTAATACAGGTGATGGCGTTTCTCACAGAACAGTGGAGTAGATATATTCACCGCCTTGGTGAAAGTTAGGCTATGGCTCTAGATATTTTAAAGGCGTTTTATCTCGAATATTAAAGCATTTGGATTTGGTGCTAATGTTGCTCGTTTTATCTCATGCTTGGCAATCACTTGTCAAGATCGAAAATTGATTGCCAGTGTATATCAGTGGCGAACAGGAAATGGAAAAAGTTAAGAGCAAGCAGAATTATCTGGCCGTGTTATGAACTCAGAAGAACTCGCTACCTATTTTCTTTTAACAAAAACAATGTCGTTTTCTCATGGGAGTGGGAAGAACGATTGGACTCATCTCTAATTCGCATTGTAGAAGATGTTGTGAACCGAATACGGATAAAACAGATAAACATATCCTGTGCAAATGTCCCGCATTGCCCAGGAATTAGGCAAATCAGAACTCGAGAATCCGGAAGAAATCACAGTTTTGGACCTTATGTGAGTTAAACTGTTTGTATATAGCTATGTGGTATAGCTATGGACCAGTCGGTCTATGCGAGTAGTTCAAAACTTTGAGCTCCACCACTCCTAACCTTACCTATCTCAAGCTTTCTTAGTGACAGTTCTATTCGTGTTGTTGTTGATGTGTTCTTCTCTAGGAACTCCATATTTAACGCAGGTTTACAGCAGGGTTCTGTTCTTATTCCATCTGTTTTTTTAGTTTTTATCATCGACTGAAAATTACTGCAACTAAATTCGATACTTTAAATCCCGAAATTCGATACTTTGAATTTTGATATTTTTTCGGGATTTTTTTTTAGAACTTGAAATCCACGCCTTCGTTAAGATTTGCGAAGTTCAATTGAAGTTGTGAACTTCGAAAAGGAAAGCCATTGAGACCCGTCATCCAGGAAATAACTGCAGGTTATTTCTGGCTTGACTATTGGAATAGATCTTGACTGCGGTTGTAAACAAGACATTGCATATTAGTTGTGGGGACTATAACCATTTCAAAGACGGTCATAATCCCAATGGGGATTATTTCCCTTAACTGTTGGGATTACGACCGAAACTTTTTCGGTCATAACCCCCATTCATATTATGGGGACTAATTCCACAACAATTTCGGTCATAATCCCTTTATTTTGCGGAGAGGGTGGGTTTAATGCATGGAGTTTGTAATCCCTAAGCCCGGCCGAAGGCCGGCTACGCAGAAAAACTTTTATAACAAAAAAAATTCAAATAATTATTGGGATTATGACCCATTATTATAGTAGACATAATCTCTGTAATGGGGATTGTGTCCACTTTTTATGTGGTCATTGTCCCTATAAAACTGGGAATTATGTCCATTTTTTATTGGGATTATGTCCAAATTTTTTTCGGTCATTGTCCTCACTACCGTTATGGGGATTATGACCGAATTCGTTTTGGTTATAATCCCCATAACGGAAATGCGGGTTATGTCCGTGGGGATTATTTCATGTCACCAACCATTCAGTCACATACTTCATTGTCAGCAACTCTGCCTGGTAAACACTGCAACGATCTGGCAATCTTTGAGCCATGCTCAACCAAAGCTCTTTCGAATAGGCTTTAAATTTATGGAGGCTCTACTACCTGGAATGCTCAAAAAGGCCCATAGAAAGAGAACATTGCACTTTTTGTAGTATTGTTATCTTTTTCAAGATCACGCTATGGCCACACTTGCTGCACTTCCATTGCAGTGTGCTTTTCAGACGAAATACTGACATAGCTGCATACTGCCGCATATCCAATAGTATTAGGAAAAGTAGGATTTCTAATGTAGCCGAAGGTGAAGTACGAAGAGCACCAGTGATACACATCAACGCCATTATCTGTACCTTCGTGTTAAAGACACAGTTCCCTTTTGACTTTAAAGCAGCTAACCAGACAATGGTTCCGTACAGCAAAATTGAACGTATTACTGCTGTATTAATCCAATGAATTAATTAAGGGATAAAGCCCAATCGTTTTCGAAATATAAAGCAATCGTTGCTTTTCTCACCCATTCCTTAATATAACGCCTGAAATTCAACTTCTTATCTACAAATACTCCAAGATACTTGGCTCCATCAGAGAAGGACATTTAATTTGTTATACGTTTAACCAGACGGTATATTTTCCGCCAAACTACGCGGTGTAGATAAGGTTACTTTAAAGCCTACACACAGAAAAAAAAGTTTCCAATCGAATTTATCAGTTGTATCAACTCAAAATTCGGTTGCTGCTACTATATTTGGCTTTGACAACCAAATGTTTTAGTTGCCCCAATTAAAAGACAGTTATGACCGCCAAAAATGAGTTGTGACTACCGACATTTAACTGTGACGACCTATATACAAAAGCTCAAACCGATTTTTTGTTGCAATAATTCAGTTTCAGTTGGAAATCGTTAAATTCGTTTTCTGTGTGTAGAAAAAGTATACCTAAATGTTACCTAGTTCGTCCTCTTCAGATTTTTAGAGGCTGTCTAAACCCGTCCATGCTCCCTGAGTAAAAATTCAATGTAGTGATGATCTGAGAAAATTTGGTGAATAGTAAGCAATATTCACTAAATTTTCTCAATTTGAGGGTGCTGTGGCTTAGTGGTTAGCGCGTTGGACTACTAGCCAGCAAGCCTGGGTTCGATTCCCGGCTCAGGCAGAACAAAATTTTTTTCAGATATTTATTAGTTTCTATTTATAACTAATATTTATCGCAGCACCCTCCTTCGATAAATAGCACAAAAACGTCAACGAAGTAAAATAATAAAATAATGGCTATTAAACACAGCTTCAAATATAATTCTCCAGATCAATAACAGATGGCGATGCAACAACTGTACTCAAAATTATCAACACGCGCAATTACAGTGTTGCCATACTGAAGCCCTTCTATCTTTCAAATCTTTCATCTCTCTTTCCGAAAGAAACATCACGGTTACATTAGTAATTGATAGGCAGCATTGCCTGAGTGTTGTTTCTTTAAAAAAAAAAATATATAATTTTTACTTGTTAGCAAGGGTTTAAAAGTTTATTATGAATAGACCACTAGTTAAGTTCATGCTAACTTTTCGTTATGAATAAAACCGTAATATTCTTAATTTTAAATAACTCTGTCTTCATCCAAAATTAATTTAATTCTATTTCTACATTCACATCTGTTAACTGCTATGAGGATGACTGAGTATGAGTATGTACCGACAGTAATAGTAGTCGTTATTTTTGAGTAGTATGAGTATCTCATTATTTGTGATTATGCCTTTTGCGAAATTGTGCAACTGTATCAAAGTTTATTTATTTTTTTTATTCGTATATTGGTTTCCCAAAAACCTCCCCTCCACTTGGCAGACACAAAAGTGTATAAAGTGTGTTATGAACGCATAAGTCCAGTGTATAGTACTGCTGAATAGATGGAATGATGGTTTGATAAGTACATTTTTGGCTACCGTAAGTCTCGTGCTTTTAATAGTTTTGCTGGCTGTGCACTGGAATGGCTGACTACTGGCTGGTTGGTGTAGTTTTTGAATTGATGGTTGACTGGATGGCTAGTTGGCCTAATTGTCTGTCTGTCTGCCTATCTGCCTGTCAGTTAGTCTTGCGGCAGTAAAAATTCAATTATTGTGATTTTATGATTGTTTCATTTTCGTTGCCCTGTTCAACGTTTCTCATCATGTTTAACACATTTCATCCTCATCTGTTACTTTGTGTAGACTGCGTTGCGTTTTTTTTTATCATTTCAATCATTATTCTCCTCATCATCGTCTTGTTGGATTTTGAAACGAGATGTAATCATTTCTTCATGTTCTTTATAGATTTAATGATTTTGTGGATTTTTCACTTAATTAGAATTCCAAACAAGGCTAAAAAAACGGCCAAGTAGTTATTTTTAGTTGTATTTTTAATATTATGCATTAAATTCCTTAATAGTGAATAATTGTGGTGGCTGGGAATGTTGTTAAATGCATAAATATATTGTTATGGAATAGTTGTGTCAGTCATGCCTTATCATTCGTGCCTTAGATGATGATTGACAAAACAATCCCATTTTAAAAATGAAAAGAAATTGTTTAAAACAATGATCTCATAGATATTTCCCAGCAAAAATTGACATTACTAGTAATGGGTTTTGTAATCCGAAACAGATGTTAATCAGTAGTTACTTATTGAATGAAACACTAATTATTTTAACAAGGGCGTGAGACAAAAATAACTAGTGAAGAGTATGGAGATAAATAAGTAGTTACTGACTCGGATTACTAATAAGGAGTAAAAACCCATTACCAATAAGAAGTAAAATAATTAGTTAACTAAAACATTTAAAATTTAACTTGTTTTTACTAAAACTTAAAAATTGCGTAATTTTTATTAAGTTTTTAAGTTAATTGAATTGTAAAGGTTAAAAACTGCAAGTGCAAGGAGATATTATTACTTAGAAGTGCTTTTATAACATATTACTGAAAAGTAGTTACTTTTGGGCTTAAAATAATGTTATTGGTAATGGGTACTCATTATAAATAATGTACTTGGTAATGATTACTTTTCACAACTCATTACCATGTTTTTGCTGGGTTATTACAGATAAATTACGCATTATCTATGTGATACTTTAAGTAGATTGACATATTATTGTTGTAGAAACTTCCGGGAGTCTATAACATAAGCAGCGCATTTTTTCAAAGAGAAATTTCGAGTAAAACGGGTTTTCAACATAAAGAATACGGTGTGTCAGATTTTGGATTTTTTACGGTAGTGAAAAAGAGGATGTTCTGGTTATGAAGATGTTCTGGTTATGAAGATGTTCTGGTTATGAAAATTCAATATGATTTTCTATGGAGTCAATATATTCTTCAAAAGAAGGTTAGGTTAGATGGGCGTCCGCCATTTTGGCGAATTCACTCGGGGCCATAAGGCCCATTATGATCCCCTTAAGTGTTATTTGCCGACTAAAACCACCCCAATTTGTAAGTACTCCCATTAATATGCTAACCGTCTGTTTGCAAAAGTAGTGGCCACAGGGTTCGCCATATCCTGCACGTATTCAGTGATATCCACCTATCCTTCATTCTATATTCCCCCACCGATTCGGAGCCATTTCTTGCACATTCGTCATCTAATTCGTTCCAGTGACCCCACTATGTCTAGAGACCCAGATAAGCTTGACTGTGAGCTGACAGATTCGATAAAGGGGTCGTATACTATTCCTAACAATTTCCGATTTGTTATTGGCGCAAGGACTTAGGTCCCTTATCATAATCATCTGCGTGGCTTTATTAACTGCAAGTACCTCAGCTTGAAAAACACTACACTTCTCCGGAAGTCTCACTGAAACCCCGATTTCTAGGCATTTAGAAATGCACTCACATAACAAGTGCTTCACTAAATCCTTCTCCACTTCCCCAAAACTTCTACAATTGTCCCTATCAGAAATTTGCAAAATTGCCAATTATACATTGTTCTATAAGTGCTCCTACTAATAGACTAACCGACCGTTTGCCAAAAGTAAGAAGACTTTTTGTTCTCTTCGTTCATCCCCTGCAGGAACCGAGACAACAGGTTCGACACTTCCCCCACCGACTTGTAGCCATTTCTTGCACATTCTCAATGTGTCGAGAGACCCAGATTATCTTGACTATGAGCTGACGGATTCGATTAAGGGGTCGTATACTGTTCCTAACAATTCCCGATTTGTTAATGGTGCAAGGACTTAGATCCCTTATCATAATCATCTGCGATACTCACTCTTGTCCGGAAGTCTTACTGAGGCCCTGATTTTGAGGCATTTAGAGTATACTCCCGAACCCGTTTCCATCTTCATCTTCGATCCGTCCGTTAAGATTGAGATCGCATTCTCTTTCAAAACATAGTTTTCCACCCAATCTTCCCTAATTGGTATTTGGACTTGAAGTTTCTAAAAGTTGTCAAAAGAAACATCAAAGTGTATTATATCCAACCGAAGATGAAACACAACTTCCATGCCTGGACAGGTTCTTCAGAAAAGCTTAAACTAAAGTCCACAACGGTTGACGGGACGGAACTGGAATAGAATACCGACTTTTTCTCATCGCAGACGTACTTTAAAAGAACCTTTCAAGTCCAAGTACAAACTAGGGAAGACTTGGCGGAAAACTTTGTTATGATAAAGAATGAGATATCAATTTTCACAGACGGATCGAAGATGGATATAGGGTCCCAGGTTCGGGAAAATATTCTGATAGAATTCACAAACTCATCGCATTTACCCGGATGCATTTCCGTGATGGTCGACATATTCCCTGCATTCTACGATTTAGAAAAGCTTAAATTAAAGTCCACAACGGTTGGCAGGACGTAACTGGAGCAGAAAATCTACTATTTCTCACCGCAGATGAACTTTAATGGAACTTTTGATGTGCAAGTACCAACTAGGGAAGCCTGGGCGGAAAACTTTCTTATGAAAAAGAATGCGATTTCAATTTTCACAGACGGATCAAAGATGGTGATGGGTGCAGGTTCGGGAATATAGTCCGATATCCTTGAAATGACGGTCTCATTAAAACTTCCGTACAAGTAAAGTGTTTCCAGGCAAAGGCACCGCAATATTTTCGTGTATAGTCTCGCAGCTCTGAAGGCATTAGAGTCAAACACAGTGAAATCGGAAATCTTTTAGAACTGTATACAATGTCTTCGACAAATCCGTTATAGTTAAGCTAGTCTGGATCCCTGGGAATAGTAGGGTCGTCGGGACGAATTGGCTGAAGAGCTTGCGAGAAAGGGCTCTTAGTAGCTGGGGGGACAAGTTGAACCTGACATCTCGGTCCCTATAGTAGAGAAAAAGAACGAAATTGACAGTATATCAGGGAATTGGATAAAGGATAGATTGATATCACTGACTTTGGGTAGAATATCGCAAGCCCTGTGGCCAATGCCAAATCCCAAGAGCACCTATAAAATCTTCTTACTTTTTGCAAACGGACTGTTAGCCTACTGGTGGGAGTACTGGCAGGACATTGTATAATCGGCCAGATGGCCATGCGCATGGGAGTCTCTGACTGGACTATTGTAGAAGTTTTGGGGAAGTGGAGGAAAAAGAGTCAATGAAGCACCTTTTGTGTCAATGCCCTGGTCTGATGATGAAACAAATAACCGGTGTAGCAGAATATATTAGGGAATCGGGATGGTTTAAGAATTAAACCTTTGTAGCAGAGGGGGAGTCGGGAAATGCAAATTAATGGAATTACAATTCGCGAAATGACGGACACCCATCCAACCAAACCTTAATGTCCACAAACTCTACGTTCTGTTTCCTCCTCTTCATAACCTTTCGTTTTGTATAAACGGGTGCAGATTATTTTATTAGTTTGTGGCATCTCTTAAGATCCAAATCTCTGCCCGGAATTGGCTGCACAATGATAGATTAAATGTCCGAAAGCTTTCACTTCTCCCAGTGATTACAATACTCTTCACTTGGACCTTGGTGTTGGCGGTGATGCTTAATTTTAGGACTAACAAGGTCTTTCCCAGGGCAACCACCGATTGTCCTGAAACTTGCATATAGAAAAGAGGGGAGCAAAATAAGAGCTACGTGTTTTTATATAGCTGCCCACTCTCATATTTAGCGGGTCAAAGGGGAGGGGGAAAAATGGGATTTTTTCTTCCTTTGAGAAATTTTCCCATATCTTCATGAGAAACTATATTAACATTTTATACAGGTCGAAAGGTTTTTTGAAGGCCTATCCAATGGTGTATCGGCCGTGTCCAAATTCGGCTTCGTTAAGTTCGTTATTGTCCAAAATGTATAATCGTTGGGGAAGTTTATATGGAGATGTACATATATACGTACGACCGCCAAAATCATATAAAATAATCTCTATCAAAATTAAGCTGACCCGTATTTTTTCGTTTGGCGAAATTTCTACTAGTTCGGCTGTTATTCGGAAAGCCCTTAATTTTTCATAAGGTGGCAACCCTTTTTTAAATTCGAGATTGGGCAGCTAAAAAAAGGGTACCTGTTATTTTTCCCCCTCATTCCAATATTAAAGTTTCAGGACAATCGGTGGGTGCCCTGTGAAAGACCTTCCTTGTAAGTCCAAAAATGGTGCAATTATGTTCAGACTTGATTAGGACATTTTAATCAAATATTTCCTTTTTCCAAGAATTTTAAGAGATTTATGTGAATATCGGGTGTGTGGTTTTTATGGGAACACAAGAAGAACTGGTCCAATTTCTTGAAAATTTGGAATGTTGATTAATGAATACAAAATACGTTTAGCTGCCAAATTTTTAAAGGATACCTATTATAATAGGGTTATTAGGATCATTTTAGCCAAATTATAAATAGACATTTGTGTGGGGGCTAGTTGTAAAAATTTACAGATTTTTTTCAATTTCAATAGGCTTCGCCCTTGGGGCTAAGGAAACTGAAGTTTCAAATTTCACCCAATCGATTGATAATTGCGACCTGTATCGTGCTCACAACGTTTACAAAGACAGACGGACGTACATCGCTCAATCGTCCCAGAAAGTGATTGAAGATGTATCCAGAACCAATATTTCGGATAGTTACAAACATCAGCATAAACTCATTTTAGCCTATACCACAGAGTGTAGGGTATAAAAAATTCGAATACTTTATCAATATTTCACTAAAATTAATCAAAATAATACTTACATTGTACCATGCGTCGTTTATATTAATATACACGAATCACATTTCTGGTTTATGACCTGCAGTCCAATTAAACAAAAAATAATATTTTCAATTAACACGGCAAAAATGCCGGTAAAACATAAACATACCCCAAAACAAATACACATTTACAACATAATTCATAAAAAAAAACCTAACATCGTATGTAGTTGCAAAAATTTTATGAGAACAAAAAAAAAATTGCCGTTTTCTCACGAAGCAGATTCGTCAATTAATTTAAATATACAGTTTTACTGTAACGAACTACCGTAAATAGAAATCTGACTGAACTAACGACTATCAAATGTGTGTATCTAACTGTGATGTCAATTTAGTGATTTTGTAGTGGATAAAACTAAGAACTTTACCCGCTGTCTACACCTGGGAGAAACACTGAGATATTTGTATTACGAAACGTCAAAATCAATCGCAAAGAAATTTTTCTCATGTGTGGACTAAATATTAGTCTCAGTATTTGATCTCATCAGATAGTTGTCATGAGAAATCTCATAACAACAATCTCTTGAGATCAAGTTTCAAATTCACTTATATTTATATGTTTACAATGGTTTTTTTGGTGTAAATGGCGTCTTAAAAAGGAAAAATAAAATAAAACAATTAAAAATAAGTGTATAAACAAATGTATGTGCTTAAATAATAGATTTTACATACATATATTTATGATGAAAAACATACATAGTTATTCCACGGCTGATTGCAAATTATGAAATTTCATAAGAATAATTGCAGCTCGTTTTCCACACCACTTGATATTGAGATAAATATTGAAGTTTCCCAACTGTTTCTCTGCCGACGTTATCTCTGCTTTCATGAAAAAATTCTCCCACGTGTAGATGGTGCGTTAAGAATCTATGAATTTTTAATGTTCAAACATATCAAAATTAACTTTTAACGTTAAAAAAGTATACAAGTGGAGATCAAGATGTGGTCAATATAGGGTTGCCAGAAAAGAGAAGTCAAATAACTGGACAAAGGAAAGTTTTCAGCTGGATTTTGAAAAAATAACTGGACCCATACATATTTTTGTTTTTTTTTTAATAATTTAAAAAAATTCAACCGATTTTCATAAGTGAGATACATGTTTTTAGTTTGGACTACTTTTTCAATTCCATTTCTATTCGAGCATCTCGAAATGTTGAGGTCGTCAATGGTCTGAGAATTGTTTGCGTAGATTTTTCTTTTCAAATAATCCCACAAAAATAAGTCCGGAGTTGTCAAATCTATAAATCTAGTTGGCCAGTTTAAATAACTGACCCTAATTTGCAGATTTGACCCCTGCAGACTTATTTTGTTGGAGTTATTTTTGGGGTTATTAAAAAAACAAAATGTACGAAACAATCCTCAGATCATCAATGAGCTCAAGGAAAACATTCGTGCCGAAATCAACGCTAGACTGCCCGATATGTTAAAAAAAAGTATTGAAAAAGGGAGTAAAAATGAAGCAAAACGAGTACATTTTGCGTAGCTAAAAGAGGCATTTATGTTTTATTCATGATTTAAGTTTTATTCAAAAAGTATTCCAAAAAAGTTGTAAAATATAATAAAAAAAATAATTAATAGAGTAGAGAAATTCTTTTTTAACTGGACAAATTATATATTAACTGAAAACTGGACCAGACCCATAATAACTGGAAAATCCAGGCCACTCCAGGCCGTCTGGCAACCCTAGGTCCATACCAAAAAAAGCTGTAAATTTGGTAAATGAGCAAAATGAGACCGAGATTGAAAAATTTCCCCCTCGGAGAACTTAACACACTCTGAAAAGTTATTCCCTGACATTTCCGCTTAAACCATTAGGGCACACTGGGCATGTGGAATATTTTTCGTACAGAAAACGTTTCAGATTCTTAGATTTTGAAAGTCTATAATTCATTGAAGTTTTTCCAAAGTAAAAAGTCTCAGATTCTGAGATACTTTTCGTATGCAAAGTCCCAGATTCTTATAGAGAAACTTTCATTTTGAGACATTTTTTTCCTATAGAAAAGTCTCAGATTCTGAGACCGTATAAAAAAGCCTCAGATTCTGAGACATCCCAGCAGAAATTTTGCTGAACGTTCAGCAGCTTTTGGAAGGGGAACTTGAGTAAAGGAGCGCATCCAATTGCGCTGAATTCATGCATGATTCCCTAAGGCGATGTCCCACTTTAGAGCGCTAGTTGGATACACAGAAACAGCGCTCTTTAGATGCACTGAAATCACGTGTCTTTAGAGCGCTGATTTAAGCAGAATAAAGATGCTGTAAATTCATGTATCTTTTTAGCGCTGATTTAAGCAGATTAAAGATGCAGTGAATTCATGTATCTTTGTAGAGCTGATTTAAGCAGAATAAAGATGCTGTAAACTCAAAGTTGAAATCAAATAACTAAAACTTAAAAAAATATAACAAAAAAATTCATTCGTTTTACTTTACAAAACTTTATTTATGTGAAACAAAATGAAAAAAAAAATCGGAAGTGAACATCAAAAAAATATCGGAAATTTTCATTTTCACATTTTTTATGGGATTTTTTTTGGGAACAGCGGTCAAAGATGCTATGATTGAAGCGCTCTTTGCAGCGCTGATTAATGTCAAATCATGTGTCTTTGTCTAAAACTCATGTTTTTTTATTCAAAAAGTGTTAAAAATATTAAAAAGGAAAGCAAGTGTGAAATTTTATCAAAAAATAATTACACATTATAAGTTTTATATAAAAAATCTTAAAAAAAAAATCAAATTTTTTCCCCTTCCTTTTACTGCATCCCTAAGAGCGCTCTTTGGATGCGCTACGGTATGCTATAAACAGATGCTGTGTCGCCAAAATCTCGATTTATTTCTGCTGGGATGTTTCGCACAGAAAAAGTCTCAGATTCTGAGACATTTTTCATATAGAAAAAGTCTCATATTCCGAGACATTTTTCGTATAAAAAAAGTCACAGACTCTGAGCCGTTTTTCATATAGAAAAAATCTCAGATTCCGAGACATTTTTCGTATAGAAAAAGTCTCAGATTTTATGACATTTTCCGTCATAAAATATAGGAAAAATGCCTTAGATTCCGAGACATTTTTTATATAGAAAAAGTCTCAGATTCTGAGACATTTTTCGTATAGAAATAGTCTTAGATTCTGAGACATGTTTCGTATAGAAAATGTCTCAGATTCTGACACATTTTTCAAATGGAAAAAGTTTTTGACTGCAAGACATTTTCCGTATAGAAAAAGTCTTATACTCGCGAATTTTCCGTACAGAAAAAATATCAGATTCTGAGACATTTTTTGTATAGAAAAAGTCTCAGATTCTGAGATGTTTTTCATATAGAAAAAGTCTTAGACTCTTTGACATTTTTCATAAGAAAAAGTCTCAGATTCCGAGAAATTCGCATAGAAAACGCCTCGGATTCTTAGACATTTTTCATATAGAAAAGTCTCAGACATTTTTTTATAGTAAAAGTCTTAGATTTTTAGCCATTTTTCGTATAGGAAAGGTTTCAGATTCCAAATTGTTCTACATGAATATCATTGTTTCACTTAGTAAAGAAAAATTACCCCGAGCTAGAATATCCCTACTGGAAATATTTGTTTTAATTTCTTTTTCTTAAAACAGGTAACAGAATAAATTTAATTTTTACTAAGTCATGCGACTTTTTACAGGGCCCGGCCATACCTTAAGACAGCCCTGCTCCTTGAAGAACTAAACCAGCCTCTGAAAAACGCCATGTAATACAGGCGTTTTTCAGAGGTTTCTCAGCCCAGAAAAGTTAAATCGACTTAGCCGAATCTATGAATACCCTCCACGATGCCCTTTTTAAAGAATGGTAAATTTTCTAACGTGAAAAAATTAACAATTTTGATTAGAAATATTTTATTTTGAGTAAAAAATATTTTAAAAAATATTTTATTTTGAGTAAAAAACTTTTTTTTCCCATTTTTGTGAAAAAATGAAAAATTAAAAAAAAAATTTTTGAGTGTTAAATTTTTTTCGAGTGTAATTTTTTGTTAAGTGTAAAAATATTGAGTGACAAAAATACTTTTTAAAGTAGTTTTGTGGCTTTCCAATGGTTTTAAAGCTTGTTTTTTTAAGGCTCAGTTTTTTCAGTACGTGAATTTAAGGTGAAGCGAATTTGAAATTTACGGTTTTGCTAATAACTTTTAAACCACTAGACCGATTTAGCTGAAGTTCAATATGAACCAGCCTAGGGGATCAACAAATTTATATGCCAAGCTTCAGCATCCTCAGAATTGCTTTTAGAAAGTTATCGTGTTTTTTTATCTCGTAAATTCGCGAAAAACCGTTGCCGAAATTCACTCTTTTGAACGACTGGACCGATTTTGCTGGATTACAATACCAACTAGACCAGGTAAATGCCCAATATATATGCCAAACTTCAGGAGCCTCCGTAAAATCTTTCAATAGTTAGCGTATTTTCAACAGACAGACAGACTGACGGACAGACGGACATCGCTAGATCGTCTTGGAATCGAACGAGGATCATAAATATATGTACTTTTTGGGGTCTTAGACCAATATTTCGAGGTGGTACCTACGGAATGACAAACTTATATATACCCTCTATCACTAGAGTGGAGGGTATTAAAACATAAGAAAGCTTGAGTTCAAAAAAAAAATATAAAAAAGTGATTTTTGTTAAAAATGTCAAAAAAAGTCTTATTTTTTATTTTTTTTTGAAGAGATTGAAAAAGAGTCAGGCAAAAACGTTTTAAGCAAAACTTTCTGAATGCAATTGCTGAAAAGTTATATGGATCCGAAAAAGGGACACGTTGACTAAAATGTCAAAATTCGATCACCTCTGTGGTAACTACCACCCAATATATCTCATCTTTGTGCAAGTTTGAGCCTGATCGGATGACATCGGTTTCAAAAGTGTGTTCACTTGAGATATTTCCCCCATATATTTTAAGTTTCATGCAAATCGGTTCATAAGGGTTGATATACTTCCCTTGTAAGTGAAAACCATAGAAAAATGCGAAAGTGTATTTTTTCTACCTTGTATACTACAATTACGTAAATTAAATAAAATTTCAGTGAAGGTTACACGTGACTCACCAAAAATTGTTTTTAATGAACATTTTCAATAATTTAAATTTAAGGTTACAATTTTCCTTTACGTACCTACTGCTATTCCACATTTAATCAAAGAATACTTTCATACATTTCATGAAAAACTTCATAAAACGTTTTAAACAAGTTCTACGAATATTTTTATTATTTCCATGTGTGTGTTTTCATTGAAAGGTACTTTAATGACACCAGTTTCATTGATCAAATGAAGCCAGTCTTCGATTGAAACCGTCAGTCATTTTTCATAAAGCCTTTGTCAACTTTTTTTACTTTCACTAAGCTTGTTTTTTTTGTGTAATCACGTGATTGATATGACAATCGCCCTCACGTGATTTACACAAATCACATAACCAGTCTCCATTTCAAACATTAATTTTTCGAAAGCCTTCACTTTTTTCAAAAAAATCTGCAAAGTAACAAAAGTGTTTCTCTTTAAGACGAATTCCTCCGCAATTTTTTTTGTTTGTTTTTAATGCACAAATAGTTGGCATCACTTAAACGTTAACTACTATTGCTTGCTTTTGTTGTATTGCTTTAATAACAGGTCGTGGGGTACAGGAGTCGACGATGAATATGGTTGGAAAAAATGTATACATTTGGAAGAAGTTCTTTATTTGCATCGAAGAAAAACGCTTAATTGAATAAATCTTTATAAAAAAAATTGTGAAATAAATTTTTCTTACAAGGGATTGATTACAAACCAGAAGTTTTGCTGAAGTTTTTTTTTTTTGATTTATGGCAACAAAGGAATGTTTAAGACTTTTATAGAACTTTTATATATTTTTTAAGCACTTTATAAATATTTTTTTCATTAATTTAGCTGATTCCTTGTTAAATTTTATGTATATTTTTTTAACAAATAAAATTTAAATTTTTTTATTTTCTTTTAATTGTTATGTTTTCATTAATGGATTTTTGCAATTTTTTTTTTTTGGTTTATTTTTAGCAAACCTTGTTATTTTTTAAGGGTATACGGATTTTTTTATACGCACATTTACTGAGAACACGAAATTTACGTCTGTTATGCCGGAAAATTTACAATAAATTAAAGCTTTATGTATTTTGTATGCTCATTGACAGTTGGCTAACGGTAAAAAAGGTGCAAATAAAAGAAACGAGTAGTATTTTGCTATGCCTTTTTTTTTAAGAGAAAAAGAAAAAGTATCAAAAATAAGTTATCGTAACTAACAACTTTCCAATTTTTTTTTTTTTTTTAATTTTCTTATAATTTTTCTTATTTTTTTCTTAATTTGTAATTAATTTTTGTTTTCGATAAATATGAAATAAACAAATAATTTAACTACCTTAAAACATCAACTATGCTGGTGAGAAAAGCTTTTATGAAAAGCTTTATTCGTTATTATGCACCAGGGATGGAATATACAAATTTGGTTTCGTTACTAAAAAAAGGTTACGAAAAGTACATTTAAAATTTTTAGAGCACTAAATAAGAAAATAAAAAGGATAAAAGAAAAAAGAAGAAAAAAGGATAGCGAAAAAAAATAAGAAAAAAGAGAAACCAACCAAATGAAAAGGATGTGAACATTTTTTGAAATACTCGGAGTTTTTATATATTAAGGGGAAAAAGGGGAAATTTATCCCCCCAGACAAAATTTCAAGTAGAAAAAAAGAAGAAAAAAAGAAAAAGAAAGAAAGAAAAATATAGAAAAAGAGAAAAAAGGAAGAATACAATTTTCTAAAAATCTAAAGTCCGAAAATTTTTCATAGAAAAATTTTTTGAATTTTAAACTGGAAAATCTGAAAATTTTGTAAAGAAAAATGTAACCAAATCTGAAAGTTTTCTATGAAAAAATTCCTGTCAATCTGGAATTTCTTATTATGAGAAGCTTCTTTGGAAAAAATTGTGACAATTAGAAATGATTTAGAAAAATGTCATAGGAACTTAATTTGATTTACATGAAAAACATTTTGTACACTACATAAGAATAGAAAAAATATCTTAAATCTAAAAAAATGTGGAAAGTTTGTTCAGAATGCCTTAGAATTTGGAAAGTTATTCTTGAAAAAATTTTAAGAAAATAAAATTAAAATTTTTTTAAAAAGTAAATCTGAGAATTGAATAATTATAAAAACCTTAAATAAAAATGCCTGCAAATTTTGTACTCTTGCCCAAAACATCAAATCATGATAATGTTTTGCGGAAGATTTGGGTGTACTTGCCAAAGCAATTTTTTTTTTAGAAAAAATAATGTTATATTCATTTGCCATTTCATGCAAAACGAATTGAAATATCGGTCGAGGACCCCATTTATTTTATATATTTTTGATCCATTTCCAAGACACTCTAGCTATATACATCCGTCAATCTGTCTGTGGAAAGCAAGATGCAGTCCAAACCAAAAGAGCTCTACATTTGGTAAATGAGTGCAAAAATAAGTGCCAAAAAGTGTTTTTACATTTTGGAGAGTATAAAAGATTCGGCACCGAACAATTTAACACTCTCACTTGATTTATGTACATTTTATAAACAAATGGAACATTTTTATGTAAAAAAACAAGTTTTTAGACTTGTTGAAAAAGTAGTTTTGTCGAAAAAAATAGTTTGGTCGAAAAAAAGAGGAAAAATGATTTTTGATGAAGAAAAAAAAAAAATTTTTATAAAAAAAAAAAAAAAAATTTGATGAAAACAAAAATTTTTTTTCGAAAAAAAAATTAAAAAAAAAAAACATTTGATGAAAAAAAAATTGAATGAAAAAACATTTTTTTGATGAAAAGAAAAATTTTTGTAATGTAAAAAATTGATGAAAAAAAAAAAAAATTTTTTTTTTGATGAGAAAAAAATTGATAAAAAAATTTGATGTAATAAAAAATTTAATGAAAATAAAATTTCATGAAAAAAATGATGAAAAAAAAATTTATGAAAAAAAATTTGAAAAAAAAAAATGATGAAAAAAAGATTTGATAAAATAAAAAAAAATTGATGAAAAAAAAATTGATAAAAAAAAAGAATTTGATGAAAAAAAAAAATTGGAGAAAAAAAATTATTGATGAAAAAAAAAAAAAAATTGATGAAAAAAAAAAAAAATTGATGAAAAAAAATTTTGATGAAATTTTTTTTTTTTTTGTTGAAAAATAATTATATTAACAATAATTACTTTTTATTCACCAGCTGTTGAAAAACGGGTATATTCACCACGAGGTGAATTATTATCCAAGTTGGAATTTTTGGTGTTAAGAAAATGAATATAGTATTTCTTATTATCTTTTTCGTTAATTCTTAGCTTATATAGTCAAACTGAGTTGGCGCCTTGCAACTTTTTTAAAACTAGACACCAGCCTAAAAACATTATCATGTTAAAATACCGATTTTTTCCTACGTTTAAGAATTTTTTTAAAAAAATCTCAACATTTTGGTTCCGTTAACTTTTTTTTTTATAGAGCAGGAAACAAGCTTTCTTTAAACTTAATTGGAGCCAAACCAGACCATTTTAACACATGGCGTACTTCGATCAAAGGTTAGAGTTTTTGGTGAAAATTTACGAAAAACCGCAATTTTTTACAAATTTCAAATAGCGATATCTCGAAAACCGTTTGACCGATTTTAAAAGTTCTTTGATATTTGTGTTCAGCGCATCAAAATTAATAAGTATGATGGGTTGCAAGACATATTTCTAAAATGATAATGCTTTTAGGCTGGTGTCTAATTTTAAAAATTTGCAGGACGCCACCACAGTTTGACTATATAATAGTGCCTACGGTCAGTACCGGTATTCCCGGGAATACCGAGAACCGGAAAATGGGGGCACTACTTTATAAGCTAACAATTAACGAAAAAGAAAATAAGAATTACTATTTTCTTTTTTTTAAAACCAAAAATAATAAATCACCTCGTGGTGAATAAACCCGTTTTTCACGAGCTGGTGAAAAAAAAAAGAAAAGTTTTTCATCCAGGTTTTTTTTTCATCAAATTTTTTTTTCATCAATTTTTTTTTTCATCAAATTTTTTTTTCATCAATTTTTTTTTTCATCAAATTTTTTTTTCATCATTTTTTTTCATCATTTTTTTTTTACCAATTTTTTTTCATCAAATATTTTTTTTTTCATAAATTTTTTTTTTCATCAATTTTTTTTGATGAAAAAAATTTTTTTTCATCAAACTTTTTTTTTTTCTCATTAATTTTGTTTTTCATCAAATTTATTTTTTCATCAATTTTTTTCCCTATTTTTATTTTTATTAAACTTTTTTTTTCATAAATTTTTTTTTTCATCAAATTTATTTTTTTCATTAAATTTTTTTTTCATCAAATTTTTTTTCCATTAAATTTTTTTTCATTTTTTTTTTTTTATCAAAGTTTTTTTTCATAATAATTTTTTTTTTTCATAATTTTTTTTTTTTATCAAACGTTTTTTTTTCACCAATTTTTTTTTTGTCAATTTTTTTTTTCACCAATTTTTTTTTCATCAAACTTTTTTTTCCATCAAATTTTTTTCATATTTTTTTTTTCAAGATTTTTTTTTTTCATCAAATTTTTTTAATCAAATTTAAAAAAAAAATGTTTTCATCATTTTTTTGCCATGACACTTGGGAAAATTAAAAGTTGATGAAAAAATGCCAGTCTAATGTTACGTTTGTGAACATATAGCACATATATTTAAAATTGCCGCCAATTTTTGCATTTTTTTTAATATGTAATGTATATAGATGAGCATTAGAGTGTCCCTTATTTTGGAAATGTTGGAAATGTTGAGACGGTACCCCCTCATTTTTTTCCTTTTGACTAAAAAATAACTCAGGAAAAATTTTACGCCCCTACGACCACACCTTCCCTACGCGACGGGGCCGTAAAGAGCGGGGCCTTAAAAATCATTTTTCCATACAAAGCAAAAAAATTTTTTTTTGATTTTAAATTTTTTTGTTATTAATTATAATATTACTTGGTTAGCTTATTCACGACAAAAAATTTGAATTTGGTGGGATGAGGCTTTCAGTTCTAAAAAATTTTTCGAAAAAAAAATTTTAGAGCTTTTGGGGTCCTACAGTAAAAATTTTTAAAAAAATATTTTTTTTTAGTTTTGACAAGCAACCGTTTTAGTTGAATTGTTGCTTTTAATGATATATTTTCATAAAAAAATATTATTCCTATCTGTGACATCTTTATCGTGATCTAAAAAAGGGTAAAAAATGCATTTTTGATGTTTTTCGATACACGATCAAGATGTCAAAGATATGAATAATATTTTTTTATGAATATATATCATTAAAAGCAACATTACAACTAAAACCGTTGCTTGTCAAAACTAAAAAAAAAAAATTTTAAAAAATTTTTACTGTAGGACCCCAAAAGCTCTAAATTTTTTTTTTCGAAAATTTTTTTAGAACTGAAAGCCTCATCCCACCAAATTCAAATTATTTGTCGTGAATAAGCTAACCAAGTAATATTATAATTAATAACAAAAAAATTTAAAATCAAAAAAAAATTTTTTTGCTTTGTATGGAAAAATGATTTTTAAGGCCCCGCTCTTTACGGCCCCGTCGCGTAGGGAAGGCGTGGTCGTAGGGGCGTAAAATTTTTCCTGAGTTATTTTTTAGTCAAAAGGAAAAAAATGAGGGGGTACCGTCTCAACATTTCCAACATTTCCAAAATAAGGGACACTCTAATGAGCATATATGAATAATATATGTATAATATCTAAACATTTTCCACTGGGTGTCTTGTCTACTTAAAATTAGTCACTGCTTTTGGGGTGGTTTAAAAACATTAACTTGTTGTATAAAGCTTTTCCCAAGAGGTGTTTGTCTAAGCTATTTTTGTACTGTATGAAATAAATTATATTATAAATATAGAAAAGCGAAGCTTTTAACCTTTTAGACAGTTGAAAAAAAAATTACGATGTACTGTCAGTTCAGTCAGACCCCGAACATTAAGTTGCGCATTGTAAATATAGATGGCCTCAGCTTATTTCTCCATCAAATTCCGGAAACGGAAGATAAGAAAACATAATTACTATCAGAAAGCTAAATAAATGAAAACCAGAGAAGCTTTAATACGATTTGTTATATGGGTTCAAGTAAAAAAATGTAGAAGTAAATTAAATTTCTAAAAATTATAGATATTTCTGGTATTTCTACACCGGTTTCAAACAGTTGCAGTTAACTGTCATCATCAGTAGGATTCAAATGTCGGCTTGTTTCGCTAATGGTAATAGTTCTTCTTATATGTGAATTTCTTTATTGACATGTATACCCCAACGAGAATCAAACCAAGGATATTTTTTTGTCATATTCATACCATTAACAATACTGATTTGGTAGATACTTCAAAAAATTCACCCTTTATTTTTTTTTTGAGCCAACACGCAGGGTATGCCCCCTACTAATGCAATGCATTGTGTTGGTATTAGGAAATTGTTTATGAGGAAGAGGAAAGAGGGGGTAGTGTTTGAGAATATTTATTTTGAATTTTTCTAAATCGTAGCTGACTGGGAGATTACTATTTTCAAAGAAATTTTTTCCTAAATTTTATCACTAAAAAAAATAAAACTGTAAAGTTAAATTTTTTTTTAGTTATGTCGAGTTAACTGGCTCTTTAGCAAATTTTTAGTTAAAATCAGCGTTTTAACTTCTTTTTTAGTAGAGTTCAATTTACGAAACTACTAGTTTTGACAAAATTTTTTAATTAATTTTTTTGCTGGTTTTAAAATTGAGTTAACGAGTTTTTACTAATTAATTTGCTGATTTTTCGTTACATATTTGTTAAGTGAAAAGAGTGATTACTATTTAAAACAGAAAAATTTGTTAATATTTACTAAAATGTAAGAAATTTCTTGTGTAGCCTCCTATGCCGTTAAAAAAAAAATACAAATAATAATAACAAAAAATGTCAGCCTGAAAATGTAAGAAGTTTCTTGTAATAAAAATATTTTGAATTAAAAAAAGATTCGTTACTTTAATTTACGTTTAACCAATATTTAACAATTTTTTACAAAATATTTTGTAAATTTTGGTTGACAAAATTAACAAAAAGTTTAGCTAAATACAATTATTTTTTTTTGTTAATATGTACAGAAAAATGTTACGAAATTTTTAGCTGAATTTTTAGTAAAATTTACGGTTATTTTTGCTAACTTCATTCAACGAAAAGTTAGCTAAATATTTTAAGTTAATTAACTAGAAATTTAGTAGATACAAAATCAGGTACTTTTCAGGTAAATTTAACTAAATTTTTTGTTAACTTTACAGTTTTTTTTTTTAGTTTAGTTATGTCTTTTATTTTCAGTGCATATTTCCAACTATGTATCTTAAAATAAGGCAATCGTCTTTTTTAATGTCTGCATATTTTTTTTAATGTCTGCATATTTTTTTGCGTTTATTTAAATTAAATTTATTTAACTTAAAAATTTTCATTTAACAGTAAAATAATTTTAATAAGTCCTTTTGGACATTTTTATGATTGACAAATGACTTCTTTAATTTATGTACAAATTTGTTTTTGTGTACTTTTGTTTTTTGTCAACTTTAAAATATATGTACGTATACTTTTTGCTTCTTTCAAGGCTGTATTAAAAAATGCCGCAGAGTTTTGTACTCTGCGTACTTTATACGAACATGCTAAATGATATCGAAACCATAAAAGACACATCAAGATTGCGAAAGCTGATGTCAAAACAGGAACATGTACCAGGAAATTTGAAGTCTACTGATGGTACTTGGACAGCTTCAGCGAAGGACACTCTTGAAACGTTATTCAGGACCCATTTCCCGGAATGCGAGCTGGATCCTGGTCAGCTGAATAAACCAGACGAGTCAACACATATCTGGCAATTACGGAGTGTGGACTTCGTTACAGAGGAAAAAATTGAATGGGCAATCGGTTCTTTTGGACCATATAAATCTCCAGGAGTGGATGGTATTTATCCCATAATGCTACAGAGACTGGTGAAAACCATCACACCGCTCCTGAAACAGATTTATACATCTTGCCTTAGGCTATCATATGTACCAAAGAGATGGAGGGAAGTTAAAGTTATTTTCATCCCCAAGGTTGTTAAGATACAACACAGCAGCGCTAAGGACTATAGACTAATCAGTCTATCATCGTTCCTACTAAAGACACTGGAGAGGATTCTGGACTACCACTTGAGAAATAGTATGGGTGCAAAGGAGCTCTCTGAAAACCAGCATGCATACACAAAAGGTAAATCAGTGGAATCAGCCCTTCACGAGCTGGCAATGAATATTGAGGAAACCATAAACTATGGCGAATATACTCTGGCATGCTTCCTGGATATTGAGGGAGCATTTAATAACATAAAATCTCAGGCAATAGAGGAAGCGTTAACACAGTCAGGCAATGACCCAATGGCGAATCATTGAATAATGAAAGTTCTCACGAACCGTATAATTGAGGCGGAAATTGGAGGGGCATCAGTGAGAGCGATGGAAACTAGAGGCACTCCCCAAGGTGGCGTCATCTATGGATTCTGGTTCTAAATGAGGCTTTGCTAGAACTCAGAAGGCACGGAGTTAGAGTAATCGCTTTTGCTGATGACCTGGTGATTTTGGCAAGAGGGATATCACTGGACACCATATCCGACATTATGGAGCGTGCTCTCTCATTGCTCCACAGGCTACGGCCTGCGGGCTAGGTATAAATCTTTTAAAAACGGAAACAGTCCTCTTCACAAGAAGGAGAAAAATTGCTGAATTTCGACTACCGCGCATTGGGGAAACATGTCTGACACTTTCGGACAGTGCTAAGTTCCTAGGTATAATCTTTGACAGGAAATTAAATTGGCTTGAGAATCTAAAGGAGAGAGTAAAAAAGGCGTATGCAGCTATGTATGGATGCCAGAAAATGATTGGGAACACATGGGGTCTTAAACCGAAGCTCATACACTGGATTTTCACGGCAATTGTAAGACCAACGCTGGCACATGGTGCACTAGTGTGGTGGCCTATTGTAAAAACGGCCACACACGCTGCGTATCTGAACAAGGTGAATAGAGTAGCTGCCTTGAGTATTACTGGTGCACGCAGGACGACATCTACACATGCGCTGTGTAGGATTCTGGATTTACCATCTTAGGACCTATACATCCAGGAATACGCTCTTAGGACACAGCTAAGGCTGGCACAGAATCGTGTGCTAAGGGTGCGGGAATATGGCCACACAAAACTTATTCGAAATAATCGATATGAGAACTATGTGACTGACTATATGACTCCCCATACTGTATGGGATGAGAGCGTACAAATTGAAATACCATCTAGGGAATACTGGGAAAATCCACCTTGCGGGGAACATCAAATTGAGGTCTACACTGATGGATCAAAAATGCAACAGGGAACAGGTAGTGGAGTCTACTGTGAAAAACTGGGAATTGAATATAGCTTACGGATACAGGACGGCTGTAATATTTTTCAGGCGGAACTGTATGCAGTGTCGGAGGCTGCTAGACTCATTTCAATGAGACCGATCTACTCTAGTGAGATCATTATATACATTGATAGTCAAGCGGCTTTAAAGGTATTAGGAAATTGGAATATACGATCTAGGGTAGTCAGCCGTTGTCGCCAAGAGCTTCAGGCTCTAATCGAACAACACTCTTTAAGACTGTGCTGGGTTCCAGGTCATAAAAATATTCTAGGGAATGAAAAAGCGGACGAGCTAGCTCGTATGGGCGCCATTCTACCATCCAACGCAATTAGGACCGATGTACATCTGGGCCTGTATGCTATTTACATGGAGATCAGGCAGAACTTTGAACGCCAAGAGGATTCAAGATGGGAATGCAGACATGACTGTATCCAAACAAAGGCTCTATGGACTCGCGGCGAAAAGCGTGTTCAAAAAACGCTTTTACATATGGAAAAGGCAGATCTAAGGAAGTATGTAGGTATAATAACAGGCCACACCGGCTTGAAATGTTATTTGAAAATGTGAAAAAAAAATGAAAAAATTCTTAAAAGCGCACTTTTAAGTTAAAATTTAAATCTCATTTTTGGAAATGTTTTTACCCTTTGATTTTTTTTTAATTTTTTTGTGTAAAACTTCTATCGATTCTACAAATTTTTTTCCCAGGAGGATCGTGGATAACTATTTTTAAAAAATTTTTGAAAAAATTTTATTGTAATTTTCCAATCTTAAAATCATTTCTACTGCTGCAATGGTGCTTTATAGGGGGGTCATTTATAACATCGACCCCCATTAATTTTTACGTCTTAACATTTCTTTCGAAAAAACTAATACCCTATCTCCAATTTCAAAGAGGGCTCCCACACAAAACGACATCTTTTAAAATTTCCTCCTACCGCTTTAACTGCCCTAATAGTGCCCTTAGAGAAACAAAATGTATGACCTACCCACAATATTTTGTTAGTCCAAACATTTTCTTTGAACACCTACCCTCTATCTCTAATTGTTAAGGCGGTCCCCATACATTTTTTTTTTTATTTTTTGTAAATTTGTTTTATTTAATCAGCTTCTACCGGTCCAATGGTGCGTCCAAAAGGGGTCATTAGTGAGACCGACCCCCATTTATTTTTACCCTTCAACATTTTTTTAAAATATACCTACGCCCTATCTGCACTTATTTATGCCAAAGAAATGTTAAGACGTAAACATTAATGGGGGTCGGTCTAGGAAATGACCCCTCTATGACGCATCATTGGAGCAGTAGAATTGATTTTAAGATTGGAAAATTACAATAAAATTTTTTCAAAAAATTTAAAAAAACAGTAATAATCGTTATCCCACGATCCTCCGGGGCAAAAAATTTGTAGAATCGATAGAAGTTTTACATAAAGAAATTTCAAAAAAATCGAAGAGTACAAACATTTTCAAAAATGACATTTAAATTTTTAAACTTAAAAATCGCATACTAGAGCGCTTTTAAGAATTTTTTTGGATTTTTTTTTAAAAAGTACATAAGAAAACAAAAATTTTGAAAAAAAAAAAAAAAATTTTACCATTATTGAAGAAGTTATGAGTTAAACAAGTTTGAGTAAAGGAACAAACTACCAATTTTTAAAACTTCGATATCTTTTGAACGGGTCATCAAAAAAATCTGAAAATTTACCACGAAGGAGTTTTCGAAGGGTACTAAAAAGGGGGGAAAATTTTTAAAAGTGTCCGATTTGACATGGAATGCCCCATATGTATCTTTTCGAAGTTTGGCATGTTAATGTATTTTATATTCACAAATCATCATTCCAAATTTTAAGCCGGATAAGTTCTTCTTGTAGTCCCCATACAAACCCCCCTTCCGATATTCAAATAAATCTCTCAATATTCATAAAATTAGGAAATATTTGATTAAAATTTTGTTTGTAGGTGTTCAACGTGTACTTTGGTACACTTATCAAACCTGCATGTAATTTGACCATTTTTGGACTTAGACCTTATATAAAAATTTCGTCCGATATTCAGTTAAATCGGCAACAAAAATAATCTGCATGTAATTGGACCATTTTTGGACTTAGACCTTATATAAAAATTTCGTCCGATATTCAGTTAAATCGGCAACAAAAATAATCTATTAAACTCAAATTATGTATGTGTGTGTCATTTTTACTAATTAAAGATATAACGAAAGATAGATACAATCGGTCTATGTTTGGACCAATTTTCCAGATAATACTGGTATAGGGTATCATATGGTTGGTCTTGATCGACTATAATTTTCACACTTGTGTTTTCTTCTGTTTAATACTATGTTTAGACCAAACAAAAACTTACATGTTTTTGGCAAAAAAGCATTTTGGAAAACCAAACTGTTTACACCGAATAAAAAGAGTTTTTGTTTGTCAAATCAAATTAATTTTTTTCTAAATTCATTAAAAAACACAAAATTACAATAGCCACACGTTATTAAAAAAATTAAATTACATATGGGCACTTCCACCAAAAGGTCTACCAAGACCAAAAAACCAAAAGTTCCTGAAACGAATTTGTTTTAACATATTTTCATAGGAAAACAATCAAATTTAACTAATGTGAACACATTTTACATTTATTCATAACCCATTTCGAGATATTCGAATGTAAAGTCGAGCAATCCAATTTTTTCTCATTGAGACATTTCTATTGCACCTTTTGTTTTGTTAAAAGTTCTTAAAGAGAAGCATTAAATACGGACTTTTGCTTTTAAAAAATCTTTCTGGAGATACAAAGAGCTAAAAAAATGCATAACAAACTATGCAATTCAAAAAATAACGGTTAGTTTTTGCTATGCTTTATCACATATTTCGATGTCCCGTGCGGCATAGAAAAACAACATTAGTTATTAGTGCGTCAAGTAGACATGACGAAAATTCATCAAATATTGAGAACAAACACAGATTTTTATTACAATTAAAATAAAAAAAAAAATTTTAAAAAATAATAAAATCTGTGATCTTGGTTCTTATATAAAGTTGGTCACGTGCGACATGGTAAGTGTGGATTTTCAAATTTTGAAAAAATATTTTTTTCTTAAATAAATGATTTACTTATTTTAATACATTCTTTTAAAATATTTAAGTATAGATGAGTATAAACGGCGAAAAAAATAAAAAGAGATGCAAACGGCGGAGAGAAAAGTTGAAGGAAGATGAAATGAAATTACAAGACAATAAATTAAACAAGTAGAAAAGTTAAATTCGACTAGGCGAATCTATGAATACCCTCCACAATGCTCTTTTTAAGTGAAATTAAATAATATTTTGGATTAGAAATATTTAATGTTATGTAAAAAAATTTTTTTTAAGTAATTTTTGGAAAAAAAAAAAAATAATTTACTAAATTTTTTTTTGAGTGTAAAATTTTTTTGAGTGTAAAACTTTTCGAGTGTACTTTTTTGTGACAACATTTTTGAGTGACACAAATACGTTGTAAAATAGTTTTGTGACTTACCAATGTTTTAAAAACATGTTTAACGGGTTTTCAACACTTTAATTTAAGGTGAAACTAATCTGAAATTCTCGGTTTTGCTAATAACTTTTGAACCACTGAACCGATTTGGCTGAAATTCAATACGAACCAGACCAGAGGAACGAAAAATATATATGCCAGGTTTTCTAAGCTTATTTATTTATAATTTGTTAAAAAAGAACAATAAAAAAACATAAATATGATGATGGAAAAAACGGTCCCGTGCGACATGTCCCGTGCGACAGTGATTAAAGTTAAATTAAAAAAAAAGTATAAATAATTTTGAGGTAAAATTTTACAACTTTTAAGAGACATTATAAGCCAACATTTCAAAATTAGTCGAATTGTGATATTGCCTCAGGTTTCGCTGAAATCAGAGTTTTGATTGATTGTCGCGAAAACGACTTCTGTTTTTTGTCCCGTG
This sequence comes from Pegoplata infirma, assembly GCA_963921195.1. Classification (NCBI taxonomy): domain Eukaryota; kingdom Metazoa; phylum Arthropoda; class Insecta; order Diptera; family Anthomyiidae; genus Pegoplata; species Pegoplata infirma. The sequence continues at coordinate 44,166,086 of OY992537.1, forward strand.
CGAATGGTTGTCTATTTTGCGATTATTTCGAAAGCTTCAAACAATTTTCAAAATCAACCTGAGCAACAATTATAGAGCTAGTTAAGAGCTATAAGTTTTCCCTTTTGTCAAGAAAAAAAATCTTTTTATTTTGACTTTTTTTCTAACTTTAATGTGTGCAACGGTCACGTTCGACATGATGGAATTGCCCATATTTATTTACTTTTTTAAAAGATTTGAATATTAATTTCACAAAAAACAAATATTTTTATTTTAACATTCGGTTTTACCAAAAGAAAATTGAAAAAAACATTCACACTGAATTAATAGTAGCATTGACCAGAACCTAAATTCTAGTTTTTGTCCAGTTTTAGTTGGCAACGCAGTTTTTAAATTGTATGGAAAATTTATGTAGTTTTTGCCAAAAACCAAAAAAATATTCAAAAACAAGTTGTTTTCGTTGGTGTAAATACCGTATAAACTAGAATTTTTTATGGCGCCGAAAATTTTATTTCACTAAAAAATTATTTTAAAACTATTTTTTTTTTGTAAAATTTTTTTTCAATTTAATCCTTTTTTCTAACTAAATTTGTTTTCAACAAGTTACCAATAAATTTATTAATAACATTTGCAAACCCTACTTTAAAATAATTTAATGAAAGTTTTTTTTTTCGTTTGTAATTTTTGTAAATACTTTTTTTCTTCATTATAATGACTAGATTTGTATGTCAACTAATGTCAAGGTCCTGTTAAGAATTTAAAAAATGAGTTTGTTGTTCTAGACAAAGACATATAATATTATCATTGCTGGATATTTTCTAAATAAAAAAAATTCTTTGTTATTAGCTTTTACAACAATTTGAAATATGATATTAAGTTTTTGTATTTTATTCATTTAAAATAATAATTTCATGATATGAGTATCATTTTGTTGATATCACTTGACTTCAAAAGGACTAAAAAAATATTAAATTAAAATTGATGTTAAAATGCCAAGGGCCATATTTTGTTAGTGGATAAAAAAAGATGTCAAATTATTTTTTTAAATGAATAAAAAAAAGTCATACACATTGGAGTAAACAAATTCCATTGGCCATATAAATATTTAGATTTTATTATTTTTAAAACATTAGAGTGTTCATAGGAAAAATGATATCCCACAGTGTAAAATTTCGTTGAAGCGGTAAAAATGAAATTAACTCAAAATATCAACTTAAGAATTTTAAATTTGACAACTTAGAATTTTTTTAATCTGTATTTTTTATTAGAAAAATATACTACAGTAAATTTTTTAGAATTGTATAACTAAAAATTTGGTCAACTAGAATTGCCTCATAATTGTGGAATGCTTCTTTTACAGGACAAAATCGGCTGCAGTTTTACAGCAAAAACAACTGAACCGATTTTGATGATATTCTTATTGATTTGTAGATTATTAAATTCTCTGGAACTTGTCGTGTCAAAATTTTGAAAAATTTTGATTTTTGTTAAAGTTATGCTATTTTTAAATTTTTCCTGTAATACGATTTTGACCAATTACGAGCTTAACCTGTCGATGATAGGTTGCTGAAATTCTGGGTTCTTGCTCTATTAATTTGGAATGACTTACACCAGAAAAACCTTCCTGCAATTTTGTTTTTATTTTTTTTTACATTTTGGAGGGTTTTAAAAGATTTGGCACTGCCGAATTTAAAACTCTCACTTGTTTGTATTATAAATATGATGCCGGGTATTTAATGTAAATTTGTTTAATTTTAATTCGTCATAATTAACATGTTTATGTAACTAATATGCTTAAAAATTAAACTTATTTACTATACATCACTTATTCAAATATTTATTTTGTTTCAATACAATTAATAGATGGTTATTTTAATAATTTATTTAAATTCAAAACAATATAATGTTTTAGATTATGTTTATAAAAAAAAATATACAAAATAACATATTTGTGGTAATAATTCTATTAAAACTAAACCATAAATTAAATTAAATTAAATTAATATGCACAGATAATAAAACAATAAAAAACTAAACATACTACATAACTAACCAATAAATATGGTTTTGATGAAATTAACCAATAACACAAGATAATTTAATAAATTAAAAACCAAATCCAATTAATTGTTGAAATCCGTGAATAGTACCTTTAGCAGTGCTTTACACCGCGGTATACACAAATTTAAGATCTAACCAAATATAAATCCAATCGATCCAAATCGATTTTGACTGGGGAAAATTGTTCTGGAAAGCACTGGTGTAGGGTAGGGTATTATATGGTTGGTCGTTATCCCATAAAATTCTCTAACTTGTTTTTGTTTAAGGATGAAAAGTTGTCACCTGTGCAACTTACCTAGCTTTGCCCGAGTAAAAACGTTTTGATATAATCACATATTTTTTTAATATAATTATATAAAAATTGATTTATCATTCGATCCCAACAATGGAGGATCCAAAAATATATGATTATACCTTATTAGATCACATTTGAACGGCAAATTTCATCTTATTTGATATTGAAGATCAGATTAGATCTTATAAAATGTTATTATATATTATTATATCTTATTTGATTTAATTTTTATTAGATCAAATTAGATAATATTTACCGTTCCATGTTTGTGATGTAATTATATCAAATTTGATCTAATAAGATATAATCATATATTTTTGGACCCTTCATTTTTGGGATCAAATGGTATATGCCGCCATATTACTTATATTTAGTCCGGCATGGTCACAAAAATATTTATACAGTTGAAAGAAGAAAATGCCATAAACTTGTACAATTAAGTTCAAAGTAGTTATTAATTTTCAATTTTCTTTATTTTGTTATTTGGTGGCCGAAATTTAAACTTAATTACTATAATCTAAGAAACGTTAAAAAAGAACATACACTAGCATTTTCATAACAAACATGTATAGTAAATGAAAAGGAACTCAGTGAACGAAACAGGTAATTTATTGTAGAGATGGGCGCGTGAGTGATTTTTGACTCACACTCACTTACGATCACGACAGGAATTTTCGAATCACGCACACTCACTCACAAGCATATTTTTTTTACTCACACTCACAATCACGTGAGTAAATTTAATACAACTCACACTCACGTGCACTCACGCAAGCTTCACTCACACTCACGTTGACTCACACTCACGAAACTCTTTTTTATACAAAAAAAAATTTCAATGACGAAAATTTCAAAAACCTTTCAAAATTTTCAGCAAAATTTAAAGTTCTGCGAAATTTAAATTTTTTTTTGATTTTTACGGGACGAAATCTTAAGTTAAGTCAAATTTTACAATTTTTTTGTTGCTTTTTTTGGTCCGAAAGGAAATATTAAGAGAAAATAAATTACGCAAACTCACGCAAAAAAATCGACTAACGCACACTCACTCAGGCAAAAATCTTACTCACGCACACTCACTCACGCAATTTTTTTCTCCACTCACACTCACTCACAATCACGTGAGTACAATTGAATTTAGTCACAATCACGCGTGATCACGCGTGATTCACGTGAATCCCGCTCTAATCTGCTCATATGCCCATCTTTAATTTATTGTACAAAATTGTATGATAACCTACACGAAGATTTAAACTTTCGCAAAGTTTCAAGGGAAAATTATAATGTTTTATAGCAAAAATAAATTTTAGCATTTTATTTAAATTATAGCTAAATAACACTAGGACTAGTTGTTTTGCATTGGGCTAGGCAGTTCAGTCGGGTCCAGTATCATCTTAGGGACCATAAAACCTTCCGTAATAAAAACAAAGTTTTAAGTTATAAGTATTTGAGTTGAAAATTGTAGAAGAAAAATTTAGTTTCTAAAAGCTATAGACATTTCTGGTATTCCAATACCGGTTGAAAGTGTTATCTTCAGTAAGATTTTTAATGTTGGTTTTGTTTTTAATTTTGTTGTTTTTCACTACCGAATTATTAACGCTCCTTGAAGAATTTATTTCGCAATAATGTATAACTTTAAAAGTAACGCTCAGCTCAGTGTGGCATAAAAAAAGAAAATAATAATTACTGTTTTCATTTTCTTATAACCAAAAAGGTTTGTAACTTGGATTTGTTACTTGTATAAAAATTCACCTGCTGGTGAATAAAAAAATTACCAAGTGAAAAATAATATACCACAACGTGATTATTTTTTATCAAACAATTTTTAATCAAAAACTTGTTTTTTTATCGAAATATTTTTTTGTAAAAAAAAAATTTTTAATCTAAATTTTATTTTTCAACAAAATTTTTTTTTTAACCAAACTTTTTATAAAATAGTTTTTTCATCAAAAAATATTTTTTTTTATTTAAATTCTGTGTTTTAACAAATGTTTTTTTATGAATTAGATTTCACCAAAATTACTTTTTCACCAAGTCTGAACTGTAGTAAAAGTAGGAAAAAACAATTGAGAGCGTTAAATGTGTCTGTGCCAAATTTTTTATACACTCCAAAATGTAAAAACAAACTATTTTGCACTTAAGTAAAACTTTTTTGCGCCCCAAAGAAAAATCGCCCAACAAATTTTATGAAAAATCGCCCAAATTCAAAATTTCATCGCATCTCAATACAACTTTTTATACCCTCCACTCTAGTGATAGAGGTTACATATAAGTTCGTCATTCCGTTTGTAACACCTCGAAATATTGATCTAGGACCCCATTAAGTATATATATTCATGATCCTCGTTTGATTTTAAGACGATCTAGCGATGTCTGTCCGTCTGCCTGTCTGTCTGTTGAAACACGCTAACTTTTGAAAGACTTTACGGAGGCTCCTGAAGTTTGGCATATATGTTGAGCATTTACCTGGTCAGGTTGGTATTGCAATCCAGCGAAATCGGTCAAGTTATGAGCAAAAAGTTATGAGCAAAAGACTGAATTTTGGCAAGGGTTATTCGTGAATTTACGAGATAAAAAACACACTAACTTTTAAAAGGCAACTCTGAGGATGCTGAAGCTTAGCATATATATTTTTCGCTCCCCTGGCCTAGTTCGTATTGAATTTCAGCCAAATCGGTACAGTGGTTCAAAAGTTATTAGCAAAACCGTGAATTTTAGATTAGTTACACCTAAAATTCACGTGTTGAAAACCTGTTAAACATGTTTTAAAAACATTGGTAAGTCACAAAAATATTTTACAGCGTATTTTTGTCACTTAAAAATATTTTTACACTAAAAAAAAGTACACTCGAAAAAAATTTTACACTTTTACAAAATTTTATACCCAAAAAAAATTTAGTAAATTATTATTTTTTTTTTTTTTTCAAAAATTACTTAAAAAGTAAGTAGAAAAATTAAATTCGACTTGGTCGAATCTATGAATACCCTCCACAATGTTATCTGATAGTAATTTTCTAAAAAAATTTCCAAAAATTGCATCACAAATTTTTTATTAGAAATATATCGTTTTGAGTAAAACTTTTTTTAATCAATCAAATTTTTTTTGAGTGTAATTTGTTAGTGTACAATTTCTTTGAGTAACAAAATTACTTTGTAAAATATTTTTGTTTTTTTATACCTATATGTAATAAAAAAAAAATATTTCACATATTTCCCTCTTTTTATATTACCACTCTCTTCTTTAAAAACCAAAAACACACTAACATTCAATCATATTTATTTGATTTTTTTCCAAAAATACTTACTATACACCATTTCATACAGTTACAAAAACAATAACAAATATTTACTTGTCTAGCAACTAAACTGCACCCCACGGCAGGAAAACAAACAATAACAAGTTTTAAAAAAACTGGTATTTTACCATGCTTGTAAAACTTGCTTAACGAGTTTTCAACAGTTTAAGGTGAAACCAATCTGAAATTCAGAGCTTTGCTTATAACTTTTGAACCACTGAACCGGTTTTGCTGAAATTCAAAACCAAACCGACTTGGGGAACGAAAAATATATATGATAAGCTTCAGCACCCTCAGAATTGTCTTTTGAAAGTTATAGTGGTTTTAATCTCGAAAATTCGCAAAATACCCTTGCCGAAATTTACTCTTTTGCTCATAACTTTTGAACCATTGGACCGATTTGGCTGGTTTGCAATACCAACCTGACCCGGTAAATGGCCAACATATATGTCAGACTTCAGGAGCCTCCGTAAAGTCTTTCAAAAGTTAGCGTGTTTTCAACGGACAGACAGACAGACGGACGAACGGACGGACGGACATCGCTAGATCAACTTAAAATCGATCAAGGATCATGAATATATATACTTTATGGCAGTGGCGGGTACAGCTTTTGGGTCTGGGGGGGGGAAAAATTTTTTTTTACTTCGAAAAAAAATCATAAATTCTCCTTTGTTGACGAGCAAAAACAGGGATACGTTTTTTTTACAAAAAAAAAGTGATGGGAAAGCTATAAAATCATCAAATTTATTAGTTCTTGCCGAATAAGGTTTGTCTTTCATGATCATATTTCGTTTATATCCATTTTTTTTTAATTTTTTTAAAAGAAAATTTTATATTTTTCGTATACATAAGAAGAGAATTTTTTGATAGAAGAAATACTCGCTACATAGAAAAGATCAGATGTTGAGAAATTTTTCGTGAAAAATTTATTTTTTATGGGGAAAATATCTCAGAATATAAGACTAAATGTCTCAAAATCTGAGACTATTTTCGTATAGAAAAATTTTCGGATTTTTAAAAGAAATTTAAAAGAAAATTGTATATTTTTCGTATACATAAGAAGAGTCTAAATCTGAGAATTTAATAGAAGAAATTCTTCCTACATAGAAAATATCAGATTTTCAGAAATTTTTCGTGAAATTGTTTTTTTATAGGGTACATGTCTCAGAATATAAGACTTCTTCTTAACGAAAAATGTCTCAGAATCTAAAACTTTTTTCGTATAGAAAAATTTTTAGATTCTAAGAATTTTCTTCCACAGAAAAAGTCTCAGATTCTGAGACATTTTACTATAGAAAAAGTCTCATATTATAAAGCATTACTGAGACATTTTCCTATAGAGAGGTCTCTAATTATTAGATTTGTTTCGTACTGAAAAAATTTTAGATTCTGAGACCTTTTTTCTATAGAAAAAGTCTTAGATTCTTTGACCTTTTTCCAATAGAAAAAGTCTCAGATTCTAAAACCTTTTTCCTAAAGAAAAAGTTTCAAATTCTGAGATCTATTTCCTAAAGAATAAGGCTCAGATTCTCACACATTTTTCCTAAAGAAAAAGTCTCAGATTCTGAGAGCTTTTTCTTATATAGAAAGTTTAAAATTCTGGCACTTTTTCTCTAAAGAAGAAGTGACAGATTCTGAGACCTTTTTCTGATTCTGAAATCTAAGACACTTTCCTATAGAAAAAGTCATAGATTCGGAAATTTTCTTCCTATACAAAACGTCTCAGACTTTAAGACCTTTTTCCTATAGAAAGGTCACCGATTCTGAGACCTGTTTCCTATAGAAAAAGTCTAAGATTCTGAGACATTTTTCTAAGATTATAAGACCTTATTCCTATAAAAAAGTCTTAGATTCTAATTTAATTCAATTAGTTTCAACTTCTGAGACTATTTTTCAACAATAAAAAGTCTCAGACTTTGAGACCTTTTTCTTCTTAAAAAAGAATCAGATTCTGACACATTTTTCCTTAAAAAAAATCTCAAATTCAGAAATTCTGAGACTTTTTTCCATAGAAAAATTCTTCTGCGACCTTTTTCCTATAAATAAGTTTTGAGACCTTTTTCACTTAAAAAGATCTCAAATTCTGAAATTCTGAGACTTTTTTCCCATAGAAAAATTCTTCTGCGATCTTTTTCCTATAAATAAGTTTTGAGACCTTTTTCACTTAAAAAAGGTCTCAGATTCTGAAAATTTGTTATTTAGAAAGAGTTTATTCTTTAGAAAAAAAATTTTAAATAGTTTTACAAATCTTCGACTATCAACATTTTTAAGATTTTATGATATTTTTTTTATTGCTATATAGAACACTTTTTATATAAACCAAATTAAGATCCTGTAACATTTTTCTAAACAAAAAAAGCATATTCTAAGTAATTTGTTTATGCAAAAATTCATAATAAGATTGACAGATATTTTTCACAGAAAATTTTCAGATTGATTCACTTTTTCCTTAAAAAATTTTCCATTTTAAAATTTTCAGATTTTTTTCTATGAAAAATTTTTGGACTTCAAAATTTTTTTAGAAAATTTCCTACTTTCTTTTTTTCTTCTTTTTCTTTCTTTTTCTCTCTTTTTTCTTTTTTTTTTCTTCTTTTTTTCTTTTTTTCCTTTTTTTTTTCTTTTCGAAATTTGGTCTGGGGGGGGAAATTTCCCCTTTTTCCCCCCCTTGTACCCGCGCATGCTTTATGGGGTCCTAGACCAATATTTCGATGTGTTACAAACGGAATGACAAACTTATATATACCCTCTATCACTAGAGTGGAGGGTATAAAAAGGCTTTTTATACAAATTAAAATATTTCTAATCAAAAACTTTATTTTTTTCACGTTAGAAAATATACTATCACTTAAAAAGGGCATTGTGGATGGTATTCATAGATTCGGCCAAGTCGAATTAAACTTTTATACTTGTTAATTCATTACTTTTGATTTTTTGTAGTGTGTAGTGCGATAATCTGGAAGTAAGTGCAGGGGATGTTGGTTTGATTCCCACCAGAAACTTTGTCTGTGATTCTACAACGGGAAGGGTTTTCATCATCTTTTTCTTGGTTAGTTAAGTAAATAATTTATAAAATAAAAGCAAAACAATTCGCTGAATTGTTTCGAAAAAATTTAATAAACTATTTTGAAGGGTTGTTCCACTATTAAGGGTATTTAATTTTTCTATTGACTGCTTTAATGCGACTTATTTCGGTTTTACATTTTAAGATTTTGACAAAAAATCAAAACAAACTAAAAATGGACAATTTTTCATATTTAAATTTTATACTATGTTTAGACCAAACAAAAACTAACTTGTTTTTGGCAAAAATATTTTTTGGAAAACCAAACCGTTTATACCGAATAAAAAGAGTTTTCGTTTGTCAAACCACATTAATTATTTTCTAAACTTACAAAAAAACACAAAATAACGAAGGCCACACTTTCTTAAAAAAAATAAAATTACAAATTTATTTACTTTTTTCAATGATTTAATTATTAATTTCACAAAAAAACAAAATATTTTTTTTTTTTGACAATTGTTTTTAACAAAACAAAATTGAAAAAAACATTCACACTGAATTAATAGTAGCATTGACCAGAACCTAAATTCTAGTTTTTGCCCAGTTTTAGTTGGCAACGCAGTTTTTAAATTGTATGGAATACTATGTTTAGACCAAACAAAAACTAACTTGTTTTTGGCAAAAACATTTTTTGGAAAACCAAACCGTTTATACCGAATAAAAAGAGTTTTTGTTTGTCAAACCACATTAATTATTTTCTAAACTTACTAAAAAACACAAAAAAACGAAGGCCACACTTTCTTAAAAAAATTTAATTACAAATTTATTTACTTTTTTCAATAATTTAATTATTAATTTCACAAAAAACAAATATTTTTTTTTTGACAATTGTTTTTAACAAAACAAAATTGAAAAAAGCATTCACACTGAATTAATAGTAGCATTGACCAGAACCTTAATTCTAGTTTTTGTCCAGTTTTAGTTGGCAACGCAGTTTTTAAATTGTATGGAAAATTAATTTAGTTTTTGCCAAAAACCAAAAAAATATTCAACAAGTAGAAAAATTAAGTTCGACTTGGTCGAATCTATGAATACCCTCCACAATGTCATCTGATAGTAATTTTCTAAAAAAATTTCAAAAAATTGCATCACAAATTTTTTATTAGAAATAATCAATCAAATTTTTTTGAGTGTAAAATTTTTTTGACTGTCAGCATTTTTTTGAGTGTGACATTTCATTAAAAAAAAAATTATGTATACATTTTTTTTGAGTGTAACATTTTTTTTAGTGTAAATATTTTTTTTAGTTTACAATTTTTTTGAGTAACAAAATTACTTTGTAAAATATTTTTGTTGTTTTATACCTATAAGCAATACAAAAAAAAAATATTTCACATATTTCCCACTTTTTATTTTACTTCATTTGATTTTTTTTCCAAAAATTCTTACTATACACCGTTACATACAGTTACAATAACAAAACAATAACAAATATTTACTTGTCTAACAACTAAACTGCACCCCACGACAAGAAAAACAACAACAAGTTTTAAAAAACTGGTATTTCACCACGCTATTAAAACTTGTTTAACGAGTTTTCAACATTTTAAGGTGAAACAAATCTGAAATTCAGTGCTTTGCTTATAACTTTTGAACCACTGAACCGATTTTGCTGAAATTCAAAACCAAATAGCCTTGGGGAACGACAAATATATATGCTAAGCTTCAGCCCCCTCAGAATTCTCTTTCGAAAGTTATAGTGGTTTTAATCTTGTAAATTCGAAAAATACCCTTGCCAAAATTTACTCTTTTGCTCATAACTTTTGAACCACTGGACCGATTTCGCTGGATTGCAATACCAACCTGACCCGGTAAATGGAGAACATATATGTCAAACTTCAGGAGCCTCCGTAAAGTCTTTCAAAAGTTAGCGTGTTTTCAACGGACAGGCAGACAGACGGACGGACGGACGGACGGACATCGCTAGATCGACTTAAAATCGATCAAGGATCATGAATATATATACTTTATGGGGTCCTAGACCAATATTTCGATGTGTTACAAACGGAATGACAAACTTATATATACCCTCTATCACTAGAGTGGAGGGTATAAAAACAAGTTGTTTTCGTTGGTGTAAATACCGTAGAAAATTAATGTAGTTTTTGCCAAAAACCAAAAAAATATTCAAAAACAAGTTGTTTTCGTTGGTGTAAATACCGTATTAGGCAATTTTTCGTAATGAAAAATCACCCAATTTTGTAATTTTTTGCCCAAAAACTATGAAAATGTGCTCAAAAATTTTGGGTATCTCTTTATGTGAAATATAACCCAAATTTGTATGAAAAATTTTTGGGCGAAATTTCATTTTCTTTGGGCGATTTTGCAGCCTTTTTGCACAAAAAGGAACTTTCCCAGCCTAGGAAGTAAATTTTATTCCTCAATTTTGTTTACATTAAAAATTATTTTGTTAGTCAAACTATAATTTTTTCGTCAAAAAATTTTTTCATCAAAAATTATTTTTTTCACCAAAATTTTTGTTCTCAAATTTTTTTCACCAAAATGGGGGTTTTCACCTTTTCATTTACGTAACAGAAATACAAAAAAAAAATCTCTCAACGAACCTCAGAGTCCATATCGACGGCCCCATTCCATAACATGCTAAGTCGACATATCATGTTTTGCTGGGAATAGCATTTCTAAATTCGTCGTTTCTTAACTTAGATTCTGTAAAATTTTGGTATGATCGGACTATCCTATCCAAAAGTTATAAGCACAAATGTACGATGTATAATTTAAAAAGTTTAAAAAAACTTCCTTAGTAAATGTTTTAAGTATACTTAGCATGATATGTTTAGATTTTTTAATTTTTTTTGTTTTATGCTAAGTGTTCATAAAATTTTTGTTTTATGCTAAGTGTTCTTTCTTAGTAGTAAAAAAGAATTTCAATATTAAATTTTTTCCAAACTAAAACATGCTATCTGAACTTAGAATATCATTGCAAGTCACTTTAATCTACTACAAATGTAACATTTTAAATAAATTCTATTACAATTGTGATTCGAACACAAAAGGTCTCAAGGTTCTATCTCATACCGTTCCCGAGATATCGTCAAAAAACTTTGAAGGCGATTATCTCAAAACTAGCTTTTTAGACTTAGCATGGTTTAGAATGGAGCCGTCGATATGTGCTGACGTAAAACATCAGTAGCCTCTTACAACCTGACCTAGACATTAACGATTGTCATTTGGACACTAACGATTGGCATTTAATTTCACTATACTACTTACTTGTAGTATAAAGTTTTCAGCTTTTTCTAAATAGTCTTGACAAGATCGAAATACGTGTTGGCTAATGGCGTTTTCTTTTCTGGAAAAAAATGTTGCACTTTCTGCACTTTTTTTCTTTAATGACTCTTTGTGCACAGTTATGTACAGTAAATATAGACGTATTTGATACCAAAAGAAAGGTATTTATAAGGACTATAAAATGCTATATCAAGCATTTGAAAACAATACTCAGTTCTTGAGCTGATCCGATAAATGTAAAAATTTATGGGTTTTTGAAATTTTTTTCAATAAAATAAGCGTGTTTCGACATTTTATTATTAACAATTAGATAGAACTCGAAAATACCTTTCCTTTGGTATCAAATATGTCTATACTTACTGTTTATTACTGTCCACAAGGAGTCATTAAAAAAAAAAAGTGCAGAAAGTGCAACATATTTTTCCAGAAAAGAAAACGCCATAAGTCACAAAAAATAACTAACATAAATAAATTTAAAACTGAAAAATATTATTTTTTTGAAATTTGTCTATGTAATGAAAAAGAACCTCGAGCTGAAAATAAAATATTTAGGCAATTTTTGTAAAACACAAAATTATGTTCCGCAAAATTTTGAATTTTTTTGGTCATTTCGTACATTGTTCGTGATGCGAAACAACGAAATTTCCGTACATTGTGTGAAGATTTTCGTAAATATAAGGCAGGATTTTTTTCAGTGTAGGAACAGTTAGCCAAAGGATTGCTGTGGCCAAAACTTAAAATTTCTTACTTAAAAATTTTTGGTACACAGGTAAATTAAAAAAAAAAATTTTTTCAATCAACAGTTTCATTTGTTTTACTCCTTTGTAAAATAAAATTACTTTAAAGAAGTATAAATACAAACAAACTATGTAAAGTATATTTATGAAAGATAACATGAACAACAAATTATTAAGAAATATAATGAAAAACTTTTAAATTAATTAAAAGCAACAGAGAGAAAAATAAGACATACATACAGACAGAAAGACAGACACACCTAGAGTAGTGTACATTCGCTACTTAGAATTAAAATGTCCTTAACTAAATGCATGTGTTGTTTCTTGTTGTTAAAACATTTTCTTTTTACAAAATGAAAGTTCTTGCTTTTTTGCTAAGAAAATGCAAAAATGTTCTATTTCTGTTTTACAGGCAGGCACGTAATTCAACAAGACAACATTTGTTTTATACGTTTAATTCTATACGAGTTGTTATAATACGGGGTTTTTAGTAAAAAACATTTTACTAAAAACTCGTAAGTATTTGTTTATAAAAACTTTGTTTTGTTTTGTTTTTTATTTTATTTTTTTTTGCTACTTTCTTGTAGTTGCTAAGTAGTTTTGTCATTTTCATATATGAGGTATTCCGTGCAACAATACTGGTTAAAATTTAAAAGAAAATCGTTAGTTCATTGAATCGCTGAATCGTGAACTACTCCAATGTGTCAAAAGCATTTACTACAAAACACTAAACGTATAATTAATATTTAAATTAATATTAAGTATACGCATATGAGAATTTTAAATGAAATATTGATATTTTCAAAAATTTAAAAAATATTATTGGAAAAAATTTTGTTTGATAAAAATACTTTGGGGAAAAAATTTTGTGAAAAATTGGTGGCAAAGGAAATTAATTTTTAACAATTTAAAAAAAATCTGCAAAAAATTTATAAATAAAAAAATTTTTTGTAAAAATGGTAAAAGAAATTAATTTTGACGAAAAATTAAAAAAAAAAAGATAATTGAGAGTGTAAAATTCGTGCCGAATATTTTATACCCTCCAATATATATTAAAATAAAAACAAGTAGAAAAGTTAAATTCGACTTGGCCGAATCTTTTAATACCCTCCACAGTGCCCTTTTTATACTCTCCACTCTAGTGATAGAGGGTATATATAAGTTTGTCATTCCGTTTGTAACACCTCGAAATATTGGTCTAGGACCCCATAAAGTATATATATTTATGATCCTCGATCGATTTTAAGTCGATCTAGCGATGTCCGTCCGTCCGTCCGTCCGTCTGTCTGTCCGTCCGTAGAAAACACGCTAACTTTTGAAAGACTTTACAGAGGCTACTGAAGTTTGGCATATATGTTTGTCATTTACCTGGTCAGGTTGGTATTGCAATCCAGCCAAATCGGTCCAGTGGTTCAAAAGTTATGAGCAAAAGAGTAAATTTCGGCAAGTGTGTTTCGCGAATTTACGAGATAAAAAACACGATAACTTCCGAAAGACAATAATGAGACTACTGAAGCTTGACATGTATCTTTGCCGTTCCCCGGGTCTGTTTGGTTTTAAATTTCAGCTCAATCGGTCCAGTGGTTCAAAAGTTATAAGCAAATCCCTGAATTTCATATTAGTTTCATCTAAAATGCCACGTGTTTTAACAAGTTTAAAAAGCATTGGTGGAAACTAAACAATGCTTTTCAAACTTGTTTAATTTTAAAGCAATGCTTTTTAAACTTTTTTAGTTTTAAAAGCATTGGTAACTTAAAAATTACACACGAAAAAAATTTTACACTCAAAAAAAATTTTACACTCAAAAAAATTTTACACTCAAAAAAAAATTTACTCAAAAAAAAAAATTTGTTTTTTTTTTTTACAAAAATGACAATATTTTGTGTACATACGTACGTGCATTCACTCAGAAATATTTTTACAGTAAAAAAAACATTATACTCGAAAAAAAAAATTAGTAATTTTTTTTTAAATGACAAAAAAAGATTTTTTTACTCAAAATATAATATTTCTAATCAAAATTGTTAATTTTTTCACGTTAAAAAATGTACTACCCTTTAAAAAAATGCATTGTGGAGGGTATTCATAGATTCGGCAAAGTCGAATTTAACTTTTCTACTTGTTTTAAAGATAGTAAATTTTTTAACGTGAAAAAGATGAACAATTTGGATTAGAAATATTTTAGTTTAATTCGAGTGTAAAAATATTTTTGAGTGACAAAAATACTTTGTAAATTTATTTTTATCAATGTTTTTAAAGTTTGTTTTTTTTTACGTTGAAATTCGCGGTTTCGCTAATAACTTTTGAACCACTGAACCGATTCGGCTGAAATTGAATACACTCAAAAACATACGTTAGATGATTTACTAATTTTTTTTGCTAATACTAGTTAGCTAGCAACTTTTTAGTTGAGATTAGCATGTTGGCAAAAAATTCTTGTAAACTTCATTTAGCACATTAGCAATTTTTAACAAACTTTGAAATAATTTCTTTTTCTAAATTTGAAATTGAGTTGACAACATGTTTACAAGATTTTTTGCTAATATTAGCAAAAATAAATTTTTTAACATGATAATGTTTTTAGGCTGGTGTCTTATTTAAAAAAAGTTGCAGGACGCCACCTCCGTTTGACATTAACGAAACAATTAACGAAAAAGAAATCAAGAATTACTATTTTCATTTTCTTAAAACCAAACATTTTAATAACTTGGATTAGTAACTTGGATAATAATTCACCTCGTGGTGAATAAAACCGTTTTTCACCAGCTGGTGAATAAAAAGTAACATAATTATTTTTCAACAAAAAAATTTTTTTTTTCATAAATTTTTTTTCCCCATCAAATTTTTTTTTCCATCATTTTTTTTTATCAATTTTTTTTTTATAATTTTTTTTTTCATCATACTTTTTTTTTCATCAAAAATTTTTTTTTATCAAAAATTTTTTTTTTCATCAATTTTTTTTTTGATTATTATTTTTTTTTTTATTTTTTTTTTTCATAAATTTTTTTTTCATAAATTTTAAAATACTCAGCTCGAGGCCATTTTCAAATTATATTTATTTAATAATTTTGTGTACTTATACATTAGGGTTATTACTTTTTCAATTTTTTGCAAATATCAAAAAGTCCATCCCATAGTCGTACAGGCCATGAAAAAATATTAAGAAATGATGTCTTACTTTTTCGCGATCGTTAAAAAAGTTCACGCACCAAACGCGATGAAGTTTTGAATATAAGTTTTTCTTTTAAGTATAAACAAATTATATATAATTGCAAAATATTTAGGATTTTCTTGTAATTTCATTAATAAAAAAACAAAATCTCATCAGTTGAATGGAGGGCGCGAAAAATCGCGATATTTTGACGCTATTTCGCGGATTTTTTAAATTAGCTAAATTTTAGTGTCAAGTGATAGGTGCTATGAGGCAGTAATTCTTTTCAGCAACTAAAGATTATAATCGCGGAATTTTGGTGCTTTTTCGCGGATGTTATAAATAAGTTAAATGTTGGTTCCTTATGTAAACATGAGTTTGTGATAATTTTCAAATAATTACGATATGACGTCATAATATAAAATTTTTAAAACAAAAAAATAAAAAAAAATTATTCTTGGGGGAGTTTTAGAAATTATATTCGGTGCGTGAACTTTTTTCACCGAAATGACCGAAAAAATAGATTCATGTTATCTGTACAACATTGCCCATAGCGTGGTGAGATGGACTTTTTTTGTCCAAAAAAAGTTATAACCCTATTATAAATATATTTGTTTTCTTGTTTGTTATTTCTCGATTAAAGCCCAGATGATGTCTTTCAAAGAAAGACGAAATATCGGCAACTAATAAATAAAAGAATTATTAAATAAATATAATTTAAAAAAGGCCTCGAGCTCGAGTATTTTAATTTCTTAATATTATATAAAAGGTCGAATAATATTCAAAATTATATTTACCCGAGTAAAAATGAATACATATAATTTTACATTATTTGATGTATGTATATATAGCCATATGAAATAATATGTTTTCATATCAAACAAAGTACATAATTATATCTCGCATTGAGTTTTTCCAATTTTTTTAAATGGAGTTATATAAAATTACATCTAATGATAACCATATTAATATATAAATACATGTGGGAGACATAATCATATGTGACACATATAACTTAACCTGATTGCATACATATTTATATGTGACTTAATATCAAATAACGTATACGAGCATATTTAAAAAAAATCCAATATCATTATATTTATAATTATATATGACTTACAAGAAACCATTTAAAATTATATATGACTTACAAGAAACCATTTAAAACTATATATGGTTCCATCTTAAAAAACGAAAAAAAAAATTTTCAAATATAATTTTATATGGTCGCACATATAACTCTATATACAGTTATATAAAACTATACATGGCATCAAACATTTATTTTTTTAATATTATCAAAGATATAATTATAAATGGCTTATGAGATACCGTATATAGTTTTGTAAGGTACCATATAAATACAATTTTTTTTTAAACTCTATATATAATTTTAAATGGTGGCACATGTAACGCCATATAAAATGTTATACAATTGTATAAGGTAAAAAATATTTTTTTCTTTCACAATATTTTATATATAATTATGCATACTTTTATATGACAGTATTTCAATATTTTTTTTTAATGTTGCATCATATATATTTTTATTTAAGTATACAAGAGAGCTTGTATAATTATATATGATTCTCAAAGCACCTAAAATCAGTCAAAAAGAAATATATATAAATTCTATAAATTTTTAAATAGAAAAAAATCTGTTTAATCCATTGTATTTTAAAACTTAAAAAAATGCATATTGGATTTTAAAAGTTAAATGTTTAAAAAATGCATATTACTTAAATAGTTGTGTGTAACTTTATATAAGATCATATAAGATAATATATGATGCTTGGGGACCCCGAGTTCGATTCCCGGCTCAACCCAGAAAAAACTATTTTTTTTTTAATTTTTTAAAAAAGAAAATATGTTTTTAAAGCTTTTTGTTTTTTCTAAACTTAAAAATATTGAATAATTAAATTTTTATGGTAAAATCGAAAAATAAATATTATTTATTTATAGTTATATAATTTTATATATTACATCATATAAGTTAATATATGGTTCCTAGGGACCCTGGGTTCGATCCCCGGCTGAGCTAAGAAAAAAAGTTGTTTTTTTAAATTTTTTTTTTAAAGAAAATATGTTTTAGAAGCTTTAATTTTTTACTAAACTTAAAAATATTGATTAATTTATTTTTTATGATAATATTTAGAAATAAATATTATTTATATATAGTAATATAACTTTCTATATTGCATCATATTTAATAATATATAATTCTTGAGGACCCTGAGTTCGATTCCCGACTAAGTCAAGAAAAAAATTATTTTTTTTAAATTTTTTTTTAATCTAAATGATTTTTTGATGCGTTTTCGTTTTTCAAATTTAAAAAAAAATAAAATCCCTGAATTTTAACAAAAATATTTCAAAAATAATTATATTTTGATATAATTATATATTATTTAATCCGAAGAAAAAAATATTTTAAAACTTTAATGTTTAACCATCAATATCTCTGGTTTTAAGAGAGCTAAAGTCCTCAGATCAAGCTCAAATCAAAGCTTTATTTGTTGCCAATAATTAAAAGTGTATTTGGTTCGAACTTATGTTAGCAATATTTTCAGATAAAATTATTTTTGTCTGAAAAAACTTCCGAAAAAAACTTAAAACTCATTATTTGGCCGTTGGTGAGTAAAAAAGTTTATACATGTTTTATACCATTTTAAAGGTATTTTTATTAAATATACAACGGCAGAAAGAAAATTTGGATCCGATGAAAAATGTGAAGCTCATAAGCCAAAAACCGTTTTTACTTTAAAGCTTTATAACTTGGAAAATTAAGAGCATTGGAAGATGAAAATCATGTTGTTGAACTCAGTATTAAACCCCCTATTAGCTCAGCAAATAAACTAAAAAAAAAAAAAATCACAAATTTTAGCAAAAATTTTCTAAGTCTTTTTTAAAATTTTGTTCAAATTCAAGTCGAATATAATTTGATGCAATCATATACCCGATAAGATAAACTGGATTTAATTATATATAAGTTAAACTTGATATAATTATATATGATAAACTATTTTCTAAGTTTTTTTTAAAACATAGTCTTTTAAAGTTGTCATTTATTAACAACGTCCGCTGGGTCAGAGGGTAGAGATTGCGATTACAAAACAGTTGGTAGCTGTTCGATTCCCCCGCCGCTCGAAGTTTTTTTTTTTTTTTTTTAAATAAATTTTAATTATATATATTTATATCTTAATATTGAAAAAAATTGTTTGGATAAAACTTTATCAGTTCTAAAAATAGATTTTATTGTTCGGATTAAATTATATATAGTTCTAAAAATAGATTTATTTTTCAGATAAAATTTTATCTAAAGTTTTTTGTAATATTTTTTTTTTCTTTCGTATGAAATTTTATCTTTTTTTATCCAGCTAAAAAAAATCTTTTTTTTTTGTCTTGGTCCAATAAGATCCAACCATTTTTCGGATGAAATTGTATCCCACCGATTAAAACTGATCTAATTAGATAAACCCACTTTTCGGATCAAATTGTATCCGTCCGGTTAAAACTGATCTAATCTTAGCGATCCATTTTTCGGATCAGTGCTGATCTTTCAAATCTCGGATCTATCAACAGATCTGGAATAATATAAGAACATATATTGCTCCATACAAAAATTTTTACTCGGGTATATTTTTTTTTTCATCAAATATTTTTTTCATCAAAATTTTTTTTTTCATAAATTTTTTTTTTCATCAAATTTTTTTTTCATCAATTATTTTTTCATTATTTTTTTTTTCATCAAATTTTTTTTTTTCATCAAAATTTTTTTTTCATAAATTGTTTTTTTTATCAAATATTTTTTTTCATCAATTTTTTTTTTCATCAAATTTTTTTATCAAATTTTTTATTATCAATTTTTTTCTCACTAAAAAAATTTTTTTTTTCATCAATTTTTTTTACATCAAAAAAATTTTCTTTTCATCAAAAAAATTCATCAAAAACTTTTTTTCATCAAAATTTTTTTTCACCAAATTTTTTTTTCATTAAATTTTTTTAACATAATTTTGTTTTTCGTGAAAAAAAAATCATATTTTTTTACCAAAACTACTTTTTCACCAAGTCTAACCTTTTCGCATACAAATTTTCCATGTTTATCAAATGTAAATAAAACAAGTGAGAGTGTTATATTCTTTGATGCCGAATCTTTTATATTCTCCAAAATGTAAAAACACTTTTTTGCACTTATTTTTGTACTCACTTACGAAATGTAACACATTGTGTGGACCCTAATGGGTCCAAACTTTGGATCCAAAAAAGTTAGCATTCCCGAAAATTTTAAAATGCTCATATCTCGCTAAAAATTGCCGACACAGCAAAAAGTCCAAAAGCATTTCGCAAAATAATCAAATGCTCTCAGAGTAATATTTTTGAATTTATCGAGTTTTGTAATTCTCAAAACCTAGGGTCCCCTAAAATCAATCAAAAACTAAGCAAGGTAGAGCGAAAAGGACACAAATTTTTGATCAAAAACTATGACGATTTTTAAGGAACCCAACTAGGTCTAGGCCCATCGGGGTCTGGATCTATCGGGTCCGAACCCAATGGGGTCCTCAAATGTGTATGAACTAAGTTGAAATAAAAAAATTTCAGTTAACTAATTTTAAGAAAAACGTTTTTGCTAACTTTACCAAAAAAATTGTGGGTTCAAAATCAGCAAATTTTCTTGTAGGTTTACAAGCTTTTTTTGCTAACCTTACAGTTTTTTTTTGAGTGTATGGATTGCCTCATATACCCAGTTACAGATTGCTTATAATTGTCATATGCGTTTAAAATAATATATACACGTTTTTTGTATATAATGTTTAATATTGTGTCTATTTACATTATATGGGAGGGTGAATAAATAGCAAACTGTAACTTAAATACACACAAACGTGATTTTACCACAGGAAAATAGTATGAATTCATTAGAAAAACGTGTTTTGAATACTAAAGAGGTAAAAAAGCTTCAGGGAAACAATGTTTGTTTTGTGTGGGCGAGCTTAAATGGAAACTGTTTAGTTGCTGGCTTAGAAAAAATATTCTAAACTTTTAAGAATTTCTTTTTCAAGAAGAAGAAACACTTAGATGGATAGAGTGACCTTTAAAAAAAAAAAACGCGAGCTTTCATTTGTAATTATTTTAAATAAAATTTAATTTTTTAGTCCATTGTGCGAACATAGTTTTGGATTTTTGACAAAACCGCGTTTTTATACCCTCCAACCACAGTATGGGGGTATACTCACTTTCTCATTCCGTTTGTAACGCATCGAAATATCGGTCGGGGACCCCATAAAGTATATATATTATTTATCTATGATCGATTCTAAGACATTCTATGAATGCCCGTCTGTCCGTCCGTCCGTCTGTCTGTAGATAACATAATGCAGTCCAAAGTTTGAAGTTTGGCACAAATATGTATCATATTCATAGGCAGGTTAAGTTCGCGAATGGGCAAAATTGACCCAGGGGGGAAAAAGTTCCCCCTTGAAGAACCGAACCAACCTCTGAAAAAAAAATACTTTTTTACATTTTTTTTGTTAAATAAATGAAACATTTGGCATATTTATCGCGATAGGAAGGTGCTCTCAATGTCCCTCACTGACTTGAATTTTTTTTATACATTTTGGAGGGCATACAAGATTTGGTACAACCGAATTTAATACTCTCACTTGTTTGTCATTAAAATTATAGAAGTAATGACAAATGTTGCGATTATCTGCAAGAGAACAAAACCCTGCCGTACCTCTGATTAGATTTGAAACTCATTTGATGAGAATGCCTATAAGAACACGTAACGAACGATCTCTGAGGAAACTCGAAATAAATCGAGAGAAGTCATTAACGACACCAAAGGCATTAATCTTAGATATGAGCGCAACGTGCCACACTTCACTGAAAAAAAACAAATAAATTAATTTTCCTAAAATTTATTTAAATTTAACTAGAACATGAGAAATTTTCTTAACCATGCTTATAAATAGTTCATAGTTTTCTTTAAATGAAGTTCTTAAATATAAGGAAAAAAAATCTTACTGCCAAAGAAAATTTCCACAAATCTAAGAAACGTATCTTTATTTTTAAGATATATTTATTAAAAAACAATTTAGTTCAAGTTTAGTTAAAATTTAATAAAAAAGACATCATCGTATTTCTCTTCTTTGAATTGAGGAAGTGTACTTCTTAGAATTTAGTTAATAACTTCTGAGAATTTGGTAAATAACTTCTTAAAATTTAGTTAAAAATTAAAAATGGCGATATTTCGAAAATTAAGCGAGATAGAGCGAAACGGATGAAATTTTCAAAAGAAAGACTATAAAGAAATATATGGAATATCCTAACTCTGCATATATGTCGGGGTCTCAAGACCATAATTTCGGATCTAAAATTTGAAATTCCCGAGATTTTTTTTATGCACATATCTCGGTTAATACTGCCAACACGAGAAAAAGTCCAACGGCATTTTTGTAGCCCTTGACTCGTAGAACACTTCCGCAAAATACCCAAAAGTTCTCCGATTAATAATTTTTGAGTTATCCAGTTTTTAAGATTCCGTATCTCAAAAACTAAGCAAGGTAGAGCGAAACGGACAAAATTGTTGGGTCAAAATCTATGGGGACCCTTAAAGGACCTAAGGGGTCTCGAGTTAACAGGTTCTGGGCCCATGTGGTTCGAACCCATGGGTCCAGGGTCTTCACCCAATCTAGTCCTAAATGTTAATGAACTAAAGTGTAATATAATTTTTCCCATTTTCTAGTTAAAATTGGCTTAAAATTAAATAACTTTGTTTTCCTGATTTTTGGGAAAAAAACAAGTAAGAAAATTATATAATACCCTACACCGGAGTTTCCCGGAGTATGGGTCCCAAGTTCAAACATGGACTGATTAAATCTATATTTTGTCAAATCTTTATTATCGTAAATTTACTAGATTTTTTTGTAAAAAATCTTGGAAATTTGTAAAATTACAAAAAAAAAAAAAATGTAAAATTAAAAAAAAATTAAAATTTCGATCGAAAATTATTTGTTAAAAAACAAGGAAATCTGTCAAATATTGCTAAAATGAGATTACGAGAATTTTTCTAATAATTTGGCAAGGCTTTTGGTCTGTATCGTGTCTTCCACAGACAGACGGACAAACGAAAGGACGGACATTTTTCTCTCAATAAATTATGTATGTAGTTTGAAAATTTCGTTCCTATTAATCTTAAGTGAAAAAAAAAAGGAAAAACTTTGAGTTAAAAATATTTTAATAAAAAAATATATCAGTCGCAAAATCAAGTCCGCTTTAAAAAAAAAAATGTTTGAATGAAAAAAAATATATAAAAAACAAAAAAAAAATTAATTGCATCAACCGATTTTTAGTAGAAAATAATTTTTGTTTGTGTACGTACTTGTTTATTTTATCATCCTTAGATTAGACTAAAAAAACTAAATTTAATTATGTTTTTTTAAAAAAACATATTATATTTTCCAACCAACAACAATAAGCCATCCATATCAAATAATTTTCTATATTTCATTGTTCCATTTATATGTATTATAGTACACATTTTCATCTGGCATGGATATTATTTTAATAAAATTTTCCATTTTCTGCATATGAGAAATATTTTTTTGTAATCATAAACGGAGATAATAGGATTTTTATGTTGTTTATATTCATTCAATTTAAAACAATAACTTCTAAATTACACAGCATCGTAAAAATAAAGAAAACTAAAATGAAAATTGAAAACCAATATGGTTGAATATTAAAAAAAAAAAATATTTAAAAAAAATAAAAAACCATTTGTTATGTACACAAATTCTACACTTGTTGTTGCAACCCAGAAAAATAGAATGTTAAAACACAATCCCCTAATGATTCGGCTAGAATGAAATTTCGTGTTTGTAAAAAAGTACAACTGCATTAAAGAAAAATTGAATGTTTTAAAATAAAATAGCAACATATGAAATTTTTTATTTAAATTTAAAATAAAAAGGATATTATAAAAAAAATCAAGTATAAAAGTTAAATTCGACTTGGCCGAATCTATGAATACCCTCTACAATGCAAAAATGATTATTGCAAATTTTTTTTAAAAAAAAAAAACACTTTTGAAAAAAAAAAATTTGAAAAAAATTTCCGCGAACAAGAAATTAGCGATTTTTTTTCTTTATTTGTAAAAAAAATATCTTCGTACTTTCTTAAACACCATTCTGTATTCAATTCTGTTCATATATGTTAACCAGCAGCCGAATTAAAGCATTTTGTATTTTTAGGTTATGTTGAATGTACTAACGTTTTTGAGGTGTCCTTACATTTTCGTTCATAACTTTTCTACCGCTTAACCGATATCGCTAAAATGCAATACTAAACTGCTCGGGAGAACTTCCAATAAATATGTCAAGTTTCACACTCAAAAAAAAATCTTGTCAAATTACTAGAAAAAGTCTTATAATTCCATTTTACCAATATTTGACAGTTTTCCTTGTTTTTTAACAAATAATTTTCGATCTAAATTTACTTTTTTTTTTGTAATTTTTCAGTTTTTCTTGTAATTTTACAAATTTCCAAAATTTTTTACAAAATATGCCTGCGAATTTTGTACTCTTGCCCAAAACATTAAATCATGATAATGTTTTGCGGAAGATTTGGGTGTACTTGCCAAAGCAAAGTTTTTTTAGAAAAAATAATGTTATATTACTTTGCTATTCGATGCTCAACAAATTGAAATATCAGTCGAGGGCCCCATGTAAAAAACAAAAGAGCTGTACATTTCGTAAGTGAGTGCAAAAATAAGTGCAAAAAAGTGTTTTTACATTTTGAAGAGTATAAAAGATTCGGCACCAAAGAATATAACACTCTCACTTGTTTTATGTACATTTGATAAACAAATGGAAAATTTTATGCGATAAGCTTAGACTTGGTGAAAAAGTAGTTTTGGGAAAAATTTTTTTTTTTCCATGAAAAACAAAATTATGTTAAAAAAATTTAATGAGCCCAACGTTTTTGGTGAAAAAAAAATTTTGAAGAAAAAAAGTTTTTGATGAAAAGAAAAATTTTTTGATGTAAAAAAATTGATGAAAAAAAAAAATTTATGAAAAAACAAAAAAAAATCTGAAAAAAATTTTAATGAAACAAAAAAATTTTTGATAAAAAAAAAATTTTATAAAAAAAAAAAATTAATGAAAAAAAAAAATTTGATAAAAAAAAAATTTGATGAAAAAAAACTTGATGACAAAAAAGTTTGATGAAAAAAAATTTATGAAAAAAAATTTAATGAATAGGAATTCTTGTTTTCTTTTTTGTTAATTGTTAGCTTATATAGTCAAACTGAGGTGGCGTCCTGCAACTTTTTTAAAATTAAACACCAGACTTAAAACATTATCATGTGAGTGCAAAAATAAGTGCAAAAAAGTGTTTTTACATTTTGGAGAGTATAAAAGATTCGGATCCAAAGAATATAACACTCTCACTTGTTTTATGTATGTACATTTGATAACAAATAAAAAAAATGATTTTTTTTTCACGAAAAACAAAATTATGTTAAAAAAAATTTAATGAACCCAAAATTTTTTGTGAAAAAAAAATTGATGAAAAAAAGTTTTTGATGAATTTTTTTGATGAAAAGAAAAATTTTTTGATGTAAAAAAAATTGATGAAGAAAATATGAAAAAAAAAAATTTTGGTGAGAAACAAATTGATAATAAAAAATTTGATAAAAAAATATTGATGAAAAAAAAAATGATAAAAAAAAATTTATAAAAAAAAAATTTGATGAAAAAAAAAATTAATGAAAAAAAAATTTGGTGAAAAAAAAAATTTTATGAAAAAACAAAAATATTTATCAAAAATAAAAATTTTGATGAAAAAAAAAATTTATGGAAAAAAAAAAAATTTATAAAAAATTTATAAAAAAATGATAAAAAAAAAAATTTGATAAAAAAAAAAATTATGAAAAAAAACAATTGATGAAAAAAAAAAAAAATTGATGAAAAAAAAATTTGATGAAAAAAAAAAATTGATGAAAAATTTTTTGTTGAGATATAATGATATTACTTTTTATTCACCAGCTGGTGAAAAACGGCTTTATTAACCACGAGGTGAATTATTATCCAAGTTACAAACCCAAGTTATTAAAATTTTTGGTTTTAAGAAAATGAAAATGGTACTTCTTCTTTTCTTTTTCGTTAACTGTTAGCTTATATACACTCAAAAAAAAAACTGTAATGTTAGCAAAAAAAAGCTTGTAAACCTACAAGAAAATTTGCTGATTTTGAACCCACAATTTTTTTGGTAAAGTTAGCAAAAATGTTTTGCCAAAAATTAGTTAACTGAAATTTTTTTTTTTCAAATTAGTTCAGACACATTTGAGGACCTAGACCTAGTTAGGTTCCTTAAAAATCGTCATAGTTTTTGATCCAAAATTTGTGTCCGTTTCGCTCTACCTTGCTTAGTTTTTGAGATACGTGATTTTAGGGGACCACCGGAGTTTTGAGAATTACAAAACTCGATAACTTCAAAAATATTACTCGGAGAGCTTTTGATTATTTTGCGGTCTTGTTCTACGTGTTGAGAGCTACAAAAATGCTTTTGGTCTTTTTGTTGTGTCGGCAATATTTACCGAGATATGAGCATTTTAAAATTTTCGGGAATGCTAACTTTTTTGGATCCAAAGTTCGGACTCATTAGGGTCCGCAAATGTAAAGAGGACCCGAGAACCAAGAATGGCCTCCATTTTGCTCTAGTTTCCGAGATAGCGCCATTTTAAGATTTTTGAAAATTTTAAAAAATTTACCATTTATTTTTGCTAATATTAGCAAAAAATCTTGTAAAAATGTTGTCACTCAATTTCAAATCTTAGCAAAAGAAATTAGTTCAAAGTTTGTTTAAAATTGGTAATGTGCTAAATAAAGTTTACAAGAATTTTTTGCTAAAATGCTAATCTCAACTAAAAATTTGCTAAAAGTTAGCTAACTAGCATTAGCAAAAAAAATTATTAAATCTACTAACGTATTTTTTTGAGTGTAGTCAAACTGAGGTGGCGTCCTGCAATTTTTTTAAAATTAGACACCAGCCTAAAAACATTATCATGTTAAAAAAACTAGTAAATTTACGAGAATTTCTTGTAAGTTTTATTTCGCCAAAAAAGTTGTAAATTTACAATTTTATTGGCAAAAGTCGTGTAAAATTACAAAAAAGATCTTAATTTTTACTAGGAATTCTCGTAAAAACTAAAGGAGGAATTCTTGTCAAATAGGAGGTAAAAAAAAATAAGTTACACACTTTTCTTGTAATTTTACAAGGTTTTTTTTTTAAGTGTAAGATTGTTCGGTAAAAAAACATGCTGAAAAAAGTACTTTTTGGATAGGTAAAAATTGTGTTCCTGAAATAATGTTCCTAAAAACTTGAAATTTTAAATGTATGATCCTTCGGTAAAAAACATTCTGGAATGATTCTCTTGCAGAAATAATATCCAAGAAAAGGTTACATTGTGAAATTAAAAATTTTGGGGTAAAATGGGGGACCTAAATTGGTAAAAGTGGGGTAAAATGTTACTTTTTATATCCCTAAGATAACTTTAGAATTTTTTTATTTCTTTAACGCTTGTTAAGCGGAAAGGAAGAAAACTTACATGGAACAAAATGAGATTGAACTGGAAACGAAGTGGAATAGAACGTGGAACTAACTGAAGTGGAGAATAAAAATACACTCACTAGAGTGTAGGAAATAAAAAAAGTTCAAAAAGTTGGGGGGGGGTTGGTTTTCCAATGTGGATATTTCCCCCTTTTTTCATTAAAAACTAGCACCACTGTGCAATACAAGAGTAAGTGTTTCAATAAAAGAAACAAAAAAAAAAAATTAAAAATATAAAATCTGCATTTAAGATAATTTAAAAGATCTCCATCTTTCCAAATAACTTACAAAAGCTTTAAGGCTTCTTTTTTTGTTAAAATTAAGTTTTTTGTTTTGCATTTTCTATATTTTAAACTTAAACCGTAGTGGATAAAAACATTTAATAAAATGGTTTGTTTTTATTCATTTTTCTTTTTGTTGTTTTACATTGTTGTTACCAACCAGTAGCAAGCACATCATTGAATGAGTTGTTCTTTGGTTTGTTTTTGGAATACCAGAATATATTTTGGTTTTGTTCTATATAAGAGTGTACAGTAAAATGTTTAAAGATGGGGCATTCAAAGCATATAGAACCAACTGTAAAAAATTTTAAGTGTCTTTGTTGTTTAGGCGTTTGGTTTAAGATTATACAAACAAAAATAATCCGCATACCAAGTAAGATTAAAAGAAGTTGTTTTCAACACTAAACTAATAATATATATTTAGTTTATCCAAAATTTGTAAAAAACAAACCTATTATTGGCCACTAACAAACTACCATCGAATTTCTTAAATTTTCATCTGATGCGGAGGACTAAAATTAATTTTTCGCAATTTTTTTGAACTCAAATTCATATCCATATACCCTGTTTTAAAACTTTTTGCAACAAATAAAAAAAAAATCATTGATTTGGTCCAATTTTGCCCATTTATGAACTTAGCCAGCCTATATAATGTCTTACAATGGAAGTATCTTAACCTTATGAACCGATTTGCAACTTAAAAGGTTGTGGTGTCTCAGCTTATCGGACATAACGGGATGTTAGGGGTTAAAAAAATGGGTAAAAAATGGCGATTAAATCGGTTTTTGGATTTTTCAGCCTTTTCTTTTTAAGAAAGATAATGTTTCCAGAAGGAATGATTTTTTGATGCCTACCCAACGGTGGCATAACCTATTATAAAATAAAATTCTTCTTCGTTAAAACTTTTAAAAAGCTTTTTTAATGAAAATGTGTAAATTTGGGGGGAGGGGGGTGTTATTTATGTAAAGACATAGACCTACGATATTCATAGGAATACGAAATAATCTTTATTAAATTTATGTCAACACTTATTTTTCCCAGACGAAATTCTGTTAGTTCCGGAGTTATCGAAATTTTTCCGAAGGTCCACATTGTTCCATAAGGGGACAACGACATTTTTAAACACTGGAAGCTAAGCCAAGACACCCCAACCTTAAAATAGTTTAAAGTTTCAGGCAAATCGGTTCATAAGAGTTGAGATACTTCCCTTTTTAGAAACAAGCTTGGACCTAAATAAGGTTCTTAGCCGATAGTGGTAACACATCGGTTAAGTGGAAACACAGCGGTTAATCTCTTAAACACTTTACTGTTTATGCATGTCAATATTTTTAGGGTGAATTGTTTTAATTTATTCATGACACTTTAGAATAACAAAATCAACAACAAACGGACAACAAAACCAAAATTCCATTCTACAATATAAAAAACAATTATTTTGTATACTCTCTCTATCAGGGGCGTAACATATTGAGGATAAGTCCTTGGATATGCAGATGTATAAACAACTAAATAAAAACCAGTAAGAAAGTTATAGTCGGTCAAGACCGACCATATGATACTCTACACCAGTGTTTTCCGGAAAATGGGTCCCAAGTCCAAACATGGACCGATTCGATCTGTCCTTTGTTAGATCTTTATTTAGTGTAGAGAACACACAGATTAAATTTTAGCGGAATTGGTTTATTTTTTTGTCAATAGACCGATTTAACTGAATATCGGTCAAAATTTTTATATGGGGGACTAAGTCCAAAAATGGTCCAATTATATTCCGATTTGATTAGGTTACTAAAGTACACGTTTAACACCTAAAAATAAAATTTGTATCAAAAATTTCCATTTTTATGAATTTTGAGGGAAATATGTGAATATCGGGAGGTTGGTTTGTATAGGGACTACCAGAAGGACTGATTCCTTTGAAATTGGAAATGTGATTAGTGCACACAAAATTTGATCACCTGCTAAATTTCAAAGCGATATCTATTGTAATACGGTTATTAGAGTCATTTAAGCCGAAGACAAAGGGGGCTTTTGTATGGGAGCTTGGTCTTAACATCGAAAGATCTTCTCCAATTTCAATAGGCTTCGTCCTTGGGCCAAAAGATGCATAAGTTTCAAATTTCAAGTCAATTGATTAAAAATTGCGACCTGTATCGTGCTTAAACCGATAGATGGACTGACGGTAAATCGGCTGAAAATGTAATTCTGAGTCGATCGGTATGCTTGAAGGTAGGTCTAGGACCAATATTTCGGGTAATTACAAACATCAGCGCAAACTCATTATACCCTGTACCACAGAGTGGTGTAGGGTATAAAAATCTTTTGCAAAAACATCACATAATCTCAAATTTTTCTTTAAAGAATCTGAGACTTTTTCTAAAAAAAAGAAAAATATTTTCTTTAAGAATTGTTCTTTGAGAACATCATAGTTTTAACTAGTAAAGGAAATAATGACCTCGAACTAGAATAAACCTACTCAAAAATACCCTAGTAAAAATATTATGCTAATTTTACTAAATAGATATAATTTGATCCGCAAAATGGTTATATCAAATAATATCTAATTGTATTACTTTAGATCAAAAAATATAAAAATTGATACAACTTGATCCGGAATTTGGTCAAATCTAATTATATCAAAATAATCTTATAATATCTATTTTTATATAATTTGATGAGCAAAACCAAAATACGCCCGAGTAAAAAAGATCTGATATAATCATATATGCTATTATATAATTATTTATATTTATATATGGTTATGCATGAACTTTGATATGGACATATAAGTTTATATAAAGCATTGTATTTTTCCTTCTTTTTTAATATGATAACATACATATTCATATCTATTTATATACCGATCTATATGAAATTAGATATGACATATAAGGTCGGGAATTTTTAGATATGGCAGATAAAAAAATATATGATTTTATTTATAATTATATCCCGCAAAAAAATTTTAAAATTTTCTAATTAAAAAAAAATAAAAAATTTTTAAGTCCTAAAAAATTTTATGAAAATTTTCCAAAGTCCTGGACACAAAATTTTTTTGGCATTTTTTTTATTGGAGTAAAAAAATCATTGAAAATGTTTTTAGGAGAAATTTTATTCTTTTGAAAAATTTTTAACTTCAGAAAAAATGTTTTTAAATTTTCTAAGACACAAACATTTTTTGAAATTTTTAAGTCCCTTAAAAATGATTTTAGAAAAAAAAATTGACAAATTTTTAATAATTTGCTAAGTCCCGAAAAAATTCCGAAAAATGCAATAAAAACTCTTCTAATTGATAATGTATCCAATCTGATAAAATAATTTCTAATTTCACGCTTAAAATTCCAAAAAATTTTACCAAATTTCATCTTATTATATAAAAATGTATCTAATTTTAACTGATAAGATATGATTTAATACAATTAGATAGACCCATTTTTGGGATCAAACTTAATCAAATTTGATATTATTTTATCAAAAATAATAGAGTTTGATATAATCGTATAATATTCGATCCGCCAATTTTCGGATCAAAATAAATAGGGATTTACATAAAAGCATATCTGTTCATATATAAATAAATATTGCGTCATATAACTTTTTTTTACTCCCCGAGTAAAATTAGATAAATTTTTATATAATTAGATGAAATCTGGTAATTTTTTTTGGAATTTTAAACGTGAAATTAGAAATTATTTTATCAGATTGGATACATTACCAGTTAGAAGAGTTTTTATTGCATTTTTCGAAATTTTTTTAATAAAAATTTTTCAATTTCGTTTTCTAAAATCATTTTTACTGGATTTTAAATTTCCAAAAAATGTTTGTGTTTTAGAAAACTTAAAAACATTTTTTCGGAACTTAACAATTTTTCAAAAACATAAAATTTCTCCTAAAAACATTTTCAATGATTGTTTTACTCCAAAAAAAATTGCCAAAAAAATTTTGTGTCCAAGACTTTGGAAAATTTTCATAAAATTTTTTAGGCCTTGAATTTTTTTTTTAATTGTCCGGGACTTAGAACATTTTGAAAATTTTTTCGGGATATAATTATAAATAAAATCATATATCTTTTTATCTGTCATATCCAAAAATTCCCGATCTTCTATGTCATATCTAATTTCATATAGATAGGTATATAAATAGATATGAATATGTATGTTATCATATCAAAAAATAAGGAAAAATACAATGCTATATATAAACTTATATGTCCATATCAAAGTTCATACATAACCATATATAAATTTATATAATTATATATTAGCATATATGATTATATCATATCTTTTTTACTCGGGTCGGGCGAATCTAATCATATATGGAGCAATATCTAACCATATAAAGTGGATCAACCGTATCAAAATGATAGATATAATTTTATATAAATTTATACGAAAGCATAATAACTCATATAAGATTGTATCAAACTATATATGATCATATCAGAAAATTTTTACTCGGGTCGGGTATAGTATTTGGAAAAAACATTTTTTTTTAGGAAATATCTAAAAATGTGGATTTTTTGGAATTGGAACTATAATATTTTTTTTATAATGTTTTTTCCGTTGGAGGATTCTACATTCTTAATATTATGTTTATATGACAATTGTTTTAAAAGTTTTAAAAGAAAGTGCCAAATTTCCGTTTTACACCTCCTACAATCAAAACTTGCCAAAAAGTATTTTTTTTTTTAGAATTTTTGTTTCGCTTTCTGAACCGGTTATATAAAAAGTATTACTAGAAAAAGTCTCGTATCCCATTTAACAGTTTTCCTTGTTTTTTAACACAAATTTTCGATGGAAATTTATATTTTTTTTTGTAATTGTACAAATTTCCATTTTTTTTACACAACCAATTTAGTTAATTCACGAGAATTCTTTGTAAGTTTTATTGTGTCAATTAGTAAATTTACAATTTTATTGGTTAAAGGCTTGTAAAATTTACTAGGAATTCTCGTAAAATAGGAGGTAGCAAAAAATATGTATATTAAAGTCATAAAACCGCCTTGTAAGTTTTATCGCATCAAAAAAATTGTAAATTTAGAAATTTATTGGTAAAAAGCTTGTAAAATTTAAAAAAATATTGTTAAAAAGCTTGTTAAATTACAAGGAATTGTTGTCAATAGGAGGTAGCGAAAAGGTACGTTTTTTTTGCTACATTCC
Source organism: Pegoplata infirma (assembly GCA_963921195.1). Classification (NCBI taxonomy): domain Eukaryota; kingdom Metazoa; phylum Arthropoda; class Insecta; order Diptera; family Anthomyiidae; genus Pegoplata; species Pegoplata infirma. Next base: position 44,198,962 of record OY992537.1, read on the forward strand.
AAGTTTTAAGTATCTACACTCAAAATAATTCTACAGTAAAAGGTTTAGTAAGTGATATTGTACCAAAATCTACTAATTAGATACTAATTTTAGTATCTTCAAAGTACTAAAATTAGTAATTTTTACTGGTTTTGACTAATATTAGTTAAAAATTTTAGTATTGGTTACCAATTTCTGCACTAGGTCCTTTTGGACTAAAATTAGTTAAATTTTTAGTATTGAATACCCACGTTTTTTTTTGGGTGTAGGATCATTATTTCAGGAAATAATAAAAGTGCACTTTTTAACCCGCTGAAAAAAATTTAAAAAAGTACTTTTTCAAGAACGTTTTTTCCCACGAAGGAACCTAAACTTCAAGTGTCCAAGATCATTATATCAGGAAATATTAAAAGTACCAAAAGCATCATTTTATACCCCTTTTTACGACCCTTAGAAACGAAATTTTTAAAAAAGTACTTTTTCCAGAATGTTTTTTCCACCAAAAGATCATACACTTAAAATTTCAAGATTCCAAAGTACAATTTTTTTACCTTTTTTACCCCATTTAAATGGGAACTTCCAAAAGGTACTTTTTCCGACATGTTTTTATATTGCTGGAGGATCCTACGTTTTAAATTTCTAGATTATGGTTTAATTCGATTGGCCTCAAATTTGTACCAAATATATGTCAGGCCTGGTAAAATCAGAAGAAAAACTTTTTGACATAGAAAAAAATTCCGCTTTAACGTCTCATGTTGACCTCCCAAAGAAAATCCCTGGTTACACCCCTGCTCTCCATCCAACAAACAACACAACTGTCATTGGCAGAGACAAAATTAAGTTCTTTCTTCCTTTCAGTTTTGATGTGCTATTTGTTTGTTATTTAAGTTCTGTGAGGGATTACGACCTAAAAAAAAAGCCTTTTTGTAAAATCTTGTGTATTTTATATTCTTGAAATTTCCAATGGGGATACGAACACGTTATAAGCGAGGCGTTGTTGATGGGATATTTATAGTGAATTGAGCGTTACTCATTGTCAGTGTTACGAAAATGTCAAATCTAAATTTAGATGGGTGAAACGGTTCAAAATTTACCTTAAGTTGGAAGAAATTAATAATAAGATTCATTATACCTCACACAACTATGTTGTGGAGGGTATAATGAGTTTGTGTTGATGTTTGTAACAAAATTCAAAACAAAAAAAAAATTGCTTAAAAATTTGTTTGTGGGTGTCAAACGTGTACTTTGGTATTCTAATCAAATATGAATATGTTTGGATCAGTTTTGGACTTACAATTAGTCCTCAATAAAAATTTCGCCAAATTTTTAGTAAAATGGGTGTATTAGCAATTTATGTAAGACAATTTTAGTTAAAATTTGGGTTGTCTACATTTTTTACACCATTTAAAGTTCTAACTAAAGATTGAACCAATCAGTCCATGTTTGGACTTAGGACGCACTTTTCGGAAAACACTAGTGTAGGTTATCATATGTTAGGTCTTGGCCGACTATAATTTTCTTACTTGTTACTTTTGATGAAACTCTTGTTCACCCTTTAGTATATTTCTCTTAAAAAACTACTGGACATTTTTATCTTGTTCTTCTTATTTTATTGCAGTTAATTTAAATATAGATGTAAAATATTTTAGAAACATTTAACCATCAAAAACATTTATTTGGTTCTTTTTAGTTTAACGAGAATGTAGTCAGTATTTTTTTGTATGTCACTTTACACAAGAGATTATATAAATTGCAAAAGACCTAGAAGTTATTGACATCTTTTTTTTTGTATGAACATCCATTACATTTTGTTCTGTTTTTATTTAAATAAGAACTGATTTAATAAAAATAATTTAAAGTTTCTTTTTCAGAGAATCGTTCTTAACTCGAACATTAATCGGTGAAATGGTACCTGTAGTCTAAAAATCGTATAGTCGAGTTTTTTAAATTTCTTTGACAAAAAAAAAAAAAAATTTAATTTAAAATTGTAGATTAAAAAATAGTCTCGAAAAATTCAGAACTTTTAAGCAGAGACCATAACAGTTATGAGATTTATTGAAAAAAATCAAATTTAACTGTTCAAAAATATTTTTTCAAACAAAAATTAAATATAACAGTTTGAAATGATTTATATAAATATCTGTTCGAAATAACAGAAATAAAAAACTTTTATTTTTTATAACTGTTATTAAAAACTCTTTGAGCCTTAAAAAACTCGAGTTATTAAAATAAAACAACAATAAACGCATGCAGAAGAATAATATTGATATATAATACTTCAATCATTGGTTTAAAGATATAAACTTTGATTGATTTTTTTAAAAATAACTGTTATAACAGTTATTTACTCAAATAAATTATTTATTTATAATAAGTTCATAGTTTTCTTTAAATGGAATTTTTAAATATTAGGAAAAAAATTCTTACTGCCAAAGAAATTTTCCACAAATCTAAGAAACGTATCTTTATTTTTAAGACATATTTCTTAAAAAAACAATTTAGTTCAAGTTTAGTTCAAATTTACTAAAAAAACATCATCGTATTTCTCTTCTTTGAATTGAGGAAGTGTACTTCTTAGAATTTAGTTAATAAGTTCTGAGAATTTAGTAAATAACTTTTTAGAATTTAGTTAAAAATTAAAAATGGCGATATCTCGAAAACTAAGCGAGATAGAGCGAAACGGATGAAATTTTCAAAAGAAAGACTGCAAAGAAAAATATGGAATAGCCTAGCTCAGCATATCTGTCGGGGTCTCAAGACCCTAATTTTAGATCTAAAATTTGAAACTCCCGAGATTCTATATATGCAAATATCTCGGTAAATACTGGGAAAAGTTCCAACCATTTTTGTGGCTCTTGACTCGTAGAACACTTCCGCAAAATACCCGAAAGCCCTCCGATTAATAGTTTTTGAGTTATCCAGTTTTTAAGATTCTCAAGACCCTATTAGACCCCTTATTACCGTATCTCAAAAACTAAGCAAGGTAGAGCGAAACGGACTCAAGTTTTGGATCAAAATCTATGGGGACCCTTAAAGGACCCATAAACAGGGCCTGGACCCATGGAGTCCGAACCCATGGGTCCAGGGTCTAGACCCAATCTAGTTCTAAACTGTGAATGAACTAAGGTGTAATATAATTTTTTCCATTTTCTAGTTAAAATTGTCCTAAAATTAAATAACTTTCTTTTCCTTACTTTTGGGAAAATTATGAACTAAAACCAAGAAAAAAAATCTTTGGAGCCAAATCATTCCCTCTTTTTCTCAAAATTTAGTTAATTTTCCTAGATTTTAGTTCACTTTTTTTTGAGTGTAGCAATATTAACTAGTATATTTGAAAATCAGATGTGTTTTTTGGAGTTTTTGTTCCTTGGTTGAACTCTCCCACATTGGTAAACTAAACTTAAAAATAAACCACTTTTTAAAAACAGAATTTGTAGTTTAAACTCCGTTAAAACCTAAAACATATATAATCGATAACTCAAAAACTCGCCGACCGAAATATAACACACTACAACACTAAAAACAAGTAAGAAAATTATAGTCAGTTAAAACCGACCATATAATACCCTACACCAGTGTTTCCCGGAAAATGGGTCCCAAGTTCAAACATGGTCCGATTGGATCTTTCTTTTGACAAATCTTTAATAAGTGTAAAAACACTCACAAACAAACTTGAGTGAAATAGGCTTCTATTTGTTGCCAATAACCTCTTTTACTAAATATCGGGAGAAATTTTCATGAGAGGGCTAGGCCAAAAATGGTCCGATTATAATTAGATTATAAGTTTATTAAAGTGTGCGTTAAACACACGCAAACAAAATTTTAATAAAATATTTTCTATTTTCATGAAATTTGAGTGATTTATGCGAATATCGGGAAGGTGGCTTGTATGTGGGCTACACGAAGAACTGGTTCGATTCCTTTAAAATTTGAAATAGGGATTATTGAAACCTGTCAAATTTCGAACATAGATATTTATTATATTGCGGTTATTAGAGTCATTTGTTTCAAAATAAAGCGGACCTTTGTTGGGCTCTAGATCTAAACATGGACCGTTTTTTTCCAATTTCAAAAGGCTTCGTCTTTCGGCCAAACGAAGCTTAAGTTTCCAATTTCAGACAAATCTTTTGATAATTGCGACCTGTATCGTGTTTACAACGTTTAGATGGACGGACGGACAGACAGACGGACGAACATCGAAAGAATGACTTAAAAAGTTATTCTGCGTCGATCGGTATACTTGAAAGTAGGTCTTTGACCAATAGTTGGGGTAGTTACAAACAGAGGTACAGACATATGTGTCAAATGTCGTTTGAGAAAGTAGTAAACAAAAACCATATGGTATTGTGTACGAAATTGTATCACAAATCGAAATATGAGCGAGACGGAAAATACCAGTTATACAGTGAGAATCCATATTGTTTTTTGTCTCTCTTTGTTTTTCGTTTGAACTCTTGTGTGGTATTACCAGATTTTGGCAATTATTCTTGGCGATGCCAGATTTCCAAAACGATCGATACATTACTCTATAACTCTTGTTACAAACATCAGCACAAAGTCATTATACCCTGTACCACAGAGTGGTGTAGGGCATAAAAATGACAGGGTTCCGACAATTGATTCTGGTAGAGGAGACAAAAAAAAAAAAAAATGCACGTGTGTTGGAGTTTTGCAAGATCATATCGGAATTTTATTTTAGAGACGGTTAAAGTTTCCCAGCTTTGGCCTGTTATTGCAACATATCGGTATATAAAACTATGTTTTATTTACATCTGAGGTGTATGGTGTGTTTAGCAACTTTGTAGAAAATATTATGGCAAATATTTTTGTGGAACATATTAACCCTCTAACTGCCTCTCATAACAGCATTTTTTGGCTCTTTTCTTACAAGTCGAGAAATACTCGAAAGAAGGGGAGGGCGGGGATGAAATGTTCTGCCCTCCCCTTTTTGGGGTGGGTTTTACGATTTGTTACAATAGAGCCAAAAAATACCGTTATGAGTAGGAGTTAAAGGGTTAGTCAGTTTCACAAAAATATTTTCCATAATATTTTCTACAAAGTTGATGAACGGTATGTTCACCTCAAATGTAAAGAAAACATTGTTTTATACACCGATATGTTGCAAGAACAGGCCAAGGCTGGGAAGCTTTAACCGTCTCTAAAATAAAATTCCTATGTGATCTTGCAAAACACCGAAACATGTGTATCTTTTTTTTATCTCCTCTACCAGAATCAATCTTCGGATTTTTTTTGTTTTTTTTTAGTTCTTAAAACTCCCGCTATTACCACAGAAATGTCCCGGAAATGCGAGGAATAAGTTTGATAAATTTTCCGAGACCCCGGAAGTGGAAATCCCGGAACACAATCTCTAATTGTTGTCATAAATAGTTTATTTTAAATTTTTTTTTCATCTTCCAAATAATCCTTACAAACATTTAACCATAAAAAAAAATCTTATCATTATTCTTAAAAAACTTAAACTTGATAAACAAGATCTCAGAATTCTATTTAAAATGCTCAACAAAAACTTAAAATCATCAACCAATTAAAATGAAATATTAAAACTTATCAACAAAATTTTGTGGCAAAGAAAAATCTCCAAAAAGAAATCTTAAGTTTGGACAAGACAAATATTATAAAAAAATAAATAAGATAAGAAGAAAATAAATAAGAAAATTTCTATAAATAGCAAAAGAAATAAATTCTTAAACAACGAAAGTAAAATTTAAGATTTATTTTCTACAAGTGGCTAAATTTAAAAAAAAAAAATAATTTTTTTCAACCCAAATTTCTGAAGTTGAGATGTGGGATGTATACTTTACATGCAATTTAACCTCAAATTATGTCGAGTTTTGTCTTGCTCTTCATACTTCCGGTTCATTTTGGTGTTTGGATATATTTTTTGTTTATTTATTTTTTTTTTGTTGGTTTCTTTAGCACACAAATTTGTTCTAAATTAAAGTCGTTGTACGTGTGGTTTTTTAGAGAGTGAGCAAAAAAAATATACTCGTACACCAGGGATGTTAAATGGGGTTTTCAATTTTGTACCAACTTTCAAAAAACATTGTACTTTTTGGACCCTCACGGTACCATTTTTTTATCTAATAAAAATTTTACTAAAACAAATTGAGAGTGTAAATTCGGTGGTACTAAATGTTGTAAAAAAATAAAAATTTTTTAGAAAAATTTCATTTGAAAACTACTTTAAACTGTTTTAAAACAAGGTGTAGAAACTAAAAAAAGAGTCTCAATAATGGTGTAAATCGGTCTAGCATTAGTGCCCTTGTGAGCGTTTTTTTAAAGTAGAGAAAAATGTTGGGGTCTTTTACCGATATTTCGATGAGTTATAAAGAAATTGGAAATTTTAAAATTGTACCAAATAAGTCGCGGTAGTACCGCGGAACTTTTGAATGTAAAAATGTACAAAAAAAAGTACAATTGTACCAACTTTAACATCCCTGTCGTACACTTGGCTAAAGTGGCTTAATGAAAAACATTTTGTTTAAATTTCTTCTCATAAAACAAATCTAACTAAACTAAACTGAGTAGTTAAAGATGAAGAAATAACATAATTTGCAGAAAGTACAAGAAAAAGTTTACAATAAAAAATTTAAAAGAAAAAGTTTACAATAAAAAGTTTTTCTTTTTTTTTTTCTTCTAAATTCTAGGATGCGTATGTCTGCATGAATAGCAAATACCTACTGAAACATAAATAACAAGTAAGAAAATTTAAGTCGGTCAAGACCGACCATATATTACCCTACAGTGCTTTAGACACTCTCCACGTGGGCAAAGAACAACTGTGTGGGAGTTTATTCCGCCAAAAACCGAACTCGTATGTTTCACAAAAATTACTAAGACATGTTTGTTCTTCCCAAATTAGTTGAAATCACCCTGGAACTATTTAATGAGGCAAAATATCTGGAAATCTTTCTTGGAAAAGGAATAGGCTAAAAAAGTCGTTATGTGCTTTTTACACCTGCACGAGAACTTTCGGAAGAAGATGGGGTATAAAACCGTATATTATAGACTGGATGTATGGTGAGATAATTATACTAATACTTACACTCAAAAAAATAAAACTGTAAAGTTAACAATTTTTTTTAATTAAGTTGAGTTAACTGGCTTTTTAGTAAATTTTTAGTTAAAATCAGCGTTTTAACTACTTTTTTTAGTTAAGTTCAATTTACGAAAATACTAGTTTGGAACAAATTTTGAATTAATTTTTTTTGTTGCCTTTAAAACCGAGTTAACGAATTTTTTCTAATTAATTTGCTGATTTTTCGTAACATATTTGTTAAGTGAAAAGAGTGATTTCTATTTAAGAAATTTCTTGTGTAGCCTCCTAAGCAAATCTCATAAGTTCTACTTAAGCTGAACGTAATGCTGTGAAAAAATAGAAAAAAAATAAGTGAAGTGTTAGTGTTTAAAGTGTTCGGTGAAATAAAAAAAGAATGTCAACCTAAATATGTAAAAAAAAAATTACAAAATATTTTGTTAACTTTAGTTTAACGAAAAGTAACATAAATTTTAGCTGAATTCAACTTATTTTTTTGTAAATATGTACACTCAAAAAAATTCTACAGTAAAAGGTTTAGTGATTTTGTACCAAAATCTACTAATAATTTACTAGTTTTAGTATCTTCAAAGTCCCTAGTAAAAATATTATGCTAATTTTACTGAATAAATCTAATTTGATCCGTAAAATGGTTGTATCAAATAATATCTAATCGTATTACTTTAGATCAAAAAATATAAAAATTGATACAATTTGATCCTGAATTTTGTCAAATCTAATTAGATCAAATTGATCTTATAATATCAATTTTTATATAATTTGATGAGCAAAACCAAAATACGAATCTAATCATATATGGAGCAATATCTAACCATATAAAGTGGATCAACCGTATCAAAGTGATAGATACAATTTTATATAAATTTATACGGAAGCATATTAACTCATATAAGATTGTATCAAATTATATATGATTAGACCAGAAAATTTTTACTCGGGGTACTAAAATTAGTAATTTTTACTGGATTTCAATAATTTTAGTAAAAAATTTTTGTATTGGTTACCAATTTCTTTACTAGGTCCTTGTGGACTAAAATTTTGTTAAATTTTTAGTATTGAATACCCACGTTTTTTTTTGGTGTACATAAAAATGTTACGAAATTTTCAGCTAAATTTTTAGTTAAAGTTACGTTTTTTTATACCCTCCACTCTAGTGATAGAGGGTATATATAAGTTTGTCATTCCGTTTGTAACACATCGAAATATTGGTCTAGGACCCCAAAATGTGTATATATTCATGATCCTCGATCGATTTTAAGACGATCTAGCGATGTCCGTCCGTCCGTCCGTCCGTCTGTCCGTCTGTCTGTCTGTCTGTTGAAAACACGCTAACTTTTGAAAGACTTCACGGAGGCTCCTGAAGTTTGGCGTATATGTTGGGCATTTACCTGGTCAGGTTGGTATTGCAATCCAGCGAAATCGGTCCAGTGGTTCAAAAGTTATAAGCAAATGAGTGAATTTCGGCAAGTGTTTTTCTGGATTTTACGAGTTAAAACACACGGTAAATTTCGAACGACAATTCTGAGGGTGCTGAATTGTGGCATATATATTTTCCGTTCCTCTGGTCCAATTCGTTTTAAATTTCAGCCAAAGCGGTCCAGTCGTTCAAAAGTTATTAACAAAGCCGTGAATTTCAGATTAGTTTCACCTTAAATTCATGTGTTGAAAACCCGTTAAACATGTTTAAAAAACATTAGTAAGTCACAAAAATATTTTACAAGGTATTTTTGTCACTCAAAAATATTTTTACACTAAAACAAAAAAAACAAGTAGAAAAGTTAAATTCGACTTTGCCGAATCTATGAATACCCTCCACAATGCATTTTTTTTAAAAGGTAGTACATTTTTTAACGTGAAAAAATTAACAATTTTGATTAGAAACACTTTATTTTGAGTAAAAACTATTTTTTTGTCATTTTTTTTTTTTTTAAAAAGAAGAAAATTACAAATTTTTTTTTTTTGAGTGTAAAATTTTTTTTCTAGTGTAATGTTTTTTTACTGTAAAAATATTTCTGAGTGAATGCACGTACGTATGTACACAAAATATTGTCATTTTTATAAAAAAAAAAATACAAAATTTTTTTTGTGTAAATTTTTTTTGAGTGTAAATTTTTTTTAAAGTGTAAAATTTTTTTTAAGTGTAAAATTTTTTTCGAGTGTAATTTTTAAGTTACCAATGCTTTTAAAACTAAACAAGTTTAAAAAGCATTGCTTTAAAATTAAACAAGTTTGAAAAGGACTGTTTAGTTACCACCAATGCTTTTAAAACTTGTTAAAACACGTGGCATTTTAGATGAAACTAATCTGAAATTCAGGGCTTTGCTTATAACTTTTGAACCACTGGACCGATTGAGCTGAAATTGAATACCAAGCAGACCCGGGGAACGGCAAAGATACATGCCAAGCTTCAGTAGTCTCATTATTGTCTTTCGAAAGTTATCGTGTTTTTTATCTCGTAAATTCGCGAAACACCCTTGCCGAAATTTACTCTTTTGCTCATAACTTTTGAACCACTGGACCGATTTGGCTGGATTGCAATACCAACCTGACCAGGTAAATGACAAACATATATGCTAAACTTCAGTAGCCTCTGTAAAGTCTTTCAAAAGTTAGCGTGTTTTCTACGGACAGACAGACAGACGGACGGACGGACGGACGGACGGACATCGCTAGATCGACTTAAAATCGATCGAGGATCATAAATATATATACTTTATGGGGTCCTAGACCAATATTTCGAGGTGTTACAAACGGAATGACAAACTTATATATACCCTCTATCACTAGAGTGGAGGGTATAAAAAAAAAATACACTCAAAAAAAATTTTACACTCAAAAAAAATTTTACACTCAAAAAAAATATTAGTAAATTTTTTTTGTTTTTTTTTCAAAAATTACTAAAAAAAAGTTTTTTTACACAAAATAAAATACTTCTAACCAAAAACGTTATTTTTTTAACGTTAGAAAATTTGCTATCACTTAAAACGGGCATTGTGGAGGGTATTCATAGATTCGGCCAAGTCGAATTTAACTTTTCTACTTGTTTTTGCTACATTCATTCTACGAAAAGTTAGCTAAATATTTTTAGTTAAATTAACTAGAAATTTGGTAGGCCCAAAATCAGGTGCTTTTTTAGTTAAATTTAACTAAATTTTTTGCTTACTTTACAGTTTTTTTTTTGAGTGTATGTTTTAAAAATATATGTTATATTACTTTGCTGTTCCATGCAAAACGAATTGAAATATCAGTCGAGGACTCCATTAAAAAACTAAAAGAGCTGTACATTTCGTAAGTGAGTGCAAAAATAAGTGCAAAAAAGTGTTTTCACATTTTGGAGAGTATAAAGATTCGGCACCAAAGAATATACCACTCTCACTTGTTTTATGCACATTTGATAAAAAAAATGGAAAATTTTTATGCGAAAAGCTTAGAATTGGTGAAAAAATAGTTTTGTTAAAAAAATAATGTTTTTTTTTACGAAAAACAAAATTATTTTAAAAAAAATTTAATGAACCCAAAATTTTTGGTGAAAAAAAAATTTGATGAAAAAAAGTTTTTGATGAATTTTTTTGATGAAAAGAAAAATTTTTTGATGTAAAAAAAATTGACGAAAATATGAAAAAATAAATTTTTATGAGATAAAAATTGATAATAAAAAATTTGATAAAAAAATTTGATGAAAAAATTTATGAAAAATAATATGATAAAAAAAAATTTATGAAAAAATTTGATGAACAAAAAAAAATTGATGAAAAAAAAAAATTAATAAAAAAAAATTGATGAAAAAAAAAATTTGATGAAAAAACAAAAAAATTTATGAAAAAAAAAATTTGATGTAAACAAAAAATTTTTGATGAAAAAAAAAAAATTATGTAAAAAAAAATTTGATGGAAAAAAAATTTGATGAAAAAAAATTGATAAAAAAATTGATAAAAAAAATTGATAAAAAAAATTATGAAAAAAAAGTTTGATGAAAAAAAAATTGACGGAAAAAAAAAAAAATTTGATGTAAAAAAAAATTGATGAAAAAAAAATAAAAAATTTGATGAAAAAAAAAAAATTGATGAAAAGAAAAAAAATTTTTGTTGAAAAATAATTATATTACTTTTTATTCACCAGCTGGCGAAAAACAGTTTTATTCACCACGAGGTGAATTATTATCCAAGTTACAAACCCAAGTTATTAAAATTTTTGGTTTTAAGAAAATGAAAATAGTAATTCTTGTTTTCTTTTTCGTTAATTGTTATCTTATATAGACAAACTGGGGTGGCGTCCAGCACCTTTTTTAAAATTAGACCCCAGCCTAAAAACATTATCATGTAAAAAAAAAAACTTTGTCAAATTACTAGAAAAAGTCTCGTAATCCCATTTTACCAATATCTGACAGATTTCCTTGTTTTTTAACAAACAAATTTGGATTGAAATTTACATTTGTTTTGGTAATTTTAGATATTTTTTTTGTAATTTTACAAGTTTTCAAGATAATTTTACAAAAAAAAAAAACTATTAATTCACGAGAATTCCTTGTAATTTTAATTGCGCCAAAAAAAACTGTAAATTTACAATTTATAAGCAAAAAGCTTGTAAAATTACAAAATTATTGGTAAAAAGCTTGTAAAATTACTAAGAATTTTCGTAAAATAGGAGGTAGCAAAAAATGTAGTAAAATTACGAAACCTCTTTGTAAATTTTATCGTATCAAAAAATTTGTAAATTTACAATTTTATTGGTAAAAACCTTGTAAAATTACAATATTATTGTTAAAAAACTTGTAAGATTATAAGGAATATTTGTCCAATAGGAGGTAGCAAACAAAAAAAATTTACAAGTTTTTCTTGTAATTTTACATATTTTTTTTTTTTGAATGTAGGGTGCAGTAGGGTGCCCATTAAAAGTAACAAGAAGTGCGAGTTTTAAGTTCGGAAGTGCCGAATCTTTTATACCATTCTATAAGAGTGGCATTTTTTATTCAACTTTTGATTTTTCTAAGTTTCATGGCAAAGTGCATACGACACTTAAAAATAATATGGCACAAATTTTAGGCCAATCGAATAAAATTAACCGGCGTCGCCCAGCGATCAAAGTTTTGGATTGTTGAAAATAAAAAAATAAAAAAAAAAAAACAAGTAGAAAAGTTAAATTCGACTTTGCCGAATCTATGAATACCCTCCACAATGCATTTTTTAAAGGATAGTACATTTTTAACGTGAAAAAATTAACAATTTTGATTACAACTATTTTATTTTGAGTAAAAAACTATTTTTTGCCATTTAAAAATAAAAAGAAAAATTACTATTTTTTTTGAGTGTAAAACTTTTTTCGAGTGTAATGTTTTTTTACTGTAAAAATATTTATAAGTGGATTCACGTACATATGTAGACAAAATATTGAAATTTTTGTAAAAAAAAACCAAATTTTTTTTTGAGTGTACAATTTTTTTTGAGTGTAAAACTTTTCTCGAGTGTAATTTTTAAGTTACCAATGCTTTTAAAACTAAACAGGTTTAAAAACCATTGCTTTAAAACTAACAAGTTTGAAAAGCATTGCTGAGTTACCACCAATGCTTTTAAAACTTGTTTACTACGTGTCATTTAAGATGAACCCAATCTGAAATTCGGGGTTTTGCTTATAACTTTTGAACTACTGAACCGATTGAGCTGAAATTCAATATCAAACAGACCTGGGGAATAGCAAAGATAAATGCCACGTTTCAGCAGTCTCATTATTGTCTTTTAAAAGTTACCGTATTTTTGGAAAACTTCCACCAAAATTTAAAATTTTTGAAAAAAAATAAGATATTGCAATTTAAAAACCGTAATTTTAAATTGCGATATCTCGATATTTGTGTTTAGCGCATCAGTATTAATAAAAACGATTTATCGCGAGACAAATATTTTTTTTAAATTTCGGAAGAAAAAAATTAAAAAAAAAAAAAATCGGAAGAAAAACTTTTTTCAAATATAAAAAAATTCCGCTCTATTGGAGGGTATAAAAACTAAATAAAACAAACCTCATTTAAGCATACATAATTATTGATTTAAAAATAAACATTTTTATTAAATTTAATTTGCATAATCAAAAAATTGTTTTTTTAGATTTTTCATATTTTTTTATCACTTATCTCAAAATATGCTTTAACCTCAGCTTTCAAATCATTATACGCACTAACTTTCGTCGATATCATGTATTCACCACTGGGTAGCGGTATCAATCGTGCCATAGCTGGTTTCACAACAAAATTTTTTACAATAATATCATGCTGCAAGTAATTAGTTCATTTAAAACGGTTTTTTTATAAGTTGAAAATTTAAATAAGACTTACGTTAAATGGACAAGTATGATTTAAATTTGAATCCTCAAGCAAAATGTCCGAAAATATTTTTGCACCAGGAATAGTTTGAGTATTTGCCATAAATTTACAATAATCATGATTTGATTTAAACAAGAAAGGAATATAGACGACAGATTTTTTCCATAATTGAAGATCAACCTAAATGTAGAAAGAAAATTTTGATGTGTGTACTCGAAAGAAAAACTCTGTCAAATCTGATCAGACATTAAATATGAACAGATTATAAGAATATATCAATTCAAAGGTTTGAGTCAACAGAGTTTTCTTAAATGAATCAAACTTGATGTATTTCAACAGATTTTTATCTGATTTTAGATTTCCAAATCGTCTCTGCTGTAATCAGTTTTTTTTTTTTTGCTGAACTGATTAAGTTGTTCTGCTGAAAGCTAAAATCAACCGACTTTAAAATTCTTACCGATACATTACCCAGTTGGCAAAATAAAATCACACCTGACAAACTGCTGACTCTCCCTTTATGAAATCGCTGACATCTTCATACAATTTTTCAAAATGTCATCAATGACATGTCAGCAGTTGGTCAGCAGTGTCCACCAGTATCGGTGGCTACTAACAATTCGTTTAAACAACCGCTGACCAACTGCTGACATGTCATTGATGACATTTTGAAAAATTGTATGAAGATGTCAGCAATTTTATAAAGGGAGAGTCAGCAGTATGTCAGGTGTGATTTTTTTTGCCGACTGGGTAGTAACTGGAAGTTTATGTAATTTAACATAAACATTTACTGCCTTAACATCACGTTCAATTAATTTCAAATCACATTGTTCAAATGTAGCAAATTTGGGATCGAATTCCTCACATTTAATATCAGTTATTTTAAAGCCAGCAGCAAACGAAAATGCTACTAAACTACAAAGAGTTAAACAATTTATAAAATCACCGAAATGCATATTAAAAACTCAATATGCATAAAAAAGTTCTTAAAATGAAAACAAAAACTGAATGATTTAAAATCTATTTAGTTTGGAAGTATTTATAAACTAAATTTTGTTATAGATACAAAAACTTTAAACACTGAAAAATGCTTTTAGTATAATTCATTTTAAATACCCGATCGTATAAAATAAAATAAAAAAAACAAAAATAATAAATTATTTTTTATCTATTTTGAATCATATTATGAATAATACCTAAATAATGTAGCATATAGGGCATTCCATATCAAATCGGACACAGTGCAAAAAAAAATCCCCCCAAAATTATGCAATTTTTTTTTGGTATCAGGTTTGTACGGGTTAATGGGTACGTTCAGCAGAGAAAGCTGCTACTCAACAGTTGAGATGTAGCACGTTTTGATTAGTTGATTCTGCTGAACGCACTTTTTTATAAATGTTTAAAAATATTCGAATAATTTTTTTGTTTTTTTATATTTTCATTTATTTTTTCTGTGGAATATAGTTTTTTATATATTTTTTTTGTTTCTTTCCTTGAATAACGTCAAAAAAAAATAAATAATTTCAATAAAACAGCTTATGTATCAGTTTGTGATCGAATGTACACTTAAAAAAAAACTGTAATGTTAGCAAAAAAAGCTTGTAAACCTACAGGAAAATTTGCTGATTTGAACCCACAATTTTTTTGCTAAAGTTAGCAAAAATGTTTTGCCAATAATTAACTGATTTTTTATTTATTTTTTAACTTAGTTCATACACATTTGAGGACCCCATTGGGTTCGGACCCAATAGGTCCAGACCCCGATGGGCCTAGACCTAGTTGGGTTCCTTAAAAATCGTCATAGTTTTTGATCCAAAATTTGTGTCCGTTTCGCTCTACCTTGCTTAGTTTTTGAGATACGTGATTTTAGGGGTACACTGGGGTCTTGAGAATTAAAAAACTCGATAACTTCAAAAATATTACTCGGAGAGCTTTTGGACATTTTGCGGTCTTGTTCTACGTGTTGAGAGCTACAAAAAATCTTTTGGACTTTTTTGTTGTGTCGGCAATATTTACCGAGATATGAGCATTTTAAAATTTTCGGGAATGCTAACTTTTTTGGATCCAAAGTTAGGTCCCATTAGGGTCCACACATGTGAAGAGGACCGACGATACACATGTGAAGAGCCCGAGAGCCAAAAATGGCCTCCATTTTGCTCTATCTGGCTTAGTTTCCGAGATAGCGCCATTTTAAGTTTTCTGAAAATAAAAAAAAATTTACCATTTATTTTTGCTAATGTTAGCAAAAAATCTTGTAAAAATGTTGTCAACTTAATTTCAAATTTAGCAAAAGAAATTAGTTCAAAGTTTGTTTAAAATTGCTAATGTGCTAAATGAAGTTTACAAGAATTTTTTGCTAACATGCTAATCTTAACTAAAAATTTGCTAAAAGTTAGCTGACTAGCCTTAGCAAAAAAAAATTAGTAAATCTACTAACGTATTTTTTTGAGTGTAGCATTATTTTTCTTCGCTACCAGTGATGAGTAGCGCTCACTCAACATGTTGACTGAAATGTCAAAAATTAAACCGTTCAGCAGAATGTTGAGGAGCAGCTGAGTAGCAGCTTTCTCTGCTGAACGTACCCAATGATACCGTAAAATCGATCAAATATTATACAAAATTAATTTTTAATTAATTAAAAAAAAAATGGTTATTTTTTTTTTTTTTTTAAGTCCTTTTTGGCATAAATCCCCATTTTGAGGCTCAAATTGGGGACAGAAGATAAACTCCGATCGGAGTGATATTATTCAGGTGTGTTACCCTTAGGGGACCGACAGTTGTGGCGGGTGTTACAATTTGATCAGAGAGAAAGGGCTGAAGATTGAGTGTAAGTATGTTCTGAGAAAATGTGGCGGTAAAAAACACGAAAATCCCCTTCGGAGTCGCTCCTAGAGAAGTACAATGTAAGGCCGGTCCCCATTAATTTTTACACCCCAACATTTTTTCTGAACAAAACTACTCCATATATTCGTTATTCGAAAATCGTCATTTTAAAATTATTCGAAATAGAGTTTGATTTTGGTTGATCGATTAATCGCGATATTTTTAATCGGTTGACCTCTAGTAATTATCAATGAAACATTTTTATCCAAACCATTTAAAAAAATTCCATTGACCAACTAATGATGGCTTTTCTGGGCTTAAGTACAGTAAGATTAATTGTAAGTACTTAATTATATCTGCTCCAATGAGTATAAAGTTGTTTTGATTTTATTAAAAATATCCAGTTTTTTTTTTTTATTTTAAAAACTCTACTAATATACTTGACTTATTCAACCATATCATTGAAATAATAATTTTTTGTATTCTAAAAAAAAGATATTTAAAAATTAGGTAAGTGTGCTAAACTGTTTGCATATACGGTGGCTCGCAGCTTATTTCGTATGAAAGATATTAGTTAGCAATCCATTCACGACAAAGTTAACCAAAATAGACCTAATTTTTTATCAAATTAGTATTTTTGTAAAAAGTCCTGTGTATGTGATTAATCAAGCTTTAATTAAAGCTTAATGACGTTCAGATTGTCTAAATATTAAATGTGCTACGAGGGACGAAAAGGAAATTGAAATTATTGAAAACCCTTTTTTAGAAAGTTTCTTTAAAATATTTGTGGATCGATTTTATCCAAGCTAAATCATTAAGAATTTAAAAAATAGTTCAATAGTTAATATTCATTTATTAAATAATTTTCCCAAAGATTTTCTATACATTTTTTGAAAGTCGATCTTAAAAACAAAAACAATTTGTATGGAAATAAAATTAAAAGCTCATTTTAAATTTATTTTATTTTCTTGTAGTAAGGCTGTTTATTTTTGCTATATTCAAAAAATCAAGTTTTTAGGACTATTATTTCAGAAAATATAAAAGTACCAAATGTAAACTTTTTATACCCTCTACTCTAGATAGATGGTGTAAATAAGTTTACCATTCCGTTTGTAATACCTCGAAATATTGGTCTAGGACCCCAAAAGTATTTATGATTCTCGATCGACTTTAAGTCGACCTGGCTCCTCCGCCTGTCTGTCGTGTGGGTTTCTAAAACACGTTTGGTCAAGTTGTTATTGCGTTTCAGTGAAATCAGTTCATTGGTTTAAAAGTTATAAGCAAACACGCGAATACCGGCAGGAGGTTTTTCGCGAATTTCTAATGTTTCAAATGTTATGAGCAGGGAAACCAAAAATATGCTCTAAAAAATACGTTTTATGCGCTTAAAAAATGCCCTTAAAAACGGAAAATATGCTCTAAAAACAATAAAAATATGCTCTTAAAAAAAATTATGTCACTTTTTTTGCGGTATTTTTTACAATTTGTTAGAGAATAGACCCTCCAAATACCGTTAATATTTAATATTTTCTACCAAGTTGCTGAATCTAAAGAAACATAGTGTATGAATCAAGAACATGCCAAAGGAGAATCAATCGTCACAATTCTGTAATTGTTGAAAAAAAACATCCTTGTTGAATAAAAAATATAAAAATAAATGGTGTCATAAAAAAAATTTGAAAAGAATGCTCTAAAAATTGAGAAAAAAATGCTCTAATAATCTAAAAAAATGCTCTAAAAATGTAAAAAAATGCTCTAAAAAGTTGAAAAATGCTCTAAAAATTGAAAATATGCTCTAAAAATTTGTTCTTATGCTAAAATATGCTCTTAAACCTAAAATATGCAAAAATATGCACTTAAGGCTAAAATATGCAAAAATATGCTCTAACAAATCGATGCCAGATTTCTTAAAAACTTCTGAAACGGATAAATATCTTACCCAATTATCAATACAATGCGCAGGAAAAAACATGATACTGCATATTTTTGGTTTCCCTGGTTATGAGCAAAACCGTGAATTTCTAATTGGTTTACCTACTTTAAATTTATGTGTTGAAAACCTTTTAAACATTGGTAATTTTACACTGAAAAAAAAAAAAATTTATTAAAAAAAAAAATCGTAAATTTTTTTTACAAAAATGAGTCAAAAACTTTTTTGACTTGAAATAAAATATTTCTTATTCAATTGTGAAGTTTTTTTTACGTACACACAAAAAAGAAACCTTTTTAAATTACTAGAAAAAGTCTCGTAATCCCATTTTACTAATATTTGACAGTTTTTTTTGTTTTTTAACAAATAATTTTCGATCGAAATTTACATTTTTTTTTTTTGTATTTTTACAGTTTTTCTTGTAATTTTACAAATTTTTTATTCGCCAAAAAAGTTGTAAATTTACAATTTCATTGGTAAAAATCTTGTAAAATTTCAAAAAAGCTCGTAATTTTTACTATGAATTCTCGTAAAATTGAAGGTAGCAAAAAATTTAGTAAAATCACGAAACCACCTAGTAAGTGTTATCGCGTCAAAAAAATTTTAAATTTACAATTGTTTTGGCAAAAAGCTTGAAACATTACAAAATTATTGGTAAAAAGCTTGTAAAATAACAAGGAATTTTTGTCAAATAGCAGGTAGCAAAAAAAAAGTTACAAACTTTTCTTGTAATTTTACAAGGCTTTTTTTTTTGAGTGTAAGAAAATTTTCTATCACTTAATAGTGGCATTGTGGAGGGTTCAAATTTCTTGTCGTTATACCTGCCGAAGATGGCCACGTGATTGTGGAAAAATTTATGATAAAAATTTGCAAAGGCATCTTCAGTCGGCAACCAGCGCTCAAATTTTGAAAATTTTTCGACCAAAATTCAGGTACGAATTTTTTGACCAAATCCGGCTCAAAAATTAGGAATTTTTGCGTACTTTATGCGAAAAATCCAAAATAGCGCTTTTGGTCCATAGATGCTGATTTTTAAAATTAAAATTTTTGTATCCAAATTGGTTCCAAAAGTTAGAAAATGTTAAGTATGTTATCTAAAAAATATTAAAAAATATATAAAAACCCGATTTTAGTCCAAAAATGCTGATCGGCGATTTCGATCCACTGATGCTGACCAGCGTTTTTGATATTACATTTTTTTTAATATTTTTCACATAATGTACTTAACAATTTTCATCTTTTAAGACCAATTTGGTTAAAAAATAATTTATATGTTTAAAAATCTGCACCTGTGGACTAAAATTGTTATTTTGGAATTTTTTAAATATTTCCCTATAGTACGCAAAAATTCCTAATTTTTTAGCCGGATTTGTTTGAAAAACTCGGACATGAAATTTGGTAAAAATTTTTTTTTTTCACTTTGACCGTTGGTTGCCGTCTGAATATTCCCTTGCAAAATTTTATTTTAAATTTTCCCACAATCAGCTATTCTGTGGCCATCGTTTGGCAGGTATTACGAGACGAGATTCGAAAGTTTAAATTTGACGGTTGGACGTTCACATTTTATTTTTGTTGTGGTCGTCAATGAAGCCCATACAAAATCGCAATATCGTACAGCGCCGCCATATTTAATCCGATATGAGCTTTATATTCTTAAGCAATTGATGTTGATTCAGCAATTAAAATGAAGCCTTTCTACAAATTTTTATTCTAATCTTACAAAAATTTAAGCCCCCATATTGAATTCGCCATTTTGAATTTTGCATTTTTAAGCATTAAATTCGGAGTGAGCGTCTTTAAAATCTTCTAGATACAAATTTTCGACGCCATATTGAATTCTCCATTTTGGATTTTGTATTTTTGTTCTCATTTTTAAAATTGTTGAGCCCGAAAACTTTAAGACTACAACTTTAAAAATTTTTATTAGAATCTTAAAATTAATTAAAGTTTTCACTGCCATATTGAATTTGCCATTTTTAATTTGCTCTTTTTAGGCATCGATTTGGATTTAGCGGCTTAAAACCTTCTATACACAAAATTTTCACCATTTTC
This sequence comes from Pegoplata infirma, assembly GCA_963921195.1. NCBI lineage: Eukaryota > Metazoa > Arthropoda > Insecta > Diptera > Anthomyiidae > Pegoplata > Pegoplata infirma. Next base: position 44,219,131 of record OY992537.1, read on the forward strand.
AGTTTTGTATTTTTGAGCTCAGTTTTGAAATCGCTGCATGCTACGACAATTAAATAGACTTTTGTCTAGAAAATACCTTCTGTGTCCCAGTGTTCAGTGTTTAAATTATTTACAAAAAATTTAGTTTAAAGTAATTTTTCCCCAATATATGTATATATTTTTTTAATTTTCTTTCAGTCTTAATGTAATTTTAGTTTGTTCATATTCTTTACATTCTTTTTTATTCTTATTGTTTAAAACATTTCAGATGTAAAATCTAAAAGAATTTATATTAATGCTTGGTTATTGTTGTGTTGTATTTCTAGAAAAAATTTCACTTAAAGTCAAATGAAATAAAAATAGGAAAATATTTACAAAATGAAAAATGATTTCCTGTTTCTTTTATCTTCATTTTATTTTGTAACTATTGACAATGTTATTAAATAGTATACGGAATTTTAAAATTTTTGAAGTGATTGCTTTGCGGATTCCGAAATAAAAAAATTAGGTTTAGAAAATTAAGGGGTTTTATGTGTACTTGGGTGATCTTTTAAATCTGATCATAATCAGGTCTTTGATAGACGTTCCTTGTAAAAATGGATCTGATTATCTTATTTGGTATCCATTTATATGATAATACATAATTAGATCTGATTGTATATAATTGTATATGATTAGACATAATAAATTGACAAACCGAGTAAAAAATATTTGATGAATCATATGTAGCTATTTTCGGCAATGGGTTATTAAAAAATCGTTGTTGATCGACTAAAATTTTCAAATTTTTCATTACTTTAAAATTTTTGCTGCATACTTTTAAGTCATAGCATACTCTTTAGTCTTGTAATATAGACTTGTAATTTAATCCCAGTATTCATTTTTTTTTGTTCTATGTACTCCATTTATACACTTTATTTTGTGGTTTAGGGACTAGGCCATAAGTGCGCTTGAGTAAATTTGAATAATATTTCATTTAGTGATTTTTTTTTCATCTTAATATATTTTTTTCTTTATTTTTTTACAGTTTTTTTTTCTTTGTTGTTTTTTTGTACTTTTAAATATAGTGTATGGTTTTTTTTTCATAGAATATAAAAGGATAAACGTTAAAAAAATATTTTAATACCCTTCAACATTTGAAAAATAATCACTTCGTTATTCCATGTGTAACATGTCAAAATATTTCGGACCCATGTCTTATTGATCCTACATCGAATCTACTAAAATTGGTAATTTTTACTGGTTTTCAACAATTTCAGTAAAAAATTTTAGTATTGGTTACCAATTTCTGCACTAAGTCATTTTGGACTAAAATTTAGTTAAATTTTTAGTATTGAATACCCACGTTTTTTTTTGGGTGTAGGGTATTCTAGCGATGCTCGTGAGTCCGACCGTCTGTGAAAAGCACACTGCAGTCGAAACTAAAAAAGTGAGACTCCGATAAGGGGAAAAAAGTTTTCTTGTAGACCCAATTTTTTAAATTTGATTTTTTTTCATAATAATGATTTTAGGTTGGTGTCTAATTTTAAAACAGTTGCCGGACGCCACCTCAGTTGGACTATATAAGCTAAAAGTTAACGAAAAAGAAAATAAGAATTACTATTTTCATTTTCTTAAAAACAAAAATTTTAATAACTTGGGTTTGTAATTTGGATAATAATTCACCTTGTGGTGAATAAAACTGTTTTTCGCCAACTGGTGAATAAAAAATGCCTGCGAATTTTGTACTCTTGCCCAAAACATTAAATCATGATAATGTTTTGCGGAAGATTTGGGTGTACTTGCCAAAGCAAAGTTTTTTTAGAAAAAATAATGCTATATACTTTGCTATTCCATGCAAAACGAATTGAAATATCAGTCGAGCACCCCATTACAAAACTAAAAGAGCTATACATTTCGTAAGTGAGTGCAAAAATAAGTGCAAAAAAGTGTTTTTACACTCAAAATAATAACTCTGTTAAATTACAGAAAAACTCTGCTAATTTAACAGAGTACACCATACTTTTCCAGCTAACAACATTTCTTGGTAATTTTACTAAAAAACTTTGTAAAATGATTTTGACAGAAAAAAAACTGTTAATTTACAGAGTTTCTAGTAAAATATTGGTTAAATAAACCACCTTTTAGCAAGGAAAACTATGAAATTTACATATATTTGATGCAAAAAAAAAATTTACAGAAAAAACTCTGTAAATATACAGAGTTTAGTTAAATGCATGTTATTTTGTAAAATTTTTATAAGATTTCTGAAAAATATATTTTGAAAACTTTTTTTGCTACTTTTTCAACTTTTTCTCAAAAAAAAAAAAAAAAAATTACAGATAAAATTTTGATGTTTGGTAACAAAAACAAAAACTACTCAAAACAGAAAACTTTTTTGGTTATAAAAAAATACGAAGTATTTTGCTAAGATCTGTATTTTAGCATAAAACTCTGTTAATTATCTGTAAAATTAAGATTACAAAGTAAAAAGTAATATAACAGAGGAAACTTTGTTTTTTTGTCACAACAATATACAAAGTTTTTTCTTTAAATCTGTATTTTGACAGAAAACTCTGTCAAATATCTGTTGAATTGAGATTACAGTCATTTTACAGAGTATTTTACAGAGTTTTTATTATGAGTGTACATTTTGGAGAGTATAAAAGATTCGGCACCAAAGAATATAACACTCTCACTTGTTTTATGTACATTTGATTAACAAAAATTATTATGTGAAAAGCTTAGACTTTGTGAAAAAGTAGTTTTGGTAAAAAAAAATGATTTTTTTTTCACGAAAAACAAAATTATGTTAAAAAAAATTTAATGAACCCAAAATTTTTGGTGAAAAAAAAATTTGACGAAAAAAAGTTTTTGATGAATTTCGATGAAAAAAAATATGAAAAAAAAAAATTTTTGGTGAGAAAAAAAGTTTAATAAAAAAAAAATTTATGGAAAAAAAAAATTGATGAAAAAAAAAGTTTGATGAAAAAAAAATTTGATGAAAAAAATAAAAAATTGAAAAAAAAAAAATGATAAAAAAAAAAAATTTGATGAAAAAAAAAATTTATGAAACAAAAAAATGATGAAAAAAGAAATAATTGATGAAAAAAAAAATTGATGGAAAAAAAATTTATGAAATAAAAAAGTTTGATGAAAAAAAAAATTGATGAAAAAATTTTTTTTTTTGTTAAAAAATAAATATATTACTTTTTATTCACCAGCTGGTGATAAACGGGTTTATTCACATCAAATTTTTTTTATCACTTTTCTTTTCATCCATTTTTTTCATCAATTTTTTTTTTCATAAAGTTTTTTTTTCATAAATTTTTTTTTTTGCATCAAATTTTTTTTTTCATTAAATTTTTTTTTTCATAAAATTTTGTTTTCATCAATTTTTTTTTTTCATCAAAACTTTTTTTTCATATTTTTTTTTTTCCATCAATTTTTTTTTTATTCAATTTTTTTTTTTTTCATTTATTTTTTTAATAATTTTTTTTTTCATCAAATTTTTTTTCCATCAAATTTTTTTTTCATAATTTTTTTTTTATATAAACTTTTTTTTTTCATCAATTTTTTTTCCATAAATTTTTATTTTTTCATCAAATTTTTTTTGTCATTAATTTTTGTCATCAAATTTTTTTTATAAAATTTTTTATTACATAAAATTTTAATTATCAATTTTTTTCATCAAAAATTTTTTTTTTTCATGAATTTTTTTTACATCAAAAAAATTTCCTGTTCATCAAAAAAATTTGTTTTCATTCAATTTTTTTTTTCTTCTTCCTCGGACTTTTTTTCAACAATTTAATTTTTTAATAAAATGTTTTGCAATAGTTTTTTTCATTGCGGAGGGTATTTATACATTCGGCTAAGTCGAATTAAACATATTTACTTGTTTTAGTTGTTTTTTTTCTTATTTTTTCTGTGCTTTTAAATTTAGTGTTAAGAATTTTTCCTTGAAAAATAAAATAAAAAGCTTTAAACATTTAGAAAAAATATATTTTTTTTTATTTTTTTGAGTCCAAGTTTTCCATTACTGTGATAAAACGAAAATTTTCCATTTCAATTTGCAAAAAAAAATAATTACTAGAAAATTTAAAATTTCCTAAGAATTTATTAAATAACAGTAAACTCGTTTTCTTTTTTAAACTTTTACCCTTTTTGTTATAGTTGGTCACCGTTACCCTTACACTCAAAAAATTATGTTAGTAAAATTAGCTGAAAATGTCAGTTAAAATAACTACTTTGTTAGTTGTTTTGGGGTCAACTACTTTTGTCAGTTAAATCAACTAACAATGTAAGTTATTTTAACTGACAAAAAACAACTGACTTATGTAGTAAAAACTACCAACATTTGTAGTCAAAACGACTAACATGTAGTAAAAATAAAATAATCAATTTAATATTTTTTTTTTTTTTTTAATTTTCAAAAAAAAATTGAAGACCAAATTTTTTCCAAGTTTTTTTTTTTTTAAGTTGTGAAAAATAAAAAAAACTAAATTTTTTTTTTTATTTTTTTATTTTTTTTTTTTTAATTTTTCAGAAAAAAAATTGAGGACAATTTTTTCCAATTTTTTTTTTTTTTAAAGTTATAAAAAAAAAATATATTTTTATTTTTTTTTTAAAAAATTTACTACATTAAATAACTGTTACTACATTACAGCACTTTTTTGTTAGTTATTAAAAAAAACGACTTAAAATAACTAACAGAAATAGTTGTTTGATATTTTTCATACAAAAACAACTGACTTTGTAGTTGAAAACAACTAACTACTGTAAAATATACAAACAACTTACATGTAGTAACTTACATAATTTTCTGAGTGTATAATACCGTTACTGATTCAAAACCATTTTATATTGAATACTGTTATTTAAAAAATTATTTTTGTACAATATTTGATCGTAAATACTTAATTATGAAATTTAAAGAAATTCAAACTTGATGCCAAAGAAATGGCATGAGTTCTCAAAACACCTTTTTTAAAAATTTTATTAAAAAAAAATTTTTAATATAATTTTTTTTCTTTCTGAATTCATTAAAAACACCTTGGAGAAGAAAAATGTGAAACATGGCGCATATCCTTCGGGTCACTTTTCGGGAATTGCTGGGGGAAGTTAGCGGATTTCAAGGAAATGTTGGTTTTGTCAAAAATTTGGATTAATAAAATCTTATAAATTACATTATTGAGCAAATTAACGGGTTCTTGGTGTCTTGGCCTTCTATTGCATAACTTTAAGTCTTTCATGAAATCTTACCGATTTAGGACGTCTTAAACGCACATTGGCTGGGGGTCAAAATTGACCCAAACAGAAAATTTGAAGTTTAGAGCTTAAATTTTGTACTATAAACAAGGAAAAAATGGCTTCTGTGTTTTCCCCCACTATAATTTCGTAGTATTATATAATATTTTAAAAATCATTAACTCTTCTTGGTAGGGGGTCAAAAATGACCCATTTAGTAAAAAAAATATATATTTTGTTAATTTAAAAAAATTCAAGCACTATGCCTAAAAGTTTTTGCCGGGGTCATTTTTGATCCCGGGCCAATATGGGTTAAATAGGTAAGATTTTTTTTAAAAAAAGAACACTCAGGCAATGCTGCCTATCAGTTACCAATGTAACCGTGATGCTTCTTTCGGAAAGGGGATAGAAGAGAGATGAAAGATTTGAAAGGTAGAAGGGCTTCAGTATGGCAACACAGTAATTGCGCGTGTTGATAATTTCAGGTACAGTTGTTTCATCGCCATCTGTTATTGATCTGGTGAATTATTGTTGAAGCTGTGTTTATAGCCATTATTTTATTAATTTTCTTCGTTGACGTTTTTAGTGCTATTTATCAACGAAGGAGGGTGCTGCGATAGATATTAGTTATAAATAGAAACTAATAAATATCTAAAAAAAATTTATTCTGCCTGAGCTGAGAATCGAACCCAGGCTTGCTGGATAGTAGTCCAACGCGCTAACCACTAAGCCACAGAACCCTGTAATTATATATTTTTTACTGAATGGGTAATTTTTGACCCCCTACCAAGAAGGGTTAACGATTTTTTAAAGATACAGTAGAATCTCACAAATTAGAACTCTCACAAATTAGAACTGTCCAGAAATTAGAACCGGCTATTTTAATGTATTGGACGCTCTAAAATTAGAACCTTTGGTTCTAATTTCTGGAAGTTTTTCTTTTTTTGTTTTTATTTACACTACCAAATATTTTTTTTATAGTTTTTTTTTTAAACTAAATAGGGGAAAACCCGAATTGTATGTAGTTAACGCTCTAAAATTAGAACCAGTGGTTCTAATTTCTGGACTTTTTTTTTTGTTTTTATTTTCACAATTCCATAAGTGTAAGAGAAATCGAAAAATGGAATGACGATGGGTTTAATGACGGATCAAATAGCATTGACGATGATATAATCGATGTAACGCCTGTTATTTCTCATTTCAAAGCCCTTAAAAGTGTTTTTTTTACAAATTTAATGTGTTATAGTAATTTAATATTAACAAAAAAATAGTTTTATGTTAAAATAAAGCAGTCGTAACTATTTTTATTATTATTTTATCATTTTCTTTGAAAAAAAAAATGTCCAGAAATTAGAACTTTTCAGAAATTAGAACTACCCGAGGAACAAAGTGGTTCTAATTTGCGAGATTCTACTGTAATATATTGCTACGAAATTATAGTTGGGGTACAAAACACAAAAGCCGTTTTATACTTGTTTATAGAACAAAATTTAAGCTCTAAAGCCCAGCCAATGTGGGTTTAAGACGTCCTAGATCGGTAATATTTCACGACAGACTTAAAGTTATCTTAATTAATACCACGACACCAAAAAACGTTAATTGGCCCAAAAATCTAATTTATAAGATTTTTTAATACAAATTATTGAAAAAACAACATTTCCATGAAATTCACTAACTTCCCCTCTCAATTCTCGTCCGTCTGTCTGTCTGTCTGTCCGTAGAAAACACGCTAACTTTTGAAAAACTTTACAGAGGCTACTGAAGTTTGGCATATATGTTGATCATTTACCTGGTTTAAATTTCGGCAAGGGTTTTTCGCGAATTTACGAGATAAAAAACACGATAACTTTCGAAAGACAATAATGAGACTGCTGAAACTTGGCACGTATCTTTGCTTTTCCCCAGGTCGGTGTGGTGTTAAATTTCAGCTCAATCGTTTCAGTGGTTAAAAAAAAGTGGTTATAAGCAAAACCCTGAATTTCAAATTGGTTTCATCTTAAATGCCACATGTTAAACAAGTTTTAAATGCATTGGTGATAACTTAACAATGCTTTTCAAACATGTTTAGTTTTAAAGCAATGATTTTTGAACTTGTTTAGTTTTAAAAGCATTGGTCACTTAAAAATTACACTCGAAAAAAATTTTACACTCAAAAAAAAAAAGTTTTTTTTTACTAAAATTGCACTATTTTTTGTACATACGTACGTGCGTTCGCTCAGAAATATTTGTACAGTAAAAAAAAAACATTACACTTGAAAAAAAATTTTGCACTCGAAAAAAAATAGTAATTTTGCTTTTTTTTTTTAAAGTGACAATTAAAGAGTTTTTTACTCAAAATAAAATATTTCTAATTAAAATTGTTAATTTTTTTAAACTTAAAAATGTACTATCCTTTAAAAAAGGGATTGTGGAGTGTATTTATAGATTCGGCAAAGTCGAATTTAAGTTTTCTACTTGTTTTTTTTTTTTAAGTCCTTGTTTGCAAAAATCCCAATTTTGAGGCTCAAAGTGGAGACAGAAGATAAACTCCGATCGGAGTGATATTTTGCATGTAAGTTACCCTTAGGGTACCGACACTTTTGGCGGGTATTAGAATTCGATCAGAGAGAAAAGCCCAAAAACGAAACACCCTATTGAACACTGTTCATTCATTGACATTTCTACATAATTATGTTTTTAATGAAAGAAGAGAAGTAAATTTTAACATTGTTTACATTAGCTTAACTTACACAAAAATTAATATTTTTTAAAAAATTGCCAACTTAAAAAAAAAATCATCAAAATAGGTTCCGTAGCTGTACAACAGCAACCGAGTTTTTCCTTAAAAATGTCTGCGAAGTTTGTACTCGTGCCCAAACCATTGAATCATGATAATGTTTTGCTGTACAAGTAGGTGTTCTTTCCAAAGCAAAATTTTTCTAGGAAAAATAACGCTATATTAATTTGTCATTATATGCAAAATGCATTGAAATATCGGTCGAGGACGCCATTATGTTTATATATTATTGATCCGTAAAGCTTTCTAAGACATTCTTGTGATATCCATCTATCTGATTGTATATGTTTTTCGATAACTAAAAGTGTTTGATGAAGAAAAGGGTTTTAATGAAAAAATTTTATTGATAAAAATAAATATTTAATGAAAAAAAAATTTATGAAAAAAAATATTGATGAAAAAAAAATATTGATGAAAAAAAAATTTTTTTGATAAAAAAAAAATATATTGATGAAAAAAAAATATTGATGAAAAAAAAAAATATTGATGAAAAAAAAAATATTGATGAAAAAAAAATATTGATGAAAAAAAAAAAATATTGATGAAAAAAAAAATATTGATGAAAAAAAAAAATTTTTTTATGAAAAAAAAGATATTGATGAAAAAAAAAAAAATATTGATGAAAAAAAATATTGATGAAAAAAAAAAATATTGATGAAAAAAAAAAATATTGATGAAAAAAAAAAATATTGATGAAAAAAAAAATATTGATGAAAAAAAAATTATTGATGAAAAAAAAAATATTGATGAAAAAAAATATTGATGAAAAAAAAAATATTGATGAAAAAAAAAAAAAATATTGATGAAAAAAAAAATATTGATGAAAAAAAAATATTGATGAAAAAAAAAAATATTGATGAAAAAGAATATTGATGAAAAAAAAAATATTGACGAAAAAAAAACATTGATGAAAAAAAAAAAAATATTGATGAAAAAAAAAAAAATTTTGATGAAAAAAAAAAAAAATATTGATGAAAAAAAAAATATTGATGAAAAAAAAAATATTGATGAAAAAAAAATATTGATGAAAAAAAAAATATTGATGAAAAATAATTATGTTACATTTTATTCACCAGCTGGTGAATATTTTTGTTATTCACCACGAGGTGAATTATTACCCAAGTTACAAACCCAAGTTAGTAAAATTTTTGGTTTTAAGAAAACGAAAACAGTAATTCCAATTTTCTTTTTTGTTAGTCGTTAGCTTATATAGTCAAACTGAGGTGGCGTCCTGCAACTTTTTTAAAATTAGACACCAGCCTAAAAACATTATCATGTTAAAAAAAAAAAACTTTATACAATTGAGTGGCAACCCTGGCAACTCTAGTTGACCAAATTTTGTGTTATAAGTTTTTACAAATATTACAATAATTTATCTTTCAAATAAAAAAAGCAGAATTAAAAAATATTGCGTATTTATTTTTCATAGCTATTTAAAAATTGCTCACATAAAGGCTATCTTTTTATTTTAATCCCCTCTAAGGGTTTTTCTAAATTAATCCCCAGATTATACATGTTTCAACCCACTGTGCGTCGAGTTCAAAAAAATACTTTTTTTTTACATTTTACGATTTGACATCCCTGGTTATAATACAGAATATAGAATCATTCAAACTTTATTTGTAGAGAAACATGTACCGACTTTTTTGCAATTTCGTCAATGGCTTAAAAAATGCTTAATGTCAAATTTGAACCAAATCTATTGAGAATTGCAACCTGTATCATATTTACACCGTTTAAATAGACAAACGTACAGACAGATGAAATTTGAAGAATGAGCTTGGCATCACATCGATTTATTTAACATTTAACCTGCAACTTAAATCTTTTTAAAAAAATATCCTCCGCAAATTAAAAATAATTAAAATTAAGTTTTAAAACAATTTTTATGGGAAATGTCAACAAAAAAAAAGTAGAGAGTTAATAAAAAATTTCGCAATTTTTTTGTTGTACATTTTTATTTGCGTAGCTTATTTTGGCATGACATTTAAATTGTAACTTAAATGTTGTTGATGTCGTTAATGTTGCTGTTTGTACAGGACTAAATTACAGCACCGAAATAAGAAAGAAAAAATTTAAATGTAGTCGCAGCAGTTATTCGCTGTTTTCTTTTTTTTTGACTTAATTTTTCTTTTTCTATAAGTAAAAGTGTAAAGTACCGAAAGTGCTGTTAAACGTTGTTCATATTAAGGTTTTTGTTGCTGCTGTTGCTGTTGCTGCTGCTACTGTTATTGTAGCTGTTAATGTTGTTTGTGCTTGTGTTATTGTTGTTGTTACAGTGAGTAAAGCATGCTTTTTTTTTACAGACATAATTAAATCAACTACCAAACATACATTTTAAAAGCAAACCAACAACAACAATAGCAGCAGAAAAAAAACAACAAAAACCATCAAACGAAAGGACATAATAAAATACTTGGTAATTTTCCTTTTTTTATTTATTTTCTGCTTTAATTACTACTTACAATCAGGGGCAGAAATAGATTTGGGCGTAAGAAAGTACTTTTCAGAATGTTATGAGAGAAATAAGGCTCGTTTTTAATTTTTTCTCTCTGATCAAATTCAAATACCCACGAAAAGTGTCTCTTAAATATCACTCTGATCGAAAGTGTCTCTTAAATATCACTCTGATCGGAGTTTATCTTCTGTCCCCATTTTGAACCTCAAAATTGGGATTTTTGCAAAAAAGGACTTAAAAAAAATAGTTACAATTTTTTTTATTAAAATTTATTAAAAATTATTTTTGTAAAATATTTGATCGTAGGTAAATACAAAAATACTAAATTTAAAGATTTTACGGTATCATTTACCTGCTCAAATTTAATACCAACAAGTAGAAAAGTTAAATTCGTCTTGGCCGAATTTATGAATACCCTCCACAAAATTAACCAAGGTAGAGATAAAAAATGCCTGCGAATTTTGTACTCTTACCCAAAACATTAAATCATGATAATGTTTTGCGGAATATTTGGGTGTACTTGCCAAAGCAAAGTTTTTTTTAGAAAAAATTATATTATATTACTTTGCTATTCCATGCAAAACGAATTGAAATATCAGTCGAGGACCCCATTTAAAAACGAAAAGAGCTGTACATTTCGTAAGTGAGTGCAAAAATAAGTGCAAATGAGTGTTTTTACATTTTGGAGAGTGTAAAAGATTCGGCATCAAAGAATAAAACACTCTCACTTGTTTTATGTGCATTTGATAAACAAATGGAACATTTTCATGCGAAAAGATTAGACTTGGTGAAAAAGAAGTTTTGGTGAAAAAAATGATTTTTTTTTCACGAAAAACAAAATTATGTTAAAAAATTTAATGAACACAAAGTTTTTGGTAAAAAAATTTTGATGAAAAAATATTTTTGATGAATTTTTTTTGATTAAAAGAAAAATTTTTTGGTGTAAAAAAAATTGATGAAAAAAAAAATATGAAAAAAACATTTTTTTGGGTGAGAAAAAAAATGATAATAAAAAATTTGATAAACAAATTAAATGAAAAAATTGATGAAAAAAAATATGATAAAAAAAAAAATTTTGATGAAAAAAAAAAATTTTGATGAAAAAAAAAATTTTGATGAAAAAAAAAATTTTGATGAAAAAAAAATTTTGTGAAAAAAAATATTGATGAAAAAAAATTTTGATGAAAAAAAAAATTTTTGATCAAAAAGAAAATTTGATGAAAAAAAAAAATTAATAAAAAAAAAATATTTGATGAAAAATAATTTGATGAAAAAAAATTGATGAAAAAAAAAAAAATTGATAAAAAAAAGTGATGAAAAAAAGTTTGATGAAAAAAAAATTTTATGAAAAAAAAAGTTTGAGGAAAAAAAAAAAAATTGATGACAAAAAAAAAAAAAATTTTTTTAAAAAATTTTTTTCGTGGTCACTTTTGGAACTGAAATACTTGTCCCACCAAAATAAAACTTTTTGTCGTTAATAAGCTAATCAAGCTTAATTATAATAATAAAAATCAGAAAAAAAAATTTTTTTTTGATTGTGTGAACATTTTTTTTAAGACCCAAATTTGTGTTTTATCTCGTAAATTTGCAAAAAATTCTTGCCGAAATTCACTCATTTGCTTATAACCAGAGAAACAAAAAATATGCTCTAATAAACACGTTTTATGCGCTTAAAAAATGCCCTTAAAAACGGAAAATATGCTCTAAAAACAATAAAAATATGCTCTTAAAAAATTCTTTCCTCTTTTTTGCGGCGTTTTTTACAATTTGTTAGGAAATTAACCCAAAAAAATACCGTTATATGGGGGAGTTAGAGGGTTAATATGTTCCACAAAAATATTTGCCTTAATATCTTTTACAAAGGTGCTGAACATACCCTACCCTTAGATTAAAAAAAAAAATAGTTTCTTTAGATCTTAGCAGGTACAGCCCAAAGGGGAATCAATCGTCAGAACTCCGTAATTTTGGATAAAGTTTGAAATTGTTGTCCGTTGTAATTTTGTTCTTGAAATTTCTAAAATACAAATTGTAATTTTGTTCTTGTAGCAGAGATACCAGACATTTTAAACTGACAAGAAAACAAAACCAACATTTCAATGCAATTACAAAAATTAAAAAAAAAATCCGCAAAAATTAAAAATTTTTAATAATAAGTTATATTATCAAAAAAATTGGAAAAATATTCTCTAAAAAAATGCTCCAAAAATTGAAAAAATGCTCTAAAAATATGCTCTTATGCTAAAATATGCTCTTAAACCAAAAATATGCAAAAATATGCTCTTAAGGCTAAAATATGCAAAAATGTGCTCTAACAAATCGATGCCAGATTTCTTAAAATCTTCTGAAACGGATAAATACCTTACCCATTAATATACAGTGCGCTGGAAAAAACATGATACTGCATATTTTTGGTTTCCCTGCTTATAACTTTTAAACGACTGGACTGATTTCGCTGGATTGCCATACCAACCTGAACAGGTAAATGACCAACATATATCCAATCTTCAGGAGCCTCCGTAAAGTATTTTAAAAGTTAGCGTGTTTTCAAAAGACAGACGGACGGACATTGCTAGATCGTCTTTGAATCGATAGAGGATCAGGAATATATATACTTTATGCGGTGATAGACAAATATTTTTAGGAGTTACAAACGGAATGACAAACTTATATATAATGCATTCCACACCATATGTACCACTACAGAAAAACATGTGTCCCGTGAATTTTTGAATAGGTTGTATGAATAGCTCTATATATTACACACCAAATGTCCAGCTAAAAAAACAAGTGTACAGGAACTATATTAAAATTGCGTTTTTGGTTTTTAAATTTTTCAAAAACTGGGCTTAGGAGGCGTGGTCAAATATTGGAAAAATGGTAAAATTTGTTTCGAATTACCTTGTTTAAACATTTATCAAATTAAAACGGAATGCACCACAATCTCAAAAATTGACATTCTTGTACAGTTTTGGATGGGCTATCGATTTAATTTTTTTTTTTTGGAAAGTTTTCAGAACCCGTTCTGAAATTTTCCATTTTTTAAAAAAAGTTTATCAAAAATCCGGCCACTTTTTTTTATTTTTTTTTTTTTAGGTTTAGATGTTTGTCAATCCACTAGGGTTTCTAAATTCCCGGACTTTTTCAATTCCCGGGAAATCCTTTTAAAAAAATTGTATTCCCGGGAATTCCCGGGAATTTTTTAATTAAAACAAATTTTGAACTATATCATATAAAAATTATTATATAACAAATTATGGTCGTATTTTCCAATTTAAAGCCATTTTAGATGTCTTCTTTTGTAAAATAGTTTTATTAACCTCAAAAATATACAAAGAAAGTTCATAAAATCTAATTTTTGTAGAAATATTTGACCTTATCACAGTTGTAGTATTGGCATAGACGTATTTCCACTCCATAAACAATTTTTCACAATTTGGAAAATTTGTATAACTTATCCGATTTTAAAACTTTACAACAAATTTGTTTGCAAGATCTAAAAATAACACTGTGCAACACACAAAATCGGAATGGGATGAAACCAAAAGCAAATGAAAGATGACATATTCCATAACAAACGCCTCAAGGCTTTCTTCCAGTTCAGAGCTAGATTATAATTATAATAATAAATGCTTGAAAATTGTATTAGTGGCGAATGATTAATATTGTAATTGCCTTTAAATAACAATCATACGCAACGGTGTCCAGTGTTTTATGTTAATAATTGCCTTTAAATAACAATCATACGCAACGGTGATTTGTGGTTTATTTGAATAATTTGGATATTCAGTAAATAGGTACTGGACCGATTGCAGCAAAATTCATACCAGTCATAGCTGAAGTAATTTTCAGCTTAAGTTTGAAAACTGGACCCTACATGTTCAATAAGGGCACAACCAGGGGCCTTTAAAGTAGGATATGTTTAGTACACACAAACTTTAAATGCTTTAAAATCACCAACTTTAAATGGGTGTAAAATAAAATCTAGCTCTGACCTAAAAAAAAGGCCTTGTGCGTTTTGTTATGGAAAACGTCAGCTTTCATTTTTTGGTTTCATCCCATTCCGATTCCGAAAGTTCGATTTTGTATCACTGTGTAATTATAAGGCCTAAATAATACGCAAGCTGAAGCATATCGTTGCTAGTTTTTCTTTAAAAATTTAATTTTTTCCAAGTTTTAATATTATTGTTAATAAATCATTTAAAATTGTGTAAGAAATGTATAAATTAAATATATTTTTCTTAAAAAACTTAGCGAAAAATTCCCGAAATTTCCCGAAGAAAAAATCCCGGGATTTTAAGAAAAATATTTCCCGGGAATTCCCGGGAATTTTTTCCCGAAAAGAAACCCTACAATCCACACAAAAAAGTCGGACATGTGTTTTTAGTTTTTTTTCGAGAAAGTCGCACTTGAGTATTAAATTTCATAACAATTTTGTAATTTGCTTGTATTTTCTTGTTTCAACGTAGCGAATGAGTATTAAATATTTGCATAAATGTTTCTCATACGCTATGTTGAAACAAGAAAATACAAGCAAATTACTAAATTGTTATAAAATTCAAAATTCAAATTCGATCTTCTCGAAAAAAAAAACGAAAAACCCATGTCTGAATTTTTTTGTGTGGACAGACAAACATCTAATCTTTAAAAAAGAAACAAATTTTTTAAAATAAAATAAAAGTGGCCGGATTTTTGATTAGTTTGTTTTTTTTTTTTTAATGAATGTAAATTTTTGAGATTGTGGTGCAATTCGTTTTAATTTGATAAATATTTAAACAAGGCAACGCGACACAAATTTGACCATTTTTCCAATATTTGAAAACGCTTCCTAGGCCCAAAAAATTGAAAAACCAAAAACTCAATTTTATTATAGTTCTATAAAGGGCTATCCATACAACCTATTCAGAAATTTACGGTACACATATTTTTTCCCCTGGACATTTGGTGTAGAATGCCTCATATACCCTCTATCACTAAAGTGGAGGGAATAAAAACAAAAAACAAAATAGGAAAAAAACGAACGAAAAATAAATTTTTTATAAAAAAAATTTTTGATGAAAAATTATAAAAAAAAAGTTTTTGATGAAGATTTTTGATGATGAAAAAAAAAAATGTTTTTTTATTATAGTTTTTATTAGTAAATGAAATAATGAACACGAGCTAGAAAAATTAATCGGAATTAATGATAATTTAAAAAAAACGCGTGGATCTACTAAAAAAATTCATTGGCTTTATTAAAAGAATAATTCCTCAATTTTTTTTAACATCTTTAAGCTCTCAAAAAAAGTACGCTTTAACTTTTTCAAAGGAAAATCTGAAAGTCTTTATCATCACTGACACAGACACAAAAAAAAAACTTAAAGCTTTATTATTTCCTTGCTGATTGTTATATGCTTACATGTAAGCTTCTGTGTGGCTGGGTGTTTGTTGTGCAAATAAAATGCGTTTGTGAGTATGTATGTGAATGTGTGTGTGATTTTTCCTTCATCAAGGACCTGCAAATAATTAGCATACCCTTAACGTAACTGTGAATTCTACTCGACATATAGTGTTAATTACTCAGTCGCCCAAAAATTGCAATGATAAATGTTGAAAATTATTTAAATTGTCGTTTCTCTTTTTATGGGAAAACTTAAGAATTTCTGTGTGTCGTTTTTGTTTTTTATGGTGTGTTTTCACATTTTAAATGGATTCAAAGTTGATAAAACGATAAAGTAGAGGCAAAAGAAAAAAAAAAAAGTTTTTCATTACGAGAAATAAAAAAAATAATATAATTTCGTTTACTTTTTACTGAGAGGTAACAATTAATTATCTAAAGTTCATAAAAAGAAAAACTTTTGAATAGTTGATTAAATAATGTGGTCAATTTATCTTTCTTTTATTATTTTTTTGTGTGCTGTAGGCAGAGACCAAGTAATGTTCAAATTTATTTAAAATTGAAAGTTATTTGAAAAGTTTTTAGTTTTAAATAGCATTTGTGCGATCTCCGCTACATAATTTTTTTTTTTTGGAGAAATAGTCATTAACTATTCTCCAATGGAAGTAAGATGAAAGCAAATATGAGGCATTCCACACCAAATGTTCAGCAACAGAAAAACATGCATCCCATGATTTTTTGAATAGGTTGTATTGATTGCCCTATAAGAAAATTACGTTTTTGGTTTTTAAATTTTTGCGCAATTCGTTAGTTTCGCATGTTTTTATACCCTCCAACCACAGTATGGGGTTATACTCACTTTGTCATTCCGTTTGTAACGCATCGAAATACCGGTCAGGGACCCCATAAAGTATATGGGGCATTCCATGTGAAATCGGACACTTTGAAAAACTTTTTTTTTAGATTTTCCCAATTTGTTTACAGTTTTTAGTACCCTTCGAAAACTCCTTCGTGGTAAATTTTCAGATTTTTTTGATGACCCGTTCAAAAGATATCGAATTTTTAAAAATTGGTAGTTTGTTCCTTTACTCAAACTTCTTTTAATCATAACTTCTTCAATAATGGTCCAAATTTCAAATTTTTTTTTTCAAAATTTTTGTTTTTCTAAGTACTTTCTAAAAAAAAATCCCAAAAAATTCTTAAAAGCGCTCTAGTATGCGATTTTTAAGTTTTAAAATTTAAATCTCATTTTTGAAACTGTTTGTACTCTTCGATTTTTTTGTAATTTTTTTGTGTAAAACTTATATTAATTCTACAAATTTTTTGCCCAGGACGATCGTGGGATAACGATTATTACTATTTTTTAAAATTTTTTGAAAAAATTTTATTGTAATTTTCCAATCTTAAAATCATTTCTACTGCTCCAATGGTGCATCATAGAGGGGTCCTTTATAAGACCGACCCCCATTAATTTTTACGTCTTAACATTTCTTTGGAACAAACTAATACCCTATCTCCAATTTCTAAGGGGGCTCCCACACAAAACGACATTTTTTAAAATTTGTTCCAACCGCTCTAACTGCCCTAATAGTGCCCTTAGAGCAACAAAATTTATGACCGACCCACAATATTTTTTTCGTCCAAACATTTTCTCTGAACACACCTACCCACTATCTTTAACTGTTAAGGCGGTCCCCATACATTTTTTTTTATTTTTTGTAAATTTGTTTTATTTAATCAGCTTCTACCGGTCCAATGGTGCGTCCGAGAGGGGTCATTAGTGAGACCGACCCCCATTTATTTTTACCCTACAACATTTTTTCAAAACATACCTACGCCCTATCTCCACTCCCTAAGTAGGCTCCCATACAAATAACAGTTGGAGCAAATTTTATAAAAATGTAATTTTGTATGGGAGCCTACTTAGGGAGTGGAGATAGGGCGTAGGTATGTTTTGAAAAAATGTTGTAGGGTAAAAATAAATAGGGGTCGGTTTCACTAATGACCCCTCTCGGACGCACCATTGGACCGGTAGAAGCTGATTAAATAAAACAAATTTACAAAAAATAAAAAAAAATGTATGGGGACCGCCTTAACAGTTAAAGATAGAGGGTAGGTGTGTTCAGAGAAAATGTTTGGACGAAAAAAATATTGTGGGTCGGTCATACATTTTGTTGCTCTAAGGGCACTATTAGGGCAGTTAGAGCGGTTGGAACAAATTTAAAAAAATGTCGTTTTGTGTGGGAGCCCCCTTAGAAATTGGAGATAGGGTATTAGTTTGTTAAAAAGAAATGTTAAGACGTAAAAACTAATGGAGGTCGGTCTTATAAAGGACACCTCTATGACGCACCATTGGAGCAGTAAAAATGATTTTAAGATTGGAAAATTACAATAAAACTTTTTCAAAAAATTTTAAAAAATAGTAATAATCGTTATCCCACGATCGTCCTGGGCAAAAAATTTGTAGAATTAATATAAGTTTTACACAAAAAAATTACAAAAAAATCGAAGAGTACAAACAGTTTCAAAAATGAGATTTAAATTTTAAAACTTAAAAATCGCATACTAGAGCGCTTTTAAGAATTTTTTGGGATTTTTTTTTAGAAAGTACTTAGAAAAACAAAAATTTTGAAAAAAAAAATTTTAAATTTCGACCATTATTGAAGAAGTTATGTTTAAAAGAAGTTTGAGTAAAGGAACAAACTACCAATTTTTAAAAATTCGATATCTTTTGAACGGGTCATCAAAAAAATCTGAAAATTTACCACGAAGGAGTTTTCGAAGGGTACTAAAAACTGTAAGCAAATTGGAAAAATCTAAAAAAAAAGTTTTTCAAAGTGTCCGATTTCACATGGAATGCCCCATATGTATTATTGGTCCATGATCGATTCTAAGACATTCTTTAAATGTCCGTCCGTCCGTCTGTCTGTAGATGGCACGATGCAGTCCAAAATAAAAGAGCTACCATCCTGAAATTTGGCACGAATATGTCTTATGGTCCTAGGCAGGTTAAGTTCAGAAATGGGCAAAATCGGACAAGGGGGAAAAACGTTCCACCTTGAAGAACTGAACCAACCTTTGAAAAATACCCTTTTTTATGTGATTTTTTGTATTTTTATTAAATAAATGAATGATTTGGTATATTTATCGCGAATGGAAGGTATTCTCAACGTCCCCCACTGTCCCCATCACCCCCCCCCCCCCCAAAAAAAAAAACGCACCTGAAAAATTTTTATTTTTTATTTTTTTTTACATTTTGGAGGGTATAACAGATTCGGCAGTTTCATAAATACAATGAAACAGTTACATAAATGTTCATAGGGTCAATATTTATGAAATTTTTCGTAAATTTATGAAACTTTTCATAAATATAATGAATAAAATTTCATAAGCTTTAATGAAACTCTTGATAAGTATTATGAAATGTTTCATATATACCATGAAAAATTTCATAGATTTAGTTTTTATACCCTACCCACTCTGTGGTACAGGGTATAATGAGTTTGTGCTGATGTTTATAACTACCCGAAATATCGGTCCTAGACCTACCTTCAAGTATACCGATCGACTCAGAATTACTTTTTGAGTCGATTTAGCGATGTCCGTCCGTCCGTCTGTCTGTCCGTCCGTCTGTCCATCTATCGGTTTAAGCACGATACAGGTCGCAATTTTCAATCAATTGACTTGAAATTTAAAACTTAAGCTTCCCTTGGCCCAAGGACGAAGCCTATTGAAATTGGAAAAAATCGGTACATGTTA